>CM077229.1:22558668-23926168 GCA_039654775.1 Spinibarbus caldwelli
TGTAGCATGATGCTAATGTTAGCTCTAATGCACCTGCAGAACAGGTCCAATTTTTCTTCATAACGCATTTTGTCATAATACTTCATGTAAGGTTGCAAGAAAATGTTTTGTTGTATTTATTTAGAAATACTTTTGATAATAGTTGGGTAAATGTATGAAGCGATGTGGATTTGGTAAACGTTTTATTGCCAGTATAAAGGCTAATAATGGCTGAATAAAAACAAAAGAATAATGATAAAAGAATAATAAGGATTATGTCTCATACCTGGCGGAGGTGTGAAAGGTTCTGTTTCCATAAACTAGTCTGTCATGCATTTCTTTATTTCAACACATTTACAGGTAAATCCTAGTATTTTAAATTTGCGATTAATCGTGATTAATCACAGTCCATGACTGTGATTAACTCGATTTAATTTTTTAATCGATTGACAGCACTAATATATATATATATATATGTATATATTAAAACAATGAATAATAATAATAATAATAATAATAATCCTCATAAGAGTGTAATAAATATTATAAAATAAAACATCTACAGAGACTTAAAATAATGAATCAAAAGCTAATTTAAAAAGAAATGTCTTCTCAAGGTTTGCTTCACATTTTTAGGCAGCGTCACTGGACGTTTTAACCAGTTTAACGTTTAAGGTTATACTATAGAGATATTATATAGTTAGAAATTATTTTAGAACATTTTTGTGTTCTGAGTATTAAGAATGATGCCGTGTTTTGTTGGTATATGCCCTTACATCAAATCAGATCTGCTGTCAGGATGCTTTACCTTCATAGCAGTGCACTCAGACCAGCCCTCACAGGCTAACTCTGTCTCTCTCTCTCAGTGCACAGATGCCATGGGCTCTCTTTGTTTGCTCTGAGTGCATGATGGTCAGTGTTAGTCATCCGCTCTTCTGTTCCCTGCAGGTACTTCAAGACTTTTTTCTTTCCGACTTCTGTCTTGACTCAGAGCACTGAAAGGGCTTCAGATAATACTGTTTTAAAGGACTCATGTCATGAGGAAACTCATTTCCGTTTTTTGAGATAAAAGACTTCATTGTATTATTTAACACAATGTAACTTTCAGAAGTCAATTCATTTATTGAAACTAAACTGCTAAAATGACAATGCATATATTCAGCTCACACAATATAGAGCATGATGCTAGCAACTCCATTGTCATTGATTTTGATTCCTGAGCAATGCACGAATTGACAAAATGTACACCTTGCAATGTACGTTTTTTTTTTTTTTTTTGTTGATAAAACAGTCTGCCAAGAACACATGAAAACATGACTGTTCACAACTAAAAGCATCAACACTGACTCGTTCCTCCACCACCTGAAAACATGGAGACTGACAAACCTGATCATAAGAATTTAAAATTCTGCACCCGTTATAGCAAATGACATGTCATTTGCCATTTGTCATTTGTGGCTTTTTACAAAATGATTTGTTTTTTATGCTTTCACAAATACCTGACAGTTTAAAAAAAATTCTTATTTAACTTCTAAACATTTAAATTAAGTCCTTCAGTAAGATTTAATATATAATGTAATCTATATGAAGTACTGAGTTATGGTCTAAAGACAGGAGTATTTGAGGGATAATGTCATGTCATAATTTAGTACAAATAAACAGTAAATCAAAAGAAATGTTGAATTTGTGTTAAAACACTGTAGTCAAGTCAAATTTATTTGTTAACCACTTTTCAAAATACAGATTGTTTCAAATCAGCAGTTGTTATCATTTCTTAATCTGAGTGTCTATTTACACTAAGTGCAAATAGCCCCCCTTGTTGGCAGAAGCTCACTAACTCCACCCACCAAGGTGTGATTGGGGTAGCCAACACTACAAAAGATGACTATCAATCAATGAGTTTAGTGACTTAGTGTAAATAACATCTATTGCTATTTTCACTTAGTATAAAAAGACTATCGCTATTTACACTTCTTTTTACAAAGTATTTACAATTTTTAATATCTGTCTGGGTGATAATACTGTATAGTTCACATTTATGTAGCTTACAATTTATGCACATACAAGCAATCAAGCAGTTGAGATAGGTTATATAGTGGTTTATATATCGCCCTACACAAGTATAATGAATGTATGTGGATAAAGTTGGACAGTTACATTTTTATAAAGAGCTGGGCGATAATATAGTTATATTTTTGGACAAAATAAAAAATAATCAAGCAGCTGAGATTAGCTATATGTATGTAGTGATCATATCAGAGTTAAGTTGTTATTTTTTAACAGTCTAATGGCAAGTAAACCTGTAGGACATGTTTGGTCTCGTGTCTCAGGAAGGGAGCTGTGCTCTTGCTCTCGTGGATATCACCATCTCCAGCCTGCTGATCTGAACAACTGAATTCTTCCACTGAAATTAGAGGTGCTCACCAGGGTGCTCAACATGATGAACGCTGGTTGTTAGTGGTTACCTGTTGTTATGGTTACCATGTCCCTCATTCCTCGCAACAAAATCTCCCAAGAGCTCTGTGTAAGCACCAAGATGCTGCATACTGTATGAACTTGGCATTTGTCCCTGTGCTATAAAGCAGACACAAACACACACAGACGGTTACTCAGCATTTACAAACACACACTCTCACACACACACACACACACACACACACACTCTCTCACACTCACACACACACACACACTCTGTTTAACAATAAATGCAATATGAAAATATGAAATTTTATGCAAATAACACAAAAACATTGAATTAGATGTTGAAGAAAGCATATCCCTTCAAATAATTAATAAAAAAATAAAATAAAATAAAATCATATCCTGTGAAAATTAATAATTATGTTAATATGTTTGTTTATGCATCTGTGTTCTGAAAAAAAAAATTAGGATTTTTAACCACAGTTTATTTTGACAGATCAAAAGTGACACACTGCATTTAAGACAATTATATACAATCAAACAAACTTGGTGGTGACAGTGTCGTAAATCTACTGGAACAACAAATTCAATTCTTTTTTTAATTTTTTTAATTTTGTTTCTAAAAA
Organism: Spinibarbus caldwelli; assembly: GCA_039654775.1. Taxonomy (NCBI): domain Eukaryota; kingdom Metazoa; phylum Chordata; class Actinopteri; order Cypriniformes; family Cyprinidae; genus Spinibarbus; species Spinibarbus caldwelli. The sequence continues at coordinate 22,561,695 of CM077229.1, forward strand.
ATAGTTTTTATATTTACTGTAAATCATAATAAATTATGAAAGCCTGATTCCACAAAACACTATTTCTGTTTTCAAGTCTGCTTTAAAGACATATTTACTCTCTGGCTCTGATCACTGATTTAATCATTGTTTTACTATTGAAAATAACACTACAAGAAATCGTATTTCTGTATTTCTTATAGTTCTATTTTTGTACAGCACTTTGTTCAACCTTGTTGTTTCTTTTGTATTTTTTAGTCAGAGGTGTAAACATACTTTCTTATTTGCAATATGCTGTTTACCCATGGAAGAAAAAACAAACAAACATTTTTGCACCATTTATAAGGATGATATATTTTTTTATAGTATATGCGAAGGGTAAGATAATGTATCAAACATTCAACACCTTTTTATTGTAGCATTTTTGCAATCTTTTCCATTACAATGACTTAAAAATAATATTTTAATAGTGTAGTTATGGTGTTTGGGGTTGGTGAATAAGATGCATGTGATAAGAAAATGTTGTATCTAGTGCATGAAATTGTAATGCGACTAGAGGCCAATAACGCTGCCACATTAGCTGCTGTTGTGTGCTTTTATATTAGCACAGGCCTGCGGACAAACCCTTTAATGAGTCAAGAACATGCAGATTCTCTCAAGATTAAGCTGGATGAGCATATAAACATACATACAACCATCACTGTCATCAAATGCACTTGGACGCTTTTAAATAGGACATACATAAATGAAGCAGCCATCATCCAAGCTGTAGTCCTCTCTCCATCATGTCCAGAGCTTGCGTCTTTTTGCATTTGCATTTCACTGAAGACTGGCATTATTTCTCCGGGCGCACTCTCATGACAGTTAATGCAAAGACAAGAAGAGCTGTGTCACGTGTGCAGATTAGAGTCTCTCACAAAAGCCATGCATTCAGACTTCAGCCCTTGGCATCTGCTGCACTCTCAGCTCCTGCTGAAACAAGAAAAAGAGCTTCTTTAAACCTCCGTTGACTTACTGCTCATTCAGAATGCCTAAAGGAAGCTAAAGCAACAGAAGACTAAAGCTCTTTGCTGTGTAAATATATATGGGGCCAGACTGACAGTGCCTCCTCCAAAAAAAAAAAAAAAAAAAAAAAAAAATCAATTGTACAAAAAAAAAAAAAAGGAAATAAAAGATCAAACAGTGTATAAATCACTAATATTTCTGTAGCAAATCTGAAGTAAAACAGCTGCTCAAGCAGAAAAAAAAATAAAACAGAGGGAGCCTAGCAAACACTGACTGTTCCATTAACGTTACTGTCAGGTTTCTGTTCAGTTCAGTTATTTTCAGGAACCAATTCTTTTCATTTTGGGTTCTAATATTTGTAACCATAAAGTAATGTCTGATAAACAGTGTTGGGAAGGTTACTTTGGAAATGTAATAGGTGACAGGAAACACAGGGCAGGACACACTATAAATACAGGACGTAATGACATAATTAAACAAACACAGCTGGACAATAATTAACTAATAATGACAGGAACAGGAAACAAACCAAATATGGGAAAACAAGAGGAAGGGAAACACAAGACACACAAGACAATCCTGACAATAGGTTACATATTATAAGTTACTCTATTGAGTAATGTAATAAGAAGTGTAACTATTTCCATTACTTTATTAAAGTAATGTAATTGACTACATTTACTACTTCACAGATTACAGTAAGATTGTAATAATTAAATTTGAAAGCACAGCCACCACAAAATCAGACTTTAGCACCTCTTTTTACTTTGAGATAGTTCTGAGGTTAAATACAGATTTAAAATCAGAAGATAGTTTAATAGATTTGAAATGAAATATTTGCATAACTATGACAAGAAACACGGGCATCTAACAATGCTTTGGAAAAAAACAGTTAGTCTTAAAAAAATATAGCATGTACATAAACCCAAATTGGAAATAAAACCATTATCAAATAAGCATGTGTCCTATTCTGATAATTTCTGCATGTGTCCTTTTCTGATAATTTAATGAATATAATCACGTCTAAACAGAGAACGCAGTGACTTTATTCACAATATAACACCGCCTCAAGTGTCTTATTGTTTTTACTCTTACATATTAAATACATAATGAGATATGTCAAACTTTAAGTGAATGCTTGACCTTGATTTAGGGGTCACAACATTTATATGTCTGTAATGGGAGAAACAAACTACACACACAGAGTATAAAGTCCCTTCAGTTTTATTTTTAAATTGTTTTTGTTTTTAAATTGTTTTATATAGCTGCAGAGATTATCTTAGAGCGTGAATAAAGATTGAGGTCATCTGAGTCATGTTTTATCACTGAATGCAGCGATTGCCAGGAGCTATGAGATCAAGCAGCACAATAAGAGAAGCAGCAGCAGGTCTTCAGCCACCTTATTCAGTGTTAATACTCCACCGGGATCAGTTCTCTGTCACCTGTTACCCGCTTGACTCATTCAACACATAATCTCTCTCCTTACATCTTACACGTAAATTGCTCATTCCTTTTTTAAGCATTTAACATTTAAGCAGCAGTCTTTGTGTTTTATTTCCACACAGGCAGATTGTTCAGCATATGGAGAGGGCAAATGAGGCAGTGTTTGAGTGATAAAGCACTTCTGTAAGATATCACAGCTTCCCAGCTCAAAAAATCTCATGATAACAGGGACGTGTCTCTCCCAGCGTGACTGAGAGATTGTGTACTCTATATTTTCTACTTTTAGAGTGTAAACGTTGTACCTAAAATGATCAAATCATTCAAATGCAATATAGAAATGTACATACAGGTACTTTATAGCCAGGATCCTATAGTAAAAGTATAAATAAAGCTGTATAAACCCATGAAGACAAGTCAAGACATGTACAGGGCATTTGAAAAAGGACTTGTGTGTGTGTGTATAGGGTGAATTCAGGTAAATTGGGCCTTCAGGTAGGTAGGTAGATATTTACATTTACATTTACATTCAGTCATTTAGCAGACACTTTTATCCAAAGCGACTTACAAATGAGGACAATAGAAGCAATCAAAACCAACAAAAGAGCAACAACATGCAAGTGCTATGACAAGTCTCGGTTAGCCTAACGCAGTACATGTAGCAAGGTTTTTTTTTTTTTTTTAAGAAACAAGTAGATAGAATAGAAAAAAGAAAGCTAGTGTTAGTTTTTCAAGAAAAGCTAGCAGTTAGAGAATAAATATGCAATTGATAGAGGGTCAAGTGTGTGTGTGTTTGTGTTTGTGTTTTTTTTTTTTTCATAAAAAGAAGACAGATAGATAAAATAGAATTAGAACAGATAGTGCTAGAGTTAGAGGGTCAAATAAAGATGAAAGGGATGTGTTTTTAGCCGTTTCTTGAAGATGGCTAAGGAGCTGCTCTGATTAAGTTGGGCAGGTCATTCCACCAGGTGGGAACAGTTAATGAAAAAGTCTGTGAAAGTGATTTTGTGCCTCTTTGGGATGGCACAATAATGCGTCATTCTCTTGCAGAACGCAAGTTTCTAGAGTGCACATAGGTCTGAAGTACTGAATTTAGGTAAAGTGGTGCAGAGCCAGAGATGGTTTTGTAGGCAAACATTAATGCCTTGAATTTTATGCGAGCAGCTATTGGTAGCCAGTGCAAATTGATGAACAGAGGTGTGACGTGCGCTCTTTTCGGTTCATTAAAGATTAACCTTGCAGCGGCATTTTGGATTAATTGTAGAGGTTTGATGGAATTGGCTGGAAGACCTGCCAAGAGAGCATTGCAATAGTCAAGTCTGGACAGAACAAGAGCTTGAACAAGGAGTTGTGTTGCATGTTCCGAAAGAAAGGGCCTGATCTTCCTAATATTGTATACAGCAAATCTGCAGGACCGGGCAGTTTTAGTCAAGTCAAGTCAAGTCGAGCTTTATTGTCATTCTGCTACATGTGTGGACATATAGTGGAACGAAATGTCGTGTCTCGCAGGACCACGGTGCTACATACTAGTTAAACATAAGATAAACATACAACAATGCAAGTATAGGAAAAACAATAGAGCTATACAACAGTTAACTATCTGACTATACATATACTAAAAATACTATAACTGCTATACCTAGTTGTCCACACATACACAAACTGAGACTGTACAAAAAACTTTACATAAATACTGTACATGAAATTGTGCGAAAGAGATATATGTACATGAAATTGTGCAGAAAAAATATATATTTTGTACATTATTGTGCAGAAGAGAGATTTTGTGGGAGACAGTGCATAGTGCAAAAAGATTTTGTAGTGCAATGCTCAAGTAAACGTATTATTTTGTAGTGCAATGTTCAAGTAGACATATATTTTCTTAAGAGTCTTTGTGGCAGGGAGTGTTTGTAGAAAGTGTCTAGTGTGCATATAGTGGGATGAGTGCGTTACTACAGGTGGTTTGTATAGCCCACTCACCTGTGTGTAGCACATTCAGAATTGCACTTAGTAAAATTGTCAACAGTTTTTAATGGGTTGGGGGGTGGGAGGGCTGAGGTGTTCATGGTTTCAGAGGGGGACAGGGGGATTGGAGTTAAGAGCTCTCACAGCCTGGGGAAAAAAGCTGTTGAGCAATCTGACAGAGCGAGCCCTGATGCTCCGGTACCTTCTACCTGATGGCAGGAGCTGGAAGAGGTTGTGAGAGGGGTGGGTGGGGTCCTTCACGATGCTGGTGGCCTTGTTGGAGCATCGTGAAAGGAAAATGTCCAGGATGGAGGGGAGAGGGGCACCGATGATCTTTGCGGCAGTGTTCACTGTCCGTTGTAGGGTCTTGCGGTCAGCAGCACTGCAGTTCCCATACCAGACAGTGATGCAGGTAGTCAGCACACTCTCAATGGTGCCCCTGTAAAAAGTGGTGAGGATGGGTGGAGGGAGACTTGCCCTTTTCAGCCGGCGGAGAAAGTGGAGGCGCTGTTGTCCCTTCTTGTTGAGTGACGTGACGTTGGTGGTCCAGGTGAGATCCTCTGTGATGTGCACTCCCAGGAATTTAGTGCTGCCGACTCTCTCCACGGTTGAGCCGTCGATGGTCAGCGGGGGGTGGTCAACAGAGTTTCTCCTGAAGTCCATCACAACCTCTTTCGTCTTACCCACATTGAGGGACAGGTTGTTAGCACCACACCATTCAGCCAGCTGTGCCACTTCCTCTCTGTAGTGCGTTTCATCGTTGTTGCTGATGAGGCCTACCACAGTTGTGTCATCAGCAAACTTGATGATGTGGTTGGAGCTGGACTTGGCAGTGCAGTCGTGGGTCAGCAGCGTGAAGAGCAGCGGGCTGAGCACACAGCCTTGTGGGGCACCTGTGCTCAGTGTGGTAGTGCTGGAGGTGTTGCGGCCGACACGGACTGACTGAGGTCTTGCAGTTAAAAAGTCCAGGATCCAATTACAGAGGGAGGTGTTAAGGCCCAGCAGGTTTAGTTTGTGGATGAGCTGTTGTGGGATTATTGTGTTGAATGCTGAGCTGAAGTCAATGAACAGCATTCTTACATAAGAGTCTTTCTGTTCCAGATGGGTAAGAGCTAGGTGGAGAGTGGTGGATATTGCATCGTCCGTGGAACGGTTTGGACGGTATGCAAACTGGAGTGGGTCCAGCGTGTTTGGGAGACTGGACTTGATGTGCTGCATGACTAACCTCTCAAAGCACTTCATCATGATTGGGGTCAGTGCTATGGGACGATAGTCATTCAGACAGGACACAGGTGACTTCTTTGGTACTGGAATTATGGAGGTGGATTTGAGACACGTGGGGACGACTGCCTGGCTCAGCGAGATGTTGAAGATGTCTGTTAGGACATCCGTCAGCTGTGCAGCACAGTCTCTCAGTACACGTCCAGGTATGTTGTCAGGGCCCGCAGCCTTTCGTGGGTTAATCCTGGATAGGGTCTTCCTTACGTCGACTGGAGAGAGACAGAGTACCTGGTCGTTTGGAGATGTGAGTAGTTTCTGTGCAGGTGTGTCGTTCTGTATCTCAAATCGTGAGTAGAAGTGGTTGAGTGCCTCGGGTAAAGATGTGTCATCGTCACTGGCCTGTGGCAGGGGCTTGTAGTCAGTGATGGTCTGAATGGCTTGCCATAGGGTCCGAGTGTCTCTGCTGTCTGTGAAGTGATTGTTGATTTTTTTAGCATACTGATGTTTTGCCTTCTTGATGCCATGAGACAGATTGGTTCTTGCTGTTTTGAGGGCTGCTTTATCTCCTGATCTGAATGCTTCATCTCTGGTCTTTAGCAGCCCACGAACCTCTGCTGTCATCCATGGCTTCTGGTTGGCACGTGTGGTGATGGTTTTGGTGACTGTCACATCATCTATGCACTTTTTGATGTAAGCAGTCACAGTTTCGGTGTACTCCTGCAGGTCTGTGTGGTTGTTGTAGGTGGCCGCCTCTTTAAACATGTTCCAGTCTGTGTCCTGGAAGCAGTCCTGCAGTGCTGAGGTGGCATTGTCTGGCCATACTGTTATCTGCTTTTGAACCGGTTTGGTGAGTTTGAGAAGTGGGCTATATGCTGGGATTAGCATAACAGAGATGTGGTCCGAATACCCGAGGTGGGGGCGGGGTTCGGCTTTGTATCCGTTCTTAACTGTTGTGTAAACAAAGTCCAGTGTGTTGTTTCCCCTTGTTGCAAAGTTCACATGTTGGTAGAACTTTGGCAAAACTGTCTTTAAGTTTGCGTGGTTGAAGTCACCGGCTATGATGAAAAAGCCGTCAGGGTTATTTGTTTGTTGTTCGCTGATGGCGCTGTACAGCTCGCGAAGCGCGTCCTTAGCGTTTGCACACGGAGGAATGTAAACCGCGACAATAACAATGGCCGTGAACTCCCGCGGCAGATAGAACGGTCGACACTTCACAAACATAAACTCCACCAGTGATGAACAGTGTTTTGTCACTACCGCAGCATAGTTACACCATTCTTTGTTGATATACACACACAAGCCACCCCCGCGAGTCTTACCAGACAGTGATGAATTTCTGTCCGCTCGGTAGCAAGTTAGTCCGTGCAGCTGAATGGCGGAGTCCGGGATGTTGTCGTTTAGCCATGTTTCAGTGAAAACAAACACACAACAATCCCTTTCCTCATGCTGTGTAGATCGACTGAGTTGAATTAAGTCCAGTTTGTTTTCCAGAGAGCGAACGTTTGAGAGCATGAGTGTTGGAAGAGCCGGTCTTGTGGGGTTAGCCCTCAGCCTAGCTCGTATACCTCAGCGCTTACCGCGCTTCCGTCCTCTCTCACACCGCTTGCGACGCCGCCTTGTGCGGGTAGCGTCAGTAGGCGAGGCCGCGGTCTCGAGGTCCGGCTCCAGCAGTAAACAAAGGCCTCGTAGCTTCTCAGTAGCCGCCGGCGAGAGTTTGAGTTTGTATGTCTTGTCGATATCCAAAAGACTTTGGCGATCGTATATGTATCTCGGAGTGATCTCCCGATGAATTAACGGTAAATCGACACTATTTGGAGACGAACAGACGACATTAAAAGACATAAAAGCACCGTCTTTGGGACCTGGAGAGGCCGCAGCGTCTGACCGCGCCGCCATCTTGGCACATTCTTTTAAAACATTATAAATTGTGGTCTGAGAAATTCAGCTTATCATCAATTACAACTCCAAGGTTTCTGACTGTTTTTGAAGGAGTAATGGTTGATGAGCCTAACTGGAAGGTGAAATTGTGATGATGGGTTAGCAGAAACTACAAGCAGTTCTGTCTTAGTTAGGTTGAGTTGAAGGTGATGGTCCTTCATCCAGCAAAAAATGTCTGTTAGACATGCTGAGATGCAAGCCGCAGTGAGATATATAAGTCAGTAAGCAAGTAAGTAAGTAAGTAAGTAAATAAATAAATATCATACAGGCAATGAACTTGAATCAGCCTCCTCTATTTTTTTTTTTTTTTAAATTAAAAAATATAGGTGGTGTAACTGTCCCACCCTTAATGAAAAAAAGCTTTTAAAAAAGTAACATTTGAGCATTGTGTAATGTTTGTGTGTATCTGAACTTTTTCATGTTTAATTGTGTCCAAATTTATAATGTTTTAAATTGAACTGCTAATTTGTCAAAGATGTTAAGATGTTTGAGGCAGAATTTCAAAATTTTAGGTCTAACACGTATGTTAAAGAGTCATGAACGTATGTCATGAATCATCAAGTTGGCTTCACAGGTCTCTTGAGCAGTAAGTCACTCAGAGGTGTTGTTGCCATAGTTTATCCCGGTGGGATGAAATCTTCCAGATTTTGAAAATAAAAATGGTAGCTGGTTGTACATTGTCACATTTAGGCTTGAAACAAGTTTTTTTGTTCATGTAGGGCTTAAAATGTGTGTAATTCCATATTACTTGATGAAGAAAGTCTGTGGTCCTGTGAGAATAAAGTAAAAATGACCATCAGTTTTAATTGATGCACCTACACGAATCACCCATGTAATTCATCTGTGCTCAGTTAGTTGAATATGTGCACTGTCTCTTAAAATAATGTCAGAAAATCACACATTCAAACACACACAAGAACTTACTGTAGTGATGCAACTTAGACTGAGGCGATATGTTGTCAACTCATGTGTGAATGTATGCTAATTTAGCACAGATGCCAGAAATAAATTATATGAAAAGAGAAAATTTTAACAAAATATTAAAACCCTTTACAAGATGACTGTTTTTTAAACTTTTCATTGTCTATAAAAAATGTGTATTTCATACATATAAATGTGTAAATAAAAATCTTATTGAGCATGATGAAAGAATCTGCAATATAGACAATGGTTATATTTATCCTTTATTAATGCTTTTATTTTAGTTTTATTAACAGTGGTGCTTGCTAATGGCGTTTTCAACTAACTCTCAAACCATCAGCGAAATGGTTCATTTATATGACCACTCTAGGTTTCTAGTCGCGGGGATTTCTTCTTATTATAGATGCATTTAGTTTAACAGTGGTGTTTATTACCAAAAAATGGTTTCCATCCCATCCACCAAAGAAAGTCCGTAGAGTACATTTATGCATTTAGCAGACGCTTTTATCCAAAGCGACTTACATTGCGTTCAAGTTACAGTTTTTTACATTTTATCAACTCTTGCTTTCCCTGGGAATCGAACCCATGATCTTGGCGTTGCTAGCGCCATGCTCTACTATTTGAGCTACAGGAAAGCTGTAAAGTATCAACGCTTTGCGAATCGATTCATTCAAAAGATTCTGTTCAACAGAACCGAGTCGCTTGAGAATCACTCCAGTATTTACGCTCAGCGCACACACATGCATTTACCAGAGTGACGAGAGGATGTTTGGATTATAGTACACATCTTTATCCGCAGAAGAACAATCTAGCGGCAAAGAAAACGACTGTCTTTTTGTTTTGACAGGTCTTTTTGTTTTCTGCAGGTCTTTTATTAAATACATATTTAATGGCTTGGAAATGGAGATAGCTTTGGTGAGCTTTGACAAGCGGGGTGATGGAGGCAGTGATGGAGAACCCTACCAAAACCAAAACTCCCTGGATCATCCACGCTTGGTCCACAACAAAGAACTATACTCGAGAAGTCCACAACAGAGCTCATGGAAAATGAACGACATGAACAACACAATGATGGGCTCCACTGAGAATACGGTGGATTATTACAGTCCCCATTTGTTTGACGAGGACATTCTGGGCATGGATATGGACCATGAGAACAACGAGCGAGTTCTTATCAATATCGCTGGACTGAGGTTCGAGACGCATTTAGGCACTCTGAACCAGTTTCCCGACACTTTGCTGGGAGACCCGGACAAGAGAATAAAGTATTTTGACCCCCTCAGGAACGAGTATTTCTTTGATCGCAACAGACCGAGTTTTGACGGAATTCTTTATTTCTATCAGTCTGGCGGGAAAATCCGACGACCTGTTAACGTGTCAATCGACGTGTTTGCAGACGAAATCCGCTTTTATCAGCTGGGAGAAGAAGCAATGGACCGTTTCCGCGAGGATGAGGGCTTTATCAAAGAAGAAGAGAAACCCTTGCCACAGAATGAATTTCAGAAACAGGTATGGCTCATCTTTGAGTACCCTGAAAGCTCTAGTCCTGCACGAGGCATAGCTATCGTCTCCGTTATAGTCATCACCATCTCCATCATAACTTTCTGTCTGGAAACTTTACCCGAGTTTCGCGACGAGCGAGAGCTTCCAGTGACTAGTCGCGCTGTCAATGGTACTCAAGAGCGTCCATCGCTCACCTTTAGCGACCCGTTCTTCATCATTGAAACCACCTGCGTGATTTGGTTCACCTTTGAGCTCTTCGTGCGCTTCTTCGCCTGTCCTAGTAAGGCTGAATTCTCCAAAACCATCATGAACATCATTGACATCATGTCTATCATGCCTTACTTCATCACCTTGGGCACAGAGCTGGTGGAGCAGCAGGGCCAGGAGCACAATAATGGCCAGCAGGCTATGTCACTGGCCATACTGAGGGTCATTCGTTTGGTTCGGGTGTTTCGCATATTTAAGCTCTCTAGACACTCCAAGGGGCTTCAGATCTTGGGCCAGACTCTAAAAGCCAGCATGCGAGAGCTGGGCCTCTTGATCTTCTTTCTTTTCATTGGTGTCATATTATTCTCCAGTGCTGTTTTCTTCGCTGAGGCAGATGAACCCGAGTCTCACTTCTCCAGCATCCCAGATGCCTTCTGGTGGGCTGTGGTGACCATGACTACAGTCGGATATGGTGACATGAGACCGGTGACTGTAGGGGGCAAAATTGTGGGCTCGCTGTGTGCCATTGCAGGGGTTTTGACCATTGCATTACCGGTGCCTGTCATTGTGTCTAACTTCAACTATTTCTACCACAGAGAAGCTGACCAAGAGCAGGCGTCTCTCAGAGAAGAGCCTAATAATGGTGTCCCTTCAAACCCATCTGATGAACTTCATGGGTTGAGGAAATCATCAACCTCTAACTCAAAAGATGGAGAACACAATGAAGAAACAAACATTACAGTTGAGAAGACTAACATGAAAGCTAATAGCAGAATGGATATTAAACGCTCCCTTTATACGTTTTGCTTGGACACTAGAGAAACTGACCTCTAGTTTGTCCATATCTACCCCATTGCACTATCGGTGCCTGTCATTGTTTCCTACTTAAACTATTTCTATCTCAGGGAGACTGAACAGGAGTAGGCATCTCTCAGAGAAGAGCAGAGTGGTGGCCCTTCCAGCCCATGTGATGAACTTCATGTGTTGAAGAAATCTTCAAACGCAAGAGATGGAGAACACAATGAGGAAGAAAACATGTTTGAGAAGACCAACATGACAAACTGGATATTAAATGCTCCCATGAAAAAGAAACTTTTAGCCTATCCATATCCATCATGCTAAGTTAATACACCCAAATTCTGTATGATCCAAGGATCATCGCACTGTTAAAATCCTGGAAAGTTGCAGTTATTTTTTTAAAGCACATTTTAATCTGTTAATCTCTTGGGCATCAGCAGCTTTTAAGCATTACTTTTATAATTTCTTATTCAGAAACACAAAAAAATAATGATAAAAAAATAATTATGTAAAATATTAAGAACTGCTGTGATGCTTGGATGACAGGCCTTAACCTCTGATGTTGTTCATTGTTGCCCAGTGATTCAAGTGAAAAGCCAAAATAGGTTTTCTTCTTTTAAAACACACTACTTAACATGTACATATTTTTGTAAAATAATTGTTTGGTCTTTAGGGTCTCCACTTTTGTAGTTAGTCTAAAATACTGTTTATGTGTCGTTTGTGGCTATCAGTATTTTTTAATTTATTTATAGCAATATTTTTTCACTCTCAAATTTAAAACTCAATGGCGTATGAAATCTAGGGAGCACTTCAAGGAAAAGGACAACTTTGAGTTGTTTTGCTTCTGAATCCACAACGATAAAGCCTTGCCGACTCTAAATCACATCACAGAGCTTTCCTGAAGTTTAATGCAAAATGGATTCAAGCAGAAATGATGAAGGAAACCTCAACAAATGACTGAACCATGATGATCTTCTGAAACCAGAGGAGAACTTTAAGATGATCCAGTGATCCATTTTCATATAAGGTCAGTCTTCTTTTTAATTCTTCACTGTTTGTTTCATTTGCTTTCAGTTTGACTTTTTGTTTGTTATACTCAATTGTAACCACAATTATTGTACATTATACATTTATACATATATACATTTGTGTTCATGGTTGTTCATTTAACCCTAATAGACACAAAAATCATGAAGTTTATGTACCATGTAAAAACTATTAACCCACATGTGCATCATATCATAACATCTAAATGACTTGATGAAATGATTGAATTATTCAAGTCAGAAAGAAACTAAACTCAGTTTTTAAAGTGATTAGGTATTCAAGTGCATGGTCTTTCTTGGATATGCATTGCATGATCTAAAATTCATAGAATTAGTGTGTATTCATATTTATTCATGTTGAGCTGTCAAATGACATATAGTGGAGAAAATAACAGCCAGTGAATTTGTGAGTTCATTTCCATTATTAACACTGAATGAACCTGTATGCAAGTGCTAGAAGGAGAATGAGTTAGTATTAGGTGCCAGGAACCAGAAAATAAGCATGTGTGTTTGTAGCAGGGGCAATCACAGACAAGGTTGTGCTATGAGGAGTAACATATCCTGTTTCACAGAGGATTAGATATGCCCGTTATAGGTTATATCACATAACCTTTGAGAAAGTGTGTGTGTGTGTGTGTGTGTGTACTGCATACTTGTTTTGGTTGCTTAGATACATAAGACAGCTGCAACTAGACAGTGGGTAATGTAGGTCAGGACTAACAAGAATAAACACTTTGATAAAACATCGTAAGCACATCAAAATGGCATGTTGTTAGATATGTGACTGCAAGAAGATGTTCATCTGTGAGGTTAAAAACACTCTCACTGAACTAAGCTCTTCATACAATAGTGTTTTTGTTAATTACACAGTAAAATGTGAAAGTTGTTGCAGTAGAGACCCCGTTTAGACCCCTTGGCTTTTTGTTGAAATCTACAGTATTAGCTTCGAGGTCATCTACTCCCTCTATCAAATTCCTATTTCAATAGAAAAATTTCACAGGAAAAAAAAAAAAACTGCAATATGATTTCCTATTACTGTTAATCATAGTCAAGTTGATTTTTTATTTAGATGTTCCCTGACATATCACATTTAGGTTATTTTACAAAAGTTTTTTTGCAGTGTAATTTTTATTGCACAGTTTCTCAGCCAACTTTCAGCAGATAACAGTCCACCACACAAGTTAGATGCAGATCAATCACTTCATCAGGTGATTATTCCAGATATCATAAGGAATTAAAACATTTAAATTGGTCTACAGACTGACCTAAATTCTGCATTCTAGAGATTTTAGAAAACAAACCACTTTAGGTCCTCATATGCTTGTGAGTTTTTAGTTTGCTTGTCCAACAATGTCGTGATGTAGATGAGTGTTAGAAGAGATGACATGGTAAGCTGATGAAAAGCAATCATGTTTAAGCTCTTGAAAGTGCCTCTTGATGGCAAACATGTCACAACTGTCTGTTATTTTGATTTGTGCTAGCTAATCATGTTATATTTGGTTGAAGAGGACAGTCTAAGCTCGTCACATCTTCGGCATCCTCAGACCCTCCTCTTCAATCAAATATAACATGATTAGCATGATGGTTAGGCTGCAGATGGGGACAAATGTGACCAGGACCAGTAGTTCTAGGCGTTCAAAGCAAGATTCACTGCTACACTACAAAAACAGCACAAAACTTTGCCATTATAGAGAGTTGAATAACATATTGTATTCCAACATAACATTTATTTATTTATTTATTTGTTTGTTTATTGTTGCTTTACAAAAAAGTTTGAATGTAATGCATTGCATTGCAGAGCACTCAGGCATTTACAGGTCACAATCAATAAACAGCAACTTAAACAGACTTACTGTAGTCAAATAGTTTATCCATAACATACTTGAATGATCCAGTGATGACGTTTGTTGTAGACCAAGCCGGAAGTTAGCATCATCCCATTCCCTCGACAAAAACCCAATGGGATATTTCCATTGGCTTTTGGATTCAGGAAATAAGCTCTTTGACTAGTGAGTAGCTACGTTTACCTGTTCGGCATGATGATGTTTTAATGTCCCTGACGTAGTCCCATTTAAGCACTTCTTAGCCTTTTTAAGACAAGTAAAAGCTTAAAAAAAAATCACAAGGGGGTATTCCTGATCTATGTTATGTCATAGAATAAAATGTGAATTCTAATAATTCAGCTAAAAAGTAGTTTGGATATATAAACTTTTAGATGTGAAATTGAAAAGACAATGGTATTAAAAATGTATTTGATGAATATTTCCAAGTGAAAATATGCACTATGTATTTTATTTATTTATTTATTTTTACGGTTCAGGAGTTGCAACTGGAGCTATATGTCATGTATTTTTTTTATTTTTTCCAGATTAGAATTAGATTTTTTTAACCAATAAATAAAGTGCACTGATAAAAACTGATAAAGTCAATAATTGAGCAGTGTGAATTGCTTATTTTATTATTTTTTTTTTTTTTTCACTGGATCTAAATGTCTGTGATAGAGGACCTTCTCAGTGTGATCTGCTTGTAGGTGAACATTGTGCTGAAAATAATTAACCTGTTGTACCAATGTGCAATTCATTACAATTCATTGTAAATATATGTAATACAAGTGTCAATTTACATATAATTTAATAACTGATTAATATTTATTAGATTTTTATACTTTCTAAAGCAAGCATGGGTGGTATTTGCATGTATAGTACTCACTAAAATTATGTTAGGGTATTACGAATAGTTTTGAGACAGTTGTCAAATCGTTGTTATGGTGTTCTTAAAGTTTTTAGCATGTTGTTATGCAATTGCTACAGTTTTCGGTGGTTTAGCTTGAAAGTTTTAAGCCATTTCATTTACTCAAGTATAACTCTGTTTTCATATGAAGGTAATGTCTCAATGTTGAAATGCTTCGAGGACAGAAAATTGTCACCTTGGATCACTTTTCTGGTGTGAAATCAGCATAAATGTCGTCTTGGTCATTTTCTCTCAATTCACAGCCAAACATCTCTGTGTTGATGAATTAGTATGTTTTTTTTTTCCTTCTCCCTCTCATAGTCTGTTCAGTCAAATACAGCAGATAAAGTGTGATTTCAGCACCACAGACAGCTCCATAAATTCTAGCACAGCTTGTAAAAGTACACAATTCATTTAATAAAAGGATCATTTTGAATGGTGGACAGCCATCATATGACAGATGAAAATGGCATTAGACAGGCTTTATTTAAGTCTTAACCTCTTGCCAATTTCATTTGAATCAGTAGCTCAACTGATTTGTCCAGGTGAAATACTCTTTATGACCCACAGTACTGCGTGTAACAGTAGAGCTTCCTGCAGTTTTGTGCAGCTCAATGGACTGCAATTATGGAATAATGTTGATTTACTAAAAATAGATAATTTTTTAAAGGCAAAAATCACAGTTATAGTAGTTTACTTTCCAATAAAATAACATAAATAATCAAATTAAATACATTTACTCACCTTCATGTCACTTGTAAGGGAGCTTTTTTTTATACAATGGAAGTGAATGGTTACTATGATTGTCAAGTGAGATTTTTCATGAATAAGTAAAATTTTGTCTTAAATTTCAGTACGTTCCTCACATACAATTATTGTATGACTTAAGATGTCTAGTGATAAAGTGCATGTCATACAGACTACTTTTAACTGTCTGCTGAGCATCTGCTTTTGTGTTCCACAAAAGTAGAAAGTCAAACATATTTGGAATGACATGAGGGCAAGTGAATACTGACATAATTTTTTGGTGAAGTATCGTTTTAAAATGTGTTAAAAAAGTAGAGAGTTCATACACTTAGAACCCTCCACATTTTTTAATTATTTTATAATAAAAATTATTTTTATTTTATAAAAATTATTTTTATTTTATTTTATTTATTACAGAGGAACAAGGTGAAATTATGCCACAAATGCTGTGAATAGAGCTTAACTTGTATTGATTCCAGAACAACCTTTTAATCTTCCAGAGGTTAGCGAATGTTTGACTTCATTTTAGGAAATGCAGAAATAACTCTTTTATTAGATAGAATTGACAAGCAGTGTGATTCTCATCTCCCTCTCACGTCGGTATTTTCACAGGAAGTGTCATCTAGTAAAGCTGGCAGGATAAATCAGGTTCAATCTGGCAGAAATGCGCTGCTAAACTACAGCCTACATCAGCCTACAAAAACTGTGAGGACTGTTAAAAGCTGTTACAGAGTTATTGGTAAATCACTAGCCCATTTGACTTGTGAAATTTAAATCTTGTAAATTTTCATATAAGGAAAAATAGATATTCAAACTAAAACCTTTCTATATACAGTATTTAAAACATACATGGCCATGTCAAACATGGCTCAGCTGGGAACACAAATAAAATCAACTTATATTTTAGTTTTCATGACCAATTGAAATAGCATAGCAATAAAAACATATTTTTTTATTGTTGTGAGTTTAAGACCTCTATGCAAATACCCTCTTCTCCTGTGAAATACGATACTTTCACTTTTAAATATTACCTTAATTTCAAAAATGGTTACATTTTTATCTTTTAATGGACAACAGAAGTAAATTGCATTGCAATTATTTAGAGTAATTTTAATTAATAAATTGCAAATGTTTTATTTTTTATTTAATTTGTTACATGTGTGATTGCATTTAGTGTAGAATAAACCAATGGTTGGGTTTGTGTTAGAGACAGTTTGCTTATCCTGACATAACTGTGGCTGTGTTATCTTGTCTTTCTAATATAAAAAAGGCTTGAAGCAACAGAACCATTCTGGGTCTCTTATATAAGCGGCCCTTCCTCTCTGACCGCTGCTCACAGAGAGTAAATGGCCTTTCAATTAGACAAGAAAAAAGAGTGACTTAAAAGGCAAGGAAAAGTGATATAGAAGGGAACGGATTTAACCTCATGAGCTGAGTGAAAGTGGATTAAAATATGTCACTTAAAAAATATTATCTTTGACATTTTCCTTCTGGTATTAATTTTGTTTTAAGACAGACAAAATTTAGCCAACTGTATTCTCATTTTATTATGTTCATCTACGCTTTCAGAAAAAAAGGTACAAAATCTGTCACTGGTACAGTACCCTTTCAAAAGGTACTAATATGGACCATTTAGGTATTATTATGTACCTTTAAGGTCCTAATATACACCTTTTAGGTCTAAATAATGTACAAAGGTGTACCTTTTGAAACGGTACTGCCCTAGTGACAGCTTGTGTACCTTTTTTGTGAGAGTGTATGTACTATTTGTATGTCTGTATTTTAAAGTCAGCAATACTGTTTTCAACACATTTTACTTCTGCATTATGTTGTATTTCTGAGTAAAACAA
This sequence comes from Spinibarbus caldwelli, assembly GCA_039654775.1. NCBI lineage: Eukaryota > Metazoa > Chordata > Actinopteri > Cypriniformes > Cyprinidae > Spinibarbus > Spinibarbus caldwelli. The sequence continues at coordinate 22,579,045 of CM077229.1, forward strand.
AATACATGTAAATTCAATATATTCATTATGTTTTTGTTTAAATTATTGTGTTCTTAATTATGGGTCTTGTTTTTATGGTATGAAGTATCCAGAATAATTTTCAAAATAAGTAATGGCAGATTTGTATATTTTGGACGGTTTTATTTAAAGACTCTTGTAGTTTGTATGAAATTCTCTCAGGTTAAGGTTTCTCAGCCAGCAGTGCTTCCTGGTTAAGAAATATAAACTCAGAAATGCCTTGCAATCAGAAATGACTTGCATTTAAGATACTGTATTAGCATGAAACAGCTTAACACTCACAATTGCATTAGATGAACCATTGATGAGTTGGTTGTTTAATGGCCTTGCATTGTTGTATTTCCTCTGGATTACATGAATGAACGTGTCGGCTAGTGACAAAACTATCGACCAGTTGACTAATCGTTGCAACCCCTAATACATACACATATTCTCTCTTTTTATTGTTTTTTTCAGTCCATATTTGGCAGTGGTTGTCAACCATTTTCACTTCAACACAATATTTGAAGGACCCTGTAAGACATTTTCTCTGGTATAACTGCTATAATCATGACAATGCTGTTTGCTTTCATACTTTTTATTAATAGAAACTGGGAGTGTTGATATATCATAATTAATTTTATGATTTCAAAATATTCTTCAATAAAAACTATAGTTATTGAGGAGAAAAAAAATGACCTTAGTGTACATCTCTATTTTTTTATTCGTCCCATCCCTGACAACAACAAAACAATGGGATTACAGTTCAGTGCTACTGATGATTTTGAATATTAATCTCTTTGTATTTGTATTTGTATAGATTTTCTGTCCCTCTGCACATGGTCATCTGAATCAGTTTGAAAAGGTCAAAGGTCAGGGAGTATATTAATTATATAGCAGGTAGTATATTAATTTAGCAGAAAAAGTGAATTAAACTCAAAATATACTTCCGCCGCTCGTGTTCCATGGTGGCCCATGCATTGTCCGTGTGATTTAATTTTCATAATCTCCAGAGTCTGCGGACATATGCATGCAGCCCAATTTGATGATGACGCTATGGGAAAGTCTTTCGATGAGGATGCCTCAGCTCTCAACTGCAGGCTCCAGTGCCTTCTCTTGGGAACCGTAAGATACTCTGCAGTTTCTTCTGCCTCGAGTGAAGGCCTGATGCTGATGCCCCGCTTTGCCTGCTAGCCTCTTTGACAACACTGTCAGTTCTGTCATTGAGATTGCTTGCAGTATGCCAAAAATCAAGTGGCGGCGTTCCAGAGGTTCATCCCTTGCAGAAACCAGGTCCTGGGGGCTGCTGCCAGCTCCTCGCACCAGAGATGGGCACTCGAGTTAGTGACTCGGACTCGAGTCGCAATTTTATAGTCTTCAGACTTGACTTTAGACTCCAGACTTGACTTGACTCGAGGAAAAGGACTCATGAATATTTTAAAAGCAACTCGAGTCTTTTATCCTTAAATACTTATATAACTGTTATTCAGAAGGCGGACCGCATCCACACCCCGGCATCCATCCGGACCATAAGCCGTAACAGCAGCACCATTTTAAGTGAGCAGCGCATCAAAACAGCGAAGTGGATCACATAACAAGCGCTCAGGGTCGTTTATGGTAAATATCTTTCAGTGCTATATCCTCTAGTACTTTTATCTAAAGCCAAACGCGCTTTATTCAAGCCTTTTCAGCTCCGTGTGCTTTCTCTCTCTCTCCAGACACGCGCCGGCGCCAAGTTTCAGAGCTGCGTTGACGCGGTTATTTTAACAACAACAGAAACACGGTGATCAGCAAAATTATAGATTACTTTCACTAAAACACAGCAGAAAAAAAACAATGCTGCAAATATAGTTATTTTTCTTACTATCTATTTATCTATCTATAACCTATGACTCTGACTGTTCAAACCAGATGTGACGTTTCTGATCTACATTTTAGCATGAATTTTTAGGCTAAGAACATTTCAAAAGAATCATAATTGGGAAAATTGTTGTTAGATGGCTAGGATAGAACTTAAACTTTGAAACTGCTAATTGTCTTTCTTTTCTGCTCAAGATGAAGACGTTTTGATTATTGTAGCTACATTGTTTTTAGCAGGTAATGCTTTTATGTAAAATATCAAAATAGTATAGATTTCAGGAGGAAAACCCTGAACAGAAACAATATTTTTTTTCTGTCACATGGCCTCAAATGTATCTAAATGTAAAAATACAATACAATATAATGTAAAAAAAAAATATATATATATTTTTTTTTTTTTGTCCGGACCTCTGCTTGGAAGAAAATATAGAGGCCGTGCCTCTTGGAACTTTAACTGAATACCCCTGACTTATATCATAAAGAAATACTTTATTTGTTTGGTTTTTGTTACATATTTCCTTATCAAGGTGGACGCTGCACACTGGTGGTGGTTGAGGAGAGACCCCCCACATGATTGTAAAGCACTTTGGGTGTACAGCAATACACATAAAAGCGCTATATAAATGCATCATTCATTCATTCATTCATTCATTCATTCATTCATTCATGTGTCATGGTAGATCGGACTCTTATTATAGAATTTAATTACAGAAAAACTGGTTTGAACATGGTAATGGATTAAACCACATGTGTCAAACTCAAGGCCTGCGGGCCTATTCTGGCCCACCACATCATTTTATATGGCCCGCGAGAGCATTTGATTGTCTTAAAATAACAAAAAATCTACGCAGCTTTATATCATAAATTATGAAAGTTCGTATCAATACCACAAGTTTCTGTTTCTATTTGGCGTTGTATTTATATACAAAAATTGACTTTGGTGTGCATATGATACGCAATGGTTAGGATAAGGGGTGTGGGGTTTTTCCGTTGATGACGACTGCATGGACGGCTCAAAGGAATAAAGCGGACCTCAAGTGCTCGAGCAAAACCGACGGAAAAATACGATATTCTCCATTCATTTAACGAATTAAAAAAAAATCGATGGAAGCTTTCAGACACGACTTTCTTCTCCTTTTTCTATGGAGTTATTTTAATGACAAATGTCCAGAGCGCATTATAGCCTGTAAGAGCGCATCAAATGTGCGAGCACAAATCTCTCCGCTCACAGGTGGATTCCCACTCACTCACAGAAAACAGACACGCTCTTTATCGGTCACACATTACATGTGTGCGCTCAAAAAATTATCTTCTCTCCTGAGTTTATTGTTGCCATGAAGCACAACCTGGAGTGTGGGCATCCACCGGCAGAAACATAAATTGGTGCATATGCCAACAAATGTAAATCAGCATTTACATAGCATAACCGTATACATGTACCTATCTGTCTCGCACGTGTCCTGCATTGTCCGGTAAAATCACATCAACTGTCCTGAAACAGATCTATAGCCAGGTGGTCACCCTAGCGCAGAGTAGTAAAATTTTAATCAGTAAATTTTAACGAAAACAATACATTATGAAAACAAAAAGAAGCAGTTTTTTTTTTGCAATCAGATCAGCTGGTAAATACCTGGAATGTCTAAGGATCCAGAAAGTGAGTGCATTCAAACAGTTAGTTCAAAACCGCTCTAATGCAGAGAAAACAGACGATTTTTTTCAGAGATGGTGGAGATAACAGTAGGTTACTCACGTACAGATGTCAGTAAAAAAAAAATAAAAAATCAGCAAGCTATTTGGCTTAAAAGCAGGAGTGGTTTATACTGGATGGTGGCTGAAGGTGTTTTAGAATACGCAGTAGTCAGTGGTTTAGTAATTCTGGAACAGTCAGGTCAAGGTAGCTCGTTTAGTGGCCTTTTGGTGTCCCCCTGTGTTCCTGTTTGGTATCGCAGATTGACTTGTGCTGTAAACCACTAAATGTAATGTAGAAATGTTCATTTTCTGTGAAGCTGCTTTGCAACAGTGTATCATGAAAAGCGCTATACAAATAAATGTTAACCCCCTGGGGTCTGAGGTGATTTTGGGGCCCTTGAGATGTTTTGACATGCCCTGATATTTGTGCTTATTTCAGCTACTTAAAACATACTATTGACCAACATGTAATTTGTTTGTATTCAGCACAAACTGTGCTACAATAATAATGTGACCCTGATGGATGTACATGTTTGCATTTTTTAGAAAAAAAATATTATGCGTGGTTAGTAAGTTTTGGGGGAAAAAATGTAGCTGAAATAAGGCCATAAAACCCACACTAAATAGTTCTGAATAAGACTTTTGAGTAATTAGTCTTGTAGGCTAGAATATTTACTTCAAAATTATGTGAAAATCATTCTGCTTACTCATTCACAGAAAACAATATATTGATTTAAATTTTTAAAGACATGTTTTGTGATTGAAAGCCAATATGCGAGGGAGTGGCAATGGCCCTGAATATTAAGTGATTCTCCCCTGAGAGACAAAGGGCCCTCCCCTAATGGCCTCTAATGGCCCATCAGTGTGACTGTGACTTTGAGGCAGGTAAGACAGAATGTGAGGAGACTGAAAAAATGGGTTGTTTAAATTATTTGTATTTTATTTACAACACAGTATAATCAAAACATACATAATGAAGGTCAAAGACACATTGTGCACACTGACCACAGAGATGTGAACAGACTTTGAGTCATTCCTGCAACAGATTCTGTCCAACAAGTGAAACAAGTAAATCATACCTGATATTTATGTGTGTTATTTAAGTGTTTCTGCTTCTTTCCATGGATTCAAGAAGAAAAAAACTTAATCAGTAGTCAAGGAGCTTGTTTTATCATAGAATATCAGTGTAGTTGAACATCTGATGTTGGTACAGCGCTCTCAGAGGAAAACAGTTTGAAGAAAGTCATCAGGATTCATCTGTGGTTCAGGTACCTGATTCACTAAAATACAAACAACCAAAAAACAACAACAACAACAAAAAAAAAACATTTGTGAGCATGTTAATATCAGGAGCATCTGTAGGTTTTGTAGCCATAGACTCACGCATGCTTTGTATTATCATTAAAAAAAAAAGACATTTTATATCTGAGAAACTAATTATTATTGTTTAGCATGTTATTAAAATCTATTTCTGAACAGAGTAGGCTATTAATAATAAACATGTTCTAAACATACTTAGACTCGTAGCATTGATCATGTTACAGTGTACACTCATATTACTTTTATTGTTTTATATAGAGCATGAAAACATCATCGCGCTGTAATCAATTTAAATACAATGAATTGCCTTTCATATTCAAAATGTTTTACTCGATTTCAAACATTGTAGTCAGGAATTATAGTTTGGGAAAAACCCAACTATGATTTTGTTGTCATATAGCCTAGTATGTATGGTTTTATAGTAGCCTATGATATGATTCTGTAGCCATAGACTCACACATGCTTTGTACTATAAAAAGGATATTTTACATCTGAGAAACTAATTATTATTGTTTAGCATGTTATTAAAATCTATTTGTGAACAGAGTATTAATAATAAACATGGTCTAAACATTCTTAGATGCCTAGCATTCATCATGTTGTAGTTTGGGAACAACCTAACTAGTAAATGTGTTCTTGTTTATGTCACAATAACACGTTAACTAATGCAAAAAAGAAACCTTACTTACTCATCAGATTGATCTCCTCTACTCGATGAAATCTTGTTCTTCTTTTGAGGGAAATCCAGCCTTTACTCAGCGCGTCTTCTTGCAGAAACGAACAGTAGCCGCGATGAATGATCTCCTCTCGCTTTGTTTATGTTGGGCGTTTCCATGCGCACGTGTCTCACGTGGATATTTACATATGAACGGCGCGAGCAGCGAGGGACGGGATTGCATTAAAGATAATGAGTTAGACGGGAAAGACTGAACATCGTGTTGGTTTCATACGGATTACTTTATCACAGAATATTTGTTTTCGATAAGACTTACTTCATTTATAAGTAGACACTTCAAGCTTTGTATAGATATAACTCCCATGTCTCTGTGTTGAAATTTCGCCGAGTTACAGTTCATTTTAGTGACGCGTTTCTAAAAGCAGCTCGCGGAGACGGCGAAGACAGAGAGCGCACCCTGTATGTTTTCTTTATTTTCCAAAACCACAACATTTTGTTTTTATTGTGAGTGTACCCGAAAAAAAATAGATACTTCAAAGTTTCAATTGATGTATAACACTTATCTGTATGACCAAAATCGACGGAGTATTTTTAGTGTCTTTCACACTGATAAGATTAAGGGCTCAGCGCAAGTAGGGGCTGAGGCCTGGGAGACTCCACCCGAGATGGTGGAGTCGATCTGGACGAGGTTCGGCTGGGCAGAAGTTACATCTCAAGAGATGACCCACTTTCTGCTCTGGTTCTCCCTCACACAGGCATGGCCAAAGCTATGGGTGTATGCATTTCCCCTTATCTAACAATCACAATTTATCACCCCCAGCCGGAGATTTGGAAGACATGGGTTTGATCCCTGAGGGGGACCAGCTCCTGACCTTTGGTCTCTGAGGTGGTTGAATGAGCTCTAGGGCTCCCTCCACAAGGAAACTATACAACCCTAAAGTGGAGAGTTTTTACTTTATGATGCAGAGAATGCAAATTGGACTTGCTCAATGTAAACAATGATATACATCCGACTCCATAAGATGGAGGGAAGTTAGCAAGGGAAAGACAAATTTTAAATATTTTAAGTGGAACACAGCCCAAGTCGAATGAGCAGATATTCTTCTTTATTAATATTTGTGTCTACAAGAGACTTTAGACAGATTTTTTTTTTTTTTCAGCTGGACATGATTTTCATTAGGCTATAGTAAAAGGACAACAATAATAGTCTAACTTAACAATTTCAATAATCTTGCTTCAATTGTATATGGTGATCAGTCATCTTTTACACATTCATGATTCTTATGATCCCTTTCTGTTCTTATTCAAGAAGGCCTTGCCCCAGTTTGTTCAGGTTTTTCATGAATGAAATGTCTTGTTCTGTGCTGCTCCGAGTTGGTCTCAGCAAATGGTTCAATTAAAGGGGTGTATTTGTTCAGTACGTTCAAACAATGAAATGTTAATTCTTTCATCAGATGCTGTCTGTTCATGTTTAGTCAGTCTTTGAAGGCAGGAAAGGAGTCACACATTTTAAAACACATGCTCGGTGGCTCCATATAAAACAAGCTCATGTATCATGTATCCTTTCCTTCTAAGGTGCATGCAAACTTTTTGGCATCCAGGCATCTGGACCTTGCAGGGTCATAATCCATTCTTGACATAACAACACAAGTACCTCATGAGCCGCAGACACACTTGAATTATTCAGGGAAACTGAGCTCAGCTGCTTACAGAAACAAATGAGTGTGTTTGATCAAGGAATCTGATATGCTGATCTAGATTACTTAACATGACGCTGATGTTTAACATCAAATATGATGATTTATAATGCCTATTTCACTATAAAAAATTACTTTTATTTTTATATCAAATGCATGATGTACTGGTTATATAAGTCAAAGCAGCATATAAAAGCAGAAAGACTAGTGAAGCGATTGTTGAGTCTCTATCAGGTTAAATGACGATGTAATGATTCCCAGAGGCAGTGAGGGGGATGAGGAAAACAAATTCCTATTAAGGTCAGTTTAATACTCAAGAGGTTACTTTTTCAGCTATTTAGGTTACTTGTTTTATCAGGAATGAGTAATTAGTATTCATTATAATAACAATTATTGTATTATTATTATTATTAGTTTTTAAAGTCGCCTGAATTCAAAAAGAGTTTTGTCACTTTATTCCATTTATGCTGCTGATGAGAACCTAATATATATATATATATATATATATATATATATATTAACATTATGATCAGTCTAGTGCAATTGCTGAATAAACTTAAAATTACTCTTATGAGCCATTTCTTTGCTGTGAATCAAAAACATGCACATCAATATTATGATCATCAGAATTTGACAATATTTATATTAGTACTAAGCAGTGGCGGATCTAGGATTTTTTAGAAGCAGGGGCCACAATGGGGCTACCATTTACAGAGAGGGGCCAAGTTTACTGTTCAAGTCTTTGGAAACTTTAACAATAACGGCTTAAATATTTCTGTATGTATGTGTATGTGTATGTGTGTGTGTGTGTGTGTGTGTATATATATGTATTCATTAAGAATAACATACATAATAAAATGTAATACAATATTTGAGGAAAAACGGGCTTCCCTGCCAATTTGGAGTTCATTTTCACACTTTGTTGAGTTTTGTGTTCCAACAACAAGAATATTCATGAGCATATGATCAAATACAATATGTACAGCTTAATGTTGTTCTTGAACATTGTAAGAAACTGACACCACACATCTTATTGTAAAAAAAAAAAAAAAAAAAAATCAAGTATTTTTGTGACCGCTGCTGAAAATTTATTCATATCAGGGTCTTTGCTCAAGAGGTTGAATCCATCTATTTATTCGGCAATTACTTCCTGACACGCTATACAACAAGGCTATATACATTATTATTTGGACATGTAACATGCATTACATTCTAAATTAGGTCTCTTTCATCTTAATTTAAATTATAAATATACTTTTGTTCAGTGTTAGATCATGTTAGTTCTTAATGATGCTACATCGTTTTATTTTAATACTACAAATGAATTAGTATAGATAAACATTTATATAGGAAATTAGTAAAAGATTAATTAAATTATTGTGGAAAAAGTAGTAATAAAACTAATATCTGAGCATACTGTGTAACCAGTGACAGTTTCTTTAATCTCCCTGGAAATAACAAAGGAAATTGTCACATTTACAACAACTATGTATACGGGAATATTCAGATGTATTCAAAATATGACTGCAACACAATTATAGACCTGAAAATCTCAAATGGAGTTTGATGTGCATATTAACACTGTATGATTAGTTTAGTCTGATTTACATTACATTGTATTTACATTTAGTCGTTTAGCTGACACTTTTATCCAAAGTGTCTTACAAATGAGGACAATAGAAGCAAACAAAACAAAAAAACAATCAAATGTAAGTGCTGTAAGTCCCCAAGGTTTTTTTTTAAATAATAATAAAAAAGAAAAAAATAGAACAGAAAAAAAATAGAGAATGCTAGTGTTAGAAGGTCATTTTTTAATAATAACAATAAAAAAAACAGTACATAGAATAGAAACAGAATAGAGAGTGCTAGTGTTAAAGGGTCAAGTGTTTTTATAATAAATAAAAGAAAACAAGTAGTTGGAATAGAAATAGAATGGAGTGTGCTAGTGTTAGAGGATCAAGTGTAGATGGAATAAATGTGCCTTTAGCCATTTCTTGAAGATGACTAAAGACTCAGCTGCTCGGTTTGAGTTGGGCAGGCCATTCCACCAGCAGGGAACAGGGAACAAAGAACAGGTAAAAGTCAGTGAAAGTGATTTTATGCCTTTTTTGGGATGGCACTATAATGCGCTGTTCAGTTGCAGAACACAAGCTTATAGAGGGCACATAAGTCTGAAGTAGTGAATTTACTGTAAAAGGGTGCAGAGCCAGTGGTTGTTTTGTAGACAAACATCAATGCCTTGAATTTTATGTGAGCAGCTTTTGGTAGCCAGTACAAATTGATGAACAGAGGTGCGACTTGTGCTTTTTTCAGCTTGTTAAAGACTAATCTTGTAGTCACATTCTGGATTATTTGGAGAGGTTTGATAGAACTGGCTGGAAGACCTGCCAAGAGAGCATTGCAATAGTCCAGCCTGCACAGAACAAGAACTTTAACAAGAAGTTATGTAGCATGAAAGAAAGGGCCTGATCTTCCTAATATAAGCCAAAATGCCTTATAAGGCAAATCTGCAGGACCTGGCAGTTCAAACAATTTGGTCTGTGAAATTCAGCTGATCATCAATCACAACTGCAAGGATCCTGGTTGTTCTTGAAGGTGTTATGGTGCTGCACCTAGCTGGATGGAGAAATTGTGATGAAGTGATGAGTTGGCTGAAACCACAAAGCAGTTCTTCATCCAGCAAGAAATGTCTGTTAGACATGTTGAGATACGAGCAGCTATTGTCAGATCATCAGGATGGAATGAGAGGTAGAGTTGAGTGTCATCAGCATAGCAGTGATATGAAAAGCTATGTTTCTGAATGACAGAACCTAGTGATGCCATGTAGACAGAGAAGAGAAGTGTTCCGAGAGCTGAGCCCTGAGGCACCCCATGAGCTAGATGTTGTGACTTGGATACCTCACCCCTCCAAAAAACCTTGAAGGACATATCTGAGAGGTAAGACTTTTGCCAAGAGGGTTGACAGGAGGATCTGGTGGTTAACTGTGTCAAAAGAAATGGACAGATCCAGCAAGATAAGTATTGAAAATTTGGAAGCCACTTTTGCCATCATTAGGCCTTTAACAACCGAGAGCAGGGAATGTCCACTTCTGAAGTCAGACTGGTTGCTGTTCAGGAGGTTGTTCTGTGTGGACAAGGGCAGAGACTTGGTTGAACACAACCCATCCAAGAATTTTTTAAATGAATTGAAGAAGGGATACTGGTCTGTAGTTTTCTAAATGTAAAGGATTAAGTGGGCTTCTTAAGTAGTCAGGTTATCCTAGCCTGTTTAAATTTTGAAGGAAAGACACCAGTGTGAAGGGATGCAGACAAAATCTGCTCACCCCACCCCTCTCTTCTGTGTGTGTTTTTTTTTTTTTTTTTTTTGTGTGTGTGTATTTGGTGGTGCATTGGTGGCCGAGAGAAAATGAAGACTCTTATGTTCACTTTTATATCCAACTACAAAACACCAACATTGCTTACATTGTTGTCACTACAGCTGCTCAAGCATGGAGAAAATGGCGGACAGCGTACAACTGGCTGAGAGCAGAAATATGGTAATATGTGACAGTCCGTCACTGGTCGTAGACGGGGCCTGGGCAGTGTAATGTAATACTGCTTAGAAAATCAAAATAACTTGATAATTGAGACTGTTTAGGTTTTTGGGGGATTAAAAAAGAGTGAATGGATTTTTGTCATTGTAGGCTGGTTGTGTCCATACACTGCTAAGACATTTATATGCAGACATGCACGTTTGTATGTCCCCTTTAAGGTGTTATATGTGGTTTCTCAGGTGTTGCTTGGCAGTTCCTAAGAATTTCTTGGTGTGCATATTATCACCTTTTTAAAAAGTCCCTATGAAGTCTCTATGATATTCTAACAAACTGCCAGCAATATTGTGTTGCTAGATCCTTTAGGGAGCAGACGAGTTCATGCAGCTGTAAACACAGAATTAGGCCTAACATAAAGAGCATAAAGTCCAGTGCTTATGTCTACCTACTTCAATTTCAAATCCTTAGTCTCTGATTTAGACATTGTGAGGTTTTACTGTAGCAGTCATCATGTACAATACAATCCTGTGAAAACAACAGATAAAGACCAAGACAGAAAATTAGATTTGACAGCCTATGAATATCCTTTCCATTCTTCCCAATACAGTTAGCTATGAATTGAACTGCACAGAAACTACACATTACAGTATGTGCGAAATGGATTTAATATAGTAAAATGTGTTATAAAAAGCTGAGACAATTCTACACTACAAACACTGAAATATATGAACAGATAATGACATAAATCAAAATATCTCAACGATCCATCATCTTCTAACATTTTATGCACAGTATTATTTTAATTTTTTGTTTGATTTTAGGGTGAAATGTGCATTGCATGTTATAACCTTTTTTTTTTTAAGTTTCAAGAGATGTACACCAAAATCCCTGATAATGGAATATTAAGGAAAATAATTTATTATTTTAGAACACTTTTGTGTTGTTTAACTCAAAACATTGTGGTTGAGTAACAGTCCAGTGTGAATAATGTCATGCTGTGATATGACACAAGCCCACTCCACTTAAGTCCACCCACATACTGTACAGCACAGCAATCGCACAAAACACTTGAACAAGCACTTCTGACTGCATGCACCAAACACATACAAGCACATTCAACACCTTAAATCACACAAACAAAGCTTATTTACAGTATATCACATGCCTCACAGTTACAAACCTAACCTCCAAAGTTGGGCTACTCTGTATAGTCTTGACAACGTGTTGTTCTCCCTGAACAGAGAACACACGTCATGTTACTCTTTCAGGCAGAGATTATCCACAATAATGGACATCATCATCCATGTGCAGTACACAGCACACATGAAATAATGTCACTCTTTCTGTCTCACTATTATACATACACACTCCCTTACAGATATTTATATATTTCTGTGAGGTTTTAGTATTTATAACCACCTTAGTATAAAAACAATACAATAGTTTATGCAACATTCATACAACAATAGAATGTCTATGTCCCCATTTAAATAGCTAATTAAATGTGTATTGGTGTGTGTTTTCAGGTGCAAACTGCCATATATACACATACATTTTATATATTTATATAATCACACACTTAACACATTAACTTTTACAGCCCTGTTTCTGAATTTTGTATTTTTTTTAATTTTTTTTTTTTGCATGCAACATAAATTACTTTAATTTATATTATAATTTATGTGATATATGATCATTTCATGATACTGAAGTTCATTGGCCGGTGGCCATTATTGTTTTGGAGGGCTCTTAACATTGTGAATTGCCCTGTCGACTGCTACAGAGTGATCAGTCACATGGTATTTATAGAGTAGCTCAAAAAAAAAAAAAAAGGCAAAGATGGCAGCATCCATCATCATGTACTTTGAGGACTGTATGCACCAGCTGAACAACTCTTCCCAGATGAATGAAAATGCTGGTGGATAGCATTTCAAGGTATTATAGACCTTCTTGAAATCAGGTATTGGTCAGCCTGAACTCAGAATGGACCGAACAAACGCATACCATGATTTCTTGGTTTTCTAATTCATCCCAAAGATGTTCAATTGAAGTACTTTAGGTCATGTAATGTAGATCATGTGCAAATGTTTTTCCTAAAGTCCCGTCAATAACTACTGGCCTCAGTCGTGGATCCCAAAGAGGTGAATTTCCACCATTCCATTGGAGATTTCCCATAAAGCTGTCTTTAATCTGCTTTGCATCATTAAATGGAGGTTACATTAATGCAGCAGAGTCCAGGGAAAATAAGTCGATGTGGACGCTGCCATTTCAATCTTAATATAGATTACACAGCTCATCTACCTTCCATAGGCGCTTGTAGGCGGCAGTAGTTGACAAGCTTGGCAGAGCCAGAGCACTCTGAGTCATATTCATATCAAATCTTTCTTTTTTCTCAAAAGTCTTTTTTTTTCCCCACAGTCTTCTCAAAAGACGTTTTATGTCCACCAAAATAACAAAGTCATGAAAATACAAAAATGAGAGGACACTATTCTTTGTCCACTCACATAGACACCATACTTCAGCTGGCAAACATAGAATGGAGTTCCCAGTTAAAGGGGTCATATGATGTTGCTAAAAAGAACATTTGGTGTAATGCAATGTGTTTATGCGGTTTACGGTTCAAAAAAACACATTTTCCACATACTGTACATTATTGTTGCTCCTCTATGCCCCGCCTTTCTGAAACGCGCCGATTTTTACAAAGCTCATCGTTCTGAGAAGCGAGGTGTGCTCTGATTGGCCAGCTATCCAGTTTGTTGTGATTGGCCAAGTACCTCAAGCGTGAGATGGAATTGTTACGCCCCTCACCGTATTGTGATGCCGTGTCCTGGCATGATGACACAAAAACAATAAAACCTATTACAAACGAGGCATTTGTTGCATCCAGTGGGGACATAAGTACTGATTATAGTGACTTATACTGTCTTTTTATGCGTCGCATTGCATCGCGCCGTGTAAACATTACCATGTCTGCATTTGTGATTGGAGAAACGACAAACAACAAGCGCTACTCTACAAAGCTCAAAACATGCGTTTGAATAGTCAGTGACAAATTCTTTAAATATGAACACATACTTGCAGGCTGTGAGTCAGAAGCGCCAGACTGTCCTTGCAAAGTTGGAATTGCCCCACTTTATAGAAACAGCCTTTGAGCATAGCTGGCAGGCTACTCCCAGGTTCAGGAAATAGTCATCCGTAAAATGTGATGCACACACTCGAATATTTGGGTTGAACTGTTCTGGAACAGTGTTGTAAACACAACTTAATCACTGATTTCTAGTTGTGTCCTCTTTTGGAAGCCCAAACAAAGTAGTTTCGTTTTTACAACAAACAGCGTCTCCAGGACATGGTGCCGGCGGCAGCAACAACACTACAGCGAGAACAAAAGTCCCGCCCTCTTTCTTTGTGTATACATTTGGTCGGCGTTTTGCAAATCTCCCCACACCGTGACGTAGACATGTGGGGGCGTGTTTGAATGAGCCATTTTAGGGGGGGCGTGGTCGAGTCTTTTATAAAGAATATCTCTTTGGTTTTGTCTTTAGAATATCTCTTTAGTCTTTGCAACTTCAGGGTTCTTATCTATGCACAAACAGCTTGTAACACTCCAAAGAGAAAGGAAAACTTGAAATCGCATCTTATGACCCCTTTAAAGCAGATAGAGATAAGGGAACTGTTGGGAAACAAGATTTGAAGAGTTGTATAGTGCCACCTAGTGGATATAGTCAAAACTTCAGTAGACAACATACAATGCATTTGGAAATCAAATGGATATTAATAATATTTGTTTGTAAAACAGGAATATTAATTAATGTGTTTGCACATTTGAATGACATCAGTTGTTTTCATTTGATGAATATAATGATACTTTAAAATACATGTTTAGTTGTTTATAGCCAGTCCTTGCCTACCTCTACCTAACTCTGACTAGCCAACTAATACTAATCTGGTCCACTTTGCTACTTATTATCTGTACACTGTCTGAAGACATGCACGGCCCCAAGAGTTCATATTCTTCTTTAACCTCAAACCTTACAATCACACTTTGCTCTAGGTAGACTGATAAATACCTGTATATTCAACTTCTGAATGTTGTGTAGTGTCAGATAATCAGATTGGAGGATGTGATTTCACCCAGCTCTTGCTATTTTTTACGTGGCATATGCATTATTAGATGGTCATTGAATGGACTGTAGGTGGTCCCTGGGTTGACTATCTGATGCTGAAAAAAAACAAAACAAAACAAAAAAAAAACAGACATTTCGTACAACATTTCTTAAAATCGTGACAGACAGGAAGTGACATCATTTAAAGACTTTTTCACAACATGGCAGTAAAAAAGCAAATAATCTCATACCATGTTCTCAGTTTTTACACTCATTTAGTGTTGGCTGCATTCATCAAGCTCAAAATTTCAACCCTATTATTGTAAGAAATTATTATGATCAAATAATTTTTTTTAATTTGTAGGAAAATTAACACTTATTAAGAACTACAAATCAACGTTAAGTCACAAACTACAGTAGCTAACCCTTAACTGACTGAATTGAATTTAATCTGTTATTTATACTGGCACATATATTTTTTAAATGTGTCTACTTCATTTCTAGAGGTGTTCCTCAAGGTTTGGTTATCGGTCCACTTCTCTTTTTTTTAAGTTATTTGTATGGGCTTTTATGCTTTATTGGACAGGACAGTAGAGAAATGACAGGAAAGTATCAGGCGGAGACCCGAACTGAGGTCGCCGCAAGCACAATTATGTTATGCATCATGCACTAACCATGAGGCTACTGGCGCCAACGGTCCACTTCTATTTTTAAGTTCTATGCATCCTGTGTCAGATTATTTGGCAGTATGTCTTAAATTTCATATGTAGGTGACACCCAAATCTAAATTAGATATGTTTACATACACTAATTTTCTTCAGTTGGAATGAATCCAGTCCGAATTCGGATTCTGAAAGATTCTGAAAGTTTTTATGAACCCTAAACATTGCAATCCGATTCACATATTCTTTTACATGTGCATTACACGTATTCCAAACAAACTCTTGTGCAGGCTTAATGCCTTGTCACTGCATTTAGAACCGGAGAAAGTTACCGCAAGTATAACTGTGATTTTTGCCTTGATTACATATCTAAAAATAAAGCTAACATACATATTTTTTAGTAAACTATTTAGTAAATATTCAGTCTCATCCAATGACCAGATTGTATAACATAAAGAAACATAAACACATTCATATAATGTAACGCGTATGTAAACAAATGCATCATGGCACTGTATATATGTGCACAGGGTATTTGTGAATCCAAGTAAGAAAATATTCAGATTCAAGCATTTCTTGAATCTGAATATTTTCAAGAAATGCTTGAATCTGAAGCATTTCTTGAAAATAGAAATGCTATTCCCTAGGTCCCACTTTATATTAGGTGGCCTTACTATGTACTAACTACTATGTACTTACATTTAAATTAATCATTTAATACAATGCACTTATTGCGTACATACATGTTTTTACGTTGTACTTATATTTTTAAAAATACCTGCATGAAAATACATCTGTAATTAATTTCTGTAATTACATTTATAATTACACTTATGTTGACCCTTTAGTTGACCCATCCATTACACCTAAACCCACTCTTAAACCTATCCATACCACCAAACCTGTCCCTAACCTACCTGTATCCCACCTCAATAACAGCAGAAGTGTTTTGCAACACAATATGAACACTATAAGTACATTGTACTTATTTTTTGATGTAAGTACATAGTAGTTAAAGCCACCTAATATAAAGTGGGACCAAATTTCATTTGATCAAGCTCAGTTGCAATGCTTGAGGTGTTTACATGAAAGCATTCAAACTCTGAAATTTTAATTTTAATTTATTTACACTCTGACTTCATTTTTGGGAGTTTCAGGCCTTTTTTTAATCTATTGATGGAAAGTGCCAGGAGCTCGGTGGATGCTATGGGCTTTGGTGGACATGTGGCTTCTGTGCTGTCAGTGTTTATGTGCATGTATCCACTGAAGCAGTGTAAACTAACTAGAATACTCAGTGAAGCAGAATTTGACCACAAGAGTCTCATGGGAGAGAGCGAGGGAAAAACTGTATCTTTTTACCTGTGTGATGTGAATCTTTTTGACCCATTTATATTAAAACCTGAGATTGTTTACAATTAACTTAAAAGAGGCACTTAAATGGAATCAAAACTGACCATATTAGACCATATTAGTTTGTCTACATCTATGGTCTGAAACTATTTCGCCAGTGATGTAGCAAAGGCTTTGTTGCTGTATCATGACAATGTCATATTTATAATTACATGTCTTCAATGCAAATATTGTGAGAATTTCTTCAATCATAGTTTGCAACACCTATTGCAGATTGTAGACTTAAAAGCACTCACCTTTCTCTGCTTGTGCGGTACACATGAGCACCGCTTCACAGAAGTCCCCTCTGGCAGCTGGAACAGCTGTCCTCGTCCTGAAGCGAGGGATTTCTCTTTCTGTGAAGATGAATGAGATGACAGCGTGTGAGAACATTGTTTTCTTCAGACTCAGTGACCTGAGAGCAAGTGAATAAAAGAGGAACACATTACAGTACTATTGTGTGGGCCTGGGTTGCTTTCATGTAGAATAATATTTGTGATAAAGGATTGGATGTAAAATAGGATAACACTCATAAAGTAAATAAAACGCAATGTGATTATAATCGCTTGAAAGGATTATTAATAACTGGCATGTACAAAATAGGGCCTGAGATTTTTATTTTCTTTTTACATTTCTTTCTTGAAAGGAGGTGCTAAATCTTACAGAACATATTGGTCACCAACCTCAAGAGGTACTATACTCGACTTTTTCCTACACCCTATGTTGCTTTGCACAAATTATGGGAGTAATGTCTGTTGAATCTGTTGATCAGCAACTGCCAATAAACTTTACCCTATGAATGCAATAATAAACATTTTCAGAAGCTGAGTACATTGTTCTCCTCATCCCTTATAACCATGAAATATCAAAAAGAAACGTTTTTGATAAATTAATTACTTTCAGCAGAAGATGAATAACTCCAAAAACTCTGATGAGTCTTTCAGTAGCAATATTACAAACTTGTTACTGCAGTAACATATGTTAGTCAAACATGTAACAAACATTGATAGATAGGCCCCAAGTGTTACGGTAATCACCTGTGACACATTTCAGGGACAGACCCAAATATACTCTGAAATCTTTCAAAAATGTCTCAGAGTTACCACTTTCCGGCATCGTTATTCTGTATTGACTAGTCAAAAGT
Source organism: Spinibarbus caldwelli (assembly GCA_039654775.1). Taxonomy (NCBI): domain Eukaryota; kingdom Metazoa; phylum Chordata; class Actinopteri; order Cypriniformes; family Cyprinidae; genus Spinibarbus; species Spinibarbus caldwelli. Next base: position 22,597,112 of record CM077229.1, read on the forward strand.
CAAAATTAATGTCAATCACACCTAAATGTAAATATGTATATATCCATCCCAAACACATAGAGAACAAACCATGAATAAGGAAAAAGTAATCTCAAATATCAATCTCAAATTTGTTCTTACAATAACTTAACTTGAACCCCTTTTATTTTTATTTTTTGTAGAAATTAATCAGTAAAGGTACGATGGAAGCAAGTCTTTTTTTTTAAATCTAACGCTGTGTCCTAACTACACGCGACTGCAACATGCGATAAAAGCCATCTTTTCCATGTTAATCTGATTTTTTGTCCTAACTAGCCGCGACGGTGACACACGATATTTTTATTTTAGAAACAGTTTATACAAACATACAAACTATGACAGTGATAATCTCAGGTACTGATTATGTGCTTTATTCAATGGTAAAAGTGTCTAATGCAGGGGTGTCCAAACTTTTTTCACAGGGGGCCAGGTGCAAAAAAATGTGTGCTGTCTTGGGCCACATGGCTGTAAAAATAATAATAATTAAAAAAAACTACTATTAGACAAGCTAATTGATTATTGCCATTAATTTGTCTTTGTCTGCTTATGTTAAATATGCTATTCTCTAAAAATGTTATGTGTGTGCTAAATATATATATTTATATATGCCCCATGATATTATATAAAATTTTTACCTAAGAATCATTGCAATGTATTGCTTTCAATATTTATTTTACTTACCATTAACTTATTAATGTGAACAGTGATGTTGTGCCTTGGATTTCAGAATTGGTGTCAAGTCAGGAGTAAGTCGTGTAGTAGAGATACGAAGCAGATCACAGAGATGGCTGTCAGTCAGACTGGCTCTCAGTGGATTCTTGTTCAGCGTCATCAGCGAAAATGTTTGCTCACATATGTTTGTGGAGCCAAATAGACTCATCATCCTTTGTGCGTGACGTTTGATTAAGGGGAATCTGGATGTTTCCAAACTCTTGTAAAACTCCGGTAACGGAAGAAGTTGGTGGCGGCTGCAAAGAGAAACATTGCACTGCAGTTCTATGAGTTCCAGCTGCACATTCTCTTGTACTTCTGCTACATTAACAGAGAAAGGGGTTGAGAACAGTTTGATGTTGTTATCAATAGCAGAAAAATCTTGAAAACGCTGATTAAATTCTGTGATTAGGGATGTGAGCACTGTCGAATATTTATCCATTTTTCCAGGGATGTTGGAGTTTGAAAAACTCGAGATGATTTCGGACAAACTAGGAAAGTGCACAGCATTACGTGCACTGAATTTTCTCTCAAAAAGTCTTAGCTTCACAGCAAAGGATTTCAAGTGCGCATACATTTCCGATATCAGCTGGTCCTTGCAGGCTTTTTATTCAGTGCGTTCAGGTGACTGGTCAAATCAACTAAAAAAGCAAGGTCTGCCAGCCAGTCAGGGTCAATGAGTTGATCAAGTGTCAGATTTTTTTCTTTCAAAAAACTGGTCAATTTCAGACTGCAGCTAATAGAACCGCTGTAGAGCAGAGCCGTGACTCAGCCACCGCACGTTAGAGTGATATATTACGTCACTATATTCTGCATCAATATCAGACAGAAATGCCCGTAATTCTCTGTGGTTGAGCGCTCTTGAACAAATCAAGTTTATAGTTTTCACCACAGTGGTCATCACATCATCCATCTGGATGGATTTGGCACAGAGTGCTTCCTGGTGTATGATACAGTGCATTTTCACAGCCTCACCTCCACTTTCGCGAACTTTGTTGCATACCATGGAAGCCATTCCATTCCGCTCGCCGATCATGGCTGGCGCTCCATCGGTTGTAATGGCACAAAGCTTGGCCCAAGGGAGATTAATGTTTTCAATCGCACATGATACGGCTTCAAAAAGATCTTTTCCTGTTGTTGTACTCTTAAGGCTCTTCATATCAAGGAGCTCTTCTGAAATGCAAAAATCACTGTCCACACCTCGCTAAAAAATTAACAGCTGTGCAGTATCTGTGGAATCAGTGCTGTCATCGCACGCAATTGAGTAAAAATCAAACGTTGGTACTTTGTCTGTCACTTGTTCTTTCAAATTTGCCGACAAGTCTTCAATTCTCCGTACAACTGTGTTTCTTGAAAGACTGATATTTTTAAAATCTTTTTCTGGGCAAATTATAGTGGCAACTTTCATCAGACACTCCTTTATAAGTTCGCCTTCAGTGTAGGGTTTTCCGTGCCGCGTTATTAGGTGAGCTACCTCTTAACTAGCTAATGTAGAATTTTCCTGTGCTTTATTAGCACGAAAAAATTGTTGTTGAGCTAACAAGGTAGCTGCCAATTGTTTCACCATTAACATTATATTCCTGAATATCATTTACAGCCATACTGAAAGCAACGATAGATAGTTTACCTCAGATCTTGAAAATAAATTAAAGCAAAGATGTACGTTAAAACTGTGAACTCAATGTGAACCAACAAGCATATTCCATAACAAAAATCGTATCAGTCACTCAGTATGTACATTTAATAATGTTAAAAAAAGTTTAATATTTATGAATTAGATTATAAACTTATCCATTTTGTTGCAAGTGCAGCGCGCTTCCAAAGAGAGCCCACCCACACACACACTTTTGATTGGCTGTGAAATTTGATTCATTCTGTCGTGTCGCGTTGTTGTGTCACATCTGGTGTGGGAGCCCGGTATCATGAAAATGTGTATAAATAGTACTATGTAACGTGGGGCGGGGCTGAGAGCTGTGGGAGCAGAGCGAGGAGTTTAATGATAATGAGCGACACCTGCGCCACTCACCGGTCTCGAGTCCCATGGAGGAGCTCCTGAAGGATAAAAGGAGGAGCAACGACAGTCCAGGTCTGGTCCTTTCTCGTCTTGCACTGTCGTTGCTCCTCCTTTTATCCTCCGCTCCCACAGCTCTTGGCCCCGCCCCACTCGTTACATACCCCCATCGCCCCTCGCAGGCCAGGGGGTACCCTCGAGACCCCCCCCCCCCGATCTCATGAAAGTGATACGCACTTTCATGAGATTGGGTTAGGTGTGGACAGCCAAATTGTTTGTTGCTGTAATCTTGTCGCGTTGCATGCAGTTAGGACATGGTGTAAGGATCAGTGAGAGGGTACAAAATGTTAATGAAGATTTTTACATCTTCCGAAGAAAATGTGAGTGTTTTTCCTGTTTAAAAATCTAAGCCTGATCCATATCCAGAGCGCAAACACTGGAGGATAAGCAGTAAAAATTAAATACTTAGGTCCTAAGGGTTTCTTCAATCCATAAACCCATATGCAATTTTAATTGTGTAGCCAATCAAAGATGCTGAATATGGACCCATGAAAGTATTTCAGATAATTTAATAAATGAGGAAAAGGACTGGCCATAAATAAGAACATGAGGCATGTAGCTGCATGCAGGAGAAGAAGATCAGAAGTGTATCAATGAGTGACTGGGGTGTGCAAGTGTGTCCTCGTTGGATCAGGCCCACAGGCCTTCTGCATATGCTGCGCAGGATTACACTGATCCAACTTAATACTTAAGACCAAGGCATCATTCATAACTACAGCCACCATCTGGCACCGCTGCCCACCCGACCAGCCCATCAGATTAACTTTGAGGAAGATTCCGAGAGCCAGTGTGTGCTGCATTCTCTAATACTTCAGATGGGTCAGCATCAGTGTGCGCTGCTCGGGTGGCTTCATGACACACCCATGACTAAGTGCTTTAATTGTAGTAGTGGTCAGTGCACTTATCCTTCTCACAATTGTGCTGATCTGCACAGACAAGAGGTCAGCTAGCCTGTTGAATGGGTCAAAGGTCAGAGGCTTACTGTATTGTTAAGTCTTACACTGCAGAAAATCCTTTTCAAAATTAATATCAATGCATTTGTCATGTTTGCTAATAAAAATATATTAACAATTTTCAACACAATAAATTTACCACCAAATTGAAAATAAGACTTGTTTTCAGACCTTTTTCAGACATGTTTATTTTTGTTACTTCCTTGCTCCTGTTTTATTTTTTTTTATTGAATTATTATCCTATAGTGTTGGCGGTAGCGCATTACAAGTAATGTGAGTTACGTAATCAGATTATTTTTTTCAAGTAACTAGTAAAGTAACACATTACTTTTTAATTTAGAAGGAAATATCTGAGTTACTTTTTCAAACAAAGTAACGCCAGTTAATTTGCTTTCCCATGCATTATTGACTGACGGCTCTTGTGTTGCCATGTTGAGAGAAATCGGGGGTAAGTTTTGTGATTCAGTATTCCTCAAAATGAATAAAAACAGTGCAATGCAAACTCAAAATATGACTCAAACTTGCAAAAATTAAATGTTAAATAACATAATAATAGAAAATTTCATTTAATGAACAGATGTCTTTGCTGCTGACCTTTGATGATCCAATGCAACCATACTAATGAATAAAAATTACTTTAGATAAACATAATATTTGTGTTTCTTTATTTTTGTATTTTTTTTTAATTACTGAAGAGTTTTGAACTTTCTTCTCCTGCGTCCTTTTCTTCATGCAATCTAGAATGCACAACTGAAAGGTTTCAGCAAACCCTCTACTGTACAGACATATTTACGTTTCCTTCAGCCTGAGGCTTATTCATTTCACTTTTGGTGTGAAAGTGCTTTTACATTTGCCAAAAATAGAACTTTTTATATTAAAAACAAACAAGCAAGCCCAGCCCTGATGAGAAAAAGTAATACAAAAGTAACGTAACGCCTTACTTTCCATAAAAAGTAACTAACTCAATTAGTTACATTTTTAGGAAGTAACGCAATATTGTAATGCATTACTTTTAAAAGTAATTTTCCCCAACTCTGATCCTATATATATATATATACACACACACACACACACACACAGGTGCATCTCAATAAATTAGAATGTCGTGGAAAAGTTCATTTATTTCAGTAATTCAACTCAAATTGTGAAACTCGTGTATTAAATAAATTCAATGCACACAGACTGAAGTAGTTTAAGTCTTTGGTTCTTTTAATTGTGATGATTTTGGCTCACATTTAACAAAAACCCACCAATTCACTTCAACAAATTAGAATATGGTGACATACCAATCAGCTAATCAACTCAAAACACCAGCAAAGGTTTCCTGAGCCTTCAAAATGGTCTCTCAGTTTGGTTCACTAGGCTACACAATCATGGGGAAGACTGCTGATCTGATAGTTGTCCAGAAGACAATCATTGGCACACTTCACAAGGAGGGTAAGCCACAAACATTCATTGCCAAAGAAGCTGGCTGTTTACAGAGTGCTGTATCCAAGCATGTTAACAGAAAGTTGAGTGGAAGGAAAAAGTGTGGAAGAAAAAGATGCACAACCAACCGAGAGAACCGCAGCCTTATGAGGATTGTCAAGCAAAATCGATTCAAGAATTTGGGTGAACTTCACAAGGAATGGACTGAGGCTGGAGTCAAGGCATCAAGAGCCACCACACACAGACGTGTCAAGGAATTTGGCTACAGTTGTCGTATTCCTCTTGTGCGTCTTACCTGGGCTAAGGAGAAGAAGAACTGGACTGTTGCCCAGTGGTCCAAAGTCCTCTTTTCAGATGAGAGCAAGTTTTGTATTTCATTTGGAAACCAAGGTCCTAGAGTCTGGAGGAAGGGTGGAGAAGCTCATAGCCCAAGTTGCTTGAAGTCCAGTGTTAAGTTTCCACAGTCTGTGATGTTTTGGGGTGCAATGTCATCTACTGGTGTTGGTCCACTGTCTTTTTGAAAACCAAAGTCACTGCACCCGTTTACCAAGAAATTTTGGAGCACTTCATGCTTCCTTTTGCTGACCAGCTTTTTAAAGACGCTGATTTCATTTTCCAGCAGGATTTGGCACCTGCCCACACTGCCAAAAGCACCAAAAGTTGGTTAAATGACCATGGTGTTGGTGTGCTTGACTGGCCAGCAAACTCACCAGACCTGAACCCCATAGAGAATCTGAGGTATTGTCAAGAGGAAAATGAGAAACAAGAGACCAAAAAATGCAGATGAGCTGAAGGCCACTGTCAAAGAAACCTGGGCTTCCATACCACCTCAGCAGTGCCACAGACTGATCACCTCCATGCCACGCCGAATTGAGGTAGTAATTAAAGCAAAAGGAGCCCCTACCAAGTATTGAGTACATATACAGTAAATGAACATACTTTCCAGAAGGCCAACAATTCACTAAAAAGTTTTTTTTAATTTTTTTTATTGGTCTTATGAAGTATTCTAATTTGTTGAGATAGTGAATTGGTTAAATGTGAGCCAAAATCATCACAATTAAAAGAACCAAAGACTTAAACTACTTCAGTCTGTGTGCACTGAATTTATTTAATGCACAAGTTTCACAATTTGAGTTGAATTACTGAAATACATGAACTTTTCCACGACATTCTAATTTATTGAGATGCACCTGTATATATGTGTGTGTTTGTGTGTGTGTGTGTGTCCTTATATTTTCACAAATCTTGGTGATCTCTCCATTTTTCAATTATTCATTTTGTTTGTTTGTTTGGTTAGTGTATTGTTAGTGTAAAGTTAGTGTATTGAATATTTTTAAGGTAATTTTTTTTTTCTTTCTTTCTTTCTTGTAAAGATGGACATATATCCCTAAATGTGAGCAAAAAAAAAAAATACATTTTTCAGGCTTCACTGGTGGTGTAAAATTTGAAATTAAAACAAGTTCCTGGAAGTGTTCACCTGATAGAAAAGGTCACTGTTCACAAATGCTTGTATTCTTACACAGACACACACAAACTGGTGAACATCAGCTAAAATCCTTTGTTCCAAATCAGTTACTACTGTAGGTCATGTACTTGCCATGTACAGCTTAGAGCTGTCTGTAGAAGATTTTGAAGACACAGAATTATACATCCAGCAGGAAGAAAAGAGAAAAAGATGCAAAAATGTATTACTGAAATCTATTCCAAAGAGTACAGGCTTTAAACGATAATAATAATAATAATTCTGTTTTTCTTTTTAAATATTTTTCTGTCACAGATCCCAGAAGAGGAGCCATAATCATGACAACAGATTCTTCAGACCTTACGAAAACCTCTGCAGAAACCTGTGCCTTTGATCAAACCCTGTGAATCAATCGTTTTTGTATGGGACCAGCATATGATAACTGATACTGCACTTTTGACAGACACCTTTATGAACTGAACAGGTGACATGTAAAGGTGGTTTTTGAAGCCATGGAGTTCAACAAGTCTGTGTAGAACAAAAATTGTCTAAGAGGGAATCCCACACTTTGTGCAATATTAGCCTGTTTTAGACTGAAGTTCATGTCCAAGTAGATTTTGGATTACTGATCAGTTGGTTTATTTTTGTAAAGCTTTTTCCTGATGTATATTTTTCTAAAAGAATATCATTCTCCAACAGAAGAGACACCTGTGAACACTGAGAGATAAATTATTGTTAGGCAAAGAAAATGCCTCCTTTCTTAGACAGGGGAAAAGCCATAGTACCTCTCATCAACAACAGTGATGATGTTTAGAATGGCATCTGCTGAAATTGTGTGTCATCCTTACATATGTGTGCCCTATAATTTTATCTGCTTTATATTTGGGTGTTTATCTAATGTATTAATATAAGAAATAAATATTCATATAAATCTAAGGTATATAATATAATTGATTAATATATATAGCATATAAGTTATGATTGATTTTATTTTGGATTATTTTCTTCAAAATATCACTTTTTACCCAAAGGAAAAGAACATGTTTTGATATCTGGATCCAAGGTTTCAAAATGCACATGTGATGAAAGTATATTGTACTATGAAATTTAAATATTTTACTTCCTTCACAACAGTTAAGTCTAAGGCACAATTTCACAATTTTTATTTATTTATTTTTCAGTGACTTGAATGCTGCTTCTGACATAAAGTGCATTTTATATTCCCACAGGTAGGACCTTGGAAAATGGTCTATATTGTACAATTATGATAAAATATGTTTCTATCCTTACCGACCATGATGAGAATACCACACTTACATCTGCAAACAACATAAGATTCATCAAAGTCTTAAAATGATCGGTTTCTTGATATGTAACAAATGGAATAAAAAGCACCCATTTGCTACATATGCGCATAGATGTCTCTGTAAGAGAAAAGTACTAAGGCTTTGAAAAACATTATGGATTATTTCTGAATGCTTGATTACTTGCAGTAGAGAACACTTGTGTCCCTTTAAGCTGATGTCTTTGTACCGGTTGGCCTGGATGTAGCTACATAAGGATACAGTATGTCATCTGTTGCGACTGTAAAAACAGCATCTAACAGAAGTTTATCTGGGATGCTTGAAATTTTTTTCTCCTAATTTTCTGATGTGCATGTTATGACACATATGTACAATATTAAACCACCTTGATGAAAAAAAAAAAGACTAAATGACTAAATCATGTTTTTTTTTTTTTCTTTGGACAAGCGCACTTTCACTGAAAGATAGAGATTCATCTCTTATATAGTATGATGTGAATAACCTGCACTGTATCACTAGCCAATTCACATTAACACATTAGAGGTGAATATTTATTGTTGGATTAAAAAGTTTCCGAATACATGTATGGATATGAAATTGTACTGTAATTTATGGAGATACAGGACAAAATGAATTAATTTTTCTGAACAGATGTGTTTTGCAAAATCATAGTCATGTCTATATAAACAGTGATTTATTTGTTACTTTACTCACAGATCAAATATTCTAGATCAAATATTGCTTACTCTTTTCTGAAAAGAGAAGAAAAAATTTAATTGAGCTATAGTTTAAAATGTCATATGTGACCCTGGACCACAAAACCAGTCTTAAGTTGCTGGGGTATATTTATAGTAATAGCTAAAAATACATTGTATGGGTCAAAATTAATTATTTTTCTTTTATGCCAAAAATCATTAGGACATTAAGTAAAGATCATGTTCCATGAAGATATTTTGTAAATTTCCTACTGTAAATATGTCAAAACTTAATTTTTGATTAGTAATATGCATTGCTAAGAACTTAATTTGGACAACTTTAAAGGCGATTTTCTCAGTATTTAGATTTTTTCAGTATTTTGATTTTCTCGGCCAAATATTGTCCAATCCTAACAAACCATACATCAATGGAAAGCTTATTTATTCAGCTTTCAGATGATGTATAAATCTCAATTTCGAAAAATTGACCCTTATGACTGGTTTTGTGGTCCAGGGTCACATATTTGTTATTGTCCTAAAGAACGCTGTCAAAAAATGTCACATTTTTCATCCTGTCACTGAATAAATCTGGTATCAGTCCAAATGAACATTGTTTATGTATAACTAGATTGTTCCCCTACGATATTGTTACACTATTATAATATTATTTATCAACACGTTGATATACTTGTAATATCAAATATGTGAAATAAAAATAATAATGACGTAACACATTAAGACATAATGGCCCGGTTCCACAGACAGGGCTTAGACTAAGCCAGGATTAGGCCATAGTTCAATTAGGACATTTAAGTAATTTTTATAAACATTCTTAGGGAAAAAAAAACAAACAAAAAAAAAACATTACTGAGGTGCATCTTGAGACAAAACAAAGGCACTGACATATTTTAAGATCAGTTAGTGCAAGTTTATTTCATTTGAAACAGCTAAGACTTACATTTTAGTCTAGGACTAGGCTTAAGCCTTGTCTGTGAAACCGGGGGATAGAGTTTAATTTTGTGAGGACATAGTATTGCTGTTAATTTTGTTCCTTTTTTGTAGTTAGTGTAGATTTATTACTTTTTGAACATGATTTTTGTTGCTTTACAACTCCACTGTATATGTTAGATTAAATGATTAATTTCTTACTAATTAATGTCATTTTTCTTTATACTACATAATGTGAGGTTTAAGTGTTATAGTTGTTGTTGTTACTATCCTATATGTGACATGATTGATTTACCGATATTCATTCAGTGCCACCCTGTGGTGACAGTCTGTATATTCTGAGTAAGTTGATTCAAATTCAATCAGGTCATGTGTGCATTTCTATATGTCTTTTGTCTTTGTAAGTGAGAACCACAATTAATTGCTCTTATAAATATTTATGGCTCAGTGGGGACTGACATTTTTCTGAAAACCAGACTAAAACTATGTTTTAGACCACAAAGGATTAAGGTTTGATTGGAATGTACATGGGTTTGCTAGTGCTGTATAGACACTTGCCGTGTGCCAATTTAGAGGCTGCATTCCCTTACAAAACAAAAATATATGTGAATATATTGGAAGATATAATGTGATATATGAAATAATATATTTTGATATATGGGACTCTAGTCCTTATATTTTTCAATACTCTGCAATATACGCATGAACCATGCGTAGCCATATACATTATAGTACATATAAAATATATATTTAGCAATAAGACAGAAACAATACAGTACTACATAGCTTTATTGAAACACTCACTCCTTTTTATTAACATATGGGTTTACATACAAAAGTAAATGTCTCAAAAATACATTCTCAATATGCATACAAAGGTCCCCAATTCTATACAGATTCAGGCAAATTAACGTCCACATTTAATCATTCAACAGACACTTTTATCCAAAGCGACTTAAATGAGGACAATAGCAATAAAACCAACAAAAGAGCAATAATATGTAAGTGCTGTGACAAATCTCGGTTAGCCTAACGCAGTACACGTAGCAAGTTTTATATATATATATATATATATATATATATATATATATATATATATATATATATGTATGTATAGTACAAATGTATTTTCACATACATTTAGTAGATATTAACAACATTATATTTACTATATATTAATATATACACACACACATGTATAGTCATACATTACGGGATATATACATACATATATGGATATATATTACAAAATATATTTGTCAGATTTGGTTACATATATATGTAACATACATGTTCCCATATAAATGTTAATATATAGTAGGGGTGGGCGATATAGCCTCAAAATTATATCACAATATTTCAAGAATATGTGCGATACTGATATTTATGACGATATACAAAAAAAATATGGAACAACGTTTTATTGGTGATTCCAGCTGGCAGGCAGCAGCATTTATTAGTGTAAACACAATGAAGGGCATTTTCCATCCTTTTCCAATGAGCTACTGTCATTGATAGACTACCTAATTCGAAGTGTAAATCTATTGTCATAAGGTGGCAGAAGCAGCATTATAGTGCAATAGTAGTGACCAGTGTTGGGCAAGTTACTTTAAAAAAGTAATTAGTTATAGTTACTAGTTACTTCTCACAAATAGTAACTGAGTTAGTAATGGAGTTACATCATTATAAAAGTAACCAATTACCAGGGAAAGTAACTATTGTGTTACTTAAAATAAATAAATAAATAAATAAAAAATTTCCAAATATGTCAAATAACTTGGATGCCTCCAATATTAAATGTTAAATGAATGAAATGGACACTACATGGAATAATTATTAGCCTTGCTGAGCAGAAGGGAATTCTTTTAAAACATCAGAAAATATTACAGATCCCAATTTGAACACTATGTGTGAATGATATAATAAATGTATTAATAGAGCTTTTGTAATTATTATCATTATTATTGTCTTAATTTTACATTTACATTTATGCATTTAGCAGACGCTTTTCTCCAAACATTGCAGTTACAGTTTTTTACATTTTATCAGCTCTTGCTTTCCCTGGGAATCATATAATCAAATAATAATTTTATTTAACAGAACAACAGTAATATTACAATACTAACATTTATGAATGTTGATGGAGCTTTTATTTGGACGGAAACCTGCAGGAAGTCCTCAGTGCTTCTTTTTTGTTGACAGCAGCAGATTTATAAATTATTCTCATTACTAATTATGTAGACGAAATACTTCCAAGGCACTCAAGGGGTTAGATAAAAAGCCTTTAATGTGCTGGACTTAAATCATTACAAATAGTTAAAAGTAGATCTACTTCGGCACAAAGCCTTCTTCAGGACACACGTCAATTGCTTAAACAGGTGTTCTTAAACTAGTGTTAATTACTGAATCATCCAAGACAGCTGGTTAATATGTGGGTGTGGTTAATACTAGCATCTTAGTCCAAAAAAAAACAAAAAAAAACACACACACACTTTTATACATATAACAATGCAAATATCAAACCACACATCATCAATAGTACAAATTACAAAAATGGTAAAAAATCAATTTCTTCATTAACTCCTGGGGACTTAGTCGCCCGGAGCATATGGATCCAAAAAGTCTCTCTTTGTAGAAGCTGTTTCTGTCTATTTCCACCTCTTATTGAACAAGGGATAGATTCAAATCCAATAACTTTAAGAGAACTCTCAGTGACATGGCCCACCTCATTATAATGCCTCGCCATGGGATATGCCATATTTTTCACACGAATAGCATATTTGTGTTCAGCCACTCTTAAACGCAATTTTCTCTTGGTTTGACCTACATAGAAGTATCCACACTCACACTCAAGCCTATAGACTACATACAAAGATTTTATAAAGACACCCGTGTAGCACTCTCTGCTTCTGTTTCCTATTCTCATTACTAATTTGGGAAGATACACGAATCACACTGTGAAATGCCTTGTAAAAAAAATCATAAAAGTGTTACTGAGCAACTGACCAGTAACGCAGTTTCAGCGCAGATTTCCCTCGCGGTTTGGACTTTGAACCCTGGCTAACGAGACAGCGACGTGAGCTCAGCGCTGTTTGAACCTGAACACATGCAATATATATATACAGTATACATATATACAGTATACATATACACTGTGTATATATATATATATATATATATATATATATATATATATATATATATATATTCACACATACATGACAATAAATTTGCTCATATTTGGATACATATGTTTTGCATACACGTTCACATATACAGGTGCATCTCAATAAATTAGAATGTCGTGGAAAAGTTCATTTATTTCAGTAATTCAACTCAAATTGTGAAACTTGTGTATTAAATAAATTCAGTGCACACAGACTGAAGTAGTTTAAGTCTTTGGTTCTTTTAATTGTGATGATTTTGGCTCACATTTAACAAAAACCCACCAATTCACTATCTCAACAAATTAGAATACTTCATAAGGCCAATAAAAAAAAAAAACATTTTTAGTGAATTGTTGGCCTTCTGGAAAGTATGTTCATTTACTGTATATGTACTCAATACTTGGTAGGGGCTCCTTTTGCTTTAATTACAGCCTCAATTCGGCGTGGCATGGAGGTGATCAGTCTGTGGCACTGCTGAGGTGGTATGGAAGCCCAGGTTTCTTTGACAGTGGCCTTCAGCTCATCTGCATTTTTTGGTCTCTTGTTTCTCATTTTCCTCTTGACAATACCTCATAGATTCTCTATGGGGTTCAGGTCTGGTGAGTTTGCTGGCCAGTCAAGCACACCGACACCATGGTCATTTAACCAACTTTTGGTGCTTTTGGCAGTGTGGGCAGGTGCCAAATCCTGCTGGAAAATGAAATCAGCGTCTTTAAAAAGCTGGTCAGCAGAAGGAAGCATGAAGTGCTCCAAAATTTCTTGGTAAACGGGTGCAGCGACTTTGGTTTTCAAAAAACACAGTGGACCAACACCAGCAGATGACATTGCACCCCAAATCATCACAGACTGTGGAAACTTAACACTGGACTTCAAGCAACTTGGGCTATGAGCTTCTCCACCCTTCCTCCAGACTCTAGGACCTTGGTTTCCAAATAAAATATAAAACTTGCTCTCATCTGAAAAGAGGACTTTGGACCACTCGGCAACAGCCCAGTTCTTCTTCTCCTTAGCCCAGGTAAGACGCACAAGAGGAATACGACAACTGTAGCGAAATTCCTTGACACGTCTGTGTGTGGTGGCTCTTGATGCCTTGACTCCAGCCTCAGTCCATTCCTTGTGAAGTTCACCCAAATTCTTGAATCAGTTTTGCTTGACAATCCTCATAAGGCTGCGGTTCTCTCGGTTGGTTGTGCATCTTTTTCTTCCACACTTTTTCCTTCCACTCAACTTTCTGTTAACATGCTTGGATACAGCACTCTGTGAACAGCCAGCTTCTTTGGCAATGAATGTTTGTGGTTTACCCTCCTTGTGAAGGGTGCCAATGATTGTCTTCTGGACAACTATCAGATCAGCAGTCTTCCCCATGATTGTGTAGCCTAGTGAACCAAACTGAGAGACCATTTTGAAGGCTCAAGAAACTTTTGCAGGTGTTTTGAGTTGATTAGCTGACTGGTATGTCACCATATTCTAATTTGTTGAGATAGTGAATTGGTGGGTTTTTGCTAAATGTGAGCCAAAATCATCACAATTAAAAGAACCAAAGACTTAAACTACTTCAGTCTGTGTGTACTGAATTTATTTAATACACGAGTTTCACAATTTGTGTTGAATTACTGAAATAAATGAACTTTTCCACGACATTCTAATTTATTGAGATGCACCTGTATATATGTGACATTATACTGCATATATGTTCAATTATATGTGTAGCCAATATTTATATATTTATAAATATATAATTCCATATATGAAAATATTAAAATAAACATTTACCTTGAATTGTGTTCATTTATTGCTAATACATATTCCCATATAAATGTGACTATATGAGCACCATATATATTGACATATATTCCCCAATATATGGTAGGCGGCAATTCCTTATGTATTATTCAGTATATTGTAATATATTACCACAATGTTTTATTCTATATAATTACCAATATACTGAAAATTCTTTAATATATTGACCGTTCATATATAATAAAATATATTTTCTTTCCATAAGGGTTTGAAGACTGAACGTGGTACATTGGTGCGGCAAAGGCTGTCCCAATTTGAAAGCTCCTTCAAATGCAGCCTCAAAATGTGCCCTTCATTTTCTAGGCCATGAAAGTTACAACAGATGGATCCTTTGAAGCCCAGACTATCCCAAGTTTCATTGCGTGCTGGTGACGATTGGATTTTTTTTTTTTAGATAAAACCACCTCGGTTGAAATCGCCATTAGTTGTGATTCCTAGATGGACATGTCTCATGTTTGCCCAAAACCACCTGGATGTCAAACAGTTCTGGGAAAATGTTCTGCCAACAGTGGAAACAAAAGTTAAAGGTGCAGTAAGTGATTTCTGAGAAACACTGTTCATATTTGAAATCAACACCCAAAAGAAACACACCCATTCCTTCATTGCTCTGCCTCCAAATTCACAAACATGCTATTCAAAACAGGCAGTGACTAAGATCTGCCACAACAGACAGCTACTAAAACCTCCTCTCAACCGGGAAGCATGGTTACACACTGTTTTGCTGCCTCAGGGCCTGGACACTTTACAATCATTAAAAGAACAATGAATTCAAAAGTGCATCAAGATATTTTACAGCAGTTCACGTCTTTAGAAGTTTGGGTGATGCAAGAAGGCAATATCCCAAAGCACAAAAGTAAATCAATTAAAGAATGTTTGAAAAATAAATATTGTAAAAATGTTTTCCTAAGTCCTTAGAACAAATCAGATGCTGTGGCATAACTTAAAGAGGACTGAGCTATCAAGGCAACCCAGAAATACTGTAAAAGATTTGTGATACAAAATCAGTCAAAACTCTTATAAACAGCTACAAGAATCATTTTGTGGATGCTTTGCTTCTAAAGGAGGATTTACTTGACAAGTTCCTTAATTTCTCCACCATGCACTGAGAATAAACATTTAATATCTTCAATAAAAAATGTGCAATTGTTTGTGCATTACTGCTTTAGTCAGATTGTGTCTGTCTATACCTGTAAGTTCAATTAAGATCAAACCACATTTTACAAGTAATCATCAATGCAGAAATCCAGATGATTTCAAAGAAGTTCACAAACTTATTTACGCCACTGTAGATTAGGCAGTATACTAGACATAGCAGTAAGTTGCTTTGAAATGATGTGTGTGGTGAAATGTTCTATACAATTAAATTTGACTAGATAAACTTTTTGAATTATCAAATTTTGGTAGCATGGACTTTCCATAGAGAGACAGAAAACCCTGAGGTTTCATTAAAATTATCGGTAACACTTCAGTATAGGGACTAATTCTCACTATTAACTAGTTGCTTATTAGCATGCATATTAATAGCATATTGGCTGTTTGTTAGTACTTTTAAAGCAAATATTCTGCATGACCATATAATCCTACCCAGTACCTAAACTTAACAACGACCTACTAACTATTAATAAACAGCAAATTAGTAGTTTATTGAGGCAAAAGTTATCCATTGATTATTTTGTGCTAAGAGGAACCCAAACACCACTTAACGGTTGATCATTCTAGCAGATAAATGCCATCAAGGACTTATGAGGACGAGAGAGTTTTACATATGCTACTTTACATACAAACATTGGTTACAGTACCTACAAACTGAAACTCACTTACACATCCTGTGTTTGATTTCTTTCAGAGTGTCATAGAGTTGGGGTAATCATATCCCACATAAGGGGGTTATGTCCATAGCATTAACATAAAAAAACCATAGCATTCCACCCTTTGCATTCAATCACAAACTGGTGTGCAGCCAAGAATGATTTCCCTTTTCCAGTGGTGGAGGTAACGAATTACAACTACTCACGTTACTGTAATTAAGTAGTTTTTTCGGGTACTTATACTTTTTTGAGTATATTTTTAAAGCTGTACTTTTACTTGCACTTAAGTACAAATTAAGCAAAATAATCTACTTCGTTACATTTAAATCATAGTTCGTTACTGAGTATGCCCAATTTTAATTGATATTCAAACCTTTGAAGGCATTTTAGTAGCCTATAAAGATATCCGATCCTAAATGGACCAATAAAAGCCCTGCTATCTGAACCGCGGGAAAAGCCGCTGCTGCAGCAGGTGAAGAGTGATCAGACAGTGAGGGAGCTCAGCGTGATTTATGGACTCAAAGTTTGGAGAAACAAACTAGATGGTAGTATTATCATAAATATCTATGTTTTGATACCGATACTGAAATATCTGACCAGGTGTCCTGACATTTTATCCTACCCGTCAGATTGTCCTACCAGGGCTTACAGTGCATGCGCACATTGATATTGCGTCATTTTTGTCACGCTGAACAACATGCCCATAATTTTTTACTACTCGCGTGTGGATTTCTTCATGTAAGATAAGTTTTTGACTATTCCTGTTAGTTTTATTATACCAAGACAGCTAGCAGTAATGAGAACTGTACGTAATGTCACATTACATAGACAGCTAGCACCAGTTATTTCTTTGTTAGCATTTTTCATTGAAAAGTAAGGCTATATGATTAGTTAGGCTATATGATAGTCTGATTAGTGAACCATTTCAAAATTATTTGATATAAAATATACTTTCTCTGTTATAGTTTCACTGTAAAAAAAAAAAAAAGAAAAAAAAAGTTGACCTAACTCAAAAAAAATTAAAAACATAAAATAAGGCAACCTATCGCACTCAACTTAAGTTAACTCAACTAGCAACCGACAACTTAAAAACTGAATAAATGTCAGTCTGCTGAGTGTTAAAAGATCTGTTAGAACAACCAAACATTTTTTTTTTGTTAGCATTTAGCAATGCTAAATTTTTTATTAACAATCCTCTTTCTTTCAGATTTAGCCTATGTACAGGTGCATCTCAATGAATTAGAATGTCGTGGAAAAGTTCATTTATTTCAGTAATTCAACTCAAATTGTGAAACTCGTGTATTAAATAAATTCAATGCACACAGACTGAAGTAGTTTAAGTCTTTGGTTCTTTTAATTGTGATGATTTTGGATCACATTTAACAAAAACCCACCAATTCATTATCTCAACAAATTAGAATACTTCATAAGACCAATAAAAAAAACATTTTTAGTGAATTGTTGGCCTTCTGGAAAGTATGTTCATTTACTGTATATGTACTCAATACTTGATAGGGGCTCCTTTTGCTTTAATTACTGCCTCAATTCGGCGTGGCATGGAGGTGATCAGTCTGTGGCACTGCTGAGGTAGTATGGAAGCCCAGGTTTCTTTGACAGTGGCCTTCAGCTCATCTGCATTGTTGGGTCTGGTGTCTCTCATCTTCCTCTTGACAATACCCCGTGGATTCTCTATGAGGTTCAGGTCTGGTGAGTTTGCTGGCCAGTCAAGCACACCAACACCATGGTCATTTAACCAACTTTTGGTGTTTTTGGCAGTGTGGGCAGGTGCCAAGTCCTGCTGGAAAATGAAATCAGCATCTCCATAAAGCTTGTCAGCAGAAGGAAGCATGAAGTGCTCTAAAATGTCCTGGTAGATGGCTGTGTTGACTGTGGACTTCAGAAAACACAATGGACCAACACCAGCAGATGAAATGGCAGCCCAATTCATCACTGACTGTGGAAACTTCACACTGGGCTTCAAGCAGCTTGGATTCTGTTCCTCTCCAGTCTTCCTCCAAACTCTGGGACCTTGATTTCCAAATGAAATGCAAAATTTACTTTTATCTGAAAAGAGGACTTTGGACCACTGAGCAACAGTCCAGTTTTTTTCTCCTTAGCCCAGGTAAGATGCTTCTGACATTGTTTCTGTTTCAGAAGTGGCTTGGTAGCCCTTTTCCTGAAGACGTCTGAGCGTGGTGACTCTTGATCACTGACTCCAGCTTCAGTCCACTCCTTGTGAAGCTCTCCCAAGTGTTTGAATCAGCTTTGTTTGACAGTATTCTCAAGCTTGTGGTCATCCCTGTTGCTCGTGCACCTTTTCCTACCCCATTTCTTCCTTCCAGTCAACTTTTCACTTAATATGCTTTGATACAGCACTCTGCTAACAGCCAACCATTCAGTAATGACCTTCTGTGACACCCTCTTTGTGGAGGGTGTCAATGATTGTCTTCTGGACAACTGTCAGATCAACAGTCTTCCCCATGATTGTATAGGCTATTGTGTAACTATTTTGAAGGTTCAGGAAACCTTTGCAGGTGTTTTGAGTTGATTAGCTGATTGGCATGTCACCATATTCTAATTTGTTGAGATAGTGAATTGGTGGGTTTTGTTAAATGTGAGCCAAAATCATCACAATTAAAAGAACCAAAGAGTTAAACTACTTCAGTCTGTGTGCATTGAATTTATTTAATACACAAGTTTCACAATTTGAGTTGAGAACTTTTCCACGACATTCTAATTCATTGAGATGCACCTGTATATTTTCAAAGTCTTCTACATAATATGGGTGGTATTTGCTTCATAAAGGCAAACATTTATGCTGATAGACAAGTGTATTAAACACATTGCAATGAGATGCACATATACCTCAGCACACGATTCTCAACCATGGTGAGGATCAACAAATTTTAAATCAGTAAAAATATGAACTCTGATCCACATGACAGCTAACTGACAGTAGTGACAACAGCAGCAGCATAAATTAAGCCAGTAAAATTTAAAACGATAATATTTTGATGATAATTAACATAAAATGTTTTCAAGCTTCAATGCATGCTGGGAAATTATATTGCAATATTGTTCAATGTAAAATTGTTTGTTCAGATGACTCAATTTGAAAAGTTGGGAGAACATTTGGATATGTTGTGAACAAATGCTTGAGTATCTAAGTAAGGTAAACAAAACAACTTTTGCTAGTGACATGTTTAGAGTATTTTTGTTCAGTTCACACAAAAAAATGAAACTGACTTCTACTAAACATTCTTTGCTCAGGCTACTTTTTTTACATTGGTTTGTAGGACTTTTTGAAAGTTGGATTTTTCACAGTGTATATATAGTTCTCTGTTTATTGGTGCTTTGTTTTTTAATCTCCTGTCAGTGGGATCGTACCCATCAGGGTATGATAAGTCCAAAAGGCAGAACCTTCGTAGATATGCACTCAAATTCAACCTAAAGGGTAGTTATTAGGGCTGTCAAAAAGGCTGAAAAACTAAATTTGAATTTTGTACTTAAATATTATTAAAATTCGAATTATATTCGAATTTAAAAGACATAATTTCAGTTAGAGGAAATATAAGCTTTTGGCTTTCTCTCCTGAGGCCACAAGAGGATGCATCGAGCAAAATATATCTTTGAAAAAAAGTGCATAATGTTTAAAATAATGTTTAAGCATATATGTATACACAGTTTAATACAAAGCACGGAAAACCAATCACAAAGAGTAACGTTACTTTTTTTCATTTAAAAACATGAGATGCAGTGGAATGGGGAAAGACACGTCCCGCCATAAATTTTTGAGACATGATTTTTTCAAAGTTGAACTTACAATACTTTTAAATGTCTTTCTAAATATCCGACTCTCTTTTGCGAGACGCGAGTGCAACGGTGATAGATGTCCCTCTAGAAAATGCGCTAAATATGCGTTCTGTGTGAACGGCTTGGTTTCAGTTTTGACGTAAACAACATCATCTCCGCATTGATGTTTTTTTCCGCAGTATTTTGAATGAACAACGTATCCAGTGGGTTCAACTGGATAGGTTAAAAAAAAAAAAAAAAAAAAAAAAAAAATCATTAAAATGCAATGACACCTACCCACATCGTCATCTCGTGCTCCACTGATAAGGCTGCCTGACGCACACCTAAAATTCGAATGCAAAGTTTTGCATTCGAATGTGGATTTTTATTTTAAATTCGACGAATATTTGAAATTCAATTTTTTTTTTTTGACAGCCCTAGCAGTTATTTAACTTAAAATTTCAATTATATTTATTGTTGCTATCTTGATCTTTCTTTTCCAACAATGGCAAATGCCCTTTTAGTCTACTTCAGTCATGTTTCACTTTAATGTAGATGGAGAACTTTTTTTTATGGAAGTAGACGAGTGATCAAAACCAAAGAGGAGGCTAGGATGAGCTTTGAAGAATTACGTTCCTCTCTGATTGGTGGGCACACAGGGATTGGTAAAACACGTGCTGCCATCTGTGCCAGATTTTACTGGTATGGCATGTGTGTTGACATTGAAAATTGGGTATGTGTTATTTTATGTAGTTATTTTAGTTTATGTGTCAGCACATATATGTGTGTATATGTATGTATGTTTGTATGTATGTATTTCTTTCTGATAGGTACTGGAATGTGATCTATGTCAAAAAGTAGGAAAGCCTTTGACTGCTGTGCAGACCTTACAGTGCACTGAGGTAAATAAGTGCAGTATAGGGTCAAAGACAAAAAAGGGCTGGTCTTAAAGCATCAAAACACGTATTTTGTGAATAAATTAGAATGTGTCCTGTTAAATTAAATAGATAAAATAAAATAAATGATTTAATCAGAATGAGCTTTATTGCCAGGTATGTTTACACATACGACGAATTTGTTTTCGTGACAGAAGCTTCCACAGTGCAACAGAATGACAGTGACAGGACAAAAACACAGATAATAAAAGAATAAAGATAGAATAAGTTAACAGGGAATAACAATATACAAATTGACAATTGTATGTACAGGTATATTACAATAGACAGTTTTTTAACTTATATTATATAACGTATATATGTATAAAAACATAAAATAACACTTTATATTTTCTATCATACATTTAAAATAAATTTATTATTTATTATTTAAAATAAATAATAAATACACATTTTTACCATGATCTACAGAAGACACAGACTAAAATGTCATCCAATGCAACAATAGTTTATATCTTGTCATGCATATTTAAAAAGAATAATTTAATGACATTTTAAAAGAGTGATTACTTGTAATTGTACATTTTTAAACTTTGCCATTATCCTAGGTTTTGCCTATTTATCAGCAAGAAGTTTTTAATCATTAAAACACAGTACAATTTAGTATGGTCACTTATTCTTTGATATATTTTAATATTTACAGGTCAGAATAAGTATGTTTTTTCATTTTTTTCCCCCCCATAAATATAAAAGTTACACTTGAATGACAATGGAACATTATTTCACCCACATTTTGATATTTTATTTTCCCAAAACATATTTTAAAATATTAAAGTTGACACTTTACTTTCATTTAACGTGCTTTGTATGTATATAAGATCACTTTTGTAAATGTCTTTTGATGCAGACACCTAAATGTCTTTGACCTAGTAAAATTATGATAATATATACACATACACATACACACACAAACATATATATACTGTATACACATACATACACAGACACACTCAACCTACTTTGAATTTTATAGGTTTCAGCGGTTTGGGAGCTTGCTGGAATTGATTTAACTGGGCCATTACCTGAAACTGCAGAAGGCTTTCAGTATATCCTAACAGCTACAGACTACTTCTCAAAGTGGGTTGAGGCCTTTCCTTTAAAGACAAAGACAGCAGCTGTCCCCAGAGAATTCTCTCAGATCAGGGAAGAAAAATGTAAATGAAGTAAGTCAATTTGGATTTACCCCTTTGTACTCACCACTGTTCTCTTACCTGACCAGGGTCCAGTGCAGGCTCCAGCCCCTGACCAGAGTCCAGTGCAGGCTTCAGCCCGTGACCAAATCCAGTGCAGGCTCCAGCCCGTGACCAAATCCAGTGCAGGCTCCAGCCCCTGACCAGGGTCCAGTGCAGGCTCCAGCCCCTGACCAGAGTCCAGTGCAGGCTCCAGCCCGTGACCAAATCCAGTGCAGGCTCCAGCCCCTGACCAGAGTCCAGTGCAGGCTCCAGCCCGTGACCAAATCCAGTGCAGGCACCAGCCCCTGACCAGAGTCCAGTGCAGGCTCCAGCCCGTGACCAAATCCAGTGCAGGCTCCAGCCCGTGACCAAATCCAGTGCAGGTTCAAGCCCGTGACCAAATCCAGTACAGGCTCCAGCCCGTGACCAAAGTCCAGTGCAGGCTCCAGCCCAAAAGCTCAGTCTAGTGCCCTCTCTCGCCTCAGAGCTCTGCCAGAATCCTGCTCTAGTCATTGGTTTCGCTCCAGAGTTTGCTCCTAGTCCAGAGTCTGCTCCAGAATGCTCTCCAGAGTCTGCGCCAGAATGTGCTCACTTCACAGATCTCAATCCGGAGCCTTGCTCTCCTTCGTCTCCTCTGGTTCCGTCCAGCTTCCCATTGTCTCCTGAGTTTCCTTCGTCTCTGTTGGCCCCGTCCAGCACTCCTGAGTATCTTGAGTCCTTGAAAGGTCCGCCCAGTCCTCCTTTATCAGTTCCAGTGCCAACTCCTCCAGAGCGCACTCAAGTGTTCTCTGCTCTTCTACCAGAGCTCAACCTGGAGCCCACCTTGGTCACCGATGCTGGAATAGGGGATGCCGCTTTGGGAGTATTCACCCTGGCACTATTGTGTGTTTGAGCAGCGCACATGCCCATGACTGTCCCCAAGAAAATTTTGGGGGAGGGCTCCTCCCTCGTCAAGGTCACTGAGGTCATCTGCACTCCCTGTGCTACTGGCTCCCTAAGCTACCTGGGTCCAACATGTATGTTAGACCCTATTCCATCTAAACTATTAAAAGACCTGCTTCCGGAAGTCATAGATCCTCTTTTGGCTATTATTAATTCATCATTGTCATTAGGATATGTCCCCAAAACCTTCAAATTGGCTGTTATTAAGCCTCTCATTAAAAAAAACACAACTTGACCCCAAAGATCTAGTTAATTACGGACCGATCTCAAATCTCCCTTTTCTGTCAAAGATACTAGAAAAGGTAGTATCCTCACAATTATATTCCTTCTTAGAGAAAAATGGTATCTGTGAGGAATTCCAGTCAGGATTTAGACCGTATCATAGTACTGAGACTGCTCTCATTAGAGTTACAAATGACCTGCTTCTATCATCTGATCGTGGTTGTATCTCTTTATTAGATCTACTGGATCTTAGCGCTGCGTTCGACACTATCGACCACAAAATTCTTTTGAATAGACTAGAAAACTTTGTTGGCATTAGTGGAAGTGCCCTAGCATGGTTCAAATTGTATTTATCTGACCGCCATCAGTTCGTAGCAGTAAATGAAGAGGTATCATATCGATCACAAGTGCAGTATGGAGTACCTCAAGGCTCAGTACTAGGGCCGTTACTTTTCACGCTTTACATGTTACCCTTGCGAGATATTATCAGGAGACATGGTGTTAGCTTTCACTGTTATGCTGATGATACTCAGCTCTATATTTCTTCACGGCCCGGTGAAACACACTAAATTGAGAAACTAACGGAATGCATAGTTGATATAAAAACTGGATGACGAGTAATTTCTTACTGCTAAATTCTGAAAAAACAGAGGTGTTAATTATCGGACCTAAAAACCCCACATGTAATAACCTAGAACACTATCTAACACTTGTCAATTCTTCTTCATCAGTTAGGAACCTAGGTGTGCTGTTTGATAGCAATCTTTCGTTTGAAAGCCATGTTTCTAGTATCTGTAAAACTGCGTTTTTCCATCTCAAAAACATATCTAAATTGCGACCTATGCTCTCAACGTCAAATGCAGAAATGCTAATTCACGCGTTTATGACCTCAAGGTTAGACTATTGTAATGCTTTACTGGGTGGTTGTTCTGCACACTTGATCAATAAACTACAGTTGGTCCAAAATGCAGCAGCTAGAGTCCTTACTAGAACCAGGAAGTATGACCATATTAGCTTGGTTCTGTCAACACTGCACTGGCTCCCTATCAAACATCGGATAGATTTTAAAATCTTGTTAATTACTTATAAAGCCCTGAATGGCTTAGCTCCTCAGTACTTGAGCAAGCTCTTATCACATTATAGTCCTCCATGTCAGCTGCGTTCTCAAAACTCTGGCCGTTTGATAATACCTAGAATATCAAAATCGACTGCGGGCGGCAGATCCTTTTTCTATTTAGCACCCAAACTCTGGAACAATCTACCTAATACTGTTCGGGAGGCAGACACACTCTGTCAGTTTAAATCTAGATTAAAGACACATTTCTTTAACCTGGCTTACACATAACACACTAATACACTTCTATTATTCAAATCCGTTAAAGGATTGTTAGGCTACATTAATTAGATCTACCGGAACCAGGAACACTACTCATAACACACGAAGTACTCGTCACATCGTAAGAAGTCGTGGCCTAATGGTTAGAGAGTTGGGCTTGTAACCTGAAGGTTGCCGGTTCGATTCTCACACCGGCAGGAAGGTGAAGGTGGGGATTGTGAATGAACAGCACTCTTTCTGCCTTCAATACCATGACTGAGGTGCCCTTGAGCAAGGCACCGAACCCCCAATTGCTCCCCGGGCGCTGGAGCAATGGCTGCCCACTGCTCCGGGTGTGTGTGTGCGCGTGTTTGTTCATTATTCACTGCTGTGTGTGTGCACTTGGATGGGTTAAATGCAGAGCACCAATTTCGAGTATGGGTCACCATACTTGACAATACGTCACAACTTTCACTTTCAGAAGAATAGCATCTATGCTAATATTGGTCTGTTTCTTTATTATTCTGTTTCTCAGTCCGTGTCCGGATCAGATGGTGGAGATGGCCGCGAGATGATGTCTGCGACCCTGATCGTCAGCGGAGGCCGGACACCTGGATGAGATGACATATCCCCAATGAAGACCTCGACTTAAATACAATAAAACTAAAAATTAAACAAAATAACTAAAAATATAATAAAATACCTAACTACATAATACTATTATTGTTAGAAATTGCAACAATATAAAAATAGAAATATAATACATTTAAAATTTAATTAAAACAATAAGTGAAAATAAATAAATACATAAACAATAATATCCTGGCCAGAGGAGAACTGCCCCCCCCCCCCCCGAGCCTGGTTTCTCCCAGGGTTTTTTTTTTCTCCATTCTGTCACAGAGGGAGTTTTGGTTCCTTGCCGCTGTCGCCTCTGGCTTGCTCAGTTGGGGACACTTAATTTCTAGCGATTATCGTCAATCTGATTTCATAGATACTATTTAAACTAAACTGAGCTAGACAATGACATCTGTAATGAGGAGTCAGAGGCAGTCGGATCCATTTGCAGTGTTTATTAAAGATCAGTATCAGAACACAGGCAGGGGTCGATAAACAGTATCTGGGATATCAGAGAGAATCAGAATCGTAAACGTATACCAGGCTTGGGTCGGGGCAGGTGGCAGGCTAGGATCAGATCCGAATCAGAATCAACAAACAAAGGGGCAGGCGTCAGAATAATTCCAAGGGTCAAGGCAGTCCAGGATCATTCATACACAGAATAGCAGGCAAGGTAAACACTCAGAAATGTCAGACAGGGCTAAACAAGACTTCGCAGTGAACTGAAGGTGTGAGTGACTTATATGCAAGTCTGTAAATGAGGTGCAGGTGTAACACCTGGCGGTGATTAGTGGTTGATGGGAAACACCTGGCGGTGATTAGACCTAGGTACGGGGTGTGTGGGTAATGTAGTCCATGAGAGTGTTAGTACTCGGGTGAGGGTGCCCTCCGGTGGTGATTGGAGAGAGCCACAGAGATCTGACTTATGACAACATCTCTGAATTCAATAATGAAATGCCTTTAACTGAAAATTTAGTTTTCATTCTTATTATTATACATTACTGACACTCTATCCTCCAATTTGATACTGTTAAGTGCTTTGACACAATCTGTATTGTTAAAAGCGCTATATAAATAAAGTTGACTTGACTTGACTACCTCCTTTGCCGTGGCCTCCTGTACGTCTGACACTTCCATGGCCTCCTGAACGGCCGGTGCCTCCCTGGCTCCGCCCTATTCACCTGTCTGTTTCCTGAATCAGCCTTCTGGAAAACAAGAAAGGACTCTCGTTATTCACCCCAGCTAAGTTCAATTGCCTGCTCCTCTGAACTGTTGTTACTTACCTGCTCTTGACGTCTTGATCTGCTGCCCCTCTGCAAAATAAACCTGCTGTTGTTGCCACTTACCTGAGTGTTTCCCTTGTGTGTTGCTGACACATATATAGTTATTGTATGTTTTAAGGAGCTTTTCATCCATTTGCTCACAGTAATTTTTCTTTCTTTTTTAAGCTTAACCACAGGCTTTGTGAAATGTTGCTCATCAAAAGAAGCAGCTTATCATCCTCAAACTAATGGGCTGGATGAAAAGACCAATGACAACATTAAACGGTACGTTGTAATATTGTGTAACTACTGTAGGTCAGGAAAATTCAACCCCCCGCCCATGTGACTTTACAATACTGTTAACAACATACAGTATACATTCATAACCCCATAAAAGAAAGAGGAACTTTTAAGACATTTTCACCCATCTTCCACTTCAAGGCACCTATTAAGTTAGAAATGCGGTTATAAAAGTCTGTCATACACCAGGTTTATAAACCTTCTACAAAAACATGTATGTTTAATTTTAGAGCCCTCAAGAAATTGGTTAACGACCAACAGAATAACTGGGATGTCTATCTGGATGCCACCTTGTTTTCTTTAAGATCTAAGGTCCACACCACCACGAAACACTCCCCTTTTCTTTTAATGTATAGGAGAGAAGCAGTGTTCCCTGCAGAGCTTCCTGATGAAATGCCGGTGAGTGTTCTTATTGAGTCATTTCTTATCATACTAGCCTATTTCAGAAGGATTGTGCTTAAAGTAAATTTCTAGACAACAGACAATAACGGTCACTAATATTCCTAAAAATTTGTTGTGAATAGTAACCAATCATGTTTTTAAAATAGCAAAGGACCTCTTTTCATGCTACCATGGGCTTTCCATTACATACATGAATGAACGTGTACAATTTTAAATATTTCAAAATGTAATTTATATTGTTTCAATTAACTTGCCTTTTTTAGCTTACCACCATCAGTCTCCCTGTGGAATCTAGTTTCAGTGATTATGTAGTTTCTGATAAAAAAAGAGAGATGAGGCCAAAAAAAAGCAGAAGAAAACATCAGAAAATCACAGGAGAAACAGAAGGAAGCATACGCTAAAAGGGTCCAGAAGAAGTACAGAGATTTGATTTACAGTGTTGGTGATGAGGTTCTTCTGATTAATATGAGGAAGCGTGGAAGAAAAGGAGGAAGGATTGAACCTGACTTCTCAGGACCCTACATCATTGAGAGACTCAGTGGCAAAGTTGTGATGTTAAACAAACCTGGAGGGATTACTTTAAAAACTAAACATAGCATTGGTCACCTTAAACCATACAGAAGAAGCCAAACTGGAAAAGAGCCTAATGACAGTTCTGGTATATCGGTCTCCAATGGGCCTACAGAGAGCAACAGTTCCTTCAAGATGCCTCCTTGCACTGTTGCACCTGCACTCATATGTTGCACTTGGTCAGCATTCTGTGACCAAGGTAAATAATCCTACGAAGCTTCAAGAAGATTCAGCATTACAGAGACCTTCTGTTATTCACGTTGCCCCTAAAAAGCTTGACCAAACATGTGACTACATCAAGGAGGTAAAATTAACCCCAACAGATGAAGAGCCAGCAGTAAAGTTCCCATCAGATATAAAGCACATCTCAGAAGAACAAGAAGGTTTTATATCTACAGAGATCTCAGTTCGTCATTAGTTGCCAGTTTGGCCTACCTGACCAGTTTGGTCTTGGCGTTATGGTTGCGTGACCATTTTGACCTGTTGGTCGCAGGTCAGAGTTATTTACATTTACATTTAGTCATTTAGCAGTACACATAGCAAGTTTTTTTTTTTTTTTTTTTTTTTTTAAACAAGTAGATAGAATATAGAAAAGAAAGCTAGTCTTTTAGTTTTTCAAGAAAAGCTAACAGTTAAGAATAAATATGCAGTTGATAGAGGGTCAAGTGTGTGTGTGTGTGTTTTGTTTTTTTTAATAAAAAGAAGGGAGATAGATAAAATAAAATTAGAAAAGAGAATGCTAGAGTTAGAGGGTCAAATAAAGATGGAAGAGATGGGTTTTTAGCCGTTTCTTGAAGATGGCTAAGGATTCAGCTGCTCGGATTGAGTTGGGCAGGTCATTCCACCAGATGGGAAAAGTTAATGAAAAAGTCTGTGAAAGTGATTTTGTGCCTCTTTGGCATGGCACAATAATGCGGCGTTCACTTGCAGAACGCAAGTTTCTAGAGGGCACATAGGTCTGAAGTACTGAATTTAGGTAAAGGGGTGCAGAGCCAAAGGTGGTTTTGTATGCAAACATTAATGCCTTGAATTTTATGCGAGCCGCTATTGGTAGCCAGTGCAAACTGATGAACAGAGGTGTGACGTGCGTTCTTTTCGGCTCATTAAAGATTAATCTTGCAGCGGCATTTACGATTAATTGTAGAAGTTTGATGGAATTGGCTGGAAGTCCTGCCAAGAGAGCATTGCAATAGTCAAGTCTGGACAGAACAAGAGCTTGAACAAGGAGTTGTGTTGCATGTTCCGAAAGAAAGGGCCTGATCTTCCTAATATTATATAAAGCAAATCTGAAGAACCGGGCAGTTTTAGCAATGTGGTCTGAGAGATTCAGCTTATCATCAATCACAACTCCAAGGTTTCTGGCTGTTTTTGAAGGAGTAATGGTTGATGAGCCTAACTGGAAGGTGAAATTGTGATGAAGTGATGGGTTTACTGAAACTACAAGCAGTTCTGTCTTAGCTAGGTTGAGTTGAAGGTGATGGTCCTTCATCCAGCAAGAAATGTCTGTTATACATGCTGAGATGCAAGCAGTTATCGTCGGATCATCAGGATGGAATGAGAGGTAGAGTTGAGTGTCATCAGCATAGCAGTGATATGAAAAGACATTTTTCTGAATGACAGAACCTAATGATGCCATGTAGACAGAGAAGAGAAGTGGTCCAAGGACTGAGTCCTGAGGCACCCCAGTAGCTAGATGTTGCGACATGGACACTTCACTTCTCCAAGATACCTTGAAGGATCTATCTGAGAGGTAGGACTCAAACCACTGGAGTGCGGTTCCTGAGATGCCCTTTCTCAATAGGGTTGACAGGAGGATCTGGTGGTTGAGTGTATCAAAAGCAGCGGACAGATCCAGCAAGATAAGTAATGAAGAGTTGGAAGCCGCTCTTGCAAGTCTTATGGCTTCAACAACAGAGAGCAAGGCAGTTTTGGTCGAATGTCCACTTCTGAAGCCAGATTGGTTGCTGTCCTGGAGGTTGTTCTGTGTGAGAAAGGCAGAGACTTGGTTGAACACAACTCATTCAAGTGTTTTTGCAATGAAAGTTAGAAGGGAAACTGGTCTATAGTTCCCTAAAAGAGTTGGGTTAAGAGTGGGTTTCATAAGAAGTGGGGTTATACGAGCCTGTTTAAATGCTGAGGGAAAAACTGCAGTGTGAAGGGATGTGTTAACGATGTGAGTGAGTGCAGGTACAACTGCAGGAGAAATGGATTGAAGGAGATGGGATGGAATAGGATCAAGCGGACAAATAGTAGGATGACTGGAAAGGATGAGTTTAGAGACTTCTGCCTCAGAGAGTGGAGAGAAGGATGTGAAGGAGTGTATGTTTGATGGTAAGATGTGTTTGACAGTTTGTGGTGTGGAGAACTGTGCAGTGAGGTTAGTAATTTTATTAATGAAGAATGTGGCAAAGTCGTCAGCTGTTAGGCGAATTGTTAATTTTGTCGTGATAGTATGTTCTTTTAGCAGTAGAGACATTAGCAGAAAAGTCAGAGAGGAGTGATTGATATAAATTAAGGTCAGTAGGATTTTGTGATTTCCGCTATATCCTCTCTGCAGCCCTGAGCTTAGAACGATGTTCGCGGAGAACATCAGATAGCCAAGGGGCAGAAGGGGTGTTACGGGCTGGCCTGGAAGATAAGGGGCAGAAAGTATCTAAAGAAGATGTCAGAGTGGAACAGAAAGTATCAGTAGCACTGTTAGCATTAAGAGATGATAACTGTATAGAGGGAGGAAGCGAAGATGAAACCATAGCAGATAACGGGGAGGGTGAGAGTGAGCGTAAGTTACGTCGAAAAGTGACATGTGGAGGGGTATGTGTTGTGTCAGGAATCATGTTGAAGTTAAGAGTGAGGAGGAAGTGATCCGAGGTGTGCAGTGGAGTAACCAGCACATGATCAGTAGAGCAGTGTCGTGTGTAAATAAGGTCCAGTTGGTTGCCTGATTTGTGAGTAGCCGTAGTTAACACTCTCTTGAGATCAAAAGAGGCAAGCAGAGTGTGGAAGTCTGCAGCTTGAGGTTTATCGAGGTGAATGTTGAAGTCTCCAAGTATAACTAAGGGAGTACCATCCTCAGGAAAGGTTGAGAGTAACACATCTAATTCTTCCACGAAGTTGCCTAGTGGTCCTGGAGGTCGATAAACAACTACAAAATGGATTTTTAGAGGGTAGATAATAGTAGCCGAATGTGATTCAAAGGAGATGTTGATACACAGAGATGGTAAAGGAGTAAATTTCCAATTATTAGAAATGAGCAGACCAGTACCTCCACCTCTTCCAGTCAAACGGGGGTTGTGGGAAAAGGAGAAATTATTGGAGAGTGCTGCAGGTGTAGCATTGTCCTCTGGTTTGATCCAAGTCTCTTTCAGGGCCATGAGGTTTAGCCTTGAATGACTAGTAATGGAAGTAATGAAATCAGCTTTGTTGACAGCAGGCTGACAATTCCAGAGACCAATAGAAAAAGAAAGTAGTGTATTAGCAGACATAGGCAAAGTGCGCAGGTTGTTAGGATTGCACTGCCTACAGTGTGTGATGCGAAGTTTGCAAGTGGTAGTGATAGTAGTGATCTGAAAACACATAGTAAGAATTAGTTATAAAACAGAAGTGAAACGAGTAATAGGAAAGAGGATAAATAAAAAGTGATACTTATATCCCTTGCCGGTGTCCCTGTACGGTAGAGTCGCACGGTAGAGTCGATGGTCTTTACACTCTTCGGTCTTCACACGACGAGGGCTTCACACGAGGGCTGCCGCGGTAAACTAAGCTTATTTATACCCGTCTAACAAATCACCAACTGAATTCAGCTGAACACACTTTCCTGTTAAATTACAATAAATGGCCAAGCAAGCACAGACACTGACAAGGTACGCGATAGTTCGAGACCAAACGCGATTTCAGCACGGTCTCTACACAGTAAACAAAACAAGTGTTTCCTAGCAACGGCAACTGCTCTAAACACTAATGAGACAAGTAAATACACTTACGAGCTGCTTTTAACGTCTGCTGATGGACTGCTTCTCTCAAATAGTATTTCTTACACTGTCTTCTGCTGGCGCTTGAACACACTTTCCTGTTAAATCACAATAAATGGCCAAGCAAGCACAAACACTGACAAGGTACGCGATAGAGTACATTTACAGGAAGTGGACATAATAACAAATAAATCATAATATAACACAGCCCCATAAATAAACTTAAAAAGATCAAAATGCTCACTAGTGATCAAAGCTCACTAAAAAAACCCTACACAACTTCGGCCTCCAAATTATTACATTTTTCTTCTTTAATATGGATACTATAAATTGTTTTTGAGTTATATCCACTTCCTCCTCCTGTCCTGAATATGTTCAATATGATGACTGTTTGCGAGGGTGTAGGTTTGCACGTGGATGGTAGGGACATGTCCCTACCAGTATTTTGGGAGGACAGAATTGTCCCTCCTAATATTTAATCAAATTCAATCACATTATTTTTCATGTTGTATACTTCCGATGTAGGGGGTGGGTTGTTGTCTCTTCCAACATAAAGACCAAACCTACGGCCTTGACTGTTTGGCACGTTCATTTCGCACAGTTTATTTTATGTTGGCTCATTGGCCCTGTCAAGTTGATTAATTAGAAAAAGTATTGACAACGCTAACTTTGTCTTTCTTATTCAGTAATGAAGGTCTGGGCTGCCAATATCAGCGGTCAGGTAGAAGCAGTTGTAGGAACATATAAGCTCTATGAATCTTCTTTTTACTCACTGCAAGGGAACTGAGTGGCTTTCTGATGAAGTAAGACTCGAACTGTGAAATAATTGTTTTTATTTTTATGCTATGGGTTGTTAAAATGACTTATAAACCCAGAACCCAATGTTAAGAGTCAACCAACTGATAAAGAGGTTTTTTATTTTTTATTTATTTATTTTTTTCACAAAAACAGTTTATTTCTATTCATGCATCTCTTTCTTAATATAGGTAATTGATGCATACCTGCACCTGGTCATTGAAAAACAACAGGTATGTATAAAATGTCTACTCAATTAGGAATACTAATTTGTTTTTACATACTTCAAGATATTTTGTTGTTTTTTCAGAATCATGTAAACCAGCTTTGTGGAGCTGTTGCATCTTCGTTGTTTTCTGGACAGTTCAGATGCCTAAAGAAGGTAATTTAGCTTTCCAAAAAGTAAAGTAGACATTATTTACATGTTTTGGAACCATCACAGACTTCTTATTAAACTCTGTAAAATGTTAAGTTGGTCGCAGTGCCATGCACTTAATGTCTCATCTGCGGCCGTTCTAGATGCATATTAAAACTGAATTAGCAGTGCTCTTACTACATGACTTCAGTGGCGCCGGCGCAACTATAGGTTAAAGAGCTTAAAATACAGGTACGCAAGTTAACAGGTTAAAGTATCAGTTTAAATGTTAATATGCCAAGTTGGCAACACTTTACAATAAGGTTCATTAGTTAACATTAGTTCATTACCTTAGTTAACATGAACTAAGAATGAACAATACTTCTACCACATTTATTAATCTTAGTTCATGTTAATTTCAGCATTTACTAATGCATTATTAAAATCACAAGTTGTGTTTGTAAACATTAATGCACTGTGAACTAACATGAACAATGAACGACTGTATTTTTATTAACTAACATTAAAGATTAATAAACTGTGTAATAAATGTATCATTCATTGTTTGCTCATGTTAGTTAATACATTAACTAATGTTGACAAATGACAATTTATTGTCAAGTCAAGTCAAGTCAAGTCACCTTTATTTATATAGCGCTTTTAACAATACAGATTGTGTCAAAGCACTTAACAGTATCAAATTGGAGGATAGAGTGTCAGTAATGTATAATAATAAGATTAAACACTCAATTTTCAATTAAAGGCATTTCATTATTGAATTCAGAGATGTCATTGTCTAGCTCAGTTTAGTTTAAATAGTATCTATGAAATCAAATTGACGATAATCGTTAGAAATTAAGTGTCCCCAACTGAGCAAGCCAGAGGCGACAGCGGCAAGGAACCAAAACTCCCTCTGTGACAGAATGGAGAAAAAAACCTTGGGAGAAACCAGGCTCAGTCGGGGGGCCAGTTCTCCTCTGGCCAGGATATTATTATTTATTTTTTTACTTATTGTTTTAATTAAATTTTAAAATGTATAAATGTATTATATTTCTATTTTTATATTGTTGCAATTTCTAACAATAATAGTATTATGTAGTTAGGTATTTTATTATATTATAGTTATTTTGTTTAATTTTAAGTTTTATTGTATTTAAGTCGAGGTCTTCACTGGGGATATGTCCCCGGGGCTCATCCAGGTGTCCGGCCTCCGCCGATGGTCAGGGTCGCAGACATCATCTCCCGGCGCCAATCCACCATCTGATCCGGACACGGACTGAGAAACAGAATAATAAAGAAACAGACAAATATTAGCGTAGATGCCATTCTTCTTACGATGTAACGAGTACATCGTGTGTTATGAGGAGTGTTCCCGGTTCCGGTTGATCTAATTAATGCAGCCTAACAATCCTTTAACGGATTTGAATAATAGAAGTGTATTAGTGTGTTATGTGTAAGCCAGGTTAAAGAAATGTGTCTTTAATCTAGATTTAAACTGACAGAGTGTGTCTGCCTCCCGAACAGTATTAGGTAGATTGTTCCAGAGTTTGGGCGCTAAATAGGAAAAAGATCTGCCGCCCGCAGTTGATTTTGATATTCTAGGTATTATCAAATGGCCAGAGTTTTGAGCACGCAGCAGACGTGGAGGACTATCATGTGATAAGAGCTCGCTCAAGTACTGAGGAGCTAAACCATTCAGGGCTTTATAAGTAATTAACAAGATTTTAAAATCTATCCGATGTTTGATAGGGAGCCAGTGCAGTGTTGACAGAACCGGGCTAATATGGTCATACTTCCTGGTTCTAGTAAGGACTCTAGCTGCTGCATTTTGGACCAACTGTAGTTTATTGATCAAGCGTGCAGAACAACCACCCAGTAAAGCATTACAATAGTCTAACCTTGAGGTCATAAACGCATGAATTAGCATTTCTGCATTTGACGTTGAGAGCATAGGTCACAATTTAGATATGTTTTTGAGATGGAAAAACGCAGTTTTACAGATACTAGAAACATGGCTTTCAAATGAAAGACTGCTATCAAACAGCACACCTAGGTTCCTAACTGATGAAGAAGAATTGACAGAGCAGCCGTCAAGTATTAGATAGTGTTCTAGGTTATTACATGTGGGGTTTTTAGGTCCGATAATTAACACCTCTGTTTTTTCAGAATTTAGCAGTAAGAAATTACTCGTCATCCAGTTTTTTATTTCGACTATGCATTCGGTTAGTTTCTCAATTTGGTGTGTTTCACCGGGCCGTGAAGAAATATAGAGCTGAGTATCATCAGCATAACAGTGAAAGCCAACACCATGTCTCCTGATAATATCTCCCAAGGGTAACATGTAAAGCGTGAAAAGTAACGGCCCTAGTACTGAGCCTTGAGGTACTCCATACTGCACTTGTGATCGATATGATACCGCTTCATTTACTGCTACGAACTGATGGCGGTCAGATAAGTACGATTTGAATCATGCTAAGGCACTTCCACTAATGCCAACAAAGTTTTCTAGTCTATTCAAAAGAATGTTGTGGTCGATAGTGTCGAACGCAGTGCTAAGATCCAGTAGAACTAATAAAGAGATACAACCATGATCAGATGATAGAAGCAGGTCATTTGTAACTCTAATGAGAGCAGTCTCAGTACTATGATACAGTCTAAATCCTGACTGGAATTCCTCACAGATACCATTTTTCTCTAAGAAGGAATATAATTGTGAGGATACTACCTTTTCTAGTATCTTTGACAGAAAAGGGAGATTTGAGATCGGTCTGTAATTAACTAGATCTTTGGGGTCAAGTTGTGGTTTTTTAATGAGAGGCTTAATAACAGCCAATTTGAAGGTTTTGGGGACATATCCTAATGACAATGATGAATTAATAATAGCCAAAAGAGGATCTATAACTTCTGGAAGCAGCTGTTTTAGTAGTTTAGATGGAATAGGGTCTAACATACATGTTGTTGGTTTAGATGATTTAACAAGTTTATACAATTCTTCCTCTCCTATAATAGAGAATGAGTGGAATTGTTCCTCAGGGGATCTATAGTGCACTATCTGATGCGATACTGTAGCTGACGACTGCATGGTTACAATTTTATCTCTGATAGTATCGATCTTGGAAGTAAAGTAGTTCATAAAGTCATTACCGCTGTGCTCTTGGGAAATGCCAACACCTGTTGATGCTTTATTTTTCGTTAAATTAGTGACTGTATTGAATAAATACCGGGGGTTATGTTTGTTTTCTTCTAGAAGAGATGAAAAGTAATCAGATCTAGCCGTTTTTAATGCTTTTCTGTAGGATAGGGTACTTTCCCGCCAAGCTATACGAAATACCTCTAGTTTTGTTTTCCTCCAGCTGCGCTCCATTTTCCGGGCTGCTCTCTTTAGGGTGCGAGTGTGCTCATTATACCACGGAGTCAAACTGTTTTCTTTGATCTTCCTTAAGCGTAAAGGAGCAACTGTATCTAAAATGCTAGAAAAGAGAGAGTCCATAGTTTCTGTTACATCATCAAGTTTTTCTGCGCTGTTGGATATGCTGAGGAATTGAGATAAATCAGGAAGATTACTTACAAAGCAGTCTTTTGTGGTAGAAGTGATGATTCTACCATACTTGTAACAAGGAGTAGAATTTACAGTTTTAGCTATATGGAGTTTACACAAGACTAGATAATGATCTGAGATGTCATCGCTTTGCTGCAGAATTTCAACATCACTAACATCAATTCCATGTGACAGTATTAAATCTAGAGTATGATTTCGACAATGAGTAGGTCCTGAAACATGTTGTCTAACCCCAATAGAGTTCAGAATGTCTATGAATGCCGATCCTAATGCATCTTTTTCATTATCGACATGGATATTAAAATCACCAACAATTAAGACTTTATCTGCAGCCAGTACTAACTCAGATAGAAAATCAAAAAATTCTTTAATAAAGTCTGTGTGGTGCCCTGGTGGCCTGTACACAGTAGCCAATACAAACATCACAGGGGATTTATCACTAACACGTGTTTCTCTAGATAATGTTATACGCAGCACCATAACTCCAATGATTCGCTCAGCAGTCCGGACTACCTCAGAAGACTACAGAGGGTAGTCCGGACTGCTCAGCGAATCATTGGTACAACCCTCCCCACTCTCCAAGAACTGTACTCATCCAGAGTGAGCAAAAGGGCTGGCAAAATCACTCTGGACCCCTCACATCCAGCACACTCCCTCTTTGAACTGTTACCGTCTGGTCGACGCTACAGAGCTCAGAGCACCAGAACGACCAGACACAGGAACAGTTTCTTCCCTCAGGCAATCCATCTCATGAACACTTGACATTAAAAGTGGAACACACAACACTATTATAAATTATTTATTCAACACACATACTTATTTTTTCATTTCAGATTTGCACATATTAGACCTGTACACCATAATTGTCTATATTATATATTGTGTTTTTGCTATTTGTACATTGCCTATTTGTATATTATTCTTTTATTATCTGTGTCCTGTCCTGTTGCTGTCTTTCTGTTGCACTGTAGAGCTTCTGTCACAAAAACAAATTCCTCGTATGTGTAAGCATACCTGGCCAATAAAGCTCATTCTGATTCTGATTCTGATTCAAACAAGTTATACTTAAAGCCTGCCCTCTGAGAAATACTGAGAATATTGCTATAAATTGTAGCAACACCTCCCCCTTTACCTTTTGGACGTGGCTCATTTTTATAGCAGTAATCTTGGGGGGTAGACTCATTTAAAGTAATGTATTCATCTGGTTTTAGCCATGTTTCTGTCAAACAAAGCACATCTAGCTTATGGTCAGTGATCATATCATTTACAAATAGTGCTTTTGTAGAAAGGGACCTGATATTCAGTAAGCCAAGTTTTATCAATTGTTTCTCTGTATTGTAAACATTTTTTATTTGTTGAACATTAATTAAATTGTTACTATTACTTTGGTTTGGACGTTTTCTGTATTTTCTAGTACGGGGAACAGACACAGTCTCTATAGTGTGATATCTAGGTGAAGGAGTCTCTATGTGCTGAGAATTAACTGACTTCTGTGACGTGAGGCGGCTAGCAGACGGTCGGTTTAGCCAGTCTGTCTGCTCCCTGACCTGGGCCCTAGTTAGTCAAGTACGAACTCTAAGACTATGTGCCATATTTCTAGAGAGAAGAGCGGCACCACCCCAGGAGGGATGAACACCATCTCTTTTCAACAGGTCAGGTCTGCCCCAAAAACTCTTCCAATTGTCTATGAAACCTACGTTATTCTGCGGGCACCACTTAGACATCCAGCCACTGAGTGACGACAGTCTGCTATGAATCTCATCGCCACGGTAAGCAGGGAGGGGACCAGAGCATATTACAGTGTCTGACATCGTACTTGCAAGTTCACACACCTCTTTAACATTATTTTTAGTGATCTCCGACTGACGAAGTCGAACATCATTAGCGCCGACGTGGATAACAATCTTACTGAATTTACGTTTAGCATTAGCCAGCACTTTTAAATTTGCCAAGATGTCAGGCGCTCTGGCTCCCGGTAAACATTGGACTATGGTGGCTGGTGTCTCTATTTTCACGTTCCGTACAATAGAATCGCCAATTACTAGAGCACTTTCATCAGGTTTCTCAGTGGGTGCGTCACCGAGTGGGGAGAACCTGTTTGATGTTTTGATCGGAACGGAAGAG
Source organism: Spinibarbus caldwelli (assembly GCA_039654775.1). Classification (NCBI taxonomy): domain Eukaryota; kingdom Metazoa; phylum Chordata; class Actinopteri; order Cypriniformes; family Cyprinidae; genus Spinibarbus; species Spinibarbus caldwelli. The sequence continues at coordinate 22,635,829 of CM077229.1, forward strand.
CGGTGTTTTGACCCGCGACTATGCCGCCTTACAGTCACCCAGTTGCCCTGCTGTACGGGCACAACCGGAACCGAACAATGTACAGGAGTCCCTGAGCTAGTCGCATCCAAAGCAGTATCTACAGCCCTCACATTCTTACTATCCTCAACTAAAGTTTGGATGCGTGTCTCTAGTTCTAAAATCTTCTCTGTCAGCCTAACTATTTCCCTGCCTTTATCACATGTGAATCCCTCGTCGCCGACAGAGAGAGATAAACTGTACATGTGGCATGAAGTGCAAACAACAAGAGAAGGAGAAGCCATTACTCACCGTGATTGATGAATGATACCAACTTAACTTACCACTTACCACTGTTGTTTGATGAACTTGTGAAAAACGGCGCGAGAGAGAAATGAAAACGGAGCGAGAAAAAAGAAAACAATAATAGGCGTGAATAGAAACGTGAATGGAACCGCGAGTAACAAGCTAACCGGCTAACGCGCTGCACTCGCGGTTTTAAAAGCGAACGATCAAATTAGTTAGATTAATTTGATAGATAATACCAGAAATATGGTGGGAATTAAGTCATATATTATCACTTTAAACAACAGAGAGTGAAAGTAAGGTAAAGATTCAATAAAAAAGCGGAGCTACAATCGCAAACCTCTGAGCAGCACAACAGACAGGAACAGACTGAAGCAATCGATCAGCAATCGAGTCCGTAAAGTGTAAATGTAAAGTGTTACCATTAATATTTATTCATCATACTGTTGAACTTGACAGTATTTTCTCTCTTGTTATTTCATAGGAGGTCCAAAGAAGACAGAGAAAGCCAGAGTCTTGTGCCCTGTGTTTATATGTAATGCCTGTAATGCAAGACTGATTTATTGTCATTTCAGAACACACCTGAGATTGTATTTTTCATGGTGTGTATATTGACGTAGTACATTATGACATGATTGCCCAATGAATTCATATTTAATAATTTAATGTTAACAAATTTGGTTGTAGGTAATGCGGAGGACTACTGTGTGGTTTGCAGCATGTTGGAAAACGATCCTAACAAAAGCATGATTGAAATGGTATACAAACAACATGAAACTACTGTTTTTTTCAGTGTGTGTAGCTGTCTTTTTTTTTTTATTATTATTTTGCTCTTTAAATGAAAAAAATGTTCATATTAATTGCAAAGTTTTAAATATTTACACTTTTATATGGAATATTTAATATAATATATATTAATGTTTAGAATAAGTTTTATATATTTTTATATTCTAAAAATTGTTTTAGATATACAAATTTTCTAATATATTCATCGATTTTATTTTCAGGTACAGTGTGAGAGCTGCAATAGATGGGCACATTTTGAATTTTGCAAATTCAAAAAGAATAGCCTAGATGTGTTTATGTGCAAAAAAAAGTGTGGGGAACAAATTAATTCTTTAAAATAGTTTATGAGAGTATTTCCCTGTATGACTTGAATCGGATCATTCTGCAGCACTATGTGGTCTAATTTAGTACATATTTCTATTAATAATAGCTGTTGTTTTGCATATTTTGGATTATGTGCCTCTGTGTTGTATGATTTTGAACTTTTAAAATTAATTTGACTGAATGAATTTATTTCACTCTTTTTCATTTTGTTGAATGAATGAATGAATGATGCATTTATATAGCGCTTTATTGTGTATTGTCGTACACCCAAAGCGCTTTACAATCATGTGGGAGGGTCTCTCCTCAACCACCACCAGTGTGCAGCATCCACCTGGATGGTGCGATGGCAGCCACAGGACAACGGCGCCAGTGCGCTCACCACACACCAGCTACAGGCGGAGAGGAGAGAGAGAGATAGAGCCAATTCAGTGGATGGGGATTATTAGGAGGCCATGATTGACAAGGGCCAGTGGAGGGAATCTGGCCAGGACACCGGGGTTATTCTGCATTATTATACATAATCTCAATAACTAATCTTTCAAATTTATATTCAAATTTAAAATTCAAATTTATATTATCATCTGTTTTTAGGGTGAGTTTGTAACATCTGTTCAGGAACTACAGATTTAAAAACTAAAATCATCCTACCTGTTTATTTTGATAAGGTATTTTGCGCTGTAAAATCATCCTACCTGTTTATTTTATAGTGTTAGGACAATCTGATGAGGTATTTTGCGCTGTAAAATCATCCTACCTGTTTATTTTGATAAGGTGTTTTGCACTGTAAAACCACCCTACCTGTTTATTTTATAGTGGTAGGACAATCTGATTAGGTATTTTGCGCTGTCAAATCATCCTACTTGTGTATTTTATAGTGGTAGGACAATCTGATGAGGTATTTTGCGCTGTCAAATCATCCTACCTGTTTATTTTATAGTGGTAGGACAATCTGATGAGGTATTTTGCGCTGTAAAATCATCCAACCTGTTTATTTTGATAAGGTATTTTGCTCTGTAAAATCATCCTACCTGTGTATTTTATAGTGGTAGGACAATCTGATGAGGTATTTTGCACTGTAAAATCATCCTACCTGTGTATTTTGATAAGGTATTTTGCGCTGTAAAATCATCCTACCTGTTTATTTTATAGTGGAAGGACAATCTGATGAGGTATTTTGCGCTTTAAAATCATCCTACCTGTGTATTTTATAGTGGTAGGACAATCTGAGGTATTTTGCGCTGTAAAATCATCCTACCTGTTTATTTTATATTGGTAGGAAAATCTGATGATGTATTTTGTGCTGTAAAATCATCCTACCTGTTTATTTCATAGTGGTAGGACAATCTGATGAGGTATTTTGCGCTGTAAAATCATCCTACCTGTTTATTTTATATTGGTAGGAAAATCTGATAATGTATTTTGCGCTGTAAAATCATCCTACCTGTTTATTTTATAGTGGTAGAACAATCTGATGAGGTATTTTGCACTGTAAAATCATCCTACCTGTGTATTTTGATAAGGTATTTTGCGCTGTAAAATCATCCTACCTGTTTATTTTATAGTGGAAGGACAATCTGATGAGGTATTTTGCGCTTTAAAATCATCCTACCTGTGTATTTTATAGTGGTAGGACAATCTGAGGTATTTTGCGCTGTAAAATCATCCTACCTGTTTATTTTATATTGGTAGGAAAATCTGATGATGTATTTTGTGCTGTAAAATCATCCTACCTGTTTATTTCATAGTGGTAGGACAATCTGATGAGGTATTTTGCGCTGTAAAATCATCCTACCTGTGTATTTTATAGTGGTAGAACAATCTGATGATGTATTTTGTGCTGTAAAATCATCTTACCTGTTTATTTCATAGTGGTAGGACAATCTGATGATGTATTTTGCACTGTAAAATCCTCGTACCTGTTTATTTTATAGTGGTAGGACAATCTGATGAGGTATTTTGCACTGTCAAATCATCCTACCTGTTTATTTTGATAAGGTATTTTGCGCTGTCAAATCATCCTAACTGTTTATTTTATAGTGGTAGGACAATCTGATGATGTATTTTGCGCTGTAAAATCATCTTACCTGTTTATTTTATAGTGGTAGGACAATCTGATGATGTATTTTGCGCTGTAAAATCATCCTACCTGTGTATTTTATAGTGGTAGGACAATCTGATGATGTATTTTGCGCTGTAAAATCATCCTACCTGTGTATTTTATAGTGGTAGGACAATCTGATGATGTATTTTGCACTGTAAAATCATCCTACTTGTGTATTTTATAGTGGTAGGACAATCTGATGAGGTATTTTGCGCTGTAAAATCATCCTACCTGTGTATTTTATAGTGGTAGGACAATCTGATGAGGTATTTTGCGTTATAAAATCATCCTACCTGTTTATTTTAATAAGGTATTTTGCGCTGTAAAATCATCCTACCTGTGTATTTTATAGTGGTAGGACAATCTGATGAGGTATTTTACGCTGTAAAATCATCCTACCTGTTTATTTTAATAAGGTATTTTGCGCTGTAAAATCATCCTACCTGTGTATTTTATAGTGGTAGGACAATCTGATGAGGTATTTTGCGCTGTAAAATCATCCTACCTGTGTATTTTATAGTGGTAGGACTATCTGATGAGGTATTTTGCACTGTAAAATCATCCTACCTGTTTATTTTGATAAGGTATTTTGCGCTGTAAAATCACCCTACCTGTGTATTTTATAGTGGTAGGACTATCTGATGAGGTATTTTGCACTGTAAAATCATCCTACCTGTTTATTTTGATAAGGTATTTTGCGCTGTAAAATCACCCTACCTGTGCATTTTATAGTGGTAGGACAATCTGATGAGGTATTTTGCGCTGTAAAATCATCCTACCTGTGTATTTTATAGTGGTAGGACAATCTGATGGGGCATTTTGGGCTGTAAAATCATTCTACCTGTTTATTTTGTAGTGGTAGGACAATCTGATGATGTATTTTGCCCTGTAAAATTATCCTACCTGTTTATTTTATAGTGGTAGGACAATCTGATGATGTATTTTGCGCTGTAAAATCATCCTACCTGTTTATTTCATAGTGGTAGGACAATCTGATGAGGTATTTTGCACTGTAAAATCATCCTACCTGTGTATTTTATAGTGGTAGGACAATCTGATGAGGCATTTTGGACTGTAAAATCATCCTACCTGTGTATTTTATAGTGGTACGACAATCTGATGAGGTATTTTGAGCTGTAAAATCATCCTACCTGTGTATTTTATAGTGGTAGGACAATCTGATGAGGTATTTTGCACCGTAAAATCAGCCTACCTGTTTATTTTATAGTGGTAGGACAATCTGATGAGGTATTTTACGCTGTCAAATCATCCTACCTGTTTATTTTATAGTGGTAGGGCAATCTGATGATGTATTTTGCACTATAAAATCATCCTACCTGTGTATTTTGATAAGGTATTTTGCGCTGTAAAATCATCCTACCTGTGTATTTTATAGTGGTAGGACAATCTGATGATGTTCTTGGCACTGTAAATAGCCTATATCATTGCCTAATAAGAATCTTTGGCAAAGTTACACTGAATTATTTTACGTAGTCACAGGCGCGAAGCAGAAACCTCAGAAAGGATCTTTCAATGAGGTAGGATGGATCGATAGATATAGCTATAATTTTGCGCTACGGTAGGAAAATCTGACAAGGTAGGAAAAATCGACAAAACACCGGTTTCATTACTTATTTTCCACAGTATCTACCGTATATTGCCTACACCGATACAAGCTGCGTTTCGCTCTCTCCTCTCAGACAGCGACGCCTCCTGTCTGTTACAGAGTCTGAGTGTCCACGCAGGATTGCAGGTATTCCGCATAATTTTAATCATTCCCGCGCAAATGTGTTGAGCGCTTTATTGTAACATGAGAACACAGTCATGTAATCTCAGAAAACTGGATGCGATAAATAATAAGTTATTTGTATCAAATAACTTATACAAATGAACTGCCTGTCCTCTCACTCCGATATTGCTTGTGCGCACTCAGACTGTGTGCAGTCGCGATCTCTCCGTGCTTCTAAAGTAGAAATTATTTCTCTTTGCTCCTGGATTAAACTTTGTCAAAAATTATCATTCAGAATAGATCCACGCCTGACCGATGAAAATGCTACTGGAAATTTTATTGACTGTAAGTGAAATGCACCAGAAAGTCTTTCAATATGAAAGATGGAACTCTAATTTCTTTACAATGTAAGTTTATGCTAGAAATGTTTTGGAATGGGATATTTGTCTGATTTGTACATAGATCTAGATCTAGATAAATATCCTAGTCTGTCTAACTATCTCTACATTGTACAGACATTACAGGTCAAATCCATCTGATGTTCCATTTATCTAAATAAATAACATATGGCTCTTAAATCACTGCTTATAATATAATTCAGTGTTGTCATATTTTGAATACCTCAGCTGAATTGAGGTCATTTGTTTTATAATTTTTATAATTTCATTACTGACTGTGCACTTGTCTTTTTTTGTAAATTCAGTTTGAAATCAAATTTGAAATCAAGCTTCTTTGCTGTAAACTTTTGCAACAAAGTTACCCTATTTTAAAGAAACAAATACACAGAATGAGCAAATGTTTAAAATTGAGATTTTTGTAATGGTAATTGATCAATCTGTATATGTAGGCTATGTAAATAAAAGCCTATATTAAAATCTTTTCATCATATAAAGCAAACGTGTCTTTTTTAGAAAACTTGGATTAAACCACTCAAAGCTTGAAATAATGCTTGCTTTGAAAAAATGGATGGACAAAACAATTTGTAATGTTAAAATATCTAAATGGCAGTATGCAGTATGTGGTAGTTTTGCCAATGGAAGTTGTCATGAAATCAAAAATGACCCTAAAACTTTTTTAGTGCACATTACTAGTCTTGTCGTGAATAATTAAACCGTGCAAATCAATACTCCAGGGAAAATTTTTTTTCTGCCGTTGTAATATTTAATCAAAATCTGAAAATTTATTTCCACTCTGGAATGGCGTCTCGCTCTGATGACATCAGTTTGATGGCTTGGGGAGAATCCTCTTGTTCCCTTTCATAGGTCACTTCAATGCTGCGGTGACGTCTCCGTATGGGAACATCCTTTGGTGTGACGAATGTCTGAAGCCCTGTACCATCCCGCCAATCCTATTGGCCAAATAGCGCTTGGCACCGCCTTACGCATGCGTAAGCATAGTACACCTGCGTGCCGCGCCATTTCGCTCCGATTTAATTTTCTTCAGGAAAGCGAAAGTGAATTTTCTGTGCCCTAGAAAGCATCCCGCGTTCTCAGCGATATTTTCTTTCTCGAGCAGTGTTTAACTCCTCTTCGCGGACGCGATGAGTCATCAGAGATGTAAGGAGCCGTGTAGCAGGTTTATCACGGCGGGGGACACTCATGATAGGTGCGTTGTGTGCCTGGGCCTGCATCACACGCAGTTGGCGTGTAGCGGCCTGTCAACATGTCCCCACTGTGACAGCCTGCGACTGAAAGTTCTGCGCTCGAGTGTAAAAATTTTGGACGGTGCTGGGTGACGGTGAGGGCGCTGAAGATCTATGTTGATCGTACAGCCCAATGGCGTGAGTCCAACCAGCTGTTAATCTGTTTTGGTTGTAAAAATAAAGGTTGTGCTGTTACAGGTTGTGCTGTTACAAAGCAACACATGTCCCATTGGCTGGTTGAGGCTATATCCTTAGCCTATGAGGCGCGTGGGCTCGCTTCGCCTTTAGGAATCCGAGCTCATTCCACAAGGGCGGTGGCTTCGTCGCAAGCCTTCCTTAGTGGATCTTCTATGAATGATATATGTGCTGCGGCAGGATGGTCCTCACCGAGCACTTTCTTCAAATTCTACAGCCTGGATGTGAGGACGGCCCCTGGCTCCCAGGTTCCTTCCGCTTGAGCAGATGCTTTCCTCAGATCCCAGCTATCTCAGGTACGTCAGGCGTTCCCATACGGTGACGTCACCGCAGCATTGAAGTGACCTATGAAAGGGAACATCTCGGTTACGTATGTAACCACGGTTCCCTGAATAGGGAACGAGATGCTGCGGTTCAGGCCGTTCCGTACCATTGATAGCGTTTCCTTAGTCCATGAAATCTGAGTGAAATAGCGCGCGGCACGCAGGTATACTATGCTTGCATACGCAAGCAGTGACTGAAACGCAGCTTTACACAAAACTGTCAGTCTGCATGGAGAGGATCTTGAGACTCCAGTAGCTTCAAGCACCTGTTTGCTGCTCAGCAGTGGCTTTTTTTTACAGCTGGTATTACAATACAGTTCACTTGTTTGACAGAAACTTTCCTTAATAAATCTTTATCTGACCAAGATCTTTTGTGCGCTAAGTCACTCACAAATCCTTTGATAGTTAAATAATTTCCATTTGCTTTTTGCAAAATATTGTTTGTGTTGATGCCTTTTGCAAGACATTGCATTGTTTCATACTTTTCATCTTCAGAAAGATCTTTCTTCCTCACCATATTTCATGAGAACTGTGACTTGCTTAATAATGTGGAACAACCTCTTTAAGTAGGGTTTCCAATTACCTAAGAAGAACTGGCAAACTATTGAACAAACCTGTCTGAGATCGATACCAGTTAACTAAAAAGATGTGAAAAACAACACAAACAAAAATCTGACTCTTTATTGTACCGAAATCCTACTGATATATCACTTGCATAATAATTTGGAACGCAGTGTATTAGCACAGTTTTCTTGGGGCATCTGGCAGAGCGTTAGGACACAGAAGCGAAGATATGAATTAATATTTTTTGGTAATTCATTAAATAATCGCCGCTAAAAAGTAACTAGTAACTAGTACTTTGAGTAGTTTTTGAGAAGAGTACTTTGTACTTTTACTTAAGTACCGTTTTGACACCAGTACTTTTACTTGTAATTGAGTATTATTTCAGCAATGTAACAGTACTTGTACTTGTACTTGTACTTGACGATGCTTGACATTTTGCTCTACAATGTAAATTACACACACCTATGCAGAAAACACAAAATTTGAAACAGTTGTTTATTTTTCAATATGTTACTATATAGGAATGTTTGGGTTGTGAGTGTGTGTAGTTTAAATTGTACAAATGTCAAAGTATAGTTATGTTTAACACAAACCAGAATATGACATGCTTTCTTTCTATTAATCAAAATTAATAATCATTATTACAACATCAAGAGCAATAATCAACAATGATTTTGTCATGATATTGCAGCTTCACTCACTAATAAGTTCCTGTGTTCTTCATAGGCTATTTACATTATACAGTTTTTGTGTAAATACTAGTGCTGTCAAATGATTAATCGCATCCAAAATAAAAGTTTTTGTTTACATAATATATGTATGTGTACTGTTTATTTATTATGTATATATTAAATACACACAAAATATTTACAAGTATGTACATTTATATATTTATATTCTTATATTTTATATTATATATAAATATTTTAAATGTATAAACATAACATTTTTCTTAAATATATACATGCATGTGTTTGTATTTATATATACATAATAAATATACACAGTACACACTCATATATTATGTAAACAAAAACTTTTATTTTGGATGCGATTAATCGTTTGACAGCACTAGTAAATACACATACAGTACCGTATGTGATCAGCATTAAACAGCCTTTGTAAATAATTTTAAATGCAGTCTATTTTTTTTTTTTGATACCAAGATGGCGGCGCGGTCAGACGCAGCGGCCACTCCAGGTCCCAAAGACGGTGCTTTTATGTCTTTTAATGTCGTCTGTTCGTCTCCAAATAGTGTTGATTTACCGTTAATTCATCGGGAGATCACTCCGAGATACATATACGATCGCCAAAGCCTTTTGGATATCGACAAGACATACAAACACAAACTCTCGCCGGCGGCTACTGAGAAGCTACAAGGCCTTTGTTTACTGCTAGACCTCGAGACCACGGCCTCGCCGACTGACGCTACCCGCACAAGGCGGCGTCGCAAGCGGTGTGAGAGAGGACGGAAGCGCGGTAAGCGCGGAGGTATACGAGTTAGGCTGAGGGCTAACCCCACAAGACTGGCTCTTCCAACACTCATGCTTTCAAACGTTCGCTCTCTGGAAAACAAACTGGACTTAATTCAACTCAGTCGGTCTACACAGCATGAGGCAAGGGATTGTTGTGTGTTTGTTTTCACTGAAACATGGCTAAACGACAACATCCCGGACTCCGCCATTCAGCTGCACGGACTAACTTGCTACCGCGCGGACAGAAATTCATCACTGTCTGGTAAGACTCGCGGGGGTGGCTTGTGTGTGTATATCAACAAAGAATGGTGTAACAACGCTGCGGTAGTGACAAAACACTGTTCATCACTGGTGGAGTTTATGTTTGTGAAGTGTCGACCGTTCTATCTGCCGCGGGAGTTCACGGCCATTGTTATTGTCGCGGTTTACATTCACCCGTGTGCAAACGCAAAGGACGCGCTTCGCGAGCTGTACAGCGCCATCAGCGAACAACAAACAAATAACCCCGACGGCTTTTTCATCATAGCCGGTGACTTCAACCACACAAACCTAAAGACAGTTTTGCCAAAGTTCTACCAACATGTGAACTTTGCCACAAGGGGAAACAACACACTGGACTTTGTTTACACAACAGTTAAGAACGCATACAAAGCCGAACCCCGCCCCCACCTCGGGTACTCGGACCACATCTCTGTTATGCTAATCCCAGCATACAGACCACTTCTAAAACTCACCAAACCGGTTCAAAAGCAGATCACAGTATGGCCAGACAATGCCACCTCAGCACTGCAGGACTGCTTCCAGGACACAGACTGGAACATGTTTAAAGAGGCGGCCACCTACAACAACCACACAGACCTGCAGGAGTACACCGAAACTGTGACTGCTTACATCAAAAAGTGCATAGATGATGTGACAGTCACCAAAACCATCACCACACGTGCCAACCAGAAGCCACGGATGACAGCAGAGGTTCGTGGGCTGCTAAAGACCAGAGATGAAGCGTTCAGATCAGGAGATAAAGCAGCCCTCAAAACAGCAAGAGCCAATCTGTCTCATGGCATCAAGAAGGCAAAACATCAGTATGCTAAAAAAATCAACAATCATTTCACAGACAGCAGAGACACTCGGACCCTATGGCAAGCCATTCAGACCATCACTGACTACAAGCCCCTGCCACAGGCCAGTGACGATGACACATCTTTACCAGAGGCACTCAACCACTTCTACTCACGATTTGAGATACAGAACGACACACCTGCACAGAAACTACTCACATCTCCAAACGACCAGGTACTCTGTCTCTCTCCAGTCGACGTAAGGAAGACCCTATCCAGGATTAACCCACGAAAGGCTGCGGGCCCTGACAACATACCTGGACGTGTACTGAAAGACTGTGCTGCACAGCTGACGGATGTCCTAACAGACATCTTCAACATCTCGCTGAGTCAGGCAGTCGTCCCCACGTGTCTCAAATCCACCTCCATAATTCCAGTACCAAAGAAGTCACCTGTGTCCTGTCTGAATGACTATCGTCCCATAGCACTGACCCCAATCATGATGAAGTGCTTTGAGAGGTTAGTCATGCAGCACATCAAGTCCAGTCTCCCAAACACGCTGGACCCACTCCAGTTTGCATACCGTCCAAACCGTTCCACGGACGATGCAATATCCACCACTCTCCACCTAGCTCTTACCCATCTGGAACAGAAAGACTCTTATGTTAGAATGCTGTTCATTGACTTCAGCTCAGCATTCAACACAATAATCCCACAACAGCTCATCCACAAACTAAACCTGCTGGGCCTTAACACCTCCCTCTGTAATTGGATCCTGGACTTTTTAACTGCAAGACCTCAGTCAGTCCGTGTCGGCCGCAACACCTCCAGCACTACCACACTGAGCACAGGTGCCCCACAAGGCTGTGTGCTCAGCCCGCTGCTCTTCACGCTGCTGACCCACGACTGCACTGCCAAGTCCAGCTCCAACCACATCATCAAGTTTGCTGATGACACAACTGTGGTAGGCCTCATCAGCAACAACGATGAAACGCACTACAGAGAGGAAGTGGCACAGCTGGCTGAATGGTGTGGTGCTAACAACCTGTCCCTCAATGTGGGTAAGACGAAAGAGGTTGTGATGGACTTCAGGAGAAACTCTGTTGACCACCCCCCGCTGACCATCGACGGCTCAACCGTGGAGAGAGTCGGCAGCACTAAATTCCTGGGAGTGCACATCACAGAGGATCTCACCTGGACCACCAACGTCACGCCACTCAACAAGAAGGGACAACAGCGCCTCCACTTTCTCCGCCGGCTGAAAAGGGCAAGTCTCCCTCCACCCATCCTCACCACTTTTTACAGGGGCACCATTGAGAGTGTGCTGACCACCTGCATCACTGTCTGGTATGGGAACTGCAGTGCTGCTGACCGCAAGACCCTACAACGGACAGTGAACACTGCCGCAAAGATCATCGGTGCCCCTCTCCCCTCCATCCTGGACATTTTCCTTTCACGATGCTCCAACAAGGCCACCAGCATCGTGAAGGACCCCACCCACCCCTCTCACAACCTCTTCCAGCTCCTGCCATCAGGTAGAAGGTACCGGAGCATCAGAGCTCGCTCTGTCAGATTGCTCAACAGCTTTTTTCCCCAGGCTGTGAGAGCTCTTAACTCCAATCCCCCTGTCCCCCTCTGAAACCATGAACACCTCAGCCCTCCCACCCCCCAACTCATTAAAAACTGTTGACAATTTTACTAAGTGCAATTCTGAATGTGCTACACACAGGTGAGTGGGGTATACAAACCACCTGTAGTGACGCACTCATCCCACTATATGCACACTAGACACTTTCTACAAACACTCCCTGCCACAAAGACTCTTAAGAAAATATATGTCTACTTGAACATTGCACTACAAAATAATACATGTTTACTTGAGCATTGCACTAAATCTTTTTGCACTATGCACTGTCTCCCACAAAATCTCTCTTCTGCACAATAATTTAATGTACAAAATATATATTTTTCTGCACAATTTCATGTACATATCTCTTTCGCACAATTTCATGTACAGTATTTATGTAAAGTTTTTGTACAGTCTCAGTTTGTGTATGTGTGGACAACTAGGAATAGCAGTTATAGTATTTTTAGTGTATGTATAGTCAGATAGTTAACTGTTGTATAGCTCTATTGTTTTTCCTATACTTGCATTGTTGTATGTTTATCTTAGGTTTAACCAGTATGTAGCACCGTGGTCCTGCGAGACACGACATTTCGTTCCACTATATGTCCACACATGTAGCAGAATGACAATAAAGCTCGACTTGACTTGACTTGATCTAGTATTGTGTTTGACTGAAGAAACTGGTTAAATTTAGTTTTTTTACAATCATTTTTGCACTAATAACAGAACCTCCATGTCATTTTTCAAAACTCTAGACACATAATTCACAACTGAAGATCAAAATGCACATTTTTCAAAACACTTAACACTTTTTCCAAATGCTTGGATGCAATACACATGAGCCATAGATCTTTTGTTCATTGAACTAAAATCACTGATTCAAAAAAAAAAAAAAAAAAAACACAACTTAACATCAAAGTATTACTATTTCAAAATGCAACTCACGCATTACATCTGAATTGAGTGTCTATTCATTTCATTATAATGATCTAACTATCAATTGCTACAACTGCTCAAAATGCTATGTAACTGTTGCATTACTCTTGAAGCATAGTTTTATGGAAAATTTTGAATACTACGAAAGTGAAGCAACTGAGGACTGAGTATGTTCAGGTATGATCAGTTTCAAGATACCTGTCGTTGGGAGAGAAAAATAAAAATCCCCAAAATTCTATCTCATTGTTATCAGTATTTGTTTTTCCTACAGTAAATGTCTTTTTAGAGTGACAGAGCTGGAAGCTGATGAAAATCATTCATATTTTTGGATGAAGCAGGCCAAGAGATGGAGGAGAGTTTGAGAGCCCAGCGGTTGAGAGGGACCCAGAACAATGTTCTCTGTGGGGCCCGATCACCCCCCACTGAATGTGATTTTGAGGGGCCCCATAGCAAAATCAGTGCAATGGACTCAGAATTCCTAGTGACAGCACTGAGAGCAATCACGGTTTCAGGATCATCCACAGTTTATCACCTTGTATTTACCCCCATACTCTCCTTTCCTTACTGTAACCCGACTGAAGAGTTTTTCTCCACATGGAGGTGGAAGGTTCACAATAGGCACCCTTACAAAAAAGTCCCTCTGACATCACAGGAGACCAATGTCAGGCCTGTATTTGCCATACCAGAAGATTTTTTTCCAAGATCTTTAGCTAATGAAAATATCCATTATGATGTGGATGAAATCCACAAGACAGGGTTGATTAAAAACATAGAAGTGCAGTGAGGGACACTCCATGTGACATTTTACTGTAGGCCTAATGTAGTTTTACCTCTTTTTTTTTCTTATCTAAAGTTTTTTTTTTTTTTTTTTTTTGAAAAACCTGTTGCGAGTTGATTATTTCATCAATCATTTTCAAATTTTGTTTAATGATTCCAGTGTCTGTACTTTTCTCTCTAGTCTATTACAATGATGCATGAATGTGTAGAACCATAATGAAAGCTGCATCATATGTTTTGAACAACTATATTTAATGATTGTACTAACAACTACACATTGAAACTGAGTATCTTGTGTGTGGGTGATCTAAAGTAATGTTCCTATGATATTTCATAATAAATTAGTATTTTGAACCAATGCTTCTGCAAATGCAAGGCTTCTTTAAAGATATGAACACAATATGCAAAGTTTTGAACATTGGACAGCCTGTGTTACAAATATTGACTGTTTTGACTTTTGTGTCTAGAGTTTTGAAAAATTACATGAAGGTTCTGTTATTAGTGCAAAAATGATTGTAAAAAACTGTAAATATTTGACAAAAACGACAGAAACATTTAATAAGGTAAGTATATTAAATAATATTGTTATAAAAATTGCCCTTACAAAGGCAGACAATGCTCCTGGAAATCTATTTCGGGGGCAAATATTCCCCCACAATGGAAAAGTTAATATCTGACCCTGGCAGAGATTGAGAGACAGAGAGAGAGCGTGGTTTGAATATGATCAGGGTCATTCTGGCCATTCATTCAGGGAAGTTCTGGGCTTTAACTAGTACAAATACAAGGCTGTGGAGGTATAGTCTCTTGGAAATGCAGAGAACAGGCTTTCTTCAGCTTTCTTTGAGGCTTGTGTTGTCCTGTTTGCAATTGGCTAAAAAGAAAGAAAAAAATAATAATAATAATATTATATATATATGTATGTATGTATGTATAGTCAGTCCACAGTTTGATGATAAACTATCAAATCCTTATAATCTAGTGATGATAAACTTACTCTTTGTAAATGAGTAGTGAAATTAAAGAGATGCTTTAGCTCCATCCTTAATCCTGACAGTCTGACATTGTCTTGTCAAAGTGCTCACTGTACATATTGTGCTCATAGCACAATTTACTTTATGATATAAACTACAATATAAGTTAAAACTTAATAAGAATTCATTTAAGCTTTGATTTCTTATAAAGGCTCTGCTAACTAGCGGTATCGCTAGCTATTAATAGTCTGACACTGGTGGCTAATTAAGCTGTCAACATAATGTTAAAAATGTTGACAAAAAAAAAAACCTGTGAAAGATAATAACCCGAGATCTGTTTTTATTACTGTGGGACGGTCTGTAGATCCCCAAGCTGCCGACGAGTCCGGTATCTTTTCTCATGTCCCGATATGAGATTAATGAAGAGTTGCCCGGACCAATATGGTGGCGCCGTTGATGTGCAGTCAAGCAGCCTATGAGGCTAGTCTATGGCCACACTCTTCTTCTTCTTCTTCTTCTTCAACGTTTAATGGCGGTTGGCAAGCCAGCTTTGGTGCATATTCCGCCACCTACTGGGATGGAGTGTGAGGCATCAATATCAGAAGTAAAACGGAAAGAAGAAGAAGAAAAAAAAAACAGCTTTATATCCTTTGTAAGAACTGTTAAGTATATTCTGTTAGAAGCAGGAAAAATGGGCAAGCGTAAGGATTTGAGCAAGTTTGACAAGGGCCAAATTGTGATGGCTAGATGACTGGGTCAGAGCATCTCTAAAACAACAGCTCTTGTGGGTGTTCCTGGTCTGCAGTGGACAATATCTATCAAAAGAGGTCCAAGGAAGGAACATTGGTGAACCATTGACAGGTTCATGGGCGGCCAAGGCTCATTGATGCATGTGGGGAGCAAAGGCTGGCCTGTGTGGTCTGATCCAACAGACAAGCTACTGTTGCTCAAATTGCTCAAGAAGTTAATGCTGGTTCTGATGGAAAGGTGTCAGAAAACACAGTGCATCAAAGTTTGTTGTATATGGGGCTGCATAGCCACAGACCAGTCAGGGTCTGTGAAGTTTGCAGGATGGTAGCTTTCCAGGAGCATGGTTGGAGATCCCTGATATATAATAACAACAACAATAATAATACAGATGCATCTCAATAAAATAGAATGTCATGGAAAAGTTCATTTATTTCAGTAATTCAACTCAAATTGTGAAACTCGTGTATTAAATAAATTCAATGCACACAGACTGAAGTAGTTTAAGTCTTTGGTTCTTTTAATAGTGATGATTTTGGCTCACATTTAACAAAAATCCACCAATTCACTATCTCAACAATTTAGAATATGGTGACATGCTAATCAACTCAGAACACCTGCAAAGGTTTCCTGAGCCTTCAAAATGGTCTCTCAATTTTGTTCACTAGGCTACACAATCATGGGGAAGACTGCTGATCTGACAGTTGTCCAGAAGACAATCATTGACACCCTTCACAAGGAGGGTAAGCCACAAACATTCATTGCCAAAGAAGTTGGCTGTTCACAGAGTGCTGTATCCAAGCATGTTAACAGAAAGTTGAGTGGAAGGAAAAAGTGTGGAAGAAAAAGATGCACAACCAACCGAGAGAACTGCAGCCTTATGAGGATTGTCAAGCAAAAGTGATTCAAGAATTTAGGTGAACTTCACAAGGAATGGACTGAGGCTGGGGTCAGGGCATCAAGAACCACCACACACAGACTTGTCAAGGAATTTGGCTACAGTTGTCGTATTCCTCTTGTTAAGCCACTCCTGAACCACAGACAACGTCAGAGGCGTCTTACCTGGGCTAAGGAGAAGAAGAACTAGACTGTTGCCCAGTGGTCCAAAGTCCTCTTTTCAGATAAGAGCAAGTTTTGTATTTCATTTGGAAACCAAAGTCCTAGAGTCTGGAGGAAGGGTGGAGAAGCTCATAGCCCAAGTTGCTTGAAGTCCAGTGTTAAGTTTCCACAGTCTGTGATGATTTGGGGTGCAATGTCATCTGCTGGTGTTAGTCCATTATGTTTTTTGAAAACCAAAGTCACTGCACCCGTTTACCAAGAGATTTTGGAGCACTTCATGCTTCCTTCTGCTGACCAGCTTTTTAAAGATGCTGATTTCATTTTCCAGCAGGATTTGACACCTGCCCACACTGCCAAAAGCACCAAAAGTTGGTTAAATGACCATGGTGTTGGTGTGCTTAACTGGCCAGCAAACTCACCAGACCTGAACCCCATAGAGAATCTATGGGGTATTGTCAAGAGGAAAATGAGAAACAAGAGACCAAAAAATGCAGATGAGCTAAAGGCCACTGTCAAAGAAACCTGGGCTTCCATACCACCTCAGCAGTGCCACAAACTGATCTCCTCCATGCCACGCCGAATTGAGGCAGTAATTAAAGCAAAAGGAGCTCCTACCAAGTATTGAGTTCATATACAGTAAATGAACATACTTTCCAGAAGGCCAACAATTCACTAAAAATGTTTTTTTTTTTATTAGTCTTATGAAGTATTCTGATTTGTTGAGATAGTGAATTTGGTGGGTTTTTGTTAAATGTGAGCCAAAATCATCACAATTAAAAGAACCAAAGACTTAAACTACTTCAGTCTGTGTGCATTAAATTTATTTAATACACAAGTTTCACAATTTGAGTTGAATTACTGAAATAAATGAACTTTTCCACGACATTCTAATTTATTGAGATGCACCTGTATATACATATATAAGGATTCACTTGATGAAAGTTAAATATGCAGTGACAAACAAACACTCTCTGTTTCACACTATTTCACATAAACACTTTCTAGCTCAGTTTTGTGTAATTATTATTTAGAACTGAAAGTGATCTTACTCTTCAAGACAATTTTATTTCATGACAGTCAAGTATGTAATAACTCCTGTTAGGCATTTATTAAATTGTGCATGTTATAGGAAATACTCACTAACACAGAAATCACTTCATTCTCTGTACAGAGACACAACAGAAACACCAAGAGTATGAAAACACAAAAAGTGAGGCAGTTGTAGCCTTAATATCTTTTGAATGTGGTATAAAACAGGCTTTACATTACCAAATTACCAGCTACTTGTTTAGTGGGAACCTTTCTTTCAGTTGTGCAAGGGACAACAGATCACTCTTCTCAAAACTCAACTTAGTTGTTATTCAGAGTTGTCATAAATTACAAATTATTTTTAGTATTATACCTAATAAGTATGAAGACAAAGCTGTCTACACAGAATATCCTCATTATGAACATGTGTTGCTATCATTTCTTACCATTGTAGCAAAAAAAAGGCAAATAGATTAGTGCAACCACAATCATTCCATGTGCCGATTTTCTGCATCACAGCACATTCCTCATGTCCGTTATAGTTGTTTGGTTCTCCAGTGTACCAATTCTGGAATGTAATTTTCTCATCCTGATAAGACCAATGCCAACTATTAATGTCATTGTACAGCCCAATCCAGGCCATATTAGCCATTTTATAAACTGCTTTTCGTAGATTTGCTGAGTCTTCAGTACTCTGAACTGTGGCCAGGTCAGTGTGATTCTTTCTGCAATAAGCCTGTGCTTCATCCCAAGTCTTCTGTTGCTGGATGAGAACATAGTCATGTAATGTGCCTCCAGTGAACAAACAGATTCCTGTTGAGAAAAACATATTGAAGAATGTAACAGTGTGCAGGAACACACATATGAAACCATGGTTCTAACTAGAATTTTAAGGTGAGGGAATGATGCCAAATATGATGACTCATTTGTGAGGTATCCCTTCCTAAAATATAAAGGTATGTTCATGTATAAAGACTACTGTGTGAAGAAAACCATAAGTATCATATTTTACACATGCTGTTTACATTTTTGATTTGTTTTTTCAACTTGATTGAATTTGACCTGTCATGGTTTGTTTTTAATTTGCTCCATAATGATTTATCATTGAAATATAATGTGAAGCCAGTTCAAATTTGTCTGGATATCATTTAGCAGTAATTAATGAATTGTCTGGAGATCTAGTTTTTTTTTTCTTTCAGTGTTTTAAGGCAATTGGCAAACCAACGCTAGGGCTGGAGTGTGGAACTTTGATGACAGAGGGGAAAAAAGAAAAGAAAAGAAAAGAAAAGAAAAATGCATAAAATTCTAAATCCTGTTAAACAATCTCATTTTCTGAAGGCATCTCAATAATGCATCATATATTTCATAGTGATCTAAACTGATCTTATGCAGAAGAGTTTTAAGTAATAAATTTACTATTCCCCTTTCTCTTAATTTTTCCAACTAATTGGCTCTTTCAAAATCAACACAGTATAGCAGAAGATTTTGTTTCTGCTGATCCATATACTGCAATTAGTGTAGAGAATAATTTATAGCTGTGTATCCACTGCTATAGTTATAATTGTCTAGTTATAATTGTCTTCTCTTCTATACCAAAATTACTTCTTTTACCTACAAACTGGTGTTGAACATGACGTAAATGTCTTCCCCTTTCCTCCTTACTCCAAACTTCTTGCCACTTTCTTTTTACTACCATTCTAATTAAAGCCTTCCCCCAGATAGCAAAATTCCTGAGGCCCAGATCAGGCCCACACCTGACACTTTCATCTGGCCCACATACCACGTGGAATGATGGCACTTGAGCGGTCCGCTCCTGTTTGCCACAAGCAAGCCAAAGGAAGGCCAAATGTCAGCCATGAATAAACCAAATATGCAGAACCAGAACTGGCCCAAATCTGGGCCATATTGATTTTAATTCTGGCCCAGATACGGCCCAGATCCAACACCTTGCTCCAGCCCACATACTGTGAAGAATGATGGCACTTGGGCGGTCCTCTCCTGTTTGCCAAATTTGGGCCGCAAGCAAGTCAAAGGAAGGTCCAATGTCAGCCATGAATAAACCAAATAAAGCAGAACTGGACCAATCTGGGCCATATTGATTTTAATTCTGGCCCAGATCCAACACCTTGCTCCGGCCCACATACTGTGTAGAATGATGGCATTTGGGTGGTCCACTCCTGTTTGCCAAATTTGGGCCACAAGCAAGCCATAGGTAGGCCGCATGTCAGCCATGAAAATAAATAAACCTGTGGAGAGTGTGACAACGGAGTTGGGGATCCAAATGCAAGGCTTTATTAACAAACGTGTTCAAAACAGGCAGGGTCGAGCACCAGCAAACAGTATAATCCAAGGCAGAAGCAAAAGAGTAATCCAATAAACAGACTATGGTCAGGGCAGACACCAATAAATCAGAAAACAAGGAAACAGTCCAAGGATAAAAACACAGGAGAACTAGGAAGCACGGAAAGGGTAAACACGGAAACTAGGAACAAGGAAATGGCTATTCACAATAATCCGACCCTCTCGAGTGAGTGTGAGCATCTTTTATTCTAGACCAGGAGAACACATGAAAAAACCAATCAATGAGAACAAGACACATGCAACCAAGGAACCAATCAGAACATGACACATGCAACCAAGGAACCAATCAGGGCATTACATTTACATTTAGTCATTTTGGAGACGCTTTTATTCAAAGCGACTTACAATTGGGGAATACATAATGCGATTCATCTTAAAGAGGCAAACAGACACAGGAAGTGCTCGTAATGCCAAGTTTCAGGCATTGTTCCAAATAATTACAAGCTAGAAAGGGAAGGAATAAATAAAGAGAAAGACTTTTTTATTATTAATTTTAGGATGAAGCCAAATAGTGTCGAAAGAGATGAGTTTTCAGCTGTCGCTTGAAAATTGTCAGGGAATCAGCATTCCAGATTGTGGTGGGAAGATCGTTCCACCAGCCAGGAACAGTGAACGAAAATTATCTGGAAAGTGATTTTGTGCCCCTCTGTGATGGTACCACGAGGCGTCGCTCACTAGCAGATCTCAGACTTTTGGAGGGAATGTAGATTCGTAATAGTAAGTAGAAGTAGGCGGGTGCTGAGCCTGTGGTTGTTCGATATGCAAGCATCAGTGTCTTGAACTTGATGCGAGCCTCAACTGGTAGCCAGTGCAAGGAGAGAAAGAGAGGTGTAACATGGGCTCTTTTGGGTTCGTTGAAGACCAGTCGTGCCGTTGCATTCTGAATCATTTGTAGAGGTTTGATTGTGCATGATGGAAGTCCAGCCAGAAGGGCACTGCACTAGTCCAGCCTAGAAATGACAAGGGCCTGGACAAGAAGTTGTGCAGCATGCTCTGTTAGAAAGGGTCTGAGATCTTTCTGATTACACCAAGATTTCTGACCGAACTTGATGTGGTAATTGTAGAAGAATCTAGCTGGATGGTGAAATCATGCTGTAGAGATGGAGTGGCACGGAAAACAAGAAGCTCAGTCTTTGCCAGGTTGAGCTGGAGGTGATGTTCTTTCATCCATGTCGAGATGTTCTCCAGGCAGCCTGAGATCCGTGCAGCTGTAACGCTCGGCCTAATAAAGGCAAGCTACCCAAATAAAGTTTGCTCGTTTACCTCTTAATAGTGTGTTTGAATGAATGCAGGCACAATAAGTAACCACCAAAACAAAGAATAAATGCCAACCCAGAGTGTATTTTACAAGAAGACACAGAAAAATATATATATACAGTATGTACAAATATGTGTGTGTAAGTGAAAATATCAGTTAAAAGTCCAATGGTGTGTGTGAGCGTGTGTTATGATTCTGTCTCACCGGTGAAACGTTTTAAGTCCGGGAGCACGGTAAGGAACAGCGCTGTTCTGTGGCGAGGTCCAAGGTAAAATAATCCCACAAGATCGGTTATTTCCACAAGGAAGAAACTCTGAGTCACAGTCCAAAACAGCAGGAAATAGAATCACTTGATCGATCGCTATATTCCAAACTTGAGCACGAATAACATTGCTGCTTGTATGCCGCTAACCGGCTTCTTTTATTGTAAGTGTAAAATCAGCTGATCCAGATGACATCATGGGATTCCCCTGGGGCATCACGAGTGAACTCTCGCGAGAAGAAACAGGGTCCACAACACTCAACGGGGCAATACAAACAGAGGGAAAACAACAATAGCAAACAATATCAACAGTCAAATTAGCATTTTATCAACAGCTTTATAAATATCTCCCTCTTATGTGGCCGTGATACACAGCTACTGTTGGATCATCTGGTTAACATGAGAGGTAGAGCTGTGTGTCATCAGCATAGCAATGATAGGAGAAGCCATGTGCCTGTATGATGGGACCCAGTGATGTGGTGTAAATGGAGAAGAGGAGGGATCCAAGAACTGATCCCTGAGGAACCCCAGTGACCAGTTGATGTGCTTTGGATACCTCCCCTCTCCAGGCCACCCTGAACGACCTACCAGTGAGATAGGATTCAAACCAGCGAAGAGGAATCCCTGTGATGCCCAGAGATGAGAGGGTGGACAGGAGGATCTGATGATTGACAGTGTCAAAAGCAGCAGATAGATCTAGCAGAATAAGGACTGATGATTTGGAATCAGCTTTTGCAATCCGTAAGGCTTCAGTGACTGACAGCAGCGCAGTCTCAGTTGAATGACTTGTTGGCATCCAGTTTGTTGTTCTGTGAAAGAAGTAATGATACCTGGCTGAAAACAACTCGTTCGAGGGTTTTGGCTAAGAATGGAAGGAGAGAAACAGCTCTGTAGCTATCTAAAAGTGAAGTGTTTAATGTAGGTTTTTTGAGCAGTGGGGTTACCCGAGCCTGCTTGAAAGCGGTGGGGAAGGTGCCTGTGAGGAGAGATGTGTTGATGATGGGTGTGAGTGCTGGTAAAAGTGTGGGAGAGATTTCTTGGAGAAGATGTGATGGGATTGGGTCTAGAGGACATGTTGTAGGATGGCTGGAGAGGAGAAGTTTTGATACTTCTGCCTCAGTGAGGGGACAGGAGAATATGGGAGTTTTAGCCGTGGATGTGGTTGGTTGGAGGTCCTGTGTGTGTAGGGCTGAGAATTGACTGCTGATCGTTCTAGTTTTGTCTGTGAAGAATGTAACGAACTCATCAGCTGTTATAGAAGTGGAGGGGGAGAGAAGAGAGAATTGAATGTTTTGAAGAGATTACGTGTGTCTGGAGCGCTGTTGATCTTGTTGTGGAAGTAAGAAGATTTGGCAGTGTGGACTTCAGCAGAGAAGGATGACAGCAAAGACTGATACATACTCAGGTCTGATGGGTCTTTTGATTTGTGCCATTTCCTCTCTGCTGCCCTGAGTTTAGACCGATGCTCACGGAGAACATCGGATAACCAAGGGTTAGAAGGGGCAGCCTGTGCTGGCCCGTAGGAGAGAGGACAAAATCAACTTTGAGGACAAAATGTTCACTTGCTGCCTAATATATCCCACCCACTAACAGGTACCGTGATGAAGAGATAATCTGTATTATTCACTTCAGTCAGTAGACATAATATTATACCATATATACTATATACTTCTACATACACACACACACACACATACATATATATATATATATATATATATATATATATATATATATATATATATATATATATATATATAAAATTACTTTTTTTCTGAAATATTGTTAATCTTCATCACTCAAAATTTGAAGGAATATTAGCTGTGGGTGTACCACTGTTAACATGTTTGACAAAAGATCCAAGCCATTTCAACAAAAACCTTTATTTTGTGGAAAACACAGTAATCAAAATTAGAGAACAGTAACCACTCTAGCACAAAAGAAGATTACAACTAAAATCTTGGAAGGTTACAGCTGTCAAAAATTAGTAGGAATCGTAGAGGCCCCTGCTTTGAATGACTTCAGCACATCTGCAGCCACAGGATAATGTATCACTAGTTTCTCACATTGGTGTTTCTCACATGGTGTTATCTTGGTTCTCTCTTCTTCCACTTCTCTTCCATAGTTCATTAACTGTTGTAGGCTTCTTAGCTATAACTTTGTCGCCAAGGATTTTCCAGAGATTTTCAGTTGGGTTTAGATCCCTGGGCTGGTCATTTCATTATTTCAATCTTCTTAGCTTCAAGGAACTATTTTACTCATTTATCAAAGTGACAGGGGGCATTGACCTGCTTGAAAATTGCAGGCTGATTGGAAGATGCTTGCAGGGAAGGAACTTTACGTTGCTGAAGGAGGTTTTGCTAAACATTCGCATTCACTCTCCCATGTAGCTATATAATGGCTCGTTTCCACCGAGCGGTACGGGTCAGTACAGTACAGTACGGTATGATTCGGGACCGAACACCTTGACCCAGCTTGTGTACCAACAGTACCCTTACTTAATAGGCGTGGTGTATGCCGGAAAGTAGCGATCGACGATAAAGCACGACAGTAAGCACAACTCTCCTCTTTTTGTTAAATGTCAGTTTTAATTAACAATAATAGCCATTATAAAAGTATAAGTACAAAGTATTCTTATACTTTGTATAAGAATACTTATATAAGACAGGCTTATATAAGAGGAAATAAAGACAAAAGCAAACAATTCAGTCAAACGTATGCTACAAATTGTCTGTGTGAAAATATAAAATTATAAAATACATGGTTATATTTTTTGTGTTTGCGCACTCTGATGTAAATAAGCCCAACACGCATGGACAGCATAGCGGAACGAGTGAAGGAGGCTTTATCCCCTTGTAGCACGCACAAGTGATGATTCTAGTCAACCAATCAGCGTTCTGTAGTGTGTTTCGCGCCACCCTATTGGTACCCTTTGCCGTGCTTGGTACCCCAAAGGAAGGGTACCAAAAAAGTGGTCTGGTACGGTTCACTATTTTGGTACCATTCACAACTTCTGACAATGGAAACGGACATAATTGCATACCGCACTGTACTGTAGTGAACCGTATCGCTCGGTGGAAACGAGCCATAAGAGGCCCAACTCCTGCTGCAGAAAACATCACCCAAACCATGATACTTCCTCCTCTACCTTTCACTGACTTCTTTACGCACTCAGGGTTCAGTCTTTCCCCAGTTTGACACCGAACATAATGTTTCCCATTACACCCAAATAAATTAAACTTGCTTTCATCACTAAAGTGAACTTTGTACCAGTTCTCCTCTCTCCACACAACATGTTCCTCACCAAAGTTGAGCTTAGCTTTTTGATTCTTTTTGCTGATGAGAGGCTTTGTCACTGCAGAGTGCGTTTTCAGGCCAACTCCTCTTAAACATGCTGAGACAGATTCTTACCCTGTTCAGTGCTGAACTGGCAAGCAATTCCAGCTGCAGTGTTGAACTCAGAATCAGAATCAGAATGAGCTTTATTGGCCAGGTATGTTTACACATATGAGGAATTTGTTATAGTGACAGAAGCTCCACAGTGCAACAGAAAGACAGCAACAGGACAGGACACAGATAATAAAAGAATAATATACAAATAGGCAATGTACAAAATAGAAAAAACACACACAATATATAATATAGACAATTATGTATGTACAGTTATGATATGTGCAAATTTGAAATGAAAAAATAATGTATAATAGTGTTGTGTGTTCCACGTTTAATGTCAAGTGTTCATGAGATGCATTGCCTGAGGGAAGAAACTGTTTCTGTGTCTGGTCATTCTGGTGCTCAGAGCTCTGTAGCGTCTACCAGACGGTAACAGTTCAAAGAGGGATTGTGCTGGATGTGAGGGGTCCAGAGTGATTTTGCCAGCCCTTTTGCTCACTCTGGATAAGTACAGTTCTTGGAGAGTGGGGATGGTTGTACCAATGATTCGCTCAGCAGTCCGGACTACCCTCCATAGTCTTCTGAGGTCAGATTTGGTAGCTGAGCTGAACCAGACAGTTATTGAAGTGCAAAGGACGGATTCAATGATGGCGGAGTAGAACTGTTTCAGCAGCTCCTGTGGCAGATTGAACTTCCTCAGCTGGCGAAGGAAGCACAGCCTCTGCTGGGCCTTTTTCACAATGTACTCAATGTGATTGTCCCACTTCAGGTCCTGAGAAATTGTGGTGCCCAGGAATCTGAATGACTCCACTGCAGTCACAGTGCTGTTCATGATGGTGAGTGGGGGGAGTGCAGGGGGGTTTCTCCTGAAGTCCACGATCATCTCCACAGTTTTGAGCGTGTTAAGGTCCAGGTTGTTAAGACTGCACCAGACAGCCAGCTCCTTAACCTCCTGTCTATAAGCAGACTCGTCACCGTCCTGGATGAGGCCGATCAGTGTGGTGTCGTCTGCAAACTTCAGGAGCTTGACAAATTTTAGATTTGCAGTTGTTGGTGTAGAGGGAGAAGAGCAGTGGGGAGAGAACGCAACCCTGAGGAGCTCCAGTGCTGATGGTGCGGGTGCTGGATGAGAATTTTCCTAGCCTCACTAGCTGCTGCCTGTCTGTCAGGAAGCTGTTGATCCACTGACAGACAGAGGTGGGCACGGAGAGCTGAGTTAGTTTATTCTGAAGGGTGTCCGGGATGATGGTGTTAAAAGCGGAGCTGAAGTCTAAAAACAGGATCCTCACATAAGTCCCTGGTCTGTCCAGATGCTGCAGGATGAAGTGCAGTCCCATGTTGACTGCATCATCCACAGATCTGTTTGCTCTGTAGGCAAACTGCAGGGGGTCCAGTAAGGGTCCAGTGGAGGCCTTCAGATAAGCCAAAACCAGTCTTTCAAATGATTTCATGGCCACAGACATTAGAGCCACAGGTCTGTAGTCATTAAGTCCAGTAATTTTGGGTTTCTTTGGGACGGGGATGATGGTGGAGCGTTTTAAGCATGAGATTCCCCATTGAGAGTTTCTAAATTATCCTGTCTTCTCATGCATTCTCTTACATGGACGACCAAACTTTTGGGGGACTTGAATGAATTAGTGTCATTGTAAAGCTGCAATATTCCAAAAAACACAGATTTGGAATGACCAGCTTTTCTTGCATTGGTTGAAAGGGTCATCCCTTTGGCCTTTATCTGGACAATCTTCTTTTGCAGGGTTTCAGTCACCTTAGAGTGGCCTGTCATCTTGCAATCTATAAGTGAAAATTAGAGGAATGCTGCCAGTTAAATTGGGTTTGTCATATAATTAAGGAAATTAGTACCAGGTGCCAGATTAACACCAATAACTTGTAGGTATCTGTAAAAGTTCTCTATTTTTGATCTTTAAAGTTCTTTTTCAAATATCTAATTTAAGGTTTTTAAACTGTGCTTCAGAATACAATTAATTTATGAAATATGTTTAAAAAAAACTGCCCTTCTAACTTCAAATAGGACTAAGCAGTGACCTTGAAATTTAGGAAATTGTAGGTTGCTCTCTAATTTTGATCTCTACTGTATATATACAACATATGTACAACAGTTACTTCTGGTCCTCGAATCTAATTGGCTTAGAGGTCATTCCAACCATGTGATATTCTACCAGTATCGCCACAGGAACTGTTTACCATTTGTATCACTCCACTTGTGGCATTTGTCACAGTGAGCATCATGGCATAAGACCAAAAATATTACTACTGTTGTTGTGCCACAACAGTAAGCTCCAGGGCATCTTAAAAAACATGTTTAGCTAGATATGTAATTAACCTATTTTTTATTACAGAGAATGGAGCAAACAGGTTTGTTTTTATCAGTAATACCAAGACCTGGAAGGATGCTCAGAGCTACTGCAGACAGTATTACACAGACCTGGTCACCATTCAGAATCAAACAGAAAATAACCAGCTGAATATGATGATGAAACCATATACAACTGCTTGGATTGGTCTGTTCAGAGACGTGTGGAAATGGTCTCTGTCTCCACTTCCTTCATTACCTGTTTCCACTTCCTTCATTACCTGGGTGACAGGACAGCCTGACATGATTGGACTGCAAAGACCTTGTGGTGTTTCAGATCCTTCTGGTTTGATCAGTGATCAGCTCTGCTCAAATACCCTTCCATTCCTGTGCATGTACCACTGTAAGTTTCATGTCTAATCTTTAGCTAGCAGCTACACATTGTACATTGCAATAGAAACATTATGCTCATCTATACTCATTTGGTCAGAAAGTGTTGTTTAAAATGTAATGTATATGTGAAAGAGTTGCCATCACACTTCGTTTTG
This sequence comes from Spinibarbus caldwelli, assembly GCA_039654775.1. Classification (NCBI taxonomy): domain Eukaryota; kingdom Metazoa; phylum Chordata; class Actinopteri; order Cypriniformes; family Cyprinidae; genus Spinibarbus; species Spinibarbus caldwelli. Next base: position 22,663,608 of record CM077229.1, read on the forward strand.
GTCAGTCAATCAACTGTAAAATCTAAATGAACACAGACATTACCAGGTATTCCAGTTCATATTTGCTCTCACTGAACTGCATAACCGTGTTGAGAAGAGCTGATTATAAGGTTTATCAAAAGACCAAAGATCAGATTTTATATTTACAAAAGATACAATGATTTTCACTGCCAATTTAATTTATTTAATATATGATGCTAATGTTCCTTCATAGTGAAAACAGTATTGTCTCTGGTTGGAGTGGTCCATTTTTGACTGCACAGGACAGGATCTGGTCTGATTTTGTATAGAACTGTGTCAAATGTTAAAAACAGATTCTTGACCTGGAAGCAAACGCAGGAAGTGTTGAGTTTACAAGTGCGACTGTGAGAAACTGCAAATGGCTTCCTATTCTATTTTAGTGATAAAGTTAGGAGTTTTGTTTTTAAATGTTATCTGTAATACCTGTTACCACTATTTTGTTGACATTTAAAAATTCTGACTAATTTGAATACTTTTTATATTTTTGTTAGTTTCTTGAAAAGTTGAATTCAAAATATTTGGCTCAAACTTAATTTCCTAGTTTTGAAGAGTAAAATCATATCAGAATTTATTAGTAAATTTCCAGTGGCCAGGAATAAATAATGCTTGCAATTTTACAGGTACAAAACAACAAACTGTAAGACTGAAGGTGAAATCTAGTCAGAATCTAAATGACCCTGCAATGATGGAGACTATTTTACAATGGGTAAGTATTTGGTACAAACTATTTGTGTTGAAACAGCTAAACAATTAACTGTAGTTTGCACTTTGAATCACATCACATTACAGCTATTAGTAAATCACATCACATATAACTAGCAACATTAGAACAACTAGCATGAGTTACAGTAGATTAAACAGCCTTGTAGCCTGTCCCACATCTTAACTTTGACTTTGTCAAACAATTCAAAAATCTTAAGTTATTTTTATTTATTTATTTCCCCACATAATTTACTGAATTGATATTTGTTTGTATCAGTGTCCCACATTTTGCAGTCAACCCGTTTGGACCCTCATCTCAATCTCATCCCAATTTCTCAATTTTTAGACAAAATTGTAGTATTTACAGTACTTCTCAAGATCAACCTTCAAATTGCAAAATAATATTTTTCTTTAATTTAGCAATTACTACAAACCAGCATTTAGTCCAAAACTGGCTAACCCTTACTGAATAACAGCTTAAAGAGATAGTTCACCCAAAAATGAAAATTCTATCATTAATTACTTACCCTCATGTCATTCCAAACCCGTAAGACCTTCGTTCATCTTCAGAACACAAATTAAGATATTTTTGATGAAATCCGAGAGCTCTCTGACTCTCCCATAGACAGTAAGGGTCCTACTACGATCAAGGCACAGAAACATATTAAGGACATTGTTAAAATAATCCATGTGACAAGTGGTTCAATCATAATTTTACGAAGCTACAAAAATACTTTTTGTGCGCAAAGAGAACAAAAATAACGACTTTATTCAACAATTCGTCTCCTCCACATCACCCTAGCGCCATTTTGGAGAGTATGCGCATGCTATGATCTAAATGTAAGCAACGTATGTGCGTGGTGCTGCTGACACAGAATAAGCATGTGCTGCGCTGTCTACCTTCATATTAAAGCATGCGCATACGTTGTTTACATTTAGATCATAGCATACGCATGCATCGTGATACTCTCCAAAATGGCAACAGGGTGACGCAGAGGAGACAAATTGTTGAATAAAGTTGTTATTTTTGTTTTCTTTGCGCACAAAAAGTATTCTTGTAGCTTCGTAAAATTACAGTTGAAGCAACGATGTCCTTATTATGTTTCTGTGCCTTGATCATGGTAGGACCCTTGCTGTCTATGGGAGGGTCAGAGAGCTCTCAGATTTCATCAAAAATATCTTAATTTGTGTTCCGAAGATGAATGAAGGTCATACGGGTTTGGAACGACATGAGGGTGAGTAATTAATCATATAATGATGAATTTAGATTCAGTTTGAAATTCCATTTTAGTAACAAATAAAATATCCTAAGGCTCACAATCAACATACTGTTTGGTTAAATAACTACATTCACTAACATATTTATTAAAACAAATTCTAAAGGTTTTAGGCTCCATTATGTAATGAAAGTACCAGTTCCTCTTAATACAGGCAAAGAAAGTATGAGCACTAGCAGTACTTGGTAATAAAACTTGATTCTATTCTTTAGATAAAGAAGAAGCTGAAGGAACATGGGATAGAAAAGGACACAAGAGTGACATGGAACATTCAACCAGATGGAAATAGTTTTCACATGATTAAACCTTGATTTACACATTTGTCATTTGATTTATGCAATTGTCAGATGTTTGAAAGAAAATAATGACCTTTCTCTTCTCTAATTACCTTAAAGATATTATATTGCTTCATACGGTTCCCTGGGTGCATTTAGTTTTGAGGAGTAGTCCAGTTTCGCTACTTAAAAATGTAACTGTGCTGGCTGTGAAGTGCAAATTTAATAGTACATGTAAAATGTGTTAGTATATGATATGATACTTTTAGCAATATCTTAAACTTTCATCAGTCTTAAAATACAAGTTTAGTGATAAATTACTATAACCTTTAATTAATTTTAGCTTTATTTCTAATTGTACTTTAGCATTATTGTGATTTTGTTGAATGGGGGATGCCATGCTGTTTCTTTATAAAAGCTCTTTCTTTTTCTTGATTCAAACACTTGTTAATTTGAATTGTATGGATAAATTAATAAAAATGAAATGTTTTATAGAGATCATAGTAATAATTGTTTATTCATCTTGTTCCAATATAATTAATAGTAATGTTGTTCATTTTCTGCATTCATTACATAAAAAAAACAACAACTTTTAATTCATGAGAATTAAGAATTCAAGTGTCTGAAAGATTTCAAGATTTCAGTGTCTGAAAAGTCTAAGGGTTGCACCTGACAGGGCCTGCGACATCACAGTGGCCTGTGCCATATTTCACAACATTGCCACCTTTGGTGGAGGTGCAGCCTGATGAAGACCTTCAGCCAGAGCACTTGAACCAACCTATTAGTAGAGCCGCACGGGAATTGTGGAACACCATTTTTGATTACTGTTCTTGAATAAAAAACATGCTTAAGCTCATGTATTTTATTTCCCTTTTCATCTTTCTAGAAAGGCAGAATTCTTTCATCGTTTACCTGCAATAACAAATATTATGTTTGGTAAGGACATACTAGATGATTTTCAAATCTTATCCGATTTTAAAACCATGGGAGACCACAGACATGAAGACAGTTTCATCTGATTTTTAGCCTCATAATCCTCTGAACGCGCAGACTAGACGATTCGACCAGACCGCGAGACCACACACTTGTTGATTGAAGGAACGATTGACACGAGATCTCACGGAGACCAGCAAGTTCAAATGTGACCAGAGAAGAAAAACAAATGGAGAAGAATCAACGTTGTCAGCTGGCTCTCCCGGCACGAGTTCTGTTTCACAGTGAAAAACAAAGTATAAAAAAAGAAAATATGGAATGGGAATATGGGTGATGTACTCTGCTTTCATGGCATTTTTGTGGCTGCCAAGTTTCAGCTATAGTACCCAACATCCGGTAGGCGACGCTTGCTCGCTTTCATTGGCTATCGCGGGTATCACATCAGAGGCATCCCGATCAAGAGTCGTATATATATATATATCAAACATGTTTGATATATACGATTTGAGTTTGGGGACACTCCGTCTCGATCGGGAGCAGTTAAATAATCGTAATGACAACACAAAAATAGAGGATTTTTTGGACAAAAAAATCACTTGTTGTGACAAGCCGTGAATCAGGCCACACACCCCGATCTTTCAGGGGTGCAAATCGGCCTTAAAATCGTCTAGTGTGCAGCCAGCCTAAGCAGTCTTACTCTGAGAAATAGTGTATTAGCACCTACTCTGAAGTGCCTTTTGAAGCAATCTCCAGTGCATGTTTTGTCTTCCTCAGACTATCAATTTCAATTACTTGTTTGAGTTTTTGCTTTTTCAGTTCCATATATTCAAACTTTGTATGAAGGCTTCATTTGTAAAGGTTATGGATGTCACTCTCTGCCTTTGTCTTTTGTGGAGAAATCAATACATGAAACACACACAACCAATTACATTTCCCCACCTCTCTACCACCTTTCTTTGCAGACTCAGCAGATATATTTGGAAGCATATGGGTACCATAATTCATTTTGAAATTTAATATGCAAAATGGCGATGCAATATGTAAAATGGCAATGTTTTTCTGTATTTAAATTTACATTTTCCCATACATATGTGCAATGTTTCGTGTAAAATTAAAATTTAAATTCAATTATATAATTTACATTTACCATTTCCTACACTAATTTTAATATGCAAATTAAAAACATATTTTAACACTTTATAAGTTGCAAAATTAAAATGAAAATGTATTAGCCAAATTGATTAGATATGTTTAGCATGTCCAAGCAAAAACTGTAGCAAAATTATCATTTAAATGCTGTTTTTCCTAAGTGCATTTAGACTTAAAGGTAAGACACTTGGGATTGCATTTTCATCATAATACCTCGTAATAATCGTAGCAAAATGCAGTGAGAATTTCAGAATGCATTCCGAGCCAAAGGTGCAGCAAAAGGGTAGCAAAATGGTGATTTAAATGTCTTTTATTTTTCTTAAATGCCTTGAGACTTACACTTAGGATACCCCGCGATAATGTAGTTTAAGTCAATGTGGATCTGAAAATGCATTCCGAGGCGATCACGCTCCCGACCTGTCAATCATTACATCAAGGCGGGGCTCGGCAACAGGATGGACGATAGGTCAATATTCACCATTAACCTGAAGCTTTTCACCTGCCTCAATATCTCTCACTGTTTACACTTCGATTGATACACGAGATTATTTGTTTACGTTTGTGTAGCTGCATAAACCAATGGCACTTTAGCCCGCCAGAATGGGTGGAGCTGACCTCTATATAAGTCGGCTCGGAGCGCCATTTCATCAGAATCATTTGACTGAAGAGACAGTCATCGATTCGCGTGCAGCTTATAGCACAGTGAGTGACGCAACGCTTGTTCCCTTATCCCAGGGAACTGAGGTTACATCAGTAACTGGAGCGTTTCCTCTTGAACAGTCTCTCCTGTTTCATAGAATGCAATATGGAGAATGCATCCAATCACGCCGTGCTATGAGCAGATACAGAACGACCTGATCTGCAAGCCCAGTCTCGGAGCCCTTAAGTTAAGGGCCCCTAAAGAGCTGAGTCCTGAGCCAGCAGCTGAGGACTGCAGATAAGGACTGCAGATAGTGAGAAATAGGCAGATTAAGCAGACAAAATCCATGCCTGCAGGGCAGGGACGTTTAAATTTTAGAATCTGGCAAATGTGGATGACGATGACCAGCCGGCGGCCGCACAAATCTCACTAATAGAAATCCCGCTGGACCACGTTCAGGAGGAGGCCATTCCTCTGGTGGAGTGGACCCTCACACCTATAGGGCATTGCAAGCCTTCTGAGGCATAAGCCAAGGCTATAGCATCTACTATTCAGTGAGAAAGTCTCTGCTTCGTATCTGGCAGCCCTTTAGAGTGGCCTCCGAAGCAAACAAAGAGCTGCTCTAAGAGCTGCTGCTAAGAGCCCTGACTGGGCAGAGTGGATTAGGACCCTGCTCACCGTCTGCAGCATGGAGTGCCAGATGGGTGATAACCTGGGCTCTGAATGGAGTTGAGAGCACCTTTGGTACATAACCATGTCTTGGCTTAAAGATGACTTTACAGTAGTTAGGCCCAAACTCATGACAGGAAGCACTGACTGACAGTGCCTGCAAGTCACTCACTCGCTTGACCGATGCTAATACCAATAGCAGGGTGGTCTTAAAGGGATAGTTCACCCAAAAAAATTAAAATTCTGTCATTAACTACTCATCCTCATGTGGTTCCAAACCCGTAAGACCTTCGTTCATCTTTGGAACACAAATTAAGATATTTCTGATGAAATCGGAGAGCTCTTTGACCCTCCCAGCAAGGGTACTACCACAGTCAAGGTCCAGAAACGTAGCAAGGACATCAGTAAAATAGTCCATGTGACATCAGTATTTCAACCGCAATTTTACGAAGCTACAAGAATACTTTTTGTGCGCAAAGAAAACAAAAATAACGACTTTATTCAACAATTCTTCTCCTTCTCATCCAGTCTGCTGTGGCATGCCTCCATTTTAGAGAGTATCATGACGCATGCGCGCACTTCTGCTTCATGTAAATAGCGCATGCGGAAGGCGCTGCTGCTTACGTCAACACAGACATGCATTGTTTACACGAAGCGGAAGTGTGCGCATGCATTGTGATACTCTCCAAAGAAGGTCTTACGGGTTTGGAATGACATGAGGGTGAGTAATTAATGACAGAATTTTCATTTTTGGGTGAACTATCCCTTTAAGCAACATGGGCAGCAGCTCGGCCAAATGGAGCAGCTCGAATGGAGGGCCCCTTAGGGCCCTTAGGACTATTGACAAGGCCCAGGTCGGCACAGTCTGAGGATGAGGAGTATTCAATCTCCGGGTCCCCTTCGAGAACTTAACGATCAGATCGTGTCTGCTGATCGATTGGCCAGCTTTGAGGAATGATTTGCTGCAATAGCTGCCACATAAACTTTGAGGGTGGAAGGGGCATGCCCGTTGTCCAGCAACTCTTGTAGGAAAGTTAGCACATGGGACATGTCACAAGAGACCGGAATCCAGGCTTTGTGCAGAACACCAGTCACAAAAGACCATTTAAGGGTGTAAAGGCATCTTGTAAACAGTGATCTAGCCTCTAAAATTGTGTTTGACTTCCCTCACCCGCTTGATGACCTGATAGAGCAGGGCTGTCAGGGGGAAGGTATATAGGTGAGGGCTGGGCCAGTTGTGGGGCAGGGCATCATTGGCTACAATGCCTCTGGACAGCATTTCTGCTCCCATGTTCAGACTGCCTGGCACATGAACCACTCTAGACGAGAGGAGTTTGTTCTGTGCCCAAAATAGAAGACGTCAAGTCATCCTGTAAAGGGCGCGTGACCTGAGACTGCCTTGGTGATTGATACCACTGTCGTGTTGTCTGAGTGGACCAGGACGTGGTGCCCTTTCAAGTCTTGTAGGAAGGTTTTCAGAGCCAAGAAAACCACCATCATTTCGAGGCAGCTGATATGCAGACATTGCTCCAGGGCTGACCAAGAGCCAATGCCGGATTGCCCTCCAACAGAGCGCCCCAACCCGAGTTCGAGGCGTCTGTCATAACTACCTTACTCCTGGAGGTCAGTCCCAACTGCACACCTGGTTGAAACAGGTGGGGAGTTGTCCAGGGGGCCACAGCTCTGATACAGCGATGGGTTACCCTGATGTAAAATCAGCCCAGGCTCCAAGCATTGGATGGGACACAGGCTTTGAGCCAAAACTGATGAGGCCGCATGTGTAGCAGGCCTAGAGGAATCACAGAGGAGGCGGCTGCCTCTGAAAAACCTTGAGGTTTTATATTTTGAGTCCCTGGTTTCAAAGATGCTGTCGCTGAATAGTCAGAGACCGATCTGGTGTAATCCATGCCTGCATCTGGACGGAGTCTATGATCGTCCCCAGAAAGACGGCTTGCTCTCTGGGTGACAAATGACTCTTGGGCAGGTTGATTCTCAACCCTAGGTGGCTGAGTATCAGCGCCCTGTGAGCGACTAACTCCCGTTCTGATCTGGCTAGAACGAGCCAATTGTCGAGGTAGTTCATAATGTGGATTCCCATCTGTCTCAGAGGGGAAAGAGCTGTGTCTATACACTTTGTAAAAGTGCGAGGGGCCAGAGACAGTCCAAACGGTAGGACTGCATATTGATAGGCCACTCCCTCGAATGTGAATCTCAAGAACAGTCTGTGATGGGGTGCTATGTGAATGTGAAAGTATGCATCTTTCAGATCCACTGTCAAAAACCAGTCCTCGGGGCAAATCTGCAAAAGGATCTCACAATGACAGCATGAAGCCTCAGTGAGCGCAGCCTCTGTGTGAGCGCTGGCCAGCCACACTCGTGGCGCAACATTTGCAACAAAAGCGCCCTGGAAATTTGCTCAGAAATTCGCTCTTTTCTTTTGCAGGATGGCCACAGGGGAACTCTTTCCTCTGCCAGGGGCTCTTCGACAGCAGTGAGCAGAGTTGAGTTTGTTTTTCCGCTACGCTTTTTGGCTTCCTGCAGAGTTAGCGAAGAGATGATCCTCGTCACTGAAGGAGAAGATTCTGATGAAATGTCGCAACGAACCGACTTATATAGAGGTCAGCTCTGCCCATTCTGGCAGGCTAAAACGCCATTGCTTTGTGCAGCTACACAATCGTGAACAAATCAGGCTTCAGTAAACAGGAGTTTCCCCATGTTGAGTTCTACGCAACAGGAGAGACTGTTCAAGAGGGAACTCAGGTTATGAAGAAAAAAATTCAAAAGCTCAGAGAAGACAGCTAACATGAGTAATGCAGTACCTGGTAGAGGAAACATATTTAGATCTGGCCCCCTGCACATTTTCTATGCATCTCTTATCTGACATACTCCCCAAGTCCTGAGTTGAGAAGACTGCCTTAAATAATCTAATACTGCTACATGCTATGAGTAGTACTGTATAAGGTAAGAACATTATTTTTCGTGGCCAGGAAAATATTTTTTTTTTAGATTTGATAGAGGATTACTCTGAATATTCACTGGACAAATGGATTACTTGATTGTACATGGATTAGTTGATTGTATTAGTTGATTACAGCTGATATAAGTATTTTTATTCAAAATTATTTAAACATATTTCCCTTTGAGGTAATTGCTACAGATAAACTAATGATACATTGAACTAATGATATCATTGATAATGATCAACTAATTTTTCAATTTCAAAGTTCATTTTCAAATCTACAGAGAAATAAACCTGTAAATGAAAAATGAGGAGTGGGATAGTAACATTACACCACATAAATATGGCATCAATGTCATAATGTTACATACATTATATAATACATAAATTACATTATAACATGTTAACGCAGCATAACATTATAACATAGCATAAAGAGGTTCAGTGAATGTGGAAGTGAATGTGTGTAAGTGTGTGAGTGTGTTAGAGACGCTGTAGAAGGACAGAGTGTCCCGGCCGACCAGCCCACATACACTCCTACTCTCTTAGAGGAGCATGAAGGAATGCGTATGACAGTTTCCTTGTTATCATAACAGGCAATCAACGTGTCAGAGCAGATCAGACTCCAGAAATTTCTGTTGTTCCTATTATATCCAAACTATATATACTTATATCCATCCTTTTCTGCAGATTCCTTTATATGCAACTGATGCAACAGCATATCCGCTCCATTCAGCTTCCCAGTAACAGCTTCTAGACAGACTCTCTCTGCAGAGAACCTGAGGCCATCCATCAAATCTCTCTACATGATCAGGATATGACTGCCTTTTTTCCCACATGTCACCTTTTTGTTCTCAGAAAGAATTAGATGACCGTTTGCTGTGTTTGGATCTAGTGTGAAATCACAGGCATCTGAACAGAAGAAGAGAGAACATTTACAACACAGCAACTATCACTAAAGGCAGTGCTTGAAGTGGGTCGGTACGCACCTGTACGCAGTACCAGCACTTCTATCAGGGTTCCCACTCTTTCATGAACACCACATTCAAGGACTTTCAAGGACTTTTTAAAGCACCATTTATTTTATATCAAGCACCTATCAAATTCACACCCCAGCATACTGTATGTAGCGTCATGAAAGACCTTATAGTATTTAACATTTCACTTACACAACATTTATATTAAACATTTAGAGTAATAATGTTTTGAATGTGTAGGTTTCATAAATTTAGACCGTTCTGAGCAGTCGTGCTCAAAGGAATGTAATGAAATCCATTGAAGTCAGTACTGGTAATATTCAAATACAATTTCTAAAATATTGATAAAATATGCATCAAATTGGTTTTGCTGTAGTTCTTGTACAAGATTTAAATTTGAAAGAATTTCTCAATTTTTTAAATTAATAAAAAGTGGTTAAATGTTGTAATAACACGGTAAAACCTGTTAACATTAAAAATTTGCACATTCACTCAATAGAGACATTACTCATTATTGAAAAAAAAAAACTCAAGTCAAAATTATTTTGCAAAACACTTTCTATTGTAAATCCCATTTTTTTCATCTTTGACTTAGAGAAACATTTAATTAATGAACATTTTAAACCTTGTACATGTGCAAATCTGCAAAAAATATAAAGAAAAGAAATAAAAAAAAATAGGACTTTCTATTTGCTTTTAAACTGTAAACTCTTTTCACTAAGCTGTTTTTCCCATTTTTCAAGTTCTACATTTTCTTCTTAGCTCCATGTCGCAGTAAGTTTTGGGAGTTCATTTTTATTCCATCTCCTATCCTGAAAAGTCTGTCTTGCAGAGATTGACTAAAAATGAACTCCTAAAATGTACTGCCAGATTCTGGAAGATAAATTCTTCAAACAGTTACAAGAGGAGGTGATGCTGGTCCTTCAAGAGTCACTCACAACTTATCTGTCCATAAAGCCGATAAAATATTTGTCTTCATGTATTTCACAACACTTCAGCATGTTATTCTTATTAAGTGAGGGTCATTTTTTACCCAAGTAAAGTCTCTGAGAACCTGACACCTTGTAATTCTGGAGACTCCAGGTAGGTTGCAGACGTTGCGGGAGTGGGTGGTAACAGTCAGAAACTCAGTGGGAGCAGGCTTAAGAAAACTGTCCCGTGCTGGGCTCCAGGCTGCGGATCAACACACACAAGTTTTTTTTTCGCGCTACCCTATCTCCACCCCAATCATTAGTGCCGTTTTGTTCTGTCTTTGACAGCACATATAGGACCATTTTTGAAATAGCACCATAAACAAAATTTATTTCAAATTTAATTCAAGCACTTTCAAGGACCTATGTTTGTTTTCAAGTACTTTCCAGGCCTTGAATCCACATGTCTGAAATTCAAGCACTTTCAAGGAGCGTGGGAACCCTGTTCTATATTTTAGCCTTTAGAGTGCCTGCACTTTTATGTGTGTACCGGCACTTCTGACATGTTGGCGGTACTCAGAGTAAAAGCGTTACTGGCACTTCTTTTTTTCCACTTCAAGCACTGACTAAAGGTATATGTGTGTGTTCGTGTGTAGCCATACATTTCTGTAGTCCTGTTGTAATCCAGAGCTCCCCTCCATGATCCACACTGTAAAACATATACAGTGTCACATTCTGGACATCTGGTTCAATTAGTAAACACTCACACACACACACACACACACACAAACAGCAGTGCTTCCTGCTCAACATACTTCAGTTTGTCCAGTGCACAGATTGGATTGTTCAGTGTATCACAGAGCAGCTTGACTCCTGATTCTCCTGGGTGATTGTAGTTCAGATCCAGCTCTCTCAGGTGTGAAGGGTTTGAACTCAGACCCGAAGACACATAACGATAGCCTTCCTCAGTCACCTTACAGCCGGACAATCTACAAACACACAGCAACAGTCCATATCACATTTTTTGGGCATCACACAGCAACCTGTGCATTCCTCAACCCATATGTTTTTGCTTTTATTCATTCTCTACTATGCCTCTGTGAACTATTGACTGCACCTTTCTATTAAAATGTTAGTTTTCACTGTGAAATTTTCACCTTATTCACTGCATACTGTTTCTGCCTGATGCACTCGGAAAAATCTGCACATATCTGTTAGTCTAGGATACTGGTACTGGTACTGGTATAATACTAGTATCAGTATCATTGACCAGTATGGATATATCAGAAATATCAAATAATTGAAAATCATTAAAAAGCCTAAACAAAAGTTTTAAGTGAGAGATTGAAGAAAATGCAGCAACGGGGTCTGCTAAGACAACACCCAATAAGTCCAGAGAACGAATGATAACATGTTTAGTTTGATCAGTCAGTTTTTGTTTGTGTTATTAAATACCTCAGTATGTTAAGTTGACACTCTGCACTCTTCAATCCAGCAGAGAGTAGCTTTACTCCTAACAATGCAGGTCATTGTTACTCAGGTCCAGCTCTCTCAGACAGGAGTTTAAGGACTGTAGAGCTGAAGACAAACTTTCACAGCACAGATCCATGAGATTACAGATGACTCATCTAAAACAGAACATTAAAATAGGAAGTATTTGTAACTCCTGTCACAACACCCATTTAGAAAAGGAATAGCCAACTCTGCTCCTTGAGGGCTACCATCCTGCAGAGTTTACCTCCAATGCTAATCAAACAGACCTGAAACGGCTAATCAAGGTGTTCTGGATTACTTAAAAATAACAGGCAGGTGTGTTGGTGGAGCAGGGTTAGAACTGAAGTATGAGGGAAAGTAGCCCTCTGGGAGCTGGGTTGACTCCCCCTGACTTAGACACATTCTGACTGTCATTTACAATCATCCCTTCCCAGAAACAAATAGACATGGATTCAACATCTATTTTTGGTTGTAAAGATCAGTATAAGTGATCAACAATTTTCAATGTCAATTTAACAGTGACTATTTGGTCAGTTAATCAAACTGTTATTAGGTAAAAAATAAATAAATAAATAAATTAAACTGAAGTATTTTGTTTAACCAGAAGATTGAGTTTTTTTTTTATTATTGAAAAAATCATGATGGTTCTCTTTGTCTTTATCTCTTCTTATGTGTTGTACCACTCAAAGACAACCGATGTAAAATCTGACCCTGCATTATGCTTTTAATAACAGCCTTTATGTACAACTGCTTTACATCGTGAAAGAATTATAAGAGTCTCGTGTAGTCAGATCCTTAACTAAACAGCATAATATCTGCAGCTGGTTGCATAAACAGCTTAGTTTAGTCTTGCAAGTCATGTAAAATCACCTTTATTTTTATAGCGCTTTATACAATAGAGATTGTTTCAAAGCAGCTAATTAGTTAGTGATCCATTTTTATAAGACTAGTCATAATGTTTTAAGCTAGAATAAAAAAGATATTTTTTTAAGTAGTAGCTCTGTTCTTTATTTTGATGTATACATAATCAGATATTCATACAACAAAATATTCTGGGGGCCACGAAAATATAGTGAAAATGATCAAAAACGCTGGAGGTGGCTGGCAACATTTTTCAAAAATGCTGGCAGCGAAAGCGTTAATCAGCCAATTGGATTATTAGTTATTAGTTATTAGTCTAGCAGCAAGCAGCATCACTCCTGAATCCTGCAGGTCATTGCTACTCAGGTCTAGCTCATTCAAATGGGAGTCTGATGATTGTAGAACTGAAGACAAACTTTCACAACACTGACCAGTCAATCTACAACCTGCCAATCTGTTAAAACAAAAAGGTTTAAGTAATTAAAACTTGTCAAAACACCCAGTAAATGGCAAGACTCAAATTGACAGACATTAACACAATTTACACAATTACAACATTTATCTCACAATATCAATAAGCAACCAATAGTACAATATTTCTGTATATTTATATTAATATTCATTAATATGAAGAATCATTCAGTAGGTAGTCATAAAAATACCGATTCCATAAATCAGACATTTTCAAGGTTTACTTAAAGACTGGGAACTTATTTATTGCAGGTTTGCATAAAGTTCAATGTTTGTATTCCCTTTGTGATTTGAAAAATAGTCATGGAGTCATGACTATATGTACTGCGACACAAGGCTTAATCTCAATTCACACAAAGTGAATTCATATTGAGCAGTAGAGAGTTAGTCACCAATGTGAATGACATGGGTTCAAATAAAAAAAAAAATACATACAAAGAATTCTACAGTTCTAAAATATTGATTTAACATTGATATATGTTATTATAATTGGGCTAGTCACTAGAAAGCTTCATAGTGGTGGTGGGTAAGCTTCACAATGGTGTAAATTACCACTTTTTCAAACAGTGTGTGTTTTAGAATAAATGTCTCAATGTTTTCAAAAGCATTTTTGTTCATTTCTAAATAATGTAATTTAAAAAGTGTTACTTGAAGTGTTCAGTTAGAAACAAATGTGAGGGAAGCAGATGTATCAGTTGTGATTTTTTTTCTTCCTTTTTTGTGAAGCAGACTCAAGTCATTCAATTCATTTTATCAAATGAAAACAATAATTTGTTACAGTTGGTTTTTGCAATTTGCATGGTTGATACATATCTACATATATGGTATGATGCAGAGCTGGACCACAGGTAAAATTTGTCCCTGGACAAATCCAGTCCATTCAGCCCACGATTTCCCCTGTGAATGTTTTGATGGGGTTTAAGCCTAAAATTGTAGTACATGCACAAATACAAAAAAAGTCAGAAATAAAATAATATATTTTATTGAATATACCGCACATATAAATATTTTTTACTGCACTTTTTTTTCCACATAGAAATGTACATTTGACAGTAAAGTGTCAAATCAAAGTGACAATACAGGGATCCAGGACATAATGTACATTAAATTATCCTTTGTAGTTGCCCTAATGAAAAGTTACCATAGATTTTGCAATCCAGGGTTTAACTGTAAGATCATGGTAGTCAGTACCTAAAAGTCATGTGCAGTTTGTAATGGAAATGTAATACATATATTTAATATCTCATAAAATGATCTTTAGACTGCTGTAGATTTTCACCCATAACTTTCTCAAAACACTTCATAACTAGTAAAGTAATATTATCATATTTCTTAAACATTCTCATGGTCTGAATCAGGCTCAAATTGGTATGGCAAAATTGATGGCATTGTTAATATTTACAGTTGAGCAGATGAAATGCACTGTTATGGTAAGGGATGTGATGCTCTAAGCGCTTTGGCAATCACAAAACACTGGAACAGCTAATCAATCTGAGCACATTTCATATTTTAGAAGGAGGGGTTTCATTGAAACAGGAACTAAACATGGTGTTTGAGTACAGAGGTACTTCAATAATGTAAAATAAAAATAATGATTAAATAATGCATTTTTGGAACAATCAGGCATGGAAATCTATTCTAGTACACCCCAAAAACCAATAGGGCATAATAGGACCCCTTTAAATTCCTTTGGAACACTATTCTTAGCTACAGCAATGATAATTGTTTTGTTTTGGTTTTTTTCCAGATTTCTGGAACTTTTTGCAATGTAAGGGACTGAGAAAATACATAATGAAACATCTCAATCAGCTTCTCAACATGCACATGTCCTCCAATGCTATCTGGGGCAAAGGTTTTTTTGACATTACCATTTAAAAAAAATACATTTAACCATTTGCACATTGACATTAAAAGAGACCTTTATGCTTTTTTTTTACATTTTCTATTTCCTTTTGCGTGTAATGTTGCTGTTTTGCAAAGTTACAAAGCACAAAGTCCATTCCAAAGGTAGTTTGTCACATGAATGTGACCATAATAAACATGATAATCATGTTGCAGTATTCAAGGAACAAGCTGAAAGTACAGCCCTCTTCTGGAAAGGGGGCAAGGAACAGCAGTTCATATGCATTTAAAGAGACACATATAAAAACAGCATGTTTTTGCTTTAACCCAAAAATGTGCATGCCATTACCCCAAATATACGGGTATAAAAGGAGTTGGCTTGAGTGAAAAAAGAGGACATTGCGGAGACCACATCCTGCCTAAAGGGAGGTTAATATGTGTAGAATATATTCCATGAACTTGCAAGGAGAAGACACGGGGTTTACCAACAGGGAAACCAAACAGTGGATAATACTGTACATCATATGGAATTACTGTTAGGGAATCAGCACATATGGATCACTCAACCCAATTACAAGGGCTAACCTGAAAAAGGGCATACCACAAGTAATGGAATCAAAATCAAACAGAAAATCACAGTAAAAAACAGAAATTACAGGTTGATCCAACTTACATGAGTTTCATCACAGCAACTCATAATGTATGTCAGTAGTGTGTATGGCCCCCACGTGTCTGTATGCACTCCTGACTATGTCTAGGCATGCTCCTAATGAGTGAATGGATTTGGATAAAGACCTAGATCAGGGCATCAGCGAGCTCCTGGACAACACGTGGTGCTACTTTACAGCATCAGATGCTCTGATACAGAATGTCCCAGAAGTTCTCAATTGGACTCAGGTCTGAGGAACGTGAGGTCCAATCAATGGCATCATGACTTTGTCATCCAGAAACTGCCTACACACTCTGGGCACAAGGCCGGCATTGTCATGCACCAGGAGGAACCCAGGGCCCACTGCACCAGCGTTCATTCAGACCGGTCATGCAGGATGATGTTGCAGGCAGCTTAACTTTCTCCACTGCATCTCCAGAGTCTGTCACGTCTGTCACATGCTCAGTGTGAAGAGAATGGGGCACCAGTGGTGGGCCTGCCAGTTCTGGTGTTCTCTGGCAAGTGCCATTCAAGCTGCACAGTGCTGAATTGTGAGCACAGGTCCCACTAGAGGACATCTAATGCCACATTTATGGATTCTGCTCTAACAGTTCTCTCCATTAGCCGGGTGGAGGTCATTTTGTAGGGCTGCTGGGTTATTGCCCTTCTACGGCTCTGTCCAGCTCTCACTGTGTAACGGCCTGTCACCTGGTATCTCCTCCATGCCCTTGGAACTGTGTCGGTAGACATGCCAAACCTCCACATATGGATGTGCCATCTTGGAGGAGCAACCTGATTGGGTTGTAGGTACTGCCACGTGCTACAGGGAGTGAACAGGACCCTAGCAAAACACAAAACTACAGACAAACCTGCAGGAAGGATAAGCAGAGAGCAATTGTCTGTGCATAATACCTGCAAAACCATTCCCTTTTGGGGGTTCTGGGGGTCTTGCTGTTTCCTCTTCTGTCCACCTGTTGTCACTTTCATTTCCTCCAAAGCAGGAGAAACTCAAAATCTATTATGCTTCCTGCCTGAAGAGATTGATAAGTTTTATTGAGTTAATGTTATACAATGATAATTAAGTGTTCCCTTAATTTTTTTGAGTAGTGCATTTTAATAGTGAACTGTTAAACTTTTACTTTTAATACCTTCTTTTTGGATCATTTTTATCAAGTGCTCTGTAAACACTATAGGTTTCACTACAGATACAGAGAAGTACCTTTAATTGCACTAAAAACCACGTCACTCATAGATCATCAGTTCACACCATTCAAGTTTGATTCAAATGTGAAAGAAAGTGTTGATAAGTGAGCTGTTAAGAAGATATGCACATTAGGGTTCCTCTTCAGGAACTCGAGCTGTGTCCGGAGACGCTTTGGGGAACGTCATGAGCGTGAGCGGCTCTGAATATCGTGTGTAATCAGTCCAAATGATGGGCAAGGCGTCAAGGGCGGGGTGATGTAATGACCAGCTGGTATAAAAGCACATGTGGTGAAACCGGCGTCAGCTTTTTGTCATTCAGCAAAAGCGCTCTGTGTGTGTTTGTTCAAACTCTTTGTTGTGAGTCTTATTTAGTGTTGTCTGTCCTGACACTTTTAAGCTCCACATAAGGTCAATTGTATCCTTTGCATACGAAAAAGAGAATTAGTATGTCAAAGAGATATTTAATCGATCACCCTAACAAGAGGCGAGAGCAGCTCACGTTTCAGATCATTTGTTTCTCCCTGCGGACGCTTCATGGTCCCAGGTGATACACATGATTTGTGCGTGCTTTGTTTGGGAGCGGAGCATGCACGGTCGGCTCTCGAGGGAGCCGGCTGTGTGCATCGCGTGCATTTTCCAATGCATTTGCTCCACTCCCGGAAAGCTCTCTTTGATGAGAAGGGAGCCTTCATCAGCGTTCCCTGTGGCGCTGGTCCCGCTGCCGCCGAGGCGGAGTGGCGTCGGCGCTCGTGGACTTCGCAGATGGATCTGTTGGAGGGAATGGAGACGGGCGAGTCCCTATCTTCTTCCCACCCATCAGATTCGGCGGTTACTTCCCCCCAGGGCGCGGGCTCGGCGCTTTGCCTTTCATCCTCCGAAGAGGGTGAATGTGAGCGTGCCAAGGCTCCGCCCCCTGTGTCGCCCCAGTGTGAGGAGCACGGTTATAGAGCGATGCCTCGGGTGGAACAGACGCTCACGAGCTATCTGTCCCCCGATGTTGCATCATCTATGAAGGCTCCGTCCTTGCCCTCCAAGCCACTGCAAACAACATCAGCGTTTGTGGGCAAGGGGTATGTGGTGAGTGCGAGGCCATGAGCTCCGATGAGAAAGCATCATGGAGCTCAGGAGAAGTGCTGATTTGGCCCTCCGCGTCACCAGGGGGACCGCCCGCGCTATTGGGCAGTCTATGGCAGCCATGGTGGCAGCGGAGAGGCATCTCTGGTTGACCTTGTCTGACATTAAAGATAGACAGGGTCTTCCTGTTGGACGCCCCGCTTGCACCTCTGGGTCTGTTCGCTGACGCCACTGATACCGTTGTCGACAGACACCAGGAGGCTCGTAAACAAGCTGCGGCGTTCCAGCGGTTCTTGCCTCGTCGCCCTCTAGCTCAGGCAGCTGCTGGGCGGGAGCAGCCGTCACCGTGTACTAGCTCCTCGTACTGGGAAGCGCAAAAACAGAGCGTCGCCACTCGCGCTCCCCCGAGTCGGGACCGAGGTGGCAAGAAACGCTCTGGGCCGGGGCCTTCGAAGCTGAAGATGGACCTGCAGGTCGTACTTCAGGCTAAGAAGTCCTCGGCTAAAAAGCCCTGACGCCCATGGCCCAGGGCTTATGAGGGTAGCCCCCGCTGGAGGGGAAGGGTTTTTACCGCGGTTCTCTGTGCCCGTTCCTCCCCCAGTGCCCTCAGGAGGTCGGTCTGCCAACCCTGCCACGTACGGTGTTCCAGGGCGCAGTGGTCTCCAGCGAGCACACATCTCAGTTTCTTCTGCCCGGAAACGTAGCGGAGCTGAGATGCTCGCCACCCCTTCGGGGGTCTCTTGAGCAGCTAGGTCGGTTGTCTCCTGCCGGTGTGCCGTCCAGGGCCCCAAACTAGCCTCTCTAAGTATACCAGAGGCCAGTCTCGAGAGACTGGTTCCCTAGTAGACTATTTGGACTACTACCAAATGTGTCTCAGTGGGTTGCCTGGTTCTAGGGGATCATTCCCACTCCGGTGGGCCCTGAGCAGGCTCTGGTTATGGGACGAGAAGCTGACACTCTCTTGAAGAAGGAGGCCATTGAGGTGGTCCCTCCTCGTGTATGAGAGTCCGGGTTCTACAGTTGGTACTTCATCGTTCCAAGAAGGATGGAGGGCTGCCATCCTTCCCCATCTAGGAAGTCCCTGAGGTTTGCTTTGGGGGCAAAACTTACCAATACCAGGATATTCCTTTCTAGCCTTGCACTCTCACCCCGCACGTTCACAAAGTGTGTGGATGCTGCTCTGGCTCCTTTGTGATCCCAGGGCATCCGCAAACTCAACCATGTCTATGATTGGTTGATATTAGCTCATTCAGAGCTGATTGTGGTTCGGCATCGAGATGTCGTTCTCACTCACGTGAAAGAGCTGGGGTGGGGATTCGCTCATGATGCAGGCTCGTATGACACCCGCTCAGTTTGAGTCGATCCTCAATGCAGTCGCGAGAGTGAGAGAAGGCCGGTCACTCACTGTAAAGCAGTTTCAGAGACTGCTGGATCTGATGGCAGCTGCGTCCAACGTGGTTTTGGCCTGCTGTACATGAGACCATTACAGTGGTGGCTCAAGACAAAGGGGTTCTCCCTGAGGGGAAACCAGCTTTGCATGCTCAAAGACTCAAGGTTGTCTCCTTGGTCTTGTCTCAGGGCCCGGGGCTGGGAGCTCCTTGTTGCCGCGTCACGCTAGCGACGGACGCGTCCCTCACCGGTTGGGGAGCGGTCATGAGTGGCCACCCTGCCCAAGGTCTATGGAGTGGTCGCCATCTCACGTGGCATATCTATCGCCTAGAGATGCTGGCTGTGCTATGTGCACTGAAGTACGTGCACTGAAGTATTTCCTCCCAGACCTGAGAGATCGTCATGTGTTGGTGCGCACCGACAACACATTGGTGGTCGCCTATATCAACTACCAAGGAGGTCTGTGCTCGCGCCCCCTGTACAGGCTGGCGCGCCATATCCTTGTGTGGGCCCAAGGGTATTTTCCCTGGGCATCTCAATATGGGAGCAGACGTCCTGTTGAGACAGGGGCCGAGGCCCGGGGAATGGATGCTTCACCCAGATGTGGTGTAGCAGATCTGAAGAGTGTTTGGCAGGTGGACCTCTTCGCTACGAGAGAGACAGCGCAATGTCCCCTCTGGTACTCTCTAGTTCATCCAGCTCCACTGGGGCTGGATGCTATGGTACAGACGTGGCCGAAGCTTCGTCTGTACGCCTTTCCCCCGATCACTCTGCTCCCGGGAGTTCTGGCGAGAGTGCGCCGGGACGAGGTCTGTCTACTTCTGGTAGCACCGTTCTGGCTGGGCCGAGTATGGTTCTCGGACCTGATTTCTCTCCTCGACGGCTCTCCATGGGAGATTCCCGTCAGGAGGGATCTCCTCTCAAAGGCGGAGGGCACACCCGCCCGGAGCTGTGGAAGCTGTGGATGTGGCCTCTAAGGAGGCACAACTCATAGCTTCCGGTCTCTCAACCGAGGTTGTTGAGACCATACTCCAATCCAGAGCTCCCTCAACGAGGAAACTGTACGCCTGAAGTGAAAACTTTCACTTCTTGGTGCGGAGACCGCCAGCTCGACCCAGCTAACTGCCCAATTGGTACAGTTCTGGAGTTCCTGCAGGCCCGACTCTCCGCAGGGTTGACCCACTCCACCTTGAAGGTTTTGTGGCGGCAATATCGGCCTACCACGCCTCTCTTGGTGGACAGTCAGTGGGCAGAAACCCCTTGGTTACACGTTTCCTCCACGGTGCACTGAGGCTGAGGCCTCCAGTACGTCCCGTGTACCACGGTCAGTCGTGCTGCAGGCCTTCTGTCCTCCTGACCAGCAGAAGCACAATTGTATGTGTCCAGTGTGAGCAATGGACGCATACGTCCACAGAGCTGCCATGTGGAGAAAGTCGGACCAATTGCTAGTTTGCTACGGTCCCTCTAAGAGAGGTCTGCCTGCTACGTAGCAGACCCTCAGCCGGTGGATAGTGGATGCCATCAAAACTGCTTATGAGTTCTCTCAGTTCCCCTCGCCGACAGGAGTCAGAGCTCATTGTACCCTAAGTGTGGTGGCCTTTCCAAGGCGTTTCTCGCAGGTGTCCTAATACAGGACATCTGAAACGCTGTGGAATGGTCCACGCCTCTGACCTTCATCAGGTTGTTGGCCTCGATATGGGCCACTCCAGGCTCTTCCGTTCTCTTGCCCTCATTGTGCTCCTGAGAGATACACACAGGGCAGGGACTTGGAAGTCTGGCGGCGTGGGCATCTCGTTCCCCAAAGCGTCTCCGGACACAGCTCGAGTTCCTGAAGAGGAACGCCTCTAGGTTACGTATGTAACCCTAGTTCCTCGAAGGAACGAGACGCTGCGTCTCGGTGCCACACTTCCTGCATCCCTGCCAGTGTTTTGCTTCATTCCTAGATATTCAGATATTCAGAGCCGCTCACGCTCATGACGTTCCCAAAGCGTCTCCGGACGCAGCGTCTCGTTCTTTCGAGGAACTAGGGTTACATACGTAACCTAGAGGTGTTTTATGTTACATTTTCTGTTGTTTAATAAATATTTCTTGCATTATTTAAGTGTTGCGTGTTACCATGATGGTGTTTTGTGTTTGCGTGAATGACTTTGTGTACCTTCTGTATATTAGAATATCTTTCAGCTTGTGGAAGAGCTACTTGTGATGAACTCTGATTCTTCATGTGGCTTTCTCTTTTACCACCTGCATTATTATGGAGGTTGTCAGTATATGCAAAAGGTACAAAACTGATTTTAGTACAGTGTGCATTGTTGAATTTACTGGTTTGCATTCAGATTTTCTTGTTTGTAAATTACAGTTTTATACTGTACAATTTTACAGCATAAAAATTACAGTTTGTTCTGTAAATGTGTTTACAGTTTTTTTTTTTTTTTTTTTTTTTTTTACAAAATTCATCGGGTAACAACAGCTGCAAAAATTATTTTGCAAAAACTACAGATTTTTTTACAGTCTATGTTTAGGAAATACATATACACATCAACATCAGAACATAGTGAAAGTGAAAGACAGACCTCTGTATGTTCAGTTGACAGTGTGAATTCCTCAATCCAGCAGAGAGTAGCTTGACTCCTGAATCCTGTATGTCATTGTTACTCAGGTCCAGTTCTCTCAAATGGGAGTTTGATGATTGTAGAGCAAAAGACAAACTTTCACAGTGGTGATCAGAGAGACAACATCCAGCAAGTCTATAACAGAGGACAACAGTGTTAAACCAACACCAACTACACAAAGTCAATCAAACATAATTTTTCTTCATGTCTTTTCACAATACACATTGTTCCAAAGCATCTTTACAGAAAGTCATACTGTTATGTCTATAATGCCTTCATGGTCATTTGGTATATGATGCTCTCTAAAGATGTGCTCTCACCGAACAGCATGCACAGCAAGATCCTTGAGCAATGCCAGTATGCCATCTTTAACCCCTTGGGGGTCTGAGGGTGTTTTAGGGCCCTGGAGAAGTTTTGACATGCCCTGACATTTGTGCTTTTTTTCAGTTGCTTATAAAAATATAAATGGCTAAAGTCTAATAACACTGTAAACAGCACAAACTGGGCTACGATAATATATTAGCAGCATTTATGTACATGATTGTGTTTTTGAGAAAGCAACGTTTATGCATGGTTAGTGAAAAACTAAAAATTTGAAGTCACTAAAATAAGGCCATAAAACACATACAGAACATTTGTTCACAAGACTTTTGAGAACTAGATCTTGTAGCCTAGAGTTTTTGCTTCAAAATGATATGAAAATCATCTTGTTTACGTGCTCACAGAAAACAATATATTGATTTAAATTTTCTAAGACACTTTTTGAGTTGAAACGGTCTATGCGAGAGGGCGTCAACCTTCAAATTCACACTTGAGAAAACAAAGGCCCGCATAATGAGCTGCATAATGAGCTTCATAATGGGCCATTCAGTCAGGTATGTGACTGAGAGGGAAGAGTTACAAGAAAGAATGTGAGGACAAAATAAATATATATATTTTTTTGTTTGTAGTTTATTAAGAATATATTTAGCTATCACACAAAATAGCTTCAGATTCACTTGCGAGTGCAGTTAAACAGTTTGTTAGGAACAATCAAAGCTGACTTTTTAGCATCATTACTCCAGTCACATGATCCTTCAGAAATCATTCTAATATTCTGATTTGCTGCTCAGAAAAAACTATTATTATTATTATTATTATTATTATTATTATTATTATTATCATTATGTTAACACTGAGAATTAAACAGTAACACACATTGCCAAACATTCATTCATAGTGTTAACACTTACTCTAACATTACTTTTATATATTGTGGTTTTAGATATTATTTTAGATAATATTAAACAAACATCCTGGCATTGTGAGACATTTAGACAATGTAATGACACATTTCAAAATGTTTCACTTGATTTCATTCATGTAGTCAGGAATTATAGTTTGGGAAAAGTCTAACTAGTAAAATGTGTACATGTTATGTCACAATAACACAATAACAACAGATGCAAGTAATCTTAGGCTACTCATCAGAGTGACATTCTTCACTGGATCCAGTTGCGCGACGCTTCGCATTGTGAGGTCAATTCTGAGTTATTAGTAGTTTTAGTAGTTTTAATGAAGAAATGTACTGTAGCTAAAGCTCCACCTCTTTGCTATTTCTTGTTTTTCCCCCCTTAGAATGAAAATGATTGCACCCATGCACTTCTCATCCCAACTTCTAGCTTTTCAATGCCAAAAGTACAGGGCAACATTTGGCCACTATTTGGCATGCTCCTCTGTACCCGCTTTTTTTCATTTCCTTGCCCTCTTGACTGCAAAGCAGCTGATGTCTGCTCTAACTTTAGCATCTTTCTTTTCAACCAATGCAGAAAGTGCTATCAAGTTGGGGTAAATGTTTGCTGACTGACTCCCCTGAGTCCACCTGGTTTTTATTGAGTTGTGTTTCATTTGAAGGAGACCCTCTAGATGACTACAAAGAGAAGCATTTGTGATTCTATGTAAGAATAAATCCTTCTCTTTGGGTCAGTCTTGTTGGTCTTTGTTCATCATTGGGTTCTCCCATTGCCATTACTACAGCAGCATCCCCTTTATAAACACTAGAGGTTGCTGTTTTAACCAACGTTTTGGTCTGGCACTCTTTGTTTTTGTGCGTAGTATGATTCTATCTTAAATAGGACTCTAACCTGTACTACATTCAGAAAACAGCATAATAGTTTCATTTGCATGAAATGCTGTAAATGTCTGAATGGTCCACCCATGCTTAAGAATGCTGAGGAGTTCCAAAGATATTAACGCAACAATCAAAGCTTAATGGCCTTTCAATAAATACACGAGTGTCAACGACCACACCAAATCCAAATGAACGTGGACAAGCTTATAATGGGTGCTGCAAACCAAACTGCTCAGATCATCTCATCCTAAAAGCAGGCAGCATGCTCCTGGTGTCTCTGTCTGCAAATGACCTCCACTGATGCTACAGAGTTTCAGTCTTCAAATTGGACAAGATTTTCAACTACTACTACTGTCACTATCGGTACCCTTACAATGGCACTGACTTGTCTGTTATATTTGGTAAGTGCTATTTGTTGGGGTAGTTTCAAGTGAACAGTTCTTCAGGAGATAATTGCGACGCTGAGTTCTACATGCAATGGTCATTTAATCACAATATTCAACACATTAAGATTACTGCAAATGGGAGCATTGATTGGTCCTGTGTTCATAAGTGCTTCTCTTTGGGGTAGTTTTAATGAGGAAATGTACTGCAGCTAAGGCTCCACCTCTTTTCTATTTCTTGTTTTTCCCCCTTAGAATGAAAATGATTGCACCCATGTACTTCTCATCCTAACTTGTAGCTTTTCAAAGCCAAAAGTACAGGGCAACATTTGGCCACTATTTGGCATGCTCCTCTGTACCCACTTTTTTCATTTCCTTGCCCTCTTGACTACAAAGCAGCTGATGTTTGCTCTAACTTTAGCATCTTTCTTTTCAACCAATGCAGAAAGTGCTATCAAGTTGGGGTAAATGTTTGCTGACTGACTCCCCTGAGTCCACCTGGTTATTATTGAGTTGTGTTTCATTTGAAGGAGACCCTCTAGATGACTACAAAGTGAAGCATTTGTGATTCTATGTAAGAATAAGTCCTTCTCTTTGGGGCAGTCTTGTTGGTGTTTGTTCATGATGGAGTTCTCCCAATGCCATTACAACAGCAGCATCCCCTTTGTAAACACTAGAGGGTGCTGTTTTAACCAACGTTTTGGTCTGGCACTCTTTGTTTTTGTACGTAGTATGATTCTATCTTAAATAGGACTCTAAACTGTACTACATTCAGAAAACAGCATAATAGCTTAATTTGCATGAAATGCTGTAAATGTCTGAATGGTCCACCCATGCTCAAGAATGCTGAGGCGTTTCAAAGATAATAGAGCAGCAATCAAAGCTTAATGGCCTTTCAATAAATACACGGGTGCCAACGACAACAGCAAATCCAAATGGACATGGACAAGCTTATGATGGGTGCTGCAAACCAAACTGCTCAGATAAGCTCATCCTAAAAGCAGGCAGCATGCTCCTGGTGTCTCTGTCTGCAAATGACCTCCACTGATGCTACAGAGTTTCAGTCTTCAAAATGGAAAAGATTTTCAACTACTACTACTGTCACTATTGGTACACTTACAAAGGCACTGACTTGTCTGTTGTATTTGGTAAGTGCTATTTGTTGGGGTAGTTTCAAGTGACCGGTGCTTCAGGAGATAATTGACACTCCGAGTTCTACATGCAATGATAATTTAATCACAGTATTCATTGATTGGTCCTGTTTTCATAAGTGCTTCTCTTTGGGGTAGTGTTAATGAGGAAATGTACTGCAGCTATGGCTCCACCTCTTTTCTATTTTTGTTTTTAACCCTTAGAATGAAAATCATTGCACCCATGTACTTCTTATCCCAACTTCTAGCTATTCAATTGTAAAAGGATAGGGTAACATTTGGCATGCTCCTCTGTACTCACTTTTTTCATTTCCTTGCCCTCTTGACTGCAAAGCAATTGATGTCTACTCTAACTTTAGCATCTTTCTTTTCAACCAATGCCGAAAGTGCTATCAAGTTGGGGTAAATGTTTGCTGACTGACTCCCCTGTGTCCGCCTGGTTTTTATTGAGTTGTGTTTCAATTGAAGGAGACCCTCTAGATGACTACAAAGAGAAGCATTTGTGATTTTATGTAAGAATAAGTGCTTCTCTTGTTGTGGCTCGAGGTTGATGATAAATTTCTCCAAAGCATCAATGAAGCTCGAAAAACAGAGTTCCAGATGCCAAAACAAGACGTTATTAAACAAAGAAACAAAGCCGAGATGACAGCCGCTGCATCTGAGTCTTTGTCTGTCGGGGCATCCATTTTATACCCATCTTTCTGCCCAAAATATGTAGTTCCGGTTTTTAATTGGCTACGCCTGTCTGGTTTGCCACAATTTATTACTAGCCCACCTGGTCCATTTTTCAATGGTGGAATTTTGCCAGATCCGCCATTTTTTTGCCAGATCATACGGCCTCCCATTGGTTGGAGGTGATCCAATGAGACATACATCAAACTTGTTTACTTGTTCCTGTCATATTCTGGAAATCTCCCAAAGTTCATTGGGTTACTTGAGTTCACTGGTATACTTCCTATGGAAAAGTACCAGTACCGCCCAATGGATGGCCCTTTAAGACGCTATGCTTCCTGTGGAAAAGTACCAGTACCGCCCCATGGATGGTCCTTTAAGACTTACAATCTGTATTAAGACATCCAGCATTGGAATAATTCAACATATTGATCAGTATATTGATTGCTTTCATGATTGTACATCATATTTTAAGTAAGATAATAACATATTGAGTAAATATCATAATATAAAGTAAAATAACACAATATATTCCCCCCTCTGAGACTTTATCAAGTCTCACCACTAAACCCTTTGCCCAGAGTGCACCACCATAAGTCCACCCATCCTTCTATCCATCTATGAACCAATAATGGTCCTTCATTACCTCTTAACGATTGGTTTCTTCATGAGGTTCAGACACACTCTCTCTGTTTAAATCTAGATTAAAGACACATCTCTTTAGCCAAGCATTCACATAATGCATCTCATAATCTTGTACTGCAGTTATATCTGATCAAACACACATTATTGTTCTTTAGCTTGGATTGAACAAATGATTTTTGCTTGGTTGGAACAGCAGCTACGCTAATTATGTCTCTATTTGTTTCTGCCACGGGATTAACATCCCGTGGTAATTAGGATTTACACAAACTTCAGTCTGGATCCAGAACACCTGAGAAGAAATGATGCCAACCCCTCAGAGGACCTCAGATGAAGCCTACCCTCAGACAACATACAGAATTACCAAATTTCGCCATAAGTTAAATATATTAAGTTTCTACAATATATAAATATATTGTAGAAGCTTAATTTCCTGTAAAGCTGCTTTGCAACGATTTGTATTGTGAAAAGCGCTATACAAATAAACTTGAATTGAATTGAATTGAATTGATGCTGCACTCCAGAGGAAGTCAGACCCAAGCATCTCTCCTCACAATTGACTAGAGAAGAGTAAAAAAATCTGCTTCCCTACCTATACACTCTTGGGGGTCAATGAATCAATGAGTCAATCAACAATGTGTATTAAAGCATGTGCATGAGATATCTTAGCCTTGCCCATGGTTGTCATGGTTATGTAGAGTACATGAATGATTAGTTAAATGATTAAAATCAAAAATCTGAATTAGTAGAAATAAAGTGACGCAATGCAGTAAATGATTCACTGGTTCATCCCACGCAGCCAGAGGAACTCCAGGCATTTCCGGTAGCCTGGAGCGCTATCTGGTGATGCTTTACTTCGTTGCCAGAGGAGCTCTCAGGCAAATCTCGTTGCCCTCAGTGCTATCTAGTAGCAGAGTAGATAGTGGGTTTTTAAACCTCCAGTTGAATCTACTCATGCTGCTAAGCACTGAGGTGCCCGTCGATCCTTTCTTATTTTCATGCTTTCCAGTGTTAAAAGAAACAAACTATATACTGATAAATGAAGGTTAAATGATCAGTACTTTCAAATAATAAGTAATCATGCAATCTTTCCTGATCATCCCCTTTTTTCTAGTTGCATTGCCTCGTGACACGGACAATGACCTGCTTAAGACCTTCAGCATCCCCTTTCTTTCCAAAAACAATCATAGTTTACATTTGATTTATCTTATGAGGATTAATATTCTTTAAAATAAATGATTTCAAGATAAATGATTCAAAGATAAATGACTTAAGGAGTAAATGACTTCAGGAAGGGGCATATGCTAACTTCCTGCCTACTCTATCCAAGTATTCTAATACCACTACATAATATGAAAAAGAAAATACAATGAAGATGCTTAACTCCCTTTCTATCAAAAGTTACAATACACAATAAAAATAAAGAATAAAAATAAAAGGCACCCCTATCCTACCACTCTGTTGTTTTTCAGGAAGGCTTTTACACAAAATCATCTAGTTCATCCAGTCCAAGTCCAATTGAATGCGCGTTGGTACATCCAATGTCTATTCCAGTTGGTCTTACTGACACGTTAATCATCTGTTTGGCTGCAGCACTGGCCAGCATTGATCTGATGAAAGGCACAATACAACAAAACAGCAAAAGAAATACAATAACAGCAATGGCTATTATGATTCCCACTTTTGTTAACCATTGTCCCCAAGCCCCAAAAAGTGAATTAAACCAATCCCAGGTATGCATGTCTGCTCCAGCGTTCTTGGTCACTTCCTCTCTCCGGTTTTTCAGTTTTCCCATTGCTTTGGTGAATGATCCGTCTGGGGCTGTATTATTTGGAATATAAGTACAACAATCAGAACCAAACATTACACAAACTCCTCCTTTCTCGGCCAAAAGCCAATTTAGGGCTTGTCTGTTTTGCCATGTCATTTTACTTGTGGGACCCAATTGTTTTCCCAGAGCATCTAAAGCATCATCTGTGTAATTGATGAATCTCTGCTGATTATAGTAAATATAATTTATCCATTCTAAGTTCTTATTTGGGGTTATCCATACAAATATAGACTCAAATCCAGACTTTATCTCATTTCTAGCTTTATATTTCTCCGGGATTCCTCTTGGTTGGCCTATTGCATCTAAATATACATTTGGGTCAGTTTCATAGGCTTTTTTGGCTCTGTGACTTTTTGGTTGGGGCTGCTTAGCTTCATCTAGGTCTCCTTAAATCATTGTTATTCCCTGTAACAATCTTACTCTAGTGCAAATGCCTTTCCAGTCTTTCGGTAGAGTAGCTCGTAATCTTTTTCCCCACATACCCAGTAGTAGTCTGCCACTGCTTCTGATTGGTCTTCCATAGTGCGAATTTGGGGAAAACTAATAGTTGCTTCTGTACAATTGTCTTTAACTTTTATTACTGTCATGTTTGTCTTTACATTGGCTGTAGCATATATCAGACTGAATGATTTGAGCACTCTTGAGTCAAAGTACATATTTTGGTCTAGATGCCAAATTACAACACAATTTCCTCTGAATTCTCCCATGTCATGTTTCCCTTTTGATTTGTTGAAGCATTCAAATTCCAATGTGCGATCAATTGCATAGGCTACAGGGGTTTCTCTTTTCCTAACATCAGTTCTTATGTCCATTCATTGACACTCATCCCCCCACCCTGGTTGTTTGTAGAATTGGTAGAAATTTTTGTTTCCAAGCATAGTCAAACATTCTGCTGGACAATAGGGATACACTTTTCCAGTGATATTTTTACAATACTGTGAGTAAAATCTACCACAGTACATGTAATCATATGGATTTGCCACAACTACAGGTTTCTTAAGAGGGGATGGGGAACAAAGCACACAACTAAACATTCCTGCTTCTTTTGCAGTATATTCTGCCCATTTAAACCAATCATTGTGATGAGCTGCATCTAACAGCTCTTCCTTTTGTAAGTATGATTCCATGTCATAAATTAGGGTATCATTCTTGTCATTGTATGCCCACCATGCTGACCTCTTTCTAACATGTTTATTTGCATAAATACCTGATGTTTGGTCAGTCACATTAAGGGAATAGATCAGCGATGGTGGCTGGATCGAGTGTGAGGAATTCATCAGGCTGATATCTGGATTGGGCACTAGTAGAGGGTCTTGTTTCAAGGGGCCCTGCGGATTGCCCCAAGTCTTGTACATCAGGTACATCAGCACCAGGACCAGGATCAGTCTCTCCCTGACCTTCTTGTTCTGTTTCTGCAGGTAGCATTTCATCTTCAGGCAATTCTTCTGCTTCAGCGTGCTCTGTTTCCCTAAAATGAGGTGCATCAATGTTACTACCTTCCACTTCCCCAGACTCATGGATTTCAGGGCTCTGTTCCCTTTCAGGGGGCTCTATTTGTTCAGCTCCCTCTTCATCAATTTCTGGTTGCTCTTCTTGCCTTCTGGGTCTTAATCTGTGATTTAAATGATACCAAGTTGTACTTCCCTCTACCTGCACTGCTGTTGGGGTTGCTCTTACAACAGTATATGGGCCTTCTCTTTTTGGCTCATTCCACCTTCGCCTAAATACCCTCAAATATACTCAATCTACAGGATGTATAGGGCAAGGTATTTCCTCTTCCTCCCTTGGGCCCCTGCTTTGCTCTTGGGCATTAATGGCTTCATGAATAGTCGTTAACTGCTTCATGTATGATCTCAATTCCATTTGCAATTGCTCTAGAGGCTGTCCTTCATATGGGCCCCTCAAAAATGGGACTGGCATTGGTCTGCCTGTCAACATTTCATGTGATGTTAAGTTTGTTATTCTATTGGTTTGCATACGATAGCTCATTAATGCAAGAGGCAAGGCATCTACCCAATTCAACTTCGTATCAGCGCAGATTTTGTTCAAATTTGCTTTGAGAGTACCGTTAACCCGTTCATCGAGACCTTGAGATTGTGGATGGTAGACACAACCTAGCCTTTGTTTTACCCTTAATTGCTGTATTACTGTCTTTACTGTTCTTTGAATGAAAGCTGTTTTCTGAGCTAATCTGGGATGGTATACCAAATCTGGGAATCACTTCTCTTGTTAAGAATTTAATTACTGTTTGGGCTCCTTGGTCTGCTGATGGAATTGCTTCCACCCATCTGCTGAATCTATTAATTATTACCAGTAAATATCTTTTTCCTCTAACAGTTCTTATCATGTCTGCATAGCCATCTTTTCTGTTTGAAACATACAAATGAAATGGTTTGTCATATGTGGGCGTGGTCAAGGCAGGAGCAGTCTGTAATTCTTTTTTTCAATGATTCAAATGCTATTAATGCATCAGTAGTCCAATTCAGTGGAGCCCTAAGATTTTGATGGCCCTCTTGTTTCTTTAGTGCTCTTAATGGAGCTGTTTTAATTGCATAATCTTCAATTCAGTCTGCACTAAAACCTGTCATCCCCAAAAAAGTAATCATTTGTCCTACTGTTTGTGGTTGTGGCGCTTTACTAATGCCCTCTAATTGACTGTGTGATATAGCCTTCATGCCATGTGATATTGTGCGTCCTAAGTATTCAACTTGTGGTAAGCAATATTGTAGATTTTCTTTAGAGGCCTTATGTCCCCCCTCAGCTAATTTAGTAAGTACTTTAATTGAATCTTGTTGGTATTGTTCCAAAGTCGTAAAACAAAGCAATAAATCATCCACATATTGTATTAGTGTGCTGTCCTGCCTGAGATCACCTAAATCTTCTTTTAATACTTGATTGAATACATGAGGTGAGTGTTTAAAGCCCTGCGGGATTCTCGTGTATGTATTTTTTTAACCTTTGTAGGTGAATGCAAACAATGGTCTGCTCTCTTCTGCTAAGGGAATACTGAAAAAGGCAGAGCAGAGATCAATCACAGTATATTAATTAGCAGCAGATGGAACATTGGTTAACAACGTATGAGGATTTGGAACCTCAGCAGGCCAATCCTCCACAACCTCATTCACTGCTCTCAAATCATGCACCAAACGCCATTTTGTTTTGTCTGCCTTAGCCACTGGCAATGTTGGGGTGTTAATATAGCTATTAGTTTCAACTAAGCACTCCTGCTTTCATTAATCCCTCAATTGTCTTTTTTATTGCCTCTTCTGCTTCTGGTTTCAGAGGGTATTGAATTTTTCTATGTAGTTTAGCTCCAGGTCTATTTGCTATTCTAATTGGATTAGCTGATTTTACTAACCCCACATCTGTATCATGCTGAGATCATAGTTCTAATGGTACTTGTTTCTCCATTTCTTTTATTAATTCAGTTTGCTTTGTTTGATTTTCCTTAACTTTTGGTTCAATTTTTGTGTTTATAACCATTCTGGGGACTCCCATCATTGGGGTAGCACACAAAATTTTAAGATACGCTTTATCTGTTGATTAGAAGATTAGAGGATTTTCTGTGGCCTCCCACTTGCTTTTTTTCTGCTTTTTGCATCATGGGGCCTAAGTCCTTAGAAACACAATCTTTATTTACATATAAAGTAACATGGGGAACTGAATTTGGTACCTCAAACCATTTATCAATAAATATTTCCCTCTCTATTTGCAGAGCTGCGCCTTTTGGTCCTACAACTATGTATTGTGATATCATAGGGATTTTCAACCCTTTTGTGTCTTCTAACCATCTTTTTTTCAAAGTCTGGGTCTTTGCTTTCATCATACTTCGCACAACCCTTCCGCCGTGGGGACCCACCAGGGCCACGCTTAACCGACCACGAACGGCTCCCTGATATTTTCCTTGGCATACCCACTTAGGAAGTTGCTTTGACGGGATTTATGCCCCTCTAAGGCATTACACACTTCTTATGGATATAAATCTTTTTATTAATCTTTTCGCATGCGCAGCTTTTGAAATCTGGAACTCCTTATTCTGTTTTTACTTTTACATCTACTTTTCATTAATTTAATACAAATCCAATACCTTAGATTCGTTTATTGGTGAAGCCTTGTCTCAGATTACCATCACAGGCATAACCTTAGCCAACCACGCAAACATTCATATTTCCAATTTTAAGCAAAAAATTGCTTACCTTTTAGGCGCCTTTATTTGCGATTAGTTTGCATGGTAGCACGGTTTCCTGCCCTCGAAGGCTCTCGTGGACGCCAGACTTCAAGCCAATCCTGTTCGTGATGCCAAGTTATGTTGTGGCTCGAGGTTGATGATAAATTTCTCCAAAGTATCAATGAAGCTCGAAAAACAGAGTTCCAGATGCCAAAATAAGACTTTAAGAGACAAAGAAACAAAGCCGAGATATAAGCCGCTGCATCTGAGTCTTTTTCTGTCGGGGCGTCCATTTTATACCCATATTTCTGCCCAAAATAGGTAGTTCCGGTTTTTAATTGGCTACGCCTGTCTGGTTTGCCACAATTTATTACTAGCCCACCTGGTCCATTTTTCAAAGGTGGAATTTTGCCAGATCCGCCATTTTTTTTTACTTTTATTTTATGGCCTCCCATTGGTTGGAGGTGGTCCAATGAGACATACATCAAACTTGTTTACTTGTTCCTGTCATATTCTGGAAATCACCCAAAGTTCATTGGGTTACTTGAGTTCACTGGTATACATCCTATGGAAAAGTACCAGTACCGCCACATGGATGGCCCTTTAAGACTTACAATCTGTATTAAGACATCCAACATTGGAATAATTCAACATATTGATCAGTATATCGATTGCTTTCATGATTATACATCAAATTTTAAGTAAGATAATACCATATTGAGTAAATATCATAATATAAAGTAAAATAACACAATACTTTTTGGGGCAGTCTTGTTGGTGTTTGTTCATCATGGAGTTCCCTATCAAAAGCTACTCTCGATGCTGCGTTTCAATAACGCTAATGAGAACATTCTTTGTTCGACCGGTTGTGAAGCACGTGTGTCAAACACGCCAAGAATTGGCTTAAATAACCTCGGTAGGTGACGTAACTGATTACACGCACCTGGAGGTTATAAATAGACGTGACACGGAAACATCCTCAGGTTTCTTTGTCTTCAAGGACCGCATTGTTTGTGTGTGTGTGTGTGAGAAGGAGCACACTTAATATAAAAAAAAAAAAAAAAAGGCAAAGCAGGAAGCGAGTAGATATATATATATATATATATATATATATAGATATATAGATATACTATGGCAGATCACGAGAGGAGATGTTTACCTCCTTGTCAGAGGCAGCTCTCTGACGAAGATCTCCATGCTTTCTGCTTTGAGTGTTTGGGGGAAGAACACGCGATCCTCGGGCTCAAGGGCGAGTGCGAGCACTGCGATCTCCTCTCGATCAAAGTGCTTCGCGCGCGGCTCGCCTTCTTTAGAAGCTCATGGGGATCGCGTGTTGATCTGGCTGAGGCGCGTGAGACGGACCCGCCCCTTTCTCTCGCGCTCTCGCCGGATCATGAAGCCCTCGCGTCCGTTTCTCAAGCGCGCTTCGGCGCTTCTTCTGAACGGGCCGAGGAGACTTCTTCTCTTGCTTCTGGGGAGATGGAGAGTGCCACCTCAGAGCGCTCCTCTCATGATGAAAAAGCTTATGAGGAGTTACTCGAGGTGGTTACTCGGGCAGTCGATCGATTACATCTAGATTGGCCGCAGGAGCAAGAGACCTCCAAGCGCTCAAAGTTAGACGACAGATATCTGTCGGGTGGCCGGGGGGAGGGGCCTCATCGATGGTCTCTCCCCTTCTTCGGTGACCTCCATGACGAGGTAGCTCGTTCATGGAATAATCCGTATTCGTCCCGTGTTTTTGTGCCATCGACGTTGATCTACTCGACTATCG
Organism: Spinibarbus caldwelli; assembly: GCA_039654775.1. Lineage (NCBI taxonomy): Eukaryota > Metazoa > Chordata > Actinopteri > Cypriniformes > Cyprinidae > Spinibarbus > Spinibarbus caldwelli. The sequence continues at coordinate 22,698,441 of CM077229.1, forward strand.
TTGATGCAAAGGCACGGGGCTATATGATGATGCCCCAGATTGAAGAGACGCTCACGGGCTATCTCTCTCCTGGGAGCTCATCATCATTAAAGAAAGCAACTCTCCCCACCAAGCCATGCAGAGTAACATCTTCACTGGTGGGGAAAGCCTTTCAAGCAGCGGGTCAGGCTGGTGCTGCTTTGCACAATATGGCGGTTTTGCAAGCATACCAGGCTGACCTGCTGAAAGATTTGAGCACAGGCGGATCGATTGACGAAGAGGCATTTTTAGAACTTCGCCGGGCCACAGATTTGTCTCTCCGTGCGACCAAGCAGACGGCCCGTGCCATCGGCCTTTCTATGGCTGCCATGGTTTCCACGGAGAGACATCTGTGGCTCAACCTCACGGGCATCAAGGACAAAGACCGCACTTTCCTCCATGATGCCCCCATCTCGCCTTCCGGCCTATTTGGCGACGCCTATAATACCGTTGCCACTAGGTTTCGGGAGGCAAAACGCTATGAGGAGGCGTTTGTGAGGTTTCTTCCCCGCCGTGCTCAAGAGTCGGGACCGTCGGCCACCCAGTCCCGACCAGGTCCGGTTCCTTTGAGGCATGAAGCACAAAAAGAGAGTGTGGCGAGCCGAGCACCCCCTCGTAGAGACTGGGGTGCGGCTCACCGTGCTTCACAGTCCGCCTCAAAGAGACCGGACCTGAGGAGCACCATCTCCTCCAAGAAAAGGTCCTGAGGCTTGCACGCCCAGGACCGCGGGGGTGTGCCCCCCCCGGGAGGGGCGCGAAAAGTTCCAACAGAGAATAAAGACTCCTTCCTGGCACCCTCAGGAGGCCGTTGTACAATCTCCGCCGCCACTGGTGTTTCGGGGAGTAGCGGTTTCCAGTGTAATGTTAACTGTTTGGTCACCTCCTGCCACGTTTCAGGACGCCGAACATCTAACATCCCCCCAACAAAACGAAGTGTCAAAATTAGTGCCCCTTTCAGAGAAGCTGGCAGCATGGAAGCTACTGCCAAATATCTCCCCTTGGGTTCAAAAGACCGTAGAGAGAGGCTACAGGATTCAGTTTGCGTATCGTCCTCCGTGTTTCAACGGCGTGGTCTCCACTTCCGTGAAACCGGAACGAGCGCATTTGTTGACACAGGAATTGCAAACTCTGCTGGACAAAGGGGCCATAGAACGTGTTCCCCTGCCAGACAGACAGTCAGGCTATTACAGCCGGTATTTTCTCGTTCCCAAGAAAGATGGGGGGTTGCATCCGATTTTAGATCTTCGCGGGTTAAACCGCTACCTCAGAACATACAAGTTCAAAATGCTGACAATCAAGATGATTGTTTCTCACATCCAATCGGAGGATTGGTTTGTGACAATCGATCTAAAGGATGCTTATTTTCATATAGAAATATTGCCACAACACAGGAAGTTCCTGAGGTTCGCTTTCGGGGGCGAAGCTTACCAGTATCGGGTTCTTCCGTTCGACCTAGCCTTGTCACCCCGCACATACACGAAATGCATGGATGCAGCTCTGGCTCCTCTACGACTCCAGGGCATCCGCATTTTGAGCTACATAGACGACTGGCTGATTCTGGCTCAGTATCAGGAACTAGCGCTTCGACATCGGGATGTCGTCCTAGCTCATCTTGAATCTCTGGGGTTGAGACTCAACGCCAAGAAAAGCGTTCTCTCTTCTGCTCAGAGGACAACGTATTTGGGGGTCGTATGGGATTCGATCGCGATGCGGGCACAGCTGTCTCCTGCACGCGTCGAATCCATTCTAAAGAACATAAAGCTAGGCCAGAAAGTCACGGTTCATCACTTTCAGAGAGTGCTAGGTCTCATGGCAGCTGCATCCACGGTGATACCTTTGGGCCTCCTGCACATGAGATCGTTTCAGTTGTGGCTCAGAGCCAGGGGATTTCATCCAAGGGCCAATCCCCAGAGGCAAATAAGGGTTACGCGCCGGGGGCTTCGTACCCTATCTATGTGGTTCAGACCCCAGTTTCTGACTTTGGGTCCCACTCTAGGTCCGTGTTGTCGTCGCAAGATGCTAACGACAGACGCATCCCTCACGGGTTGGGGAGCGGTCTTAGATGGCCGTCCAGCCCAAGGGATCTGGAGAGGTCATCTTCTCGAATGGCACATCAATTGCCTCGAAATGAAGGCTGTATTTCTGGCCCTGAAATACTTCCTCCAGCAGTTAAGAGGTTAACATGTCCTAGTGCGGGTGGACAACACGGCGGTAGTCTCTTACATAAATCATCAGGGCGGACTGCGGTCGCGCCGCTTGAACGAGCTTGCGCAGCAGATTCTGCTTTGGGCACAGAACAAGTTCCTGACCCTCAGGGCGATTTACATTCCCGGGCATATGAATGTGGGAGCAGACTTGCTGTCCAGACAAGCTGTGATACACGGGGAATGGAAACTCCACCCCGAAGTAGTCAGTCAAATCTGGGAAAGATTTTACGAAGCAGAGGTGGACCTCTTTGCTTCACAGGAGACAGCACAATGTCCCCTCTACTTCTCTCTGACTCATCCAGCTCCCCGGGGTCTGGACGCGATGGCCCATGTGTGGCCCAGACTGCGTCTTTATACATTTCCTCCGATTGCTCTGCTCCCGGGAGTCCTGGCCAAGGTCCGTCAACAGGGATCTCGCCTCTTACTGATAGCGCCCCGTTGGCCGACCAGAATATGGTTCTCAGATCTAATATCTCTCCTCGACGGCTCACCGTGGGCAATTCCGGTGAGGAGGGACCTTCTCTCTCAGGCACAGGGGACAATATTTCATCCCTGGCCGGAGCTCTGGAACCTTCACGTCTGGCCCCTGAGGAGGACCAACTGAGACATGCTGGGCTTCCAGCCGACGTAGTAGAGACTATTCTAAGCGCTAGGGCTCCCTCCACTAGAAGAAGTTATGCCTTCAAATGGCACATTTTCGAAAATTGGTGTATAGAACACCATGTAGACCCAGTTCACTGCCAAGTTGTTTCAGTGCTGGAGTTCCTGCAAGAGAAATTGTCCTCAGGCACATGTCCTGGTACTCTCAGAGTCTATGTGGCCGCCATTTCGGCTTGCCATGTTCTGATTGATGGGGTTTCTGTGGGAAAGCACCCTCTAGTTGCCCGCTTCATTCGGGGAGCTAGGCGGTTAAGGCCGCCCACTAGGGCGACAGTCCCTTCATGGGACTTAGCTATTGTGCTCGAGGGTCTGGTCACGACCCCTTTTGAACCACTGGAGTCAGCGCCTATCAGGTTTCTGTCTCTAAAGATGGTTATTTTAATGGCCATTACTTCTCCTAAGAGAATTGGGGATTTGCAGGCTCTGTCGATCTCGCCATCCTGCCTAGACTTTGCCCCTGGGCTGGTCAAAGTTATTTTGCATCCTCACCCGAATTATCTTCCGAAAGTTCCATTCTCGACCATGAATCCGGTCGTTCTTGAAGCCTTCTGCCCTCCGCCGTTCACGACACCGGAGCAGGAAAGACTTCATTTACTGTGTCCAGTACGTGCTCTTCAGATCTACGTCCACCGCACTAGCCAGTGGCGTAAGTCGGAGCAACTTTTCATATGCTATGGGGGCAGTAACCGTGGGGCGGCTGCCACAAAGCATACTATATCACATTGGGTGAGGGATGCTATTGCCCTAGCCTATGAGGCGCGTGGTCAAGCTTCGCCTCTAGGAGTTAGGGCCCATTCAACCAGGGGGGTTGCATCTTCAACGGCTTTGGCAAGAGGTGTCCCCTTGCAGCAAGTGTGTGATGCGGCAGGTTGGTCCTCTCCGCACACATTTGTTAGATTCTATAGTTTGGATGTCCATGCTACTCCGGGCTCGCATGTCCTTGAGTCGACATCCCAGAGTCATGTCTGAGACCTCTTCTATGTTTGTGCGCACACACTACACAATGTTGGGGGTCCAGACACTTCCAGTGCGGCGGCGTTGGTATTCTCGTTCCCATTAGCGTTATTGAAACGCAGCATCGAGAGTAGCTTTTGATAAGGAACGTCTCGGGTTTCTTGACTGTAACCCTGTTCCCTGAAAAAGCGGGAACGAGATGCTGCGCCTCAATGCCGCACTGTAGGCGTGCCCGGACGTCCTTTCAGACAAAGGTGTAACCTGAGGATGTTTCCGTGTCACGTCTATTTATAACCTCCAGGTGCGTGTAATCAGTTACGTCACCTACCGAGGTTATTTAAGCCAATTCTTGGCGTGTTTGACACACGTGCTTCACAACCCGTCGAACAAAGAATGTTCTCATTAGCGTTATTGAAACGCAGCATCTCGTTCCCGCTTTTTCAGGGAACAGGGTTACAGTCAAGTAACCCGAGACGTTCTCCCAATGCCATTACTACAGCAGCATCCCCTTTGTAAACACTGGAGGGTGCTGTTTTAACCAAAGTTTTGGTCTGGCACTCTTTGTTTTTGTACGTAGTATGATTCTATCTTAAATAGGACTCTAAACTGTTCTACATTCAGAAAACAGCATAATAGTTGCATTTGCATGAAATGTTTTAAATGTGTGAAAGGTCCACCCATGCTCAAGAATGCTGAGGCGTTCCAAAGATAATAACACAGCAATCAAAGCTTAATAGCCTTTCAATAAATACACGGGTGCCAACGACCACAACAAATCCAAATGGACATGGACAAGCTTATAATGGGTGCTGCAAACCAAACTGCTCAGATCAGCTCATCCTAAAAGCAGGCAGCATGCTCCTGGTGTATCTGTCTGCAAATGACCTCCACTGATGCTACAGAGGTTCAGTCATCAAAATAGACAAGATTTTCAACTACTACTACTGTCACTATTGGTACCCTTACAATGGCACTGACTTGTCTGTTGTATTTGGTAAGTGCTATTTGTTGGGGTAGTTTCAAGTGACCAGTGCTTCAGGAGATAATTGACTCTCCGAGTTCTACAAGCAATGGTAATTTAATCACAGTATTCAACACATTACGATTGCTTTAAATGAGAGCATTGATTGGTCCTGTGTTCATAAGTGCTTCTCTTTGGCGTAGTTTTAATGAGAAAATGTACTGTAGCTAAGGCTCCACCTTTTTGCTATTTCTTTTTTTTTTTCCCCCTTAGAATGAAAATGATTGGACACATGTACTTCTCATCCCAACTTGTAGCTTTTCAATTGTAAAAGGATAGGGCAATATTTGGCCACTATTTGGCATGCTCCTCTGTACCCACTTTTTTCATTTCCTTGCCCTCTTGACTACAAAGCAGCTGATGTTTGCTCTAACTTTAGCAGCTTTCTTTTCAACCAATGCAGAAAGTGCTATCAAGTTGGGGTAAATGTTTGCTGACTGACTCCCCTGTGTCCACCTGGTTTTTATTGAGTTGTGTTTCATTTGAAGCAGACCCTCTAGATGACTACAAAGAGAAGCATTTGTGATTCTGTGTAAGAATAAGTGCTTCTCTTTGGGGCAGTCTTGTTGGTGATTGTTCATCATGGAGTTCTCCCAATGCCATTACTACAGTAGCATCCCCTTTGTAAACACTGGAGGGTGCTGTTTTAACCAAATATTTGGTCTGGCACTCTTTGTTTTTGTACGTAGTATGATTTTGTCTTAAATAGGACTCTAAACTGTTCTACATTCAGAAAACAGCATAATAGTTGCATTTGCATGAAATGCTTTAAATCTGTGAAAGGTCCACCCATGATCAAGAATGCTGAGGCGTTCCAAAGATAACAACACAGCAATCAAAGCTTAATGGCCTTTCAATAAATACACGAGTGTCAACGACCAAACCAAATCTAAATGAACATGGACAAGCTTATAATGGGTGCTGCAAAAACCAAACTGTTCAGATCAGCTCATCCTAAAAGCAGGCAGCATGCTCCTGGTTTCTCTGTCTGCAGATGACTTCCACTGATGCTAGAGAGTTTCAGGCTTCAAAATGGACAAGATTTTCAACTACTACTACTGTCACTATCGGTACCCTTACAATGGCACTGACTTGTCTGCTGTATTTGGTAAGTGCTATTTATTGGGGTAGTTTCAAGTGACCAGTGCTTCAGGAGATAATTGACACTCCGAGTTCTACATGCAATGGTAATTTAATCACAGTATTCAACACATTAAGATTACTTTAAATGGGAGCATTGATTGGTCCTGTGTTCATAAGTGCTTCTCTTTGACGTAGTTTTAATGAGAAAATGTACTGTAGCTAAGGCTCCACCTTTTTGCTATTTCTTGTTTTTTTTCCCCTTAGAATGAAAATGATTGCACCCATGTACTTCTCATCCCAACTTGTAGCTTTTCAATGCCAAAAGTACAGGGCAACATTTGGCTACTATTTGGCATGCTCCTCTGTACCCAATTTTTTCATTTCCTTGCCCTCTTGACTGCAAAGCACCTGATGTTTGCTCTAACTTTAGCACCTTTCTTTTCGACCAGTGCAGAAAATGCTATCAAGTTGGGGTAAATGTTTGCTGACTGACTCCACTTTGTCCACCTGGTTATTATTGAGTTGTGTTTCATTTGAAGGAGACCGTCTAGTATTGTGAAATTCCTACTAGAAAATATTAGTTTATTGAAAGAATGAATGATAATGAAGAAATCAATATAATGGTTATTATGTGAAATCATTTCAATGCTTAGTATTCTAAAAACAGATGGTGAGGTAATAGTGGTAATATCCATTGCAAATGTTGGGTGATTTCCAGAAGATGACATAAAGTATGATGTATTACTCATGTGATTGCCTCCAGGTGGCGGCCTTGGCCAAATTCCACCATTAAAAGATAAGCTGAGAGGACAAGTAGACTATTGTGGAAAACCGGACAGGCATAACAGATAAAAAAATAGAAAGAACCAACTTTGATACATTGTATAAGAAGAGAGTGTATAAAACATGGAGCTTGGACAAACAAAGACTCAGAGGCAGTGGATGTGGCGGCTGTCTTCTCGGCTTTGTTACATTGTTTAATAAAGTCTTGCTTCTGGCACCTGGAACCCTGCTGTTTGAGCTTTTTTGACTGCGCCGAAGAGATCTCCCTCTCTCGGGCCACGACATAGACTTGGCGTCACGAACAGGATTGGATTGAGGTCCGGTGTCCGGGAGAGCCCTTGCGGGCGGGGGCCGGGTTGACACGCAAACTAATCCGAAATTAAAGACGTCTATAAGAGGTAAGCAATTTTGCTTATATTGGAAATAAGATTGTTTGTGTAGTTAACTAAGGTCACGCCTGTGATGGTAATCTGGGACAGGGCTTCACCAATCAACGAATGTAAGACTAGTATAAATATGAGAATGTGTAAAGTAAGTGGATATAGATTGACGGGTTCCAGGTGTCAAAAGATACGCCCTTAGTAGAATAGTTTAGTTTAGTAGAATAGTCCAAGCGTCATATCCTAGGTGGGAGATCAAGGGATACCAGGGAGCGGCTTGTAGGTTGGTTAAGCCTGGCCCTGGTAGATTCTCACAGAGGTATATTGACGCTTCCCAAGTGGGGGGTCAAAGGGATATCAGGGAGCGGCTTGTAGGTTGGTAAAAGCCTGGCCCTGATCAACTCCCACGAGGGCGTAGTGAAAGAAGCACAAGAGGTGCAGTGCCTAAGGGAGGCACAGAGTGAGAAGCACAAGAGGTGCATGAGGCCTAAGAGAAGCCCAAGAGGGGCTGCCCAAGAGGGGCTTAAAACCCGTGGTTACCGCTTCCTAAATGAGAGGTCCAGGGATACCAGGGAGCAGCTTATAGGTTGGTTAAAAGCTTGGCCCTGGTGGACTCTCATGACTGAAGGTCTGATCGGGCGGGTGTCTGCAGACTAGAGAGTTAAAGTGTTAGTCTTTGTATTGTCCATTATATGTTGAGAAGAGATATCTGTATGTGTTAATGCATTAAATGAATGTTTGTGTGATTGGATGAGAATGATATGTGTCTGATGTGAATGCCTTTTGGTTTGACTGAAATGAATACAAGAAAGAGATGTGTAAATATGTAAATATTTTTTGGTAGAAACAGAGTGAAGAATCAGTGTAAATAATTATAAGTCTGAAATAAAGACACTATATTGAATGGAGTATGTTAACATAATTGTAAAAGTTGAAAGAACAAAGAATACTCCATAGAATTGGCTTTGTTGATTGTTTGGACATCTTCCAAATTATCGACGTTGTGATCCAAATTGTGAAACTGAATTATTGTTAAAGAAAAAGAGCAACTGATCGCCTTCCAAAAGAGGAGAGAGAGAGATCAGGTGTTTGATTTTGCTGCAGTTGTAAATAGAGGGAGAGAAAGTGGGGGCCTTGTGTACATAAGTGTATGAGCTCATTGTGTGTATATGGATACATGAACTGATTGTGTGTATGTGTGCTCATGAGCAGAGTGTAAGTGTGAGTGCTGCAAGTAGTGTGTGTATTGCCGTGTGAGTTGTGTGAACTGAGAGAATGTGAGAGAAATTAGAACAATTATTTTAAAACTAATAACATTACAACGAATTGGCTCTATTGATTATTTGAAGATTGGTCAAATTGTCACCATATATAAAATAAATAACACTGAAAAGTTTTTGTTTCTCTCCTGTAGTAAGAATGAGCATATGAACCAAGTGTGTCTATGAGAGAAAGGAGGGGCTGAGAGAGGAATCTTGTGAGTGAGAGAAAGGAGGGGCTGAGAGAGGAATCTTGTGAGTGAGAGAAAGGAGGGGCTACAAGGAGAAAGTGAGAGTGGGGGCATTGAATGTGTGTGTAAGCTAAGTGTGTGCGTGTAAGTGCTGCTGATAGTGAAGGTAGGAGTGTGAAGGAGGGAGGAAGAAAGGGAGGAACAAACGGAGGAGATATTTGAGTGGTCATTTTGTGCCTGTCTCATCCAAACTAGAATGAAACAAACAGAGAAAAAGAAACACCTTGATGATTTAAATGAATGGGAAAGTGAAAAAGAATATCAGCAATTTCAGGAGACCTTGGTAAAAACACAAGGGATCCACAACCATTTTTGGATGGAATCAAGTTTTTTTTGATTTGGATGGACAGGTACAAAGGTTGACAGAATTCAAGAAAAATAGTTTTCTTAGAAAATTGACCAAAATCACAAATTTGAGAGAAAAATCAATTGAATGGCCAGTAATACCTTGGGAGGATGTGGTTTTCAAACATATAACGAGTGGTAAATTGGTAAATATTTTTTTCAGGCTCTGTGCTCCAGCATCTTCCCAATTGGAAACTGCATTAAATGTAATTGATATTCCAGTCGATCCAGTGGTAGCACCCTATCTGAAGCGCAACTGGGTAGGCCAGTGGTCAGTACTTGAAACAAGAGCTACAATCCTTGGTAATGTACATCTCAGAATATCAGATGATACAAGAGAAGTGATCTGGACATCTAAAATTCTGTTTAGGTCAAAAGAAACAGGAGATGCACAGTCAATGGATATGACTGGCAGAACTGTGAGATGTTTATAGGTGATAATTGAGATACGAACTCAGCCACAATATACAACATTTGTGGGTGGAAATCCAAAAAGATCAAGAAAAAGCAGAATCACAGCAGTTTGACATGCTGAAATCAATGCTCAATTAAACTGAATAAAAGAGAAAGAAACAAAAGTGACAGACAGAGTAGTTGTGAATAAGAAAAGAAGGGGGACAAGGGGTAGAAAAATTTTAACATTATAGGAAAAAGTTTATTGATTGATTATATGGAACCCCTAAACCTAATGTGGTGTACAAGAGATGAATTGAACATTAGTGTGTTCAAGACACAAGAATTTTGCATAGAATTCATGCCATCTTTCACTTACTCAATTTGGGCAGGAGGAGTGACGGCTACAGGTTGCAGATTTCATTTGAGAAGGCTGTGGAGTTTTGAGGCATTTAGCTTGAGAGAAAACATAATTTGGACAAAAAAGCAATTTGCAATGGAAAGAACCAGGAGGCCTTGTGTTACCCTTCAAATTATTAACTAGAAAACATATGGTGATTATTTTGAAATATTTGAGACAAACTATCCAGCTTTCATAAATAAGGTGATAAGTCCTCTGCCCAGCAAAAGTCCAGGTGAAAATCAGGGGTCGGATACTTTTAGTGGTCCTCGTCTGATGAGCCTGGTGAAGATTAGCTATTAATTAAGGTGCTGGGATTAGAGAGGTAAATCACTAAAGGGAAACTAAATAATAATAATTCATTACATTAAACGAATTAATAAGTTTGATTTTCAAAGATGTCAACTCCAGTAGAATTATTGATTTCCAAAAATCCAGCCTGTAAAGAAGCAATAAGGGATTTCTCGAAAAAGTGGGCAGAAAGAACAAAGAAATTGGTTACCAAATGGCCAGCAGAGGGAACATTTGATGTGATAATGTGTAGAGAAATAGAGGTCTTGTTAAAAAAAAAAATAAAAAATAAATAAATTACAAGACCAATGACAAAATCCAAAAAGCGAAATGAAAAAAGGGAACAAGAATTAGGGGTATTGGCCTTGTTTAAACAACAAGGAATCAAATTATTGAAATTAAAAAAGGAAAATAAAAAAGATGAAATTAAAGAAAGGCCACCTCCATATGCTCCTTCCTGCGATCAAACTGTAAACCAAATGCCTTTAATATAGGGAACAATAGATTTAAAAGGCCCAATAGAATTGGAGGGATATGTACGTGATTCAAACACAGAAACTGATAGAAATGAACAGAGCTGTAGAGATGAGGTGAGGGAAAGAGCAGACAGACATCAGGGAAGAACAACACACACTCACTCAGCCATGAGGGAGGGGCTGAACTCACAGGAGCAGAGGCTGAGAACATTTACGCCACTGTCACAGCCACGACAAAGAGAAAGAGAGAGAACAACCTACCAGGAGGAGTCAAGGATTAAAAGAAGGGGGGCCAGAGACTGCAAAGAGGAAGAGAAAAAAGGTGAGCCACTCTCATATCATTGTCTTTCAGAAATGCTTGAAGAATTGGAAGACTGCCACAAACATTTAACACCAGTGGATGAAGAGGAGGAGAACGATCAAGAAAAAGAACTCGAAGAAGCCTCTGAAGGGAGAGTGACACCTACAGACTCCATCCAGGAAGCACTGGAGGACATGGAGGAAAGGTGCAACAGGACAAGAGAGAATCTCAAGCACGCTGTCAACATGACAAGAGAAGAATATGACCAAGCTGTGACATCATTGCGACAAGAGATAAGTGAACTGTTGAACAACAGTCAAACAGAGCAACTACGTCCAAGCTCACATGATTATGCCCAGCAAAAGCTGTATAAGTAGCTGGTACATTGATCATGCAAGATATAGAATATCCAGATGACCTGTTGAAATCCTGCCAAACACCAAGAGGACCGAATATCCAATGCAAACTGATCCAAATTTCCTGAAGGGGGAACCAATGGGAGAAACTGAGAACCCCACCACCTACATTCAGAAACAACTGAAACGATGGAAAGAAGACCTGGAAAGAGATCCAGAACAAGACAGAGTACTGACAGCACTCTTCAGGACCTCCATTGTGGAAGCCATGCCTGCAGCAGTGAAAGTGAAGCTGGAGGATGTGGTAGGTCTGAATTCAAAGTCACACAAAGAGTTCAGAGACCATGTGGTCCATGCTGTGGAACAATACAGAAGACAAGAATTAAAGGTGAAAACTCAAGAAAAGGAGCTGCAAAGAAAACTAACTCAGATGCAGCTTGAAGAACTACTCAACAAGAAGAAGAAGGTCCAAGCAGTACAGAAGGAAGACCTCTCAGCAGTGATGGCACCTGTCAATGTTTCAGTGCCTGTCAATCCACCAGTACCAATGAATGTGCCCGTACCTGCACATCAGACTGCAGCAACACAAGTCACACCTGCTGGAACAGCCAATGTATCACAAGAACCAGCACCAGTTGTAATCTATTTGAAACCAGAACAATCGAACAGGAACTGGAATAGACAGCAACAACAAGTAGGACGTGGCAGAAGAAGATTTAACAACAATCAACAGAGAGCTGGTGGCCCACCAGCAGTGTGATGGGGATGTAATTGGCCTGGAAGAGACTGCCCCATAAATCCTTGGCAACAGAACCAACCAATGGCGGTAGGAGTTAACTATGGACAGCCACAAATGCAAGCCCAAACTCTAGGACCAAAAGGTGCAGCTCTGCAGATAGATAGGGAAAAATTCATTGATGAATGGTTTGGGGTACCAAATTCAGTTCCCCATGTTACCTTATATGTAAATAAAGACTGTGTTTCTAAGGACTTAGGACCCATGATGCAAACAGCAGAAAAAGCAAGTGAGAAGCCACAGAAAATCATCTAATTTTCCAATCAGCAGATAAAGCGTATCTTAAAAATTTGTGTGCTACTCCAATGATGGGAGTCCCCAGAATGGTTATAAACACATAAATTGAATCAAAGGTTATGGAACATCAAACACAGCAATCTGAATTAAGGAGAGAAATGGAGAAACGAGTACCATCAGAACTATGGTCACAACATGATACAGATGTAGGGTTAGTTAAGTCAGCCAATCCAATTAAAGTGAATCTTAGACTGGGAGCTAAACCACCTAGAAAGTTACAATACCCTTTGAAACCTGAAGCAGAAGAGGGAATAAAAAAGACAATTGAGGGATTAATGAAAGAAGGAGTGCTACTAGCTACAGTAACACCCCAATATTGCCAGTGGCTAAAGCAGATAAAACAAAATGGCGTTTGGCGCATGATTTGAGAGTGGTGAATGAGGTTGTGGAGGATTGGCCTACTGAAGTTCTAAACCAGCATAAATTGCTAACTAATGTTCCACCTGTTGCTAATTATTTCACTGTGATTGATCTTTGCTCCGCCCTTTTTCAGCATTCCCTTAGTAGAAGAGAGCAGACCATTGTTTGCATTCACCTACCAAGGTAAAAAACTTACATACACGAGAATTATTATAGAAATGCCTCATTTATATTGCTGTGAAACAGCGATTAAATGAAATTAATGTAGGGTAACAAAGGGGAGCAACATGTAATGCAAATGGGCTTTGACAGTTTCTTGAGAGGCATATGATTGCTACTATTATATTGCTTGCAATCCTAATCTCTGACGCGCATGGTTTTGACCATTGCGCGAGGGGGGAAGTGATTAGAAAAATTAAGCGACAGGATTACTGGTCGTCTTATTTACAGGCAATGATGGACGAGTTTCTATCTGAATGCGACGTTTGTGCCCAAAACAATGTTAGGAAAGGAACATCTTCACCTATAGGCCATATACCAGTCCCAGAAGGGCCATTCAAACACTAGTAATGGATTATGTAGACAAGATAAAATCAATCAGAAGCAATAGAAGACTGAGTAAGATTACTACAAGGGGTGACAATATAGGAGGGGACCTAAACGAATCTGTACAGTCCCTGCAAATAGACAAAGAGTGAAAAGAGCAAATAAGGCAGAACCAAGTGTATACATACATTCGAATGGCCAATCAAGGGAATTCTAGAGCAATTTAAGGCCAAGAATGAGATAAAATATGGATTTGAGTCAATATTCATAATATAGATAACTTTTATCAAGAATATAGAGTGGATAAACTATATTTATTGTAATAAGCAGAGATTTATTAACTATACTGATGATGCACAGAAAAAACATTGAACTGGTTGTTGGTCGAAAAAAGACGTATGTGTAATGCTTGGAACTGACTGTTGTATTTATATTCCAAGTAATACAGCCCCAGATGGGTCATTCACCAAAGCAATGGAGAAACTGAAAAACCTGAGAGAGGAAGTGACCAAGAACGCTGGAGCAGATAAGCATATTGGGAATTGGTTTAATTCACTTTTTGGGGCTTGGGGACAATGGTTAACTCAAGTGGGCATCATAATAGCTATTGCCATTGTTGTGTTTCTTTTACTGTTTTGTTGTATTGTGCCTCTCATTAGGTCTATGCTGACCAAAGCTGCGGCCAAACAGATGATTAACATATCGGTTAAACCAACTGGAATTGACATTGGGTACACCAACGAACACAGTGTGGGACCTGGACTGGATGAACTGGATGACTTTGACTTGGATAATTTTGTATGAGACCTTCCTGAGAAACAACGGAGTGGTAGGGAAGGGGTGCCTTTTTCTTTTTTATCATTTTTTATTTTTATCTTTTAGAATAGTATTAGAGAATTTGGGTAGAGTAGGCAGGAAGTTATAGGGTACTATGTATTTTCCTTTGGCATATGCCCCTTCCTGAAGTTATTTACTCCATAAATCATTTATGTTGAAATTACTATATTAAATTAAATGTAAAATGTGATTTTTTTTCAATCAAAAAAGAAAAAGATGAAGGTTTTAAGCAGGTCCCTGTCCATGTTTTGAGACAGTGCTATCAGATAAAGGGAATGATAAAGGACTATTTTCTGAGGGGTGACTGAGGGTCTGACTTGTCAGGGGTGCAATAACAGTGATTATTCATTCAGCCCGGCCTCCAGAGAATAGTTTGTTTTGTTTCGATTACTTTATTATTCATATAATTATGACATGATTAAACTAATCAAAGATTTTATTATTGGTATGATGATTAATTGTTTTAACACTGGGAAACATCACTAGCAAGTTTGAAGGAAAAAGAGGATCGACGAGCACCTCAGTGCTTAGCAGCATGAGTAGATTCAACTGGAGGTTTAAAAACCCACCATCTACTCCAACACCAGACAGTGCTGGATGGCAAAAGACTTGCCTGAGAGCTCCTCTGGCAACGAAGGACAGCAGCACCAGATAGCACTTCAGGCTACCGGAAATGTCTGAAGTTCCTCTGGCCACGTGGGATGAACCGGTGTACCTATCTTGCATTAAGTTGATTCATTTTGATTTTGATTATTTTGACTAATCACCTGTATATTCTACATAACCATGATAAACATGGGCAAGGCTCAAAGACATTTTCTGCACATGCTTACATACATATTGCTAATTTAACTAATTGATCATTGACCCCCAAAAGAATGTTTAGGTAGGGAAGCAGATTCTTTTACTCCTCTCTGGTCAAGTGGGAGGGGAAATGTTTGGGTCTGACTTCCTCTGGAGTGCACCGTCATGAAGAAACCAATTGTTAAAGAGTAAATGACGGACCTTTATTGGTTCATAGATGAATTGAAGAGTGGGTGGACTCATGGTGTTGCACTCTGGGAAAAGGGTTTAGTGGTGAGACTTAGTTAAGTCTCAAAGGGGGGAATATATTGTGAAATTCCTACTAGAAAATATTAGTTTATTGAAAGAATGAATGATAATGAAGAAATCAATATAATGGTTATTATGTGAAATCATTTCAATGCTTAGTATTCTAAAAATAGATGGTGAGGTAATAGTGGTAATATCCATTGCAAATGTTGGGTGATTTCCAGAAGATGACAAAGTATGATGTATTACTCATGTGATTGCCTCCAGGTGGCGGCCTTGGCCAAATTCCACCATTAAAAGATAAGCTGAGAGGACAAGTAGACTATTGTGGAAAACCGGACAGGCATAACGGATAAAAAAATGGAAAGAGCCAACTTTGATACATTGTATAAGAAGAGAGTGTATAAAACATGGAGCTTGGACAAACAAAGACTCAGAGGCAGTGGATGTGGCGGCTGTCTTCTCGGCTTTGTTACATTGTTTAATAAAGTCTTGCTTCTGGCACCTGGAACCCTGCTGTTTGAGCTTTTTTGACTACGCCGAAGAGATCTCCCTCTCTTGGGCCACGACACTAGATGACTACAAAGAGAGGCATTTGTGATTCTTTGTAAGAAGAAGTGCTTCTCTTTGGGGCAGTCTTGTTGGTGTTTGTTCATCATGGAGTTCTCCCAATGCCATTACTACAGCAGCATCCCCTTTGTAAACACTAGAGGGTGCTGTTTTAACCAAAGATTTGGTCTGGCACTCTTTGTTTTTGTACGTATTATGATTCTATCTTAATTAGGACTCTAAACTGTTCTACATTTCAGAAAACCGCATAATAGCTTCATTTGCATGAAATGCTGTAAATGTCTGAATGTACAAAAATGTCAGCATTCTTGACCCATGCTCAAGAATGCTGAGGCGTTCTAAAGATATCAACGCAGCAATCAAAGCTTAATGGCCTTTCAATAAATACACGTTTGCTGACGACCACAGCAAATCCAAATGGACATGGACAAGCTTATAATGGGTGCTGCAAACCAAACTGCTCAGATCAGCTCATCCTGAAAGCAGGCAGCGTGCTCCTGGTGTCTCTGTCTACAAATGACCTCCACTGATGCTACAGAGGTTCAGTCTTCAAAATGGACAAGATTTTCAACTACTACTACTGTCACTATCGGTACCCTTACAATGGCACTGACTTGTCTGTTGTATTTGGTAAGTGCTATTTGTTAGGATAGTTTCAAGTGACCAGTGCTTCAGGAGATAATTGACTCTCCGAGTTCTACATGCAATGGTAATTTAATCACATTATTCAACACATTAAGATTACTTCAAATGGGAGCATTGAATGTTCCTGTGTTCATAAGTGCTTCTCTTTGGGGTAGTTTTAATGAGGAAATGTACTGCAGCTAAGGCTCCACCTCTTTTCTATTTCTTGTTTTTTCCCCTTAGAATGAAAATTATTGCACCCATGTACTTCTCATCCCAACTTGTAGCTTTTCAATGCCAAAAGTACAGGGCAACATTTGGCCACTATTTGGCATGCTCCTCTGTACCCACTTTTTTCATTTCCTTGCCCTCTTGACTGCAAAGCAGCTGACGTTTGCTCTAACTTTAGCAGCTTTCTTTTCAACCAATGCAGAAAGTGCTATCAAGTTGGGGTAAATGTTTGCTGACTGACTCCCCTGTGTCAACCTGGTTATTATTGAGATGTGTTTCATTTGAAGGACACCCTCTAGATGACTACAAAGAGAAGCATTTGTGATTATGTGTACGAATAAGTGCTTCTCTTTGGGGCAGTCTTGTTGGTGATTGTTCATCATGGAGTTCTCCCAATGCCATTACTACAGCAGCATCCCCTTTGTAAACACTGGAGGGTGCTGTTTTAACCAAAGATTTTGTCTGGCACTCTTTGTTTTTGTACGTAGTATGATTCTGTCTTAAATAGGACTAAACTATTCTACATTCAGAAAACAGCATAATAGTTGCATTTGCATGAAATGCTTTAAATGTGTGAAAGGTCCAACCATGCTCAAGAATGCTGAGGCGTTCCAAAGATAATAACACAGCAATCAAAGCTTAATAGCCTTTCAATAAATACACGGGTGCCAACGACCACAGCAAATGCAAATGGACAAGCTTATAATGGATGCTGCAAACCAAACTGCTCAGATGAGCTCATCCTAAAAGCAGGCAGCATGCTCCTGGTGTCTCTGTCTGCAAATGACCTCCACTGATGCTACAGAGGTTCAGTCTTCAAAATGGACAAGATTTTCAACTACTACTACTGTCACTATCGGTACCCTTACAATGGCACTGACTTGTCTGTTGTATTTGGTAAGTGCTATTTGTTGGGGTAGTTTCAAGTGACCAGTGCTTCAGGAGATAATTGACTCTCCGAGTTCTACATGCAATGGTAATTTAATCACTTTATTCAACACATTAAGATTACTTCAAATGGGAGCATTGATTAGTCCTGTGTTCATAAGTGCTTCTCTTTGGGGTAGTTTTAATGAGGAAATGTACTGCAGCTAAGGCTCCACCTCTTTTCTATTTCTTGTTTTTTCCCCTTAGAATGAAAATTATTGCACCCATGTACTTCTCATCCCATCTTGTAGCTTTTCAATGCCAAAAGTACAGGGCAACATTTAGCCACTCTTTGGCATGCTCCTCTGTACCCACTTTTTTCATTTCCTTGCCCTCTTGACTGCAAAGCAGCTGATGTTTGCTCTAACTTTAGCAGCTTTCTTTTCAACCAATGCAGAAAGTGCTATCAAGTTGGGGTAAATGTTTGCTGACTGACTCCCCTGTGTCCACCTGGTTTTTACTGAGTTGTGTTTCATTTGAAGGAGACCCTCTAGATGACTACAAAGAGAAGCATTTGTGATTCTATGTAATAATAAGTTCTTCTCTTTGGGGCAGTCTTGTTGGTGTTTGTTCATCATGGAGTTCTCCCAATGCCAATACTACAGCAGCATCCCCTGTGTAAACACTAGAGGGTGCTGTTTTAACCAAAGTTTTGGTCTGGCACTCTTTGTTTTTGTATGTAGTATGATTCTGTCTTAATTAGGACTCTAAACTGTTCTACATTCAGAAAACAGCATAATAGTTGCATTTGCATGAAATGCTTTAAATGTGTGAAAGGTCCACCCATGCTCAAGAATGCTGAGGCGTTCCAAAGACAATAACAGCAATCAAAGCTTAATAGCCTTTCAATAAATACACGGGTGTCAACGACCAAACCAAATCCAAATGAACATGGACAAGCTTATAATGGGTGATGCAAAAACCAACCTGCTCAGATCAGCTCATCCTAAAAGCAGGCAGCATGCTCCTGGTGTCTCTGTCTGCAGATGACCTCCACTGATGCTAGAGAGTTTCAGTCTTCAACATGGACAAGATTTTCCGCTACTACTACTGTCACTATCGGTACCCTTACAATGGCACTGACTTGTCTGCTGTATTTGGTAAGTGCTATTTGTTGGGGTAGTTTCAAGTTACCAGTGCTTCAGGAGATAATTGACACTCAGAGTTCTACATGCAATGGTAATTTAATCACAGTATTCAACACATTAAGATTACTTTAAATGGGAGCATTGAATGGTCCTGTGTTCATAAGTGCTTCTCTTTGGGGTAGTTTTAATGAGGAAATGTACTGCAGCTAAGGCTCCACCTCTTTTCTATTTCTTGTTTTTTTCCCCCTTAGAATGAAAATGCTTGCACCCATGTACTTCTCATCCCAACTTGTGGCTTTTCAATGCCAAAAGTACAGGGCAACATTTGGCCACTATTTTGCATGCTCCTCTGTACCCACTTTTTCATTTTCTTGCCCTCTTGACTGCAAAGCATCCGATGTCTACTCTAACTTTAGCACCTTTCTTTTCGACCAGTGCAGAAAGTGCTATCAAGTTGGGGTAAATGTTTGCTGACTGTCTCCCCTGTGTCCACCTAGTTTTTATTGAGTTATGTTTCATTTAAAGGAGACCCTCTAGATGACTACAAAGAGAAGCATTTGTGATTCTATGTAATAATAAGTGCTTCTCTTTGGGGCAGTCTTGTTGGTGATTGTTCATCATGGAGTTCTCGCAATGCCATTACTACAGCAGCATCCCCTTTGTAAACACTAGAGGGTGCTGTTTTAACCAAAGTTTTGGTCTGGCACTTTTTGTTTTTGTATGTAGTATGATTCTGTCTTAATTAGGACTCTAAACTGTTCTACATTCAGAAAACCGCATAATAGGTTTATTTGCATGAAATGCTGTAAATGTCTGAATGTACAAAAATGTCAGCATTCTTGACCCATGCTCAAGAATGCTGAGGCGTTCCAAAGATAATAACACAGCAATCAAAGCTTAATAGCCTTTCAATAAATACACGGGTGCCAACGACCACAGCAAATCCAAATGGACATGGACAACCTTATAATGGGTTCTGCAAACCAAACTGCTCAGATCAGCTCATCCCGAAAGCAGGCAGCATGCTCCTGGTGTCTCTGTCTTCAAATGACCTCCACTGATGGTACAGAGGTTCAGTCTTCAAAATGGACAAGATTTTCCACTACTACTACTGTCACTATCGGTACCCTTACAATGGCACTGACTTGTCTGTTGTATTTGGTAAGTGCTATTTGTTGGGGTAGTTTCAAGTGACCAGTGCTTCAGGAGATAATTGACTCTCCGAGTTCTACATGCAATGGTAATTTAATCACATTATTCAACACATTAAGATTACTTCAAATGGGAGCATTGAATGGTCCTGTGTTCATAAGTGCTTCTCTTTGGGGTAGTTTTAATGAGGAAATGTACTGCAGCTAAGGCTCCACCTCTTTTCTAATTCTTGTTTTTTCCCCTTAGAATGAAAATTATTGCACCCATGTACTTCTCATCCCATCTTGTAGATTTTCAATGCCAAAAGTACAGGGCAATATTTGGCCACTCTTTGGCATGCTCCTCTGTACCCACTTTTTCATTTCCTTGCCCTCTTGACTTTAAAGTAGCTGACATTTGCTCTAACTTTAGCAGCTTTCTTTTCAACCAATGCAGAAAGTGCTATCAAGTTGGGGTAAATGTTTGCTGACTGACTCCCCTGTGTCAACCTGGTTATTATTGAGATGTGTTTCATTTGAAGGACACCCTCTAGATGACTACAAAGAGAAGCATTTGTGATTATGTGTAAGAATAAGTGCTTCTCTTTGGGGCAGTCTTGTTGGTGATTGTTCATCATGGAGTTCTCCCAATGCCATTACTACAGCAGCATCCCCTTTGTAAACACTGGAGGGTGCTGTTTTAACCAAAGATTTTGTCTGGCACTCTTTGTTTTTGTACGTAGTATGATTCTGTCTTAAAAAGGACTAAACTATTCTACATTCAGAAAACAGCATAATAGTTGCATTTGCATGAAATGCTTTAAATGTGTGAAAGGTCCACCCATGCTGAGGCGTTCCAAAGATAATAACACAGCAATCAAAGCTTAATAGCCTTTCAATAAATACACGGGTGCCAACGACCACAGCAAATCCAAATGGAAATGGACAAGCTTATAATGGATGCTGCAAACCAAACTGCTCAGATGAGCTCATCCTAAAAGCAGGCAGCATGCTCCTGGTGTCTCTGTCTGCAAATGACCTCCACTGATGCTACAGAGGTTCAGTCTTCAAAATGGACAAGATTTTCAACTACTACTACTGTCACTATCGGTACCCTTACAATGGCACTGACTTGTCTGTTGTATTTGGTAAGTGCTATTTGTTGGGGTAGTTTCAAGTGACCAGTGCTTCAGGAGATAATTGACACTCCGAGTTCTACATGCAATGGTAATTTAATCACAGTTTTCAACACATTAAGATTACTTCAAATGGGAGCATTGAATGGTCCTGTGTTCATAAGTGCTTCTCTTTGGGGTAGTTTTAATGAGGAAATGTACTGCAGCTAAGGCTCCACCTCTTTTCTATTTCTTGTTTTTTCCCCTTAGAATGAAAATTATTGCACCCATGTACTTCTCATCCCAACTTGTAGCTTTTCAATGCCAAAAGTACAGGGCAACATTTGGCCACTATTTGGCATGCTCCGCTGTACCCACTTTTTTCATTTCCTTGCCCTCTTGACTGCAAAGCAGCTGATGTTTGCTCTAACTTTAGCAGCTTTCTTTTCAACCAATGCAGAAAGTGCTATCAAGTTGGGGTAAATGTTTGCTGACTGACTCCCCTGTGTCCACCTGGTTTTTATTGAGTTGTGTTTCATTTGAAGGAGACCCTCTAGATGACTACAAAGAGAAGCATTTGTGATTCTATGTAATAATAAGTGCTTCTCTTTGGGGTAGTCTTGTTGGTGTTTGTTCATCATGGAGTTCTCCCAATGCCATTACTACAGCATTATCCCCTTTGTAAACACTGGAGGGTGCTGTTTTAACCAAAGATTTGGTCTGGCACTCTTAGATTTTGTACGTAGTATGATTCTGTCTTAAATAGGACTCTAAACTGTTCTACATTCAGAAAACAGCATAATAGTTGCATTTGCATGAAATGCTTTAAATGTATGAAAGGTCCACCCATGCTCAAGAATGCTGAGGTGTTCCAAAGATAATAACACAGCAATCAAAGCTTAATAGCCTTTCAATAAATACACAGGTGCCAACGACCACAGCAAATCCAAATGGACATGGACAAGCTTATAATGGGTGCTGCAAACCAAACTGCTCAGATCAGCTCATCCTGAAAGCAGGCAGCGTGCTCCTGGTGTCTCTGTCTGCAAATGACCTCCACTGATGCTACAGAGGTTCAGTCTTCAAAATGGACAAGATTTTCAACTACTACTACTGTCACTATCGGTACCCTTACAATGGCACTGACTTGTCTGTTGTATTTGGTAAGTGCTATTTGTTGGGGTAGTTTCAAGTGACCAGTGCTTCAGGAGATAATTGACTCTCCAAGTTCTGCATGCAATGGTAATTTAATCACATTATTCAACACATTAAGATTACTTCAAATGGGAGCATTGAATGGTCCTGTGTTCATAAGTGCTTCTCTTTGGGGTAGTTTTAATGAGGAAATGTACTGCAGCTAAGGCTCCACCTCTTTTCTATTTCTTGTTTTTTCCCCTTAGAATGAAAATTATTGCACCCATGTACTTCTCATCCCATCTTGTAGATTTTCAATGCCAAAAGTACAGGGCAATATTTGGCCACTCTTTGGCATGCTCATCTGTACCCACTTTTTCATTTCCTTGCCCTCTTGACTTTAAAGTAGCTGACATTTGCTCTAACTTTAGCAGCTTTCTTTTCAACCAATGCAGAAAGTGCTATCAAGTTGGGGTAAATGTTTGCTGACTGACTCCCCTGTGTCAACCTGGTTATTATTGAGATGTGTTTCATTTGAAGGACACCCTCTAGATGACTACAAAGAGAAGCATTTGTGATTATGTGTACGAATAAGTGCTTCTCTTTGGGGCAGTCTTGTTGGTGATTGTTCATCATGGAGTTCTCCCAATGCCATTACTACAGCAGCATCCCCTTTGTAAACACTGGAGGGTGCTGTTTTAACCAAAGATTTTGTCTGGCACTCTTTGTTTTTGTACGTAGTATGATTCTGTCTTAAATAGGACTAAACTATTCTACATTCAGAAAACAGCATAATAGTTGCATTTGCATGAAATGCTTTAAATGTGTGAAAGGTCCAACCATGCTCAAGAATGCTGAGGCGTTCCAAAGATAATAACACAGCAATCAAAGCTTAATAGCCTTTCAATAAATACACGGGTGCCAACGACCACAGCAAATGCAAATGGACAAGCTTATAATGGATGCTGCAAACCAAACTGCTCAGATGAGCTCATCCTAAAAGCAGGCAGCATGCTCCTGGTGTCTCTGTCTGCAAATGACCTCCACTGATGCTACAGAGGTTCAGTCTTCAAAATGGACAAGATTTTCAACTACTACTACTGTCACTATCGGTACCCTTACAATGGCACTGACTTGTCTGTTGTATTTGGTAAGTGCTATTTGTTGGGGTAGTTTCAAGTGACCAGTGCTTCAGGAGATAATTGACTCTCCGAGTTCTACATGCAATGGTAATTTAATCACTTTATTCAACACATTAAGATTACTTCAAATGGGAGCATTGATTAGTCCTGTGTTCATAAGTGCTTCTCTTTGGGGTAGTTTTAATGAGGAAATGTACTGCAGCTAAGGCTCCACCTCTTTTCTATTTCTTGTTTTTTCCCCTTAGAATGAAAATTATTGCACCCATGTACTTCTCATCCCATCTTGTAGCTTTTCAATGCCAAAAGTACAGGGCAACATTTAGCCACTCTTTGGCATGCTCCTCTGTACCCACTTTTTTCATTTCCTTGCCCTCTTGACTGCAAAGCAGCTGATGTTTGCTCTAACTTTAGCAGCTTTCTTTTCAACCAATGCAGAAAGTGCTATCAAGTTGGGGTAAATGTTTGCTGACTGACTCCCCTGTGTCCACCTGGTTTTTACTGAGTTGTGTTTCATTTGAAGGAGACCCTCTAGATGACTACAAAGAGAAGCATTTGTGATTCTATGTAATAATAAGTTCTTCTCTTTGGGGCAGTCTTGTTGGTGTTTGTTCATCATGGAGTTCTCCCAATGCCAATACTACAGCAGCATCCCCTGTGTAAACACTAGAGGGTGCTGTTTTAACCAAAGTTTTGGTCTGGCACTCTTTGTTTTTGTATGTAGTATGATTCTGTCTTAATTAGGACTCTAAACTGTTCTACATTCAGAAAACAGCATAATAGTTGCATTTGCATGAAATGCTTTAAATGTGTGAAAGGTCCACCCATGCTCAAGAATGCTGAGGCGTTCCAAAGACAATAACAGCAATCAAAGCTTAATAGCCTTTCAATAAATACACGGGTGTCAACGACCAAACCAAATCCAAATGAACATGGACAAGCTTATAATGGGTGATGCAAAAACCAACCTGCTCAGATCAGCTCATCCTAAAAGCAGGCAGCATGCTCCTGGTGTCTCTGTCTGCAGATGACCTCCACTGATGCTAGAGAGTTTCAGTCTTCAACATGGACAAGATTTTCCGCTACTACTACTGTCACTATCGGTACCCTTACAATGGCACTGACTTGTCTGCTGTATTTGGTAAGTGCTATTTGTTGGGGTAGTTTCAAGTTACCAGTGCTTCAGGAGATAATTGACACTCAGAGTTCTACATGCAATGGTAATTTAATCACAGTATTCAACACATTAAGATTACTTTAAATGGGAGCATTGAATGGTCCTGTGTTCATAAGTGCTTCTCTTTGGGGTAGTTTTAATGAGGAAATGTACTGCAGCTAAGGCTCCACCTCTTTTCTATTTCTTGTTTTTCCCCCTTAGAATGAAAATGCTTGCACCCATGTACTTCTCATCCCAACTTGTGGCTTTTCAATGCCAAAAGTACAGGGCAACATTTGGCCACTATTTTGCATGCTCCTCTGTACCCACTTTTTCATTTTCTTGCCCTCTTGACTGCAAAGCATCCGATGTCTACTCTAACTTTAGCACCTTTCTTTTCGACCAGTGCAGAAAGTGCTATCAAGTTGGGGTAAATGTTTGCTGACTGTCTCCCCTGTGTCCACCTAGTTTTTATTGAGTTATGTTTCATTTAAAGGAGACCCTCTAGATGACTACAAAGAGAAGCATTTGTGATTCTATGTAATAATAAGTGCTTCTCTTTGGGGCAGTCTTGTTGGTGATTGTTCATCATGGAGTTCTCGCAATGCCATTACTACAGCAGCATCCCCTTTGTAAACACTAGAGGGTGCTGTTTTAACCAAAGTTTTGGTCTGGCACTTTTTGTTTTTGTATGTAGTATGATTCTGTCTTAATTAGGACTCTAAACTGTTCTACATTCAGAAAACCGCATAATAGGTTTATTTGCATGAAATGCTGTAAATGTCTGAATGTACAAAAATGTCAGCATTCTTGACCCATGCTCAAGAATGCTGAGGCGTTCCAAAGATAATAACACAGCAATCAAAGCTTAATAGCCTTTCAATAAATACACGGGTGCCAACGACCACAGCAAATCCAAATGGACATGGACAACCTTATAATGGGTTCTGCAAACCAAACTGCTCAGATCAGCTCATCCCGAAAGCAGGCAGCATGCTCCTGGTGTCTCTGTCTTCAAATGACCTCCACTGATGGTACAGAGGTTCAGTCTTCAAAATGGACAAGATTTTCCACTACTACTACTGTCACTATCGGTACCCTTACAATGGCACTGACTTGTCTGTTGTATTTGGTAAGTGCTATTTGTTGGGGTAGTTTCAAGTGACCAGTGCTTCAGGAGATAATTGACTCTCCGAGTTCTACATGCAAGGGTAATTTAATCACATTATTCAACACATTAAGATTACTTCAAATGGGAGCATTGAATGGTCCTGTGTTCATAAGTGCTTCTCTTTGGGGTAGTTTTAATGAGGAAATGTACTGCAGCTAAGGCTCCACCTCTTTTCTAATTCTTGTTTTTTCCCCTTAGAATGAAAATTATTGCACCCATGTACTTCTCATCCCATCTTGTAGATTTTCAATGCCAAAAGTACAGGGCAATATTTGGCCACTCTTTGGCATGCTCCTCTGTACCCACTTTTTCATTTCCTTGCCCTCTTGACTTTAAAGTAGCTGACATTTGCTCTAACTTTAGCAGCTTTCTTTTCAACCAATGCAGAAAGTGCTATCAAGTTGGGGTAAATGTTTGCTGACTGACTCCCCTGTGTCAACCTGGTTATTATTGAGATGTGTTTCATTTGAAGGACACCCTCTAGATGACTACAAAGAGAAGCATTTGTGATTATGTGTAAGAATAAGTGCTTCTCTTTGGGGCAGTCTTGTTGGTGATTGTTCATCATGGAGTTCTCCCAATGCCATTACTACAGCAGCATCCCCTTTGTAAACACTGGAGGGTGCTGTTTTAACCAAAGATTTTGTCTGGCACTCTTTGTTTTTGTACGTAGTATGATTCTGTCTTAAAAAGGACTAAACTATTCTACATTCAGAAAACAGCATAATAGTTGCATTTGCATGAAATGCTTTAAATGTGTGAAAGGTCCACCCATGCTCAAGAATGCTGAGGCGTTCCAAAGATAATAACACAGCAATCAAAGCTTAATAGCCTTTCAATAAATACACGGGTGCCAACGACCACAGCAAATCCAAATGGAAATGGACAAGCTTATAATGGATGCTGCAAACCAAACTGCTCAGATGAGCTCATCCTAAAAGCAGGCAGCATGCTCCTGGTGTCTCTGTCTGCAAATGACCTCCACTGATGCTACAGAGGTTCAGTCTTCAAAATGGACAAGATTTTCAACTACTACTACTGTCACTATCGGTACCCTTACAATGGCACTGACTTGTCTGTTGTATTTGGTAAGTGCTATTTGTTGGGGTAGTTTCAAGTGACCAGTGCTTCAGGAGATAATTGACACTCCGAGTTCTACATGCAATGGTAATTTAATCACAGTTTTCAACACATTAAGATTACTTCAAATGGGAGCATTGAATGGTCCTGTGTTCATAAGTGCTTCTCTTTGGGGTAGTTTTAATGAGGAAATGTACTGCAGCTAAGGCTCCACCTCTTTTCTATTTCTTGTTTTTTCCCCTTAGAATGAAAATTATTGCACCCATGTACTTCTCATCCCAACTTGTAGCTTTTCAATGCCAAAAGTACAGGGCAACATTTGGCCACTATTTGGCATGCTCCGCAGTACCCACTTTTTTCATTTCCTTGCCCTCTTGACTGCAAAGCAGCTGATGTTTGCTCTAACTTTAGCAGCTTTCTTTTCAACCAATGCAGAAAGTGCTATCAAGTTGGGGTAAATGTTTGCTGACTGACTCCCCTGTGTCCACCTGGTTTTTATTGAGTTGTGTTTCATTTGAAGGAGACCCTCTAGATGACTACAAAGAGAAGCATTTGTGATTCTATGTAATAATAAGTGCTTCTCTTTGGGGTAGTCTTGTTGGTGTTTGTTCATCATGGAGTTCTCCCAATGCCATTACTACAGCATTATCCCCTTTGTAAACACTGGAGGGTGCTGTTTTAACCAAAGATTTGGTCTGGCACTCTTTGATTTTGTACGTAGTATGATTCTGTCTTAAATAGGACTCTAAACTGTTCTACATTCAGAAAACAGCATAATAGTTGCATTTGCATGAAATGCTTTAAATGTATGAAAGGTCCACCCATGCTCAAGAATGCTGAGGTGTTCCAAAGATAATAACACAGCAATCAAAGCTTAATAGCCTTTCAATAAATACACAGGTGCCAACGACCACAGCAAATCCAAATGGACATGGACAAGCTTATAATGGGTGCTGCAAACCAAACTGCTCAGATCAGCTCATCCTGAAAGCAGGCAGCGTGCTCCTGGTGTCTCTGTCTGCAAATGACCTCCACTGATGCTACAGAGGTTCAGTCTTCAAAATGGACAAGATTTTCAACTACTACTACTGTCACTATCGGTACCCTTACAATGGCACTGACTTGTCTGTTGTATTTGGTAAGTGCTATTTGTTGGGGTAGTTTCAAGTGACCAGTGCTTCAGGAGATAATTGACTCTCCAAGTTCTGCATGCAATGGTAATTTAATCACATTATTCAACACATTAAGATTACTTCAAATGGGAGCATTGAATGGTCCTGTGTTCATAAGTGCTTCTCTTTGTGGTAGTTTTAATGAGGAAATGTACTGCAGCTAAGGCTCCACCTCTTTTCTATTTCTTGTTTTTTCCCCTTAGAATGAAAATTATTGCACCCATGTACTTCTCATCCCAACTTGTAGCTTTTCAATGCCAAAAGTACAGGGCAACATTTGGCCACTATTTGGCATGCTCCGCTGTACCCACTTTTTTCATTTCCTTGCCCTCTTGACTGCAAAGCAGCTGACGTTTGCTCTAACTTTAGCAGCTTTCTTTTCAACCAATGCAGAAAGTGCTATCAAGTTGGGGTAAATGTTTGCTGACTGACTCCCCTGTGTCCACCTGGTTTTTATTGAGTTGTGTTTCATTTGAAGGAGACCCTCTAGATGACTACAAAGAGAAGCATTTGTGATTCTATGTAATAATAAGTGCTTCTCTTTGGGGTAGTCTTGTTGGTGTTTGTTCATCATGGAGTTCTCCCAATGCCAATACTACAGCAGCATCCCCTTTGTAAACACTAGAGGGTGCTGTTTTAACCAAAGTTTTGGTCTGGCACTCTTTGTTTTTGTATGTAGTATGATTCTGTCTTAATTAGGACTCTAAACTGTTCTACATTCAGAAAACCGCATAATAGCTTCATTTGCATGAAATGCTTTAAATGTGTGAAAGGTCCACCCATGCTCAGGAATGCTGAGGCGTTCCAAAGACAATAACAGCAATGAAAGCTTAATAGCCTTTCAATAAATACACGGGTGCCAACGACCACAGCAAATCCAAATGGACATGGACAAGCTTATAATGGGTGCTGCAAACCAAGCTGCTCAGATCAGCTCATCCTGAAAGGAGGCAGCGTGCTCCTGGTGTCTCTGTCTGCAAATGACCTCCACTGGTGCTACAGAGGTTCAGTCTTCAAAATGGACAAGATTTTCAACTACTACTACTGTCACTATCGGTACCCTTACAATGGCACTGACTTGTCTGTTGTATTTGGTAAGTGCTACTTGTTGGGGTAGTTTCAAGTGACCAGTGCTTCAGGAGATAATTGACTCTCCGAGTTCTACATGCAATGGTAATTTAATCACATTATTCAACACATTAAGATTACTTCAAATGGGAGCATTGAATGGTCCTGTGTTCATAAGTGCTTCTCTTTGGGGTAGTTTTAATGAGGAAATGTACTGCAGCTAAGGCTCCACCTCTTTTCTATTTCTTGTTTTTTCCCCTTAGAATGAAAATTATTGCACCCATGTACTTCTCATCCCAACTTGTAGCTTTTCAATGCCAAAAGTACAGGGCAACATTTGGCCACTATTTGGCATGCTCCGCTGTACCCACTTTTTTCATTTCCTTGCCCTCTTGACTGCAAAGCAGCTGATGTTTGCTCTAACTTTAGCAGCTTTCTTTTCAACCAATGCAGAGCTATCAAGTTGGGGTAAATGTTTGCTGACTGACTCCACTGTGTCCACCTGGTTATTATTGAGCTGTGTTTCATTTGAAGGACACCCTCTAGATGACTACAAAGAGAAGCATTTGTGATTCTGTGTAAGAATGAGTGCTTCTCTTTGGGGCAGTCTTGTTGGTGATTGTTCATCATGGAGTTCTCCCAATGCCATTACTACAGCAGCATCCCCTTTGTAAACACTGGAGGGTGCTGTTTTAACCAAAGATTTGGTCTGGCACTCTTTGATTTTGTACGTAGTATGATTCTGTCTTAAATAGGACTCTAAACTGTTCTACATTCAGAAAACAGCATAATAGTTGCATTTGCATGAAATGCTTTAAATGTGTCAAAAGTCCACCCATGCTCAAGAATGCTGAGGCGTTCCAAAGATAATAACACAGCAATCAAAGCTTAATAGCCTTTCAATAAATACACAGGTGCCAACGACCACAGCAAATCCAAATGGACATGGACAAGCTTATAATGGGTGCTGCAAACCAAACTGCTCAGATCAGCTCATCCTGAAAGCAGGCAGCGTGCTCCTGGTGTCTCTGTCTGCAAATGACCTCCACTGATGCTACAGAGGTTCAGTCTTCAAAATGGACAAGATTTTCAACTACTACTACTGTCACTATCGGTACCCTTACAATGGCACTGACTTGTCTGTTGTATTTGGTAAGTGCTATTTGTTGGGGTAGTTTCAAGTGGCCAGTGCTTCAGGAGATAATTGACTCTCCGAGTTCTACATGCAATGGTAATTTAATCACATTATTCAACACATTAAGATTACTTCAAATGGGAGCATTGAATGGTCCTGTGTTCATAAGTGCTTCTCTTTGGGGTAGTTTTAATGAGGAAATGTACTGCAACTAAGGCTCCACCTCGTTTCTATTTCTTGTTTTTTCCCCTTAGGATGAAAATTATTGCACCCATGTACTTCTCATCCCAACTTGTAGCTTTTCAATGCCAAAAGTAAAGGGCAACATTTGGCCACTATTTGGCATGCTCCTCTGTACCCACTTTTTTCATTTCCTTGCCCTCTTGGCTGCAAAGCAGCTGACGTTTGCTCTAACTTTAGCACCTTTCTTTTCAACCAATGCAGAAAGTGCTATCAAGTTGGGGTAAATGTTTGCTGACTGACTCCACTTTGTCCACCTGGTTATTATTGAGCTGTGTTTCATTTGAAGGACACCCTCTAGATGACTACAAAGAGAAGCATTTGTGATTCTGTGTAAGAATGAGTGTTTTTCTTTGGGGCAGTCTTGTTGGTGATTGTTCATCATGGAGTTCTCCCAATGCCATTACTACAGCATTATCCCCTTTGTAAACACTGGAGGGTGCTGTTTTAACCAAAGATTTGGTCTGGCACCTTTGATTTTGTACGTAGTATGATTCTGTCTTAAATAGGACTCTAAACTGTTCTACATTCAGAAAACAGCATAATAGTTGCATTTGCATGAAATGCTTTAAATGTGTGAAAGGTCCACCCATGCTCAAGAATGCTGAGGTGTTCCAAAGATAATAACACAGCAATCAAAGCTTAATAGCCTTTCAATAAATACACAGGTGCCAACGACCACAGCAAATCCAAATGGACATGGACAAGCTTATAATGGGTGCTGCAAACCAAACTGCTCAGATCAGCTCATCCTGAAAGCAGGCAGCGTGCTCCTGGTGTCTCTGTCTGCAAATGACCTCCACTGATGCTACAGAGGTTCAGTCTTCAAAATGGACAAGATTTTCAACTACTACTACTGTCACTATCGGTACCCTTACAATGGCACTGACTTGTCTGTTGTATTTGGTAAGTGCTATTTGTTGGGGTAGTTTCAAGTGACCAGTGCTTCAGGAGATAATTGACTCTCCGAGTTCTACATGCAATGGTAATTTAATCACATTATTCAACACATTAAGATTACTTCAAATGGGAGCATTGAATGGTCCTGTGTTCATAAGTGCTTCTCTTTGTGGTAGTTTTAATGAGGAAATGTACTGCAGCTAAGGCTCCACCTCTTTTCTATTTCTTGTTTTTTCCCCTTAGAATGAAAATTATTGCACCCATGTACTTGTCATCCCAACTTGTAGCTTTTCAATGCCAAAAGTACAGGGCAACATTTGGCCACTATTTGGCATGCTCCCCTGTACCCACTTTTTTCATTTCCTTGCCCTCTTGACTGCAAAGCAGCTGGTGTTTGCTCTAACTTTAGCAGCTTTCTTGTCAACCAATGCAGAGCTATCAAGTTGGGGTAAATGTTTGCTGACTGACTCCACTGTGTCCACCTAGTTATTATTGAGCTGTGTTTCATTTGAAGGACACCCTCTAGATGACTACAAAGAGAAGCATTTGTGATTCTGTGTAAGAATGAGTGCTTCTCTTTGGGGCAGTCTTGTTGGTGATTGTTCATCATGGAGTTCTCCCAATGCCATTACTACAGCAGCATCCCCTTTGTAAACACTGGAGGGTGCTGTTTTAACCAAAGATTTGGTCTGGCACTCTTTGATTTTGTACGTAGTATGATTCTGTCTTAAATAGGACTCTAAACTGTTCTACATTCAGAAAACAGCATAATAGTTGCATTTGCATGAAATGCTTTAAATGTGTGAAAGGTCCACCCATGCTCAAGAATGCTGAGGCGTTCCAAAGATAATAACACAGCAATCAAAGCTTAATAGCCTTTCAATAAATACACAGGTGCCAACGACCACAGCAAATCCAAATGGACATGGACAAGCTTATAATGGGTGCTGCAAACCAAACTGCTCAGATCAGCTCATCCTGAAAGCAGGCAGCATGCTCCTGGTGTCTCTGTCTGCAAATGACCTCCACTGATGCTACAGAGGTTCAGTCTTCAAAATGGACAAGATTTTCAACTACTACTACTGTCACTATCGGTACCCTTACAATGGCACTGACTTGTCTGTTGTATTTAGTAAGTGCTATTTGTTGGGGTAGTTTCAAGTGACCAGTGCTTCAGGAGATAATTGACTCTCCGAGTTCTACATGCAATGGTAATTTAATCACATTATTCAACACATTAAGATTACTTCAAATGGGAGCATTGAATGGTCCTGTGTTCATAAGTGCTTCTCTTTGGGGTAGTTTTAATGAGGAAATGTACTGCAGCTAAGGCTCCACCTCTTTTCTATTTCTTGTTTTTTCCCCTTAGAATGAAAATTATTGCACCCATGTACTTCTCATCCCAACTTGTAGCTTTTCAATGCCAAAAGTACAGGGCAACATTTGGCCACTATTTGGCATGCTCCGCTGTACCCACTTTTTCATTTCCTTGCCCTCTTGACTGCAAAGCAGCTGATGTTTGCTCTAACTTTAGCAGCTTTCTTTTCAACCAATGCAGAGCTATCAAGTTGGGGTAAATGTTTGCTGACTGACTCCACTGTGTCCACCTGGTTATTATTGAGCTGTGTTTCATTTGAAGGACACCCTCTAGATGACTACAAAGAGAAGCATTTGTGATTCTATGTAATAATAAGTGCTTCTCTTTGGGGTAGTCTTGTTGGTGTTTGTTCATCATGGAGTTCTCCCAATGCCAATACTACAGCAGCATCCCCTTTGTAAACACTAGAGGGTGCTGTTTTAACCAAAGTTTTGGTCTGGCACTCTTTGTTTTTGTATGTAGTATGATTCTGTCTTAATTAGGACTCTAAACTGTTCTACATTCAGAAAACCGCATAATAGCTTCATTTGCATGAAATGCTTTAAATGTGTGAAAGGTCCACCCATGCTCAGGAATGCTGAGGCGTTCCAAAGACAATAACAGCAATGAAAGCTTAATAGCCTTTCAATAAATACACGGGTGCCAACGACCACAGCAAATCCAAATGGACATGGACAAGCTTATAATGGGTGCTGCAAACCAAGCTGCTCAGATCAGCTCATCCTGAAAGGAGGCAGCGTGCTCCTGGTGTCTCTGTCTGCAAATGACCTCCACTGGTGCTACAGAGGTTCAGTCTTCAAAATGGACAAGATTTTCAACTACTACTACTGTCACTATCGGTACCCTTACAATGGCACTGACTTGTCTGTTGTATTTGGTAAGTGCTATTTGTTGGGGTAGTTTCAAGTGACCAGTGCTTCAGGAGATAATTGACTCTCCGAGTTCTACATGCAATGGTAATTTAATCACATTATTCAACACATTAAGATTACTTCAAATGGGAGCATTGAATGGTCCTGTGTTCATAAGTGCTTCTCTTTGGGGTAGTTTTAATGAGGAAATGTACTGCAGCTAAGGCTCCACCTCTTTTCTATTTCTTGTTTTTTCCCCTTAGAATGAAAATTATTGCACCCATGTACTTGTCATCCCAACTTGTAGCTTTTCAATGCCAAAAGTACAGGGCAACATTTGGCCACTATTTGGCATGCTCCGCTGTACCCACTTTTTTCATTTCCTTGCCCTCTTGACTGCAAAGCAGCTGATGTTTGCTCTAACTTTAGCAGCTTTCTTTTCAACCAATGCAGAGCTATCAAGTTGGGGTAAATGTTTGCTGACTGACTCCACTGTGTCCACCTGGTTATTATTGAGCTGTGTTTCATTTGATGGACACCCTCTAGATGACTACAAAGAGAAGCATTTGTGATTCTGTGTAAGAATGAGTGCTTCTCTTTGGGGCAGTCTTGTTGGTGATTGTTCATCATGGAGTTCTCCCAATGCCATTACTACAGCAGCATCCCCTTTGTAAACACTGGAGGGTGCTGTTTTAACCAAAGATTTGGTCTGGCACCTTTGATTTTGTACGTAGTATGATTCTGTCTTAAATAGGACTCTAAACTGTTCTACATTCAGAAAACAGCATAATAGTTGCATTTGCATGAAATGCTTTAAATGTGTGAAAGGTCCACCCATGCTCAAGAATGCTGAGGTGTTCCAAAGATAATAACACAGCAATCAAAGCTTAATAGCCTTTCAATAAATACACAGGTGCCAACGACCACAGCAAATCCAAATGGACATGGACAAGCTTATAATGGGTGCTGCAAACCAAACTGCTCAGATCAGCTCATCCTGAAAGCAGGCAGCGTGCTCCTGGTGTCTCTGTCTGCAAATGACCTCCACTGATGCTACAGAGGTTCAGTCTTCAAAATGGACAAGATTTTCAACTACTACTACTGTCACTATCGGTACCCTTACAATGGCACTGACTTGTCTGTTGTATTTGGTAAGTGCTATTTGTTGGGGTAGTTTCAAGTGACCAGTGCTTCAGGAGATAATTGACTCTCCGAGTTCTACATGCAATGGTAATTTAATCACATTATTCAACACATTAAGATTACTTCAAATGGGAGCATTGAATGGTCCTGTGTTCATAAGTGCTTCTCTTTGTGGTAGTTTTAATGAGGAAATGTACTGCAGCTAAGGCTCCACCTCTTTTCTATTTCTTGTTTTTTCCTCTTAGAATGAAAATTATTGCACCCATGTACTTGTCATCCCAACTTGTAGCTTTTCAATGCCAAAAGTACAGGGCAACATTTGGCCACTATTTGGCATGCTCCGCTGTACCCACTTTTTTCATTTCCTTGCCCTCTTGACTGCAAAGCAGCTGGTGTTTGCTCTAACTTTAGCAGCTTTCTTGTCAACCAATGCAGAGTTATCAAGTTGGGGTAAATGTTTGCTGACTGACTCCACTGTGTCCACCTAGTTATTATTGAGCTGTGTTTCATTTGAAGGACACCCTCTAGATGACTACAAAGAGAAGCATTTGTGATTCTGTGTAAGAACGAGTGCTTCTCTTTGGGGCAGTCTTGTTGGTGATTGTTCATCATGGAGTTCTCCCAATGCCATTACTACAGCAGCATCCCCTTTGTAAACACTGGAGGGTGCTGTTTTAACCAAAGATTTGGTCTGGCACTCTTTGATTTTGTATGTAGTATGATTCTGTCTTAAATAGGACTCTAAACTGTTCTACATTCAGAAAACAGCATAATAGTTGCATTTGCATGAAATGCTTTAAATGTGTGAAAGGTCCACCCATGCTCAGGAATGCTGAGGCGTTCCAAAGACAATAACAGCAATGAAAGCTTAATAGCCTTTCAATAAATACACGGGTGCCAACGACCACAGCAAATCCAAATGGACATGGACAACCTTATAATGGGTTCTGCAAACCAAACTGCTCAGATCAGCTCATCCCGAAAGCAGGCAGCATGCTCCTGGTGTCTCTGTCTTCAAATGACCTCCACTGATGGTACAGAGGTTCAGTCTTCAAAATGGACAAGATTTTCCACTACTACTACTGTCACTATCGGTACCCTTACAATGGCACTGACTTGTCTGTTGTATTTGGTAAGTGCTATTTGTTGGGGTAGTTTCAAGTGACCAGTGCTTCAGGAGATAATTGACTCTCCGAGTTCTACATGCAAGGGTAATTTAATCACATTATTCAACACATTAAGATTACTTCAAATGGGAGCATTGAATGGTCCTGTGTTCATAAGTGCTTCTCTTTGGGGTAGTTTTAATGAGGAAATGTACTGCAGCTAAGGCTCCACCTCTTTTCTAATTCTTGTTTTTTCCCCTTAGAATGAAAATTATTGCACCCATGTACTTCTCATCCCATCTTGTAGATTTTCAATGCCAAAAGTACAGGGCAATATTTGGCCACTCTTTGGCATGCTCCTCTGTACCCACTTTTTCATTTCCTTGCCCTCTTGACTTTAAAGTAGCTGACATTTGCTCTAACTTTAGCAGCTTTCTTTTCAACCAATGCAGAAAGTGCTATCAAGTTGGGGTAAATGTTTGCTGACTGACTCCCCTGTGTCAACCTGGTTATTATTGAGATGTGTTTCATTTGAAGGACACCCTCTAGATGACTACAAAGAGAAGCATTTGTGATTATGTGTAAGAATAAGTGCTTCTCTTTGGGGCAGTCTTGTTGGTGATTGTTCATCATGGAGTTCTCCCAATGCCATTACTACAGCAGCATCCCCTTTGTAAACACTGGAGGGTGCTGTTTTAACCAAAGATTTTGTCTGGCACTCTTTGTTTTTGTACGTAGTATGATTCTGTCTTAAAAAGGACTAAACTATTCTACATTCAGAAAACAGCATAATAGTTGCATTTGCATGAAATGCTTTAAATGTGTGAAAGGTCCACCCATGCTCAAGAATGCTGAGGCGTTCCAAAGATAATAACACAGCAATCAAAGCTTAATAGCCTTTCAATAAATACACGGGTGCCAACGACCACAGCAAATCCAAATGGAAATGGACAAGCTTATAATGGATGCTGCAAACCAAACTGCTCAGATGAGCTCATCCTAAAAGCAGGCAGCATGCTCCTGGTGTCTCTGTCTGCAAATGACCTCCACTGATGCTACAGAGGTTCAGTCTTCAAAATGGACAAGATTTTCAACTACTACTACTGTCACTATCGGTACCCTTACAATGGCACTGACTTGTCTGTTGTATTTGGTAAGTGCTATTTGTTGGGGTAGTTTCAAGTGACCAGTGCTTCAGGAGATAATTGACACTCCGAGTTCTACATGCAATGGTAATTTAATCACAGTTTTCAACACATTAAGATTACTTCAAATGGGAGCATTGAATGGTCCTGTGTTCATAAGTGCTTCTCTTTGGGGTAGTTTTAATGAGGAAATGTACTGCAGCTAAGGCTCCACCTCTTTTCTATTTCTTGTTTTTTCCCCTTAGAATGAAAATTATTGCACCCATGTACTTCTCATCCCAACTTGTAGCTTTTCAATGCCAAAAGTACAGGGCAACATTTGGCCACTATTTGGCATGCTCCGCAGTACCCACTTTTTTCATTTCCTTGCCCTCTTGACTGCAAAGCAGCTGATGTTTGCTCTAACTTTAGCAGCTTTCTTTTCAACCAATGCAGAAAGTGCTATCAAGTTGGGGTAAATGTTTGCTGACTGACTCCCCTGTGTCCACCTGGTTTTTATTGAGTTGTGTTTCATTTGAAGGAGACCCTCTAGATGACTACAAAGAGAAGCATTTGTGATTCTATGTAATAATAAGTGCTTCTCTTTGGGGTAGTCTTGTTGGTGTTTGTTCATCATGGAGTTCTCCCAATGCCATTACTACAGCATTATCCCCTTTGTAAACACTGGAGGGTGCTGTTTTAACCAAAGATTTGGTCTGGCACTCTTTGATTTTGTACGTAGTATGATTCTGTCTTAAATAGGACTCTAAACTGTTCTACATTCAGAAAACAGCATAATAGTTGCATTTGCATGAAATGCTTTAAATGTATGAAAGGTCCACCCATGCTCAAGAATGCTGAGGTGTTCCAAAGATAATAACACAGCAATCAAAGCTTAATAGCCTTTCAATAAATACACAGGTGCCAACGACCACAGCAAATCCAAATGGACATGGACAAGCTTATAATGGGTGCTGCAAACCAAACTGCTCAGATCAGCTCATCCTGAAAGCAGGCAGCGTGCTCCTGGTGTCTCTGTCTGCAAATGACCTCCACTGATGCTACAGAGGTTCAGTCTTCAAAATGGACAAGATTTTCAACTACTACTACTGTCACTATCGGTACCCTTACAATGGCACTGACTTGTCTGTTGTATTTGGTAAGTGCTATTTGTTGGGGTAGTTTCAAGTGACCAGTGCTTCAGGAGATAATTGACTCTCCAAGTTCTGCATGCAATGGTAATTTAATCACATTATTCAACACATTAAGATTACTTCAAATGGGAGCATTGAATGGTCCTGTGTTCATAAGTGCTTCTCTTTGTGGTAGTTTTAATGAGGAAATGTACTGCAGCTAAGGCTCCACCTCTTTTCTATTTCTTGTTTTTTCCCCTTAGAATGAAAATTATTGCACCCATGTACTTCTCATCCCAACTTGTAGCTTTTCAATGCCAAAAGTACAGGGCAACATTTGGCCACTATTTGGCATGCTCCGCTGTACCCACTTTTTTCATTTCCTTGCCCTCTTGACTGCAAAGCAGCTGACGTTTGCTCTAACTTTAGCAGCTTTCTTTTCAACCAATGCAGAAAGTGCTATCAAGTTGGGGTAAATGTTTGCTGACTGACTCCCCTGTGTCCACCTGGTTTTTATTGAGTTGTGTTTCATTTGAAGGAGACCCTCTAGATGACTACAAAGAGAAGCATTTGTGATTCTATGTAATAATAAGTGCTTCTCTTTGGGGTAGTCTTGTTGGTGTTTGTTCATCATGGAGTTCTCCCAATGCCAATACTACAGCAGCATCCCCTTTGTAAACACTAGAGGGTGCTGTTTTAACCAAAGTTTTGGTCTGGCACTCTTTGTTTTTGTATGTAGTATGATTCTGTCTTAATTAGGACTCTAAACTGTTCTACATTCAGAAAACCGCATAATAGCTTCATTTGCATGAAATGCTTTAAATGTGTGAAAGGTCCACCCATGCTCAGGAATGCTGAGGCGTTCCAAAGACAATAACAGCAATGAAAGCTTAATAGCCTTTCAATAAATACACGGGTGCCAACGACCACAGCAAATCCAAATGGACATGGACAAGCTTATAATGGGTGCTGCAAACCAAGCTGCTCAGATCAGCTCATCCTGAAAGGAGGCAGCGTGCTCCTGGTGTCTCTGTCTGCAAATGACCTCCACTGGTGCTACAGAGGTTCAGTCTTCAAAATGGACAAGATTTTCAACTACTACTACTGTCACTATCGGTACCCTTACAATGGCACTGACTTGTCTGTTGTATTTGGTAAGTGCTACTTGTTGGGGTAGTTTCAAGTGACCAGTGCTTCAGGAGATAATTGACTCTCCGAGTTCTACATGCAATGGTAATTTAATCACATTATTCAACACATTAAGATTACTTCAAATGGGAGCATTGAATGGTCCTGTGTTCATAAGTGCTTCTCTTTGGGGTAGTTTTAATGAGGAAATGTACTGCAGCTAAGGCTCCACCTCTTTTCTATTTCTTGTTTTTTCCCCTTAGAATGAAAATTATTGCACCCATGTACTTCTCATCCCAACTTGTAGCTTTTCAATGCCAAAAGTACAGGGCAACATTTGGCCACTATTTGGCATGCTCCGCTGTACCCACTTTTTTCATTTCCTTGCCCTCTTGACTGCAAAGCAGCTGATGTTTGCTCTAACTTTAGCAGCTTTCTTTTCAACCAATGCAGAGCTATCAAGTTGGGGTAAATGTTTGCTGACTGACTCCACTGTGTCCACCTGGTTATTATTGAGCTGTGTTTCATTTGAAGGACACCCTCTAGATGACTACAAAGAGAAGCATTTGTGATTCTGTGTAAGAATGAGTGCTTCTCTTTGGGGCAGTCTTGTTGGTGATTGTTCATCATGGAGTTCTCCCAATGCCATTACTACAGCAGCATCCCCTTTGTAAACACTGGAGGGTGCTGTTTTAACCAAAGATTTGGTCTGGCACTCTTTGATTTTGTACGTAGTATGATTCTGTCTTAAATAGGACTCTAAACTGTTCTACATTCAGAAAACAGCATAATAGTTGCATTTGCATGAAATGCTTTAAATGTGTCAAAAGTCCACCCATGCTCAAGAATGCTGAGGCGTTCCAAAGATAATAACACAGCAATCAAAGCTTAATAGCCTTTCAATAAATACACAGGTGCCAACGACCACAGCAAATCCAAATGGACATGGACAAGCTTATAATGGGTGCTGCAAACCAAACTGCTCAGATCAGCTCATCCTGAAAGCAGGCAGCGTGCTCCTGGTGTCTCTGTCTGCAAATGACCTCCACTGATGCTACAGAGGTTCAGTCTTCAAAATGGACAAGATTTTCAACTACTACTACTGTCACTATCGGTACCCTTACAATGGCACTGACTTGTCTGTTGTATTTGGTAAGTGCTATTTGTTGGGGTAGTTTCAAGTGGCCAGTGCTTCAGGAGATAATTGACTCTCCGAGTTCTACATGCAATGGTAATTTAATCACATTATTCAACACATTAAGATTACTTCAAATGGGAGCATTGAATGGTCCTGTGTTCATAAGTGCTTCTCTTTGGGGTAGTTTTAATGAGGAAATGTACTGCAACTAAGGCTCCACCTCGTTTCTATTTCTTGTTTTTTCCCCTTAGGATGAAAATTATTGCACCCATGTACTTCTCATCCCAACTTGTAGCTTTTCAATGCCAAAAGTAAAGGGCAACATTTGGCCACTATTTGGCATGCTCCTCTGTACCCACTTTTTTCATTTCCTTGCCCTCTTGGCTGCAAAGCAGCTGACGTTTGCTCTAACTTTAGCACCTTTCTTTTCAACCAATGCAGAAAGTGCTATCAAGTTGGGGTAAATGTTTGCTGACTGACTCCACTTTGTCCACCTGGTTATTATTGAGCTGTGTTTCATTTGAAGGACACCCTCTAGATGACTACAAAGAGAAGCATTTGTGATTCTGTGTAAGAATGAGTGTTTTTCTTTGGGGCAGTCTTGTTGGTGATTGTTCATCATGGAGTTCTCCCAATGCCATTACTACAGCATTATCCCCTTTGTAAACACTGGAGGGTGCTGTTTTAACCAAAGATTTGGTCTGGCACCTTTGATTTTGTACGTAGTATGATTCTGTCTTAAATAGGACTCTAAACTGTTCTACATTCAGAAAACAGCATAATAGTTGCATTTGCATGAAATGCTTTAAATGTGTGAAAGGTCCACCCATGCTCAAGAATGCTGAGGTGTTCCAAAGATAATAACACAGCAATCAAAGCTTAATAGCCTTTCAATAAATACACAGGTGCCAACGACCACAGCAAATCCAAATGGACATGGACAAGCTTATAATGGGTGCTGCAAACCAAACTGCTCAGATCAGCTCATCCTGAAAGCAGGCAGCGTGCTCCTGGTGTCTCTGTCTGCAAATGACCTCCACTGATGCTACAGAGGTTCAGTCTTCAAAATGGACAAGATTTTCAACTACTACTACTGTCACTATCGGTACCCTTACAATGGCACTGACTTGTCTGTTGTATTTGGTAAGTGCTATTTGTTGGGGTAGTTTCAAGTGACCAGTGCTTCAGGAGATAATTGACTCTCCGAGTTCTACATGCAATGGTAATTTAATCACATTATTCAACACATTAAGATTACTTCAAATGGGAGCATTGAATGGTCCTGTGTTCATAAGTGCTTCTCTTTGTGGTAGTTTTAATGAGGAAATGTACTGCAGCTAAGGCTCCACCTCTTTTCTATTTCTTGTTTTTTCCCCTTAGAATGAAAATTATTGCACCCATGTACTTGTCATCCCAACTTGTAGCTTTTCAATGCCAAAAGTACAGGGCAACATTTGGCCACTATTTGGCATGCTCCCCTGTACCCACTTTTTTCATTTCCTTGCCCTCTTGACTGCAAAGCAGCTGGTGTTTGCTCTAACTTTAGCAGCTTTCTTGTCAACCAATGCAGAGCTATCAAGTTGGGGTAAATGTTTGCTGACTGACTCCACTGTGTCCACCTAGTTATTATTGAGCTGTGTTTCATTTGAAGGACACCCTCTAGATGACTACAAAGAGAAGCATTTGTGATTCTGTGTAAGAATGAGTGCTTCTCTTTGGGGCAGTCTTGTTGGTGATTGTTCATCATGGAGTTCTCCCAATGCCATTACTACAGCAGCATCCCCTTTGTAAACACTGGAGGGTGCTGTTTTAACCAAAGATTTGGTCTGGCACTCTTTGATTTTGTACGTAGTATGATTCTGTCTTAAATAGGACTCTAAACTGTTCTACATTCAGAAAACAGCATAATAGTTGCATTTGCATGAAATGCTTTAAATGTGTGAAAGGTCCACCCATGCTCAAGAATGCTGAGGCGTTCCAAAGATAATAACACAGCAATCAAAGCTTAATAGCCTTTCAATAAATACACAGGTGCCAACGACCACAGCAAATCCAAATGGACATGGACAAGCTTATAATGGGTGCTGCAAACCAAACTGCTCAGATCAGCTCATCCTGAAAGCAGGCAGCATGCTCCTGGTGTCTCTGTCTGCAAATGACCTCCACTGATGCTACAGAGGTTCAGTCTTCAAAATGGACAAGATTTTCAACTACTACTACTGTCACTATCGGTACCCTTACAATGGCACTGACTTGTCTGTTGTATTTAGTAAGTGCTATTTGTTGGGGTAGTTTCAAGTGACCAGTGCTTCAGGAGATAATTGACTCTCCGAGTTCTACATGCAATGGTAATTTAATCACATTATTCAACACATTAAGATTACTTCAAATGGGAGCATTGAATGGTCCTGTGTTCATAAGTGCTTCTCTTTGGGGTAGTTTTAATGAGGAAATGTACTGCAGCTAAGGCTCCACCTCTTTTCTATTTCTTGTTTTTTCCCCTTAGAATGAAAATTATTGCACCCATGTACTTCTCATCCCAACTTGTAGCTTTTCAATGCCAAAAGTACAGGGCAACATTTGGCCACTATTTGGCATGCTCCGCTGTACCCACTTTTTCATTTCCTTGCCCTCTTGACTGCAAAGCAGCTGATGTTTGCTCTAACTTTAGCAGCTTTCTTTTCAACCAATGCAGAGCTATCAAGTTGGGGTAAATGTTTGCTGACTGACTCCACTGTGTCCACCTGGTTATTATTGAGCTGTGTTTCATTTGAAGGACACCCTCTAGATGACTACAAAGAGAAGCATTTGTGATTCTATGTAATAATAAGTGCTTCTCTTTGGG
Organism: Spinibarbus caldwelli; assembly: GCA_039654775.1. NCBI lineage: Eukaryota > Metazoa > Chordata > Actinopteri > Cypriniformes > Cyprinidae > Spinibarbus > Spinibarbus caldwelli. The sequence continues at coordinate 22,741,234 of CM077229.1, forward strand.
GTAGTCTTGTTGGTGTTTGTTCATCATGGAGTTCTCCCAATGCCAATACTACAGCAGCATCCCCTTTGTAAACACTAGAGGGTGCTGTTTTAACCAAAGTTTTGGTCTGGCACTCTTTGTTTTTGTATGTAGTATGATTCTGTCTTAATTAGGACTCTAAACTGTTCTACATTCAGAAAACCGCATAATAGCTTCATTTGCATGAAATGCTTTAAATGTGTGAAAGGTCCACCCATGCTCAGGAATGCTGAGGCGTTCCAAAGACAATAACAGCAATGAAAGCTTAATAGCCTTTCAATAAATACACGGGTGCCAACGACCACAGCAAATCCAAATGGACATGGACAAGCTTATAATGGGTGCTGCAAACCAAGCTGCTCAGATCAGCTCATCCTGAAAGGAGGCAGCGTGCTCCTGGTGTCTCTGTCTGCAAATGACCTCCACTGGTGCTACAGAGGTTCAGTCTTCAAAATGGACAAGATTTTCAACTACTACTACTGTCACTATCGGTACCCTTACAATGGCACTGACTTGTCTGTTGTATTTGGTAAGTGCTATTTGTTGGGGTAGTTTCAAGTGACCAGTGCTTCAGGAGATAATTGACTCTCCGAGTTCTACATGCAATGGTAATTTAATCACATTATTCAACACATTAAGATTACTTCAAATGGGAGCATTGAATGGTCCTGTGTTCATAAGTGCTTCTCTTTGGGGTAGTTTTAATGAGGAAATGTACTGCAGCTAAGGCTCCACCTCTTTTCTATTTCTTGTTTTTTCCCCTTAGAATGAAAATTATTGCACCCATGTACTTGTCATCCCAACTTGTAGCTTTTCAATGCCAAAAGTACAGGGCAACATTTGGCCACTATTTGGCATGCTCCGCTGTACCCACTTTTTTCATTTCCTTGCCCTCTTGACTGCAAAGCAGCTGATGTTTGCTCTAACTTTAGCAGCTTTCTTTTCAACCAATGCAGAGCTATCAAGTTGGGGTAAATGTTTGCTGACTGACTCCACTGTGTCCACCTGGTTATTATTGAGCTGTGTTTCATTTGATGGACACCCTCTAGATGACTACAAAGAGAAGCATTTGTGATTCTGTGTAAGAATGAGTGCTTCTCTTTGGGGCAGTCTTGTTGGTGATTGTTCATCATGGAGTTCTCCCAATGCCATTACTACAGCAGCATCCCCTTTGTAAACACTGGAGGGTGCTGTTTTAACCAAAGATTTGGTCTGGCACCTTTGATTTTGTACGTAGTATGATTCTGTCTTAAATAGGACTCTAAACTGTTCTACATTCAGAAAACAGCATAATAGTTGCATTTGCATGAAATGCTTTAAATGTGTGAAAGGTCCACCCATGCTCAAGAATGCTGAGGTGTTCCAAAGATAATAACACAGCAATCAAAGCTTAATAGCCTTTCAATAAATACACAGGTGCCAACGACCACAGCAAATCCAAATGGACATGGACAAGCTTATAATGGGTGCTGCAAACCAAACTGCTCAGATCAGCTCATCCTGAAAGCAGGCAGCGTGCTCCTGGTGTCTCTGTCTGCAAATGACCTCCACTGATGCTACAGAGGTTCAGTCTTCAAAATGGACAAGATTTTCAACTACTACTACTGTCACTATCGGTACCCTTACAATGGCACTGACTTGTCTGTTGTATTTGGTAAGTGCTATTTGTTGGGGTAGTTTCAAGTGACCAGTGCTTCAGGAGATAATTGACTCTCCGAGTTCTACATGCAATGGTAATTTAATCACATTATTCAACACATTAAGATTACTTCAAATGGGAGCATTGAATGGTCCTGTGTTCATAAGTGCTTCTCTTTGTGGTAGTTTTAATGAGGAAATGTACTGCAGCTAAGGCTCCACCTCTTTTCTATTTCTTGTTTTTTCCTCTTAGAATGAAAATTATTGCACCCATGTACTTGTCATCCCAACTTGTAGCTTTTCAATGCCAAAAGTACAGGGCAACATTTGGCCACTATTTGGCATGCTCCGCTGTACCCACTTTTTTCATTTCCTTGCCCTCTTGACTGCAAAGCAGCTGGTGTTTGCTCTAACTTTAGCAGCTTTCTTGTCAACCAATGCAGAGTTATCAAGTTGGGGTAAATGTTTGCTGACTGACTCCACTGTGTCCACCTAGTTATTATTGAGCTGTGTTTCATTTGAAGGACACCCTCTAGATGACTACAAAGAGAAGCATTTGTGATTCTGTGTAAGAACGAGTGCTTCTCTTTGGGGCAGTCTTGTTGGTGATTGTTCATCATGGAGTTCTCCCAATGCCATTACTACAGCAGCATCCCCTTTGTAAACACTGGAGGGTGCTGTTTTAACCAAAGATTTGGTCTGGCACTCTTTGATTTTGTATGTAGTATGATTCTGTCTTAAATAGGACTCTAAACTGTTCTACATTCAGAAAACAGCATAATAGTTGCATTTGCATGAAATGCTTTAAATGTGTGAAAGGTCCACCCATGCTCAGGAATGCTGAGGCGTTCCAAAGACAATAACAGCAATGAAAGCTTAATAGCCTTTCAATAAATACACGGGTGCCAACGACCACAGCAAATCCAAATGGACATGGACAAGCTTATAATGGGTGCTGCAAACCAAGCTGCTCAGATCAGCTCATCCTGAAAGGAGGCAGCGTGCTCCTGGTGTCTCTGTCTGCAAATGACCTCCACTGGTGCTACAGAGGTTCAGTCTTCAAAATGGACAAGATTTTCAACTACTACTACTGTCACTATCGGTACCCTTACAATGGCACTGACTTGTCTGTTGTATTTGGTAAGTGCTACTTGTTGGGGTAGTTTCAAGTGACCAGTGCTTCAGGAGATAATTGACTCTCCGAGTTCTACATGCAATGGTAATTTAATCACATTATTCAACACATTAAGATTACTTCAAATGGGAGCATTGAATGGTCCTGTGTTCATAAGTGCTTCTCTTTGGGGTAGTTTTAATGAGGAAATGTACTGCAGCTAAGGCTCCACCTCTTTTCTATTTCTTGTTTTTTCCCCTTAGAATGAAAATTATTGCACCCATGTACTTGTCATCCCAACTTGTAGCTTTTCAATGCCAAAAGTACAGGGCAACATTTGGCCACTATTTGGCATGCTCCGCTGTACCCACTTTTTTCATTTCCTTGCCCTCTTGACTGCAAAGCAGCTGATGTTTGCTCTAACTTTAGCAGCTTTCTTTTCAACCAATGCAGAGCTATCAAGTTGGGGTAAATGTTTGCTGACTGACTCCACTGTGTCCACCTGGTTATTATTGAGCTGTGTTTCATTTGATGGACACCCTCTAGATGACTACAAAGAGAAGCATTTGTGATTCTGTGTAAGAATGAGTGCTTCTCTTTGGGGCAGTCTTGTTGGTGATTGTTCATCATGGAGTTCTCCCAATGCCATTACTACAGCAGCATCCCCTTTGTAAACACTGGAGGGTGCTGTTTTAACCAAAGATTTGGTCTGGCACTCTTTGATTTTGTACGTAGTATGATTCTGTCTTAAATAGGACTCTAAACTGTTCTACATTCAGAAAACAGCATAATAGTTGCATTTGCATGAAATGCTTTAAATGTGTGAAAAGTCCACCCATGCTCAAGAATGCTGAGGAGTTCCAAAGATAATAACACAGCAATCAAAGCTTAATAGCCTTTCAATAAATACACAGGTGCCAACGACCACAGCAAATCCAAATGGACATGGACAAGCTTATAATGGGTGCTGCAAACCAAACTGCTCAGATCAGCTCATCCTGAAAGCAGGCAGCGTGCTCCTGGTGTCTCTGTCTGCAAATGACCTCCACTGATGCTACAGAGGTTCAGTCTTCAAAATGGACAAGATTTTCAACTACTACTACTGTCACTATCGGTACCCTTACAATGGCACTGACTTGTCTGTTGTATTTGGTAAGTGCTATTTGTTGGGGTAGTTTCAAGTGACCAGTGCTTCAGGAGATAATTGACTCTCCGAGTTCTACATGCAATGGTAATTTAATCACATTATTCAACACATTAAGATTACTTCAAATGGGAGCATTGAATGGTCCTGTGTTCATAAGTGCTTCTCTTTGGGGTAGTTTTAATGAGGAAATGTACTGCAACTAAGGCTCCACCTCGTTTCTATTTCTTGTTTTTTCCCCTTAGGATGAAAATTATTGCACCCATGTACTTCTCATCCCAACTTGTAGCTTTTCAATGCCAAAAGTAAAGGGCAACATTTGGCCACTATTTGGCATGCTCCTCTGTACCCACTTTTTTCATTTCCTTTCCCTCTTGGCTGCAAAGCAGCTGACGTTTGCTCTAACTTTAGCACCTTTCTTTTCAACCAATGCAGAAAGTGCTATCAAGTTGGGGTAAATGTTTGCTGACTGACTCCACTTTGTCCACCTGGTTATTATTGAGCTGTGTTTCATTTGAAGGACACCCTCTAGATGACTACAAAGAGAAGCATTTGTGATTCTGTGTAAGAATGAGTGTTTTTCTTTGGGGCAGTCTTGTTGGTGATTGTTCATCATGGAGTTCTCCCAATGCCATTACTACAGCATTATCCCCTTTGTAAACACTGGAGGGTGCTGTTTTAACCAAAGATTTGGTCTGGCACCTTTGATTTTGTACGTAGTATGATTCTGTCTTAAATAGGACTCTAAACTGTTCTACATTCAGAAAACAGCATAATAGTTGCATTTGCATGAAATGCTTTAAATGTGTGAAAGGTCCACCCATGCTCAAGAATGCTGAGGTGTTCCAAAGATAATAACACAGCAATCAAAGCTTAATAGCCTTTCAATAAATACACAGGTGCCAACGACCACAGCAAATCCAAATGGACATGGACAAGCTTATAATGGGTGCTGCAAACCAAACTGCTCAGATCAGCTCATCCTGAAAGCAGGCAGCGTGCTCCTGGTGTCTCTGTCTGCAAATGACCTCCACTGATGCTACAGAGGTTCAGTCTTCAAAATGGACAAGATTTTCAACTACTACTACTGTCACTATCGGTACCCTTACAATGGCACTGACTTGTCTGTTGTATTTGGTAAGTGCTATTTGTTGGGGTAGTTTCAAGTGACCAGTGCTTCAGGAGATAATTGACTCTCCGAGTTCTACATGCAATGGTAATTTAATCACATTATTCAACACATTAAGATTACTTCAAATGGGAGCATTGAATGGTCCTGTGTTCATAAGTGCTTCTCTTTGTGGTAGTTTTAATGAGGAAATGTACTGCAGCTAAGGCTCCACCTCTTTTCTATTTCTTGTTTTTTCCTCTTAGAATGAAAATTATTGCACCCATGTACTTGTCATCCCAACTTGTAGCTTTTCAATGCCAAAAGTACAGGGCAACATTTGGCCACTATTTGGCATGCTCCGCTGTACCCACTTTTTTCATTTCCTTGCCCTCTTGACTGCAAAGCAGCTGGTGTTTGCTCTAACTTTAGCAGCTTTCTTGTCAACCAATGCAGAGCTATCAAGTTGGGGTAAATGTTTGCTAACTGACTCCACTGTGTCCACCTAGTTATTATTGAGCTGTGTTTCATTTGAAGGACACCCTCTAGATGACTACAAAGAGAAGCATTTGTGATTCTGTGTAAGAATGAGTGCTTCTCTTTGGGGCAGTCTTGTTGGTGATTGTTCATCATGGAGTTCTCCCAATGCCATTACTACAGCAGCATCCCCTTTGTAAACACTGGAGGGTGCTGTTTTAACCAAAGATTTGGTCTGGCACTCTTTGATTTTGTACGTAGTATGATTCTGTCTTAAATAGGACTCTAAACTGTTCTACATTCAGAAAACAGCATAATAGTTGCATTTGCATGAAATGCTTTAAATGTGTGAAAGGTCCACCCATGCTCAAGAATGCTGAGGCGTTCCAAAGATAATAACACAGCAATCAAAGCTTAATAGCCTTTCAATAAATACACAGGTGCCAACGACCACAGCAAATCCAAATGGACATGGACAAGCTCATAATGGGTGCTGCAAACCAAACTGCTCAGATCAGCTCATCCTGAAAGCAGGCAGCATGCTCCTGGTGTCTCTGTCTGCAAATGACCTCCACTGATGCTACAGAGGTTCAGTCTTCAAAATGGACAAGATTTTCAACTACTACTACTGTCACTATCGGTACCCTTACAATGGCACTGACTTGTCTGTTGTATTTAGTAAGTGCTATTTGTTGGGGTAGTTTCAAGTGACCAGTGCTTCAGGAGATAATTGACTCTCCGAGTTCTACATGCAATGGTAATTTAATCACATTATTCAACACATTAAGATTACTTCAAATGGGAGCATTGAATGGTCCTGTGTTCATAAGTGCTTCTCTTTGTGGTAGTTTTAATGAGGAAATGTACTGCAGCTATTTCTTGTTTTTTCCCCTTAGAATGAAAATTATTGCACCCATGTACTTCTCATCCCAACTTGTAGCTTTTCAATGGCAAAAGTACAGGGCAACATTTGGCCACTATTTGGCATGCTCCGCTGTACCCACTTTTTTCATTTCCTTGCCCTCTTGACTGCAAAGCAGCTGATGTTTGCTCTAACTTTAGCAGCTTTCTTTTCAACCAATGCAGAAAGTGCTATCAAGTTGGGGTAAATGTTTGCTGACTGACTCCCCTGTGTCCACCTGGTTTTTATTGAGTTGTGTTTCATTTGAAGGAGACCCTCTAGATGACTACAAAGAGAAGCATTTGTGATTCTATGTAATAATAAGTGCTTCTCTTTGGGGTAGTCTTGTTGGTGTTTGTTCATCATGGAATTCTCCCAATGCCAATACTACAGCAGCATCCCCTTTGTAAACACTAGAGGGTGCTGTTTTAACCAAAGTTTTGGTCTGGCACTCTTTGTTTTTGTATGTAGTATGATTCTGTCTTAATTAGGACTCTAAACTGTTCTACATTCAGAAAACCACATAATAGCTTCATTTGCATGAAATGCTTTAAATGTGTGAAAGGTCCACCCATGCTCAGGAATGCTGAGGCGTTCCAAAGACAATAACAGCAATCAAACCTTAATAGCCTTTCAATAAATACACGGGTGCCAACGACCACAGCAAATCCAAATGGAAATGGACAAGCTTATAATGGGTGCTGCAAACCAAACTGCTCAGATCAGCTCATCCTAAAAGCAGGCAGCGTGCTCCTGGTGTCTCTGTCTGCAAATGACCTCCACTGGTGCTACAGAGGTTCAGTCTTCAACATGGACAAGATTTTCAACTACTACTACTGTCACTATCGGTACCCTTACAATGGCACTGACTTGTCTGTTGTATTTGGTAAGTGCTATTTGTTGGGGTAGTTTCAAGTGACCAGTGCTTCAGGAGATAATTGACTCTCCGAGTTCTACATGCAATGGTAATTTAATCACATTATTCAACACATTAAGATTACTTCAAATGGGAGCATTGAATGGTCCTGTGTTCATAAGTGCTTCTCTTTGGGGTAGTTTTAATGAGGAAATGTACTGCAGCTAAGGCTCCACCTCTTTTCTATTTCTTGTTTTTTCCCCTTAGAATGAAAATTATTGCACCCATGTACTTCTCATCCCAACTTGTAGCTTTTCAATGCCAAAAGTACAGGGCAACATTTGGCCACTATTTGGCATGCTCCGCTGTACCCACTTTTTTCATTTCCTTGCCCTCTTGACTGCAAAGCAGCTGATGTTTGCTCTAACTTTAGCAGCTTTCTTTTCAACCAATGCAGAGCTATCAAGTTGGGGTAAATGTTTGCTGACTGACTCCACTGTGTCCACCTGGTTATTATTGAGCTGTGTTTCATTTGAAGGACACCCTCTAGATGACTACAAAGAGAAGCATTTGTGATTCTGTGTAAGAATGAGTGCTTCTCTTTGGGGCAGTCTTGTTGGTGATTGTTCATCATGGAGTTCTCCCAATGCCATTACTACAGCAGCATCCCCTTTGTAAACACTGGAGGGTGCTGACTGACTGGCTGACTGACTCCCCTGTGTCCACCTGGTTTTTATTGAGTTGTGTTTCATTTGAAGGAGACCCTCTAGATGACTACAAAGAGAAGCATTTGTGATTCTATGTAATAATAAGTGCTTCTCTTTGGGGTAGTCTTGTTGGTGTTTGTTCATCATGGAATTCTCCCAATGCCAATACTACAGCAGCATCCCCTTTGTAAACACTAGAGGGTGCTGTTTTAACCAAAGTTTTGGTCTGGCACTCTTTGTTTTTGTATGTAGTATGATTCTGTCTTAATTAGGACTCTAAACTGTTCTACATTCAGAAAACCACATAATAGCTTCATTTGCATGAAATGCTTTAAATGTGTGAAAGGTCCACCCATGCTCAGGAATGCTGAGGCGTTCCAATGACAATAACAGCAATCAAAGATTAATAGCCTTTTAATAAATACACGGGTGCCAACGACCACAGCATATCCAAATGGAAATGGACAAGCTTATAATGGGTGCTGCAAACCAAACTGCTCAGATCAGCTCATCCTGAAAGGAGGCAGCGTGCTCCTGGTGTCTCTGTCTGCAAATGACCTCCACTGGTGCTACAGAGGTTCAGTCTTCAAAATGGACAAGATTTTCAACTACTACTACTGTCACTATCGGTACCCTTACAATGGCACTGACTTGTCTGTTGTATTTGGTAAGTGCTATTTGTTGGGGTAGTTTCAAGTGACCAGTGCTTCAGGAGATAATTGACTCTCCGAGTTCTACATGCAATGGTAATTTAATCACATTATTCAACACATTAAGATTACTTCAAATGGGAGCATTGAATGGTCCTGTGTTCATAAGTGCTTCTCTTTGGGGTAGTTTTAATGAAGAAATGTACTGCAGCTAAGGCTCCACCTCTTTTCTATTTCTTGTTTTTTCCCCTTAGAATGAAAATTATTGCACCCATGTACTTCTCATCCCAACTTGTAGCTTTTCAATGCCAAAAGTACAGGGCAACATTTGGCCACTATTTGGCATGCTCCGCTGTACCCACTTTTTTCATTTCCTTTCCCTCTTGACTGCAAAGCAGCTGACGTTTGCTCTAACTTTAGCAGCTTTCTTTTCAACCAATGCAGAGCTATCAAGTTGGGGTAAATGTTTGCTGACTGACTCCACTGTGTCCACCTGGTTATTATTGAGCTGTGTTTCATTTGAAGGACACCCTCTAGATGACTACAAAGAGAAGCATTTGTGATTCTATGTAATAATAAGTGCTTCTCTTTGGGGTAGTCTTGTTGGTGTTTGTTCATCATGGAGTTCTCCCAATGCCAATACTACAGCAGCATCCCCTTTGTAAACACTAGAGGGTGCTGTTTTAACCAAAGTTTTGGTCTGGCACTCTTTGTTTTTGTATGTAGTATGATTCTGTCTTAATTAGGACTCTAAACTGTTCTACATTCAGAAAACCGCATAATAGCTTCATTTGCATGAAATGCTTTAAATGTGTGAAAGGTCCACCCATGCTCAGGAATGCTGAGGCGTTCCAAAGACAATAACAGCAATGAAAGCTTAATAGCCTTTCAATAAATACACGGGTGCCAACGACCACAGCAAATCCAAATGGACATGGACAAGCTTATAATGGGTGCTGCAAACCAAGCTGCTCAGATCAGCTCATCCTGAAAGGAGGCAGCGTGCTCCTGGTGTCTCTGTCTGCAAATGACCTCCACTGGTGCTACAGAGGTTCAGTCTTCAAAATGGACAAGATTTTCAACTACTACTACTGTCACTATCGGTACCCTTACAATGGCACTGACTTGTCTGTTGTATTTGGTAAGTGCTATTTGTTGGGGTAGTTTCAAGTGACCAGTGCTTCAGGAGATAATTGACTCTCCGAGTTCTACATGCAATGGTAATTTAATCACATTATTCAACACATTAAGATTACTTCAAATGGGAGCATTGAATGGTCCTGTGTTCATAAGTGCTTCTCTTTGGGGTAGTTTTAATGAGGAAATGTACTGCAGCTAAGGCTCCACCTCTTTTCTATTTCTTGTTTTTTCCCCTTAGAATGAAAATTATTGCACCCATGTACTTGTCATCCCAACTTGTAGCTTTTCAATGCCAAAAGTACAGGGCAACATTTGGCCACTATTTGGCATGCTCCGCTGTACCCACTTTTTTCATTTCCTTGCCCTCTTGACTGCAAAGCAGCTGATGTTTGCTCTAACTTTAGCAGCTTTCTTTTCAACCAATGCAGAGCTATCAAGTTGGGGTAAATGTTTGCTGACTGACTCCACTGTGTCCACCTGGTTATTATTGAGCTGTGTTTCATTTGATGGACACCCTCTAGATGACTACAAAGAGAAGCATTTGTGATTCTGTGTAAGAATGAGTGCTTCTCTTTGGGGCAGTCTTGTTGGTGATTGTTCATCATGGAGTTCTCCCAATGCCATTACTACAGCAGCATCCCCTTTGTAAACACTGGAGGGTGCTGTTTTAACCAAAGATTTGGTCTGGCACCTTTGATTTTGTACGTAGTATGATTCTGTCTTAAATAGGACTCTAAACTGTTCTACATTCAGAAAACAGCATAATAGTTGCATTTGCATGAAATGCTTTAAATGTGTGAAAGGTCCACCCATGCTCAAGAATGCTGAGGTGTTCCAAAGATAATAACACAGCAATCAAAGCTTAATAGCCTTTCAATAAATACACAGGTGCCAACGACCACAGCAAATCCAAATGGACATGGACAAGCTTATAATGGGTGCTGCAAACCAAACTGCTCAGATCAGCTCATCCTGAAAGCAGGCAGCGTGCTCCTGGTGTCTCTGTCTGCAAATGACCTCCACTGATGCTACAGAGGTTCAGTCTTCAAAATGGACAAGATTTTCAACTACTACTACTGTCACTATCGGTACCCTTACAATGGCACTGACTTGTCTGTTGTATTTGGTAAGTGCTATTTGTTGGGGTAGTTTCAAGTGACCAGTGCTTCAGGAGATAATTGACTCTCCGAGTTCTACATGCAATGGTAATTTAATCACATTATTCAACACATTAAGATTACTTCAAATGGGAGCATTGAATGGTCCTGTGTTCATAAGTGCTTCTCTTTGTGGTAGTTTTAATGAGGAAATGTACTGCAGCTAAGGCTCCACCTCTTTTCTATTTCTTGTTTTTTCCTCTTAGAATGAAAATTATTGCACCCATGTACTTGTCATCCCAACTTGTAGCTTTTCAATGCCAAAAGTACAGGGCAACATTTGGCCACTATTTGGCATGCTCCGCTGTACCCACTTTTTTCATTTCCTTGCCCTCTTGACTGCAAAGCAGCTGGTGTTTGCTCTAACTTTAGCAGCTTTCTTGTCAACCAATGCAGAGTTATCAAGTTGGGGTAAATGTTTGCTGACTGACTCCACTGTGTCCACCTAGTTATTATTGAGCTGTGTTTCATTTGAAGGACACCCTCTAGATGACTACAAAGAGAAGCATTTGTGATTCTGTGTAAGAACGAGTGCTTCTCTTTGGGGCAGTCTTGTTGGTGATTGTTCATCATGGAGTTCTCCCAATGCCATTACTACAGCAGCATCCCCTTTGTAAACACTGGAGGGTGCTGTTTTAACCAAAGATTTGGTCTGGCACTCTTTGATTTTGTATGTAGTATGATTCTGTCTTAAATAGGACTCTAAACTGTTCTACATTCAGAAAACAGCATAATAGTTGCATTTGCATGAAATGCTTTAAATGTGTGAAAGGTCCACCCATGCTCAGGAATGCTGAGGCGTTCCAAAGACAATAACAGCAATGAAAGCTTAATAGCCTTTCAATAAATACACGGGTGCCAACGACCACAGCAAATCCAAATGGACATGGACAAGCTTATAATGGGTGCTGCAAACCAAGCTGCTCAGATCAGCTCATCCTGAAAGGAGGCAGCGTGCTCCTGGTGTCTCTGTCTGCAAATGACCTCCACTGGTGCTACAGAGGTTCAGTCTTCAAAATGGACAAGATTTTCAACTACTACTACTGTCACTATCGGTACCCTTACAATGGCACTGACTTGTCTGTTGTATTTGGTAAGTGCTACTTGTTGGGGTAGTTTCAAGTGACCAGTGCTTCAGGAGATAATTGACTCTCCGAGTTCTACATGCAATGGTAATTTAATCACATTATTCAACACATTAAGATTACTTCAAATGGGAGCATTGAATGGTCCTGTGTTCATAAGTGCTTCTCTTTGGGGTAGTTTTAATGAGGAAATGTACTGCAGCTAAGGCTCCACCTCTTTTCTATTTCTTGTTTTTTCCCCTTAGAATGAAAATTATTGCACCCATGTACTTGTCATCCCAACTTGTAGCTTTTCAATGCCAAAAGTACAGGGCAACATTTGGCCACTATTTGGCATGCTCCGCTGTACCCACTTTTTTCATTTCCTTGCCCTCTTGACTGCAAAGCAGCTGATGTTTGCTCTAACTTTAGCAGCTTTCTTTTCAACCAATGCAGAGCTATCAAGTTGGGGTAAATGTTTGCTGACTGACTCCACTGTGTCCACCTGGTTATTATTGAGCTGTGTTTCATTTGATGGACACCCTCTAGATGACTACAAAGAGAAGCATTTGTGATTCTGTGTAAGAATGAGTGCTTCTCTTTGGGGCAGTCTTGTTGGTGATTGTTCATCATGGAGTTCTCCCAATGCCATTACTACAGCAGCATCCCCTTTGTAAACACTGGAGGGTGCTGTTTTAACCAAAGATTTGGTCTGGCACTCTTTGATTTTGTACGTAGTATGATTCTGTCTTAAATAGGACTCTAAACTGTTCTACATTCAGAAAACAGCATAATAGTTGCATTTGCATGAAATGCTTTAAATGTGTGAAAAGTCCACCCATGCTCAAGAATGCTGAGGAGTTCCAAAGATAATAACACAGCAATCAAAGCTTAATAGCCTTTCAATAAATACACAGGTGCCAACGACCACAGCAAATCCAAATGGACATGGACAAGCTTATAATGGGTGCTGCAAACCAAACTGCTCAGATCAGCTCATCCTGAAAGCAGGCAGCGTGCTCCTGGTGTCTCTGTCTGCAAATGACCTCCACTGATGCTACAGAGGTTCAGTCTTCAAAATGGACAAGATTTTCAACTACTACTACTGTCACTATCGGTACCCTTACAATGGCACTGACTTGTCTGTTGTATTTGGTAAGTGCTATTTGTTGGGGTAGTTTCAAGTGACCAGTGCTTCAGGAGATAATTGACTCTCCGAGTTCTACATGCAATGGTAATTTAATCACATTATTCAACACATTAAGATTACTTCAAATGGGAGCATTGAATGGTCCTGTGTTCATAAGTGCTTCTCTTTGGGGTAGTTTTAATGAGGAAATGTACTGCAACTAAGGCTCCACCTCGTTTCTATTTCTTGTTTTTTCCCCTTAGGATGAAAATTATTGCACCCATGTACTTCTCATCCCAACTTGTAGCTTTTCAATGCCAAAAGTAAAGGGCAACATTTGGCCACTATTTGGCATGCTCCTCTGTACCCACTTTTTTCATTTCCTTTCCCTCTTGGCTGCAAAGCAGCTGACGTTTGCTCTAACTTTAGCACCTTTCTTTTCAACCAATGCAGAAAGTGCTATCAAGTTGGGGTAAATGTTTGCTGACTGACTCCACTTTGTCCACCTGGTTATTATTGAGCTGTGTTTCATTTGAAGGACACCCTCTAGATGACTACAAAGAGAAGCATTTGTGATTCTGTGTAAGAATGAGTGTTTTTCTTTGGGGCAGTCTTGTTGGTGATTGTTCATCATGGAGTTCTCCCAATGCCATTACTACAGCATTATCCCCTTTGTAAACACTGGAGGGTGCTGTTTTAACCAAAGATTTGGTCTGGCACCTTTGATTTTGTACGTAGTATGATTCTGTCTTAAATAGGACTCTAAACTGTTCTACATTCAGAAAACAGCATAATAGTTGCATTTGCATGAAATGCTTTAAATGTGTGAAAGGTCCACCCATGCTCAAGAATGCTGAGGTGTTCCAAAGATAATAACACAGCAATCAAAGCTTAATAGCCTTTCAATAAATACACAGGTGCCAACGACCACAGCAAATCCAAATGGACATGGACAAGCTTATAATGGGTGCTGCAAACCAAACTGCTCAGATCAGCTCATCCTGAAAGCAGGCAGCGTGCTCCTGGTGTCTCTGTCTGCAAATGACCTCCACTGATGCTACAGAGGTTCAGTCTTCAAAATGGACAAGATTTTCAACTACTACTACTGTCACTATCGGTACCCTTACAATGGCACTGACTTGTCTGTTGTATTTGGTAAGTGCTATTTGTTGGGGTAGTTTCAAGTGACCAGTGCTTCAGGAGATAATTGACTCTCCGAGTTCTACATGCAATGGTAATTTAATCACATTATTCAACACATTAAGATTACTTCAAATGGGAGCATTGAATGGTCCTGTGTTCATAAGTGCTTCTCTTTGTGGTAGTTTTAATGAGGAAATGTACTGCAGCTAAGGCTCCACCTCTTTTCTATTTCTTGTTTTTTCCTCTTAGAATGAAAATTATTGCACCCATGTACTTGTCATCCCAACTTGTAGCTTTTCAATGCCAAAAGTACAGGGCAACATTTGGCCACTATTTGGCATGCTCCGCTGTACCCACTTTTTTCATTTCCTTGCCCTCTTGACTGCAAAGCAGCTGGTGTTTGCTCTAACTTTAGCAGCTTTCTTGTCAACCAATGCAGAGCTATCAAGTTGGGGTAAATGTTTGCTAACTGACTCCACTGTGTCCACCTAGTTATTATTGAGCTGTGTTTCATTTGAAGGACACCCTCTAGATGACTACAAAGAGAAGCATTTGTGATTCTGTGTAAGAATGAGTGCTTCTCTTTGGGGCAGTCTTGTTGGTGATTGTTCATCATGGAGTTCTCCCAATGCCATTACTACAGCAGCATCCCCTTTGTAAACACTGGAGGGTGCTGTTTTAACCAAAGATTTGGTCTGGCACTCTTTGATTTTGTACGTAGTATGATTCTGTCTTAAATAGGACTCTAAACTGTTCTACATTCAGAAAACAGCATAATAGTTGCATTTGCATGAAATGCTTTAAATGTGTGAAAGGTCCACCCATGCTCAAGAATGCTGAGGCGTTCCAAAGATAATAACACAGCAATCAAAGCTTAATAGCCTTTCAATAAATACACAGGTGCCAACGACCACAGCAAATCCAAATGGACATGGACAAGCTCATAATGGGTGCTGCAAACCAAACTGCTCAGATCAGCTCATCCTGAAAGCAGGCAGCATGCTCCTGGTGTCTCTGTCTGCAAATGACCTCCACTGATGCTACAGAGGTTCAGTCTTCAAAATGGACAAGATTTTCAACTACTACTACTGTCACTATCGGTACCCTTACAATGGCACTGACTTGTCTGTTGTATTTAGTAAGTGCTATTTGTTGGGGTAGTTTCAAGTGACCAGTGCTTCAGGAGATAATTGACTCTCCGAGTTCTACATGCAATGGTAATTTAATCACATTATTCAACACATTAAGATTACTTCAAATGGGAGCATTGAATGGTCCTGTGTTCATAAGTGCTTCTCTTTGTGGTAGTTTTAATGAGGAAATGTACTGCAGCTATTTCTTGTTTTTTCCCCTTAGAATGAAAATTATTGCACCCATGTACTTCTCATCCCAACTTGTAGCTTTTCAATGGCAAAAGTACAGGGCAACATTTGGCCACTATTTGGCATGCTCCGCTGTACCCACTTTTTTCATTTCCTTGCCCTCTTGACTGCAAAGCAGCTGATGTTTGCTCTAACTTTAGCAGCTTTCTTTTCAACCAATGCAGAAAGTGCTATCAAGTTGGGGTAAATGTTTGCTGACTGACTCCCCTGTGTCCACCTGGTTTTTATTGAGTTGTGTTTCATTTGAAGGAGACCCTCTAGATGACTACAAAGAGAAGCATTTGTGATTCTATGTAATAATAAGTGCTTCTCTTTGGGGTAGTCTTGTTGGTGTTTGTTCATCATGGAATTCTCCCAATGCCAATACTACAGCAGCATCCCCTTTGTAAACACTAGAGGGTGCTGTTTTAACCAAAGTTTTGGTCTGGCACTCTTTGTTTTTGTATGTAGTATGATTCTGTCTTAATTAGGACTCTAAACTGTTCTACATTCAGAAAACCACATAATAGCTTCATTTGCATGAAATGCTTTAAATGTGTGAAAGGTCCACCCATGCTCAGGAATGCTGAGGCGTTCCAAAGACAATAACAGCAATCAAACCTTAATAGCCTTTCAATAAATACACGGGTGCCAACGACCACAGCAAATCCAAATGGAAATGGACAAGCTTATAATGGGTGCTGCAAACCAAACTGCTCAGATCAGCTCATCCTAAAAGCAGGCAGCGTGCTCCTGGTGTCTCTGTCTGCAAATGACCTCCACTGGTGCTACAGAGGTTCAGTCTTCAACATGGACAAGATTTTCAACTACTACTACTGTCACTATCGGTACCCTTACAATGGCACTGACTTGTCTGTTGTATTTGGTAAGTGCTATTTGTTGGGGTAGTTTCAAGTGACCAGTGCTTCAGGAGATAATTGACTCTCCGAGTTCTACATGCAATGGTAATTTAATCACATTATTCAACACATTAAGATTACTTCAAATGGGAGCATTGAATGGTCCTGTGTTCATAAGTGCTTCTCTTTGGGGTAGTTTTAATGAGGAAATGTACTGCAGCTAAGGCTCCACCTCTTTTCTATTTCTTGTTTTTTCCCCTTAGAATGAAAATTATTGCACCCATGTACTTCTCATCCCAACTTGTAGCTTTTCAATGCCAAAAGTACAGGGCAACATTTGGCCACTATTTGGCATGCTCCGCTGTACCCACTTTTTTCATTTCCTTGCCCTCTTGACTGCAAAGCAGCTGATGTTTGCTCTAACTTTAGCAGCTTTCTTTTCAACCAATGCAGAGCTATCAAGTTGGGGTAAATGTTTGCTGACTGACTCCACTGTGTCCACCTGGTTATTATTGAGCTGTGTTTCATTTGAAGGACACCCTCTAGATGACTACAAAGAGAAGCATTTGTGATTCTGTGTAAGAATGAGTGCTTCTCTTTGGGGCAGTCTTGTTGGTGATTGTTCATCATGGAGTTCTCCCAATGCCATTACTACAGCAGCATCCCCTTTGTAAACACTGGAGGGTGCTGACTGACTGGCTGACTGACTCCCCTGTGTCCACCTGGTTTTTATTGAGTTGTGTTTCATTTGAAGGAGACCCTCTAGATGACTACAAAGAGAAGCATTTGTGATTCTATGTAATAATAAGTGCTTCTCTTTGGGGTAGTCTTGTTGGTGTTTGTTCATCATGGAATTCTCCCAATGCCAATACTACAGCAGCATCCCCTTTGTAAACACTAGAGGGTGCTGTTTTAACCAAAGTTTTGGTCTGGCACTCTTTGTTTTTGTATGTAGTATGATTCTGTCTTAATTAGGACTCTAAACTGTTCTACATTCAGAAAACCACATAATAGCTTCATTTGCATGAAATGCTTTAAATGTGTGAAAGGTCCACCCATGCTCAGGAATGCTGAGGCGTTCCAATGACAATAACAGCAATCAAAGATTAATAGCCTTTTAATAAATACACGGGTGCCAACGACCACAGCATATCCAAATGGAAATGGACAAGCTTATAATGGGTGCTGCAAACCAAACTGCTCAGATCAGCTCATCCTGAAAGGAGGCAGCGTGCTCCTGGTGTCTCTGTCTGCAAATGACCTCCACTGGTGCTACAGAGGTTCAGTCTTCAAAATGGACAAGATTTTCAACTACTACTACTGTCACTATCGGTACCCTTACAATGGCACTGACTTGTCTGTTGTATTTGGTAAGTGCTATTTGTTGGGGTAGTTTCAAGTGACCAGTGCTTCAGGAGATAATTGACTCTCCGAGTTCTACATGCAATGGTAATTTAATCACATTATTCAACACATTAAGATTACTTCAAATGGGAGCATTGAATGGTCCTGTGTTCATAAGTGCTTCTCTTTGGGGTAGTTTTAATGAAGAAATGTACTGCAGCTAAGGCTCCACCTCTTTTCTATTTCTTGTTTTTTCCCCTTAGAATGAAAATTATTGCACCCATGTACTTCTCATCCCAACTTGTAGCTTTTCAATGCCAAAAGTACAGGGCAACATTTGGCCACTATTTGGCATGCTCCGCTGTACCCACTTTTTTCATTTCCTTTCCCTCTTGACTGCAAAGCAGCTGACGTTTGCTCTAACTTTAGCAGCTTTCTTTTCAACCAATGCAGAAAGTGCTATCAAGTTGGGGTAAATGTTTGCTGACTGACTCCCCTGTGTCCACCTGGTTTTTATTGAGTTGTGTTTCATTTGAAGGAGACCCTCTAGATGACTACAAAGAGAAGCATTTGTGATTCTATGTAATAATAAGTGCTTCTCTTTGGGGTAGTCTTGTTGGTGTTTGTTCATCATGGAGTTCTCCCAATGCCAATACTACAGCAGCATCCCCTTTGTAAACACTAGAGGGTGCTGTTTTAACCAAAGTTTTGGTCTGGCACTCTTTGTTTTTGTATGTAGTATGATTCTGTCTTAATTAGGACTCTAAACTGTTCTACATTCAGAAAACCGCATAATAGCTTCATTTGCATGAAATGCTTTAAATGTGTGAAAGGTCCACCCATGCTCAGGAATGCTGAGGCGTTCCAAAGACAATAACAGCAATCAAAGCTTAATAGCCTTTCAATAAATACACGGGTGCCAACGACCACAGCAAATCTAAATGGACATGGACAAGCTTATAATGGGTGCTGCAAACCAAGCTGCTCAGATCAGCTCATCCTGAAAGCAGGCTGCGTGCTCCTGGTGTCTCTGTCTGCAAATAACCTCCACTGATGCTACAGAGGTTCAGTCTTCAAAATGGACAAGATTTTCAACTACTACTACTGTCACTATCGGTACCCTTACAATGGCACTGACTTGTCTGTTGTATTTGGTAAGTGCTATTTGTTGGGGTAGTTTCAAGTGACCAGTGCTTCAGGAGATAATTGACTCTCCGAGTTCTACATGCAATGGTAATTTAATCACATTATTCAACACATTAAGATTACTTCAAATGGGAGCATTGAATGGTCCTGTGTTCATAAGTGCTTCTCTTTGGGGTAGTTTTAATGGGGAAATGTACTGCAGCTAAGGCTCCACCTCTTTTCTATTTCTTGTTTTTTCACCTTAGAATGAAAATTATTGCACCCATGTACTTCTCATCCCAACTTGTAGCTTTTCAATGCCAAAAGTACAGGGCAACATCTGGCCACTATTTGGCATGCTCCGCTGTACCCACTTTTTTCATTTCCTTGCCCTCTTGACTGCAAAGCAGCTGATGTTTGCTCTAACTTTAGCAGCTTTCTTTTCAACCAATGCAGAAAGTGCTATCAAGTTGGGGTAAATGTTTGCTGACTGACTCCCCTGTGTCCACCTGGTTTTTATTGAGTTGTGTTTCATTTGAAGGAGACCCTCTAGATGACTACAAAGAGAAGCATTTGTGATTCTATGTAATAATAAGTGCTTCTCTTTGGGGTAGTCTTGTTGGTGTTTGTTCATCATGGAGTTCTCCCAATGCCAATACTACAGCAGCATCCCCTTTGTAAACACTAGAGGGTGCTGTTTTAACCAAAGTTTTGGTCTGGCACTCTTTGTTTTTGTATGTAGTATGATTCTGTCTTAATTAGGACTCTAAACTGTTCTACATTCAGAAAACCGCATAATAGCTTCATTTGCATGAAATGCTTTAAATGTGTGAAAGGTCCACCCATGCTCAAGAATGCTGAGGCGTTCCAAAGACAATAACAGCAATCAAAGCTTAATAGCCTTTCAATAAATACACGGGTGCCAACGACCACAGCAAATCCAAATGGAAATGGACAAGCTTATAATGGGTGCTGCAAACCAAACTGCTCAGATCAGCTCATCCTAAAAGCAGGCAGCATGCTCCTGGTGTCTCTGTCTGCAGATCACCTCCACTGATGCTAGAGAGTTTCAGTCTTCAACATGGACAAGATTTTCCGCTACTACTACTGTCACTATCGGTACCCTTACAATGGCACTGACTTGTCTGTTGTATTTGGTAAGTGCTATTTGTTGGGGTAGTTTCAAGTGACCAGTGCTTCAGGAGATAATTGACTCTCCGAGTTCTACATGCAATGGTAATTTAATCACATTATTCAACACATTAAGATTACTTCAAATGGGAGCATTGAATGGTCCTGTGTTCATAAGTGCTTCTCTTTGGGGTAGTTTTAATGAGGAAATGTACTGCAGCTAAGGCTCCACCTCTTTTCTATTTCTTGTTTTTTCCCCTTAGAATGAAAATTATTGCACCCATGTACTTCTCATCCCAACTTGTAGCTTTTCAATGCCAAAAGTACAGGGCAACATTTGGCCACTATTTGGCATGCTCCGCTGTACCCACTTTTTTCATTTCCTTGCCCTCTTGACTGCAAAGCAGCTGACGTTTGCTCTAACTTTAGCAGCTTTCTTTTCAACCAATGCAGAAAGTGCTATCAAGTTGGGGTAAATGTTTGCTGACTGACTCCCCTGTGTCCACCTGGTTTTTATTGAGTTGTGTTTCATTTGAAGGAGACCCTCTAGATGACTACAAAGAGAAGCATTTGTGATTCTATGTAATAATAAGTGCTTCTCTTTGGGGTAGTCTTGTTGGTGTTTGTTCATCATGGAGTTCTCCCAATGCCAATACTACAGCAGCATCCCCTTTGTAAACACTAGAGGGTGCTGTTTTAACCAAAGTTTTGGTCTGGCACTCTTTGTTTTTGTATGTAGTATGATTCTGTCTTAATTAGGACTCTAAACTGTTCTACATTCAGAAAACCGCATAATAGCTTCATTTGCATGAAATGCTTTAAATGTGTGAAAGGTCCACCTATGCTCAAGAATGCTGAGGCGTTCCAAAGACAATAACAGCAATCAAAGCTTAATAGCCTTTTAATAAATACACGGGTGCCAACGACCACAGCAAATCCAAATGGAAATGGACAAGCTTATAATGGGTGCTGCAAACCAAACTGCTCAGATCAGCTCATCCTAAAAGCAGGCAGCATGCTCCTGGTGTCTCTGTCTGCAGATGACCTCCACTGATGCTAAAGAGTTTTAGTCTTCAACATGGACAAGATTTTCCGCTACTACTACTGTCACTATCGGTACCCTTACAATTGCACTGACTTGTCTGTTGTATTTGGTAAGTGCTATTTGTTGGGGTAGTTTCAAGTGACCAGTGCTTCAGGAGATAATTGACACTCCGAGTTCTACATGCAATGGTAATTTAATCACAGTATTCAACACATTAAAATTACTTCAAATGGGAGCATTGACTGGTCCTGTGTTCATAAGTGCTTCTCTTTGGGGTAGTTTTAATGAGGAAATGTACTGCAGCTAAGGCTCCACTTCTTTTCTATTTCTTGTTTTTTCCCCTTAGGATGAAAATTATTGCACCCATGTACTTCTCATCCCAACTTGTAGCTTTTCAATGCCAAAAGTACAGGGCAACATTTGGCCACTATTTGGCATGCTCCTCTGTACCCACTTTTTTCATTTCCTTGCCCTCTTGACTGCAAAGCAGCTGATGTTTGCTCTAACTTTAGCAGCTTTCTTTTCAACCAATGCAGAAAGTGCTATCAAGTTGGGGTAAATGTTTGCTGACTGACTCCACTGTGTCCACCTGGTTTTTATTGAGTTGTGTTTCATTTGAAGGAGACCCTCTAGATGACTACAAAGAGAAGCATTTGTGATTCTATGTAATAATAAGTGCTTCTCTTTGGGGTAGTCTTGTTGGTGTTTGTTCATCATGGAGTTCTCCCAATGCCAATACTACAGCAGCATCCCCTTTGTAAACACTAGAGGGTGCTGTTTTAACCAAAGTTTTGGTCTGGCACTCTTTGTTTTTGTATGTAGTATGATTCTGTCTTAATTAGGACTCTAAACTGTTCTACATTCAGAAAACCGCATAATAGCTTCATTTGCATGAAATGCTTTAAATGTGTGAAAGGTCCACCCATGCTCAGGAATGCTGAGGCGTTCCAAAGACAATAACAGCAATCAAAGCTTAATAGCCTTTCAATAAATACACGGGTGCCAACGACCACAGCAAATCCAAATGGACATGGACAAGCTTATAATGGGTGCTGCAAACCAAGCTGCTCAGATCAGCTCATCCTGAAAGCAGGCAGCGTGCTCCTGGTGTCTCTGTCTGCAAATGACCTCCACTGGTGCTACAGAGGTTCAGTCTTCAACATGGACAAGATTTTCAACTACTACTACTGTCACTATCGGTACCCTTACAATGGCACTGACTTGTCTGTTGTATTTGGTAAGTGCTATTTGTTGGGGTAGTTTCAAGTGACCAGTGCTTCAGGAGATAATTGACTCTCCGAGTTCTACATGCAATGGTAATTTAATCACATTATTCAACACATTAAGATTACTTCAAATGGGAGCATTGAATGGTCCTGTGTTCATAAGTGCTTCTCTTTGGGGTAGTTTTAATGAGGAAATGTACTGCAGCTAAGGCTCCACCTCTTTTCTATTTCTTGTTTTTTCCCCTTAGAATGAAAATTATTGCACCCATGTACTTCTCATCCCAACTTGTAGCTTTTCAATGCCAAAAGTACAGGGCAACATTTGGCCACTATTTGGCATGCTCCGCTGTAACCACTTTTTTCATTTCCTTGCCCTCTTGACTGCAAAGCAGCTGACGTTTGCTCTAACTTTAGCAGCTTTCTTTTCAACCAATGCAGAAAGTGCTATCAAGTTGGGGTAAATGTTTGCTGACTGACTCCCCTGTGTCCACCTGGTTTTTATTGAGTTGTGTTTCATTTGAAGGAGACCCTCTAGATGACTACAAAGAGAAGCATTTGTGATTCTATGTAATAATAAGTGCTTCTCTTTGGGGTAGTCTTGTTGGTGTTTGTTCATCATGGAGTTCTCCCAATGCCATTACTACAGCATTATCCCCTTTGTAAACACTGGAGGGTGCTGTTTTAACCAAAGTTTTGGTCTGGCACTCTTTGTTTTTGTATGTAGTATGATTCTGTCTTAATTAGGACTCTAAACTGTTCTACATTCAGAAAACCACATAATAGCTTCATTTGCATGAAATGCTTTAAATGTGTGAAAGGTCCACCCATGCTCAGGAATGCTGAGGCGTTCCAAAGACAATAACAGCAATCAAAGCTTAATAGCCTTTTAATAAATACACGGGTGCCAACGACCACAGCAAATCCAAATGGAAATGGACAAGCTTATAATGGGTGCTGCAAACCAAACTGCTCAGATCAGCTCATCCTAAAAGCAGGCAGCATGCTCCTGGTGTCTCTGTCTGCAGATGACCTCCACTGATGCTAGAGAGTTTCAGTCTTCAACATGGACAAGATTTTCCGCTACTACTACTGTCACTATCGGTACCCTTACAATGGCACTGACTTGTCTGTTGTATTTGGTAAGTGCTATTTGTTGGGGTAGTTTCAAGTGACCAGTGCTTCAGGAGATAATTGACACTCCGAGTTCTACATGCAATGGTAATTTAATCACAGTTTTCAACACATTAAGATTACTTCAAATGGGAGCATTGATTGGTCCTGTGTTCATAAGTGCTTCTCTTTGGGGTAGTTTTAATGAGGAAATGTACTGTAGCTAAGGCTCCACCTCTTTTCTATTTCTTGTTTTTCCCCTTAGAATGAAAATTATTGCACCCATGTACTTCTCATCCCAACTTGTAGCTTTTCAATGCCAAAAGTACAGGGCAACATCTGGCCACTATTTGGCATGCTCCGCTGTACCCACTTTTTTCATTTCCTTGCCCTCTTGACTGCAAAGCAGCTGATGTTTGCTCTAACTTTAGCAGCTTTCTTTTCAACCAATGCAGAAAGTGCTATCAAGTTGGGGTAAATGTTTGCTGACTGACTCCCCTGTGTCCACCTGGTTTTTATTGAATTGTGTTTCATTTGAAGGAGACCCTCTAGATGACTACAAAGAGAAGCATTTGTGATTCTATGTAATAATAAGTGCTTCTCTTTGGGGTAGTCTTGTTGGTGTTTGTTCATCATGGAATTCTCCCAATGCCAATACTACAGCAGCATCCCCTTTGTAAACACTAGAGGGTGCTGTTTTAACCAAAGTTTTGGTCTGGCACTCTTTGTTTTTGTATGTAGTATGATTCTGTCTTAATTAGCACTCTAAACTGTTCTACATTCAGAAAACCGCATAATAGCTTCATTTGCATGAAATGCTTTAAATGTGTGAAAGGTCCACCCATGCTCAGGAATGCTGAGGCGTTCCAAAGACAATAACAGCAATCAAAGCTTAATAGCCTTTCAATAAATACACGGGTGCCAACGACCACAGCAAATCCAAATGGAAATGGACAAGCTTATAATGGGTGCTGCAAACAAAACTGCTCAGATCAGCTCATCCTAAAAGCAGGCAGCATGCTCCTGGTGTCTCTGTCTGCAGATGACCTCCACTGATGCTAGAGAGTTTCAGTCTTCAACATGGACAAGATTTTCCGCTACTACTACTGTCACTATCGGTACCCTTACAATGGCACTGACTTGTCTGTTGTATTTGGTAAGTGCTATTTGTTGGGGTAGTTTCAAGTGACCAGTGCTTCAGGAGATAATTGACACTCCGAGTTCTACATGCAATGGTAATTTAATCACATTATTCAACACATTAAGATTACTTCAAATGGGAGCATTGAATGGTCCTGTGTTCATAAGTGCTTCTCTTTGGGGTAGTTTTAATGAAGAAATGTACTGCAGCTAAGGCTCCACCTCTTTTCTATTTCTTATTTTTTCCCCTTAGAATGAAAATTATTGCACCCATGTACTTCTCATCCCAACTTGTAGCTTTTCAATGCCAAAAGTACAGGGCAACATTTGGGCACTATTTGGCATGCTCCGCTGTACCCACTTTTTTCATTTCCTTGCCCTCTTGACTGCAAAGCAGCTGACGTTTGCTCTAACTTTAGCAGCTTTCTTTTCAACCAATGCAGAAAGTGCTATCAAGTTGGGGTAAATGTTTGCTGACTGACTCCCCTGTGTCCACCTGGTTTTTATTGAGTTGTGTTTCATTTGAAGGAGACCCTCTAGATGACTACAAAGAGAAGCATTTGTGATTCTATGTAATAATAAGTGCTTCTCTTTGGGGTAGTCTTGTTGGTGTTTGTTCATCATGGAGTTCTCCCAATGCCAATACTACAGCAGCATCCCCTTTGTAAACACTAGAGGGTGCTGTTTTAACCAAAGTTTTGGTCTGGCACTCTTTGTTTTTGTATGTAGTATGATTCTGTCTTAATTAGGACTCTAAACTGTTCTACATTCAGAAAACCGCATAATAGCTTCATTTGCATGAAATGCTTTAAATGTGTGAAAGGTCCACCCATGCTCAAGAATGCTGAGGCGTTCCAAAGACAATAACAGCAATCAAAGCTTAATAGCCTTTCAATAAATACACGGGTGCCAACGACCACAGCAAATCTAAATGGACATGGACAAGCTTATAATGGGTGCTGCAAACCAAGCTGCTCAGATCAGCTCATCCTGAAAGCAGGCTGCGTGCTCCTGGTGTCTCTGTCTGCAAATGACCTCCACTGATGCTACAGAGGTTCAGTCTTCAAAATGGACAAGATTTTCAACTACTACTACTGTCACTATCGGTACCCTTACAATGGCACTGACTTGTCTGTTGTATTTGGTAAGTGCTATTTGTTGGGGTAGTTTCAAGTGACCAGTGCTTCAGGAGATAATTGACTCTCCGAGTTCTACATGCAATGGTAATTTAATCACATTCTTCAACACATTAAGATTACTTCAAATGGGAGCATTGAATGGTCCTGTGTTCATAAGTGCTTCTCTTTGGGGTAGTTTTAATGAGGAAATGTACTGCAGCTAAGGCTCCACCTCTTTTCTATTTCTTGTTTTTTCCCCTTAGAATGAAAATTATTGCACCCATGTACTTCTCATCCCAACTTGTAGCTTTTCAATGCCAAAAGTACAGGGCAACATCTGGCCACTATTTGGCATGCTCCACTGTACCCACTTTTTTCATTTCCTTGCTCTCTTGACTGCAAAGCAGCTGATGTTTGCTCTAACTTTAGCAGCTTTCTTTTCAACCAATGCAGAAAGTGCTATCAAGTTGGGGTAAATGTTTGCTGACTGACTCCCCTGTGTCCACCTGGTTTTTATTGAATTGTGTTTCATTTGAAGGAGACCCTCTAGATGACTACAAAGAGAAGCATTTGTGATTCTATGTAATAATAAGTGCTTCTCTTTGGGGTAGTCTTGTTGGTGTTTGTTCATCATGGAATTCTCCCATTGCCAATACTACAGCAGCATCCCCTTTGTAAACACTAGAGGGTGCTGTTTTAACCAAAGTTTTGGTCTGGCACTCTTTGTTTTTGTATGTAGTATGATTCTGTCTTAATTAGCACTCTAAACTGTTCTACTTTCAGAAAACCGCATAATAGCTTCATTTGCATGAAATGCTTTAAATGTGTGAAAGGTCCACCCATGCTCAGGAATGCTGAGGCGTTCCAAAGACAATAACAGCAATCAAAGCTTAATAGCCTTTCAATAAATACACGGGTGCCAACGACCACAGCAAATCCAAATGGAAATGGACAAGCTTATAATGGGTGCTGCAAACCAAACTGCTCAGATCAGCTCATCCTAAAAGCAGGCAGCATGCTCCTGGTGTCTCTGTCTGCAGATGACCTCCACTGATGCTAGAGAGTTTCAGTCTTCAACATGGACAAGATTTTCCGCTACTACTACTGTCACTATCGGTACCCTTACAATGGCACTGACTTGTCTGTTGTATTTGGTAAGTGCTATTTGTTGGGGTAGTTTCAAGTGACCAGTGCTTCAGGAGATAATTGACACTCCGAGTTCTACATGCAATGGTAATTTAATCACATTATTCAACACATTAAGATTACTTCAAATGGGAGCATTGAATGGTCCTGTGTTCATAAGTGCTTCTCTTTGGGGTAGTTTTAATGAAGAAATGTACTGCAGCTAAGGCTCCACCTCTTTTCTATTTCTTATTTTTTCCCCTTAGAATGAAAATTATTGCACCCATGTACTTCTCATCCCAACTTGTAGCTTTTCAATGCCAAAAGTACAGGGCAACATTTGGGCACTATTTGGCATGCTCCGCTGTACCCACTTTTTTCATTTCCTTGCCCTCTTGACTGCAAAGCAGCTGACGTTTGCTCTAACTTTAGCAGCTTTCTTTTCAACCAATGCAGAAAGTGCTATCAAGTTGGGGTAAATGTTTGCTGACTGACTCCCCTGTGTCCACCTGGTTTTTATTGAGTTGTGTTTCATTTGAAGGAGACCCTCTAGATGACTACAAAGAGAAGCATTTGTGATTCTATGTAATAATAAGTGCTTCTCTTTGGGGTAGTCTTGTTGGTGTTTGTTCATCATGGAGTTCTCCCAATGCCAATACTACAGCAGCATCCCCTTTGTAAACACTAGAGGGTGCTGTTTTAACCAAAGTTTTGGTCTGGCACTCTTTGTTTTTGTATGTAGTATGATTCTGTCTTAATTAGGACTCTAAACTGTTCTACATTCAGAAAACCGCATAATAGCTTAATTTGCATGAAATGCTTTAAATGTGTGAAAGGTCCACCCATGCTCAGGAATGCTGAGGCGTTCCAAAGACAATAACAGCAATCAAAGCTTAATAGCCTTTCAATAAATACACGGGTGCCAACGACCACAGCAAATCTAAATGGACATGGACAAGCTTATAATGGGTGCTGCAAACCAAGCTGCTCAGATCAGCTCATCCTGAAAGCAGGCTGCGTGCTCCTGGTGTCTCTGTCTGCAAATGACCTCCACTGATGCTACAGAGGTTCAGTCTTCAAAATGGACAAGATTTTCAACTACTACTACTGTCACTATCGGTACCCTTACAATGGCACTGACTTGTCTGTTGTATTTGGTAAGTGCTATTTGTTGGGGTAGTTTCAAGTGACCAGTGCTTCAGGAGATAATTGACTCTCCGAGTTCTACATGCAATGGTAATTTAATCACATTCTTCAACACATTAAGATTACTTCAAATGGGAGCATTGAATGGTCCTGTGTTCATAAGTGCTTCTCTTTGGGGTAGTTTTAATGAGGAAATGTACTGCAGCTAAGGCTCCACCTCTTTTCTATTTCTTGTTTTTTCCCCTTAGAATGAAAATTATTGCACCCATGTACTTCTCATCCCAACTTGTAGCTTTTCAATGCCAAAAGTACAGGGCAACATTTGGCCACTATTTGGCATGCTCCGCAGTACCCACTTTTTTCATTTCCTTGCCCTCTTGACTGCAAAGCAGCTGATGTTTGCTCTAACTTTAGCAGCTTTCTTTTCAACCAATGCAGAGCTATCAAGTTGGGGTAAATGTTTGCTGACTGACTCCACTGTGTCCACCTGGTTATTATTGAGCTGTGTTTCATTTGAAGGACACCCTCTAGATGACTACAAAGAGAAGCATTTGTGATTCTGTGTAAGAATGAGTGCTTCTTTTTGGGGCAGTCTTGTTGGTGATTGTTCATCATGGAGTTCTCCCAAAGCCATTACTACAGCAGCATCCCCTTTGTAAACACTGGAGGGTGCTGTTTTAACCAAAGATTTGGTCTGGCACTCTTTGATTTTGTATGTAGTATGATTCTGTCTTAATTAGGACTCTAAACTGTTCTACATTCAGAAAACCACATAATAGCTTCATTTGCATGAAATGCTTTAAATGTGTGAAAGGTCCACCCATGCTCAAGAATGCTGAGGCGTTCCAAAGACAATAACAGCAATCAAAGCTTAATAGCCTTTTAATAAATACACGGGTGCCAACGACCACAGCAAATCCAAATGGAAATGGACAAGCTTATAATGGGTGCTGCAAACCAAACTGCTCAAATCAGCTCATCCTAAAAGCAGGCAGCATGCTCCTGGTGTCTCTGTCTGCAGATGACCTCCACTGATGCTAGAGAGTTTCAGTCTTCAACATGGACAAGATTTTCCGCTACTACTACTGTCACTATCGGTACCCTTACAATGGCACTGACTTGTCTGTTGTATTTGGTAAGTGCTATTTGTTGGGGTAGTTTCAAGTGACCAGTGCTTCAGGAGATAATTGACACTCTGAGTTCTACATGCAATGGTAATTTAATCACAGTTTTCAACACATTAAGATTACTTCAAATGGGAGCATTGATTGGTCCTGTGTTCATAAGTGCTTCTCTTTGGGGTAGATTTAATGAGGAAATGTACTGCAACTAAGGCTCCACCTCTTTTCTATTTCTTGTTTTTTCCCCTTAGAATGAAAATTATTGCACCCATGTACTTCTCATCCCAACTTGTAGCTTTTCAATGCCAAAAGTACAGGGCAACATTTGGGCACTATTTGGCATGCTCTGCTGTACCCACTTTTTTCATTTCCTTGCCCTCTTGACTGCAAAGCAGCTGATGTTTGCTCTAACTTTAGCAGCTTTCTTTTCAACCAATGCAGAAAGTGCTATCAAGTTGGGGTAAATGTTTGCTGACTGACTCCCCTGTGTCCACCTGGTTTTTATTGAGTTGTGTTTCATTTGAAGGAGACCCTCTAGATGACTACAAAGAGAAGCATTTGTGATTCTATGTAATAATAAGTGCTTCTCTTTGGGGTAGTCTTGTTGGTGTTTGTTCATCATGGAGTTCTCCCAATGCCAATACTACAGCAGCATCCCCTTTGTAAACACTAGAGGGTGCTGTTTTAACCAAAGTTTTGGTCTGGCACTCTTTGTTTTTGTATGTAGTATGATTCTGTCTTAATTAGGACTCTAAACTGTTCTACGTTCAGAAAACCGCATAATAGCTTCATTTGCATGAAATGCTTTAAATGTGTGAAAGGTCCACCCATGCTCAGGAATGCTGAGGCGTTCCAAAGACAATAACAGCAATCAAAGCTTAATAGCCTTTCAATAAATACACGGGTGCCAACGACCACAGCAAATCTAAATGGACATGGACAAGCTTATAATGGGTGCTGCAAACCAAGCTGCTCAGATCAGCTCATCCTGAAAGCAGGCTGCGTGCTCCTGGTGTCTCTGTCTGCAAATGACCTCCACTGATGCTACAGAGGTTCAGTCTTCAAAATGGACAAGATTTTCAACTACTACTACTGTCATTATCGGTACCCTTACAATGGCACTGACTTGTCTGTTGTATTTGGTAAGTGCTATTTGTTGGGGTAGTTTCAAGTGACCAGTGCTTCAGGAGATAATTGACTCTCCGAGTTCTACATGCAATGGTAATTTAATCACATTCTTCAACACATTAAGATTACTTCAAATGGGAGCATTGAATGGTCCTGTGTTCATAAGTGCTTCTCTTTGGGGTAGTTTTAATGAGGAAATGTACTGCAGCTAAGGCTCCACCTCTTTTCTATTTCTTGTTTTTTCCCCTTAGAATGAAAATTATTGCACCCATGTACTTCTCATCCCAACTTGTAGCTTTTCAATGCCAAAAGTACAGGGCAACATTTGGCCACTATTTGGCATGCTCCGCAGTACCCACTTTTTTCATTTCCTTGCCCTCTTGACTGCAAAGCAGCTGATGTTTGCTCTAACTTTAGCAGCTTTCTTTTCAACCAATGCAGAGCTATCAAGTTGGGGTAAATGTTTGCTGACTGACTCCACTGTGTCCACCTGGTTATTATTGAGCTGTGTTTCATTTGAACGACACCCTCTAGATGACTACAAAGAGAAGCATTTGTGATTCTATGTAATAATAAGTGCTTCTCTTTGGGGTAGTCTTGTTGGTGTTTGTTCATCATGGAGTTCTCCCAATGCCAATACTACAGCAGCATCCCCTTTGTAAACACTAGAGGGTGCTGTTTTAACCAAAGTTTTGGTCTGGCACTCTTTGTTTTTGTATGTAGTATGATTCTGTCTTAATTAGGACTCTAAATTGTTCTACATTCAGAAAACCACATAATAGCTTCATTTGCATGAAATGCTTTAAATGTGTGAAAGGTCCACCCATGCTCAGGAATGCTGAGGCGTTCCAATGACAATAACAGCAATCAAAGCTTAATAGCCTTTTAATAAATACACGGGTGCCAACGACCACAGCAAATCCAAATGGAAATGGACAAGCTTATAATGGGTGCTGCAAACCAAACTGCTCAGATCAGCTCATCCTAAAAGCAGGCAGCATGCTCCTGGTGTCTCTGTCTGCAGATGACCTCCACTGATGCTAGAGAGTTTCAGTCTTCAACATGGACAAGATTTTCCGCTACTACTACTGTCACTATCGGTACCCTTACAATGGCACTGACTTGTCTGTTGTATTTGGTAAGTGCTATTTGTTGGGGTAGTTTCAAGTGACCAGTGCTTCAGGAGATAATTGACACTCCGAGTTCTACATGCAATGGTAATTTAATCACATTATTCAACACATTAAGATTACTTCAAATGGGAGCATTGAATGGTCCTGTGTTCATAAGTGCTTCTCTTTGGGGTAGTTTTAATGAAGAAATGTACTGCAGCTAAGGCTCCACCTCTTTTCCATTTCTTGTTTTTTCCCCTTAGAATGAAAATTATTGCACCCATGTACTTCTCATCCCAACTTGTAGCTTTTCAATGCCAAAAGTACAGGGCAACATTTGGGCACTATTTGGCATGCTCCGCTGTACCCACTTTTTTCATTTCCTTGCCCTCTTGACTGCAAAGCAGCTGACGTTTGCTCTAACTTTAGCAGCTTTCTTTTCAACCAATGCAGAAAGTGCTATCAAGTTGGGGTAAATGTTTGCTGACTGACTCCCCTGTGTCCACCTGGTTTTTATTGAGTTGTGTTTCATTTGAAGGAGACCCTCTAGATGACTACAAAGAGAAGCATTTGTGATTCTATGTAATAATAAGTGCTTCTCTTTGGGGTAGTCTTGTTGGTGTTTGTTCATCATGGAGTTCTCCCAATGCCAATACTACAGCAGCATCCCCTTTGTAAACACTAGAGGGTGCTGTTTTAACCAAAGTTTTGGTCTGGCACTCTTTGTTTTTGTATGTAGTATGATTCTGTCTTAATTAGGACTCTAAACTGTTCTACATTCAGAAAACCGCATAATAGCTTCATTTGCATGAAATGCTTTAAATGTGTGAAAGGTCCACCCATGCTCAGGAATGCTGAGGCGTTCCAAAGACAATAACAGCAATCAAAGCTTAATAGCCTTTCAATAAATACACGGGTGCCAACGACCACAGCAAATCTAAATGGACATGGACAAGCTTATAATGGGTGCTGCAAACCAAGCTGCTCAGATCAGCTCATCCTGAAAGCAGGCTGCGTGCTCCTGGTGTCTCTGTCTGCAAATGACCTCCACTGATGCTACAGAGGTTCAGTCTTCAAAATGGACAAGATTTTCAACTACTACTACTGTCACTATCGGTACCCTTACAATGGCACTGACTTGTCTGTTGTATTTGGTAAGTGCTATTTGTTGGGGTAGTTTCAAGTGACCAGTGCTTCAGGAGATAATTGACTCTCCGAGTTCTACATGCAATGGTAATTTAATCACATTCTTCAACACATTAAGATTACTTCAAATGGGAGCATTGAATGGTCCTGTGTTCATAAGTGCTTCTCTTTGGGGTAGTTTTAATGAGGAAATGTACTGCAGCTAAGGCTCCACCTCTTTTCTATTTCTTGTTTTTTCCCCTTAGAATGAAAATTATTGCACCCATGTACTTCTCATCCCAACTTGTAGCTTTTCAATGCCAAAAGTACAGGGCAACATTTGGCCACTATTTGGCATGCTCCGCAGTACCCACTTTTTTCATTCCCTTGCCCTCTTGACTGCAAAGCAGCTGATGTTTGCTCTAACTTTAGCAGCTTTCTTTTCAACCAATGCAGAGCTATCAAGTTGGGGTAAATGTTTGCTGACTGACTCCACTGTGTCCACCTGGTTATTATTGAGCTGTGTTTCATTTGAAGGACACCCTCTAGATGACTACAAAGAGAAGCATTTGTGATTCTGTGTAAGAATGAGTGCTTCTTTTTGGGGCAGTCTTGTTGGTGATTGTTCATCATGGAGTTCTCCCAAAGCCATTACTACAGCAGCATCCCCTTTGTAAACACTGGAGGGTGCTGTTTTAACCAAAGATTTGGTCTGGCACTCTTTGATTTTGTATGTAGTATGATTCTGTCTTAATTAGGACTCTAAACTGTTCTACATTCAGAAAACCACATAATAGCTTCATTTGCATGAAATGCTTTAAATGTGTGAAAGGTCCACCCATGCTCAAGAATGCTGAGGCGTTCCAAAGACAATAACAGCAATCAAAGCTTAATAGCCTTTTAATAAATACACGGGTGCCAACGACCACAGCAAATCCAAATGGAAATGGACAAGCTTATAATGGGTGCTGCAAACCAAACTGCTCAAATCAGCTCATCCTAAAAGCAGGCAGCATGCTCCTGGTGTCTCTGTCTGCAGATGACCTCCACTGATGCTAGAGAGTTTCAGTCTTCAACATGGACAAGATTTTCCGCTACTACTACTGTCACTATCGGTACCCTTACAATGGCACTGACTTGTCTGTTGTATTTGGTAAGTGCTATTTGTTGGGGTAGTTTCAAGTGACCAGTGCTTCAGGAGATAATTGACACTCTGAGTTCTACATGCAATGGTAATTTAATCACAGTTTTCAACACATTAAGATTACTTCAAATGGGAGCATTGATTGGTCCTGTGTTCATAAGTGCTTCTCTTTGGGGTAGATTTAATGAGGAAATGTACTGCAACTAAGGCTCCACCTCTTTTCTATTTCTTGTTTTTTTCCCCTTAGAATGAAAATTATTGCACCCATGTACTTCTCATCCCAACTTGTAGCTTTTCAATGCCAAAAGTACAGGGCAACATTTGGGCACTATTTGGCATGCTCTGCTGTACCCACTTTTTTCATTTCCTTGCCCTCTTGACTGCAAAGCAGCTGATGTTTGCTCTAACTTTAGCAGCTTTCTTTTCAACCAATGCAGAAAGTGCTATCAAGTTGGGGTAAATGTTTGCTGACTGACTCCCCTGTGTCCACCTGGTTTTTATTGAGTTGTGTTTCATTTGAAGGAGACCCTCTAGATGACTACAAAGAGAAGCATTTGTGATTCTATGTAATAATAAGTGCTTCTCTTTGGGGTAGTCTTGTTGGTGTTTGTTCATCATGGAGTTCTCCCAATGCCAATACTACAGCAGCATCCCCTTTGTAAACACTAGAGGGTGCTGTTTTAACCAAAGTTTTGGTCTGGCACTCTTTGTTTTTGTATGTAGTATGATTCTGTCTTAATTAGGACTCTAAACTGTTCTACATTCAGAAAACCGCATAATAGCTTCATTTGCATGAAATGCTTTAAATGTGTGAAAGGTCCACCCATGCTCAGGAATGCTGAGGCGTTCCAAAGACAATAACAGCAATCAAAGCTTAATAGCCTTTCAATAAATACACGGGTGCCAACGACCACAGCAAATCTAAATGGACATGGACAAGCTTATAATGGGTGCTGCAAACCAAGCTGCTCAGATCAGCTCATCCTGAAAGCAGGCTGCGTGCTCCTGGTGTCTCTGTCTGCAAATGACCTCCACTGATGCTACAGAGGTTCAGTCTTCAAAATGGACAAGATTTTCAACTACTACTACTGTCATTATCGGTACCCTTACAATGGCACTGACTTGTCTGTTGTATTTGGTAAGTGCTATTTGTTGGGGTAGTTTCAAGTGACCAGTGCTTCAGGAGATAATTGACTCTCCGAGTTCTACATGCAATGGTAATTTAATCACATTCTTCAACACATTAAGATTACTTCAAATGGGAGCATTGAATGGTCCTGTGTTCATAAGTGCTTCTCTTTGGGGTAGTTTTAATGAGGAAATGTACTGCAGCTAAGGCTCCACCTCTTTTCTATTTCTTGTTTTTTCCCCTTAGAATGAAAATTATTGCACCCATGTACTTCTCATCCCAACTTGTAGCTTTTCAATGCCAAAAGTACAGGGCAACATTTGGCCACTATTTGGCATGCTCCGCAGTACCCACTTTTTTCATTTCCTTGCCCTCTTGACTGCAAAGCAGCTGATGTTTGCTCTAACTTTAGCAGCTTTCTTTTCAACCAATGCAGAGCTATCAAGTTGGGGTAAATGTTTGCTGACTGACTCCACTGTGTCCACCTGGTTATTATTGAGCTGTGTTTCATTTGAACGACACCCTCTAGATGACTACAAAGAGAAGCATTTGTGATTCTATGTAATAATAAGTGCTTCTCTTTGGGGTAGTCTTGTTGGAGTTTGTTCATCATGGAGTTCTCCCAATGCCAATACTACAGCAGCATCCCCTTTGTAAACACTAGAGGGTGCTGTTTTAACCAAAGTTTTGGTCTGGCACTCTTTGTTTTTGTATGTAGTATGATTCTGTCTTAATTAGGACTCTAAATTGTTCTACATTCAGAAAACCACATAATAGCTTCATTTGCATGAAATGCTTTAAATGTGTGAAAGGTCCACCCATGCTCAGGAATGCTGAGGCGTTCCAATGACAATAACAGCAATCAAAGCTTAATAGCCTTTTAATAAATACACGGGTGCCAACGACCACAGCAAATCCAAATGGAAATGGACAAGCTTATAATGGGTGCTGCAAACCAAACTGCTCAGATCAGCTCATCCTAAAAGCAGGCAGCATGCTCCTGGTGTCTCTGTCTGCAGATGACCTCCACTGATGCTAGAGAGTTTCAGTCTTCAACATGGACAAGATTTTCCGCTACTACTACTGTCACTATCGGTACCCTTACAATGGCACTGACTTGTCTGTTGTATTTGGTAAGTGCTATTTGTTGGGGTAGTTTCAAGTGACCAGTGCTTCAGGAGATAATTGACACTCCGAGTTCTACATGCAATGGTAATTTAATCACATTATTCAACACATTAAGATTACTTCAAATGGGAGCATTGAATGGTCCTGTGTTCATAAGTGCTTCTCTTTGGGGTAGTTTTAATGAAGAAATGTACTGCAGCTAAGGCTCCACCTCTTTTCCATTTCTTGTTTTTTCCCCTTAGAATGAAAATTATTGCACCCATGTACTTCTCATCCCAACTTGTAGCTTTTCAATGCCAAAAGTACAGGGCAACATTTGGGCACTATTTGGCATGCTCCGCTGTACCCACTTTTTTCATTTCCTTGCCCTCTTGACTGCAAAGCAGCTGACGTTTGCTCTAACTTTAGCAGCTTTCTTTTCAACCAATGCAGAAAGTGCTATCAAGTTGGGGTAAATGTTTGCTGACTGACTCCCCTGTGTCCACCTGGTTTTTATTGAGTTGTGTTTCATTTGAAGGAGACCCTCTAGATGACTACAAAGAGAAGCATTTGTGATTCTATGTAATAATAAGTGCTTCTCTTTGGGGTAGTCTTGTTGGTGTTTGTTCATCATGGAGTTCTCCCAATGCCAATACTACAGCAGCATCCCCTTTGTAAACACTAGAGGGTGCTGTTTTAACCAAAGTTTTGGTCTGGCACTCTTTGTTTTTGAATGTAGTATGATTCTGTCTTAATTAGGACTCTAAACTGTTCTACATTCAGAAAACCGCATAATAGCTTCATTTGCATGAAATGCTTTAAATGTGTGAAAGGTCCACCCATGCTCAGGAATGCTGAGGCGTTCCAAAGACAATAACAGCAATCAAAGCTTAATAGCCTTTCAATAAATACACGGGTGCCAACGACCACAGCAAATCTAAATGGACATGGACAAGCTTATAATGGGTGCTGCAAACCAAGCTGCTCAGATCAGCTCATCCTGAAAGCAGGCTGCGTGCTCCTGGTGTCTCTGTCTGCAAATGACCTCCACTGATGCTACAGAGGTTCAGTCTTCAAAATGGACAAGATTTTCAACTACTACTACTGTCACTATCGGTACCCTTACAATGGCACTGACTTGTCTGTTGTATTTGGTAAGTGCTATTTGTTGGGGTAGTTTCAAGTGACCAGTGCTTCAGGAGATAATTGACTCTCCGAGTTCTACATGCAATGGTAATTTAATCACATTCTTCAACACATTAAGATTACTTCAAATGGGAGCATTGAATGGTCCTGTGTTCATAAGTGCTTCTCTTTGGGGTAGTTTTAATGAGGAAATGTACTGCAGCTAAGGCTCCACCTCTTTTCTATTTCTTGTTTTTTCCCCTTAGAATGAAAATTATTGCACCCATGTACTTCTCATCCCAACTTGTAGCTTTTCAATGCCAAAAGTACAGGGCAACATTTGGCCACTATTTGGCATGCTCCGCAGTACCCACTTTTTTCATTTCCTTGCCCTCTTGACTGCAAAGCAGCTGATGTTTGCTCTAACTTTAGCAGCTTTCTTTTCAACTAATGCAGAGCTATCAAGTTGGGGTAAATGTTTGCTGACTGACTCCACTGTGTCCACCTGGTTATTATTGAGCTGTGTTTCATTTGAAGGACACCCTCTAGATGACTACAAAGAGAAGCATTTGTGATTCTGTGTAAGAATGAGTGCTTCTTTTTGGGGCAGTCTTGTTGGTGATTGTTCATCATGGAGTTCTCCCAAAGCCATTACTACAGCAGCATCCCCTTTGTAAACACTGGAGGGTGCTGTTTTAACCAAAGATTTGGTCTGGCACTCTTTGATTTTGTATGTAGTATGATTCTGTCTTAATTAGGACTCTAAACTGTTCTACATTCAGAAAACCGCATAATAGCTTCATTTGCATGAAATGCTTTAAATGTGTGAAAGGTCCACCCATGCTCAAGAATGCTGAGGCGTTCCAAAGACAATAACAGCAATCAAAGCTTAATAGCCTTTTAATAAATACACGGGTGCCAACGACCACAGCAAATCCAAATGGAAATGGACAAGCTTATAATGGGTGCTGCAAACCAAACTGCTCAGATCAGCTCATCCTAAAAGCAGGCAGCATGCTCCTGGTGTCTCTGTCTGCAGATGACCTCCACTGATGCTAGAGAGTTTCAGTCTTCAACATGGACAAGATTTTCCGCTACTACTACTGTCACTATCGGTACCCTTACAATGGCACTGACTTGTCTGTTGTATTTGGTAAGTGCTATTTGTTGGGGTAGTTTCAAGTGACCAGTGCTTCAGGAGATAATTGACACTCCGAGTTCTACATGCAATGGTAATTTAATCACAGTTTTCAACACATTAAGATTACTTCAAATGGGAGCATTGATTGGTCCTGTGTTCATAAGTGCTTCTCTTTGGGGTAGATTTAATGAGGAAATGTACTGCAGCTAAGGCTCCACCTCTTTTCTATTTCTTGTTTTTTCCCCTTAGAATGAAAATTATTGCACCCATGTACTTCTCATCCCAACTTGTAGCTTTTCAATGCCAAAAGTACAGGGCAACATTTGGGCACTATTTGGCATGCTCCGCTGTACCCACTTTTTTCATTTCCTTGCCCTCTTGACTGCAAAGCAGCTGACGTTTGCTCTAACTTTAGCAGCTTTCTTTTCAACCAATGCAGAAAGTGCTATCAAGTTGGGGTAAATGTTTGCTGACTGACTCCCCTGTGTCCACCTGGTTTTTATTGAGTTGTGTTTCATTTGAAGGAGACCCTCTAGATGACTACAAAGAGAAGCATTTGTGATTCTATGTAATAATAAGTGCTTCTCTTTGGGGTAGTCTTGTTGGTGTTTGTTCATCATGGAATTCTCCCAATGCCAATACTACAGCAGCATCCCCTTTGTAAACACTAGAGGGTGCTGTTTTAACCAAAGTTTTGGTCTGGCACTCTTTGTTTTTGTATGTGGTATGATTCTGTCTTAATTAGGACTCTAAACTGTTCTACATTCAGAAAACCACATAATAGCTTCATTTGCATGAAATGCTTTAAATGTGTGAAAGGTCCACCCATGCTCAGGAATGCTGAGGCGTTCCATAGACAATAACAGCAATCAAAGCTTAATAGCCTTTCAATAAATACATGGGTGCCAACGACCACAGCAAATCCAAATGGAAATGGACAAGCTTATAATGGGTGCTGCAAACCAAACTGCTCAGATTAGCTCATCCTAAAAGCAGGCAGCATGCTCCTGGTGTCTCTGTCTGCAAATGACCTCCACTGATGCTAGAGAGTTTCAGTCTTCAACATGGACAAGATTTTCCGCTACTACTACTGTCACTATCGGTACCCTTACAATGGCACTGACTTGTCTGTTGTATTTGGTAAGTGCTATTTGTTGGGGTAGTTTCAAGTGACCAGTGCTTCAGGAGATAATTGACACTCCGAGTTCTACATGCAATGGTAATTTAATCACATTATTCAACACATTAAGATTACTTCAAATGGGAGCACTGAATGGTCCTGTGTTCATAAGTGCTTCTCTTTGGGGTAGTTTTAATGAAGAAATGTACTGCAGCTAAGGCTCCACCTCTTTTCTATTTCTTGTTTTTTCCCCTTAGAATGAAAATTATTGCACCCATGTACTTCTCATCCCAACTTGTAGCTTTTCAATGCCAAAAGTACAGGGCAACATTTGGCCACTATTTGGCATGCTCCGCTGTACCCACTTTTTTCATTTCCTTTCCCTCTTGACTGCAAAGCAGCTGACGTTTGCTCTAACTTTAGCAGCTTTCTTTTCAACCAATGCAGAAAGTGCTATCAAGTTGGGGTAAATGTTTGCTGACTGACTCCCCTGTGTCCACCTGGTTTTTATTGAGTTGTGTTTCATTTGAAGGAGACCCTCTAGATGACTACAAAGAGAAGCATTTGTGATTCTATGTAATAATAAGTGCTTCTCTTTGGGGTAGTCTTGTTGGTGTTTGTTCATCATGGAGTTCTCCCAATACCAATACTACAGCAGCATCCCCTTTGTAAACACTAGAGGGTGCTGTTTTAACCAAAGTTTTGGTCTGGCACTCTTTGTTTTTGTATGTAGTATGATTCTGTCTTAATTAGGACTCTAAACTGTTCTACATTCAGAAAACCGCATAATAGCTTCATTTGCATGAAATGCTTTAAATGTGTGAAAGGTCCACCCATGCTCAGGAATGCTGAGGCGTTCCAAAGACAATAACAGCAATCAAAGCTTAATAGCCTTTCAATAAATACACGGGTGCCAACGACCACAGCAAATCTAAATGGACATGGACAAGCTTATAATGGGTGCTGCAAACCAAGCTGCTCAGATCAGCTCATCCTGAAAGCAGGCTGCGTGCTCCTGGTGTCTCTGTCTGCAAATGACCTCCACTGATGCTACAGAGGTTCAGTCTTCAAAATGGACAAGATTTTCAACTACTACTACTGTCACTATCGGTACCCTTACAATGGCACTGACTTGTCTGTTGTATTTGGTAAGTGCTATTTGTTGGGGTAGTTTCAAGTGACCAGTGCTTCAGGAGATAATTGACTCTCCGAGTTCTACATGCAATGGTAATTTAATCACATTCTTCAACACATTAAGATTACTTCAAATGGGAGCATTGAATGGTCCTGTGTTCATAAGTGCTTCTCTTTGGGGTAGTTTTAATGAGGAAATGTACTGCAGCTAAGGCTCCACCTCTTTTCTATTTCTTGTTTTTTCCCCTTAGAATGAAAATTATTGCACCCATGTACTTCTCATCCCAACTTGTAGCTTTTCAATGCCAAAAGTACAGGGCAACATTTGGCCACTATTTGGCATGCTCCGCAGTACCCACTTTTTTCATTTCCTTGCCCTCTTGACTGCAAAGCAGCTGATGTTTGCTCTAACTTTAGCAGCTTTCTTTTCAACCAATGCAGAGCTATCAAGTTGGGGTAAATGTTTGCTGACTGACTCCACTGTGTCCACCTGGTTATTATTGAGCTGTGTTTCATTTGAAGGACACCCTCTAGATGACTACAAAGAGAAGCATTTGTGATTCTGTGTAAGAATGAGTGCTTCTTTTTGGGGCAGTCTTGTTGGTGATTGTTCATCATGGAGTTCTCCCAAAGCCATTACTACAGCAGCATCCCCTTTGTAAACACTGGAGGGTGCTGTTTTAACCAAAGATTTGGTCTGGCACTCTTTGATTTTGTATGTAGTATGATTCTGTCTTAATTAGGACTCTAAACTGTTCTACATTCAGAAAACCGCATAATAGCTTCATTTGCATGAAATGCTTTAAATGTGTGAAAGGTCCACCCATGCTCAAGAATGCTGAGGCGTTCCAAAGACAATAACAGCAATCAAAGCTTAATAGCCTTTTAATAAATACACGGGTGCCAACGACCACAGCAAATCCAAATGGAAATGGACAAGCTTATAATGGGTGCTGCAAACCAAACTGCTCAGATCAGCTCATCCTAAAAGCAGGCAGCATGCTCCTGGTGTCTCTGTCTGCAGATGACCTCCACTGATGCTAGAGAGTTTCAGTCTTCAACATGGACAAGATTTTCCGCTACTACTACTGTCACTATCGGTACCCTTACAATGGCACTGACTTGTCTGTTGTATTTGGTAAGTGCTATTTGTTGGGGTAGTTTCAAGTGACCAGTGCTTCAGGAGATAATTGACACTCCGAGTTCTACATGCAATGGTAATTTAATCACAGTTTTCAACACATTAAGATTACTTCAAATGGGAGCATTGATTGGTCCTGTGTTCATAAGTGCTTCTCTTTGGGGTAGATTTAATGAGGAAATGTACTGCAGCTAAGGCTCCACCTCTTTTCTATTTCTTGTTTTTTCCCCTTAGAATGAAAATTATTGCACCCATGTACTTCTCATCCCAACTTGTAGCTTTTCAATGCCAAAAGTACAGGGCAACATTTGGGCACTATTTGGCATGCTCCGCTGTACCCACTTTTTTCATTTCCTTGCCCTCTTGACTGCAAAGCAGCTGACGTTTGCTCTAACTTTAGCAGCTTTCTTTTCAACCAATGCAGAAAGTGCTATCAAGTTGGGGTAAATGTTTGCTGACTGACTCCCCTGTGTCCACCTGGTTTTTATTGAGTTGTGTTTCATTTGAAGGAGACCCTCTAGATGACTACAAAGAGAAGCATTTGTGATTCTATGTAATAATAAGTGCTTCTCTTTGGGGTAGTCTTGTTGGTGTTTGTTCATCATGGAGTTCTCCCAATGCCAATACTACAGCAGCATCCCCTTTGTAAACACTAGAGGGTGCTGTTTTAACCAAAGTTTTGGTCTGGCACTCTTTGTTTTTGTATGTAGTATGATTCTGTCTTAATTAGGACTCTAAACTGTTCTACATTCAGAAAACCGCATAATAGCTTCATTTGCATGAAATGCTTTAAATGTGTGAAAGGTCCACCCATGCTCAGGAATGCTGAGGCGTTCCAAAGACAATAACAGCAATCAAAGCTTAATAGCCTTTTAATAAATACACGGGTGCCAACGACCACAGCAAATCCAAATGGAAATGGACAAGCTTATAATGGGTGCTGCAAACCAAACTGCTCAGATCAGCTCATCCTAAAAGCAGGCAGCATGCTCCTGGTGTCTCTGTCTGCAGATGACCTCCACTGATGCTAGAGAGTTTCAGTCTTCAACATGGACAAGATTTTCCGCTACTACTACTGTCACTATCGGTACCCTTACAATGGCACTGACTTGTCTGTTGTATTTGGTAAGTGCTATTTGTTGGGGTAGTTTCAAGTGACCAGTGCTTCAGGAGATAATTGACACTCCGAGTTCTACATGCAATGGTAATTTAATCACAGTTTTCAACACATTAAGATTACTTCAAATGGGAGCATTGATTGGTCCTGTGTTCATAAGTGCTTCTCTTTGGGGTAGTTTTAATGAGGAAATGTACTGCAGCTAAGGCTCCACCTCTTTTCTATTTCTTGTTTTTTCCCCTTAGAATGAAAATTATTGCACCCATGTACTTCTCATCCCAACTTGTAGCTTTTCAATGCCAAAAGTACAGGGCAACATCTGGCCACTATTTGGCATGCTCCGCTGTACCCACTTTTTTCATTTCCTTGCCCTCTTGACTGCAAAACAGCTGATGTTTGCTCTAACTTTAGCAGCTTTCTTTTCAACCAATGCAGAAAGTGCTATCAAGTTGGGGTAAATGTTTGCTGACTGACTCCCCTGTGTCCACCTGGTTTTTATTGAGTTGTGTTTCATTTGAAGGAGACCCTCTAGATGACTACAAAGAGAAGCATTTGTGATTCTATGTAATAATAAGTGCTTCTCTTTGGGGTAGTCTTGTTGGTGTTTGTTCATCATGGAATTCTCCCAATGCCAATACTACAGCAGCATCCCCTTTGTAAACACTAGAGGGTGCTGTTTTAACCAAAGTTTTGGTCTGGCACTCTTTGTTTTTGTATGTGGTATGATTCTGTCTTAATTAGGACTCTAAACTGTTCTACATTCAGAAAACCACATAATAGCTTCATTTGCATGAAATGCTTTAAATGTGTGAAAGGTCCACCCATGCTCAGGAATGCTGAGGCGTTCCATAGACAATAACAGCAATCAAAGCTTAATAGCCTTTCAATAAATACACGGGTGCCAACGACCACAGCAAATCCAAATGGAAATGGACAAGCTTATAATGGGTGCTGCAAACCAAACTGCTCAGATTAGCTCATCCTAAAAGCAGGCAGCATGCTCCTGGTGTCTCTGTCTGCAAATGACCTCCACTGATGCTAGAGAGTTTCAGTCTTCAACATGGACAAGATTTTCCGCTACTACTACTGTCACTATCAGTACCCTTACAATGGCACTGACTTGTCTGTTGTATTTGGTAAGTGCTATTTGTTGGGGTAGTTTCAAGTGACCAGTGCTTCAGGAGATAATTGACACTCCGAGTTCTACATGCAATGGTAATTTAATCACATTATTCAACACATTAAGATTACTTCAAATGGGAGCACTGAATGGTCCTGTGTTCATAAGTGCTTCTCTTTGGGGTAGTTTTAATGAAGAAATGTACTGCAGCTAAGGCTCCACCTCTTTTCTATTTCTTGTTTTTTCCCCTTAGAATGAA
The DNA here is from genome assembly GCA_039654775.1 of Spinibarbus caldwelli. Taxonomy (NCBI): domain Eukaryota; kingdom Metazoa; phylum Chordata; class Actinopteri; order Cypriniformes; family Cyprinidae; genus Spinibarbus; species Spinibarbus caldwelli. Next base: position 22,785,234 of record CM077229.1, read on the forward strand.
AATTATTGCACCCATGTACTTCTCATCCCAACTTGTAGCTTTTCAATGCCAAAAGTACAGGGCAACATTTGGGCACTATTTGGCATGCTCCGCTGTACCCACTTTTTCCATTTCCTTTCCCTCTTGACTGCAAAGCAGCTGACGTTTGCTCTAACTTTAGCAGCTTTCTTTTCAACCAATGCAGAAAGTGCTATCAAGTTGGGGTAAATGTTTGCTGACTGACTCCCCTGTGTCCACCTGGTTTTTATTGAGTTGTGTTTCATTTGAAGGAGACCCTCTAGATGACTACAAAGAGAAGCATTTGTGATTCTATGTAATAATAAGTGCTTCTCTTTGGGGTAGTCTTGTTGGTGTTTGTTCATCATGGAGTTCTCCCAATGCCAATACTACAGCAGCATCCCCTTTGTAAACACTAGAGGGTGCTGTTTTAACCAAAGTTTTGGTCTGGCACTCTTTGTTTTTGTATGTAGTATGATTCTGTCTTAATTAGGACTCTAAACTGTTCTACATTCAGAAAACCGCATAATAGCTTCATTTGCATGAAATGCTTTAAATGTGTGAAAGGTCCACCCATGCTCAGGAATGCTGAGGCGTTCCAAAGACAATAACAGCAATCAAAGCTTAATAGCCTTTTAATAAATACACGGGTGCCAACGACCACAGCAAATCCAAATGGAAATGGACAAGCTTATAATGGGTGCTGCAAACCAAACTGCTCAGATCAGCTCATCCTAAAAGCAGGCAGCATGCTCCTGGTGTCTCTGTCTGCAGATGACCTCCACTGATGCTAGAGAGTTTCAGTCTTCAACATGGACAAGATTTTCCGCTACTACTACTGTCACTATCGGTACCCTTACAATGGCACTGACTTGTCTGTTGTATTTGGTAAGTGCTATTTGTTGGGGTAGTTTCAAGTGACCAGTGCTTCAGGAGATAATTGACACTCCGAGTTCTACATGCAATGGTAATTTAATCACAGTTTTCAACACATTAAGATTACTTCAAATGGGAGCACTGAATGGTCCTGTGTTCATAAGTGCTTCTCTTTGGGGTAGTTTTAATGAAGAAATGTACTGCAGCTAAGGCTCCACCTCTTTTCTATTTCTTGTTTTTTCCCCTTAGAATGAAAATTATTGCACCCATGTACTTCTCATCCCAACTTGTAGCTTTTCAATGCCAAAAGTACAGGGCAACATTTGGGCACTATTTGGCATGCTCCGCTGTACCCACTTTTTCCATTTCCTTTCCCTCTTGACTGCAAAGCAGCTGACGTTTGCTCTAACTTTAGCAGCTTTCTTTTCAACCAATGCAGAAAGTGCTATCAAGTTGGGGTAAATGTTTGCTGACTGACTCCCCTGTGTCCACCTGGTTTTTATTGAGTTGTGTTTCATTTGAAGGAGACCCTCTAGATGACTACAAAGAGAAGCATTTGTGATTCTATGTAATAATAAGTGCTTCTCTTTGGGGTAGTCTTGTTGGTGTTTGTTCATCATGGAGTTCTCCCAATGCCAATACTACAGCAGCATCCCCTTTGTAAACACTAGAGGGTGCTGTTTTAACCAAAGTTTTGGTCTGGCACTCTTTGTTTTTGTATGTAGTATGATTCTGTCTTAATTAGGACTCTAAACTGTTCTACATTCAGAAAACCGCATAATAGCTTCATTTGCATGAAATGCTTTAAATGTGTGAAAGGTCCACCCATGCTCAGGAATGCTGAGGCGTTCCAAAGACAATAACAGCAATCAAAGCTTAATAGCCTTTTAATAAATACACGGGTGCCAACGACCACAGCAAATCCAAATGGAAATGGACAAGCTTATAATGGGTGCTGCAAACCAAACTGCTCAGATCAGCTCATCCTAAAAGCAGGCAGCATGCTCCTGGTGTCTCTGTCTGCAGATGACCTCCACTGATGCTAGAGAGTTTCAGTCTTCAACATGGACAAGATTTTCCGCTACTACTACTGTCACTATCGGTACCCTTACAATGGCACTGACTTGTCTGTTGTATTTGGTAAGTGCTATTTGTTGGGGTAGTTTCAAGTGACCAGTGCTTCAGGAGATAATTGACACTCCGAGTTCTACATGCAATGGTAATTTAATCACAGTTTTCAACACATTAAGATTACTTCAAATGGGAGCATTGATTGGTCCTGTGTTCATAAGTGCTTCTCTTTGGGGTAGATTTAATGAGGAAATGTACTGCAGCTAAGGCTCCACCTCTTTTCTATTTCTTGTTTTTTCCCCTTAGAATGAAAATTATTGCACCCATGTACTTCTCATCCCAACTTGTAGCTTTTCAATGCCAAAAGTACAGGGCAACATCTGGCCACTATTTGGCATGCTCCGCTGTACCCACTTTTTTCATTTCCTTGCCCTCTTGACTGCAAAGCAGCTGATGTTTGCTCTAACTTTAGCAGCTTTCTTTTCAACCAATGCAGAAAGTGCTATCAAGTTGGGGTAAATGTTTGCTGACTGACTCCCCTGTGTCCACCTGGTTTTTATTGAGTTGTGTTTCATTTGAAGGAGACCCTCTAGATGACTACAAAGAGAAGCATTTGTGATTCTATGTAATAATAAGTGCTTCTCTTTGGGGTAGTCTTGTTGGTGTTTGTTCATCATGGAATTCTCCCAATGCCAATACTACAGCAGCATCCCCTTTGTAAACACTAGAGGGTGCTGTTTTAACCAAAGTTTTGGTCTGGCACTCTTTGTTTTTGTATGTGGTATGATTCTGTCTTAATTAGGACTCTAAACTGTTCTACATTCAGAAAACCACATAATAGCTTCATTTGCATGAAATGCTTTAAATGTGTGAAAGGTCCACCCATGCTCAGGAATGCTGAGGCGTTCCATAGACAATAACAGCAATCAAAGCTTAATAGCCTTTCAATAAATACACGGGTGCCAACGACCACAGCAAATCCAAATGGAAATGGACAAGCTTATAATGGGTGCTGCAAACCAAACTGCTCAGATTAGCTCATCCTAAAAGCAGGCAGCATGCTCCTGGTGTCTCTGTCTGCAAATGACCTCCACTGATGCTAGAGAGTTTCAGTCTTCAACATGGACAAGATTTTCCGCTACTACTACTGTCACTATCGGTACCCTTACAATGGCACTGACTTGTCTGTTGTATTTGGTAAGTGCTATTTGTTGGGGTAGTTTCAAGTGACCAGTGCTTCAGGAGATAATTGACACTCCGAGTTCTACATGCAATGGTAATTTAATCACATTATTCAACACATTAAGATTACTTCAAATGGGAGCACTGAATGGTCCTGTGTTCATAAGTGCTTCTCTTTGGGGTAGTTTTAATGAAGACATGTACTGCAGCTAAGGCTCCACCTCTTTTCTATTTCTTGTTTTTTCCCCTTAGAATGAAAATTATTGCACCCATGTACTTCTCATCCCAACTTGTAGCTTTTCAATGCCAAAAGTACAGGGCAACATTTGGCCACTATTTGGCATGCTCCGCTGTACCCACTTTTTTCATTTCCTTTCCCTCTTGACTGCAAAGCAGCTGACGTTTGCTCTAACTTTAGCAGCTTTCTTTTCAACCAATGCAGAAAGTGCTATCAAGTTGGGGTAAATGTTTGCTGACTGACTCCCCTGTGTCCACCTGGTTTTTATTGAGTTGTGTTTCATTTGAAGGAGACCCTCTAGATGACTACAAAGAGAAGCATTTGTGATTCTATGTAATAATAAGTGCTTCTCTTTGGGGTAGTCTTGTTGGTGTTTGTTCATCATGGAGTTCTCCCAATGCCAATACTACAGCAGCATCCCCTTTGTAAACACTAGAGGGTGCTGTTTTAACCAAAGTTTTGGTCTGGCACTCTTTGTTTTTGTATGTAGTATGATTCTGTCTTAATTAGGACTCTAAACTGTTCTACATTCAGAAAACCGCATAATAGCTTCATTTGCATGAAATGCTTTAAATGTGTGAAAGGTCCACCCATGCTCAGGAATGCTGAGGCGTTTCAAAGACAATAACAGCAATCAAAGCTTAATAGCCTTTCAATAAATACACGGGTGCCAACGACCACAGCAAATCCAAATGGAAATGGACAAGCTTATAATGGGTGCTGCAAACCAAACTGCTCAGATCAGCTCATCCTAAAAGCAGGCAGCATGCTCCTGGTGTCTCTGTCTGCAGATGACCTCCACTGATGCTAGAGAGCTTTAGTCTTCAACATGGACAAGATTTTCCGCTACTACTACTGTCACTATCGGTACCCTTACAATGGCACTGACTTGTCTGTTGTATTTGGTAAGTGCTATTTGTTGGGGTAGTTTCAAGTGACCAGTGCTTCAGGAGATAATTGACACTCCGAGTTCTACATGCAATGGTAATTTAATCACAGTATTCAACACATTAAAATTACTTCAAATGGGAGCATTGATTGGTCCTGTGTTCATAAGTGCTTCTCTTTGGGGTAGATTTAATGAGGAAATGTACTGCAGCTAAGGCTCCACCTCTTTTCTATTTCTTGTTTTTTCCCCTTAGAATGAAAATTATTGCACCCATGTACTTCTCATCCCAACTTGTAGCTTTTCAATGCCAAAAGTACAGGGCAACATCTGGCCACTATTTGGCATGCTCCGCTGTACCCACTTTTTTCATTTCCTTGCCCTCTTGACTGCAAAGCAGCTGATGTTTGCTCTAACTTTAGCAGCTTTCTTTTCAACAAATGCAGAAAGTGCTATCAAGTTGGGGTAAATGTTTGCTGACTGACTCCCCTGTGTCCACCTGGTTTTTATTGAGTTGTGTTTCATTTGAAGGAGACCCTCTAGATGACTACAAAGAGAAGCATTTGTGATTCTATGTAATAATAAGTGCTTCTCTTTGGGGTAGTCTTGTTGGTGTTTGTTCATCATGGAATTCTCCCAATGCCAATACTACAGCAGCATCCCCTTTGTAAACACTAGAGGGTGCTGTTTTAACCAAAGTTTTGGTCTGGCACTCTTTGTTTTTGTATGTAGTATGATTTTGTCTTAATTAGGACTCTAAACTGTTCTACATTCAGAAAACCGCATAATAGCTTCATTTGCATGAAATGCTTTAAATGTGTGAAAGTTCCACCCATGCTCAAGAATGCTAAGGCGTTCCAAAGACAATAACAGCAATCAAAGCTTAATAGCCTTTCAATAAATACACGGGTGCCAACGACCACAGCAAATCCAAATGGAAATGGACAAGCTTATAATGGGTGCTGCAAACCAAACTGCTCAGATCAGCTCATCCTGAAAGCAGGCAGCATGCTCCTGGTGTCTCTGTCTGCAAATGACCTCCACTGATGCTACAGAGGTTCAGTCTTCAAAATGGACAAGATTTTCAACTACTACTACTGTCACTATCGGTACCCTTACAATGGCACTGACTTGTCCGTTGTATTTGGTAAGTGCTATTTGTTGGGGTAGTTTCAAGTGACCAGTGCTTCAGGAGATAATTGACTCTCCGAGTTCTACATGCAATGGTAATTTAATCACATTCTTCAACACATTAAGATTACTTCAAATGGGAGCATTGAATGGTCCTGTGTTCATAAGTGCTTCTCTTTGGGGTAGTTTTAATGAAGAAATGTACTGCAGCTAAGGCTCCACCTCTTTTCTATTTCTTGTTTTTTCCCCTTAGAATGAAAATTATTGCACCCATGTACTTCTCATCCCAACTTGTAGCTTTTCAATGCCAAAAGTACAGGGCAACATTTGGCCACTATTTGGCATGCTCCGCAGTACCCACTTTTTTCATTTCCTTGCCCTCTTGACTGCAAAGCAGCTGATGTTTGCTCTAACTTTAGCAGCTTTCTTTTCAACCAATGCAGAGCTATCAAGTTGGGGTAAATGTTTGCTGACTGACTCCACTGTGTCCACCTGGTTATTATTGAGCTGTGTTTCATTTGAACGACACCCTCTAGATGACTACAAAGAGAAACATTTGTGATTCTGTGTAAGAATGAGTGCTTCTTTTTGGGGCAGTCTTGTTGGTGATTGTTCATCATGGAGTTCTCCCAAAGCCATTACTACAGCAGCATCCCCTTTGTAAACACTGGAGGGTGCTGTTTTAACCAAAGATTTGGTCTGGCACTCTTTGATTTTGTATGTAGTATGATTCTGTCTTAATTAGGACTCTAAACTGTTCTACATTCAGAAAACCGCATAATAGCTTCATTTGCATGAAATGCTTTAAATGTGTGAAAGGTCCACCCATGCTCAAGAATGCTGAGGCGTTCCAAAGACAATAACAGCAATCAAAGCTTAATAGCCTTTTAATAAATACACGGGTGCCAACGACCACAGCAAATCCAAATGGAAATGGACAAGCTTATAATGGGTGCTGCAAACCAAACTGCTCAGATCAGCTCATCCTAAAAGCAGGCAGCATGCTCCTGGTGTCTCCTTCTGCAGATGACCTCCACTGATGCTAGAGAGTTTCAGTCTTCAACATGGACAAGATTTTCCGCTACTACTACTGTCACTATCGGTACCCTTACAATGGCACTGACTTGTCTGTTGTATTTGGTAAGTGCTATTTGTTGGGGTAGTTTCAAGTGACCAGTGCTTCAGGAGATAATTGACACTCCGAGTTCTACATGCAATGGTAATTTAATCACAGTTTTCAACACATTAAGATTACTTCAAATGGGAGCATTGATTGGTCCTGTGTTCATAAGTGCTTCTCTTTGGGGTAGATTTAATGAGGAAATGTACTGCAGCTAAGGCTCCACCTCTTTTCTATTTCTTGTTTTTTCCCCTTAGAATGAAAATTATTGCACCCATGTACTTCTCATCCCAACTTGTAGCTTTTCAATGCCAAAAGTACAGGGCAACATCTGGCCACTATTTGGCATGCTCCGCTGTACCCACTTTTTTCATTTCCTTGCCCTCTTGACTGCAAAGCAGCTGATGTTTGCTCTAACTTTAGCAGCTTTCTTTTCAACCAATGCAGAAAGTGCTATCAAGTTGGGGTAAATGTTTGCTGACTGACTCCCCTGTGTCCACCTGGTTTTTATTGAGTTGTGTTTCATTTGAAGGAGACCCTCTAGATGACTACAAAGAGAAGCATTTGTGATTCTATGTAATAATAAGTGCTTCTCTTTGGGGTAGTCTTGTTGGTGTTTGTTCATCATGGAATTCTCCCAATGCCAATACTACAGCAGCATCCCCTTTGTAAACACAAGAGGGTGCTGTTTTAACCAAAGTTTTGGTCTGGCACTCTTTGTTTTTGTATGTAGTATGATTCTGTCTTAATTAGGACTCTAAACTGTTCTACATTCAGAAAACCACATAATAGTTTCATTTGCATGAAATGCTTTAAATGTGTGAAAGGTCCACCCATGCTCAGGAATGCTGAGGCGTTCCATAGACAATAACAGCAATCAAAGCTTAATAGCCTTTCAATAAATACACGGGTGCCAACGACCACAGCAAATCCAAATGGAAATGGACAAGCTTATAATGGGTGCTGCAAACCAAACTGCTCAGATCAGCTCATCCTAAAAGCAGGCAGCATGCTCCTGGTGTCTCTGTCTGCAGATGACCTCCACTGATGCTAGAGAGTTTCAGTCTTCAACATGGACAAGATTTTCCGCTACTACTACTGTCACTATCGGTACCCTTACAATGGCACTGACTTGTCTGTTGTATTTGGTAAGTGCTATTTGTTGGGGTAGTTTCAAGTGACCAGTGCTTCAGGAGATAATTGACACTCCGAGTTCTACATGCAATGGTAATTTAATCACATTATTCAACACATTAAGATTACTTCAAATGGGAGCACTGAATGGTCCTGTGTTCATAAGTGCTTCTCTTTGGGGTAGTTTTAATGAAGAAATGTACTGCAGCTAAGGCTCCACCTCTTTTCTATTTCTTGTTTTTTCCCCTTAGAATGAAAATTATTGCACCCATGTACTTCTCATCCCAACTTGTAGCTTTTCAATGCCAAAAGTACAGAGCAACATTTGGCCACTATTTGGCATGCTCCGCTGTACCCACTTTTTTCATTTCCTTTCCCTCTTGACTGCAAAGCAGCTGACGTTTGCTCTAACTTTAGCAGCTTTCTTTTCAACCAATGCAGAAAGTGCTATCAAGTTGGGGTAAATGTTTGCTGACTGACTCCCATGTGTCCACCTGGTTTTTATTGAGTTGTGTTTCATTTGAAGGAGACCCTCTAGATGACTACAAAGAGAAGCATTTGTGATTCTATGTAATAATAAGTGCTTCTCTTTGGGGTAGTCTTGTTGGTGTTTGTTCATCATGGAGTTCTCCCAATGCCAATACTACAGCAGCATCCCCTTTGTAAACACTAGAGGGTGCTGTTTTAACCAAAGTTTTGGTCTGGCACTCTTTGTTTTTGTATGTAGTATGATTCTGTCTTAATTAGGACTCTAAACTGTTCTACATTCAGAAAACCGCATAATAGCTTCATTTGCATGAAATGCTTTAAATGTGTGAAAGGTCCACCCATGCTCAAGAATGCTGAGGCGTTCCAAAGACAATAACAGCAATCAAAGCTTAATAGCCTTTCAATAAATACACGGGTGCCAACGACCACAGCAAATCCAAATGGAAATGGACAAGCTTATAATGGGTGCTGCAAACCAAACTGCTCAGATCAGCTCATCCTAAAAGCAGGCAGCATGCTCCTGGTGTCTCTGTCTGCAGATGACCTCCACTGATGCTAGAGAGTTTTAGTCTTCAACATGGACAAGATTTTCCGCTACTACTACTGTCACTATCGGTACCCTTACAATGGCACTGACTTGTCTGTTGTATTTGGTAAGTGTTATTTGTTGGGGTAGTTTCAAGTGACCAGTGCTTCAGGAGATAATTGACACTCCGAGTTCTACATGCAATGGTAATTTAATCACAGTATTCAACACATTAAAATTACTTCAAATGGGAGCATTGATTGGTCCTGTGTTCATAAGTGCTTCTCTTTGGGGTAGTTTTAATGAGGAAATGTACTGCAGCTAAGGCTCCACTTCTTTTCTATTTCTTGTTTTTTCCCCTTAGGATGAAAATTATTGCACCCATGTACTTCTCATCCCAACTTGTAGCTTTTCAATGCCAAAAGTACAGGGCAACATTTGGGCACTATTTGGCATGCTCCGCTGTACCCACTTTTTTCATTTCCTTGCCCTCTTGACTGCAAAGCAGCTGATGTTTGCTCTAACTTTAGCAGCTTTCTTTTCAACCAATGCAGAAAGTGCTATCAAGTTGGGGTAAATGTTTGCTGACTGACTCCCCTGTGTCCACCTGGTTTTTATTGAGTTGTGTTTCATTTGAAGGACACCCTCTAGATGACTACAAAGAGAAGCATTTGTGATTCTATGTAATAATAAGTGCTTCTCTTTGGGGTAGTCTTGTTGGTGTTTGTTCATCATGGAATTCTCCCAATGCCAATACTACAGCAGCATCCCCTTTGTAAACACTAGAGGGTGCTGTTTTAACCAAAGTTTTGGTCTGGCACTCTTTGTTTTTGTATGTAGTATGATTCTGTCTTAATTAGGACTCTAAACTGTTCTACATTCAGAAAACCACATAATAGCTTCATTTGCATGAAATGCTTTAAATGTGTGAAAGGTCCACCCATGCTCAGGAATGCTGAGGCGTTCCATAGACAATAACAGCAATCAAAGCTTAATAGCCTTTCAATAAATACACGGGTGCCAACGACCACAGCAAATCCAAATGGAAATGGACAAGCTTATAATGGGTGCTGCAAACCAAACTGCTCAGATCAGCTCATCCTAAAAGCAGGCAGCATGCTCCTGGTGTCTCTGTCTGCAGATGACCTCCACTGATGCTAGAGAGTTTCAGTCTTCAACATGGACAAGATTTTCCGCTACTACTACTGTCACTATCGGTACCCTTACAATGGCACTGACTTGTCTGTTGTATTTGGTAAGTGCTATTTGTTGGGGTAGTTTCAAGTGACCAGTGCTTCAGGAGATAATTGACACTCCGAGTTCTACATGCAATGGTAATTTAATCACATTATTCAACACATTAAGATTACTTCAAATGGGAGCACTGAATGGTCCTGTGTTCATAAGTGCTTCTCTTTGGGGTAGTTTTAATGAAGAAATGTACTGCAGCTAAGGCTCCACCTCTTTTCTATTTCTTGTTTTTTCCCCTTAGAATGAAAATTATTGCACCCATGTACTTCTCATCCCAACTTGTAGCTTTTCAATGCCAAAAGTACAGGGCAACATTTGGCCACTATTTGGCATGCTCCGCTGTACCCACTTTTTTCATTTCCTTTCCCTCTTGACTGCAAAGCAGCTGACGTTTGCTCTAACTTTAGCAGCTTTCTTTTCAACCAATGCAGAAAGTGCTATCAAGTTGGGGTAAATGTTTGCTGACTGACTCCCCTGTGTCCACCTGGTTTTTATTGAGTTGTGTTTCATTTGAAGGAGACCCTCTAGATGACTACAAAGAGAAGCATTTGTGATTCTATGTAATAATAAGTGCTTCTCTTTGGGGTAGTCTTGTTGGTGTTTGTTCATCATGGAGTTCTCCCAATGCCAATACTACAGCAGCATCCCCTTTGTAAACACTAGAGGGTGCTGTTTTAACCAAAGTTTTGGTCTGGCACTCTTTGTTTTTGTATGTAGTATGATTCTGTCTTAATTAGGACTCTAAACTGTTCTACATTCAGAAAACCGCATAATAGCTTCATTTGCATGAAATGCTTTAAATGTGTGAAAGGTCCACCCATGCTCAAGAATGCTGAGGCGTTCCAAAGACAATAACAGCAATCAAAGCTTAATAGCCTTTCAATAAATACACGGGTGCCAACGACCACAGCAAATCCAAATGGAAATGGACAAGCTTATAATGGGTGCTGCAAACCAAACTGCTCAGATCAGCTCATCCTAAAAGCAGGCAGCATGCTCCTGGTGTCTCTGTCTGCAGATGACCTCCACTGATGCTAGAGAGTTTTAGTCTTCAACATGGACAAGATTTTCCGCTACTACTACTGTCACTATCGGTACCCTTACAATGGCACTGACTTGTCTGTTGTATTTGGTAAGTGCTATTTGTTGGGGTAGTTTCAAGTGACCAGTGCTTCAGGAGATAATTGAGACTCCGAGTTCTACATGCAATGGTAATTTAATCACAGTATTCAACACATTAAAATTACTTCAAATGGGAGCATTGATTGGTCCTGTGTTCATAAGTGCTTCTCTTTGGGGTAGTTTTAATGAGGAAATGTACTGCAGCTAAGGCTCCACTTCTTTTCTATTTCTTGTTTTTTCCCCTTAGGATGAAAATTATTGCACCCATGTACTTCTCATCCCAACTTGTAGCTTTTCAATGCCAAAAGTACAGGGCAACATTTGGGCACTATTTGGCATGCTCCGCTGTACCCACTTTTTTCATTTCCTTGCCCTCTTGACTGCAAAGCAGCTGACGTTTGCTCTAACTTTAGCAGCTTTCTTTTCAACCAATGCAGAAAGTGCTATCAAGTTGGGGTAAATGTTTGCTGACTGACTCCCCTGTGTCCACCTGGTTTTTATTGAGTTGTGTTTCATTTGAAGGAGACCCTCTAGATGACTACAAAGAGAAGCATTTGTGATTCTATGTAATAATAAGTGCTTCTCTTTGGGGTAGTCTTGTTGGTGTTTGTTCATCATGGAGTTCTCCCAATGCCAATACTACAGCAGCATCCCCTTTGTAAACACTAGAGGGTGCTGTTTTAACCAAAGTTTTGGTCTGGCACTCTTTGTTTTTGTATGTAGTATGATTCTGTCTTAATTAGGACTCTAAACTGTTCTACATTCAGAAAACCGCATAATAGCTTCATTTGCATGAAATGCTTTAAATGTGTGAAAGGTCCACCCATGCTCAGGAATGCTGAGGCGTTCCAAAGACAATAACAGCAATCAAAGCTTAATAGCCTTTCAATAAATACACGGGTGCCAACGACCACAGCAAATCTAAATGGACATGGACAAGCTTATAATGGGTGCTGCAAACCAAGCTGCTCAGATCAGCTCATCCTGAAAGCAGGCTGCGTGCTCCTGGTGTCTCTGTCTGCAAATGACCTCCACTGATGCTACAGAGGTTCAGTCTTCAAAATGGACAAGATTTTCAACTACTACTACTGTCACTATCGGTACCCTTACAATGGCACTGACTTGTCTGTTGTATTTGGTAAGTGCTATTTGTTGGGGTAGTTTCAAGTGACCAGTGCTTCAGGAGATAATTGACACTCCGAGTTCTACATGCAATGGTAATTTAATCACAGTATTCAACACATTAAAATTACTTCAAATGGGAGCATTGATTGGTCCTGTGTTCATAAGTGCTTCTCTTTGGGGTAGTTTTAATGAGGAAATGTACTGCAGCTAAGGCTCCACTTCTTTTCTATTTCTTGTTTTTTCCCCTTAGGATGAAAATTATTGCACCCATGTACTTCTCATCCCAACTTGTAGCTTTTCAATGCCAAAAGTACAGGGCAACATTTGGGCACTATTTGGCATGCTCCGCTGTACCCACTTTTTTCATTTCCTTGCCCTCTTGACTGCAAAGCAGCTGACGTTTGCTCTAACTTTAGCAGCTTTCTTTTCAACCAATGCAGAAAGTGCTATCAAGTTGGGGTAAATGTTTGCTGACTGACTCCCCTGTGTCCACCTGGTTTTTATTGAGTTGTGTTTCATTTGAAGGAGACCCTCTAGATGACTACAAAGAGAAGCATTTGTGATTCTATGTAATAATAAGTGCTTCTCTTTGGGGTAGTCTTGTTGGTGTTTGTTCATCATGGAGTTCTCCCAATGCCAATACTACAGCAGCATCCCCTTTGTAAACACTAGAGGGTGCTGTTTTAACCAAAGTTTTGGTCTGGCACTCTTTGTTTTTGTATGTAGTATGATTCTGTCTTAATTAGGACTCTAAACTGTTCTACATTCAGAAAACCGCATAATAGCTTCATTTGCATGAAATGCTTTAAATGTGTGAAAGGTCCACCCATGCTCAGGAATGCTGAGGCGTTCCAAAGACAATAACAGCAATCAAAGCTTAATAGCCTTTCAATAAATACACGGGTGCCAACGACCACAGCAAATCTAAATGGACATGGACAAGCTTATAATGGGTGCTGCAAACCAAGCTGCTCAGATCAGCTCATCCTGAAAGCAGGCTGCGTGCTCCTGGTGTCTCTGTCTGCAAATGACCTCCACTGATGCTACAGAGGTTCAGTCTTCAAAATGGACAAGATTTTCAACTACTACTACTGTCACTATCGGTACCCTTACAATGGCACTGACTTGTCTGTTGTATTTGGTAAGTGCTATTTGTTGGGGTAGTTTCAAGTGACCAGTGCTTCAGGAGATAATTGACTCTCCGAGTTCTACATGCAATGGTAATTTAATCACATTATTCAACACATTAAGATTACTTCAAATGGGAGCATTGAATGGTCCTGTGTTCATAAGTGCTTCTCTTTGGGGTAGTTTTAATGAGGAAATGTACTGCAGCTAAGGCTCCACCTCTTTTCTATTTCTTGTTTTTTCCCCTTAGAATGAAAATTATTGCACCCATGTACTTCTCATCCCAACTTGTAGCTTTTCAATGCCAAAAGTACAGGGCAACATTTGGCCACTATTTGGCATGCTCCGCTGTACCCACTTTTTTAATTTCCTTGCCCTCTTGACTGCAAAGCAGCTGATGTTTGCTCTAACTTTAGCAGCTTTCTTTTCAACCAATGCAGAGCTATCAAGTTGGGGTAAATGTTTGCTGACTGACTCCACTGTGTCCACCTGGTTATTATTGAGCTGTGTTTCATTTGAAGGACACCCTCTAGATGACTACAAAGAGAAGCATTTGTGATTCTGTGTAAGAATGAGTGCTTCTCTTTGGGGCAGTCTTGTTGGTGATTGTTCATCATGGAGTTCTCCCAATGCCATTACTACAGCAGCATCCCCTTTGTAAACACTGGAGGGTGCTGTTTTAACCAAAGATTTGGTCTGGCACTCTTTGATTTTGTATGTAGTATGATTCTGTCTTAATTAGGACTCTAAACTGTTCTACATTCAGAAAACCGCATAATAGCTTCATTTGCATGAAATGCTTTAACTGTGTGAAAGGTCCACCCATGCTCAAGAATGCTGAGGCGTTCCAAAGACAATAACAGCAATCAAAGCTTAATAGCCTTTTAATAAATACACGGGTGCCAACGACCACAGTAAATCCAAATGGAAATGGACAAGCTTATAATGGGTGCTGCAAACCAAACTGCTCAGATCAGCTCATCCTAAAAGCAGGCAGCATGCTCCTGGTGTCTCTGTCTGCAGATGACCTCCACTGATGCTAGAGAGTTTCAGTCTTCAACATGGACAAGATTTTCCGCTACTACTACTGTCACTATCGGTACCCTTACAATGGCACTGACTTGTCTGTTGTATTTGGTAAGTGCTATTTGTTGGGGTAGTTTCAAGTGACCAGTGCTTCAGGAGATAATTGACACTCCGAGTTCTACATGCAATGGTAATTTAATCACAGTTTTCAACACATTAAGATTACTTCAAATGGGAGCATTGATTGGTCCTGTGTTCATAAGTGCTTCTCTTTGGGGTAGTTTTAATGAGGAAATGTACTGCAGCTAAGGCTCCACCTCTTTTCTATTTCTTGTTTTTTCCCCTTAGAATGAAAATTATTGCACCCATGTACTTCTCATCCCAACTTGTAGCTTTTCAATGCCAAAAGTACAGGGCAACATCTGGCCACTATTTGGCATGCTCCGCTGTACCCACTTTTTTCATTTCCTTGCCCTCTTGACTGCAAAGCAGCTGATGTTTGCTCTAACTTTAGCAGCTTTCTTTTCAACCAATGCAGAAAGTGCTATCAAGTTGGGGTAAATGTTTGCTGACTGACTCCCCTGTGTCCACCTGGTTTTTATTGAGTTGTGTTTCATTTGAAGGAGACCCTCTAGATGACTACAAAGAGAAGCATTTGTGATTCTATGTAATAATAAGTGCTTCTCCTTGGGGTAGTCTTGTTGGTGTTTGTTCATCATGGAATTCTCCCAATGCCAATACTACAGCAGCATCCCCTTTGTAAACACTGGAGGGTGCTGTTTTAACCGAAGTTTTGGTCTGGCACTCTTTGTTTTTGTATGTAGTATGATTCTGTCTTAATTAGGACTCTAAACTGTTCTACATTCAGAAAACCGCATAATAGCTTCATTTGCATGAAATGCTTTAAATGTGTGAAAGGTCCACCCATGCTCAGGAATGCTGAGGCGTTCCAAAGACAATAACAGCAATCAAAGCTTAATAGCCTTTCAATAAATACACGGGTGCCAACGACCACAGCAAATCCAAATGGAAATGGAAAAGCTTATAATGGGTGCTGCAAACCAAACTGCTCAGATCAGCTCATCCTAAAAGCAGGCAGCATGCTCCTGGTGTCTCTGTCTGCAGATGACCTCCACTGATGCTAGAGAGTTTCAGTCTTCAACATGGACAAGATTTTCCGCTACTACTACTGTCACTATCGGTACCCTTACAATGGCACTGACTTGTCTGTTGTATTTGGTAAGTGCTATTTGTTGGGGTAGTTTCAAGTGACCAGTGCTTCAGGAGATAATTGACACTCCGAGTTCTACATGCAATGGTAATTTAATCACAGTTTTCAACACATTAAGATTACTTCAAATGGGAGCATTGATTGGTCCTGTGTTCATAAGTGCTTCTCTTTGGGGTAGTTTTAATGAGGAAATGTACTGCAGCTAAGGCTCCACCTCTTTTCTATTTCTTGTTTTTTCCCCTTAGAATGAAAATTATTGCACCCATGTACTTCTCATCCCAACTTGTAGCTTTTCAATGCCAAAAGTACAGGGCAACATTTGGCCACTATTTGGCATGCTCCGCTATACCCACTTTTTTCATTTCCTTGCCCTCTTGACTGCAAAGCAGCTGACGTTTGCTCTAACTTTAGCAGCTTTCTTTTCAACCAATGCAGAAAGTGCTATCAAGTTGGGGTAAATGTTTGCTGACTGACTCCCCTGTGTCCACCTGGTTTTTATTGAGTTGTGTTTCATTTGAAGGAGACCCTCTAGATGACTACAAAGAGAAGCATTTGTGATTCTATGTAATAATAAGTGCTTCTCTTTGGGGTAGTCTTGTTGGTGTTTGTTCATCATGGAGTTCTCCCAATGCCAATACTACAGCAGCATCCCCTTTGTAAACACTAGAGGGTGCTGTTTTAACCAAAGTTTTGGTCTGGCACTCTTTGATTTTGTACGTAGTATGATTCTGTCTTAATTAGGACTCTAAACTGTTCTACATTCAGAAAACCGCATAATAGCTTCATTTGCATGAAATGCTTTAAATGTGTGAAAGGTCCACCCATGCTCAGGAATGCTGAGGCGTTCCAAAGACAATAACAGCAATCAAAGCTTAATAGCCTTTCAATAAATACACGGGTGCCAACGACCACAGCAAATCTAAATGGACATGGACAAGCTTATAATGGGTGCTGCAAACCAAGCTGCTCAGATCAGCTCATCCTGAAAGCAGGCTGCGTGCTCCTGGTGTCTCTGTCTGCAAATGACCTCCACTGATGCTACAGAGGTTCAGTCTTCAAAATGGACAAGATTTTCAACTACTACTACTGTCACTATCGGTACCCTTACAATGGCACTGACTTGTCTGTTGTATTTGGTAAGTGCTATTTGTTGGGGTAGTTTCAAGTGACCAGTGCTTCAGGAGATAATTGACTCTCCGAGTTCTACATGCAATGGTAATTTAATCACATTATTCAACACATTAAGATTACTTCAAATGGGAGCATTGAATGGTCCTGTGTTCATAAGTGCTTCTCTTTGGGGTAGTTTTAATGAGGAAATGTACTGCAGCTAAGGCTCCACCTCTTTTCTATTTCTTGTTTTTTCCCCTTAGAATGAAAATTATTGCACCCATGTACTTCTCATCCCAACTTGTAGCTTTTCAATGCCAAAAGTACAGGGCAACATTTGGCCACTATTTGGCATGCTCCGCTGTACCCACTTTTTTCATTTCCTTGCCCTCTTGACTGCAAAGCAGCTGTTTGCTCTAACTTTAGCAGCTTTCTTTTCAACGAATGCAGAAAGTGCTATCAAGTTGGGGTAAATGTTTGCTGACTGATTCCCCTGTGTCCACCTGGTTTTTATTGAGTTGTGTTTCATTTGAAGGAGACCCTCTAGATGACTACAAAGAGAAGCATTTGTGATTCTATGTAATAATAAGTGCTTCTCTTTGGGGTAGTCTTGTTGGTGTTTGTTCATCATGGAATTCTCCCAATGCCAATACTACAGCAGCATCCCCTTTGTAAACACTAGAGGGTGCTGTTTTAACCAAAGTTTTGGTCTGGCACTCTTTGTTTTTGTATGTAGTATGATTCTGTCTTAATTAGGACTCTAAACTGTTCTACATTCAGAAAACCACATAATAGCTTCATTTGCATGAAATGCTTTAAATGTGTGAAAGGTCCACCCATGCTCAGGAATGCTGAGGCGTTCCATAGACAATAACAGCAATCAAAGCTTAATAGCCTTTCAATAAATACACGGGTGCCAACGACCACAGCAAATCCAAATGGAAATGGACAAGCTTATAATGGGTGCTGCAAACCAAACTGCTCAGATCAGCTCATCCTAAAAGCAGGCAGCATGCTCCTGGTGTCTCTGTCTGCAGATGACCTCCACTGATGCTAGAGAGTTTCAGTCTTCAACATGGACAAGATTTTCCGCTACTACTACTGTCACTATCGGTACCCTTACAATGGCACTGACTTGTCTGTTGTATTTGGTAAGTGCTATTTGTTGGGGTAGTTTCAAGTGACCAGTGCTTCAGGAGATAATTGACACTCCGAGTTCTACATGCAATGGTAATTTAATCACATTATTCAACACATTAAGATTACTTCAAATGGGAGCACTGAATGGTCCTGTGTTCATAAGTGCTTCTCTTTGGGGTAGTTTTAATGAAGAAATGTACTGCAGCTAAGGCTCCACCTCTTTTCTATTTCTTGTTTTTTCCCCTTAGAATGAAAATTATTGCACCCATGTACTTCTCATCCCAACTTGTAGCTTTTCAATGCCAAAAGTACAGGGCAACATTTGGCCACTATTTGGCATGCTCCGCTGTACCCACTTTTTTCATTTCCTTTCCCTCTTGACTGCAAAGCAGCTGACGTTTGCTCTAACTTTAGCAGCTTTCTTTTCAACCAATGCAGAAAGTGCTATCAAGTTGGGGTAAATGTTTGCTGACTGACTCCCCTGTGTCCACCTGGTTTTTATTGAATTGTGTTTCATTTGAAGGAGACCCTCTAGATGACTACAAAGAGAAGCATTTGTGATTCTATGTAATAATAAGTGCTTCTCTTTGGGGTAGTCTTGTTGGTGTTTGTTCATCATGGAGTTCTCCCAATGCCAATACTACAGCAGCATCCCCTTTGTAAACACTAGAGGGTGCTGTTTTAACCAAAGTTTTGGTCTGGCACTCTTTGTTTTTGTATGTAGTATGATTCTGTCTTAATTAGGACTCTAAACTGTTCTACATTCAGAAAACCGCATAATAGCTTCATTTGCATGAAATGCTTTAAATGTGTGAAAGGCACACCCATGCTCAAGAATGCTGAGGCGTTCTAAAGACAATAACAGCAATCAAAGCTTAATAGCCTTTCAATAAATACACGGGTGCCAACGACCACAGCAAATCCAAATGGAAATGGACAAGCTTATAATGGGTGCTGCAAACCAAACTGCTCAGATCAGCTCATCCTAAAAGCAGGCAGCATGCTCCTGGTGTCTCTGTCTGCAGATGACCTCCACTGATGCTAGAGAGTTTTAGTCTTCAACATGGACAAGATTTTCCGCTACTACTACTGTCACTATCGGTACCCTTACAATGGCACTGACTTGTCTGTTGTATTTGGTAAGTGCTATTTGTTGGGGTAGTTTCAAGTGACCAGTGCTTCAGGAGATAATTGACACTCCGAGTTCTACATGCAATGGTAATTTAATCACAGTATTCAACACATTAAAATTACTTCAAATGGGAGCATTGATTGGTCCTGTGTTCATAAGTGCTTCTCTTTGGGGTAGTTTTAATGAGGAAATGTACTGCAGCTAAGGCTCCACTTCTTTTCTATTTCTTGTTTTTTCCCCTTAGGATGAAAATAATTGCACCCATGTACTTCTCATCCCAACTTGTAGCTTTTCAATGCCAAAAGTACAGGGCAACATTTGGGCACTATTTGGCATGCTCCTCTGTACCCACTTTTTTCATTTCCTTGCCCTCTTGACTGCAAAGCAGCTGACGTTTGCTCTAACTTTAGCAGCTTTCTTTTCAACCAATGCAGAAAGTGCTATCAAGTTGGGGTAAATGTTTGCTGACTGACTCCCCTGTGTCCACCTGGTTTTTATTGAGTTGTGTTTCATTTGAAGGAGACCCTCTAGATGACTACAAAGAGAAGCATTTGTGATTCTATGTAATAATAAGTGCTTCTCTTTGGGGTAGTCTTGTTGGTGTTTGTTCATCATGGAGTTCTCCCAATGCCAATACTACAGCAGCATCCCCTTTGTAAACACTAGAGGGTGCTGTTTTAACCAAAGTTTTGGTCTGGCACTCTTTGTTTTTGTATGTAGTATGATTCTGTCTTAATTAGGACTCTAAACTGTTCTACATTCAGAAAACCGCATAATAGCTTCATTTGCATGAAATGCTTTAAATGTGTGAAAGGTCCACCCATGCTCAGGAATTCTGAGGCGTTCCAAAGACAATAACAGCAATCAAAGCTTAATAGCCTTTCAATAAATACACGGGTGCCAACGACCACAGCGAATCTAAATGGACATGGACAAGCTTATAATGGGTGCTGCAAACCAAGCTGCTCAGATCAGCTCATCCTGAAAGCAGGCTGCGTGCTCCTGGTGTCTCTGTCTGCAAATGACCTCCACTGATGCTACAGAGGTTCAGTCTTCAAAATGGACAAGATTTTCAACTACTACTACTGTCACTATCGGTACCCTTACAATGGCACTGACTTGTCTGTTGTATTTGGTAAGTGCTATTTGTTGGGGTAGTTTCAAGTGACCAGTGCTTCAGGAGATAATTGACTCTCCGAGTTCTACATGCAATGGTAATTTAATCACATTCTTCAACACATTAAGATTACTTCAAATGGGAGCATTGAATGGTCCTGTGTTCATAAGTGCTTCTCTTTGGGGTAGTTTTAATGAGGAAATGTACTGCAGCTAAGGCTCCACCTCTTTTCTATTTCTTGTTTTTTCCCCTTAGAATGAAAATTATTGCACCCATGTACTTCTCATCCCAACTTGTAGCTTTTCAATGCCAAAAGTACAGGGCAACATTTGGCCACTATTTGGCATGCTCCGCAGTACCCACTTTTTTCATTTCCTTGCCCTCTTGACTGCAAAGCAGCTGATGTTTGCTCTAACTTTAGCAGCTTTCTTTTCAACCAATGCAGAGCTATCAAGTTGGGGTAAATGTTTGCTGACTGACTCCACTGTGTCCACCTGGTTATTATTGAGCTGTGTTTCATTTGAAGGACACCCTCTAGATGACTACAAAGAGAAGCATTTGTGATTCTGTGTAAGAATGAGTGCTTCTTTTTGGGGCAGTCTTGTTGGTGATTGTTCATCATGGAGTTCTCCCAAAGCCATTACTACAGCAGCATCCCCTTTGTAAACACTGGAGGGTGCTGTTTTAACCAAAGATTTGGTCTGGCACTCTTTGATTTTGTATGTAGTATGATTCTGTCTTAATTAGGACTCTAAACTGTTCTACATTCAGAAAACCGCATAATAGCTTCATTTGCATGAAATGCTTTAAATGTGTGAAAGGTCCACCCATGCTCAAGAATGCTGAGGCGTTCCAAAGACAATAACAGCAATCAAAGCTTAATAGCCTTTTAATAAATACACGGGTGCCAACGACCACAGCAAATCCAAATGGAAATGGACAAGCTTATAATGGGTGCTGCAAACCAAACTGCTCAGATCAGCTCATCCTAAAAGCAGGCAGCATGCTCCTGGTGTCTCTGTCTGCAGATGACCTCCACTGATGCTAGAGAGTATCAGTCTTCAACATGGACAAGATTTTCCGCTACTACTACTGTCACTATCGGTACCCTTACAATGGCACTGACTTGTCTGTTGTATTTGGTAAGTGCTATTTGTTGGGGTAGTTTCAAGTGACCAGTGCTTCAGGAGATAATTGACACTCCGAGTTCTACATGCAATGGTAATTTAATCACATTATTCAACACATTAAGATTACTTCAAATGGGAGCACTGAATGGTCCTGTGTTCATAAGTGCTTCTCTTTGGGGTAGATTTAATGAGGAAATGTACTGCAGCTAAGGCTCCACCTCTTTTCTATTTCTTGTTTTTTCCCCTTAGAATGAAAATTATTGCACCCATGTACTTCTCATCCCAACTTGTAGCTTTTCAATGCCAAAAGTACAGGGCAACATTTGGCCACTATTTGGCATGCTCCGCTGTACCCACTTTTTTCATTTCCTTTCCCTCTTGACTGCAAAGCAGCTGACGTTTGCTCTAACTTTAGCAGCTTTCTTTTCAACCAATGCAGAAAGTGCTATCAAGTTGGGGTAAATGTTTGCTGACTGACTCCCCTGTGTCCACCTGGTTTTTATTGAGTTGTGTTTCATTTGAAGGAGACCCTCTAGATGACTACAAAGAGAAGCATTTGTGATTCTATGTAATAATAAGTGCTTCTCTTTGGGGTAGTCTTGTTGGTGTTTGTTCATCATGGAGTTCTCCCAATGCCAATACTACAGCAGCATCCCCTTTGTAAACACTAGAGGGTGCTGTTTTAACCAAAGTTTTGGTCTGGCACTCTTTGTTTTTGTATGTAGTATGATTCTGTCTTAATTAGGACTCTAAACTGTTCTACATTCAGAAAACCGCATAATAGCTTCATTTCCATGAAATGCTTTAAATGTGTGAAAGGTCCACCCATGCTCAAGAATGCTGAGGCGTTCCAAAGACAATAACAGCAATCAAAGCTTAATAGCCTTTCAATAAATACACGGGTGCCAACGACCACAGCAAATCCAAATGGAAATGGACAAGCTTATAATGGGTGCTGCAAACCAAACTGCTCAGATCAGCTCATCCTAAAAGCAGGCAGCATGCTCCTGGTGTCTCTGTCTGCAGATGACCTCCACTGATGCTAGAGAGTTTTAGTCTTCAACATGGACAAGATTTTCCGCTACTACTACTGTCACTATCGGTACCCTTACAATGGCACTGACTTGTCTGTTGTATTTGGTAAGTGCTATTTGTTGGGGTAGTTTCAAGTGACCAGTGCTTCAGGAGATAATTGAGACTCCGAGTTCTACATGCAATGGTAATTTAATCACAGTATTCAACACATTAAAATTACTTCAAATGGGAGCATTGATTGGTCCTGTGTTCATAAGTGCTTCTCTTTGGGGTAGTTTTAATGAGGAAATGTACTGCAGCTAAGGCTCCACTTCTTTTCTATTTCTTGTTTTTTCCCCTTAGGATGAAAATTATTGCACCCATGTACTTCTCATCCCAACTTGTAGCTTTTCAATGCCAAAAGTACAGGGCAACATTTGGGCACTATTTGGCATGCTCCGCTGTACCCACTTTTTTCATTTCCTTGCCCTCTTGACTGCAAAGCAGCTGACGTTTGCTCTAACTTTAGCAGCTTTCTTTTCAACCAATGCAGAAAGTGCTATCAAGTTGGGGTAAATGTTTGCTGACTGACTCCCCTGTGTCCACCTGGTTTTTATTGAGTTGTGTTTCATTTGAAGGAGACCCTCTAGATGACTACAAAGAGAAGCATTTGTGATTCTATGTAATAATAAGTGCTTCTCTTTGGGGTAGTCTTGTTGGTGTTTGTTCATCATGGAGTTCTCCCAATGCCAATACTACAGCAGCATCCCCTTTGTAAACACTAGAGGGTGCTGTTTTAACCAAAGTTTTGGTCTGGCACTCTTTGTTTTTGTATGTAGTATGATTCTGTCTTAATTAGGACTCTAAACTGTTCTACATTCAGAAAACCGCATAATAGCTTCATTTGCATGAAATGCTTTAAATGTGTGAAAGGTCCACCCATGCTCAGGAATGCTGAGGCGTTCCAAAGACAATAACAGCAATCAAAGCTTAATAGCCTTTCAATAAATACACGGGTGCCAACGACCACAGCAAATCTAAATGGACATGGACAAGCTTATAATGGGTGCTGCAAACCAAGCTGCTCAGATCAGCTCATCCTGAAAGCAGGCTGCGTGCTCCTGGTGTCTCTGTCTGCAAATGACCTCCACTGATGCTACAGAGGTTCAGTCTTCAAAATGGACAAGATTTTCAACTACTACTACTGTCACTATCGGTACCCTTACAATGGCACTGACTTGTCTGTTGTATTTGGTAAGTGCTATTTGTTGGGGTAGTTTCAAGTGACCAGTGCTTCAGGAGATAATTGACACTCCGAGTTCTACATGCAATGGTAATTTAATCACAGTATTCAACACATTAAAATTACTTCAAATGGGAGCATTGATTGGTCCTGTGTTCATAAGTGCTTCTCTTTGGGGTAGTTTTAATGAGGAAATGTACTGCAGCTAAGGCTCCACTTCTTTTCTATTTCTTGTTTTTTCCCCTTAGGATGAAAATTATTGCACCCATGTACTTCTCATCCCAACTTGTAGCTTTTCAATGCCAAAAGTACAGGGCAACATTTGGGCACTATTTGGCATGCTCCGCTGTACCCACTTTTTTCATTTCCTTGCCCTCTTGACTGCAAAGCAGCTGACGTTTTCTCTAACTTTAGCAGCTTTCTTTTCAACCAATGGAGAAAGTGCTATCAAGTTGGGGTAAATGTTTGCTGACTGACTCCCCTGTGTCCACCTGGTTTTTATTGAGTTGTGTTTCATTTGAAGGAGACCCTCTAGATGACTACAAAGAGAAGCATTTGTGATTCTATGTAATAATAAGTGCTTCTCTTTGGGGTAGTCTTGTTGGTGTTTGTTCATCATGGAGTTCTCCCAATGCCAATACTACAGCAGCATCCCCTTTGTAAACACTAGAGGGTGCTGTTTTAACCAAAGTTTTGGTCTGGCACTCTTTGTTTTTGTATGTAGTATGATTCTGTCTTAATTAGGACTCTAAACTGTTCTACATTCAGAAAACCGCATAATAGCTTCATTTGCATGAAATGCTTTAACTGTGTGAAAGGTCCACCCATGCTCAAGAATGCTGAGGCGTTCCAAAGACAATAACAGCAATCAAAGCTTAATAGCCTTTTAATAAATACACGGGTGCCAACGACCACAGTAAATCCAAATGGAAATGGACAAGCTTATAATGGGTGCTGCAAACCAAACTGCTCAGATCAGCTCATCCTGAAAGCAGGCTGCGTGCTCCTGGTGTCTCTGTCTGCAAATGACCTCCACTGATGCTACAGAGGTTCAGTCTTCAAAATGGACAAGATTTTCAACTACTACTACTGTCACTATCGGTACCCTTACAATGGCACTGACTTGTCTGTTGTATTTGGTAAGTGCTATTTGTTGGGGTAGTTTCAAGTGACCAGTGCTTCAGGAGATAATTGACTCTCCGAGTTCTACATGCAATGGTAATTTAATCACATTCTTCAACACATTAAGATTACTTCAAATGGGAGCATTGAATGGTCCTGTGTTCATAAGTGCTTCTCTTTGGGGTAGTTTTAATGAGGAAATGTACTGCAGCTAAGGCTCCACCTCTTTTCTATTTCTTGTTTTTTCCCCTTAGAATGAAAATTATTGCACCCATGTACTTCTCATCCCAACTTGTAGCTTTTCAATGCCAAAAGTACAGGGCAACATTTGGCCACTATTTGGCATGCTCCGCAGTACCCACTTTTTTCATTTCCTTGCCCTCTTGACTGCAAAGCAGCTGATGTTTGCTCTAACTTTAGCAGCTTTCTTTTCAACCAATGCAGAGCTATCAAGTTGGGGTAAATGTTTGCTGACTGACTCCACTGTGTCCACCTGGTTATTATTGAGCTGTGTTTCATTTGAAGGACACCCTCTAGATGACTACAAAGAGAAGCATTTGTGATTCTATGTAATAATAAGTGCTTCTCTTTGGGGTAGTCTTGTTGGTGTTTGTTCATCATGGAGTTCTCCCAATGCCAATACTACAGCAGCATCCCCTTTGTAAACACTAGAGGGTGCTGTTTTAACCAAAGTTTTGGTCTGGCACTCTTTGTTTTTGTATGTAGTATGATTCTGTCTTAATTAGGACTCTAAACTGTTCTACATTCAGAAAACCGCATAATAGCTTCATTTGCATGAAATGCTTTAAATGTGTGAAAGGTCCACCCATGCTCAAGAATGCTGAGCCGTTCCAAAGACAATAACAGCAATCAAAGGTTAATAGCCTTTCAATAAATACACGGGTGCCAACGACCACAGCAAATCCAAATGGAAATGGACAAGCTTATAATGGGTGCTGCAAACCAAACTGCTCAGATCAGCTCATCCTAAAAGCAGGCAGCATGCTCCTGGTGTCTCTGTCTGCAGATGACCTCCACTGATGCTAGAGAGTTTTAGTCTTCAACATGGCCAAGATTTTCCGCTACTACTACTGTCACTATCGGTACCCTTACAATGGCACTGACTTGTCTGTTGTATTTGGTAAGTGCTATTTGTTGGGGTAGTTTCAAGTGACCAGTGCTTCAGGAGATAATTGACTCTCCGAGTTCTACATGCAATGGTAATTTAATCACATTATTCAACACATTAAGATTACTTCAAATGGGAGCATTGAATGGTCCTGTGTTCATAAGTGCTTCTCTTTGGGGTAGTTTTAATGAGGAAATGTACTGCAGCTAAGGCTCCACCTCTTTTCTATTTCTTGTTTTTTCCCCTTAGAATGAAAATTATTGCACCCATGTACTTCTCATCCCAACTTGTAGCTTTTCAATGCCAAAAGTACAGGGCAACATCTGGCCACTATTTGGCATGCTCCGCTGTACCCACTTTTTTCATTTCCTTGCCCTCTTGACTGCAAAGCAGCTGTTTGCTCTAACTTTAGCAGCTTTCTTTTCAACGAATGCAGAAAGTGCTATCAAGTTGGGGTAAATGTTTGCTGACTGATTCCCCTGTGTCCACCTGGTTTTTATTGAGTTGTGTTTCATTTGAAGGAGACCCTCTAGATGACTGCAAAGAGAAGCATTTGTGATTCTATGTAATAATAAGTGCTTCTCTTTGGGGTAGTCTTGTTGGTGTTTGTTCATCATGGAGTTCTCCCAATGCCAATACTACAGCAGCATCCCCTTTGTAAACACTAGAGGGTGCTGTTTTAACCAAAGTTTTGGTCTGGCACTCTTTGTTTTTGTATGTAGTATGATTCTGTCTTAATTAGGACTCTAAACTGTTCTACATTCAGAAAACCGCATAATAGCTTCATTTGCATGAAATGCTTTAAATGTGTGAAAGGTCCACCCATGCTCAGGAATGCTGAGGCGTTCCAAAGACAATAGCAGCAATCAAAGCTTAATAGCCTTTCAATAAATACACGGGTGCCAACGACCACAGCAAATCTAAATGGACATGGACAAGCTTATAATGGGTGCTGCAAACCAAGCTGCTCAGATCAGCTCATCCTGAAAGCAGGCTGCGTGCTCCTGGTGTCTCTGTCTGCAAATGACCTCCACTGATGCTACAGAGGTTCAGTCTTCAAAATGGACAAGATTTTCAACTACTACTACTGTCACTATCGGTACCCTTACAATGGCACTGACTTGTCTGTTGTATTTGGTAAGTGCTATGTGTTGGGGTAGTTTCAAGTGACCAGTGCTTCAGGAGATAATTGACTCTCCGAGTTCTACATGCAATGGTAATTTAATCACATTATTCAACACATTAAGATTACTTCAAATGGGAGCATTGAATGGTCCTGTGTTCATAAGTGCTTCTCTTTGGGGTAGTTTTAATGAGGAAATGTACTGCAGCTAAGGCTCCACCTCTTTTCTATTTCTTGTTTTTTCCCCTTAGAATGAAAATTATTGCACCCATGTACTTCTCATCCCAACTTGTAGCTTTTCAATGCCAAAAGTACAGGGCAACATTTGGCCACTATTTGGCATGCTCCGCTGTACCCACTTTTTTCATTTCCTTGCCCTCTTGACTGCAAAGCAGCTGTTTGCTCTAACTTTAGCAGCTTTCTTTTCAACGAATGCAGAAAGTGCTATCAAGTTGGGGTAAATGTTTGCTGACTGATTCCCCTGTGTCCACCTGGTTTTTATTGAGTTGTGTTTCATTTGAAGGAGACCCTCTAGATGACTACAAAGAGAAGCATTTGTGATTCTATGTAATAATAAGTGCTTCTCTTTGGGGTAGTCTTGTTGGTGTTTGTTCATCATGGAGTTCTCCCAATGCCAATACTACAGCAGCATCCCCTTTGTAAACACTAGAGGGTGCTGTTTTAACCAAAGTTTTGGTCTGGCACTCTTTGTTTTTGTATGTAGTATGATTCTGTCTTAATTAGGACTCTAAACTGTTCTACATTCAGAAAACCGCATAATAGCTTCATTTGCATGAAATGCTTTAAATGTGTGAAAGGTCCACCCATGCTCAAGAATGCTGAGCCGTTCCAAAGACAATAACAGCAATAAAAGGTTAATAGCCTTTCAATAAATACACGGGTGCCAACGACCACAGCAAATCCAAATGGAAATGGACAAGCTTATAATGGGTGCTGCAAACCAAGCTGCTCAGATCAGCTCATCCTGAAAGCAGGCTGCGTGCTCCTGGTGTCTCTGTCTGCAAATGACCTCCACTGATGCTACAGAGGTTCAGTCTTCAAAATGGACAAGATTTTCAACTACTACTACTGTCACTATCGGTACCCTTACAATGGCACTGACTTGTCTGTTGTATTTGGTAAGTGCTATTTGTTGGGGTAGTTTCAAGTGACCAGTGCTTCAGGAGATAATTGACTCTCCGAGTTCTACATGCAATGGTAATTTAATCACATTATTCAACACATTAAGATTACTTCAAATGGGAGCATTGAATGGTCCTGTGTTCATAAGTGCTTCTCTTTGGGGTAGTTTTAATGAGGAAATGTACTGCAGCTAAGGCTCCACCTCTTTTCTATTTCTTGTTTTTTCCCCTTAGAATGAAAATTATTGCACCCATGTACTTCTCATCCCAACTTGTAGCTTTTCAATGCCAAAAGTACAGGGCAACATTTGGCCACTATTTGGCATGCTCCGCTGTACCCACTTTTTTCATTTCCTTGCCCTCTTGACTGCAAAGCAGCTGTTTGCTCTAACTTTAGCAGCTTTCTTTTCAACGAATGCAGAAAGTGCTATCAAGTTGGGGTAAATGTTTGCTGACTGATTCCCCTGTGTCCACCTGGTTTTTATTGAGTTGTGTTTCATTTGAAGGAGACCCTCTAGATGACTACAAAGAGAAGCATTTGTGATTCTATGTAATAATAAGTGCTTCTCTTTGGGGTAGTCTTGTTGGTGTTTGTTCATCATGGAATTCTCCCAATGCCAATACTACAGCAGCATCCCCTTTGTAAACACTAGAGGGTGCTGTTTTAACCAAAGTTTTGGTCTGGCACTCTTTGTTTTTGTATGTAGTATGATTCTGTCTTAATTAGGACTCTAAACTGTTCTACATTCAGAAAACCGCATTATAGCTTCATTTGCATGAAATGCTTTAAATGTGTGAAAGGTCCACCCATGCTCAAGAATGCTGAGCCGTTCCAAAGACAATAACAGCAATCAAAGGTTAATAGCCTTTCAATAAATACACGGGTGCCAACGACCACAGCAAATCCAAATGGAAATGGACAAGCTTATAATGGGTGCTGCAAACCAAACTGCTCAGATCAGCTCATCCTAAAAGCAGGCAGCATGCTCCTGGTGTCTCTGTCTGCAGATGACCTCCACTGATGCTAGAGAGTTTTAGTCTTCAACATGGCCAAGATTTTCCGCTACTACTACTGTCACTATCGGTACCCTTACAATGGCACTGACTTGTCTGTTGTATTTGGTAAGTGCTATTTGTTGGGGTAGTTTCAAGTGACCAGTGCTTCAGGAGATAATTGACTCTCCGAGTTCTACATGCAATGGTAATTTAATCACATTATTCAACACATTAAGATTACTTCAAATGGGAGCATTGAATGGTCCTGTGTTCATAAGTGCTTCTCTTTGGGGTAGTTTTAATGAGGAAATGTACTGCAGCTAAGGCTCCACCTCTTTTCTATTTCTTGTTTTTTCCCCTTAGAATGAAAATTATTGCACCCATGTACTTCTCATCCCAACTTGTAGCTTTTCAATGCCAAAAGTACAGGGCAACATTTGGCCACTATTTGGCATGCTCCGCTGTACCCACTTTTTTCATTTCCTTGCCCTCTTGACTGCAAAGCAGCTGTTTGCTCTAACTTTAGCAGCTTTCTTTTCAACGAATGCAGAAAGTGCTATCAAGTTGGGGTAAATGTTTGCTGACTGATTCCCCTGTGTCCACCTGGTTTTTATTGAGTTGTGTTTCATTTGAAGGAGACCCTCTAGATGACTACAAAGAGAAGCATTTGTGATTCTATGTAATAATAAGTGCTTCTCTTTGGGGTAGTCTTGTTGGTGTTTGTTCATCATGGAGTTCTCCCAATGCCATTACTACAGCAGCATCCCCTTTGTAAACACTGGAGGGTGCTGTTTTAACCAAAGATTTGGTCTGGCACTCTTTGATTTTGTATGTAGTATGATTCTGTCTTAATTAGGACTCTAAACTGTTCTACATTCAGAAAACCGCATAATAGCTTCATTTGCATGAAATGCTTTAACTGTGTGAAAGGTCCACCCATGCTCAAGAATGCTGAGGCGTTCCAAAGACAATAACAGCAATCAAAGCTTAATAGCCTTTTAATAAATACACGGGTGCCAACGACCACAGTAAATCCAAATGGAAATGGACAAGCTTATAATGGGTGCTGCAAACCAAACTGCTCAGATCAGCTCATCCTAAAAGCAGGCAGCATGCTCCTGGTGTCTCTGTCTGCAGATGACCTCCACTGATGCTAGAGAGTTTCAGTCTTCAACATGGACAAGATTTTCCGCTACTACTACTGTCACTATCGGTACCCTTACAATGGCACTGACTTGTCTGTTGTATTTGGTAAGTGCTATTTGTTGGGGTAGTTTCAAGTGACCAGTGCTTCAGGAGATAATTGACACTCCGAGTTCTACATGCAATGGTAATTTAATCACAGTTTTCAACACATTAAGATTACTTCAAATGGGAGCATTGATTGGTCCTGTGTTCATAAGTGCTTCTCTTTGGGGTAGTTTTAATGAGGAAATGTACTGCAGCTAAGGCTCCACCTCTTTTCTATTTCTTGTTTTTTCCCCTTAGAATGAAAATTATTGCACCCATGTACTTCTCATCCCAACTTGTAGCTTTTCAATGCCAAAAGTACAGGGCAACATCTGGCCACTATTTGGCATGCTCCGCTGTACCCACTTTTTTCATTTCCTTGCCTTCTTGACTGCAAAGCAGCTGATGTTTGCTCTAACTTTAGCAGCTTTCTTTTCAACCAATGCAGAAAGTGCTATCAAGTTGGGGTAAATGTTTGCTGACTGACTCCCCTGTGTCCACCTGGTTTTTATTGAGTTGTGTTTCATTTGAAGGAGACCCTCTAGATGACTACAAAGAGAAGCATTTGTGATTCTATGTAATAATAAGTGCTTCTCTTTGGGGTAGTCTTGTTGGTGTTTGTTCATCATGGAGTTCTCCCAATGCCAATACTACAGCAGCATCCCTTTTGTAAACACTAGAGGGTGCTGTTTTAACCAAAGTTTTGGTCTGGCACTCTTTGTTTTTGTATGTAGTATGATTCTGTCTTAATTAGGACTCTAAACTGTTCTACATTCAGAAAACCGCATAATAGCTTCATTTGCATGAAATGCTTTAAATGTGTGAAAGGTCCACCCATGCTCAGGAATGCTGAGGCGTTCCAAAGACAATAACAGCAATCAAAGCTTAATAGCCTTTCAATAAATACACGGGTGCCAACGACCACAGCAAATCTAAATGGACATGGACAAGCTTATAATGGGTGCTGCAAACCAAGCTGCTCAGATCAGCTCATCCTGAAAGCAGGCTGCGTGCTCCTGGTGTCTCTGTCTGCAAATGACCTCCACTGATGCTACAGAGGTTCAGTCTTCAAAATGGACAAGATTTTCAACTACTACTACTGTCACTATCGGTACCCTTACAATGGCACTGACTTGTCTGTTGTATTTGGTAAGTGCTATTTGTTGGGGTAGTTTCAAGTGACCAGTGCTTCAGGAGATAATTGACTCTCCGAGTTCTACATGCAATGGTAATTTAATCACATTATTCAACACATTAAGATTACTTCAAATGGGAGCATTGAATGGTCCTGTGTTCATAAGTGCTTCTCTTTGGGGTAGTTTTAATGAGGAAATGTACTGCAGCTAAGGCTCCACCTCTTTTCTATTTCTTGTTTTTTCCCCTTAGAATGAAAATTATTGCACCCATGTACTTCTCATCCCAACTTGTAGCTTTTCAATGCCAAAAGTACAGGGCAACATTTGGCCACTATTTGGCATGCTCCGCTGTACCCACTTTTTTCATTTCCTTGCCCTCTTGACTGCAAAGCAGCTGTTTGCTCTAACTTTAGCAGCTTTCTTTTCAACGAATGCAGAAAGTGCTATCAAGTTGGGGTAAATGTTTGCTGACTGATTCCCCTGTGTCCACCTGGTTTTTATTGAGTTGTGTTTCATTTGAAGGAGACCCTCTAGATGACTACAAAGAGAAGCATTTGTGATTCTATGTAATAATAAGTGCTTCTCTTTGGGGTAGTCTTGTTGGTGTTTGTTCATCATGGAGTTCTCCCAATGCCAATACTACAGCAGCATCCCCTTTGTAAACACTAGAGGGTGCTGTTTTAACCAAAGTTTTGGTCTGGCACTCTTTGTTTTTGTATGTAGTATGATTCTGTCTTAATTAGGACTCTAAACTGTTCTACATTCAGAAAACCGCATAATAGCTTCATTTGCATGAAATGCTTTAAATGTGTGAAAGGTCCACCCATGCTCAAGAATGCTGAGCCGTTCCAAAGACAATAACAGCAATCAAAGGTTAATAGCCTTTCAATAAATACACGGGTGCCAACGACCACAGCAAATCCAAATGGAAATGGACAAGCTTATAATGGGTGCTGCAAACCAAACTGCTCAGATCAGCTCATCCTAAAAGCAGGCAGCATGCTCCTGGTGTCTCTGTCTGCAGATGACCTCCACTGATGCTAGAGAGTTTTAGTCTTCAACATGGCCAAGATTTTCCGCTACTACTACTGTCACTATCGGTACCCTTACAATGGCACTGACTTGTCTGTTGTATTTGGTAAGTGCTATTTGTTGGGGTAGTTTCAAGTGACCAGTGCTTCAGGAGATAATTGACTCTCCGAGTTCTACATGCAATGGTAATTTAATCACATTATTCAACACATTAAGATTACTTCAAATGGGAGCATTGAATGGTCCTGTGTTCATAAGTGCTTCTCTTTGGGGTAGTTTTAATGAGGAAATGTACTGCAGCTAAGGCTCCACCTCTTTTCTATTTCTTGTTTTTTCCCCTTAGAATGAAAATTATTGCACCCATGTACTTCTCATCCCAACTTGTAGCTTTTCAATGCCAAAAGTACAGGGCAACATTTGGCCACTATTTGGCATGCTCCGCTGTACCCACTTTTTTCATTTCCTTGCCCTCTTGACTGCAAAGCAGCTGTTTGCTCTAACTTTAGCAGCTTTCTTTTCAACGAATGCAGAAAGTGCTATCAAGTTGGGGTAAATGTTTGCTGACTGATTCCCCTGTGTCCACCTGGTTTTTATTGAGTTGTGTTTCATTTGAAGGAGACCCTCTAGATGACTACAAAGAGAAGCATTTGTGATTCTATGTAATAATAAGTGCTTCTCTTTGGGGTAGTCTTGTTGGTGTTTGTTCATCATGGAGTTCTCCCAATGCCATTACTACAGCAGCATCCCCTTTGTAAACACTGGAGGGTGCTGTTTTAACCAAAGATTTGGTCTGGCACTCTTTGATTTTGTATGTAGTATGATTCTGTCTTAATTAGGACTCTAAACTGTTCTACATTCAGAAAACCGCATAATAGCTTCATTTGCATGAAATGCTTTAACTGTGTGAAAGGTCCACCCATGCTCAAGAATGCTGAGGCGTTCCAAAGACAATAACAGCAATCAAAGCTTAATAGCCTTTTAATAAATACACGGGTGCCAACGACCACAGTAAATCCAAATGGAAATGGACAAGCTTATAATGGGTGCTGCAAACCAAACTGCTCAGATCAGCTCATCCTAAAAGCAGGCAGCATGCTCCTGGTGTCTCTGTCTGCAGATGACCTCCACTGATGCTAGAGAGTTTCAGTCTTCAACATGGACAAGATTTTCCGCTACTACTACTGTCACTATCGGTACCCTTACAATGGCACTGACTTGTCTGTTGTATTTGGTAAGTGCTATTTGTTGGGGTAGTTTCAAGTGACCAGTGCTTCAGGAGATAATTGACACTCCGAGTTCTACATGCAATGGTAATTTAATCACAGTTTTCAACACATTAAGATTACTTCAAATGGGAGCATTGATTGGTCCTGTGTTCATAAGTGCTTCTCTTTGGGGTAGTTTTAATGAGGAAATGTACTGCAGCTAAGGCTCCACCTCTTTTCTATTTCTTGTTTTTTCCCCTTAGAATGAAAATTATTGCACCCATGTACTTCTCATCCCAACTTGTAGCTTTTCAATGCCAAAAGTACAGGGCAACATCTGGCCACTATTTGGCATGCTCCGCTGTACCCACTTTTTTCATTTCCTTGCCTTCTTGACTGCAAAGCAGCTGATGTTTGCTCTAACTTTAGCAGCTTTCTTTTCAACCAATGCAGAAAGTGCTATCAAGTTGGGGTAAATGTTTGCTGACTGACTCCCCTGTGTCCACCTGGTTTTTATTGAGTTGTGTTTCATTTGAAGGAGACCCTCTAGATGACTACAAAGAGAAGCATTTGTGATTCTATGTAATAATAAGTGCTTCTCTTTGGGGTAGTCTTGTTGGTGTTTGTTCATCATGGAGTTCTCCCAATGCCAATACTACAGCAGCATCCCTTTTGTAAACACTAGAGGGTGCTGTTTTAACCAAAGTTTTGGTCTGGCACTCTTTGTTTTTGTATGTAGTATGATTCTGTCTTAATTAGGACTCTAAACTGTTCTACATTCAGAAAACCGCATAATAGCTTCATTTGCATGAAATGCTTTAAATGTGTGAAAGGTCCACCCATGCTCAGGAATGCTGAGGCGTTCCAAAGACAATAACAGCAATCAAAGCTTAATAGCCTTTCAATAAATACACGGGTGCCAACGACCACAGCAAATCTAAATGGACATGGACAAGCTTATAATGGGTGCTGCAAACCAAGCTGCTCAGATCAGCTCATCCTGAAAGCAGGCTGCGTGCTCCTGGTGTCTCTGTCTGCAAATGACCTCCACTGATGCTACAGAGGTTCAGTCTTCAAAATGGACAAGATTTTCAACTACTACTACTGTCACTATCGGTACCCTTACAATGGCACTGACTTGTCTGTTGTATTTGGTAAGTGCTATTTGTTGGGGTAGTTTCAAGTGACCAGTGCTTCAGGAGATAATTGACTCTCCGAGTTCTACATGCAATGGTAATTTAATCACATTATTCAACACATTAAGATTACTTCAAATGGGAGCATTGAATGGTCCTGTGTTCATAAGTGCTTCTCTTTGGGGTAGTTTTAATGAGGAAATGTACTGCAGCTAAGGCTCCACCTCTTTTCTATTTCTTGTTTTTTCCCCTTAGAATGAAAATTATTGCACCCATGTACTTCTCATCCCAACTTGTAGCTTTTCAATGCCAAAAGTACAGGGCAACATTTGGCCACTATTTGGCATGCTCCGCTGTACCCACTTTTTTCATTTCCTTGCCCTCTTGACTGCAAAGCAGCTGTTTGCTCTAACTTTAGCAGCTTTCTTTTCAACGAATGCAGAAAGTGCTATCAAGTTGGGGTAAATGTTTGCTGACTGATTCCCCTGTGTCCACCTGGTTTTTATTGAGTTGTGTTTCATTTGAAGGAGACCCTCTAGATGACTACAAAGAGAAGCATTTGTGATTCTATGTAATAATAAGTGCTTCTCTTTGGGGTAGTCTTGTTGGTGTTTGTTCATCATGGAGTTCTCCCAATGCCAATACTACAGCAGCATCCCCTTTGTAAACACTAGAGGGTGCTGTTTTAACCAAAGTTTTGGTCTGGCACTCTTTGTTTTTGTATGTAGTATGATTCTGTCTTAATTAGGACTCTAAACTGTTCTACATTCAGAAAACCGCATAATAGCTTCATTTGCATGAAATGCTTTAAATGTGTGAAAGGTCCACCCATGCTCAAGAATGCTGAGCCGTTCCAAAGACAATAACAGCAATCAAAGGTTAATAGCCTTTCAATAAATACACGGGTGCCAACGACCACAGCAAATCCAAATGGAAATGGACAAGCTTATAATGGGTGCTGCAAACCAAACTGCTCAGATCAGCTCATCCTAAAAGCAGGCAGCATGCTCCTGGTGTCTCTGTCTGCAGATGACCTCCACTGATGCTAGAGAGTTTTAGTCTTCAACATGGCCAAGATTTTCCGCTACTACTACTGTCACTATCGGTACCCTTACAATGGCACTGACTTGTCTGTTGTATTTGGTAAGTGCTATGTGTTGGGGTAGTTTCAAGTGACCAGTGCTTCAGGAGATAATTGACTCTCCGAGTTCTACATGCAATGGTAATTTAATCACATTATTCAACACATTAAGATTACTTCAAATGGGAGCATTGAATGGTCCTGTGTTCATAAGTGCTTCTCTTTGGGGTAGTTTTAATGAGGAAATGTACTGCAGCTAAGGCTCCACCTCTTTTCTATTTCTTGTTTTTTCCCCTTAGAATGAAAATTATTGCACCCATGTACTTCTCATCCCAACTTGTAGCTTTTCAATGCCAAAAGTACAGGGCAACATTTGGCCACTATTTGGCATGCTCCGCTGTACCCACTTTTTTCATTTCCTTGCCCTCTTGACTGCAAAGCAGCTGTTTGCTCTAACTTTAGCAGCTTTCTTTTCAACGAATGCAGAAAGTGCTATCAAGTTGGGGTAAATGTTTGCTGACTGATTCCCCTGTGTCCACCTGGTTTTTATTGAGTTGTGTTTCATTTGAAGGAGACCCTCTAGATGACTACAAAGAGAAGCATTTGTGATTCTATGTAATAATAAGTGCTTCTCTTTGGGGTAGTCTTGTTGGTGTTTGTTCATCATGGAGTTCTCCCAATGCCAATACTACAGCAGCATCCCCTTTGTAAACACTAGAGGGTGCTG
This sequence comes from Spinibarbus caldwelli, assembly GCA_039654775.1. Taxonomy (NCBI): domain Eukaryota; kingdom Metazoa; phylum Chordata; class Actinopteri; order Cypriniformes; family Cyprinidae; genus Spinibarbus; species Spinibarbus caldwelli. Next base: position 22,821,712 of record CM077229.1, read on the forward strand.
TTTTAACCAAAGTTTTGGTCTGGCACTCTTTGTTTTTGTATGTAGTATGATTCTGTCTTAATTAGGACTCTAAACTGTTCTACATTCAGAAAACCGCATAATAGCTTCATTTGCATGAAATGCTTTAAATGTGTGAAAGGTCCACCCATGCTCAAGAATGCTGAGCCGTTCCAAAGACAATAACAGCAATAAAAGGTTAATAGCCTTTCAATAAATACACGGGTGCCAACGACCACAGCAAATCCAAATGGAAATGGACAAGCTTATAATGGGTGCTGCAAACCAAGCTGCTCAGATCAGCTCATCCTGAAAGCAGGCTGCGTGCTCCTGGTGTCTCTGTCTGCAAATGACCTCCACTGATGCTACAGAGGTTCAGTCTTCAAAATGGACAAGATTTTCAACTACTACTACTGTCACTATCGGTACCCTTACAATGGCACTGACTTGTCTGTTGTATTTGGTAAGTGCTATTTGTTGGGGTAGTTTCAAGTGACCAGTGCTTCAGGAGATAATTGACTCTCCGAGTTCTACATGCAATGGTAATTTAATCACATTATTCAACACATTAAGATTACTTCAAATGGGAGCATTGAATGGTCCTGTGTTCATAAGTGCTTCTCTTTGGGGTAGTTTTAATGAGGAAATGTACTGCAGCTAAGGCTCCACCTCTTTTCTATTTCTTGTTTTTTCCCCTTAGAATGAAAATTATTGCACCCATGTACTTCTCATCCCAACTTGTAGCTTTTCAATGCCAAAAGTACAGGGCAACATTTGGCCACTATTTGGCATGCTCCGCTGTACCCACTTTTTTCATTTCCTTTCCCTCTTGACTGCAAAGCAGCTGACGTTTGCTCTAACTTTAGCAGCTTTCTTTTCAACCAATGCAGAAAGTGCTATCAAGTTGGGGTAAATGTTTGCTGACTGACTCCCCTGTGTCCACCTGGTTTTTATTGAGTTGTGTTTCATTTGAAGGAGACCCTCTAGATGACTACAAAGAGAAGCATTTGTGATTCTATGTAATAATAAGTGCTTCTCTTTGGGGTAGTCTTGTTGGTGTTTGTTCATCATGGAGTTCTCCCAATGCCAATACTACAGCAGCATCCCCTTTGTAAACACTAGAGGGTGCTGTTTTAACCAAAGTTTTGGTCTGGCACTCTTTGTTTTTGTATGTAGTATGATTCTGTCTTAATTAGGACTCTAAACTGTTCTACATTCAGAAAACCGCATAATAGCTTCATTTCCATGAAATGCTTTAAATGTGTGAAAGGTCCACCCATGCTCAAGAATGCTGAGGCGTTCCAAAGACAATAACAGCAATCAAAGCTTAATAGCCTTTCAATAAATACACGGGTGCCAACGACCACAGCAAATCCAAATGGAAATGGACAAGCTTATAATGGGTGCTGCAAACCAAACTGCTCAGATCAGCTCATCCTAAAAGCAGGCAGCATGCTCCTGGTGTCTCTGTCTGCAGATGACCTCCACTGATGCTAGAGAGTTTTAGTCTTCAACATGGACAAGATTTTCCGCTACTACTACTGTCACTATCGGTACCCTTACAATGGCACTGACTTGTCTGTTGTATTTGGTAAGTGCTATTTGTTGGGGTAGTTTCAAGTGACCAGTGCTTCAGGAGATAATTGAGACTCCGAGTTCTACATGCAATGGTAATTTAATCACAGTATTCAACACATTAAAATTACTTCAAATGGGAGCATTGATTGGTCCTGTGTTCATAAGTGCTTCTCTTTGGGGTAGTTTTAATGAGGAAATGTACTGCAGCTAAGGCTCCACTTCTTTTCTATTTCTTGTTTTTTCCCCTTAGGATGAAAATTATTGCACCCATGTACTTCTCATCCCAACTTGTAGCTTTTCAATGCCAAAAGTACAGGGCAACATTTGGGCACTATTTGGCATGCTCCGCTGTACCCACTTTTTTCATTTCCTTGCCCTCTTGACTGCAAAGCAGCTGACGTTTGCTCTAACTTTAGCAGCTTTCTTTTCAACCAATGCAGAAAGTGCTATCAAGTTGGGGTAAATGTTTGCTGACTGACTCCCCTGTGTCCACCTGGTTTTTATTGAGTTGTGTTTCATTTGAAGGAGACCCTCTAGATGACTACAAAGAGAAGCATTTGTGATTCTATGTAATAATAAGTGCTTCTCTTTGGGGTAGTCTTGTTGGTGTTTGTTCATCATGGAGTTCTCCCAATGCCAATACTACAGCAGCATCCCCTTTGTAAACACTAGAGGGTGCTGTTTTAACCAAAGTTTTGGTCTGGCACTCTTTGTTTTTGTATGTAGTATGATTCTGTCTTAATTAGGACTCTAAACTGTTCTACATTCAGAAAACCGCATAATAGCTTCATTTGCATGAAATGCTTTAAATGTGTGAAAGGTCCACCCATGCTCAGGAATGCTGAGGCGTTCCAAAGACAATAACAGCAATCAAAGCTTAATAGCCTTTCAATAAATACACGGGTGCCAACGACCACAGCAAATCTAAATGGACATGGACAAGCTTATAATGGGTGCTGCAAACCAAGCTGCTCAGATCAGCTCATCCTGAAAGCAGGCTGCGTGCTCCTGGTGTCTCTGTCTGCAAATGACCTCCACTGATGCTACAGAGGTTCAGTCTTCAAAATGGACAAGATTTTCAACTACTACTACTGTCACTATCGGTACCCTTACAATGGCACTGACTTGTCTGTTGTATTTGGTAAGTGCTATTTGTTGGGGTAGTTTCAAGTGACCAGTGCTTCAGGAGATAATTGACACTCCGAGTTCTACATGCAATGGTAATTTAATCACAGTATTCAACACATTAAAATTACTTCAAATGGGAGCATTGATTGGTCCTGTGTTCATAAGTGCTTCTCTTTGGGGTAGTTTTAATGAGGAAATGTACTGCAGCTAAGGCTCCACTTCTTTTCTATTTCTTGTTTTTTCCCCTTAGGATGAAAATTATTGCACCCATGTACTTCTCATCCCAACTTGTAGCTTTTCAATGCCAAAAGTACAGGGCAACATTTGGGCACTATTTGGCATGCTCCGCTGTACCCACTTTTTTCATTTCCTTGCCCTCTTGACTGCAAAGCAGCTGACGTTTTCTCTAACTTTAGCAGCTTTCTTTTCAACCAATGGAGAAAGTGCTATCAAGTTGGGGTAAATGTTTGCTGACTGACTCCCCTGTGTCCACCTGGTTTTTATTGAGTTGTGTTTCATTTGAAGGAGACCCTCTAGATAACTACAAAGAGAAGCATTTGTGATTCTATGTAATAATAAGTGCTTCTCTTTGGGGTAGTCTTGTTGGTGTTTGTTCATCATGGAGTTCTCCCAATGCCAATACTACAGCAGCATCCCCTTTGTAAACACTAGAGGGTGCTGTTTTAACCAAAGTTTTGGTCTGGCACTCTTTGTTTTTGTATGTAGTATGATTCTGTCTTAATTAGGACTCTAAACTGTTCTACATTCAGAAAACCGCATAATAGCTTCATTTGCATGAAATGCTTTAACTGTGTGAAAGGTCCACCCATGCTCAAGAATGCTGAGGCGTTCCAAAGACAATAACAGCAATCAAAGCTTAATAGCCTTTTAATAAATACACGGGTGCCAACGACCACAGTAAATCCAAATGGAAATGGACAAGCTTATAATGGGTGCTGCAAACCAAACTGCTCAGATCAGCTCATCCTGAAAGCAGGCTGCGTGCTCCTGGTGTCTCTGTCTGCAAATGACCTCCACTGATGCTACAGAGGTTCAGTCTTCAAAATGGACAAGATTTTCAACTACTACTACTGTCACTATCGGTACCCTTACAATGGCACTGACTTGTCTGTTGTATTTGGTAAGTGCTATTTGTTGGGGTAGTTTCAAGTGACCAGTGCTTCAGGAGATAATTGACTCTCCGAGTTCTACATGCAATGGTAATTTAATCACATTCTTCAACACATTAAGATTACTTCAAATGGGAGCATTGAATGGTCCTGTGTTCATAAGTGCTTCTCTTTGGGGTAGTTTTAATGAGGAAATGTACTGCAGCTAAGGCTCCACCTCTTTTCTATTTCTTGTTTTTTCCCCTTAGAATGAAAATTATTGCACCCATGTACTTCTCATCCCAACTTGTAGCTTTTCAATGCCAAAAGTACAGGGCAACATTTGGCCACTATTTGGCATGCTCCGCAGTACCCACTTTTTTCATTTCCTTGCCCTCTTGACTGCAAAGCAGCTGATGTTTGCTCTAACTTTAGCAGCTTTCTTTTCAACCAATGCAGAGCTATCAAGTTGGGGTAAATGTTTGCTGACTGACTCCACTGTGTCCACCTGGTTATTATTGAGCTGTGTTTCATTTGAAGGACACCCTCTAGATGACTACAAAGAGAAGCATTTGTGATTCTATGTAATAATAAGTGCTTCTCTTTGGGGTAGTCTTGTTGGTGTTTGTTCATCATGGAGTTCTCCCAATGCCAATACTACAGCAGCATCCCCTTTGTAAACACTAGAGGGTGCTGTTTTAACCAAAGTTTTGGTCTGGCACTCTTTGTTTTTGTATGTAGTATGATTCTGTCTTAATTAGGACTCTAAACTGTTCTACATTCAGAAAACCGCATAATAGCTTCATTTGCATGAAATGCTTTAAATGTGTGAAAGGTCCACCCATGCTCAAGAATGCTGAGCCGTTCCAAAGACAATAACAGCAATCAAAGGTTAATAGCCTTTCAATAAATACACGGGTGCCAACGACCACAGCAAATCCAAATGGAAATGGACAAGCTTATAATGGGTGCTGCAAACCAAACTGCTCAGATCAGCTCATCCTAAAAGCAGGCAGCATGCTCCTGGTGTCTCTGTCTGCAGATGACCTCCACTGATGCTAGAGAGTTTTAGTCTTCAACATGGCCAAGATTTTCCGCTACTACTACTGTCACTATCGGTACCCTTACAATGGCACTGACTTGTCTGTTGTATTTGGTAAGTGCTATTTGTTGGGGTAGTTTCAAGTGACCAGTGCTTCAGGAGATAATTGACTCTCCGAGTTCTACATGCAATGGTAATTTAATCACATTATTCAACACATTAAGATTACTTCAAATGGGAGCATTGAATGGTCCTGTGTTCATAAGTGCTTCTCTTTGGGGTAGTTTTAATGAGGAAATGTACTGCAGCTAAGGCTCCACCTCTTTTCTATTTCTTGTTTTTTCCCCTTAGAATGAAAATTATTGCACCCATGTACTTCTCATCCCAACTTGTAGCTTTTCAATGCCAAAAGTACAGGGCAACATCTGGCCACTATTTGGCATGCTCCGCTGTACCCACTTTTTTCATTTCCTTGCCCTCTTGACTGCAAAGCAGCTGTTTGCTCTAACTTTAGCAGCTTTCTTTTCAACGAATGCAGAAAGTGCTATCAAGTTGGGGTAAATGTTTGCTGACTGATTCCCCTGTGTCCACCTGGTTTTTATTGAGTTGTGTTTCATTTGAAGGAGACCCTCTAGATGACTGCAAAGAGAAGCATTTGTGATTCTATGTAATAATAAGTGCTTCTCTTTGGGGTAGTCTTGTTGGTGTTTGTTCATCATGGAGTTCTCCCAATGCCAATACTACAGCAGCATCCCCTTTGTAAACACTAGAGGGTGCTGTTTTAACCAAAGTTTTGGTCTGGCACTCTTTGTTTTTGTATGTAGTATGATTCTGTCTTAATTAGGACTCTAAACTGTTCTACATTCAGAAAACCGCATAATAGCTTCATTTGCATGAAATGCTTTAAATGTGTGAAAGGTCCACCCATGCTCAGGAATGCTGAGGCGTTCCAAAGACAATAGCAGCAATCAAAGCTTAATAGCCTTTCAATAAATACACGGGTGCCAACGACCACAGCAAATCTAAATGGACATGGACAAGCTTATAATGGGTGCTGCAAACCAAGCTGCTCAGATCAGCTCATCCTGAAAGCAGGCTGCGTGCTCCTGGTGTCTCTGTCTGCAAATGACCTCCACTGATGCTACAGAGGTTCAGTCTTCAAAATGGACAAGATTTTCAACTACTACTACTGTCACTATCGGTACCCTTACAATGGCACTGACTTGTCTGTTGTATTTGGTAAGTGCTATGTGTTGGGGTAGTTTCAAGTGACCAGTGCTTCAGGAGATAATTGACTCTCCGAGTTCTACATGCAATGGTAATTTAATCACATTATTCAACACATTAAGATTACTTCAAATGGGAGCATTGAATGGTCCTGTGTTCATAAGTGCTTCTCTTTGGGGTAGTTTTAATGAGGAAATGTACTGCAGCTAAGGCTCCACCTCTTTTCTATTTCTTGTTTTTTCCCCTTAGAATGAAAATTATTGCACCCATGTACTTCTCATCCCAACTTGTAGCTTTTCAATGCCAAAAGTACAGGGCAACATTTGGCCACTATTTGGCATGCTCCGCTGTACCCACTTTTTTCATTTCCTTGCCCTCTTGACTGCAAAGCAGCTGTTTGCTCTAACTTTAGCAGCTTTCTTTTCAACGAATGCAGAAAGTGCTATCAAGTTGGGGTAAATGTTTGCTGACTGATTCCCCTGTGTCCACCTGGTTTTTATTGAGTTGTGTTTCATTTGAAGGAGACCCTCTAGATGACTACAAAGAGAAGCATTTGTGATTCTATGTAATAATAAGTGCTTCTCTTTGGGGTAGTCTTGTTGGTGTTTGTTCATCATGGAGTTCTCCCAATGCCAATACTACAGCAGCATCCCCTTTGTAAACACTAGAGGGTGCTGTTTTAACCAAAGTTTTGGTCTGGCACTCTTTGTTTTTGTATGTAGTATGATTCTGTCTTAATTAGGACTCTAAACTGTTCTACATTCAGAAAACCGCATAATAGCTTCATTTGCATGAAATGCTTTAAATGTGTGAAAGGTCCACCCATGCTCAAGAATGCTGAGCCGTTCCAAAGACAATAACAGCAATAAAAGGTTAATAGCCTTTCAATAAATACACGGGTGCCAACGACCACAGCAAATCCAAATGGAAATGGACAAGCTTATAATGGGTGCTGCAAACCAAGCTGCTCAGATCAGCTCATCCTGAAAGCAGGCTGCGTGCTCCTGGTGTCTCTGTCTGCAAATGACCTCCACTGATGCTACAGAGGTTCAGTCTTCAAAATGGACAAGATTTTCAACTACTACTACTGTCACTATCGGTACCCTTACAATGGCACTGACTTGTCTGTTGTATTTGGTAAGTGCTATTTGTTGGGGTAGTTTCAAGTGACCAGTGCTTCAGGAGATAATTGACTCTCCGAGTTCTACATGCAATGGTAATTTAATCACATTATTCAACACATTAAGATTACTTCAAATGGGAGCATTGAATGGTCCTGTGTTCATAAGTGCTTCTCTTTGGGGTAGTTTTAATGAGGAAATGTACTGCAGCTAAGGCTCCACCTCTTTTCTATTTCTTGTTTTTTCCCCTTAGAATGAAAATTATTGCACCCATGTACTTCTCATCCCAACTTGTAGCTTTTCAATGCCAAAAGTACAGGGCAACATTTGGCCACTATTTGGCATGCTCCGCTGTACCCACTTTTTTCATTTCCTTGCCCTCTTGACTGCAAAGCAGCTGTTTGCTCTAACTTTAGCAGCTTTCTTTTCAACGAATGCAGAAAGTGCTATCAAGTTGGGGTAAATGTTTGCTGACTGATTCCCCTGTGTCCACCTGGTTTTTATTGAGTTGTGTTTCATTTGAAGGAGACCCTCTAGATGACTACAAAGAGAAGCATTTGTGATTCTATGTAATAATAAGTGCTTCTCTTTGGGGTAGTCTTGTTGGTGTTTGTTCATCATGGAATTCTCCCAATGCCAATACTACAGCAGCATCCCCTTTGTAAACACTAGAGGGTGCTGTTTTAACCAAAGTTTTGGTCTGGCACTCTTTGTTTTTGTATGTAGTATGATTCTGTCTTAATTAGGACTCTAAACTGTTCTACATTCAGAAAACCGCATTATAGCTTCATTTGCATGAAATGCTTTAAATGTGTGAAAGGTCCACCCATGCTCAAGAATGCTGAGCCGTTCCAAAGACAATAACAGCAATCAAAGGTTAATAGCCTTTCAATAAATACACGGGTGCCAACGACCACAGCAAATCCAAATGGAAATGGACAAGCTTATAATGGGTGCTGCAAACCAAACTGCTCAGATCAGCTCATCCTAAAAGCAGGCAGCATGCTCCTGGTGTCTCTGTCTGCAGATGACCTCCACTGATGCTAGAGAGTTTTAGTCTTCAACATGGCCAAGATTTTCCGCTACTACTACTGTCACTATCGGTACCCTTACAATGGCACTGACTTGTCTGTTGTATTTGGTAAGTGCTATTTGTTGGGGTAGTTTCAAGTGACCAGTGCTTCAGGAGATAATTGACTCTCCGAGTTCTACATGCAATGGTAATTTAATCACATTATTCAACACATTAAGATTACTTCAAATGGGAGCATTGAATGGTCCTGTGTTCATAAGTGCTTCTCTTTGGGGTAGTTTTAATGAGGAAATGTACTGCAGCTAAGGCTCCACCTCTTTTCTATTTCTTGTTTTTTCCCCTTAGAATGAAAATTATTGCACCCATGTACTTCTCATCCCAACTTGTAGCTTTTCAATGCCAAAAGTACAGGGCAACATTTGGCCACTATTTGGCATGCTCCGCTGTACCCACTTTTTTCATTTCCTTGCCCTCTTGACTGCAAAGCAGCTGTTTGCTCTAACTTTAGCAGCTTTCTTTTCAACGAATGCAGAAAGTGCTATCAAGTTGGGGTAAATGTTTGCTGACTGATTCCCCTGTGTCCACCTGGTTTTTATTGAGTTGTGTTTCATTTGAAGGAGACCCTCTAGATGACTACAAAGAGAAGCATTTGTGATTCTATGTAATAATAAGTGCTTCTCTTTGGGGTAGTCTTGTTGGTGTTTGTTCATCATGGAGTTCTCCCAATGCCATTACTACAGCAGCATCCCCTTTGTAAACACTGGAGGGTGCTGTTTTAACCAAAGATTTGGTCTGGCACTCTTTGATTTTGTATGTAGTATGATTCTGTCTTAATTAGGACTCTAAACTGTTCTACATTCAGAAAACCGCATAATAGCTTCATTTGCATGAAATGCTTTAACTGTGTGAAAGGTCCACCCATGCTCAAGAATGCTGAGGCGTTCCAAAGACAATAACAGCAATCAAAGCTTAATAGCCTTTTAATAAATACACGGGTGCCAACGACCACAGTAAATCCAAATGGAAATGGACAAGCTTATAATGGGTGCTGCAAACCAAACTGCTCAGATCAGCTCATCCTAAAAGCAGGCAGCATGCTCCTGGTGTCTCTGTCTGCAGATGACCTCCACTGATGCTAGAGAGTTTCAGTCTTCAACATGGACAAGATTTTCCGCTACTACTACTGTCACTATCGGTACCCTTACAATGGCACTGACTTGTCTGTTGTATTTGGTAAGTGCTATTTGTTGGGGTAGTTTCAAGTGACCAGTGCTTCAGGAGATAATTGACACTCCGAGTTCTACATGCAATGGTAATTTAATCACAGTTTTCAACACATTAAGATTACTTCAAATGGGAGCATTGATTGGTCCTGTGTTCATAAGTGCTTCTCTTTGGGGTAGTTTTAATGAGGAAATGTACTGCAGCTAAGGCTCCACCTCTTTTCTATTTCTTGTTTTTTCCCCTTAGAATGAAAATTATTGCACCCATGTACTTCTCATCCCAACTTGTAGCTTTTCAATGCCAAAAGTACAGGGCAACATCTGGCCACTATTTGGCATGCTCCGCTGTACCCACTTTTTTCATTTCCTTGCCTTCTTGACTGCAAAGCAGCTGATGTTTGCTCTAACTTTAGCAGCTTTCTTTTCAACCAATGCAGAAAGTGCTATCAAGTTGGGGTAAATGTTTGCTGACTGACTCCCCTGTGTCCACCTGGTTTTTATTGAGTTGTGTTTCATTTGAAGGAGACCCTCTAGATGACTACAAAGAGAAGCATTTGTGATTCTATGTAATAATAAGTGCTTCTCTTTGGGGTAGTCTTGTTGGTGTTTGTTCATCATGGAGTTCTCCCAATGCCAATACTACAGCAGCATCCCTTTTGTAAACACTAGAGGGTGCTGTTTTAACCAAAGTTTTGGTCTGGCACTCTTTGTTTTTGTATGTAGTATGATTCTGTCTTAATTAGGACTCTAAACTGTTCTACATTCAGAAAACCGCATAATAGCTTCATTTGCATGAAATGCTTTAAATGTGTGAAAGGTCCACCCATGCTCAGGAATGCTGAGGCGTTCCAAAGACAATAACAGCAATCAAAGCTTAATAGCCTTTCAATAAATACACGGGTGCCAACGACCACAGCAAATCTAAATGGACATGGACAAGCTTATAATGGGTGCTGCAAACCAAGCTGCTCAGATCAGCTCATCCTGAAAGCAGGCTGCGTGCTCCTGGTGTCTCTGTCTGCAAATGACCTCCACTGATGCTACAGAGGTTCAGTCTTCAAAATGGACAAGATTTTCAACTACTACTACTGTCACTATCGGTACCCTTACAATGGCACTGACTTGTCTGTTGTATTTGGTAAGTGCTATTTGTTGGGGTAGTTTCAAGTGACCAGTGCTTCAGGAGATAATTGACTCTCCGAGTTCTACATGCAATGGTAATTTAATCACATTATTCAACACATTAAGATTACTTCAAATGGGAGCATTGAATGGTCCTGTGTTCATAAGTGCTTCTCTTTGGGGTAGTTTTAATGAGGAAATGTACTGCAGCTAAGGCTCCACCTCTTTTCTATTTCTTGTTTTTTCCCCTTAGAATGAAAATTATTGCACCCATGTACTTCTCATCCCAACTTGTAGCTTTTCAATGCCAAAAGTACAGGGCAACATTTGGCCACTATTTGGCATGCTCCGCTGTACCCACTTTTTTCATTTCCTTGCCCTCTTGACTGCAAAGCAGCTGTTTGCTCTAACTTTAGCAGCTTTCTTTTCAACGAATGCAGAAAGTGCTATCAAGTTGGGGTAAATGTTTGCTGACTGATTCCCCTGTGTCCACCTGGTTTTTATTGAGTTGTGTTTCATTTGAAGGAGACCCTCTAGATGACTACAAAGAGAAGCATTTGTGATTCTATGTAATAATAAGTGCTTCTCTTTGGGGTAGTCTTGTTGGTGTTTGTTCATCATGGAGTTCTCCCAATGCCAATACTACAGCAGCATCCCCTTTGTAAACACTAGAGGGTGCTGTTTTAACCAAAGTTTTGGTCTGGCACTCTTTGTTTTTGTATGTAGTATGATTCTGTCTTAATTAGGACTCTAAACTGTTCTACATTCAGAAAACCGCATAATAGCTTCATTTGCATGAAATGCTTTAAATGTGTGAAAGGTCCACCCATGCTCAAGAATGCTGAGCCGTTCCAAAGACAATAACAGCAATCAAAGGTTAATAGCCTTTCAATAAATACACGGGTGCCAACGACCACAGCAAATCCAAATGGAAATGGACAAGCTTATAATGGGTGCTGCAAACCAAACTGCTCAGATCAGCTCATCCTAAAAGCAGGCAGCATGCTCCTGGTGTCTCTGTCTGCAGATGACCTCCACTGATGCTAGAGAGTTTTAGTCTTCAACATGGCCAAGATTTTCCGCTACTACTACTGTCACTATCGGTACCCTTACAATGGCACTGACTTGTCTGTTGTATTTGGTAAGTGCTATTTGTTGGGGTAGTTTCAAGTGACCAGTGCTTCAGGAGATAATTGACTCTCCGAGTTCTACATGCAATGGTAATTTAATCACATTATTCAACACATTAAGATTACTTCAAATGGGAGCATTGAATGGTCCTGTGTTCATAAGTGCTTCTCTTTGGGGTAGTTTTAATGAGGAAATGTACTGCAGCTAAGGCTCCACCTCTTTTCTATTTCTTGTTTTTTCCCCTTAGAATGAAAATTATTGCACCCATGTACTTCTCATCCCAACTTGTAGCTTTTCAATGCCAAAAGTACAGGGCAACATTTGGCCACTATTTGGCATGCTCCGCTGTACCCACTTTTTTCATTTCCTTGCCCTCTTGACTGCAAAGCAGCTGTTTGCTCTAACTTTAGCAGCTTTCTTTTCAACGAATGCAGAAAGTGCTATCAAGTTGGGGTAAATGTTTGCTGACTGATTCCCCTGTGTCCACCTGGTTTTTATTGAGTTGTGTTTCATTTGAAGGAGACCCTCTAGATGACTACAAAGAGAAGCATTTGTGATTCTATGTAATAATAAGTGCTTCTCTTTGGGGTAGTCTTGTTGGTGTTTGTTCATCATGGAGTTCTCCCAATGCCATTACTACAGCAGCATCCCCTTTGTAAACACTGGAGGGTGCTGTTTTAACCAAAGATTTGGTCTGGCACTCTTTGATTTTGTATGTAGTATGATTCTGTCTTAATTAGGACTCTAAACTGTTCTACATTCAGAAAACCGCATAATAGCTTCATTTGCATGAAATGCTTTAACTGTGTGAAAGGTCCACCCATGCTCAAGAATGCTGAGGCGTTCCAAAGACAATAACAGCAATCAAAGCTTAATAGCCTTTTAATAAATACACGGGTGCCAACGACCACAGTAAATCCAAATGGAAATGGACAAGCTTATAATGGGTGCTGCAAACCAAACTGCTCAGATCAGCTCATCCTAAAAGCAGGCAGCATGCTCCTGGTGTCTCTGTCTGCAGATGACCTCCACTGATGCTAGAGAGTTTCAGTCTTCAACATGGACAAGATTTTCCGCTACTACTACTGTCACTATCGGTACCCTTACAATGGCACTGACTTGTCTGTTGTATTTGGTAAGTGCTATTTGTTGGGGTAGTTTCAAGTGACCAGTGCTTCAGGAGATAATTGACACTCCGAGTTCTACATGCAATGGTAATTTAATCACAGTTTTCAACACATTAAGATTACTTCAAATGGGAGCATTGATTGGTCCTGTGTTCATAAGTGCTTCTCTTTGGGGTAGTTTTAATGAGGAAATGTACTGCAGCTAAGGCTCCACCTCTTTTCTATTTCTTGTTTTTTCCCCTTAGAATGAAAATTATTGCACCCATGTACTTCTCATCCCAACTTGTAGCTTTTCAATGCCAAAAGTACAGGGCAACATCTGGCCACTATTTGGCATGCTCCGCTGTACCCACTTTTTTCATTTCCTTGCCTTCTTGACTGCAAAGCAGCTGATGTTTGCTCTAACTTTAGCAGCTTTCTTTTCAACCAATGCAGAAAGTGCTATCAAGTTGGGGTAAATGTTTGCTGACTGACTCCCCTGTGTCCACCTGGTTTTTATTGAGTTGTGTTTCATTTGAAGGAGACCCTCTAGATGACTACAAAGAGAAGCATTTGTGATTCTATGTAATAATAAGTGCTTCTCTTTGGGGTAGTCTTGTTGGTGTTTGTTCATCATGGAGTTCTCCCAATGCCAATACTACAGCAGCATCCCTTTTGTAAACACTAGAGGGTGCTGTTTTAACCAAAGTTTTGGTCTGGCACTCTTTGTTTTTGTATGTAGTATGATTCTGTCTTAATTAGGACTCTAAACTGTTCTACATTCAGAAAACCGCATAATAGCTTCATTTGCATGAAATGCTTTAAATGTGTGAAAGGTCCACCCATGCTCAGGAATGCTGAGGCGTTCCAAAGACAATAACAGCAATCAAAGCTTAATAGCCTTTCAATAAATACACGGGTGCCAACGACCACAGCAAATCTAAATGGACATGGACAAGCTTATAATGGGTGCTGCAAACCAAGCTGCTCAGATCAGCTCATCCTGAAAGCAGGCTGCGTGCTCCTGGTGTCTCTGTCTGCAAATGACCTCCACTGATGCTACAGAGGTTCAGTCTTCAAAATGGACAAGATTTTCAACTACTACTACTGTCACTATCGGTACCCTTACAATGGCACTGACTTGTCTGTTGTATTTGGTAAGTGCTATTTGTTGGGGTAGTTTCAAGTGACCAGTGCTTCAGGAGATAATTGACTCTCCGAGTTCTACATGCAATGGTAATTTAATCACATTATTCAACACATTAAGATTACTTCAAATGGGAGCATTGAATGGTCCTGTGTTCATAAGTGCTTCTCTTTGGGGTAGTTTTAATGAGGAAATGTACTGCAGCTAAGGCTCCACCTCTTTTCTATTTCTTGTTTTTTCCCCTTAGAATGAAAATTATTGCACCCATGTACTTCTCATCCCAACTTGTAGCTTTTCAATGCCAAAAGTACAGGGCAACATTTGGCCACTATTTGGCATGCTCCGCTGTACCCACTTTTTTCATTTCCTTGCCCTCTTGACTGCAAAGCAGCTGTTTGCTCTAACTTTAGCAGCTTTCTTTTCAACGAATGCAGAAAGTGCTATCAAGTTGGGGTAAATGTTTGCTGACTGATTCCCCTGTGTCCACCTGGTTTTTATTGAGTTGTGTTTCATTTGAAGGAGACCCTCTAGATGACTACAAAGAGAAGCATTTGTGATTCTATGTAATAATAAGTGCTTCTCTTTGGGGTAGTCTTGTTGGTGTTTGTTCATCATGGAGTTCTCCCAATGCCAATACTACAGCAGCATCCCCTTTGTAAACACTAGAGGGTGCTGTTTTAACCAAAGTTTTGGTCTGGCACTCTTTGTTTTTGTATGTAGTATGATTCTGTCTTAATTAGGACTCTAAACTGTTCTACATTCAGAAAACCGCATAATAGCTTCATTTGCATGAAATGCTTTAAATGTGTGAAAGGTCCACCCATGCTCAAGAATGCTGAGCCGTTCCAAAGACAATAACAGCAATCAAAGGTTAATAGCCTTTCAATAAATACACGGGTGCCAACGACCACAGCAAATCCAAATGGAAATGGACAAGCTTATAATGGGTGCTGCAAACCAAACTGCTCAGATCAGCTCATCCTAAAAGCAGGCAGCATGCTCCTGGTGTCTCTGTCTGCAGATGACCTCCACTGATGCTAGAGAGTTTTAGTCTTCAACATGGCCAAGATTTTCCGCTACTACTACTGTCACTATCGGTACCCTTACAATGGCACTGACTTGTCTGTTGTATTTGGTAAGTGCTATGTGTTGGGGTAGTTTCAAGTGACCAGTGCTTCAGGAGATAATTGACTCTCCGAGTTCTACATGCAATGGTAATTTAATCACATTATTCAACACATTAAGATTACTTCAAATGGGAGCATTGAATGGTCCTGTGTTCATAAGTGCTTCTCTTTGGGGTAGTTTTAATGAGGAAATGTACTGCAGCTAAGGCTCCACCTCTTTTCTATTTCTTGTTTTTTCCCCTTAGAATGAAAATTATTGCACCCATGTACTTCTCATCCCAACTTGTAGCTTTTCAATGCCAAAAGTACAGGGCAACATTTGGCCACTATTTGGCATGCTCCGCTGTACCCACTTTTTTCATTTCCTTGCCCTCTTGACTGCAAAGCAGCTGTTTGCTCTAACTTTAGCAGCTTTCTTTTCAACGAATGCAGAAAGTGCTATCAAGTTGGGGTAAATGTTTGCTGACTGATTCCCCTGTGTCCACCTGGTTTTTATTGAGTTGTGTTTCATTTGAAGGAGACCCTCTAGATGACTACAAAGAGAAGCATTTGTGATTCTATGTAATAATAAGTGCTTCTCTTTGGGGTAGTCTTGTTGGTGTTTGTTCATCATGGAGTTCTCCCAATGCCAATACTACAGCAGCATCCCCTTTGTAAACACTAGAGGGTGCTGTTTTAACCAAAGTTTTGGTCTGGCACTCTTTGTTTTTGTATGTAGTATGATTCTGTCTTAATTAGGACTCTAAACTGTTCTACATTCAGAAAACCGCATAATAGCTTCATTTGCATGAAATGCTTTAAATGTGTGAAAGGTCCACCCATGCTCAAGAATGCTGAGCCGTTCCAAAGACAATAACAGCAATAAAAGGTTAATAGCCTTTCAATAAATACACGGGTGCCAACGACCACAGCAAATCCAAATGGAAATGGACAAGCTTATAATGGGTGCTGCAAACCAAGCTGCTCAGATCAGCTCATCCTGAAAGCAGGCTGCGTGCTCCTGGTGTCTCTGTCTGCAAATGACCTCCACTGATGCTACAGAGGTTCAGTCTTCAAAATGGACAAGATTTTCAACTACTACTACTGTCACTATCGGTACCCTTACAATGGCACTGACTTGTCTGTTGTATTTGGTAAGTGCTATTTGTTGGGGTAGTTTCAAGTGACCAGTGCTTCAGGAGATAATTGACTCTCCGAGTTCTACATGCAATGGTAATTTAATCACATTATTCAACACATTAAGATTACTTCAAATGGGAGCATTGAATGGTCCTGTGTTCATAAGTGCTTCTCTTTGGGGTAGTTTTAATGAGGAAATGTACTGCAGCTAAGGCTCCACCTCTTTTCTATTTCTTGTTTTTTCCCCTTAGAATGAAAATTATTGCACCCATGTACTTCTCATCCCAACTTGTAGCTTTTCAATGCCAAAAGTACAGGGCAACATTTGGCCACTATTTGGCATGCTCCGCTGTACCCACTTTTTTCATTTCCTTGCCCTCTTGACTGCAAAGCAGCTGTTTGCTCTAACTTTAGCAGCTTTCTTTTCAACGAATGCAGAAAGTGCTATCAAGTTGGGGTAAATGTTTGCTGACTGATTCCCCTGTGTCCACCTGGTTTTTATTGAGTTGTGTTTCATTTGAAGGAGACCCTCTAGATGACTACAAAGAGAAGCATTTGTGATTCTATGTAATAATAAGTGCTTCTCTTTGGGGTAGTCTTGTTGGTGTTTGTTCATCATGGAATTCTCCCAATGCCAATACTACAGCAGCATCCCCTTTGTAAACACTAGAGGGTGCTGTTTTAACCAAAGTTTTGGTCTGGCACTCTTTGTTTTTGTATGTAGTATGATTCTGTCTTAATTAGGACTCTAAACTGTTCTACATTCAGAAAACCGCATTATAGCTTCATTTGCATGAAATGCTTTAAATGTGTGAAAGGTCCACCCATGCTCAAGAATGCTGAGCCGTTCCAAAGACAATAACAGCAATCAAAGGTTAATAGCCTTTCAATAAATACACGGGTGCCAACGACCACAGCAAATCCAAATGGAAATGGACAAGCTTATAATGGGTGCTGCAAACCAAACTGCTCAGATCAGCTCATCCTAAAAGCAGGCAGCATGCTCCTGGTGTCTCTGTCTGCAGATGACCTCCACTGATGCTAGAGAGTTTTAGTCTTCAACATGGACAAGATTTTCCGCTACTACTACTGTCACTATCGGTACCCTTACAATGGCACTGACTTGTCTGTTGTATTTGGTAAGTGCTATTTGTTGGGGTAGTTTCAAGTGACCAGTGCTTCAGGAGATAATTGACTCTCCGAGTTCTACATGCAATGGTAATTTAATCACATTATTCAACACATTAAGATTACTTCAAATGGGAGCATTGAATGGTCCTGTGTTCATAAGTGCTTCTCTTTGGGGTAGTTTTAATGAAGAAATGTACCGCAGCTAAGGCTCCACCTCTTTTCTATTTCTTGTTTTTTCCCCTTAGAATGAAAATTATTGCACCCATGTACTTCTCATCCCAACTTGTAGCTTTTCAATGCCAAAAGTACAGGGCAACATTTGGCCACTATTTGGCATGCTCCGCTGTACCCACTTTTTTCATTTCCTTGCCCTCTTGACTGCAAAGCAGCTGACGTTTGCTCTAACTTTAGCAGCTTTCTTTTCAACCAATGCAGAAAGTGCTATCAAGTTGGGGTAAATGTTTGCTGACTGACTCCCCTGTGTCCACCTGGTTTTTATTGAGTTGTGTTTCATTTGAAGGAGACCCTCTAGATGACCACAAAGAGAAGCATTTGTGATTCTATGTAATAATAAGTGCTTCTCTTTGGGGTAGTCTTGTTGGTGTTTGTTCATCATGGAGTTCTCCCAATGCCAATACTACAGCAGCATCCCCTTTGTAAACACTAGAGGGTGCTGTTTTAACCAAAGTTTTGGTCTGGCACTCTTTGTTTTTGTATGTAGTATGATTCTGTCTTAATTAGGACTCTAAACTGTTCTACATTCAGAAAACCGCATAATAGCTTCATTTGCATGAAATGCTTTAAATGTGTGAAAGGTCCACCCATGCTCAAGAATGCTGAGGCGTTCCAAAGACAATAACAGCAATCAAAGCTTAATAGCCTTTCAATAAATACACGGGTGCCAACGACCACAGCAAATCCAAATGGAAATGGACAAGCTTATAATGGGTGCTGCAAACCAAACTGCTCAGATCAGCTCATCCTAAAAGCAGGCAGCATGCTCCTGGTGTCTCTGTCTGCAGATGACCTCCACTGATGCTAGAGAGTTTTAGTCTTCAACATGGACAAGATTTTCCGCTACTACTACTGTCACTATCGGTACCCTTACAATGGCACTGACTTGTCTGTTGTATTTGGTAAGTGCTATTTGTTGGGGTAGTTTCAAGTGACCAGTGCTTCAGGAGATAATTGACTCTCCGAGTTCTACATGCAATGGTAATTTAATCACATTATTCAACACATTAAGATTACTTCAAATGGGAGCATTGAATGGTCCTGTGTTCATAAGTGCTTCTCTTTGGGGTAGTTTTAATGAAGAATTGTACCGCAGCTAAGGCTCCACCTCTTTTCTATTTCTTGTTTTTTCCCCTTAGAATGAAAATTATTGCACCCATGTACTTCTCATCCCAACTTGTAGCTTTTCAATGCCAAAAGTACAGGGCAACATTTGGCCACTATTTGGCATGCTCCGCTGTACCCACTTTTTTCATTTCCTTGCCCTCTTGACTGCAAAGCAGCTGACGTTTGCTCTAACTTTAGCAGCTTTCTTTTCAACCAATGCAGAAAGTGCTATCAAGTTGGGGTAAATGTTTGCTGACTGACTCCCCTGTGTCCACCTGGTTTTTATTGAGTTGTGTTTCATTTGAAGGAGACCCTCTAGATGACCACAAAGAGAAGCATTTGTGATTCTATGTAATAATAAGTGCTTCTCTTTGGGGTAGTCTTGTTGGTGTTTGTTCATCATGGAGTTCTCCCAATGCCAATACTACAGCAGCATCCCCTTTGTAAACACTAGAGGGTGCTGTTTTAACCAAAGTTTTGGTCTGGCACTCTATGTTTTTGTATGTAGTATGATTCTGTCTTAATTAGGACTCTAAACTGTTCTACATTCAGAAAACCGCATAATAGCTTCATTTGCATGAAATGCTTTAAATGTGTGAAAGGTCCACCCATGCTCAGGAATGCTGAGGCGTTTCAAAGACAATAACAGCAATCAAAGCTTAATAGCCTTTCAATAAATACACGGGTGTCAACGACCACAGCAAATCCAAATGGACATGGACAAGCTTATAATGGGTGCTGCAAACCAAGCTGCTCAGATCAGCTCATCCTGAAAGCAGGCAGCGTGCTCCTGGTGTCTCTGTCTGCAAATGACCTCCACTGATGCTAGAGAGTTTCAGTCTTCAACATGGACAAGATTTTCCGCTACTACTACTGTCACTATCGGTACCCTTACAATGGCACTGACTTGTCTGTTGTATTTGGTAAGTGCTATTTGTTGGGGTAGTTTCAAGTGACCAGTGCTTCAGGAGATAATTGACACTCCGAGTTCTACATGCAATGGTAATTTAATCACAGTTTTCAACACATTAAGATTACTTCAAATGGGAGCATTGATTGGTCCTGTGTTCATAAGTGCTTCTCTTTGGGGTAGTTTTAATGAGGAAATGTACTGCAGCTAAGGCTCCACCTCTTTTCTATTTCTTGTTTTTTCCCCTTAGAATGAAAATTATTGCACCCATGTACTTCTCATCCCAACTTGTAGCTTTTCAATGCCAAAAGTACAGGGCAACATCTGGCCACTATTTGGCATGCTCCGCTGTACCCACTTTTTTCATTTCCTTGCCCTCTTGACTGCAAAGCAGCTGATGTTTGCTCTAACTTTAGCAGCTTTCTTTTCAACCAATGCAGAAAGTGCTATCAAGTTGGGGTAAATGTTTGCTGACTGACTCCCCTGTGTCCAACTGGTTTTTATTGAGTTGTGTTTCATTTGAAGGAGACCCTCTAGATGACTACAAAGAGAAGCATTTGTGATTCTATGTAATAATAAGTGCTTCTCTTTGGGGTAGTCTTGTTGGTGTTTGTTCATCATGGAATTCTCCCAATGCCAATACTACAGCAGCATCCCCTTTGTAAACACTGGAGGGTGCTGTTTTAACCAAAGTTTTGGTCTGGCACTCTTTGTTTTTGTATGTAGTATGATTCTGTCTTAATTAGGACTCTAAACTGTTCTACATTCAGAAAACCGCATAATAGCTTCATTTGCATGAAATGCTTTAAATGTGTGAAAGGTCCACCCATGCTCAAGAATGCTGAGGCGTTCCAAAGATAATAACACAGCAATCAAAGCTTAATAGCCTTTCAATAAATACACAGGTGCCAACGACCACAGCAAATCCAAATGGACATGGACAAGCTTATAATGGGTGCTGCAAACCAAACTGCTCAGATCAGCTCATCCTAAAAGCAGGCAGCATGCTCCTGGTGTCTCTGTCTGCAGATGACCTCCACTGATGCTAGAGAGTTTCAGTCTTCAACATGGACAAGATTTTCCGCTACTACTACTGTCACTATCGGTACCCTTACAATGGCACTGACTTGTCTGTTGTATTTGGTAAGTGCTATTTGTTGGGGTAGTTTCAAGTGACCAGTGCTTCAGGAGATAATTGACACTCCGAGTTCTACATGCAATGGTAATTTAATCACAGTTTTCAACACATTAAGATCACTTCAAATGGGAGCATTGATTGGTCCTGTGTTCATAAGTGCTTCTCTTTGGGGTAGATTTAATGAGGAAATGTACTGCAGCTAAGGCTCCACCTCTTTTCTATTTCTTGTTTTTTCCCCTTAGAATGAAAATTATTGCACCCATGTACTTCTCATCCCAACTTGTAGCTTTTCAATGCCAAAAGTACAGGGCAACATCTGGCCACTATTTGGCATGCTCCGCTGTACCCACTTTTTTCATTTCCTTGCCCTCTTGACTGCAAAGCAGCTGATGTTTGCTCTAACTTTAGCAGCTTTCTTTTCAACCAATGCAGAAAGTGCTATCAAGTTGGGGTAAATGTTTGCTGACTGACTCCCCTGTGTCCACCTGGTTTTTATTGAGTTGTGTTTCATTTGAAGGAGACCCTCTAGATGACTACAAAGAGAAGCATTTGTGATTCTATGTAATAATAAGTGCTTCTCTTTGGGGTAGTCTTGTTGGTGTTTGTTCATCATGGAATTCTCCCAATGCCAATACTACAGCAGCATCCCCTTTGTAAACACTAGAGGGTGCTGTTTTAACCAAAGTTTTGGTCTGGCACTCTTTGTTTTTGTATGTAGTATGATTCTGTCTTAATTAGGACTCTAAACTGTTCTACATTCAGAAAACCACATAATAGCTTCATTTGCATGAAATGCTTTAAATGTGTGAAAGGTCCACCTATGCTCAGGAATGCTGAGGCGTTCCATAGACAATAACAGCAATCAAAGCTTAATAGCCTTTCAATAAATACACGGGTGCCAACGACCACAGCAAATCCAAATGGAAATGGACAAGCTTATAATGGGTGCTGCAAACCAAACTGCTCAGATCAGCTCATCCTAAAAGCAGGCAGCATGCTCCTGGTGTCTCTGTCTGCAGATGACCTCCACTGATGCTAGAGAGTTTCAGTCTTCAACATGGACAAGATTTTCCGCTACTACTACTGTCACTATCGGTACCCTTACAATGGCACTGACTTGTCTGTTGTATTTGGTAAGTGCTATTTGTTGGGGTAGTTTCAAGTGACCAGTGCTTCAGGAGATAATTGACACTCCGAGTTCTACATGCAATGGTAATTTAATCACATTATTCAACACATTAAGATTACTTCAAATGGGAGCATTGAATGGTCCTGTGTTCATAAGTGCTTCTCTTTGGGGTAGTTTTAATGAAGAAATGTACTGCAGCTAAGGCTCCACCTCTTTTCTATATATTGTTTTTTCCCCTTAGAATGAAAATTATTGCACCCATGTACTTCTCATCCCAACTTGTAGCTTTTCAATGCCAAAAGTACAGGGCAACATTTGGCCACTATTTGGCATGCTCCGCTGTACCCACTTTTTTCATTTCCTTTCCCTCTTGACTGCAAAGCAGCTGACGTTTGCTCTAACTTTAGCAGCTTTCTTTTCAACCAATGCAGAAAGTGCTATCAAGTTGGGGTAAATGTTTGCTGACTGACTCCCCTGTGTACACCTGGTTTTTATTGAGTTGTGTTTCATTTGAAGGAGACCCTCTAGATGACTACAAAGAGAAGCATTTGTGATTCTATGTAATAATAAGTGCTTCTCTTTGGGGTAGTCTTGTTGGTGTTTGTTCATCATGGAGTTCTCCCAATGCCAATACTACAGCAGCATCCCCTTTGTAAACACCAGAGGGTGCTGTTTTAACCAAAGTTTTGGTCTGGCACTCTTTGTTTTTGTATGTAGTATGATTCTGTCTTAATTAGGACTCTAAACTGTTCTACATTCAGAAAACCGCATAATAGCTTCATTTGCATGAAATGCTTTAAATGTGTGAAAGGTCCACCCATGCTCAAGAATGCTGAGGCGTTCCAAAGACAATAACAGCAATCAAAGCTTAATAGCCTTTCAATAAATACACGGGTGCCAACGACCACAGCAAATCCAAATGGAAATGGACAAGCTTATAATGGGTGCTGCAAACCAAACTGCTCAGATCAGCTCATCCTAAAAGCAGGCAGCATGCTCCTGGTGTCTCTGTCTGCAGATGACCTCCACTGATGCTAGAGAGTTTTAGTCTTCAACATGGACAAGATTTTCCGCTACTACTACTGTCACTATCGGTACCCTTACAATGGCACTGACTTGTCTGTTGTATTTGGTAAGTGCTATTTGTTGGGGTAGTTTCAAGTGACCAGTGCTTCAGGAGATAATTGACACTCCGAGTTCTACATGCAATGGTAATTTAATCACAGTATTCAACACATTAAAATTACTTCAAATGGGAGCATTGAATGGTCCTGTGTTCATAAGTGCTTCTCTTTGGGGTAGTTTTAATGAGGAAATGTACTGCAGCTAAGGCTCCACCTCTTTTCTATTTCTTGTTTTTTCCCCTTAGAATGAAAATTATTGCACCCATGTACTTCTCATCCCAACTTGTAGCTTTTCAATGCCAAAAGTACAGGGCAACATTTGGCCACTATTTGGCATGCTCCGCAGTACCCACTTTTTTCATTTCCTTGCCCTCTTGACTGCAAAGCAGCTGATGTTTGCTCTAACTTTAGCAGCTTTCTTTTCAACCAATGCAGAGCTATCAAGTTGGGGTAAATGTTTGCTGACTGACTCCACTGTGTCCACCTGGTTATTATTGAGCTGTGTTTCATTTGAAGGACACCCTCTAGATGACTACAAAGAGAAGCATTTGTGATTCTGTGTAAGAATGAGTGCTTCTTTTTGGGGCAGTCTTGTTGGTGATTGTTCATCATGGAGTTCTCCCAAAGCCATTACTACAGCAGCATCCCCTTTGTAAACACTGGAGGGTGCTGTTTTAACCAAAGATTTGGTCTGGCACTCTTTGATTTTGTATGTAGTATGATTCTGTCTTAATTAGGACTCTAAACTGTTCTACATTCAGAAAACCGCATAATAGCTTCATTTGCATGAAATGCTTTAAATGTGTGAAAGGTCCACCCATGCTCAAGAATGCTGAGGCGTTCCAAAGACAATAACAGCAATCAAAGCTTAATAGCCTTTCAATAAATACACAGGTGCCAACGACCACAGCAAATCCAAATGGACATGGACAAGCTTATAATGGGTGCTGCAAACCAAACTGCTCAGATCAGCTCATCCTGAAAGCAGGCAGCATGCTGCTGGTGTCTCTGTCTGCAAATGACCTCCACTGATGCTACAGAGGTTCAGTCTTCAAAATGGACAAGATTTTCAACTACTACTACTGTCACTATCGGTACCCTTACAATGGCACTGACTTGTCTGTTGTATTTAGTAAGTGCTATTTGTTGGGGTAGTTTCAAGTGACCAGTGCTTCAGGAGATAATTGACTCTCCGAGTTCTACATGCAATGGTAATTTAATCACATTATTCAACACATTAAGATTACTTCAAATGGGAGCATTGAATGGTCCTGTGTTCATAAGTGCTTCTCTTTGGGGTAGTTTTAATGAGGAAATGTACTGCAGCTAAGGCTCCACCTCTTTTCTATTTCTTGTTTTTTCCCCTTAGAATGAAAATTATTGCACCCATGTACTTCTCATCCCAACTTGTAGCTTTTCAATGCCAAAAGTACAGGGCAACATTTGGCCACTATTTGGCATGCTCCGCTGTACCCACTTTTTTCATTTCCTTGCCCTCTTGACTGCAAAGCAGCTGATGTTTGCTCTAACTTTAGCAGCTTTCTTTTCAACCAATGCAGAGCTATCAAGTTGGGGTAAATGTTTGCTGACTGACTCCACTGTGTCCACCTGGTTATTATTGAGCTGTGTTTCATTTGAAGGACACCCTCTAGATGACTACAAAAAGAAGCATTTGTGATTCTGTGTAAGAATGAGTGCTTCTCTTTGGGGCAGTCTTGTTGGTGATTGTTCATCATGGAGTTCTCCCAATGCCATTACTACAGCAGCATCCCCTTTGTAAACACTGGAGGGTGCTGTTTTAACCAAAGATTTGGTCTGGCACTCTTTGATTTTGTACGTAGTATGATTCTGTCTGAAATAGGACTCTAACCTGTTCTACATTCAGAAAACAGCATAATAGTTGCATTTGCATGAAATGCTTTAAATGTGTGAAAGGTCCACCCATGCTCAAGAATGCTGAGGCGTTCCAAAGATAATAACACAGCAATCAAAGCTTAATAGCCTTTCAATAAATACACAGGTGCCAACGACCACAGCAAATCCAAATGGACATGGACAAGCTTATAATGGGTGCTGCAAACCAAACTGCTCAGATCAGCTCATCCTAAAAGCAGGCAGCATGCTCCTGGTGTCTCTGTCTGCAGATGACCTCCACTGATGCTAGAGAGTTTCAGTCTTCAACATGGACAAGATTTTCCACTACTACTACTGTCACTATCGGTACCCTTACAATGGCACTGACTTGTCTGTTGTATTTGGTAAGTGCTATTTGTTGGGGTAGTTTCAAGTGACCAGTGCTTCAGGAGATAATTGACACTCCGAGTTCTACATGCAATGGTAATTTAATCACAGTTTTCAACACATTAAGATTACTTCAAATGGGAGCATTGATTGGTCCTGTGTTCATAAGTGCTTCTCTTTGGGGTAGATTTAATGAGGAAATGTACTGCAGCTAAGGCTCCACCTCTTTTCTATTTCTTGTTTTTTCCCCTTAGAATGAAAATTATTGCACCCATGTACTTCTCATCCCAACTTGTAGCTTTTCAATGCCAAAAGTACAGGGCAACATCTGGCCACTATTTGGCATGCTCCGCTGTACCCACTTTTTTCATTTCCTTGCCCTCTTGACTGCAAAGCAGCTGATGTTTGCTCTAACTTTAGCAGCTTTCTTTTCAACCAATGCAGAAAGTGCTATCAAGTTGGGGTAAATGTTTGCTGACTGACTCCCCTGTGTCCACCTGGTTTTTATTGAGTTGTGTTTCATTTGAAGGAGACCCTCTAGATGAACACAAAGAGAAGCATTTGTGATTCTATGTAATAATAAGTGCTTCTCTTTGGGGTAGTCTTGTTGGTGTTTGTTCATCATGGAGTTCTCCCAATGCCAATACTACAGCAGCATCCCCTTTGTAAACACTAGAGGGTGCTGTTTTAACCAAAGTTTTGGTCTGGCACTCTTTGTTTTTGTATGTAGTATGATTCTGTCTTAATTAGGACTCTAAACTGTTCTACATTCAGAAAACCGCATAATAGCTTCATTTGCATGAAATGCTTTAAATGTGTGAAAGGTCCACCCATGCTCAAGAATGCTGAGGCGTTCCAAAGACAATAACAGCAATCAAAGCTTAATAGCCTTTCAATAAATACACGGGTGCCAACGACCACAGCAAATCCAAATGGAAATGGACAAGCTTATAATGGGTGCTGCAAACCAAACTGCTCAGATCAGCTCATCCTAAAAGCAGGCAGCATGCTCCTGGTGTCTCTGTCTGCAGATGACCTCCACTGATGCTAGAGAGTTTTAGTCTTCAACATGGACAAGATTTTCCGCTACTACTACTGTCACTATCGGTACCCTTACAATGGCACTGACTTGTCTGTTGTATTTGGTAAGTGCTATTTGTTGGGGTAGTTTCAAGTGACCAGTGCTTCAGGAGATAATTGACTCTCCGAGTTCTACATGCAATGGTAATTTAATCACATTATTCAACACATTAAGATTACTTCAAATGGGAGCATTGAATGGTCCTGTGTTCATAAGTGCTTCTCTTTGGGGTAGTTTTAATGAAGAATTGTACCGCAGCTAAGGCTCCACCTCTTTTCTATTTCTTGTTTTTTCCCCTTAGAATGAAAATTATTGCACCCATGTACTTCTCATCCCAACTTGTAGCTTTTCAATGCCAAAAGTACAGGGCAACATTTGGCCACTATTTGGCATGCTCCGCTGTACCCACTTTTTTCATTTCCTTGCCCTCTTGACTGCAAAGCAGCTGACGTTTGCTCTAACTTTAGCAGCTTTCTTTTCAACCAATGCAGAAAGTGCTATCAAG
Source organism: Spinibarbus caldwelli (assembly GCA_039654775.1). Taxonomy (NCBI): domain Eukaryota; kingdom Metazoa; phylum Chordata; class Actinopteri; order Cypriniformes; family Cyprinidae; genus Spinibarbus; species Spinibarbus caldwelli. Next base: position 22,848,522 of record CM077229.1, read on the forward strand.
TTGGGGTAAATGTTTGCTGACTGACTCCCCTGTGTCCACCTGGTTTTTATTGAGTTGTGTTTCATTTGAAGGAGACCCTCTAGATGACCACAAAGAGAAGCATTTGTGATTCTATGTAATAATAAGTGCTTCTCTTTGGGGTAGTCTTGTTGGTGTTTGTTCATCATGGAGTTCTCCCAATGCCAATACTACAGCAGCATCCCCTTTGTAAACACTAGAGGGTGCTGTTTTAACCAAAGTTTTGGTCTGGCACTCTATGTTTTTGTATGTAGTATGATTCTGTCTTAATTAGGACTCTAAACTGTTCTACATTCAGAAAACCGCATAATAGCTTCATTTGCATGAAATGCTTTAAATGTGTGAAAGGTCCACCCATGCTCAGGAATGCTGAGGCGTTTCAAAGACAATAACAGCAATCAAAGCTTAATAGCCTTTCAATAAATACACGGGTGTCAACGACCACAGCAAATCCAAATGGACATGGACAAGCTTATAATGGGTGCTGCAAACCAAGCTGCTCAGATCAGCTCATCCTGAAAGCAGGCAGCGTGCTCCTGGTGTCTCTGTCTGCAAATGACCTCCACTGATGCTAGAGAGTTTCAGTCTTCAACATGGACAAGATTTTCCGCTACTACTACTGTCACTATCGGTACCCTTACAATGGCACTGACTTGTCTGTTGTATTTGGTAAGTGCTATTTGTTGGGGTAGTTTCAAGTGACCAGTGCTTCAGGAGATAATTGACACTCCGAGTTCTACATGCAATGGTAATTTAATCACAGTTTTCAACACATTAAGATTACTTCAAATGGGAGCATTGATTGGTCCTGTGTTCATAAGTGCTTCTCTTTGGGGTAGTTTTAATGAAGAAATGTACTGCAGCTAAGGCTCCACCTCTTTTCTATTTCTTGTTTTTTCCCCTTAGAATGAAAATTATTGCACCCATGTACTTCTCATCCCAACTTGTAGCTTTTCAATGCCAAAAGTACAGGGCAACATCTGGCCACTATTTGGCATGCTCCGCTGTACCCACTTTTTTCATTTCCTTGCCCTCTTGACTGCAAAGCAGCTGATGTTTGCTCTAACTTTAGCAGCTTTCTTTTCAACCAATGCAGAAAGTGCTATCAAGTTGGGGTAAATGTTTGCTGACTGACTCCCCTGTGTCCAACTGGTTTTATTGAGTTGTGTTTCATTTGAAGGAGACCCTCTAGATGACTACAAAGAGAAGCATTTGTGATTCTATGTAATAATAAGTGCTTCTCTTTGGGGTAGTCTTGTTGGTGTTTGTTCATCATGGAATTCTCCCAATGCCAATACTACAGCAGCATCCCCTTTGTAAACACTGGAGGGTGCTGTTTTAACCAAAGTTTTGGTCTGGCACTCTTTGTTTTTGTATGTAGTATGATTCTGTCTTAATTAGGACTCTAAACTGTTCTACATTCAGAAAACCGCATAATAGCTTCATTTGCATGAAATGCTTTAAATGTGTGAAAGGTCCACCCATGCTCAAGAATGCTGAGGCGTTCCAAAGATAATAACACAGCAATCAAAGCTTAATAGCCTTTCAATAAATACACAGGTGCCAACGACCACAGCAAATCCAAATGGACATGGACAAGCTTATAATGGGTGCTGCAAACCAAACTGCTCAGATCAGCTCATCCTAAAAGCAGGCAGCATGCTCCTGGTGTCTCTGTCTGCAGATGACCTCCACTGATGCTAGAGAGTTTCAGTCTTCAACATGGACAAGATTTTCCGCTACTACTACTGTCACTATCGGTACCCTTACAATGGCACTGACTTGTCTGTTGTATTTGGTAAGTGCTATTTGTTGGGGTAGTTTCAAGTGACCAGTGCTTCAGGAGATAATTGACACTCCGAGTTCTACATGCAATGGTAATTTAATCACAGTTTTCAACACATTAAGATTACTTCAAATGGGAGCATTGATTGGTCCTGTGTTCATAAGTGCTTCTCTTTGGGGTAGATTTAATGAGGAAATGTACTGCAGCTAAGGCTCCACCTCTTTTCTATTTCTTGTTTTTTCCCCTTAGAATGAAAATTATTGCACCCATGTACTTCTCATCCCAACTTGTAGCTTTTCAATGCCAAAAGTACAGGGCAACATCTGGCCACTATTTGGCATGCTCCGCTGTACCCACTTTTTTCATTTCCTTGCCCTCTTGACTGCAAAGCAGCTGATGTTTGCTCTAACTTTAGCAGCTTTCTTTTCAACCAATGCAGAAAGTGCTATCAAGTTGGGGTAAATGTTTGCTGACTGACTCCCCTGTGTCCACCTGGTTTTTATTGAGTTGTGTTTCATTTGAAGGAGACCCTCTAGATGACTACAAAGAGAAGCATTTGTGATTCTATGTAATAATAAGTGCTTCTCTTTGGGGTAGTCTTGTTGGTGTTTGTTCATCATGGAATTCTCCCAATGCCAATACTACAGCAGCATCCCCTTTGTAAACACTAGAGGGTGCTGTTTTAACCAAAGTTTTGGTCTGGCACTCTTTGTTTTTGTATGTAGTATGATTCTGTCTTAATTAGGACTCTAAACTGTTCTACATTCAGAAAACCACATAATAGCTTCATTTGCATGAAATGCTTTAAATGTGTGAAAGGTCCACCTATGCTCAGGAATGCTGAGGCGTTCCATAGACAATAACAGCAATCAAAGCTTAATAGCCTTTCAATAAATACACGGGTGCCAACGACCACAGCAAATCCAAATGGAAATGGACAAGCTTATAATGGGTGCTGCAAACCAAACTGCTCAGATCAGCTCATCCTAAAAGCAGGCAGCATGCTCCTGGTGTCTCTGTCTGCAGATGACCTCCACTGATGCTAGAGAGTTTCAGTCTTCAACATGGACAAGATTTTCCGCTACTACTACTGTCACTATCGGTACCCTTACAATGGCACTGACTTGTCTGTTGTATTTGGTAAGTGCTATTTGTTGGGGTAGTTTCAAGTGACCAGTGCTTCAGGAGATAATTGACACTCCGAGTTCTACATGCAATGGTAATTTAATCACATTATTCAACACATTAAGATTACTTCAAATGGGAGCATTGAATGGTCCTGTGTTCATAAGTGCTTCTCTTTGGGGTAGATTTAATGAGGAAATGTACTGCAGCTAAGGCTCCACCTCTTTTCTATTTCTTGTTTTTTCCCCTTAGAATGAAAATTATTGCACCCATGTACTTCTCATCCCAACTTGTAGCTTTTCAATGCCAAAAGTACAGGGCAACATCTGGCCACTATTTGGCATGCTCCGCTGTACCCACTTTTTTCATTTCCTTGCCCTCTTGACTGCAAAGCAGCTGATGTTTGCTCTAACTTTAGCAGCTTTCTTTTCAACCAATGCAGAAAGTGCTATCAAGTTGGGGTAAATGTTTGCTGACTGACTCCCCTGTGTCCACCTGGTTTTTATTGAGTTGTGTTTCATTTGAAGGAGACCCTCTAGATGACTACAAAGAGAAGCATTTGTGATTCTATGTAATAATAAGTGCTTCTCTTTGGGGTAGTCTTGTTGGTGTTTGTTCATCATGGAATTCTCCCAATGCCAATACTACAGCAGCATCCCCTTTGTAAACACTAGAGGGTGCTGTTTTAACCAAAGTTTTGGTCTGGCACTCTTTGTTTTTGTATGTAGTATGATTCTGTCTTAATTAGGACTCTAAACTGTTCTACATTCAGAAAACCACATAATAGCTTCATTTGCATGAAATGCTTTAAATGTGTGAAAGGTCCACCTATGCTCAGGAATGCTGAGGCGTTCCATAGACAATAACAGCAATCAAAGCTTAATAGCCTTTCAATAAATACACGGGTGCCAACGACCACAGCAAATCCAAATGGAAATGGACAAGCTTATAATGGGTGCTGCAAACCAAACTGCTCAGATCAGCTCATCCTAAAAGCAGGCAGCATGCTCCTGGTGTCTCTGTCTGCAGATGACCTCCACTGATGCTAGAGAGTTTCAGTCTTCAACATGGACAAGATTTTCCGCTACTACTACTGTCACTATCGGTACCCTTACAATGGCACTGACTTGTCTGTTGTATTTGGTAAGTGCTATTTGTTGGGGTAGTTTCAAGTGACCAGTGCTTCAGGAGATAATTGACACTCCGAGTTCTACATGCAATGGTAATTTAATCACATTATTCAACACATTAAGATTACTTCAAATGGGAGCATTGAATGGTCCTGTGTTCATAAGTGCTTCTCTTTGGGGTAGTTTTAATGAAGAAATGTACTGCAGCTAAGGCTCCACCTCTTTTCTATATATTGTTTTTTCCCCTTAGAATGAAAATTATTGCACCCATGTACTTCTCATCCCAACTTGTAGCTTTTCAATGCCAAAAGTACAGGGCAACATTTGGCCACTATTTGGCATGCTCCGCTGTACCCACTTTTTTCATTTCCTTTCCCTCTTGACTGCAAAGCAGCTGACGTTTGCTCTAACTTTAGCAGCTTTCTTTTCAACCAATGCAGAAAGTGCTATCAAGTTGGGGTAAATGTTTGCTGACTGACTCCCCTGTGTACACCTGGTTTTTATTGAGTTGTGTTTCATTTGAAGGAGACCCTCTAGATGACTACAAAGAGAAGCATTTGTGATTCTATGTAATAATAAGTGCTTCTCTTTGGGGTAGTCTTGTTGGTGTTTGTTCATCATGGAGTTCTCCCAATGCCAATACTACAGCAGCATCCCCTTTGTAAACACCAGAGGGTGCTGTTTTAACCAAAGTTTTGGTCTGGCACTCTTTGTTTTTGTATGTAGTATGATTCTGTCTTAATTAGGACTCTAAACTGTTCTACATTCAGAAAACCGCATAATAGCTTCATTTGCATGAAATGCTTTAAATGTGTGAAAGGTCCACCCATGCTCAAGAATGCTGAGGCGTTCCAAAGACAATAACAGCAATCAAAGCTTAATAGCCTTTCAATAAATACACGGGTGCCAACGACCACAGCAAATCCAAATGGAAATGGACAAGCTTATAATGGGTGCTGCAAACCAAACTGCTCAGATCAGCTCATCCTAAAAGCAGGCAGCATGCTCCTGGTGTCTCTGTCTGCAGATGACCTCCACTGATGCTAGAGAGTTTTAGTCTTCAACATGGACAAGATTTTCCGCTACTACTACTGTCACTATCGGTACCCTTACAATGGCACTGACTTGTCTGTTGTATTTGGTAAGTGCTATTTGTTGGGGTAGTTTCAAGTGACCAGTGCTTCAGGAGATAATTGACACTCCGAGTTCTACATGCAATGGTAATTTAATCACAGTATTCAACACATTAAAATTACTTCAAATGGGAGCATTGAATGGTCCTGTGTTCATAAGTGCTTCTCTTTGGGGTAGTTTTAATGAGGAAATGTACTGCAGCTAAGGCTCCACCTCTTTTCTATTTCTTGTTTTTTCCCCTTAGAATGAAAATTATTGCACCCATGTACTTCTCATCCCAACTTGTAGCTTTTCAATGCCAAAAGTACAGGGCAACATTTGGCCACTATTTGGCATGCTCCGCAGTACCCACTTTTTTCATTTCCTTGCCCTCTTGACTGCAAAGCAGCTGATGTTTGCTCTAACTTTAGCAGCTTTCTTTTCAACCAATGCAGAGCTATCAAGTTGGGGTAAATGTTTGCTGACTGACTCCACTGTGTCCACCTGGTTATTATTGAGCTGTGTTTCATTTGAAGGACACCCTCTAGATGACTACAAAAAGAAGCATTTGTGATTCTGTGTAAGAATGAGTGCTTCTCTTTGGGGCAGTCTTGTTGGTGATTGTTCATCATGGAGTTCTCCCAATGCCATTACTACAGCAGCATCCCCTTTGTAAACACTGGAGGGTGCTGTTTTAACCAAAGATTTGGTCTGGCACTCTTTGATTTTGTACGTAGTATGATTCTGTCTTAAATAGGACTCTAACCTGTTCTACATTCAGAAAACAGCATAATAGTTGCATTTGCATGAAATGCTTTAAATGTGTGAAAGGTCCACCCATGCTCAAGAATGCTGAGGCGTTCCAAAGATAATAACACAGCAATCAAAGCTTAATAGCCTTTCAATAAATACACAGGTGCCAACGACCACAGCAAATCCAAATGGACATGGACAAGCTTATAATGGGTGCTGCAAACCAAACTGCTCAGATCAGCTCATCCTAAAAGCAGGCAGCATGCTCCTGGTGTCTCTGTCTGCAGATGACCTCCACTGATGCTAGAGAGTTTCAGTCTTCAACATGGACAAGATTTTCCGCTACTACTACTGTCACTATCGGTACCCTTACAATGGCACTGACTTGTCTGTTGTATTTGGTAAGTGCTATTTGTTGGGGTAGTTTCAAGTGACCAGTGCTTCAGGAGATAATTGACACTCCGAGTTCTACATGCAATGGTAATTTAATCACAGTTTTCAACACATTAAGATTACTTCAAATGGGAGCATTGATTGGTCCTGTGTTCATAAGTGCTTCTCTTTGGGGTAGATTTAATGAGGAAATGTACTGCAGCTAAGGCTCCACCTCTTTTCTATTTCTTGTTTTTTCCCCTTAGAATGAAAATTATTGCACCCATGTACTTCTCATCCCAACTTGTAGCTTTTCAATGCCAAAAGTACAGGGCAACATCTGGCCACTATTTGGCATGCTCCGCTGTACCCACTTTTTTCATTTCCTTGCCCTCTTGACTGCAAAGCAGCTGACGTTTGCTCTAACTTTAGCAGCTTTCTTTTCAACCAATGCAGAAAGTGCTATCAAGTTGGGGTAAATGTTTGCTGACTGACTCCCCTGTGTCCACCTGGTTTTTATTGAGTTGTGTTTCATTTGAAGGAGACCCTCTAGATGACCACAAAGAGAAGCATTTGTGATTCTATGTAATAATAAGTGCTTCTCTTTGGGGTAGTCTTGTTGGTGTTTGTTCATCATGGAATTCTCCCAATGCCAATACTACAGCAGCATCCCCTTTGTAAACACTAGAGGGTGCTGTTTTAACCAAAGTTTTGGTCTGGCACTCTTTGTTTTTGTATGTAGTATGATTCTGTCTTAATTAGGACTCTAAACTGTTCTACATTCAGAAAACCACATAATAGCTTCATTTGCATGAAATGCTTTAAATGTGTGAAAGGTCCACCTATGCTCAGGAATGCTGAGGCGTTCCATAGACAATAACAGCAATCAAAGCTTAATAGCCTTTCAATAAATACACGGGTGCCAACGACCACAGCAAATCCAAATGGAAATGGACAAGCTTATAATGGGTGCTGCAAACCAAACTGCTCAGATCAGCTCATCCTAAAAGCAGGCAGCATGCTCCTGGTGTCTCTGTCTGCAGATGACCTCCACTGATGCTAGAGAGTTTCAGTCTTCAACATGGACAAGATTTTCCGCTACTACTACTGTCACTATCGGTACCCTTACAATGGCACTGACTTGTCTGTTGTATTTGGTAAGTGCTATTTGTTGGGGTAGTTTCAAGTGACCAGTGCTTCAGGAGATAATTGACACTCCGAGTTCTACATGCAATGGTAATTTAATCACATTATTCAACACATTAAGATTACTTCAAATGGGAGCATTGAATGGTCCTGTGTTCATAAGTGCTTCTCTTTGGGGTAGTTTTAATGAAGAAATGTACTGCAGCTAAGGCTCCACCTCTTTTCTATATATTGTTTTTTCCCCTTAGAATGAAAATTATTGCACCCATGTACTTCTCATCCCAACTTGTAGCTTTTCAATGCCAAAAGTACAGGGCAACATTTGGCCACTATTTGGCATGCTCCGCTGTACCCACTTTTTTAATTTCCTTTCCCTCTTGACTGCAAAGCAGCTGACGTTTGCTCTAACTTTAGCAGCTTTCTTTTCAACCAATGCAGAAAGTGCTATCAAGTTGGGGTAAATGTTTGCTGACTGACTCCCCTGTGTACACCTGGTTTTTATTGAGTTGTGTTTCATTTGAAGGAGACCCTCTAGATGACTACAAAGAGAAGCATTTGTGATTCTATGTAATAATAAGTGCTTCTCTTTGGGGTAGTCTTGTTGGTGTTTGTTCATCATGGAGTTCTCCCAATGCCAATACTACAGCAGCATCCCCTTTGTAAACACCAGAGGGTGCTGTTTTAACCAAAGTTTTGGTCTGGCACTCTTTGTTTTTGTATGTAGTATGATTCTGTCTTAATTAGGACTCTAAACTGTTCTACATTCAGAAAACCGCATAATAGCTTCATTTGCATGAAATGCTTTAAATGTGTGAAAGGTCCACCCATGCTCAAGAATGCTGAGGCGTTCCAAAGACAATAACAGCAATCAAAGCTTAATAGCCTTTCAATAAATACACGGGTGCCAACGACCACAGCAAATCCAAATGGAAATGGACAAGCTTATAATGGGTGCTGCAAACCAAACTGCTCAGATCAGCTCATCCTAAAAGCAGGCAGCATGCTCCTGGTGTCTCTGTCTGCAGATGACCTCCACTGATGCTAGAGAGTTTTAGTCTTCAACATGGACAAGATTTTCCGCTACTACTACTGTCACTATCGGTACCCTTACAATGGCACTGACTTGTCTGTTGTATTTGGTAAGTGCTATTTGTTGGGGTAGTTTCAAGTGACCAGTGCTTCAGGAGATAATTGACACTCCGAGTTCTACATGCAATGGTAATTTAATCACAGTATTCAACACATTAAAATTACTTCAAATGGGAGCATTGAATGGTCCTGTGTTCATAAGTGCTTCTCTTTGGGGTAGTTTTAATGAGGAAATGTACTGCAGCTAAGGCTCCACCTCTTTTCTATTTCTTGTTTTTTCCCCTTAGAATGAAAATTATTGCACCCATGTACTTCTCATCCCAACTTGTAGCTTTTCAATGCCAAAAGTACAGGGCAACATTTGGCCACTATTTGGCATGCTCCGCAGTACCCACTTTTTTCATTTCCTTGCCCTCTTGACTGCAAAGCAGCTGATGTTTGCTCTAACTTTAGCAGCTTTCTTTTCAACCAATGCAGAGCTATCAAGTCGGGGTAAATGTTTGCTGACTGACTCCACTGTGTCCACCTGGTTATTATTGAGCTGTGTTTCATTTGAAGGACACCCTCTAGATGACTACAAAGAGAAGCATTTGTGATTCTGTGTAAGAATGAGTGCTTCTTTTTGGGGCAGTCTTGTTGGTGATTGTTCATCATGGAGTTCTCCCAAAGCCATTACTACAGCAGCATCCCCTTTGTAAACACTGGAGGGTGCTGTTTTAACCAAAGATTTGGTCTGGCACTCTTTGATTTTGTATGTAGTATGATTCTGTCTTAATTAGGACTCTAAACTGTTCTACATTCAGAAAACCGCATAATAGCTTCATTTGCATGAAATGCTTTAAATGTGTGAAAGGTCCACCCATGCTCAAGAATGCTGAGGCGTTCCAAAGACAATAACAGCAATCAAAGCTTAATAGCCTTTCAATAAATACACAGGTGCCAACGACCACAGCAAATCCAAATGGACATGGACAAGCTTATAATGGGTGCTGCAAACCAAACTGCTCAGATCAGCTCATCCTGAAAGCAGGCAGCATGCTCCTGGTGTCTCTGTCTGCAGATGACCTCCACTGATGCTAGAGAGTTTCAGTCTTCAACATGGACAAGATTTTCCGCTACTACTACTGTCACTATCGGTACCCTTACAATGGCACTGACTTGTCTGTTGTATTTGGTAAGTGCTATTTGTTGGGGTAGTTTCAAGTGACCAGTGCTTCAGGAGATAATTGACACTCCGAGTTCTACATGCAATGGTAATTTAATCACATTATTCAAAACATTAAGATTACTTCAAATGGGAGCATTGAATGGTCCTGTGTTCATAAGTGCTTCTCTTTGGGGTAGTTTTAATGAAGAAATGTACTGCAGCTAAGGCTCCACCTCTTTTCTATTTCTTGTTTTTTCCCCTTAGAATGAAAATTATTGCACCCATGTACTTCTCATCCCAACTTGTAGCTTTTCAATGCCAAAAGTACAGGGCAACATTTGGCCACTATTTGGCATGCTCCGCTGTACCCACTTTTTTTCATTTCCTTTCCCTCTTCACTGCAAAGCAGCTGACGTTTGCTCTAACTTTAGCAGCTTTCTTTTCAACCAATGCAGAAAGTGCTATCAAGTTGGGGTAAATGTTTGCTGACTGACTCCACTGTGTCCACCTGGTTTTTATTGAGTTGTGTTTCATTTGAAGGAGACCCTCTAGATGACTACAAAGAGAAGCATTTGTGATTCTGTGTAAGAATGAGTGTTTCTCTTAGGGGCAGTCTTGTTGGTGATTGTTCATCATGGAGTTCTCCCAATGCCATTACTACAGCATTATCCCCTTTGTAAACACTGGAGGGTGCTGTTTTAACCAAAGATTTGGTCTGGCACTCTTTGATTTTATACGTAGTATGATTCTGTCTTAAATAGGACTCTAAACTGTTCTACATTCAGAAAACCGCATAATAGCTTCATTTGCATGAAATGCTTTAAATGTGTGAAAGGTCCACCCATGCTCAGGAATGCTGAGGTGTTCCAAAGACAATAACAGCAATCAAAGCTTAATAGCCTTTCAATAAATACACGGGTGCCAACGACCACAGCAAATCTAAATGGACATGGACAAGCTTATAATGGGTGCTGCAAACCAAGCTGCTCAGATCAGCTCATCCTGAAAGCAGGCTGCGTGCTCCTGGTGTCTCTGTCTGCAAATGACCTCCACTGATGCTACAGAGGTTCAGTCTTCAAAATGGACAAGATTTTCAACTACTACTACTGTCACTATCGGTACCCTTACAATGGCACTGACTTGTCTGTTGTATTTGGTAAGTGCTATTTGTTGGGGTAGTTTCAAGTGACCAGTGCTTCAGGAGATAATTGACTCTCCGAGTTCTACATGCAATGGTAATTTAATCACAGTATTCAACACATTAAGATTACTTCAAATGGGAGCATTGAATGGTCCTGTGTTCATAAGTGCTTCTCTTTGGGGTAGTTTTAATGAGGAAATGTACTGCAGCTAAGGCTCCACCTCTTTTCTATTTCTTGTTTTTTCCCCTTAGAATGAAAATTATTGCACCCATGTACTTCTCATCCCAACTTGTAGCTTTTCAATGCCAAAAGTACAGGGCAACATTTGGCCACTATTTGGCATGCTCCGCAGTACCCACTTTTTTCATTTCCTTGCCCTCTTGACTGCAAAGCAGCTGATGTTTGCTCTAACTTTAGCAGCTTTCTTTTCAACCAATGCAGAAAGTGCTATCAAGTTGGGGTAAATGTTTGCTGACTGACTCCCCTGTGTCCACCTGGTTTTTATTGAGTTGTGTTTCATTTGAAGGAGACCCTCTAGATGACTACAAAGAGAAGCATTTGTGATTCTATGTAATAATAAGTGCTTCTCTTTGGGGTAGTCTTGTTGGTGTTTGTTCATCATGGAATTCTCCCAATGCCAATACTACAGCAGCATCCCCTTTGTAAACACTAGAGGGTGCTGTTTTAACCAAAGTTTTGGTCTGGCACTCTTTGTTTTTGTATGTAGTATGATTCTGTCTTAATTAGGACTCTAAACTGTTCTACATTCAGAAAACCACATAATAGCTTCATTTGCATGAAATGCTTTAAATGTGTGAAAGGTCCACCTATGCTCAGGAATGCTGAGGCGTTCCATAGACAATAACAGCAATCAAAGCTTAATAGCCTTTCAATAAATACACGGGTGCCAACGACCACAGCAAATCCAAATGGAAATGGACAAGCTTATAATGGGTGCTGCAAACCAAACTGCTCAGATCAGCTCATCCTAAAAGCAGGCAGCATGCTCCTGGTGTCTCTGTCTGCAGATGACCTCCACTGATGCTAGAGAGTTTCAGTCTTCAACATGGACAAGATTTTCCGCTACTACTACTGTCACTATCGGTACCCTTACAATGGCACTGACTTGTCTGTTGTATTTGGTAAGTGCTATTTGTTGGGGTAGTTTCAAGTGACCAGTGCTTCAGGAGATAATTGACACTCCGAGTTCTACATGCAATGGTAATTTAATCACATTATTCAACACATTAAGATTACTTCAAATGGGAGCACTGAATGGTCCTGTGTTCATAAGTGCTTCTCTTTGGGGTAGTTTTAATGAAGAAATGTACTGCAGCTAAGGCTCCACCTCTTTTCTATTTCTTGTTTTTTCCCCTTAGAATGAAAATTATTGCACCCATGTACTTCTCATCCCAACTTGTAGCTTTTCAATGCCAAAAGTACAGGGCAACATTTGGCCACTATTTGGCATGCTCCGCTGTACCCACTTTTTTCATTTCCTTTCCCTCTTGACTGCAAAGCAGCTGACGTTTGCTCTAACTTTAGCAGCTTTCTTTTCAACCAATGCAGAAAGTGCTATCAAGTTGGGGTAAATGTTTGCTGACTGACTCCCCTGTGTCCACCTGGTTTTTATTGAGTTGTGTTTCATTTGAAGGAGACCCTCTAGATGACTACAAAGAGAAGCATTTGTGATTCTATGTAATAATAAGTGCTTCTCTTTGGGGTAGTCTTGTTGGTGTTTGTTCATCATGGAGTTCTCCCAATGCCAATACTACAGCAGCATCCCCTTTGTAAACACTAGAGGGTGCTGTTTTAACCAAAGTTTTGGTCTGGCACTCTTTGTTTTTGTATGTAGTATGATTCTGTCTTAATTAGGACTCTAAACTGTTCTACATTCAGAAAACCGCATAATAGCTTCATTTGCATGAAATGCTTTAAATGTGTGAAAGGTCCACCCATGCTCAAGAATGCTGAGGCGTTCCAAAGACAATAACAGCAATCAAAGCTTAATAGCCTTTCAATAAATACACGGGTGCCAACGACCACAGCAAATCCAAATGGAAATGGACAAGCTTATAATGGGTGCTGCAAACCAAACTGCTCAGATCAGCTCATCCTAAAAGCAGGCAGCATGCTCCTGGTGTCTCTGTCTGCAGATGACCTCCACTGATGCTAGAGAGTTTTAGTCTTCAACATGGACAAGATTTTCCGCTACTACTACTGTCACTATCGGTACCCTTACAATGGCACTGACTTGTCTGTTGTATTTGGTAAGTGCTATTTGTTGGGGTAGTTTCAAGTGACCAGTGCTTCAGGAGATAATTGAGACTCCGAGTTCTACATGCAATGGTAATTTAATCACAGTATTCAACACATTAAAATTACTTCAAATGGGAGCATTGATTGGTCCTGTGTTCATAAGTGCTTCTCTTTGGGGTAGTTTTAATGAGGAAATGTACTGCAGCTAAGGCTCCACTTCTTTTCTATTTCTTGTTTTTTCCCCTTAGGATGAAAATTATTGCACCCATGTACTTCTCATCCCAACTTGTAGCTTTTCAATGCCAAAAGTACAGGGCAACATTTGGGCACTATTTGGCATGCTCCGCTGTACCCACTTTTTTCATTTCCTTGCCCTCTTGACTGCAAAGCAGCTGACGTTTGCTCTAACTTTAGCAGCTTTCTTTTCAACCAATGCAGAAAGTGCTATCAAGTTGGGGTAAATGTTTGCTGACTGACTCCCCTGTGTCCACCTGGTTTTTATTGAGTTGTGTTTCATTTGAAGGAGACCCTCTAGATGACTACAAAGAGAAGCATTTGTGATTCTATGTAATAATAAGTGCTTCTCTTTGGGGTAGTCTTGTTGGTGTTTGTTCATCATGGAGTTCTCCCAATGCCAATACTACAGCAGCATCCCCTTTGTAAACACTAGAGGGTGCTGTTTTAACCAAAGTTTTGGTCTGGCACTCTTTGTTTTTGTATGTAGTATGATTCTGTCTTAATTAGGACTCTAAACTGTTCTACATTCAGAAAACCGCATAATAGCTTCATTTGCATGAAATGCTTTAAATGTGTGAAAGGTCCACCCATGCTCAGGAATGCTGAGGCGTTCCAAAGACAATAACAGCAATCAAAGCTTAATAGCCTTTCAATAAATACACGGGTGCCAACGACCACAGCAAATCTAAATGGACATGGACAAGCTTATAATGGGTGCTGCAAACCAAGCTGCTCAGATCAGCTCATCCTGAAAGCAGGCTGCGTGCTCCTGGTGTCTCTGTCTGCAAATGACCTCCACTGATGCTACAGAGGTTCAGTCTTCAAAATGGACAAGATTTTCAACTACTACTACTGTCACTATCGGTACCCTTACAATGGCACTGACTTGTCTGTTGTATTTGGTAAGTGCTATTTGTTGGGGTAGTTTCAAGTGACCAGTGCTTCAGGAGATAATTGACACTCCGAGTTCTACATGCAATGGTAATTTAATCACAGTATTCAACACATTAAAATTACTTCAAATGGGAGCATTGATTGGTCCTGTGTTCATAAGTGCTTCTCTTTGGGGTAGTTTTAATGAGGAAATGTACTGCAGCTAAGGCTCCACTTCTTTTCTATTTCTTGTTTTTTCCCCTTAGGATGAAAATTATTGCACCCATGTACTTCTCATCCCAACTTGTAGCTTTTCAATGCCAAAAGTACAGGGCAACATTTGGGCACTATTTGGCATGCTCCGCTGTACCCACTTTTTTCATTTCCTTGCCCTCTTGACTGCAAAGCAGCTGACGTTTGCTCTAACTTTAGCAGCTTTCTTTTCAACCAATGCAGAAAGTGCTATCAAGTTGGGGTAAATGTTTGCTGACTGACTCCCCTGTGTCCACCTGGTTTTTATTGAGTTGTGTTTCATTTGAAGGAGACCCTCTAGATGACTACAAAGAGAAGCATTTGTGATTCTATGTAATAATAAGTGCTTCTCTTTGGGGTAGTCTTGTTGGTGTTTGTTCATCATGGAGTTCTCCCAATGCCAATACTACAGCAGCATCCCCTTTGTAAACACTAGAGGGTGCTGTTTTAACCAAAGTTTTGGTCTGGCACTCTTTGTTTTTGTATGTAGTATGATTCTGTCTTAATTAGGACTCTAAACTGTTCTACATTCAGAAAACCGCATAATAGCTTCATTTGCATGAAATGCTTTAAATGTGTGAAAGGTCCACCCATGCTCAGGAATGCTGAGGCGTTCCAAAGACAATAACAGCAATCAAAGCTTAATAGCCTTTCAATAAATACACGGGTGCCAACGACCACAGCAAATCTAAATGGACATGGACAAGCTTATAATGGGTGCTGCAAACCAAGCTGCTCAGATCAGCTCATCCTGAAAGCAGGCTGCGTGCTCCTGGTGTCTCTGTCTGCAAATGACCTCCACTGATGCTACAGAGGTTCAGTCTTCAAAATGGACAAGATTTTCAACTACTACTACTGTCACTATCGGTACCCTTACAATGGCACTGACTTGTCTGTTGTATTTGGTAAGTGCTATTTGTTGGGGTAGTTTCAAGTGACCAGTGCTTCAGGAGATAATTGACTCTCCGAGTTCTACATGCAATGGTAATTTAATCACATTATTCAACACATTAAGATTACTTCAAATGGGAGCATTGAATGGTCCTGTGTTCATAAGTGCTTCTCTTTGGGGTAGTTTTAATGAGGAAATGTACTGCAGCTAAGGCTCCACCTCTTTTCTATTTCTTGTTTTTTCCCCTTAGAATGAAAATTATTGCACCCATGTACTTCTCATCCCAACTTGTAGCTTTTCAATGCCAAAAGTACAGGGCAACATTTGGCCACTATTTGGCATGCTCCGCTGTACCCACTTTTTTAATTTCCTTGCCCTCTTGACTGCAAAGCAGCTGATGTTTGCTCTAACTTTAGCAGCTTTCTTTTCAACCAATGCAGAGCTATCAAGTTGGGGTAAATGTTTGCTGACTGACTCCACTGTGTCCACCTGGTTATTATTGAGCTGTGTTTCATTTGAAGGACACCCTCTAGATGACTACAAAGAGAAGCATTTGTGATTCTGTGTAAGAATGAGTGCTTCTCTTTGGGGCAGTCTTGTTGGTGATTGTTCATCATGGAGTTCTCCCAATGCCATTACTACAGCAGCATCCCCTTTGTAAACACTGGAGGGTGCTGTTTTAACCAAAGATTTGGTCTGGCACTCTTTGATTTTGTATGTAGTATGATTCTGTCTTAATTAGGACTCTAAACTGTTCTACATTCAGAAAACCGCATAATAGCTTCATTTGCATGAAATGCTTTAACTGTGTGAAAGGTCCACCCATGCTCAAGAATGCTGAGGCGTTCCAAAGACAATAACAGCAATCAAAGCTTAATAGCCTTTTAATAAATACACGGGTGCCAACGACCACAGTAAATCCAAATGGAAATGGACAAGCTTATAATGGGTGCTGCAAACCAAACTGCTCAGATCAGCTCATCCTAAAAGCAGGCAGCATGCTCCTGGTGTCTCTGTCTGCAGATGACCTCCACTGATGCTAGAGAGTTTCAGTCTTCAACATGGACAAGATTTTCCGCTACTACTACTGTCACTATCGGTACCCTTACAATGGCACTGACTTGTCTGTTGTATTTGGTAAGTGCTATTTGTTGGGGTAGTTTCAAGTGACCAGTGCTTCAGGAGATAATTGACACTCCGAGTTCTACATGCAATGGTAATTTAATCACAGTTTTCAACACATTAAGATTACTTCAAATGGGAGCATTGATTGGTCCTGTGTTCATAAGTGCTTCTCTTTGGGGTAGTTTTAATGAGGAAATGTACTGCAGCTAAGGCTCCACCTCTTTTCTATTTCTTGTTTTTTCCCCTTAGAATGAAAATTATTGCACCCATGTACTTCTCATCCCAACTTGTAGCTTTTCAATGCCAAAAGTACAGGGCAACATCTGGCCACTATTTGGCATGCTCCGCTGTACCCACTTTTTTCATTTCCTTGCCCTCTTGACTGCAAAGCAGCTGATGTTTGCTCTAACTTTAGCAGCTTTCTTTTCAACCAATGCAGAAAGTGCTATCAAGTTGGGGTAAATGTTTGCTGACTGACTCCCCTGTGTCCACCTGGTTTTTATTGAGTTGTGTTTCATTTGAAGGAGACCCTCTAGATGACTACAAAGAGAAGCATTTGTGATTCTATGTAATAATAAGTGCTTCTCCTTGGGGTAGTCTTGTTGGTGTTTGTTCATCATGGAATTCTCCCAATGCCAATACTACAGCAGCATCCCCTTTGTAAACACTGGAGGGTGCTGTTTTAACCGAAGTTTTGGTCTGGCACTCTTTGTTTTTGTATGTAGTATGATTCTGTCTTAATTAGGACTCTAAACTGTTCTACATTCAGAAAACCGCATAATAGCTTCATTTGCATGAAATGCTTTAAATGTGTGAAAGGTCCACCCATGCTCAGGAATGCTGAGGCGTTCCAAAGACAATAACAGCAATCAAAGCTTAATAGCCTTTCAATAAATACACGGGTGCCAACGACCACAGCAAATCCAAATGGAAATGGAAAAGCTTATAATGGGTGCTGCAAACCAAACTGCTCAGATCAGCTCATCCTAAAAGCAGGCAGCATGCTCCTGGTGTCTCTGTCTGCAGATGACCTCCACTGATGCTAGAGAGTTTCAGTCTTCAACATGGACAAGATTTTCCGCTACTACTACTGTCACTATCGGTACCCTTACAATGGCACTGACTTGTCTGTTGTATTTGGTAAGTGCTATTTGTTGGGGTAGTTTCAAGTGACCAGTGCTTCAGGAGATAATTGACACTCCGAGTTCTACATGCAATGGTAATTTAATCACAGTTTTCAACACATTAAGATTACTTCAAATGGGAGCATTGATTGGTCCTGTGTTCATAAGTGCTTCTCTTTGGGGTAGTTTTAATGAGGAAATGTACTGCAGCTAAGGCTCCACCTCTTTTCTATTTCTTGTTTTTTCCCCTTAGAATGAAAATTATTGCACCCATGTACTTCTCATCCCAACTTGTAGCTTTTCAATGCCAAAAGTACAGGGCAACATTTGGCCACTATTTGGCATGCTCCGCTATACCCACTTTTTTCATTTCCTTGCCCTCTTGACTGCAAAGCAGCTGACGTTTGCTCTAACTTTAGCAGCTTTCTTTTCAACCAATGCAGAAAGTGCTATCAAGTTGGGGTAAATGTTTGCTGACTGACTCCCCTGTGTCCACCTGGTTTTTATTGAGTTGTGTTTCATTTGAAGGAGACCCTCTAGATGACTACAAAGAGAAGCATTTGTGATTCTATGTAATAATAAGTGCTTCTCTTTGGGGTAGTCTTGTTGGTGTTTGTTCATCATGGAGTTCTCCCAATGCCAATACTACAGCAGCATCCCCTTTGTAAACACTAGAGGGTGCTGTTTTAACCAAAGTTTTGGTCTGGCACTCTTTGATTTTGTACGTAGTATGATTCTGTCTTAATTAGGACTCTAAACTGTTCTACATTCAGAAAACCGCATAATAGCTTCATTTGCATGAAATGCTTTAAATGTGTGAAAGGTCCACCCATGCTCAGGAATGCTGAGGCGTTCCAAAGACAATAACAGCAATCAAAGCTTAATAGCCTTTCAATAAATACACGGGTGCCAACGACCACAGCAAATCTAAATGGACATGGACAAGCTTATAATGGGTGCTGCAAACCAAGCTGCTCAGATCAGCTCATCCTGAAAGCAGGCTGCGTGCTCCTGGTGTCTCTGTCTGCAAATGACCTCCACTGATGCTACAGAGGTTCAGTCTTCAAAATGGACAAGATTTTCAACTACTACTACTGTCACTATCGGTACCCTTACAATGGCACTGACTTGTCTGTTGTATTTGGTAAGTGCTATTTGTTGGGGTAGTTTCAAGTGACCAGTGCTTCAGGAGATAATTGACTCTCCGAGTTCTACATGCAATGGTAATTTAATCACATTATTCAACACATTAAGATTACTTCAAATGGGAGCATTGAATGGTCCTGTGTTCATAAGTGCTTCTCTTTGGGGTAGTTTTAATGAGGAAATGTACTGCAGCTAAGGCTCCACCTCTTTTCTATTTCTTGTTTTTTCCCCTTAGAATGAAAATTATTGCACCCATGTACTTCTCATCCCAACTTGTAGCTTTTCAATGCCAAAAGTACAGGGCAACATTTGGCCACTATTTGGCATGCTCCGCTGTACCCACTTTTTTCATTTCCTTGCCCTCTTGACTGCAAAGCAGCTGTTTGCTCTAACTTTAGCAGCTTTCTTTTCAACGAATGCAGAAAGTGCTATCAAGTTGGGGTAAATGTTTGCTGACTGATTCCCCTGTGTCCACCTGGTTTTTATTGAGTTGTGTTTCATTTGAAGGAGACCCTCTAGATGACTACAAAGAGAAGCATTTGTGATTCTATGTAATAATAAGTGCTTCTCTTTGGGGTAGTCTTGTTGGTGTTTGTTCATCATGGAATTCTCCCAATGCCAATACTACAGCAGCATCCCCTTTGTAAACACTAGAGGGTGCTGTTTTAACCAAAGTTTTGGTCTGGCACTCTTTGTTTTTGTATGTAGTATGATTCTGTCTTAATTAGGACTCTAAACTGTTCTACATTCAGAAAACCACATAATAGCTTCATTTGCATGAAATGCTTTAAATGTGTGAAAGGTCCACCCATGCTCAGGAATGCTGAGGCGTTCCATAGACAATAACAGCAATCAAAGCTTAATAGCCTTTCAATAAATACACGGGTGCCAACGACCACAGCAAATCCAAATGGAAATGGACAAGCTTATAATGGGTGCTGCAAACCAAACTGCTCAGATCAGCTCATCCTAAAAGCAGGCAGCATGCTCCTGGTGTCTCTGTCTGCAGATGACCTCCACTGATGCTAGAGAGTTTCAGTCTTCAACATGGACAAGATTTTCCGCTACTACTACTGTCACTATCGGTACCCTTACAATGGCACTGACTTGTCTGTTGTATTTGGTAAGTGCTATTTGTTGGGGTAGTTTCAAGTGACCAGTGCTTCAGGAGATAATTGACACTCCGAGTTCTACATGCAATGGTAATTTAATCACATTATTCAACACATTAAGATTACTTCAAATGGGAGCACTGAATGGTCCTGTGTTCATAAGTGCTTCTCTTTGGGGTAGTTTTAATGAAGAAATGTACTGCAGCTAAGGCTCCACCTCTTTTCTATTTCTTGTTTTTTCCCCTTAGAATGAAAATTATTGCACCCATGTACTTCTCATCCCAACTTGTAGCTTTTCAATGCCAAAAGTACAGGGCAACATTTGGCCACTATTTGGCATGCTCCGCTGTACCCACTTTTTTCATTTCCTTTCCCTCTTGACTGCAAAGCAGCTGACGTTTGCTCTAACTTTAGCAGCTTTCTTTTCAACCAATGCAGAAAGTGCTATCAAGTTGGGGTAAATGTTTGCTGACTGACTCCCCTGTGTCCACCTGGTTTTTATTGAATTGTGTTTCATTTGAAGGAGACCCTCTAGATGACTACAAAGAGAAGCATTTGTGATTCTATGTAATAATAAGTGCTTCTCTTTGGGGTAGTCTTGTTGGTGTTTGTTCATCATGGAGTTCTCCCAATGCCAATACTACAGCAGCATCCCCTTTGTAAACACTAGAGGGTGCTGTTTTAACCAAAGTTTTGGTCTGGCACTCTTTGTTTTTGTATGTAGTATGATTCTGTCTTAATTAGGACTCTAAACTGTTCTACATTCAGAAAACCGCATAATAGCTTCATTTGCATGAAATGCTTTAAATGTGTGAAAGGCACACCCATGCTCAAGAATGCTGAGGCGTTCTAAAGACAATAACAGCAATCAAAGCTTAATAGCCTTTCAATAAATACACGGGTGCCAACGACCACAGCAAATCCAAATGGAAATGGACAAGCTTATAATGGGTGCTGCAAACCAAACTGCTCAGATCAGCTCATCCTAAAAGCAGGCAGCATGCTCCTGGTGTCTCTGTCTGCAGATGACCTCCACTGATGCTAGAGAGTTTTAGTCTTCAACATGGACAAGATTTTCCGCTACTACTACTGTCACTATCGGTACCCTTACAATGGCACTGACTTGTCTGTTGTATTTGGTAAGTGCTATTTGTTGGGGTAGTTTCAAGTGACCAGTGCTTCAGGAGATAATTGACACTCCGAGTTCTACATGCAATGGTAATTTAATCACAGTATTCAACACATTAAAATTACTTCAAATGGGAGCATTGATTGGTCCTGTGTTCATAAGTGCTTCTCTTTGGGGTAGTTTTAATGAGGAAATGTACTGCAGCTAAGGCTCCACTTCTTTTCTATTTCTTGTTTTTTCCCCTTAGGATGAAAATAATTGCACCCATGTACTTCTCATCCCAACTTGTAGCTTTTCAATGCCAAAAGTACAGGGCAACATTTGGGCACTATTTGGCATGCTCCTCTGTACCCACTTTTTTCATTTCCTTGCCCTCTTGACTGCAAAGCAGCTGACGTTTGCTCTAACTTTAGCAGCTTTCTTTTCAACCAATGCAGAAAGTGCTATCAAGTTGGGGTAAATGTTTGCTGACTGACTCCCCTGTGTCCACCTGGTTTTTATTGAGTTGTGTTTCATTTGAAGGAGACCCTCTAGATGACTACAAAGAGAAGCATTTGTGATTCTATGTAATAATAAGTGCTTCTCTTTGGGGTAGTCTTGTTGGTGTTTGTTCATCATGGAGTTCTCCCAATGCCAATACTACAGCAGCATCCCCTTTGTAAACACTAGAGGGTGCTGTTTTAACCAAAGTTTTGGTCTGGCACTCTTTGTTTTTGTATGTAGTATGATTCTGTCTTAATTAGGACTCTAAACTGTTCTACATTCAGAAAACCGCATAATAGCTTCATTTGCATGAAATGCTTTAAATGTGTGAAAGGTCCACCCATGCTCAGGAATTCTGAGGCGTTCCAAAGACAATAACAGCAATCAAAGCTTAATAGCCTTTCAATAAATACACGGGTGCCAACGACCACAGCGAATCTAAATGGACATGGACAAGCTTATAATGGGTGCTGCAAACCAAGCTGCTCAGATCAGCTCATCCTGAAAGCAGGCTGCGTGCTCCTGGTGTCTCTGTCTGCAAATGACCTCCACTGATGCTACAGAGGTTCAGTCTTCAAAATGGACAAGATTTTCAACTACTACTACTGTCACTATCGGTACCCTTACAATGGCACTGACTTGTCTGTTGTATTTGGTAAGTGCTATTTGTTGGGGTAGTTTCAAGTGACCAGTGCTTCAGGAGATAATTGACTCTCCGAGTTCTACATGCAATGGTAATTTAATCACATTCTTCAACACATTAAGATTACTTCAAATGGGAGCATTGAATGGTCCTGTGTTCATAAGTGCTTCTCTTTGGGGTAGTTTTAATGAGGAAATGTACTGCAGCTAAGGCTCCACCTCTTTTCTATTTCTTGTTTTTTCCCCTTAGAATGAAAATTATTGCACCCATGTACTTCTCATCCCAACTTGTAGCTTTTCAATGCCAAAAGTACAGGGCAACATTTGGCCACTATTTGGCATGCTCCGCAGTACCCACTTTTTTCATTTCCTTGCCCTCTTGACTGCAAAGCAGCTGATGTTTGCTCTAACTTTAGCAGCTTTCTTTTCAACCAATGCAGAGCTATCAAGTTGGGGTAAATGTTTGCTGACTGACTCCACTGTGTCCACCTGGTTATTATTGAGCTGTGTTTCATTTGAAGGACACCCTCTAGATGACTACAAAGAGAAGCATTTGTGATTCTGTGTAAGAATGAGTGCTTCTTTTTGGGGCAGTCTTGTTGGTGATTGTTCATCATGGAGTTCTCCCAAAGCCATTACTACAGCAGCATCCCCTTTGTAAACACTGGAGGGTGCTGTTTTAACCAAAGATTTGGTCTGGCACTCTTTGATTTTGTATGTAGTATGATTCTGTCTTAATTAGGACTCTAAACTGTTCTACATTCAGAAAACCGCATAATAGCTTCATTTGCATGAAATGCTTTAAATGTGTGAAAGGTCCACCCATGCTCAAGAATGCTGAGGCGTTCCAAAGACAATAACAGCAATCAAAGCTTAATAGCCTTTTAATAAATACACGGGTGCCAACGACCACAGCAAATCCAAATGGAAATGGACAAGCTTATAATGGGTGCTGCAAACCAAACTGCTCAGATCAGCTCATCCTAAAAGCAGGCAGCATGCTCCTGGTGTCTCTGTCTGCAGATGACCTCCACTGATGCTAGAGAGTATCAGTCTTCAACATGGACAAGATTTTCCGCTACTACTACTGTCACTATCGGTACCCTTACAATGGCACTGACTTGTCTGTTGTATTTGGTAAGTGCTATTTGTTGGGGTAGTTTCAAGTGACCAGTGCTTCAGGAGATAATTGACACTCCGAGTTCTACATGCAATGGTAATTTAATCACATTATTCAACACATTAAGATTACTTCAAATGGGAGCACTGAATGGTCCTGTGTTCATAAGTGCTTCTCTTTGGGGTAGATTTAATGAGGAAATGTACTGCAGCTAAGGCTCCACCTCTTTTCTATTTCTTGTTTTTTCCCCTTAGAATGAAAATTATTGCACCCATGTACTTCTCATCCCAACTTGTAGCTTTTCAATGCCAAAAGTACAGGGCAACATTTGGCCACTATTTGGCATGCTCCGCTGTACCCACTTTTTTCATTTCCTTTCCCTCTTGACTGCAAAGCAGCTGACGTTTGCTCTAACTTTAGCAGCTTTCTTTTCAACCAATGCAGAAAGTGCTATCAAGTTGGGGTAAATGTTTGCTGACTGACTCCCCTGTGTCCACCTGGTTTTTATTGAGTTGTGTTTCATTTGAAGGAGACCCTCTAGATGACTACAAAGAGAAGCATTTGTGATTCTATGTAATAATAAGTGCTTCTCTTTGGGGTAGTCTTGTTGGTGTTTGTTCATCATGGAGTTCTCCCAATGCCAATACTACAGCAGCATCCCCTTTGTAAACACTAGAGGGTGCTGTTTTAACCAAAGTTTTGGTCTGGCACTCTTTGTTTTTGTATGTAGTATGATTCTGTCTTAATTAGGACTCTAAACTGTTCTACATTCAGAAAACCGCATAATAGCTTCATTTCCATGAAATGCTTTAAATGTGTGAAAGGTCCACCCATGCTCAAGAATGCTGAGGCGTTCCAAAGACAATAACAGCAATCAAAGCTTAATAGCCTTTCAATAAATACACGGGTGCCAACGACCACAGCAAATCCAAATGGAAATGGACAAGCTTATAATGGGTGCTGCAAACCAAACTGCTCAGATCAGCTCATCCTAAAAGCAGGCAGCATGCTCCTGGTGTCTCTGTCTGCAGATGACCTCCACTGATGCTAGAGAGTTTTAGTCTTCAACATGGACAAGATTTTCCGCTACTACTACTGTCACTATCGGTACCCTTACAATGGCACTGACTTGTCTGTTGTATTTGGTAAGTGCTATTTGTTGGGGTAGTTTCAAGTGACCAGTGCTTCAGGAGATAATTGAGACTCCGAGTTCTACATGCAATGGTAATTTAATCACAGTATTCAACACATTAAAATTACTTCAAATGGGAGCATTGATTGGTCCTGTGTTCATAAGTGCTTCTCTTTGGGGTAGTTTTAATGAGGAAATGTACTGCAGCTAAGGCTCCACTTCTTTTCTATTTCTTGTTTTTTCCCCTTAGGATGAAAATTATTGCACCCATGTACTTCTCATCCCAACTTGTAGCTTTTCAATGCCAAAAGTACAGGGCAACATTTGGGCACTATTTGGCATGCTCCGCTGTACCCACTTTTTTCATTTCCTTGCCCTCTTGACTGCAAAGCAGCTGACGTTTGCTCTAACTTTAGCAGCTTTCTTTTCAACCAATGCAGAAAGTGCTATCAAGTTGGGGTAAATGTTTGCTGACTGACTCCCCTGTGTCCACCTGGTTTTTATTGAGTTGTGTTTCATTTGAAGGAGACCCTCTAGATGACTACAAAGAGAAGCATTTGTGATTCTATGTAATAATAAGTGCTTCTCTTTGGGGTAGTCTTGTTGGTGTTTGTTCATCATGGAGTTCTCCCAATGCCAATACTACAGCAGCATCCCCTTTGTAAACACTAGAGGGTGCTGTTTTAACCAAAGTTTTGGTCTGGCACTCTTTGTTTTTGTATGTAGTATGATTCTGTCTTAATTAGGACTCTAAACTGTTCTACATTCAGAAAACCGCATAATAGCTTCATTTGCATGAAATGCTTTAAATGTGTGAAAGGTCCACCCATGCTCAGGAATGCTGAGGCGTTCCAAAGACAATAACAGCAATCAAAGCTTAATAGCCTTTCAATAAATACACGGGTGCCAACGACCACAGCAAATCTAAATGGACATGGACAAGCTTATAATGGGTGCTGCAAACCAAGCTGCTCAGATCAGCTCATCCTGAAAGCAGGCTGCGTGCTCCTGGTGTCTCTGTCTGCAAATGACCTCCACTGATGCTACAGAGGTTCAGTCTTCAAAATGGACAAGATTTTCAACTACTACTACTGTCACTATCGGTACCCTTACAATGGCACTGACTTGTCTGTTGTATTTGGTAAGTGCTATTTGTTGGGGTAGTTTCAAGTGACCAGTGCTTCAGGAGATAATTGACACTCCGAGTTCTACATGCAATGGTAATTTAATCACAGTATTCAACACATTAAAATTACTTCAAATGGGAGCATTGATTGGTCCTGTGTTCATAAGTGCTTCTCTTTGGGGTAGTTTTAATGAGGAAATGTACTGCAGCTAAGGCTCCACTTCTTTTCTATTTCTTGTTTTTTCCCCTTAGGATGAAAATTATTGCACCCATGTACTTCTCATCCCAACTTGTAGCTTTTCAATGCCAAAAGTACAGGGCAACATTTGGGCACTATTTGGCATGCTCCGCTGTACCCACTTTTTTCATTTCCTTGCCCTCTTGACTGCAAAGCAGCTGACGTTTTCTCTAACTTTAGCAGCTTTCTTTTCAACCAATGGAGAAAGTGCTATCAAGTTGGGGTAAATGTTTGCTGACTGACTCCCCTGTGTCCACCTGGTTTTTATTGAGTTGTGTTTCATTTGAAGGAGACCCTCTAGATGACTACAAAGAGAAGCATTTGTGATTCTATGTAATAATAAGTGCTTCTCTTTGGGGTAGTCTTGTTGGTGTTTGTTCATCATGGAGTTCTCCCAATGCCAATACTACAGCAGCATCCCCTTTGTAAACACTAGAGGGTGCTGTTTTAACCAAAGTTTTGGTCTGGCACTCTTTGTTTTTGTATGTAGTATGATTCTGTCTTAATTAGGACTCTAAACTGTTCTACATTCAGAAAACCGCATAATAGCTTCATTTGCATGAAATGCTTTAACTGTGTGAAAGGTCCACCCATGCTCAAGAATGCTGAGGCGTTCCAAAGACAATAACAGCAATCAAAGCTTAATAGCCTTTTAATAAATACACGGGTGCCAACGACCACAGTAAATCCAAATGGAAATGGACAAGCTTATAATGGGTGCTGCAAACCAAACTGCTCAGATCAGCTCATCCTGAAAGCAGGCTGCGTGCTCCTGGTGTCTCTGTCTGCAAATGACCTCCACTGATGCTACAGAGGTTCAGTCTTCAAAATGGACAAGATTTTCAACTACTACTACTGTCACTATCGGTACCCTTACAATGGCACTGACTTGTCTGTTGTATTTGGTAAGTGCTATTTGTTGGGGTAGTTTCAAGTGACCAGTGCTTCAGGAGATAATTGACTCTCCGAGTTCTACATGCAATGGTAATTTAATCACATTCTTCAACACATTAAGATTACTTCAAATGGGAGCATTGAATGGTCCTGTGTTCATAAGTGCTTCTCTTTGGGGTAGTTTTAATGAGGAAATGTACTGCAGCTAAGGCTCCACCTCTTTTCTATTTCTTGTTTTTTCCCCTTAGAATGAAAATTATTGCACCCATGTACTTCTCATCCCAACTTGTAGCTTTTCAATGCCAAAAGTACAGGGCAACATTTGGCCACTATTTGGCATGCTCCGCAGTACCCACTTTTTTCATTTCCTTGCCCTCTTGACTGCAAAGCAGCTGATGTTTGCTCTAACTTTAGCAGCTTTCTTTTCAACCAATGCAGAGCTATCAAGTTGGGGTAAATGTTTGCTGACTGACTCCACTGTGTCCACCTGGTTATTATTGAGCTGTGTTTCATTTGAAGGACACCCTCTAGATGACTACAAAGAGAAGCATTTGTGATTCTATGTAATAATAAGTGCTTCTCTTTGGGGTAGTCTTGTTGGTGTTTGTTCATCATGGAGTTCTCCCAATGCCAATACTACAGCAGCATCCCCTTTGTAAACACTAGAGGGTGCTGTTTTAACCAAAGTTTTGGTCTGGCACTCTTTGTTTTTGTATGTAGTATGATTCTGTCTTAATTAGGACTCTAAACTGTTCTACATTCAGAAAACCGCATAATAGCTTCATTTGCATGAAATGCTTTAAATGTGTGAAAGGTCCACCCATGCTCAAGAATGCTGAGCCGTTCCAAAGACAATAACAGCAATCAAAGGTTAATAGCCTTTCAATAAATACACGGGTGCCAACGACCACAGCAAATCCAAATGGAAATGGACAAGCTTATAATGGGTGCTGCAAACCAAACTGCTCAGATCAGCTCATCCTAAAAGCAGGCAGCATGCTCCTGGTGTCTCTGTCTGCAGATGACCTCCACTGATGCTAGAGAGTTTTAGTCTTCAACATGGCCAAGATTTTCCGCTACTACTACTGTCACTATCGGTACCCTTACAATGGCACTGACTTGTCTGTTGTATTTGGTAAGTGCTATTTGTTGGGGTAGTTTCAAGTGACCAGTGCTTCAGGAGATAATTGACTCTCCGAGTTCTACATGCAATGGTAATTTAATCACATTATTCAACACATTAAGATTACTTCAAATGGGAGCATTGAATGGTCCTGTGTTCATAAGTGCTTCTCTTTGGGGTAGTTTTAATGAGGAAATGTACTGCAGCTAAGGCTCCACCTCTTTTCTATTTCTTGTTTTTTCCCCTTAGAATGAAAATTATTGCACCCATGTACTTCTCATCCCAACTTGTAGCTTTTCAATGCCAAAAGTACAGGGCAACATCTGGCCACTATTTGGCATGCTCCGCTGTACCCACTTTTTTCATTTCCTTGCCCTCTTGACTGCAAAGCAGCTGTTTGCTCTAACTTTAGCAGCTTTCTTTTCAACGAATGCAGAAAGTGCTATCAAGTTGGGGTAAATGTTTGCTGACTGATTCCCCTGTGTCCACCTGGTTTTTATTGAGTTGTGTTTCATTTGAAGGAGACCCTCTAGATGACTGCAAAGAGAAGCATTTGTGATTCTATGTAATAATAAGTGCTTCTCTTTGGGGTAGTCTTGTTGGTGTTTGTTCATCATGGAGTTCTCCCAATGCCAATACTACAGCAGCATCCCCTTTGTAAACACTAGAGGGTGCTGTTTTAACCAAAGTTTTGGTCTGGCACTCTTTGTTTTTGTATGTAGTATGATTCTGTCTTAATTAGGACTCTAAACTGTTCTACATTCAGAAAACCGCATAATAGCTTCATTTGCATGAAATGCTTTAAATGTGTGAAAGGTCCACCCATGCTCAGGAATGCTGAGGCGTTCCAAAGACAATAGCAGCAATCAAAGCTTAATAGCCTTTCAATAAATACACGGGTGCCAACGACCACAGCAAATCTAAATGGACATGGACAAGCTTATAATGGGTGCTGCAAACCAAGCTGCTCAGATCAGCTCATCCTGAAAGCAGGCTGCGTGCTCCTGGTGTCTCTGTCTGCAAATGACCTCCACTGATGCTACAGAGGTTCAGTCTTCAAAATGGACAAGATTTTCAACTACTACTACTGTCACTATCGGTACCCTTACAATGGCACTGACTTGTCTGTTGTATTTGGTAAGTGCTATGTGTTGGGGTAGTTTCAAGTGACCAGTGCTTCAGGAGATAATTGACTCTCCGAGTTCTACATGCAATGGTAATTTAATCACATTATTCAACACATTAAGATTACTTCAAATGGGAGCATTGAATGGTCCTGTGTTCATAAGTGCTTCTCTTTGGGGTAGTTTTAATGAGGAAATGTACTGCAGCTAAGGCTCCACCTCTTTTCTATTTCTTGTTTTTTCCCCTTAGAATGAAAATTATTGCACCCATGTACTTCTCATCCCAACTTGTAGCTTTTCAATGCCAAAAGTACAGGGCAACATTTGGCCACTATTTGGCATGCTCCGCTGTACCCACTTTTTTCATTTCCTTGCCCTCTTGACTGCAAAGCAGCTGTTTGCTCTAACTTTAGCAGCTTTCTTTTCAACGAATGCAGAAAGTGCTATCAAGTTGGGGTAAATGTTTGCTGACTGATTCCCCTGTGTCCACCTGGTTTTTATTGAGTTGTGTTTCATTTGAAGGAGACCCTCTAGATGACTACAAAGAGAAGCATTTGTGATTCTATGTAATAATAAGTGCTTCTCTTTGGGGTAGTCTTGTTGGTGTTTGTTCATCATGGAGTTCTCCCAATGCCAATACTACAGCAGCATCCCCTTTGTAAACACTAGAGGGTGCTGTTTTAACCAAAGTTTTGGTCTGGCACTCTTTGTTTTTGTATGTAGTATGATTCTGTCTTAATTAGGACTCTAAACTGTTCTACATTCAGAAAACCGCATAATAGCTTCATTTGCATGAAATGCTTTAAATGTGTGAAAGGTCCACCCATGCTCAAGAATGCTGAGCCGTTCCAAAGACAATAACAGCAATAAAAGGTTAATAGCCTTTCAATAAATACACGGGTGCCAACGACCACAGCAAATCCAAATGGAAATGGACAAGCTTATAATGGGTGCTGCAAACCAAGCTGCTCAGATCAGCTCATCCTGAAAGCAGGCTGCGTGCTCCTGGTGTCTCTGTCTGCAAATGACCTCCACTGATGCTACAGAGGTTCAGTCTTCAAAATGGACAAGATTTTCAACTACTACTACTGTCACTATCGGTACCCTTACAATGGCACTGACTTGTCTGTTGTATTTGGTAAGTGCTATTTGTTGGGGTAGTTTCAAGTGACCAGTGCTTCAGGAGATAATTGACTCTCCGAGTTCTACATGCAATGGTAATTTAATCACATTATTCAACACATTAAGATTACTTCAAATGGGAGCATTGAATGGTCCTGTGTTCATAAGTGCTTCTCTTTGGGGTAGTTTTAATGAGGAAATGTACTGCAGCTAAGGCTCCACCTCTTTTCTATTTCTTGTTTTTTCCCCTTAGAATGAAAATTATTGCACCCATGTACTTCTCATCCCAACTTGTAGCTTTTCAATGCCAAAAGTACAGGGCAACATTTGGCCACTATTTGGCATGCTCCGCTGTACCCACTTTTTTCATTTCCTTGCCCTCTTGACTGCAAAGCAGCTGTTTGCTCTAACTTTAGCAGCTTTCTTTTCAACGAATGCAGAAAGTGCTATCAAGTTGGGGTAAATGTTTGCTGACTGATTCCCCTGTGTCCACCTGGTTTTTATTGAGTTGTGTTTCATTTGAAGGAGACCCTCTAGATGACTACAAAGAGAAGCATTTGTGATTCTATGTAATAATAAGTGCTTCTCTTTGGGGTAGTCTTGTTGGTGTTTGTTCATCATGGAATTCTCCCAATGCCAATACTACAGCAGCATCCCCTTTGTAAACACTAGAGGGTGCTGTTTTAACCAAAGTTTTGGTCTGGCACTCTTTGTTTTTGTATGTAGTATGATTCTGTCTTAATTAGGACTCTAAACTGTTCTACATTCAGAAAACCGCATTATAGCTTCATTTGCATGAAATGCTTTAAATGTGTGAAAGGTCCACCCATGCTCAAGAATGCTGAGCCGTTCCAAAGACAATAACAGCAATCAAAGGTTAATAGCCTTTCAATAAATACACGGGTGCCAACGACCACAGCAAATCCAAATGGAAATGGACAAGCTTATAATGGGTGCTGCAAACCAAACTGCTCAGATCAGCTCATCCTAAAAGCAGGCAGCATGCTCCTGGTGTCTCTGTCTGCAGATGACCTCCACTGATGCTAGAGAGTTTTAGTCTTCAACATGGCCAAGATTTTCCGCTACTACTACTGTCACTATCGGTACCCTTACAATGGCACTGACTTGTCTGTTGTATTTGGTAAGTGCTATTTGTTGGGGTAGTTTCAAGTGACCAGTGCTTCAGGAGATAATTGACTCTCCGAGTTCTACATGCAATGGTAATTTAATCACATTATTCAACACATTAAGATTACTTCAAATGGGAGCATTGAATGGTCCTGTGTTCATAAGTGCTTCTCTTTGGGGTAGTTTTAATGAGGAAATGTACTGCAGCTAAGGCTCCACCTCTTTTCTATTTCTTGTTTTTTCCCCTTAGAATGAAAATTATTGCACCCATGTACTTCTCATCCCAACTTGTAGCTTTTCAATGCCAAAAGTACAGGGCAACATTTGGCCACTATTTGGCATGCTCCGCTGTACCCACTTTTTTCATTTCCTTGCCCTCTTGACTGCAAAGCAGCTGTTTGCTCTAACTTTAGCAGCTTTCTTTTCAACGAATGCAGAAAGTGCTATCAAGTTGGGGTAAATGTTTGCTGACTGATTCCCCTGTGTCCACCTGGTTTTTATTGAGTTGTGTTTCATTTGAAGGAGACCCTCTAGATGACTACAAAGAGAAGCATTTGTGATTCTATGTAATAATAAGTGCTTCTCTTTGGGGTAGTCTTGTTGGTGTTTGTTCATCATGGAGTTCTCCCAATGCCATTACTACAGCAGCATCCCCTTTGTAAACACTGGAGGGTGCTGTTTTAACCAAAGATTTGGTCTGGCACTCTTTGATTTTGTATGTAGTATGATTCTGTCTTAATTAGGACTCTAAACTGTTCTACATTCAGAAAACCGCATAATAGCTTCATTTGCATGAAATGCTTTAACTGTGTGAAAGGTCCACCCATGCTCAAGAATGCTGAGGCGTTCCAAAGACAATAACAGCAATCAAAGCTTAATAGCCTTTTAATAAATACACGGGTGCCAACGACCACAGTAAATCCAAATGGAAATGGACAAGCTTATAATGGGTGCTGCAAACCAAACTGCTCAGATCAGCTCATCCTAAAAGCAGGCAGCATGCTCCTGGTGTCTCTGTCTGCAGATGACCTCCACTGATGCTAGAGAGTTTCAGTCTTCAACATGGACAAGATTTTCCGCTACTACTACTGTCACTATCGGTACCCTTACAATGGCACTGACTTGTCTGTTGTATTTGGTAAGTGCTATTTGTTGGGGTAGTTTCAAGTGACCAGTGCTTCAGGAGATAATTGACACTCCGAGTTCTACATGCAATGGTAATTTAATCACAGTTTTCAACACATTAAGATTACTTCAAATGGGAGCATTGATTGGTCCTGTGTTCATAAGTGCTTCTCTTTGGGGTAGTTTTAATGAGGAAATGTACTGCAGCTAAGGCTCCACCTCTTTTCTATTTCTTGTTTTTTCCCCTTAGAATGAAAATTATTGCACCCATGTACTTCTCATCCCAACTTGTAGCTTTTCAATGCCAAAAGTACAGGGCAACATCTGGCCACTATTTGGCATGCTCCGCTGTACCCACTTTTTTCATTTCCTTGCCTTCTTGACTGCAAAGCAGCTGATGTTTGCTCTAACTTTAGCAGCTTTCTTTTCAACCAATGCAGAAAGTGCTATCAAGTTGGGGTAAATGTTTGCTGACTGACTCCCCTGTGTCCACCTGGTTTTTATTGAGTTGTGTTTCATTTGAAGGAGACCCTCTAGATGACTACAAAGAGAAGCATTTGTGATTCTATGTAATAATAAGTGCTTCTCTTTGGGGTAGTCTTGTTGGTGTTTGTTCATCATGGAGTTCTCCCAATGCCAATACTACAGCAGCATCCCTTTTGTAAACACTAGAGGGTGCTGTTTTAACCAAAGTTTTGGTCTGGCACTCTTTGTTTTTGTATGTAGTATGATTCTGTCTTAATTAGGACTCTAAACTGTTCTACATTCAGAAAACCGCATAATAGCTTCATTTGCATGAAATGCTTTAAATGTGTGAAAGGTCCACCCATGCTCAGGAATGCTGAGGCGTTCCAAAGACAATAACAGCAATCAAAGCTTAATAGCCTTTCAATAAATACACGGGTGCCAACGACCACAGCAAATCTAAATGGACATGGACAAGCTTATAATGGGTGCTGCAAACCAAGCTGCTCAGATCAGCTCATCCTGAAAGCAGGCTGCGTGCTCCTGGTGTCTCTGTCTGCAAATGACCTCCACTGATGCTACAGAGGTTCAGTCTTCAAAATGGACAAGATTTTCAACTACTACTACTGTCACTATCGGTACCCTTACAATGGCACTGACTTGTCTGTTGTATTTGGTAAGTGCTATTTGTTGGGGTAGTTTCAAGTGACCAGTGCTTCAGGAGATAATTGACTCTCCGAGTTCTACATGCAATGGTAATTTAATCACATTATTCAACACATTAAGATTACTTCAAATGGGAGCATTGAATGGTCCTGTGTTCATAAGTGCTTCTCTTTGGGGTAGTTTTAATGAGGAAATGTACTGCAGCTAAGGCTCCACCTCTTTTCTATTTCTTGTTTTTTCCCCTTAGAATGAAAATTATTGCACCCATGTACTTCTCATCCCAACTTGTAGCTTTTCAATGCCAAAAGTACAGGGCAACATTTGGCCACTATTTGGCATGCTCCGCTGTACCCACTTTTTTCATTTCCTTGCCCTCTTGACTGCAAAGCAGCTGTTTGCTCTAACTTTAGCAGCTTTCTTTTCAACGAATGCAGAAAGTGCTATCAAGTTGGGGTAAATGTTTGCTGACTGATTCCCCTGTGTCCACCTGGTTTTTATTGAGTTGTGTTTCATTTGAAGGAGACCCTCTAGATGACTACAAAGAGAAGCATTTGTGATTCTATGTAATAATAAGTGCTTCTCTTTGGGGTAGTCTTGTTGGTGTTTGTTCATCATGGAGTTCTCCCAATGCCAATACTACAGCAGCATCCCCTTTGTAAACACTAGAGGGTGCTGTTTTAACCAAAGTTTTGGTCTGGCACTCTTTGTTTTTGTATGTAGTATGATTCTGTCTTAATTAGGACTCTAAACTGTTCTACATTCAGAAAACCGCATAATAGCTTCATTTGCATGAAATGCTTTAAATGTGTGAAAGGTCCACCCATGCTCAAGAATGCTGAGCCGTTCCAAAGACAATAACAGCAATCAAAGGTTAATAGCCTTTCAATAAATACACGGGTGCCAACGACCACAGCAAATCCAAATGGAAATGGACAAGCTTATAATGGGTGCTGCAAACCAAACTGCTCAGATCAGCTCATCCTAAAAGCAGGCAGCATGCTCCTGGTGTCTCTGTCTGCAGATGACCTCCACTGATGCTAGAGAGTTTTAGTCTTCAACATGGCCAAGATTTTCCGCTACTACTACTGTCACTATCGGTACCCTTACAATGGCACTGACTTGTCTGTTGTATTTGGTAAGTGCTATTTGTTGGGGTAGTTTCAAGTGACCAGTGCTTCAGGAGATAATTGACTCTCCGAGTTCTACATGCAATGGTAATTTAATCACATTATTCAACACATTAAGATTACTTCAAATGGGAGCATTGAATGGTCCTGTGTTCATAAGTGCTTCTCTTTGGGGTAGTTTTAATGAGGAAATGTACTGCAGCTAAGGCTCCACCTCTTTTCTATTTCTTGTTTTTTCCCCTTAGAATGAAAATTATTGCACCCATGTACTTCTCATCCCAACTTGTAGCTTTTCAATGCCAAAAGTACAGGGCAACATTTGGCCACTATTTGGCATGCTCCGCTGTACCCACTTTTTTCATTTCCTTGCCCTCTTGACTGCAAAGCAGCTGTTTGCTCTAACTTTAGCAGCTTTCTTTTCAACGAATGCAGAAAGTGCTATCAAGTTGGGGTAAATGTTTGCTGACTGATTCCCCTGTGTCCACCTGGTTTTTATTGAGTTGTGTTTCATTTGAAGGAGACCCTCTAGATGACTACAAAGAGAAGCATTTGTGATTCTATGTAATAATAAGTGCTTCTCTTTGGGGTAGTCTTGTTGGTGTTTGTTCATCATGGAGTTCTCCCAATGCCATTACTACAGCAGCATCCCCTTTGTAAACACTGGAGGGTGCTGTTTTAACCAAAGATTTGGTCTGGCACTCTTTGATTTTGTATGTAGTATGATTCTGTCTTAATTAGGACTCTAAACTGTTCTACATTCAGAAAACCGCATAATAGCTTCATTTGCATGAAATGCTTTAACTGTGTGAAAGGTCCACCCATGCTCAAGAATGCTGAGGCGTTCCAAAGACAATAACAGCAATCAAAGCTTAATAGCCTTTTAATAAATACACGGGTGCCAACGACCACAGTAAATCCAAATGGAAATGGACAAGCTTATAATGGGTGCTGCAAACCAAACTGCTCAGATCAGCTCATCCTAAAAGCAGGCAGCATGCTCCTGGTGTCTCTGTCTGCAGATGACCTCCACTGATGCTAGAGAGTTTCAGTCTTCAACATGGACAAGATTTTCCGCTACTACTACTGTCACTATCGGTACCCTTACAATGGCACTGACTTGTCTGTTGTATTTGGTAAGTGCTATTTGTTGGGGTAGTTTCAAGTGACCAGTGCTTCAGGAGATAATTGACACTCCGAGTTCTACATGCAATGGTAATTTAATCACAGTTTTCAACACATTAAGATTACTTCAAATGGGAGCATTGATTGGTCCTGTGTTCATAAGTGCTTCTCTTTGGGGTAGTTTTAATGAGGAAATGTACTGCAGCTAAGGCTCCACCTCTTTTCTATTTCTTGTTTTTTCCCCTTAGAATGAAAATTATTGCACCCATGTACTTCTCATCCCAACTTGTAGCTTTTCAATGCCAAAAGTACAGGGCAACATCTGGCCACTATTTGGCATGCTCCGCTGTACCCACTTTTTTCATTTCCTTGCCTTCTTGACTGCAAAGCAGCTGATGTTTGCTCTAACTTTAGCAGCTTTCTTTTCAACCAATGCAGAAAGTGCTATCAAGTTGGGGTAAATGTTTGCTGACTGACTCCCCTGTGTCCACCTGGTTTTTATTGAGTTGTGTTTCATTTGAAGGAGACCCTCTAGATGACTACAAAGAGAAGCATTTGTGATTCTATGTAATAATAAGTGCTTCTCTTTGGGGTAGTCTTGTTGGTGTTTGTTCATCATGGAGTTCTCCCAATGCCAATACTACAGCAGCATCCCTTTTGTAAACACTAGAGGGTGCTGTTTTAACCAAAGTTTTGGTCTGGCACTCTTTGTTTTTGTATGTAGTATGATTCTGTCTTAATTAGGACTCTAAACTGTTCTACATTCAGAAAACCGCATAATAGCTTCATTTGCATGAAATGCTTTAAATGTGTGAAAGGTCCACCCATGCTCAGGAATGCTGAGGCGTTCCAAAGACAATAACAGCAATCAAAGCTTAATAGCCTTTCAATAAATACACGGGTGCCAACGACCACAGCAAATCTAAATGGACATGGACAAGCTTATAATGGGTGCTGCAAACCAAGCTGCTCAGATCAGCTCATCCTGAAAGCAGGCTGCGTGCTCCTGGTGTCTCTGTCTGCAAATGACCTCCACTGATGCTACAGAGGTTCAGTCTTCAAAATGGACAAGATTTTCAACTACTACTACTGTCACTATCGGTACCCTTACAATGGCACTGACTTGTCTGTTGTATTTGGTAAGTGCTATTTGTTGGGGTAGTTTCAAGTGACCAGTGCTTCAGGAGATAATTGACTCTCCGAGTTCTACATGCAATGGTAATTTAATCACATTATTCAACACATTAAGATTACTTCAAATGGGAGCATTGAATGGTCCTGTGTTCATAAGTGCTTCTCTTTGGGGTAGTTTTAATGAGGAAATGTACTGCAGCTAAGGCTCCACCTCTTTTCTATTTCTTGTTTTTTCCCCTTAGAATGAAAATTATTGCACCCATGTACTTCTCATCCCAACTTGTAGCTTTTCAATGCCAAAAGTACAGGGCAACATTTGGCCACTATTTGGCATGCTCCGCTGTACCCACTTTTTTCATTTCCTTGCCCTCTTGACTGCAAAGCAGCTGTTTGCTCTAACTTTAGCAGCTTTCTTTTCAACGAATGCAGAAAGTGCTATCAAGTTGGGGTAAATGTTTGCTGACTGATTCCCCTGTGTCCACCTGGTTTTTATTGAGTTGTGTTTCATTTGAAGGAGACCCTCTAGATGACTACAAAGAGAAGCATTTGTGATTCTATGTAATAATAAGTGCTTCTCTTTGGGGTAGTCTTGTTGGTGTTTGTTCATCATGGAGTTCTCCCAATGCCAATACTACAGCAGCATCCCCTTTGTAAACACTAGAGGGTGCTGTTTTAACCAAAGTTTTGGTCTGGCACTCTTTGTTTTTGTATGTAGTATGATTCTGTCTTAATTAGGACTCTAAACTGTTCTACATTCAGAAAACCGCATAATAGCTTCATTTGCATGAAATGCTTTAAATGTGTGAAAGGTCCACCCATGCTCAAGAATGCTGAGCCGTTCCAAAGACAATAACAGCAATCAAAGGTTAATAGCCTTTCAATAAATACACGGGTGCCAACGACCACAGCAAATCCAAATGGAAATGGACAAGCTTATAATGGGTGCTGCAAACCAAACTGCTCAGATCAGCTCATCCTAAAAGCAGGCAGCATGCTCCTGGTGTCTCTGTCTGCAGATGACCTCCACTGATGCTAGAGAGTTTTAGTCTTCAACATGGCCAAGATTTTCCGCTACTACTACTGTCACTATCGGTACCCTTACAATGGCACTGACTTGTCTGTTGTATTTGGTAAGTGCTATGTGTTGGGGTAGTTTCAAGTGACCAGTGCTTCAGGAGATAATTGACTCTCCGAGTTCTACATGCAATGGTAATTTAATCACATTATTCAACACATTAAGATTACTTCAAATGGGAGCATTGAATGGTCCTGTGTTCATAAGTGCTTCTCTTTGGGGTAGTTTTAATGAGGAAATGTACTGCAGCTAAGGCTCCACCTCTTTTCTATTTCTTGTTTTTTCCCCTTAGAATGAAAATTATTGCACCCATGTACTTCTCATCCCAACTTGTAGCTTTTCAATGCCAAAAGTACAGGGCAACATTTGGCCACTATTTGGCATGCTCCGCTGTACCCACTTTTTTCATTTCCTTGCCCTCTTGACTGCAAAGCAGCTGTTTGCTCTAACTTTAGCAGCTTTCTTTTCAACGAATGCAGAAAGTGCTATCAAGTTGGGGTAAATGTTTGCTGACTGATTCCCCTGTGTCCACCTGGTTTTTATTGAGTTGTGTTTCATTTGAAGGAGACCCTCTAGATGACTACAAAGAGAAGCATTTGTGATTCTATGTAATAATAAGTGCTTCTCTTTGGGGTAGTCTTGTTGGTGTTTGTTCATCATGGAGTTCTCCCAATGCCAATACTACAGCAGCATCCCCTTTGTAAACACTAGAGGGTGCTGTTTTAACCAAAGTTTTGGTCTGGCACTCTTTGTTTTTGTATGTAGTATGATTCTGTCTTAATTAGGACTCTAAACTGTTCTACATTCAGAAAACCGCATAATAGCTTCATTTGCATGAAATGCTTTAAATGTGTGAAAGGTCCACCCATGCTCAAGAATGCTGAGCCGTTCCAAAGACAATAACAGCAATAAAAGGTTAATAGCCTTTCAATAAATACACGGGTGCCAACGACCACAGCAAATCCAAATGGAAATGGACAAGCTTATAATGGGTGCTGCAAACCAAGCTGCTCAGATCAGCTCATCCTGAAAGCAGGCTGCGTGCTCCTGGTGTCTCTGTCTGCAAATGACCTCCACTGATGCTACAGAGGTTCAGTCTTCAAAATGGACAAGATTTTCAACTACTACTACTGTCACTATCGGTACCCTTACAATGGCACTGACTTGTCTGTTGTATTTGGTAAGTGCTATTTGTTGGGGTAGTTTCAAGTGACCAGTGCTTCAGGAGATAATTGACTCTCCGAGTTCTACATGCAATGGTAATTTAATCACATTATTCAACACATTAAGATTACTTCAAATGGGAGCATTGAATGGTCCTGTGTTCATAAGTGCTTCTCTTTGGGGTAGTTTTAATGAGGAAATGTACTGCAGCTAAGGCTCCACCTCTTTTCTATTTCTTGTTTTTTCCCCTTAGAATGAAAATTATTGCACCCATGTACTTCTCATCCCAACTTGTAGCTTTTCAATGCCAAAAGTACAGGGCAACATTTGGCCACTATTTGGCATGCTCCGCTGTACCCACTTTTTTCATTTCCTTTCCCTCTTGACTGCAAAGCAGCTGACGTTTGCTCTAACTTTAGCAGCTTTCTTTTCAACCAATGCAGAAAGTGCTATCAAGTTGGGGTAAATGTTTGCTGACTGACTCCCCTGTGTCCACCTGGTTTTTATTGAGTTGTGTTTCATTTGAAGGAGACCCTCTAGATGACTACAAAGAGAAGCATTTGTGATTCTATGTAATAATAAGTGCTTCTCTTTGGGGTAGTCTTGTTGGTGTTTGTTCATCATGGAGTTCTCCCAATGCCAATACTACAGCAGCATCCCCTTTGTAAACACTAGAGGGTGCTGTTTTAACCAAAGTTTTGGTCTGGCACTCTTTGTTTTTGTATGTAGTATGATTCTGTCTTAATTAGGACTCTAAACTGTTCTACATTCAGAAAACCGCATAATAGCTTCATTTCCATGAAATGCTTTAAATGTGTGAAAGGTCCACCCATGCTCAAGAATGCTGAGGCGTTCCAAAGACAATAACAGCAATCAAAGCTTAATAGCCTTTCAATAAATACACGGGTGCCAACGACCACAGCAAATCCAAATGGAAATGGACAAGCTTATAATGGGTGCTGCAAACCAAACTGCTCAGATCAGCTCATCCTAAAAGCAGGCAGCATGCTCCTGGTGTCTCTGTCTGCAGATGACCTCCACTGATGCTAGAGAGTTTTAGTCTTCAACATGGACAAGATTTTCCGCTACTACTACTGTCACTATCGGTACCCTTACAATGGCACTGACTTGTCTGTTGTATTTGGTAAGTGCTATTTGTTGGGGTAGTTTCAAGTGACCAGTGCTTCAGGAGATAATTGAGACTCCGAGTTCTACATGCAATGGTAATTTAATCACAGTATTCAACACATTAAAATTACTTCAAATGGGAGCATTGATTGGTCCTGTGTTCATAAGTGCTTCTCTTTGGGGTAGTTTTAATGAGGAAATGTACTGCAGCTAAGGCTCCACTTCTTTTCTATTTCTTGTTTTTTCCCCTTAGGATGAAAATTATTGCACCCATGTACTTCTCATCCCAACTTGTAGCTTTTCAATGCCAAAAGTACAGGGCAACATTTGGGCACTATTTGGCATGCTCCGCTGTACCCACTTTTTTCATTTCCTTGCCCTCTTGACTGCAAAGCAGCTGACGTTTGCTCTAACTTTAGCAGCTTTCTTTTCAACCAATGCAGAAAGTGCTATCAAGTTGGGGTAAATGTTTGCTGACTGACTCCCCTGTGTCCACCTGGTTTTTATTGAGTTGTGTTTCATTTGAAGGAGACCCTCTAGATGACTACAAAGAGAAGCATTTGTGATTCTATGTAATAATAAGTGCTTCTCTTTGGGGTAGTCTTGTTGGTGTTTGTTCATCATGGAGTTCTCCCAATGCCAATACTACAGCAGCATCCCCTTTGTAAACACTAGAGGGTGCTGTTTTAACCAAAGTTTTGGTCTGGCACTCTTTGTTTTTGTATGTAGTATGATTCTGTCTTAATTAGGACTCTAAACTGTTCTACATTCAGAAAACCGCATAATAGCTTCATTTGCATGAAATGCTTTAAATGTGTGAAAGGTCCACCCATGCTCAGGAATGCTGAGGCGTTCCAAAGACAATAACAGCAATCAAAGCTTAATAGCCTTTCAATAAATACACGGGTGCCAACGACCACAGCAAATCTAAATGGACATGGACAAGCTTATAATGGGTGCTGCAAACCAAGCTGCTCAGATCAGCTCATCCTGAAAGCAGGCTGCGTGCTCCTGGTGTCTCTGTCTGCAAATGACCTCCACTGATGCTACAGAGGTTCAGTCTTCAAAATGGACAAGATTTTCAACTACTACTACTGTCACTATCGGTACCCTTACAATGGCACTGACTTGTCTGTTGTATTTGGTAAGTGCTATTTGTTGGGGTAGTTTCAAGTGACCAGTGCTTCAGGAGATAATTGACACTCCGAGTTCTACATGCAATGGTAATTTAATCACAGTATTCAACACATTAAAATTACTTCAAATGGGAGCATTGATTGGTCCTGTGTTCATAAGTGCTTCTCTTTGGGGTAGTTTTAATGAGGAAATGTACTGCAGCTAAGGCTCCACTTCTTTTCTATTTCTTGTTTTTTCCCCTTAGGATGAAAATTATTGCACCCATGTACTTCTCATCCCAACTTGTAGCTTTTCAATGCCAAAAGTACAGGGCAACATTTGGGCACTATTTGGCATGCTCCGCTGTACCCACTTTTTTCATTTCCTTGCCCTCTTGACTGCAAAGCAGCTGACGTTTTCTCTAACTTTAGCAGCTTTCTTTTCAACCAATGGAGAAAGTGCTATCAAGTTGGGGTAAATGTTTGCTGACTGACTCCCCTGTGTCCACCTGGTTTTTATTGAGTTGTGTTTCATTTGAAGGAGACCCTCTAGATAACTACAAAGAGAAGCATTTGTGATTCTATGTAATAATAAGTGCTTCTCTTTGGGGTAGTCTTGTTGGTGTTTGTTCATCATGGAGTTCTCCCAATGCCAATACTACAGCAGCATCCCCTTTGTAAACACTAGAGGGTGCTGTTTTAACCAAAGTTTTGGTCTGGCACTCTTTGTTTTTGTATGTAGTATGATTCTGTCTTAATTAGGACTCTAAACTGTTCTACATTCAGAAAACCGCATAATAGCTTCATTTGCATGAAATGCTTTAACTGTGTGAAAGGTCCACCCATGCTCAAGAATGCTGAGGCGTTCCAAAGACAATAACAGCAATCAAAGCTTAATAGCCTTTTAATAAATACACGGGTGCCAACGACCACAGTAAATCCAAATGGAAATGGACAAGCTTATAATGGGTGCTGCAAACCAAACTGCTCAGATCAGCTCATCCTGAAAGCAGGCTGCGTGCTCCTGGTGTCTCTGTCTGCAAATGACCTCCACTGATGCTACAGAGGTTCAGTCTTCAAAATGGACAAGATTTTCAACTACTACTACTGTCACTATCGGTACCCTTACAATGGCACTGACTTGTCTGTTGTATTTGGTAAGTGCTATTTGTTGGGGTAGTTTCAAGTGACCAGTGCTTCAGGAGATAATTGACTCTCCGAGTTCTACATGCAATGGTAATTTAATCACATTCTTCAACACATTAAGATTACTTCAAATGGGAGCATTGAATGGTCCTGTGTTCATAAGTGCTTCTCTTTGGGGTAGTTTTAATGAGGAAATGTACTGCAGCTAAGGCTCCACCTCTTTTCTATTTCTTGTTTTTTCCCCTTAGAATGAAAATTATTGCACCCATGTACTTCTCATCCCAACTTGTAGCTTTTCAATGCCAAAAGTACAGGGCAACATTTGGCCACTATTTGGCATGCTCCGCAGTACCCACTTTTTTCATTTCCTTGCCCTCTTGACTGCAAAGCAGCTGATGTTTGCTCTAACTTTAGCAGCTTTCTTTTCAACCAATGCAGAGCTATCAAGTTGGGGTAAATGTTTGCTGACTGACTCCACTGTGTCCACCTGGTTATTATTGAGCTGTGTTTCATTTGAAGGACACCCTCTAGATGACTACAAAGAGAAGCATTTGTGATTCTATGTAATAATAAGTGCTTCTCTTTGGGGTAGTCTTGTTGGTGTTTGTTCATCATGGAGTTCTCCCAATGCCAATACTACAGCAGCATCCCCTTTGTAAACACTAGAGGGTGCTGTTTTAACCAAAGTTTTGGTCTGGCACTCTTTGTTTTTGTATGTAGTATGATTCTGTCTTAATTAGGACTCTAAACTGTTCTACATTCAGAAAACCGCATAATAGCTTCATTTGCATGAAATGCTTTAAATGTGTGAAAGGTCCACCCATGCTCAAGAATGCTGAGCCGTTCCAAAGACAATAACAGCAATCAAAGGTTAATAGCCTTTCAATAAATACACGGGTGCCAACGACCACAGCAAATCCAAATGGAAATGGACAAGCTTATAATGGGTGCTGCAAACCAAACTGCTCAGATCAGCTCATCCTAAAAGCAGGCAGCATGCTCCTGGTGTCTCTGTCTGCAGATGACCTCCACTGATGCTAGAGAGTTTTAGTCTTCAACATGGCCAAGATTTTCCGCTACTACTACTGTCACTATCGGTACCCTTACAATGGCACTGACTTGTCTGTTGTATTTGGTAAGTGCTATTTGTTGGGGTAGTTTCAAGTGACCAGTGCTTCAGGAGATAATTGACTCTCCGAGTTCTACATGCAATGGTAATTTAATCACATTATTCAACACATTAAGATTACTTCAAATGGGAGCATTGAATGGTCCTGTGTTCATAAGTGCTTCTCTTTGGGGTAGTTTTAATGAGGAAATGTACTGCAGCTAAGGCTCCACCTCTTTTCTATTTCTTGTTTTTTCCCCTTAGAATGAAAATTATTGCACCCATGTACTTCTCATCCCAACTTGTAGCTTTTCAATGCCAAAAGTACAGGGCAACATCTGGCCACTATTTGGCATGCTCCGCTGTACCCACTTTTTTCATTTCCTTGCCCTCTTGACTGCAAAGCAGCTGTTTGCTCTAACTTTAGCAGCTTTCTTTTCAACGAATGCAGAAAGTGCTATCAAGTTGGGGTAAATGTTTGCTGACTGATTCCCCTGTGTCCACCTGGTTTTTATTGAGTTGTGTTTCATTTGAAGGAGACCCTCTAGATGACTGCAAAGAGAAGCATTTGTGATTCTATGTAATAATAAGTGCTTCTCTTTGGGGTAGTCTTGTTGGTG
The DNA here is from genome assembly GCA_039654775.1 of Spinibarbus caldwelli. Taxonomy (NCBI): domain Eukaryota; kingdom Metazoa; phylum Chordata; class Actinopteri; order Cypriniformes; family Cyprinidae; genus Spinibarbus; species Spinibarbus caldwelli. The sequence continues at coordinate 22,892,619 of CM077229.1, forward strand.
TTTGTTCATCATGGAGTTCTCCCAATGCCAATACTACAGCAGCATCCCCTTTGTAAACACTAGAGGGTGCTGTTTTAACCAAAGTTTTGGTCTGGCACTCTTTGTTTTTGTATGTAGTATGATTCTGTCTTAATTAGGACTCTAAACTGTTCTACATTCAGAAAACCGCATAATAGCTTCATTTGCATGAAATGCTTTAAATGTGTGAAAGGTCCACCCATGCTCAGGAATGCTGAGGCGTTCCAAAGACAATAGCAGCAATCAAAGCTTAATAGCCTTTCAATAAATACACGGGTGCCAACGACCACAGCAAATCTAAATGGACATGGACAAGCTTATAATGGGTGCTGCAAACCAAGCTGCTCAGATCAGCTCATCCTGAAAGCAGGCTGCGTGCTCCTGGTGTCTCTGTCTGCAAATGACCTCCACTGATGCTACAGAGGTTCAGTCTTCAAAATGGACAAGATTTTCAACTACTACTACTGTCACTATCGGTACCCTTACAATGGCACTGACTTGTCTGTTGTATTTGGTAAGTGCTATGTGTTGGGGTAGTTTCAAGTGACCAGTGCTTCAGGAGATAATTGACTCTCCGAGTTCTACATGCAATGGTAATTTAATCACATTATTCAACACATTAAGATTACTTCAAATGGGAGCATTGAATGGTCCTGTGTTCATAAGTGCTTCTCTTTGGGGTAGTTTTAATGAGGAAATGTACTGCAGCTAAGGCTCCACCTCTTTTCTATTTCTTGTTTTTTCCCCTTAGAATGAAAATTATTGCACCCATGTACTTCTCATCCCAACTTGTAGCTTTTCAATGCCAAAAGTACAGGGCAACATTTGGCCACTATTTGGCATGCTCCGCTGTACCCACTTTTTTCATTTCCTTGCCCTCTTGACTGCAAAGCAGCTGTTTGCTCTAACTTTAGCAGCTTTCTTTTCAACGAATGCAGAAAGTGCTATCAAGTTGGGGTAAATGTTTGCTGACTGATTCCCCTGTGTCCACCTGGTTTTTATTGAGTTGTGTTTCATTTGAAGGAGACCCTCTAGATGACTACAAAGAGAAGCATTTGTGATTCTATGTAATAATAAGTGCTTCTCTTTGGGGTAGTCTTGTTGGTGTTTGTTCATCATGGAGTTCTCCCAATGCCAATACTACAGCAGCATCCCCTTTGTAAACACTAGAGGGTGCTGTTTTAACCAAAGTTTTGGTCTGGCACTCTTTGTTTTTGTATGTAGTATGATTCTGTCTTAATTAGGACTCTAAACTGTTCTACATTCAGAAAACCGCATAATAGCTTCATTTGCATGAAATGCTTTAAATGTGTGAAAGGTCCACCCATGCTCAAGAATGCTGAGCCGTTCCAAAGACAATAACAGCAATAAAAGGTTAATAGCCTTTCAATAAATACACGGGTGCCAACGACCACAGCAAATCCAAATGGAAATGGACAAGCTTATAATGGGTGCTGCAAACCAAGCTGCTCAGATCAGCTCATCCTGAAAGCAGGCTGCGTGCTCCTGGTGTCTCTGTCTGCAAATGACCTCCACTGATGCTACAGAGGTTCAGTCTTCAAAATGGACAAGATTTTCAACTACTACTACTGTCACTATCGGTACCCTTACAATGGCACTGACTTGTCTGTTGTATTTGGTAAGTGCTATTTGTTGGGGTAGTTTCAAGTGACCAGTGCTTCAGGAGATAATTGACTCTCCGAGTTCTACATGCAATGGTAATTTAATCACATTATTCAACACATTAAGATTACTTCAAATGGGAGCATTGAATGGTCCTGTGTTCATAAGTGCTTCTCTTTGGGGTAGTTTTAATGAGGAAATGTACTGCAGCTAAGGCTCCACCTCTTTTCTATTTCTTGTTTTTTCCCCTTAGAATGAAAATTATTGCACCCATGTACTTCTCATCCCAACTTGTAGCTTTTCAATGCCAAAAGTACAGGGCAACATTTGGCCACTATTTGGCATGCTCCGCTGTACCCACTTTTTTCATTTCCTTGCCCTCTTGACTGCAAAGCAGCTGTTTGCTCTAACTTTAGCAGCTTTCTTTTCAACGAATGCAGAAAGTGCTATCAAGTTGGGGTAAATGTTTGCTGACTGATTCCCCTGTGTCCACCTGGTTTTTATTGAGTTGTGTTTCATTTGAAGGAGACCCTCTAGATGACTACAAAGAGAAGCATTTGTGATTCTATGTAATAATAAGTGCTTCTCTTTGGGGTAGTCTTGTTGGTGTTTGTTCATCATGGAATTCTCCCAATGCCAATACTACAGCAGCATCCCCTTTGTAAACACTAGAGGGTGCTGTTTTAACCAAAGTTTTGGTCTGGCACTCTTTGTTTTTGTATGTAGTATGATTCTGTCTTAATTAGGACTCTAAACTGTTCTACATTCAGAAAACCGCATTATAGCTTCATTTGCATGAAATGCTTTAAATGTGTGAAAGGTCCACCCATGCTCAAGAATGCTGAGCCGTTCCAAAGACAATAACAGCAATCAAAGGTTAATAGCCTTTCAATAAATACACGGGTGCCAACGACCACAGCAAATCCAAATGGAAATGGACAAGCTTATAATGGGTGCTGCAAACCAAACTGCTCAGATCAGCTCATCCTAAAAGCAGGCAGCATGCTCCTGGTGTCTCTGTCTGCAGATGACCTCCACTGATGCTAGAGAGTTTTAGTCTTCAACATGGCCAAGATTTTCCGCTACTACTACTGTCACTATCGGTACCCTTACAATGGCACTGACTTGTCTGTTGTATTTGGTAAGTGCTATTTGTTGGGGTAGTTTCAAGTGACCAGTGCTTCAGGAGATAATTGACTCTCCGAGTTCTACATGCAATGGTAATTTAATCACATTATTCAACACATTAAGATTACTTCAAATGGGAGCATTGAATGGTCCTGTGTTCATAAGTGCTTCTCTTTGGGGTAGTTTTAATGAGGAAATGTACTGCAGCTAAGGCTCCACCTCTTTTCTATTTCTTGTTTTTTCCCCTTAGAATGAAAATTATTGCACCCATGTACTTCTCATCCCAACTTGTAGCTTTTCAATGCCAAAAGTACAGGGCAACATTTGGCCACTATTTGGCATGCTCCGCTGTACCCACTTTTTTCATTTCCTTGCCCTCTTGACTGCAAAGCAGCTGTTTGCTCTAACTTTAGCAGCTTTCTTTTCAACGAATGCAGAAAGTGCTATCAAGTTGGGGTAAATGTTTGCTGACTGATTCCCCTGTGTCCACCTGGTTTTTATTGAGTTGTGTTTCATTTGAAGGAGACCCTCTAGATGACTACAAAGAGAAGCATTTGTGATTCTATGTAATAATAAGTGCTTCTCTTTGGGGTAGTCTTGTTGGTGTTTGTTCATCATGGAGTTCTCCCAATGCCATTACTACAGCAGCATCCCCTTTGTAAACACTGGAGGGTGCTGTTTTAACCAAAGATTTGGTCTGGCACTCTTTGATTTTGTATGTAGTATGATTCTGTCTTAATTAGGACTCTAAACTGTTCTACATTCAGAAAACCGCATAATAGCTTCATTTGCATGAAATGCTTTAACTGTGTGAAAGGTCCACCCATGCTCAAGAATGCTGAGGCGTTCCAAAGACAATAACAGCAATCAAAGCTTAATAGCCTTTTAATAAATACACGGGTGCCAACGACCACAGTAAATCCAAATGGAAATGGACAAGCTTATAATGGGTGCTGCAAACCAAACTGCTCAGATCAGCTCATCCTAAAAGCAGGCAGCATGCTCCTGGTGTCTCTGTCTGCAGATGACCTCCACTGATGCTAGAGAGTTTCAGTCTTCAACATGGACAAGATTTTCCGCTACTACTACTGTCACTATCGGTACCCTTACAATGGCACTGACTTGTCTGTTGTATTTGGTAAGTGCTATTTGTTGGGGTAGTTTCAAGTGACCAGTGCTTCAGGAGATAATTGACACTCCGAGTTCTACATGCAATGGTAATTTAATCACAGTTTTCAACACATTAAGATTACTTCAAATGGGAGCATTGATTGGTCCTGTGTTCATAAGTGCTTCTCTTTGGGGTAGTTTTAATGAGGAAATGTACTGCAGCTAAGGCTCCACCTCTTTTCTATTTCTTGTTTTTTCCCCTTAGAATGAAAATTATTGCACCCATGTACTTCTCATCCCAACTTGTAGCTTTTCAATGCCAAAAGTACAGGGCAACATCTGGCCACTATTTGGCATGCTCCGCTGTACCCACTTTTTTCATTTCCTTGCCTTCTTGACTGCAAAGCAGCTGATGTTTGCTCTAACTTTAGCAGCTTTCTTTTCAACCAATGCAGAAAGTGCTATCAAGTTGGGGTAAATGTTTGCTGACTGACTCCCCTGTGTCCACCTGGTTTTTATTGAGTTGTGTTTCATTTGAAGGAGACCCTCTAGATGACTACAAAGAGAAGCATTTGTGATTCTATGTAATAATAAGTGCTTCTCTTTGGGGTAGTCTTGTTGGTGTTTGTTCATCATGGAGTTCTCCCAATGCCAATACTACAGCAGCATCCCTTTTGTAAACACTAGAGGGTGCTGTTTTAACCAAAGTTTTGGTCTGGCACTCTTTGTTTTTGTATGTAGTATGATTCTGTCTTAATTAGGACTCTAAACTGTTCTACATTCAGAAAACCGCATAATAGCTTCATTTGCATGAAATGCTTTAAATGTGTGAAAGGTCCACCCATGCTCAGGAATGCTGAGGCGTTCCAAAGACAATAACAGCAATCAAAGCTTAATAGCCTTTCAATAAATACACGGGTGCCAACGACCACAGCAAATCTAAATGGACATGGACAAGCTTATAATGGGTGCTGCAAACCAAGCTGCTCAGATCAGCTCATCCTGAAAGCAGGCTGCGTGCTCCTGGTGTCTCTGTCTGCAAATGACCTCCACTGATGCTACAGAGGTTCAGTCTTCAAAATGGACAAGATTTTCAACTACTACTACTGTCACTATCGGTACCCTTACAATGGCACTGACTTGTCTGTTGTATTTGGTAAGTGCTATTTGTTGGGGTAGTTTCAAGTGACCAGTGCTTCAGGAGATAATTGACTCTCCGAGTTCTACATGCAATGGTAATTTAATCACATTATTCAACACATTAAGATTACTTCAAATGGGAGCATTGAATGGTCCTGTGTTCATAAGTGCTTCTCTTTGGGGTAGTTTTAATGAGGAAATGTACTGCAGCTAAGGCTCCACCTCTTTTCTATTTCTTGTTTTTTCCCCTTAGAATGAAAATTATTGCACCCATGTACTTCTCATCCCAACTTGTAGCTTTTCAATGCCAAAAGTACAGGGCAACATTTGGCCACTATTTGGCATGCTCCGCTGTACCCACTTTTTTCATTTCCTTGCCCTCTTGACTGCAAAGCAGCTGTTTGCTCTAACTTTAGCAGCTTTCTTTTCAACGAATGCAGAAAGTGCTATCAAGTTGGGGTAAATGTTTGCTGACTGATTCCCCTGTGTCCACCTGGTTTTTATTGAGTTGTGTTTCATTTGAAGGAGACCCTCTAGATGACTACAAAGAGAAGCATTTGTGATTCTATGTAATAATAAGTGCTTCTCTTTGGGGTAGTCTTGTTGGTGTTTGTTCATCATGGAGTTCTCCCAATGCCAATACTACAGCAGCATCCCCTTTGTAAACACTAGAGGGTGCTGTTTTAACCAAAGTTTTGGTCTGGCACTCTTTGTTTTTGTATGTAGTATGATTCTGTCTTAATTAGGACTCTAAACTGTTCTACATTCAGAAAACCGCATAATAGCTTCATTTGCATGAAATGCTTTAAATGTGTGAAAGGTCCACCCATGCTCAAGAATGCTGAGCCGTTCCAAAGACAATAACAGCAATCAAAGGTTAATAGCCTTTCAATAAATACACGGGTGCCAACGACCACAGCAAATCCAAATGGAAATGGACAAGCTTATAATGGGTGCTGCAAACCAAACTGCTCAGATCAGCTCATCCTAAAAGCAGGCAGCATGCTCCTGGTGTCTCTGTCTGCAGATGACCTCCACTGATGCTAGAGAGTTTTAGTCTTCAACATGGCCAAGATTTTCCGCTACTACTACTGTCACTATCGGTACCCTTACAATGGCACTGACTTGTCTGTTGTATTTGGTAAGTGCTATTTGTTGGGGTAGTTTCAAGTGACCAGTGCTTCAGGAGATAATTGACTCTCCGAGTTCTACATGCAATGGTAATTTAATCACATTATTCAACACATTAAGATTACTTCAAATGGGAGCATTGAATGGTCCTGTGTTCATAAGTGCTTCTCTTTGGGGTAGTTTTAATGAGGAAATGTACTGCAGCTAAGGCTCCACCTCTTTTCTATTTCTTGTTTTTTCCCCTTAGAATGAAAATTATTGCACCCATGTACTTCTCATCCCAACTTGTAGCTTTTCAATGCCAAAAGTACAGGGCAACATTTGGCCACTATTTGGCATGCTCCGCTGTACCCACTTTTTTCATTTCCTTGCCCTCTTGACTGCAAAGCAGCTGTTTGCTCTAACTTTAGCAGCTTTCTTTTCAACGAATGCAGAAAGTGCTATCAAGTTGGGGTAAATGTTTGCTGACTGATTCCCCTGTGTCCACCTGGTTTTTATTGAGTTGTGTTTCATTTGAAGGAGACCCTCTAGATGACTACAAAGAGAAGCATTTGTGATTCTATGTAATAATAAGTGCTTCTCTTTGGGGTAGTCTTGTTGGTGTTTGTTCATCATGGAGTTCTCCCAATGCCATTACTACAGCAGCATCCCCTTTGTAAACACTGGAGGGTGCTGTTTTAACCAAAGATTTGGTCTGGCACTCTTTGATTTTGTATGTAGTATGATTCTGTCTTAATTAGGACTCTAAACTGTTCTACATTCAGAAAACCGCATAATAGCTTCATTTGCATGAAATGCTTTAACTGTGTGAAAGGTCCACCCATGCTCAAGAATGCTGAGGCGTTCCAAAGACAATAACAGCAATCAAAGCTTAATAGCCTTTTAATAAATACACGGGTGCCAACGACCACAGTAAATCCAAATGGAAATGGACAAGCTTATAATGGGTGCTGCAAACCAAACTGCTCAGATCAGCTCATCCTAAAAGCAGGCAGCATGCTCCTGGTGTCTCTGTCTGCAGATGACCTCCACTGATGCTAGAGAGTTTCAGTCTTCAACATGGACAAGATTTTCCGCTACTACTACTGTCACTATCGGTACCCTTACAATGGCACTGACTTGTCTGTTGTATTTGGTAAGTGCTATTTGTTGGGGTAGTTTCAAGTGACCAGTGCTTCAGGAGATAATTGACACTCCGAGTTCTACATGCAATGGTAATTTAATCACAGTTTTCAACACATTAAGATTACTTCAAATGGGAGCATTGATTGGTCCTGTGTTCATAAGTGCTTCTCTTTGGGGTAGTTTTAATGAGGAAATGTACTGCAGCTAAGGCTCCACCTCTTTTCTATTTCTTGTTTTTTCCCCTTAGAATGAAAATTATTGCACCCATGTACTTCTCATCCCAACTTGTAGCTTTTCAATGCCAAAAGTACAGGGCAACATCTGGCCACTATTTGGCATGCTCCGCTGTACCCACTTTTTTCATTTCCTTGCCTTCTTGACTGCAAAGCAGCTGATGTTTGCTCTAACTTTAGCAGCTTTCTTTTCAACCAATGCAGAAAGTGCTATCAAGTTGGGGTAAATGTTTGCTGACTGACTCCCCTGTGTCCACCTGGTTTTTATTGAGTTGTGTTTCATTTGAAGGAGACCCTCTAGATGACTACAAAGAGAAGCATTTGTGATTCTATGTAATAATAAGTGCTTCTCTTTGGGGTAGTCTTGTTGGTGTTTGTTCATCATGGAGTTCTCCCAATGCCAATACTACAGCAGCATCCCTTTTGTAAACACTAGAGGGTGCTGTTTTAACCAAAGTTTTGGTCTGGCACTCTTTGTTTTTGTATGTAGTATGATTCTGTCTTAATTAGGACTCTAAACTGTTCTACATTCAGAAAACCGCATAATAGCTTCATTTGCATGAAATGCTTTAAATGTGTGAAAGGTCCACCCATGCTCAGGAATGCTGAGGCGTTCCAAAGACAATAACAGCAATCAAAGCTTAATAGCCTTTCAATAAATACACGGGTGCCAACGACCACAGCAAATCTAAATGGACATGGACAAGCTTATAATGGGTGCTGCAAACCAAGCTGCTCAGATCAGCTCATCCTGAAAGCAGGCTGCGTGCTCCTGGTGTCTCTGTCTGCAAATGACCTCCACTGATGCTACAGAGGTTCAGTCTTCAAAATGGACAAGATTTTCAACTACTACTACTGTCACTATCGGTACCCTTACAATGGCACTGACTTGTCTGTTGTATTTGGTAAGTGCTATTTGTTGGGGTAGTTTCAAGTGACCAGTGCTTCAGGAGATAATTGACTCTCCGAGTTCTACATGCAATGGTAATTTAATCACATTATTCAACACATTAAGATTACTTCAAATGGGAGCATTGAATGGTCCTGTGTTCATAAGTGCTTCTCTTTGGGGTAGTTTTAATGAGGAAATGTACTGCAGCTAAGGCTCCACCTCTTTTCTATTTCTTGTTTTTTCCCCTTAGAATGAAAATTATTGCACCCATGTACTTCTCATCCCAACTTGTAGCTTTTCAATGCCAAAAGTACAGGGCAACATTTGGCCACTATTTGGCATGCTCCGCTGTACCCACTTTTTTCATTTCCTTGCCCTCTTGACTGCAAAGCAGCTGTTTGCTCTAACTTTAGCAGCTTTCTTTTCAACGAATGCAGAAAGTGCTATCAAGTTGGGGTAAATGTTTGCTGACTGATTCCCCTGTGTCCACCTGGTTTTTATTGAGTTGTGTTTCATTTGAAGGAGACCCTCTAGATGACTACAAAGAGAAGCATTTGTGATTCTATGTAATAATAAGTGCTTCTCTTTGGGGTAGTCTTGTTGGTGTTTGTTCATCATGGAGTTCTCCCAATGCCAATACTACAGCAGCATCCCCTTTGTAAACACTAGAGGGTGCTGTTTTAACCAAAGTTTTGGTCTGGCACTCTTTGTTTTTGTATGTAGTATGATTCTGTCTTAATTAGGACTCTAAACTGTTCTACATTCAGAAAACCGCATAATAGCTTCATTTGCATGAAATGCTTTAAATGTGTGAAAGGTCCACCCATGCTCAAGAATGCTGAGCCGTTCCAAAGACAATAACAGCAATCAAAGGTTAATAGCCTTTCAATAAATACACGGGTGCCAACGACCACAGCAAATCCAAATGGAAATGGACAAGCTTATAATGGGTGCTGCAAACCAAACTGCTCAGATCAGCTCATCCTAAAAGCAGGCAGCATGCTCCTGGTGTCTCTGTCTGCAGATGACCTCCACTGATGCTAGAGAGTTTTAGTCTTCAACATGGCCAAGATTTTCCGCTACTACTACTGTCACTATCGGTACCCTTACAATGGCACTGACTTGTCTGTTGTATTTGGTAAGTGCTATGTGTTGGGGTAGTTTCAAGTGACCAGTGCTTCAGGAGATAATTGACTCTCCGAGTTCTACATGCAATGGTAATTTAATCACATTATTCAACACATTAAGATTACTTCAAATGGGAGCATTGAATGGTCCTGTGTTCATAAGTGCTTCTCTTTGGGGTAGTTTTAATGAGGAAATGTACTGCAGCTAAGGCTCCACCTCTTTTCTATTTCTTGTTTTTTCCCCTTAGAATGAAAATTATTGCACCCATGTACTTCTCATCCCAACTTGTAGCTTTTCAATGCCAAAAGTACAGGGCAACATTTGGCCACTATTTGGCATGCTCCGCTGTACCCACTTTTTTCATTTCCTTGCCCTCTTGACTGCAAAGCAGCTGTTTGCTCTAACTTTAGCAGCTTTCTTTTCAACGAATGCAGAAAGTGCTATCAAGTTGGGGTAAATGTTTGCTGACTGATTCCCCTGTGTCCACCTGGTTTTTATTGAGTTGTGTTTCATTTGAAGGAGACCCTCTAGATGACTACAAAGAGAAGCATTTGTGATTCTATGTAATAATAAGTGCTTCTCTTTGGGGTAGTCTTGTTGGTGTTTGTTCATCATGGAGTTCTCCCAATGCCAATACTACAGCAGCATCCCCTTTGTAAACACTAGAGGGTGCTGTTTTAACCAAAGTTTTGGTCTGGCACTCTTTGTTTTTGTATGTAGTATGATTCTGTCTTAATTAGGACTCTAAACTGTTCTACATTCAGAAAACCGCATAATAGCTTCATTTGCATGAAATGCTTTAAATGTGTGAAAGGTCCACCCATGCTCAAGAATGCTGAGCCGTTCCAAAGACAATAACAGCAATAAAAGGTTAATAGCCTTTCAATAAATACACGGGTGCCAACGACCACAGCAAATCCAAATGGAAATGGACAAGCTTATAATGGGTGCTGCAAACCAAGCTGCTCAGATCAGCTCATCCTGAAAGCAGGCTGCGTGCTCCTGGTGTCTCTGTCTGCAAATGACCTCCACTGATGCTACAGAGGTTCAGTCTTCAAAATGGACAAGATTTTCAACTACTACTACTGTCACTATCGGTACCCTTACAATGGCACTGACTTGTCTGTTGTATTTGGTAAGTGCTATTTGTTGGGGTAGTTTCAAGTGACCAGTGCTTCAGGAGATAATTGACTCTCCGAGTTCTACATGCAATGGTAATTTAATCACATTATTCAACACATTAAGATTACTTCAAATGGGAGCATTGAATGGTCCTGTGTTCATAAGTGCTTCTCTTTGGGGTAGTTTTAATGAGGAAATGTACTGCAGCTAAGGCTCCACCTCTTTTCTATTTCTTGTTTTTTCCCCTTAGAATGAAAATTATTGCACCCATGTACTTCTCATCCCAACTTGTAGCTTTTCAATGCCAAAAGTACAGGGCAACATTTGGCCACTATTTGGCATGCTCCGCTGTACCCACTTTTTTCATTTCCTTGCCCTCTTGACTGCAAAGCAGCTGTTTGCTCTAACTTTAGCAGCTTTCTTTTCAACGAATGCAGAAAGTGCTATCAAGTTGGGGTAAATGTTTGCTGACTGATTCCCCTGTGTCCACCTGGTTTTTATTGAGTTGTGTTTCATTTGAAGGAGACCCTCTAGATGACTACAAAGAGAAGCATTTGTGATTCTATGTAATAATAAGTGCTTCTCTTTGGGGTAGTCTTGTTGGTGTTTGTTCATCATGGAATTCTCCCAATGCCAATACTACAGCAGCATCCCCTTTGTAAACACTAGAGGGTGCTGTTTTAACCAAAGTTTTGGTCTGGCACTCTTTGTTTTTGTATGTAGTATGATTCTGTCTTAATTAGGACTCTAAACTGTTCTACATTCAGAAAACCGCATTATAGCTTCATTTGCATGAAATGCTTTAAATGTGTGAAAGGTCCACCCATGCTCAAGAATGCTGAGCCGTTCCAAAGACAATAACAGCAATCAAAGGTTAATAGCCTTTCAATAAATACACGGGTGCCAACGACCACAGCAAATCCAAATGGAAATGGACAAGCTTATAATGGGTGCTGCAAACCAAACTGCTCAGATCAGCTCATCCTAAAAGCAGGCAGCATGCTCCTGGTGTCTCTGTCTGCAGATGACCTCCACTGATGCTAGAGAGTTTTAGTCTTCAACATGGACAAGATTTTCCGCTACTACTACTGTCACTATCGGTACCCTTACAATGGCACTGACTTGTCTGTTGTATTTGGTAAGTGCTATTTGTTGGGGTAGTTTCAAGTGACCAGTGCTTCAGGAGATAATTGACTCTCCGAGTTCTACATGCAATGGTAATTTAATCACATTATTCAACACATTAAGATTACTTCAAATGGGAGCATTGAATGGTCCTGTGTTCATAAGTGCTTCTCTTTGGGGTAGTTTTAATGAAGAAATGTACCGCAGCTAAGGCTCCACCTCTTTTCTATTTCTTGTTTTTTCCCCTTAGAATGAAAATTATTGCACCCATGTACTTCTCATCCCAACTTGTAGCTTTTCAATGCCAAAAGTACAGGGCAACATTTGGCCACTATTTGGCATGCTCCGCTGTACCCACTTTTTTCATTTCCTTGCCCTCTTGACTGCAAAGCAGCTGACGTTTGCTCTAACTTTAGCAGCTTTCTTTTCAACCAATGCAGAAAGTGCTATCAAGTTGGGGTAAATGTTTGCTGACTGACTCCCCTGTGTCCACCTGGTTTTTATTGAGTTGTGTTTCATTTGAAGGAGACCCTCTAGATGACCACAAAGAGAAGCATTTGTGATTCTATGTAATAATAAGTGCTTCTCTTTGGGGTAGTCTTGTTGGTGTTTGTTCATCATGGAGTTCTCCCAATGCCAATACTACAGCAGCATCCCCTTTGTAAACACTAGAGGGTGCTGTTTTAACCAAAGTTTTGGTCTGGCACTCTTTGTTTTTGTATGTAGTATGATTCTGTCTTAATTAGGACTCTAAACTGTTCTACATTCAGAAAACCGCATAATAGCTTCATTTGCATGAAATGCTTTAAATGTGTGAAAGGTCCACCCATGCTCAAGAATGCTGAGGCGTTCCAAAGACAATAACAGCAATCAAAGCTTAATAGCCTTTCAATAAATACACGGGTGCCAACGACCACAGCAAATCCAAATGGAAATGGACAAGCTTATAATGGGTGCTGCAAACCAAACTGCTCAGATCAGCTCATCCTAAAAGCAGGCAGCATGCTCCTGGTGTCTCTGTCTGCAGATGACCTCCACTGATGCTAGAGAGTTTTAGTCTTCAACATGGACAAGATTTTCCGCTACTACTACTGTCACTATCGGTACCCTTACAATGGCACTGACTTGTCTGTTGTATTTGGTAAGTGCTATTTGTTGGGGTAGTTTCAAGTGACCAGTGCTTCAGGAGATAATTGACTCTCCGAGTTCTACATGCAATGGTAATTTAATCACATTATTCAACACATTAAGATTACTTCAAATGGGAGCATTGAATGGTCCTGTGTTCATAAGTGCTTCTCTTTGGGGTAGTTTTAATGAAGAATTGTACCGCAGCTAAGGCTCCACCTCTTTTCTATTTCTTGTTTTTTCCCCTTAGAATGAAAATTATTGCACCCATGTACTTCTCATCCCAACTTGTAGCTTTTCAATGCCAAAAGTACAGGGCAACATTTGGCCACTATTTGGCATGCTCCGCTGTACCCACTTTTTTCATTTCCTTGCCCTCTTGACTGCAAAGCAGCTGACGTTTGCTCTAACTTTAGCAGCTTTCTTTTCAACCAATGCAGAAAGTGCTATCAAGTTGGGGTAAATGTTTGCTGACTGACTCCCCTGTGTCCACCTGGTTTTTATTGAGTTGTGTTTCATTTGAAGGAGACCCTCTAGATGACCACAAAGAGAAGCATTTGTGATTCTATGTAATAATAAGTGCTTCTCTTTGGGGTAGTCTTGTTGGTGTTTGTTCATCATGGAGTTCTCCCAATGCCAATACTACAGCAGCATCCCCTTTGTAAACACTAGAGGGTGCTGTTTTAACCAAAGTTTTGGTCTGGCACTCTATGTTTTTGTATGTAGTATGATTCTGTCTTAATTAGGACTCTAAACTGTTCTACATTCAGAAAACCGCATAATAGCTTCATTTGCATGAAATGCTTTAAATGTGTGAAAGGTCCACCCATGCTCAGGAATGCTGAGGCGTTTCAAAGACAATAACAGCAATCAAAGCTTAATAGCCTTTCAATAAATACACGGGTGTCAACGACCACAGCAAATCCAAATGGACATGGACAAGCTTATAATGGGTGCTGCAAACCAAGCTGCTCAGATCAGCTCATCCTGAAAGCAGGCAGCGTGCTCCTGGTGTCTCTGTCTGCAAATGACCTCCACTGATGCTAGAGAGTTTCAGTCTTCAACATGGACAAGATTTTCCGCTACTACTACTGTCACTATCGGTACCCTTACAATGGCACTGACTTGTCTGTTGTATTTGGTAAGTGCTATTTGTTGGGGTAGTTTCAAGTGACCAGTGCTTCAGGAGATAATTGACACTCCGAGTTCTACATGCAATGGTAATTTAATCACAGTTTTCAACACATTAAGATTACTTCAAATGGGAGCATTGATTGGTCCTGTGTTCATAAGTGCTTCTCTTTGGGGTAGTTTTAATGAGGAAATGTACTGCAGCTAAGGCTCCACCTCTTTTCTATTTCTTGTTTTTTCCCCTTAGAATGAAAATTATTGCACCCATGTACTTCTCATCCCAACTTGTAGCTTTTCAATGCCAAAAGTACAGGGCAACATCTGGCCACTATTTGGCATGCTCCGCTGTACCCACTTTTTTCATTTCCTTGCCCTCTTGACTGCAAAGCAGCTGATGTTTGCTCTAACTTTAGCAGCTTTCTTTTCAACCAATGCAGAAAGTGCTATCAAGTTGGGGTAAATGTTTGCTGACTGACTCCCCTGTGTCCAACTGGTTTTTATTGAGTTGTGTTTCATTTGAAGGAGACCCTCTAGATGACTACAAAGAGAAGCATTTGTGATTCTATGTAATAATAAGTGCTTCTCTTTGGGGTAGTCTTGTTGGTGTTTGTTCATCATGGAATTCTCCCAATGCCAATACTACAGCAGCATCCCCTTTGTAAACACTGGAGGGTGCTGTTTTAACCAAAGTTTTGGTCTGGCACTCTTTGTTTTTGTATGTAGTATGATTCTGTCTTAATTAGGACTCTAAACTGTTCTACATTCAGAAAACCGCATAATAGCTTCATTTGCATGAAATGCTTTAAATGTGTGAAAGGTCCACCCATGCTCAAGAATGCTGAGGCGTTCCAAAGATAATAACACAGCAATCAAAGCTTAATAGCCTTTCAATAAATACACAGGTGCCAACGACCACAGCAAATCCAAATGGACATGGACAAGCTTATAATGGGTGCTGCAAACCAAACTGCTCAGATCAGCTCATCCTAAAAGCAGGCAGCATGCTCCTGGTGTCTCTGTCTGCAGATGACCTCCACTGATGCTAGAGAGTTTCAGTCTTCAACATGGACAAGATTTTCCGCTACTACTACTGTCACTATCGGTACCCTTACAATGGCACTGACTTGTCTGTTGTATTTGGTAAGTGCTATTTGTTGGGGTAGTTTCAAGTGACCAGTGCTTCAGGAGATAATTGACACTCCGAGTTCTACATGCAATGGTAATTTAATCACAGTTTTCAACACATTAAGATCACTTCAAATGGGAGCATTGATTGGTCCTGTGTTCATAAGTGCTTCTCTTTGGGGTAGATTTAATGAGGAAATGTACTGCAGCTAAGGCTCCACCTCTTTTCTATTTCTTGTTTTTTCCCCTTAGAATGAAAATTATTGCACCCATGTACTTCTCATCCCAACTTGTAGCTTTTCAATGCCAAAAGTACAGGGCAACATCTGGCCACTATTTGGCATGCTCCGCTGTACCCACTTTTTTCATTTCCTTGCCCTCTTGACTGCAAAGCAGCTGATGTTTGCTCTAACTTTAGCAGCTTTCTTTTCAACCAATGCAGAAAGTGCTATCAAGTTGGGGTAAATGTTTGCTGACTGACTCCCCTGTGTCCACCTGGTTTTTATTGAGTTGTGTTTCATTTGAAGGAGACCCTCTAGATGACTACAAAGAGAAGCATTTGTGATTCTATGTAATAATAAGTGCTTCTCTTTGGGGTAGTCTTGTTGGTGTTTGTTCATCATGGAATTCTCCCAATGCCAATACTACAGCAGCATCCCCTTTGTAAACACTAGAGGGTGCTGTTTTAACCAAAGTTTTGGTCTGGCACTCTTTGTTTTTGTATGTAGTATGATTCTGTCTTAATTAGGACTCTAAACTGTTCTACATTCAGAAAACCACATAATAGCTTCATTTGCATGAAATGCTTTAAATGTGTGAAAGGTCCACCTATGCTCAGGAATGCTGAGGCGTTCCATAGACAATAACAGCAATCAAAGCTTAATAGCCTTTCAATAAATACACGGGTGCCAACGACCACAGCAAATCCAAATGGAAATGGACAAGCTTATAATGGGTGCTGCAAACCAAACTGCTCAGATCAGCTCATCCTAAAAGCAGGCAGCATGCTCCTGGTGTCTCTGTCTGCAGATGACCTCCACTGATGCTAGAGAGTTTCAGTCTTCAACATGGACAAGATTTTCCGCTACTACTACTGTCACTATCGGTACCCTTACAATGGCACTGACTTGTCTGTTGTATTTGGTAAGTGCTATTTGTTGGGGTAGTTTCAAGTGACCAGTGCTTCAGGAGATAATTGACACTCCGAGTTCTACATGCAATGGTAATTTAATCACATTATTCAACACATTAAGATTACTTCAAATGGGAGCATTGAATGGTCCTGTGTTCATAAGTGCTTCTCTTTGGGGTAGTTTTAATGAAGAAATGTACTGCAGCTAAGGCTCCACCTCTTTTCTATATATTGTTTTTTCCCCTTAGAATGAAAATTATTGCACCCATGTACTTCTCATCCCAACTTGTAGCTTTTCAATGCCAAAAGTACAGGGCAACATTTGGCCACTATTTGGCATGCTCCGCTGTACCCACTTTTTTCATTTCCTTTCCCTCTTGACTGCAAAGCAGCTGACGTTTGCTCTAACTTTAGCAGCTTTCTTTTCAACCAATGCAGAAAGTGCTATCAAGTTGGGGTAAATGTTTGCTGACTGACTCCCCTGTGTACACCTGGTTTTTATTGAGTTGTGTTTCATTTGAAGGAGACCCTCTAGATGACTACAAAGAGAAGCATTTGTGATTCTATGTAATAATAAGTGCTTCTCTTTGGGGTAGTCTTGTTGGTGTTTGTTCATCATGGAGTTCTCCCAATGCCAATACTACAGCAGCATCCCCTTTGTAAACACCAGAGGGTGCTGTTTTAACCAAAGTTTTGGTCTGGCACTCTTTGTTTTTGTATGTAGTATGATTCTGTCTTAATTAGGACTCTAAACTGTTCTACATTCAGAAAACCGCATAATAGCTTCATTTGCATGAAATGCTTTAAATGTGTGAAAGGTCCACCCATGCTCAAGAATGCTGAGGCGTTCCAAAGACAATAACAGCAATCAAAGCTTAATAGCCTTTCAATAAATACACGGGTGCCAACGACCACAGCAAATCCAAATGGAAATGGACAAGCTTATAATGGGTGCTGCAAACCAAACTGCTCAGATCAGCTCATCCTAAAAGCAGGCAGCATGCTCCTGGTGTCTCTGTCTGCAGATGACCTCCACTGATGCTAGAGAGTTTTAGTCTTCAACATGGACAAGATTTTCCGCTACTACTACTGTCACTATCGGTACCCTTACAATGGCACTGACTTGTCTGTTGTATTTGGTAAGTGCTATTTGTTGGGGTAGTTTCAAGTGACCAGTGCTTCAGGAGATAATTGACACTCCGAGTTCTACATGCAATGGTAATTTAATCACAGTATTCAACACATTAAAATTACTTCAAATGGGAGCATTGAATGGTCCTGTGTTCATAAGTGCTTCTCTTTGGGGTAGTTTTAATGAGGAAATGTACTGCAGCTAAGGCTCCACCTCTTTTCTATTTCTTGTTTTTTCCCCTTAGAATGAAAATTATTGCACCCATGTACTTCTCATCCCAACTTGTAGCTTTTCAATGCCAAAAGTACAGGGCAACATTTGGCCACTATTTGGCATGCTCCGCAGTACCCACTTTTTTCATTTCCTTGCCCTCTTGACTGCAAAGCAGCTGATGTTTGCTCTAACTTTAGCAGCTTTCTTTTCAACCAATGCAGAGCTATCAAGTTGGGGTAAATGTTTGCTGACTGACTCCACTGTGTCCACCTGGTTATTATTGAGCTGTGTTTCATTTGAAGGACACCCTCTAGATGACTACAAAGAGAAGCATTTGTGATTCTGTGTAAGAATGAGTGCTTCTTTTTGGGGCAGTCTTGTTGGTGATTGTTCATCATGGAGTTCTCCCAAAGCCATTACTACAGCAGCATCCCCTTTGTAAACACTGGAGGGTGCTGTTTTAACCAAAGATTTGGTCTGGCACTCTTTGATTTTGTATGTAGTATGATTCTGTCTTAATTAGGACTCTAAACTGTTCTACATTCAGAAAACCGCATAATAGCTTCATTTGCATGAAATGCTTTAAATGTGTGAAAGGTCCACCCATGCTCAAGAATGCTGAGGCGTTCCAAAGACAATAACAGCAATCAAAGCTTAATAGCCTTTCAATAAATACACAGGTGCCAACGACCACAGCAAATCCAAATGGACATGGACAAGCTTATAATGGGTGCTGCAAACCAAACTGCTCAGATCAGCTCATCCTGAAAGCAGGCAGCATGCTGCTGGTGTCTCTGTCTGCAAATGACCTCCACTGATGCTACAGAGGTTCAGTCTTCAAAATGGACAAGATTTTCAACTACTACTACTGTCACTATCGGTACCCTTACAATGGCACTGACTTGTCTGTTGTATTTAGTAAGTGCTATTTGTTGGGGTAGTTTCAAGTGACCAGTGCTTCAGGAGATAATTGACTCTCCGAGTTCTACATGCAATGGTAATTTAATCACATTATTCAACACATTAAGATTACTTCAAATGGGAGCATTGAATGGTCCTGTGTTCATAAGTGCTTCTCTTTGGGGTAGTTTTAATGAGGAAATGTACTGCAGCTAAGGCTCCACCTCTTTTCTATTTCTTGTTTTTTCCCCTTAGAATGAAAATTATTGCACCCATGTACTTCTCATCCCAACTTGTAGCTTTTCAATGCCAAAAGTACAGGGCAACATTTGGCCACTATTTGGCATGCTCCGCTGTACCCACTTTTTTCATTTCCTTGCCCTCTTGACTGCAAAGCAGCTGATGTTTGCTCTAACTTTAGCAGCTTTCTTTTCAACCAATGCAGAGCTATCAAGTTGGGGTAAATGTTTGCTGACTGACTCCACTGTGTCCACCTGGTTATTATTGAGCTGTGTTTCATTTGAAGGACACCCTCTAGATGACTACAAAAAGAAGCATTTGTGATTCTGTGTAAGAATGAGTGCTTCTCTTTGGGGCAGTCTTGTTGGTGATTGTTCATCATGGAGTTCTCCCAATGCCATTACTACAGCAGCATCCCCTTTGTAAACACTGGAGGGTGCTGTTTTAACCAAAGATTTGGTCTGGCACTCTTTGATTTTGTACGTAGTATGATTCTGTCTGAAATAGGACTCTAACCTGTTCTACATTCAGAAAACAGCATAATAGTTGCATTTGCATGAAATGCTTTAAATGTGTGAAAGGTCCACCCATGCTCAAGAATGCTGAGGCGTTCCAAAGATAATAACACAGCAATCAAAGCTTAATAGCCTTTCAATAAATACACAGGTGCCAACGACCACAGCAAATCCAAATGGACATGGACAAGCTTATAATGGGTGCTGCAAACCAAACTGCTCAGATCAGCTCATCCTAAAAGCAGGCAGCATGCTCCTGGTGTCTCTGTCTGCAGATGACCTCCACTGATGCTAGAGAGTTTCAGTCTTCAACATGGACAAGATTTTCCACTACTACTACTGTCACTATCGGTACCCTTACAATGGCACTGACTTGTCTGTTGTATTTGGTAAGTGCTATTTGTTGGGGTAGTTTCAAGTGACCAGTGCTTCAGGAGATAATTGACACTCCGAGTTCTACATGCAATGGTAATTTAATCACAGTTTTCAACACATTAAGATTACTTCAAATGGGAGCATTGATTGGTCCTGTGTTCATAAGTGCTTCTCTTTGGGGTAGATTTAATGAGGAAATGTACTGCAGCTAAGGCTCCACCTCTTTTCTATTTCTTGTTTTTTCCCCTTAGAATGAAAATTATTGCACCCATGTACTTCTCATCCCAACTTGTAGCTTTTCAATGCCAAAAGTACAGGGCAACATCTGGCCACTATTTGGCATGCTCCGCTGTACCCACTTTTTTCATTTCCTTGCCCTCTTGACTGCAAAGCAGCTGATGTTTGCTCTAACTTTAGCAGCTTTCTTTTCAACCAATGCAGAAAGTGCTATCAAGTTGGGGTAAATGTTTGCTGACTGACTCCCCTGTGTCCACCTGGTTTTTATTGAGTTGTGTTTCATTTGAAGGAGACCCTCTAGATGAACACAAAGAGAAGCATTTGTGATTCTATGTAATAATAAGTGCTTCTCTTTGGGGTAGTCTTGTTGGTGTTTGTTCATCATGGAGTTCTCCCAATGCCAATACTACAGCAGCATCCCCTTTGTAAACACTAGAGGGTGCTGTTTTAACCAAAGTTTTGGTCTGGCACTCTTTGTTTTTGTATGTAGTATGATTCTGTCTTAATTAGGACTCTAAACTGTTCTACATTCAGAAAACCGCATAATAGCTTCATTTGCATGAAATGCTTTAAATGTGTGAAAGGTCCACCCATGCTCAAGAATGCTGAGGCGTTCCAAAGACAATAACAGCAATCAAAGCTTAATAGCCTTTCAATAAATACACGGGTGCCAACGACCACAGCAAATCCAAATGGAAATGGACAAGCTTATAATGGGTGCTGCAAACCAAACTGCTCAGATCAGCTCATCCTAAAAGCAGGCAGCATGCTCCTGGTGTCTCTGTCTGCAGATGACCTCCACTGATGCTAGAGAGTTTTAGTCTTCAACATGGACAAGATTTTCCGCTACTACTACTGTCACTATCGGTACCCTTACAATGGCACTGACTTGTCTGTTGTATTTGGTAAGTGCTATTTGTTGGGGTAGTTTCAAGTGACCAGTGCTTCAGGAGATAATTGACTCTCCGAGTTCTACATGCAATGGTAATTTAATCACATTATTCAACACATTAAGATTACTTCAAATGGGAGCATTGAATGGTCCTGTGTTCATAAGTGCTTCTCTTTGGGGTAGTTTTAATGAAGAATTGTACCGCAGCTAAGGCTCCACCTCTTTTCTATTTCTTGTTTTTTCCCCTTAGAATGAAAATTATTGCACCCATGTACTTCTCATCCCAACTTGTAGCTTTTCAATGCCAAAAGTACAGGGCAACATTTGGCCACTATTTGGCATGCTCCGCTGTACCCACTTTTTTCATTTCCTTGCCCTCTTGACTGCAAAGCAGCTGACGTTTGCTCTAACTTTAGCAGCTTTCTTTTCAACCAATGCAGAAAGTGCTATCAAGTTGGGGTAAATGTTTGCTGACTGACTCCCCTGTGTCCACCTGGTTTTTATTGAGTTGTGTTTCATTTGAAGGAGACCCTCTAGATGACCACAAAGAGAAGCATTTGTGATTCTATGTAATAATAAGTGCTTCTCTTTGGGGTAGTCTTGTTGGTGTTTGTTCATCATGGAGTTCTCCCAATGCCAATACTACAGCAGCATCCCCTTTGTAAACACTAGAGGGTGCTGTTTTAACCAAAGTTTTGGTCTGGCACTCTATGTTTTTGTATGTAGTATGATTCTGTCTTAATTAGGACTCTAAACTGTTCTACATTCAGAAAACCGCATAATAGCTTCATTTGCATGAAATGCTTTAAATGTGTGAAAGGTCCACCCATGCTCAGGAATGCTGAGGCGTTTCAAAGACAATAACAGCAATCAAAGCTTAATAGCCTTTCAATAAATACACGGGTGTCAACGACCACAGCAAATCCAAATGGACATGGACAAGCTTATAATGGGTGCTGCAAACCAAGCTGCTCAGATCAGCTCATCCTGAAAGCAGGCAGCGTGCTCCTGGTGTCTCTGTCTGCAAATGACCTCCACTGATGCTAGAGAGTTTCAGTCTTCAACATGGACAAGATTTTCCGCTACTACTACTGTCACTATCGGTACCCTTACAATGGCACTGACTTGTCTGTTGTATTTGGTAAGTGCTATTTGTTGGGGTAGTTTCAAGTGACCAGTGCTTCAGGAGATAATTGACACTCCGAGTTCTACATGCAATGGTAATTTAATCACAGTTTTCAACACATTAAGATTACTTCAAATGGGAGCATTGATTGGTCCTGTGTTCATAAGTGCTTCTCTTTGGGGTAGTTTTAATGAAGAAATGTACTGCAGCTAAGGCTCCACCTCTTTTCTATTTCTTGTTTTTTCCCCTTAGAATGAAAATTATTGCACCCATGTACTTCTCATCCCAACTTGTAGCTTTTCAATGCCAAAAGTACAGGGCAACATCTGGCCACTATTTGGCATGCTCCGCTGTACCCACTTTTTTCATTTCCTTGCCCTCTTGACTGCAAAGCAGCTGATGTTTGCTCTAACTTTAGCAGCTTTCTTTTCAACCAATGCAGAAAGTGCTATCAAGTTGGGGTAAATGTTTGCTGACTGACTCCCCTGTGTCCAACTGGTTTTATTGAGTTGTGTTTCATTTGAAGGAGACCCTCTAGATGACTACAAAGAGAAGCATTTGTGATTCTATGTAATAATAAGTGCTTCTCTTTGGGGTAGTCTTGTTGGTGTTTGTTCATCATGGAATTCTCCCAATGCCAATACTACAGCAGCATCCCCTTTGTAAACACTGGAGGGTGCTGTTTTAACCAAAGTTTTGGTCTGGCACTCTTTGTTTTTGTATGTAGTATGATTCTGTCTTAATTAGGACTCTAAACTGTTCTACATTCAGAAAACCGCATAATAGCTTCATTTGCATGAAATGCTTTAAATGTGTGAAAGGTCCACCCATGCTCAAGAATGCTGAGGCGTTCCAAAGATAATAACACAGCAATCAAAGCTTAATAGCCTTTCAATAAATACACAGGTGCCAACGACCACAGCAAATCCAAATGGACATGGACAAGCTTATAATGGGTGCTGCAAACCAAACTGCTCAGATCAGCTCATCCTAAAAGCAGGCAGCATGCTCCTGGTGTCTCTGTCTGCAGATGACCTCCACTGATGCTAGAGAGTTTCAGTCTTCAACATGGACAAGATTTTCCGCTACTACTACTGTCACTATCGGTACCCTTACAATGGCACTGACTTGTCTGTTGTATTTGGTAAGTGCTATTTGTTGGGGTAGTTTCAAGTGACCAGTGCTTCAGGAGATAATTGACACTCCGAGTTCTACATGCAATGGTAATTTAATCACAGTTTTCAACACATTAAGATTACTTCAAATGGGAGCATTGATTGGTCCTGTGTTCATAAGTGCTTCTCTTTGGGGTAGATTTAATGAGGAAATGTACTGCAGCTAAGGCTCCACCTCTTTTCTATTTCTTGTTTTTTCCCCTTAGAATGAAAATTATTGCACCCATGTACTTCTCATCCCAACTTGTAGCTTTTCAATGCCAAAAGTACAGGGCAACATCTGGCCACTATTTGGCATGCTCCGCTGTACCCACTTTTTTCATTTCCTTGCCCTCTTGACTGCAAAGCAGCTGATGTTTGCTCTAACTTTAGCAGCTTTCTTTTCAACCAATGCAGAAAGTGCTATCAAGTTGGGGTAAATGTTTGCTGACTGACTCCCCTGTGTCCACCTGGTTTTTATTGAGTTGTGTTTCATTTGAAGGAGACCCTCTAGATGACTACAAAGAGAAGCATTTGTGATTCTATGTAATAATAAGTGCTTCTCTTTGGGGTAGTCTTGTTGGTGTTTGTTCATCATGGAATTCTCCCAATGCCAATACTACAGCAGCATCCCCTTTGTAAACACTAGAGGGTGCTGTTTTAACCAAAGTTTTGGTCTGGCACTCTTTGTTTTTGTATGTAGTATGATTCTGTCTTAATTAGGACTCTAAACTGTTCTACATTCAGAAAACCACATAATAGCTTCATTTGCATGAAATGCTTTAAATGTGTGAAAGGTCCACCTATGCTCAGGAATGCTGAGGCGTTCCATAGACAATAACAGCAATCAAAGCTTAATAGCCTTTCAATAAATACACGGGTGCCAACGACCACAGCAAATCCAAATGGAAATGGACAAGCTTATAATGGGTGCTGCAAACCAAACTGCTCAGATCAGCTCATCCTAAAAGCAGGCAGCATGCTCCTGGTGTCTCTGTCTGCAGATGACCTCCACTGATGCTAGAGAGTTTCAGTCTTCAACATGGACAAGATTTTCCGCTACTACTACTGTCACTATCGGTACCCTTACAATGGCACTGACTTGTCTGTTGTATTTGGTAAGTGCTATTTGTTGGGGTAGTTTCAAGTGACCAGTGCTTCAGGAGATAATTGACACTCCGAGTTCTACATGCAATGGTAATTTAATCACATTATTCAACACATTAAGATTACTTCAAATGGGAGCATTGAATGGTCCTGTGTTCATAAGTGCTTCTCTTTGGGGTAGATTTAATGAGGAAATGTACTGCAGCTAAGGCTCCACCTCTTTTCTATTTCTTGTTTTTTCCCCTTAGAATGAAAATTATTGCACCCATGTACTTCTCATCCCAACTTGTAGCTTTTCAATGCCAAAAGTACAGGGCAACATCTGGCCACTATTTGGCATGCTCCGCTGTACCCACTTTTTTCATTTCCTTGCCCTCTTGACTGCAAAGCAGCTGATGTTTGCTCTAACTTTAGCAGCTTTCTTTTCAACCAATGCAGAAAGTGCTATCAAGTTGGGGTAAATGTTTGCTGACTGACTCCCCTGTGTCCACCTGGTTTTTATTGAGTTGTGTTTCATTTGAAGGAGACCCTCTAGATGACTACAAAGAGAAGCATTTGTGATTCTATGTAATAATAAGTGCTTCTCTTTGGGGTAGTCTTGTTGGTGTTTGTTCATCATGGAATTCTCCCAATGCCAATACTACAGCAGCATCCCCTTTGTAAACACTAGAGGGTGCTGTTTTAACCAAAGTTTTGGTCTGGCACTCTTTGTTTTTGTATGTAGTATGATTCTGTCTTAATTAGGACTCTAAACTGTTCTACATTCAGAAAACCACATAATAGCTTCATTTGCATGAAATGCTTTAAATGTGTGAAAGGTCCACCTATGCTCAGGAATGCTGAGGCGTTCCATAGACAATAACAGCAATCAAAGCTTAATAGCCTTTCAATAAATACACGGGTGCCAACGACCACAGCAAATCCAAATGGAAATGGACAAGCTTATAATGGGTGCTGCAAACCAAACTGCTCAGATCAGCTCATCCTAAAAGCAGGCAGCATGCTCCTGGTGTCTCTGTCTGCAGATGACCTCCACTGATGCTAGAGAGTTTCAGTCTTCAACATGGACAAGATTTTCCGCTACTACTACTGTCACTATCGGTACCCTTACAATGGCACTGACTTGTCTGTTGTATTTGGTAAGTGCTATTTGTTGGGGTAGTTTCAAGTGACCAGTGCTTCAGGAGATAATTGACACTCCGAGTTCTACATGCAATGGTAATTTAATCACATTATTCAACACATTAAGATTACTTCAAATGGGAGCATTGAATGGTCCTGTGTTCATAAGTGCTTCTCTTTGGGGTAGTTTTAATGAAGAAATGTACTGCAGCTAAGGCTCCACCTCTTTTCTATATATTGTTTTTTCCCCTTAGAATGAAAATTATTGCACCCATGTACTTCTCATCCCAACTTGTAGCTTTTCAATGCCAAAAGTACAGGGCAACATTTGGCCACTATTTGGCATGCTCCGCTGTACCCACTTTTTTCATTTCCTTTCCCTCTTGACTGCAAAGCAGCTGACGTTTGCTCTAACTTTAGCAGCTTTCTTTTCAACCAATGCAGAAAGTGCTATCAAGTTGGGGTAAATGTTTGCTGACTGACTCCCCTGTGTACACCTGGTTTTTATTGAGTTGTGTTTCATTTGAAGGAGACCCTCTAGATGACTACAAAGAGAAGCATTTGTGATTCTATGTAATAATAAGTGCTTCTCTTTGGGGTAGTCTTGTTGGTGTTTGTTCATCATGGAGTTCTCCCAATGCCAATACTACAGCAGCATCCCCTTTGTAAACACCAGAGGGTGCTGTTTTAACCAAAGTTTTGGTCTGGCACTCTTTGTTTTTGTATGTAGTATGATTCTGTCTTAATTAGGACTCTAAACTGTTCTACATTCAGAAAACCGCATAATAGCTTCATTTGCATGAAATGCTTTAAATGTGTGAAAGGTCCACCCATGCTCAAGAATGCTGAGGCGTTCCAAAGACAATAACAGCAATCAAAGCTTAATAGCCTTTCAATAAATACACGGGTGCCAACGACCACAGCAAATCCAAATGGAAATGGACAAGCTTATAATGGGTGCTGCAAACCAAACTGCTCAGATCAGCTCATCCTAAAAGCAGGCAGCATGCTCCTGGTGTCTCTGTCTGCAGATGACCTCCACTGATGCTAGAGAGTTTTAGTCTTCAACATGGACAAGATTTTCCGCTACTACTACTGTCACTATCGGTACCCTTACAATGGCACTGACTTGTCTGTTGTATTTGGTAAGTGCTATTTGTTGGGGTAGTTTCAAGTGACCAGTGCTTCAGGAGATAATTGACACTCCGAGTTCTACATGCAATGGTAATTTAATCACAGTATTCAACACATTAAAATTACTTCAAATGGGAGCATTGAATGGTCCTGTGTTCATAAGTGCTTCTCTTTGGGGTAGTTTTAATGAGGAAATGTACTGCAGCTAAGGCTCCACCTCTTTTCTATTTCTTGTTTTTTCCCCTTAGAATGAAAATTATTGCACCCATGTACTTCTCATCCCAACTTGTAGCTTTTCAATGCCAAAAGTACAGGGCAACATTTGGCCACTATTTGGCATGCTCCGCAGTACCCACTTTTTTCATTTCCTTGCCCTCTTGACTGCAAAGCAGCTGATGTTTGCTCTAACTTTAGCAGCTTTCTTTTCAACCAATGCAGAGCTATCAAGTTGGGGTAAATGTTTGCTGACTGACTCCACTGTGTCCACCTGGTTATTATTGAGCTGTGTTTCATTTGAAGGACACCCTCTAGATGACTACAAAAAGAAGCATTTGTGATTCTGTGTAAGAATGAGTGCTTCTCTTTGGGGCAGTCTTGTTGGTGATTGTTCATCATGGAGTTCTCCCAATGCCATTACTACAGCAGCATCCCCTTTGTAAACACTGGAGGGTGCTGTTTTAACCAAAGATTTGGTCTGGCACTCTTTGATTTTGTACGTAGTATGATTCTGTCTTAAATAGGACTCTAACCTGTTCTACATTCAGAAAACAGCATAATAGTTGCATTTGCATGAAATGCTTTAAATGTGTGAAAGGTCCACCCATGCTCAAGAATGCTGAGGCGTTCCAAAGATAATAACACAGCAATCAAAGCTTAATAGCCTTTCAATAAATACACAGGTGCCAACGACCACAGCAAATCCAAATGGACATGGACAAGCTTATAATGGGTGCTGCAAACCAAACTGCTCAGATCAGCTCATCCTAAAAGCAGGCAGCATGCTCCTGGTGTCTCTGTCTGCAGATGACCTCCACTGATGCTAGAGAGTTTCAGTCTTCAACATGGACAAGATTTTCCGCTACTACTACTGTCACTATCGGTACCCTTACAATGGCACTGACTTGTCTGTTGTATTTGGTAAGTGCTATTTGTTGGGGTAGTTTCAAGTGACCAGTGCTTCAGGAGATAATTGACACTCCGAGTTCTACATGCAATGGTAATTTAATCACAGTTTTCAACACATTAAGATTACTTCAAATGGGAGCATTGATTGGTCCTGTGTTCATAAGTGCTTCTCTTTGGGGTAGATTTAATGAGGAAATGTACTGCAGCTAAGGCTCCACCTCTTTTCTATTTCTTGTTTTTTCCCCTTAGAATGAAAATTATTGCACCCATGTACTTCTCATCCCAACTTGTAGCTTTTCAATGCCAAAAGTACAGGGCAACATCTGGCCACTATTTGGCATGCTCCGCTGTACCCACTTTTTTCATTTCCTTGCCCTCTTGACTGCAAAGCAGCTGACGTTTGCTCTAACTTTAGCAGCTTTCTTTTCAACCAATGCAGAAAGTGCTATCAAGTTGGGGTAAATGTTTGCTGACTGACTCCCCTGTGTCCACCTGGTTTTTATTGAGTTGTGTTTCATTTGAAGGAGACCCTCTAGATGACCACAAAGAGAAGCATTTGTGATTCTATGTAATAATAAGTGCTTCTCTTTGGGGTAGTCTTGTTGGTGTTTGTTCATCATGGAATTCTCCCAATGCCAATACTACAGCAGCATCCCCTTTGTAAACACTAGAGGGTGCTGTTTTAACCAAAGTTTTGGTCTGGCACTCTTTGTTTTTGTATGTAGTATGATTCTGTCTTAATTAGGACTCTAAACTGTTCTACATTCAGAAAACCACATAATAGCTTCATTTGCATGAAATGCTTTAAATGTGTGAAAGGTCCACCTATGCTCAGGAATGCTGAGGCGTTCCATAGACAATAACAGCAATCAAAGCTTAATAGCCTTTCAATAAATACACGGGTGCCAACGACCACAGCAAATCCAAATGGAAATGGACAAGCTTATAATGGGTGCTGCAAACCAAACTGCTCAGATCAGCTCATCCTAAAAGCAGGCAGCATGCTCCTGGTGTCTCTGTCTGCAGATGACCTCCACTGATGCTAGAGAGTTTCAGTCTTCAACATGGACAAGATTTTCCGCTACTACTACTGTCACTATCGGTACCCTTACAATGGCACTGACTTGTCTGTTGTATTTGGTAAGTGCTATTTGTTGGGGTAGTTTCAAGTGACCAGTGCTTCAGGAGATAATTGACACTCCGAGTTCTACATGCAATGGTAATTTAATCACATTATTCAACACATTAAGATTACTTCAAATGGGAGCATTGAATGGTCCTGTGTTCATAAGTGCTTCTCTTTGGGGTAGTTTTAATGAAGAAATGTACTGCAGCTAAGGCTCCACCTCTTTTCTATATATTGTTTTTTCCCCTTAGAATGAAAATTATTGCACCCATGTACTTCTCATCCCAACTTGTAGCTTTTCAATGCCAAAAGTACAGGGCAACATTTGGCCACTATTTGGCATGCTCCGCTGTACCCACTTTTTTAATTTCCTTTCCCTCTTGACTGCAAAGCAGCTGACGTTTGCTCTAACTTTAGCAGCTTTCTTTTCAACCAATGCAGAAAGTGCTATCAAGTTGGGGTAAATGTTTGCTGACTGACTCCCCTGTGTACACCTGGTTTTTATTGAGTTGTGTTTCATTTGAAGGAGACCCTCTAGATGACTACAAAGAGAAGCATTTGTGATTCTATGTAATAATAAGTGCTTCTCTTTGGGGTAGTCTTGTTGGTGTTTGTTCATCATGGAGTTCTCCCAATGCCAATACTACAGCAGCATCCCCTTTGTAAACACCAGAGGGTGCTGTTTTAACCAAAGTTTTGGTCTGGCACTCTTTGTTTTTGTATGTAGTATGATTCTGTCTTAATTAGGACTCTAAACTGTTCTACATTCAGAAAACCGCATAATAGCTTCATTTGCATGAAATGCTTTAAATGTGTGAAAGGTCCACCCATGCTCAAGAATGCTGAGGCGTTCCAAAGACAATAACAGCAATCAAAGCTTAATAGCCTTTCAATAAATACACGGGTGCCAACGACCACAGCAAATCCAAATGGAAATGGACAAGCTTATAATGGGTGCTGCAAACCAAACTGCTCAGATCAGCTCATCCTAAAAGCAGGCAGCATGCTCCTGGTGTCTCTGTCTGCAGATGACCTCCACTGATGCTAGAGAGTTTTAGTCTTCAACATGGACAAGATTTTCCGCTACTACTACTGTCACTATCGGTACCCTTACAATGGCACTGACTTGTCTGTTGTATTTGGTAAGTGCTATTTGTTGGGGTAGTTTCAAGTGACCAGTGCTTCAGGAGATAATTGACACTCCGAGTTCTACATGCAATGGTAATTTAATCACAGTATTCAACACATTAAAATTACTTCAAATGGGAGCATTGAATGGTCCTGTGTTCATAAGTGCTTCTCTTTGGGGTAGTTTTAATGAGGAAATGTACTGCAGCTAAGGCTCCACCTCTTTTCTATTTCTTGTTTTTTCCCCTTAGAATGAAAATTATTGCACCCATGTACTTCTCATCCCAACTTGTAGCTTTTCAATGCCAAAAGTACAGGGCAACATTTGGCCACTATTTGGCATGCTCCGCAGTACCCACTTTTTTCATTTCCTTGCCCTCTTGACTGCAAAGCAGCTGATGTTTGCTCTAACTTTAGCAGCTTTCTTTTCAACCAATGCAGAGCTATCAAGTCGGGGTAAATGTTTGCTGACTGACTCCACTGTGTCCACCTGGTTATTATTGAGCTGTGTTTCATTTGAAGGACACCCTCTAGATGACTACAAAGAGAAGCATTTGTGATTCTGTGTAAGAATGAGTGCTTCTTTTTGGGGCAGTCTTGTTGGTGATTGTTCATCATGGAGTTCTCCCAAAGCCATTACTACAGCAGCATCCCCTTTGTAAACACTGGAGGGTGCTGTTTTAACCAAAGATTTGGTCTGGCACTCTTTGATTTTGTATGTAGTATGATTCTGTCTTAATTAGGACTCTAAACTGTTCTACATTCAGAAAACCGCATAATAGCTTCATTTGCATGAAATGCTTTAAATGTGTGAAAGGTCCACCCATGCTCAAGAATGCTGAGGCGTTCCAAAGACAATAACAGCAATCAAAGCTTAATAGCCTTTCAATAAATACACAGGTGCCAACGACCACAGCAAATCCAAATGGACATGGACAAGCTTATAATGGGTGCTGCAAACCAAACTGCTCAGATCAGCTCATCCTGAAAGCAGGCAGCATGCTCCTGGTGTCTCTGTCTGCAGATGACCTCCACTGATGCTAGAGAGTTTCAGTCTTCAACATGGACAAGATTTTCCGCTACTACTACTGTCACTATCGGTACCCTTACAATGGCACTGACTTGTCTGTTGTATTTGGTAAGTGCTATTTGTTGGGGTAGTTTCAAGTGACCAGTGCTTCAGGAGATAATTGACACTCCGAGTTCTACATGCAATGGTAATTTAATCACATTATTCAAAACATTAAGATTACTTCAAATGGGAGCATTGAATGGTCCTGTGTTCATAAGTGCTTCTCTTTGGGGTAGTTTTAATGAAGAAATGTACTGCAGCTAAGGCTCCACCTCTTTTCTATTTCTTGTTTTTTCCCCTTAGAATGAAAATTATTGCACCCATGTACTTCTCATCCCAACTTGTAGCTTTTCAATGCCAAAAGTACAGGGCAACATTTGGCCACTATTTGGCATGCTCCGCTGTACCCACTTTTTTTCATTTCCTTTCCCTCTTCACTGCAAAGCAGCTGACGTTTGCTCTAACTTTAGCAGCTTTCTTTTCAACCAATGCAGAAAGTGCTATCAAGTTGGGGTAAATGTTTGCTGACTGACTCCACTGTGTCCACCTGGTTTTTATTGAGTTGTGTTTCATTTGAAGGAGACCCTCTAGATGACTACAAAGAGAAGCATTTGTGATTCTGTGTAAGAATGAGTGTTTCTCTTAGGGGCAGTCTTGTTGGTGATTGTTCATCATGGAGTTCTCCCAATGCCATTACTACAGCATTATCCCCTTTGTAAACACTGGAGGGTGCTGTTTTAACCAAAGATTTGGTCTGGCACTCTTTGATTTTATACGTAGTATGATTCTGTCTTAAATAGGACTCTAAACTGTTCTACATTCAGAAAACCGCATAATAGCTTCATTTGCATGAAATGCTTTAAATGTGTGAAAGGTCCACCCATGCTCAGGAATGCTGAGGTGTTCCAAAGACAATAACAGCAATCAAAGCTTAATAGCCTTTCAATAAATACACGGGTGCCAACGACCACAGCAAATCTAAATGGACATGGACAAGCTTATAATGGGTGCTGCAAACCAAGCTGCTCAGATCAGCTCATCCTGAAAGCAGGCTGCGTGCTCCTGGTGTCTCTGTCTGCAAATGACCTCCACTGATGCTACAGAGGTTCAGTCTTCAAAATGGACAAGATTTTCAACTACTACTACTGTCACTATCGGTACCCTTACAATGGCACTGACTTGTCTGTTGTATTTGGTAAGTGCTATTTGTTGGGGTAGTTTCAAGTGACCAGTGCTTCAGGAGATAATTGACTCTCCGAGTTCTACATGCAATGGTAATTTAATCACAGTATTCAACACATTAAGATTACTTCAAATGGGAGCATTGAATGGTCCTGTGTTCATAAGTGCTTCTCTTTGGGGTAGTTTTAATGAGGAAATGTACTGCAGCTAAGGCTCCACCTCTTTTCTATTTCTTGTTTTTTCCCCTTAGAATGAAAATTATTGCACCCATGTACTTCTCATCCCAACTTGTAGCTTTTCAATGCCAAAAGTACAGGGCAACATTTGGCCACTATTTGGCATGCTCCGCAGTACCCACTTTTTTCATTTCCTTGCCCTCTTGACTGCAAAGCAGCTGATGTTTGCTCTAACTTTAGCAGCTTTCTTTTCAACCAATGCAGAAAGTGCTATCAAGTTGGGGTAAATGTTTGCTGACTGACTCCCCTGTGTCCACCTGGTTTTTATTGAGTTGTGTTTCATTTGAAGGAGACCCTCTAGATGACTACAAAGAGAAGCATTTGTGATTCTATGTAATAATAAGTGCTTCTCTTTGGGGTAGTCTTGTTGGTGTTTGTTCATCATGGAATTCTCCCAATGCCAATACTACAGCAGCATCCCCTTTGTAAACACTAGAGGGTGCTGTTTTAACCAAAGTTTTGGTCTGGCACTCTTTGTTTTTGTATGTAGTATGATTCTGTCTTAATTAGGACTCTAAACTGTTCTACATTCAGAAAACCACATAATAGCTTCATTTGCATGAAATGCTTTAAATGTGTGAAAGGTCCACCTATGCTCAGGAATGCTGAGGCGTTCCATAGACAATAACAGCAATCAAAGCTTAATAGCCTTTCAATAAATACACGGGTGCCAACGACCACAGCAAATCCAAATGGAAATGGACAAGCTTATAATGGGTGCTGCAAACCAAACTGCTCAGATCAGCTCATCCTAAAAGCAGGCAGCATGCTCCTGGTGTCTCTGTCTGCAGATGACCTCCACTGATGCTAGAGAGTTTCAGTCTTCAACATGGACAAGATTTTCCGCTACTACTACTGTCACTATCGGTACCCTTACAATGGCACTGACTTGTCTGTTGTATTTGGTAAGTGCTATTTGTTGGGGTAGTTTCAAGTGACCAGTGCTTCAGGAGATAATTGACACTCCGAGTTCTACATGCAATGGTAATTTAATCACATTATTCAACACATTAAGATTACTTCAAATGGGAGCATTGAATGGTCCTGTGTTCATAAGTGCTTCTCTTTGGGGTAGATTTAATGAGGAAATGTACTGCAGCTAAGGCTCCACCTCTTTTCTATTTCTTGTTTTTTCCCCTTAGAATGAAAATTATTGCACCCATGTACTTCTCATCCCAACTTGTAGCTTTTCAATGCCAAAAGTACAGGGCAACATCTGGCCACTATTTGGCATGCTCCGCTGTACCCACTTTTTTCATTTCCTTGCCCTCTTGACTGCAAAGCAGCTGATGTTTGCTCTAACTTTAGCAGCTTTCTTTTCAACCAATGCAGAAAGTGCTATCAAGTTGGGGTAAATGTTTGCTGACTGACTCCCCTGTGTCCACCTGGTTTTTATTGAGTTGTGTTTCATTTGAAGGAGACCCTCTAGATGACTACAAAGAGAAGCATTTGTGATTCTATGTAATAATAAGTGCTTCTCTTTGGGGTAGTCTTGTTGGTGTTTGTTCATCATGGAATTCTCCCAATGCCAATACTACAGCAGCATCCCCTTTGTAAACACTAGAGGGTGCTGTTTTAACCAAAGTTTTGGTCTGGCACTCTTTGTTTTTGTATGTAGTATGATTCTGTCTTAATTAGGACTCTAAACTGTTCTACATTCAGAAAACCACATAATAGCTTCATTTGCATGAAATGCTTTAAATGTGTGAAAGGTCCACCTATGCTCAGGAATGCTGAGGCGTTCCATAGACAATAACAGCAATCAAAGCTTAATAGCCTTTCAATAAATACACGGGTGCCAACGACCACAGCAAATCCAAATGGAAATGGACAAGCTTATAATGGGTGCTGCAAACCAAACTGCTCAGATCAGCTCATCCTAAAAGCAGGCAGCATGCTCCTGGTGTCTCTGTCTGCAGATGACCTCCACTGATGCTAGAGAGTTTCAGTCTTCAACATGGACAAGATTTTCCGCTACTACTACTGTCACTATCGGTACCCTTACAATGGCACTGACTTGTCTGTTGTATTTGGTAAGTGCTATTTGTTGGGGTAGTTTCAAGTGACCAGTGCTTCAGGAGATAATTGACACTCCGAGTTCTACATGCAATGGTAATTTAATCACATTATTCAACACATTAAGATTACTTCAAATGGGAGCATTGAATGGTCCTGTGTTCATAAGTGCTTCTCTTTGGGGTAGTTTTAATGAAGAAATGTACTGCAGCTAAGGCTCCACCTCTTTTCTATATATTGTTTTTTCCCCTTAGAATGAAAATTATTGCACCCATGTACTTCTCATCCCAACTTGTAGCTTTTCAATGCCAAAAGTACAGGGCAACATTTGGCCACTATTTGGCATGCTCCGCTGTACCCACTTTTTTCATTTCCTTTCCCTCTTGACTGCAAAGCAGCTGACGTTTGCTCTAACTTTAGCAGCTTTCTTTTCAACCAATGCAGAAAGTGCTATCAAGTTGGGGTAAATGTTTGCTGACTGACTCCCCTGTGTACACCTGGTTTTTATTGAGTTGTGTTTCATTTGAAGGAGACCCTCTAGATGACTACAAAGAGAAGCATTTGTGATTCTATGTAATAATAAGTGCTTCTCTTTGGGGTAGTCTTGTTGGTGTTTGTTCATCATGGAGTTCTCCCAATGCCAATACTACAGCAGCATCCCCTTTGTAAACACCAGAGGGTGCTGTTTTAACCAAAGTTTTGGTCTGGCACTCTTTGTTTTTGTATGTAGTATGATTCTGTCTTAATTAGGACTCTAAACTGTTCTACATTCAGAAAACCGCATAATAGCTTCATTTGCATGAAATGCTTTAAATGTGTGAAAGGTCCACCCATGCTCAAGAATGCTGAGGCGTTCCAAAGACAATAACAGCAATCAAAGCTTAATAGCCTTTCAATAAATACACGGGTGCCAACGACCACAGCAAATCCAAATGGAAATGGACAAGCTTATAATGGGTGCTGCAAACCAAACTGCTCAGATCAGCTCATCCTAAAAGCAGGCAGCATGCTCCTGGTGTCTCTGTCTGCAGATGACCTCCACTGATGCTAGAGAGTTTTAGTCTTCAACATGGACAAGATTTTCCGCTACTACTACTGTCACTATCGGTACCCTTACAATGGCACTGACTTGTCTGTTGTATTTGGTAAGTGCTATTTGTTGGGGTAGTTTCAAGTGACCAGTGCTTCAGGAGATAATTGACACTCCGAGTTCTACATGCAATGGTAATTTAATCACAGTATTCAACACATTAAAATTACTTCAAATGGGAGCATTGAATGGTCCTGTGTTCATAAGTGCTTCTCTTTGGGGTAGTTTTAATGAGGAAATGTACTGCAGCTAAGGCTCCACCTCTTTTCTATTTCTTGTTTTTTCCCCTTAGAATGAAAATTATTGCACCCATGTACTTCTCATCCCAACTTGTAGCTTTTCAATGCCAAAAGTACAGGGCAACATTTGGCCACTATTTGGCATGCTCCGCAGTACCCACTTTTTTCATTTCCTTGCCCTCTTGACTGCAAAGCAGCTGATGTTTGCTCTAACTTTAGCAGCTTTCTTTTCAACCAATGCAGAGCTATCAAGTTGGGGTAAATGTTTGCTGACTGACTCCACTGTGTCCACCTGGTTATTATTGAGCTGTGTTTCATTTGAAGGACACCCTCTAGATGACTACAAAAAGAAGCATTTGTGATTCTGTGTAAGAATGAGTGCTTCTCTTTGGGGCAGTCTTGTTGGTGATTGTTCATCATGGAGTTCTCCCAATGCCATTACTACAGCAGCATCCCCTTTGTAAACACTGGAGGGTGCTGTTTTAACCAAAGATTTGGTCTGGCACTCTTTGATTTTGTACGTAGTATGATTCTGTCTTAAATAGGACTCTAACCTGTTCTACATTCAGAAAACAGCATAATAGTTGCATTTGCATGAAATGCTTTAAATGTGTGAAAGGTCCACCCATGCTCAAGAATGCTGAGGCGTTCCAAAGATAATAACACAGCAATCAAAGCTTAATAGCCTTTCAATAAATACACAGGTGCCAACGACCACAGCAAATCCAAATGGACATGGACAAGCTTATAATGGGTGCTGCAAACCAAACTGCTCAGATCAGCTCATCCTAAAAGCAGGCAGCATGCTCCTGGTGTCTCTGTCTGCAGATGACCTCCACTGATGCTAGAGAGTTTCAGTCTTCAACATGGACAAGATTTTCCGCTACTACTACTGTCACTATCGGTACCCTTACAATGGCACTGACTTGTCTGTTGTATTTGGTAAGTGCTATTTGTTGGGGTAGTTTCAAGTGACCAGTGCTTCAGGAGATAATTGACACTCCGAGTTCTACATGCAATGGTAATTTAATCACAGTTTTCAACACATTAAGATTACTTCAAATGGGAGCATTGATTGGTCCTGTGTTCATAAGTGCTTCTCTTTGGGGTAGATTTAATGAGGAAATGTACTGCAGCTAAGGCTCCACCTCTTTTCTATTTCTTGTTTTTTCCCCTTAGAATGAAAATTATTGCACCCATGTACTTCTCATCCCAACTTGTAGCTTTTCAATGCCAAAAGTACAGGGCAACATCTGGCCACTATTTGGCATGCTCCGCTGTACCCACTTTTTTCATTTCCTTGCCCTCTTGACTGCAAAGCAGCTGATGTTTGCTCTAACTTTAGCAGCTTTCTTTTCAACCAATGCAGAAAGTGCTATCAAGTTGGGGTAAATGTTTGCTGACTGACTCCCCTGTGTCCACCTGGTTTTTATTGAGTTGTGTTTCATTTGAAGGAGACCCTCTAGATGACCACAAAGAGAAGCATTTGTGATTCTATGTAATAATAAGTGCTTCTCTTTGGGGTAGTCTTGTTGGTGTTTGTTCATCATGGAGTTCTCCCAATGCCAATACTACAGCAGCATCCCCTTTGTAAACACTAGAGGGTGCTGTTTTAACCAAAGTTTTGGTCTGGCACTCTTTGTTTTTGTATGTAGTATGAT
This sequence comes from Spinibarbus caldwelli, assembly GCA_039654775.1. Lineage (NCBI taxonomy): Eukaryota > Metazoa > Chordata > Actinopteri > Cypriniformes > Cyprinidae > Spinibarbus > Spinibarbus caldwelli. The sequence goes on from CM077229.1 coordinate 22,929,932, forward strand.
TCTGTCTTAATTAGGACTCTAAACTGTTCTACATTCAGAAAACCGCATAATAGCTTCATTTGCATGAAATGCTTTAAATGTGTGAAAGGTCCACCCATGCTCAAGAATGCTGAGGCGTTCCAAAGACAATAACAGCAATCAAAGCTTAATAGCCTTTCAATAAATACACGGGTGCCAACGACCACAGCAAATCCAAATGGAAATGGACAAGCTTATAATGGGTGCTGCAAACCAAACTGCTCAGATCAGCTCATCCTAAAAGCAGGCAGCATGCTCCTGGTGTCTCTGTCTGCAGATGACCTCCACTGATGCTAGAGAGTTTTAGTCTTCAACATGGACAAGATTTTCCGCTACTACTACTGTCACTATCGGTACCCTTACAATGGCACTGACTTGTCTGTTGTATTTGGTAAGTGCTATTTGTTGGGGTAGTTTCAAGTGACCAGTGCTTCAGGAGATAATTGACTCTCCGAGTTCTACATGCAATGGTAATTTAATCACATTATTCAACACATTAAGATTACTTCAAATGGGAGCATTGAATGGTCCTGTGTTCATAAGTGCTTCTCTTTGGGGTAGTTTTAATGAAGAATTGTACCGCAGCTAAGGCTCCACCTCTTTTCTATTTCTTGTTTTTTCCCCTTAGAATGAAAATTATTGCACCCATGTACTTCTCATCCCAACTTGTAGCTTTTCAATGCCAAAAGTACAGGGCAACATTTGGCCACTATTTGGCATGCTCCGCTGTACCCACTTTTTTCATTTCCTTGCCCTCTTGACTGCAAAGCAGCTGACGTTTGCTCTAACTTTAGCAGCTTTCTTTTCAACCAATGCAGAAAGTGCTATCAAGTTGGGGTAAATGTTTGCTGACTGACTCCCCTGTGTCCACCTGGTTTTTATTGAGTTGTGTTTCATTTGAAGGAGACCCTCTAGATGACCACAAAGAGAAGCATTTGTGATTCTATGTAATAATAAGTGCTTCTCTTTGGGGTAGTCTTGTTGGTGTTTGTTCATCATGGAGTTCTCCCAATGCCAATACTACAGCAGCATCCCCTTTGTAAACACTAGAGGGTGCTGTTTTAACCAAAGTTTTGGTCTGGCACTCTATGTTTTTGTATGTAGTATGATTCTGTCTTAATTAGGACTCTAAACTGTTCTACATTCAGAAAACCGCATAATAGCTTCATTTGCATGAAATGCTTTAAATGTGTGAAAGGTCCACCCATGCTCAGGAATGCTGAGGCGTTTCAAAGACAATAACAGCAATCAAAGCTTAATAGCCTTTCAATAAATACACGGGTGTCAACGACCACAGCAAATCCAAATGGACATGGACAAGCTTATAATGGGTGCTGCAAACCAAGCTGCTCAGATCAGCTCATCCTGAAAGCAGGCAGCGTGCTCCTGGTGTCTCTGTCTGCAAATGACCTCCACTGATGCTAGAGAGTTTCAGTCTTCAACATGGACAAGATTTTCCGCTACTACTACTGTCACTATCGGTACCCTTACAATGGCACTGACTTGTCTGTTGTATTTGGTAAGTGCTATTTGTTGGGGTAGTTTCAAGTGACCAGTGCTTCAGGAGATAATTGACACTCCGAGTTCTACATGCAATGGTAATTTAATCACAGTTTTCAACACATTAAGATTACTTCAAATGGGAGCATTGATTGGTCCTGTGTTCATAAGTGCTTCTCTTTGGGGTAGTTTTAATGAAGAAATGTACTGCAGCTAAGGCTCCACCTCTTTTCTATTTCTTGTTTTTTCCCCTTAGAATGAAAATTATTGCACCCATGTACTTCTCATCCCAACTTGTAGCTTTTCAATGCCAAAAGTACAGGGCAACATCTGGCCACTATTTGGCATGCTCCGCTGTACCCACTTTTTTCATTTCCTTGCCCTCTTGACTGCAAAGCAGCTGATGTTTGCTCTAACTTTAGCAGCTTTCTTTTCAACCAATGCAGAAAGTGCTATCAAGTTGGGGTAAATGTTTGCTGACTGACTCCCCTGTGTCCAACTGGTTTTTATTGAGTTGTGTTTCATTTGAAGGAGACCCTCTAGATGACTACAAAGAGAAGCATTTGTGATTCTATGTAATAATAAGTGCTTCTCTTTGGGGTAGTCTTGTTGGTGTTTGTTCATCATGGAATTCTCCCAATGCCAATACTACAGCAGCATCCCCTTTGTAAACACTGGAGGGTGCTGTTTTAACCAAAGTTTTGGTCTGGCACTCTTTGTTTTTGTATGTAGTATGATTCTGTCTTAATTAGGACTCTAAACTGTTCTACATTCAGAAAACCGCATAATAGCTTCATTTGCATGAAATGCTTTAAATGTGTGAAAGGTCCACCCATGCTCAAGAATGCTGAGGCGTTCCAAAGATAATAACACAGCAATCAAAGCTTAATAGCCTTTCAATAAATACACAGGTGCCAACGACCACAGCAAATCCAAATGGACATGGACAAGCTTATAATGGGTGCTGCAAACCAAACTGCTCAGATCAGCTCATCCTAAAAGCAGGCAGCATGCTCCTGGTGTCTCTGTCTGCAGATGACCTCCACTGATGCTAGAGAGTTTCAGTCTTCAACATGGACAAGATTTTCCGCTACTACTACTGTCACTATCGGTACCCTTACAATGGCACTGACTTGTCTGTTGTATTTGGTAAGTGCTATTTGTTGGGGTAGTTTCAAGTGACCAGTGCTTCAGGAGATAATTGACACTCCGAGTTCTACATGCAATGGTAATTTAATCACAGTTTTCAACACATTAAGATTACTTCAAATGGGAGCATTGATTGGTCCTGTGTTCATAAGTGCTTCTCTTTGGGGTAGTTTTAATGAGGAAATGTACTGCAGCTAAGGCTCCACCTCTTTTCTATTTCTTGTTTTTTCCCCTTAGAATGAAAATTATTGCACCCATGTACTTCTCATCCCAACTTGTAGCTTTTCAATGCCAAAAGTACAGGGCAACATCTGGCCACTATTTGGCTTTTTTCATTTCCTTGCCCTCTTGACTGCAAAGCAGCTGATGTTTGCTCTAACTTTAGCAGCTTTCTTTTCAACCAATGCAGAAAGTGCTATCAAGTTGGGGTAAATGTTTGCTGACTGACTCCCCTGTGTCCACCTGGTTTTTATTGAGTTGTGTTTCATTTGAAGGAGACCCTCTAGATGACTACAAAGAGAAGCATTTGTGATTCTATGTAATAATAAGTGCTTCTCTTTGGGGTAGTCTTGTTGGTGTTTGTTCATCATGGAATTCTCCCAATGCCAATACTACAGCAGCATCCCCTTTGTAAACACTAGAGGGTGCTGTTTTAACCAAAGTTTTGGTCTGGCACTCTTTGTTTTTGTATGTAGTATGATTCTGTCTTAATTAGGACTCTAAACTGTTCTACATTCAGAAAACCACATAATAGCTTCATTTGCATGAAATGCTTTAAATGTGTGAAAGGTCCACCTATGCTCAGGAATGCTGAGGCGTTCCATAGACAATAACAGCAATCAAAGCTTAATAGCCTTTCAATAAATACACGGGTGCCAACGACCACAGCAAATCCAAATGGAAATGGACAAGCTTATAATGGGTGCTGCAAACCAAACTGCTCAGATCAGCTCATCCTAAAAGCAGGCAGCATGCTCCTGGTGTCTCTGTCTGCAGATGACCTCCACTGATGCTAGAGAGTTTCAGTCTTCAACATGGACAAGATTTTCCGCTACTACTACTGTCACTATCGGTACCCTTACAATGGCACTGACTTGTCTGTTGTATTTGGTAAGTGCTATTTGTTGGGGTAGTTTCAAGTGACCAGTGCTTCAGGAGATAATTGACACTCCGAGTTCTACATGCAATGGTAATTTAATCACATTATTCAACACATTAAGATTACTTCAAATGGGAGCATTGAATGGTCCTGTGTTCATAAGTGCTTCTCTTTGGGGTAGTTTTAATGAAGAAATGTACTGCAGCTAAGGCTCCACCTCTTTTCTATATATTGTTTTTTCCCCTTAGAATGAAAATTATTGCACCCATGTACTTCTCATCCCAACTTGTAGCTTTTCAATGCCAAAAGTACAGGGCAACATTTGGCCACTATTTGGCATGCTCCGCTGTACCCACTTTTTTCATTTCCTTTCCCTCTTGACTGCAAAGCAGCTGACGTTTGCTCTAACTTTAGCAGCTTTCTTTTCAACCAATGCAGAAAGTGCTATCAAGTTGGGGTAAATGTTTGCTGACTGACTCCCCTGTGTACACCTGGTTTTTATTGAGTTGTGTTTCATTTGAAGGAGACCCTCTAGATGACTACAAAGAGAAGCATTTGTGATTCTATGTAATAATAAGTGCTTCTCTTTGGGGTAGTCTTGTTGGTGTTTGTTCATCATGGAGTTCTCCCAATGCCAATACTACAGCAGCATCCCCTTTGTAAACACCAGAGGGTGCTGTTTTAACCAAAGTTTTGGTCTGGCACTCTTTGTTTTTGTATGTAGTATGATTCTGTCTTAATTAGGACTCTAAACTGTTCTACATTCAGAAAACCGCATAATAGCTTCATTTGCATGAAATGCTTTAAATGTGTGAAAGGTCCACCCATGCTCAAGAATGCTGAGGCGTTCCAAAGACAATAACAGCAATCAAAGCTTAATAGCCTTTCAATAAATACACGGGTGCCAACGACCACAGCAAATCCAAATGGAAATGGACAAGCTTATAATGGGTGCTGCAAACCAAACTGCTCAGATCAGCTCATCCTAAAAGCAGGCAGCATGCTCCTGGTGTCTCTGTCTGCAGATGACCTCCACTGATGCTAGAGAGTTTTAGTCTTCAACATGGACAAGATTTTCCGCTACTACTACTGTCACTATCGGTACCCTTACAATGGCACTGACTTGTCTGTTGTATTTGGTAAGTGCTATTTGTTGGGGTAGTTTCAAGTGACCAGTGCTTCAGGAGATAATTGACACTCCGAGTTCTACATGCAATGGTAATTTAATCACAGTATTCAACACATTAAAATTACTTCAAATGGGAGCATTGAATGGTCCTGTGTTCATAAGTGCTTCTCTTTGGGGTAGTTTTAATGAGGAAATGTACTGCAGCTAAGGCTCCACCTCTTTTCTATTTCTTGTTTTTTCCCCTTAGAATGAAAATTATTGCACCCATGTACTTCTCATCCCAACTTGTAGCTTTTCAATGCCAAAAGTACAGGGCAACATTTGGCCACTATTTGGCATGCTCCGCAGTACCCACTTTTTTCATTTCCTTGCCCTCTTGACTGCAAAGCAGCTGATGTTTGCTCTAACTTTAGCAGCTTTCTTTTCAACCAATGCAGAGCTATCAAGTCGGGGTAAATGTTTGCTGACTGACTCCACTGTGTCCACCTGGTTATTATTGAGCTGTGTTTCATTTGAAGGACACCCTCTAGATGACTACAAAGAGAAGCATTTGTGATTCTGTGTAAGAATGAGTGCTTCTTTTTGGGGCAGTCTTGTTGGTGATTGTTCATCATGGAGTTCTCCCAAAGCCATTACTACAGCAGCATCCCCTTTGTAAACACTGGAGGGTGCTGTTTTAACCAAAGATTTGGTCTGGCACTCTTTGATTTTGTATGTAGTATGATTCTGTCTTAATTAGGACTCTAAACTGTTCTACATTCAGAAAACCGCATAATAGCTTCATTTGCATGAAATGCTTTAAATGTGTGAAAGGTCCACCCATGCTCAAGAATGCTGAGGCGTTCCAAAGACAATAACAGCAATCAAAGCTTAATAGCCTTTCAATAAATACACAGGTGCCAACGACCACAGCAAATCCAAATGGACATGGACAAGCTTATAATGGGTGCTGCAAACCAAACTGCTCAGATCAGCTCATCCTGAAAGCAGGCAGCATGCTCCTGGTGTCTCTGTCTGCAGATGACCTCCACTGATGCTAGAGAGTTTCAGTCTTCAACATGGACAAGATTTTCCGCTACTACTACTGTCACTATCGGTACCCTTACAATGGCACTGACTTGTCTGTTGTATTTGGTAAGTGCTATTTGTTGGGGTAGTTTCAAGTGACCAGTGCTTCAGGAGATAATTGACACTCCGAGTTCTACATGCAATGGTAATTTAATCACATTATTCAAAACATTAAGATTACTTCAAATGGGAGCATTGAATGGTCCTGTGTTCATAAGTGCTTCTCTTTGGGGTAGTTTTAATGAAGAAATGTACTGCAGCTAAGGCTCCACCTCTTTTCTATTTCTTGTTTTTTCCCCTTAGAATGAAAATTATTGCACCCATGTACTTCTCATCCCAACTTGTAGCTTTTCAATGCCAAAAGTACAGGGCAACATTTGGCCACTATTTGGCATGCTCCGCTGTACCCACTTTTTTTCATTTCCTTTCCCTCTTCACTGCAAAGCAGCTGACGTTTGCTCTAACTTTAGCAGCTTTCTTTTCAACCAATGCAGAAAGTGCTATCAAGTTGGGGTAAATGTTTGCTGACTGACTCCACTGTGTCCACCTGGTTTTTATTGAGTTGTGTTTCATTTGAAGGAGACCCTCTAGATGACTACAAAGAGAAGCATTTGTGATTCTGTGTAAGAATGAGTGTTTCTCTTAGGGGCAGTCTTGTTGGTGATTGTTCATCATGGAGTTCTCCCAATGCCATTACTACAGCATTATCCCCTTTGTAAACACTGGAGGGTGCTGTTTTAACCAAAGATTTGGTCTGGCACTCTTTGATTTTATACGTAGTATGATTCTGTCTTAAATAGGACTCTAAACTGTTCTACATTCAGAAAACCGCATAATAGCTTCATTTGCATGAAATGCTTTAAATGTGTGAAAGGTCCACCCATGCTCAGGAATGCTGAGGTGTTCCAAAGACAATAACAGCAATCAAAGCTTAATAGCCTTTCAATAAATACACGGGTGCCAACGACCACAGCAAATCTAAATGGACATGGACAAGCTTATAATGGGTGCTGCAAACCAAGCTGCTCAGATCAGCTCATCCTGAAAGCAGGCTGCGTGCTCCTGGTGTCTCTGTCTGCAAATGACCTCCACTGATGCTACAGAGGTTCAGTCTTCAAAATGGACAAGATTTTCAACTACTACTACTGTCACTATCGGTACCCTTACAATGGCACTGACTTGTCTGTTGTATTTGGTAAGTGCTATTTGTTGGGGTAGTTTCAAGTGACCAGTGCTTCAGGAGATAATTGACTCTCCGAGTTCTACATGCAATGGTAATTTAATCACAGTATTCAACACATTAAGATTACTTCAAATGGGAGCATTGAATGGTCCTGTGTTCATAAGTGCTTCTCTTTGGGGTAGTTTTAATGAGGAAATGTACTGCAGCTAAGGCTCCACCTCTTTTCTATTTCTTGTTTTTTCCCCTTAGAATGAAAATTATTGCACCCATGTACTTCTCATCCCAACTTGTAGCTTTTCAATGCCAAAAGTACAGGGCAACATTTGGCCACTATTTGGCATGCTCCGCAGTACCCACTTTTTTCATTTCCTTGCCCTCTTGACTGCAAAGCAGCTGATGTTTGCTCTAACTTTAGCAGCTTTCTTTTCAACCAATGCAGAGCTATCAAGTTGGGGTAAATGTTTGCTGACTGACTCCACTGTGTCCACCTGGTTATTATTGAGCTGTGTTTCATTTGAAGGACACCCTCTAGATGACTACAAAGAGAAGCATTTGTGATTCTGTGTAAGAATGAGTGCTTCTTTTTGGGGCAGTCTTGTTGGTGATTGTTCATCATGGAGTTCTCCCAAAGCCATTACTACAGCAGCATCCCCTTTGTAAACACTGGAGGGTGCTGTTTTAACCAAAGATTTGGTCTGGCACTCTTTGATTTTGTATGTAGTATGATTCTGTCTTAATTAGGACTCTAAACTGTTCTACATTCAGAAAACCGCATAATAGCTTCATTTGCATGAAATGCTTTAAATGTGTGAAAGGTCCACCCATGCTCAAGAATGCTGAGGCGTTCCAAAGACAATAACAGCAATCAAAGCTTAATAGCCTTTCAATAAATACACAGGTGCCAACGACCACAGCAAATCCAAATGGACATGGACAAGCTTATAATGGGTGCTGCAAACCAAACTGCTCAGATCAGCTCATCCTGAAAGCAGGCAGCATGCTCCTGGTGTCTCTGTCTGCAAATGACCTCCACTGATGCTACAGAGGTTCAGTCTTCAAAATGGACAAGATTTTCAACTACTACTACTGTCACTATCGGTACCCTTACAATGGCACTGACTTGTCTGTTGTATTTAGTAAGTGCTATTTGTTGGGGTAGTTTCAAGTGACCAGTGCTTCAGGAGATAATTGACTCTCCGAGTTCTACATGCAATGGTAATTTAATCACATTATTCAACACATTAAGATTACTTCAAATGGGAGCATTGAATGGTCCTGTGTTCATAAGTGCTTCTCTTTGGGGTAGTTTTAATGAGGAAATGTACTGCAGCTAAGGCTCCACCTCTTTTCTATTTCTTGTTTTTTCCCCTTAGAATGAAAATTATTGCACCCATGTACTTCTCATCCCAACTTGTAGCTTTTCAATGCCAAAAGTACAGGGCAACATTTGGCCACTATTTGGCATGCTCCGCTGTACCCACTTTTTTCATTTCCTTGCCCTCTTGACTGCAAAGCAGCTGTTTGCTCTAACTTTAGCAGCTTTCTTTTCAACGAATGCAGAAAGTGCTATCAAGTTGGGGTAAATGTTTGCTGACTGATTCCCCTGTGTCCACCTGGTTTTTATTGAGTTGTGTTTCATTTGAAGGAGACCCTCTAGATGACTACAAAGAGAAGCATTTGTGATTCTATGTAATAATAAGTGCTTCTCTTTGGGGTAGTCTTGTTGGTGTTTGTTCATCATGGAGTTCTCCCAATGCCATTACTACAGCAGCATCCCCTTTGTAAACACTGGAGGGTGCTGTTTTAACCAAAGATTTGGTCTGGCACTCTTTGATTTTGTATGTAGTATGATTCTGTCTTAATTAGGACTCTAAACTGTTCTACATTCAGAAAACCGCATAATAGCTTCATTTGCATGAAATGCTTTAACTGTGTGAAAGGTCCACCCATGCTCAAGAATGCTGAGGCGTTCCAAAGACAATAACAGCAATCAAAGCTTAATAGCCTTTTAATAAATACACGGGTGCCAACGACCACAGTAAATCCAAATGGAAATGGACAAGCTTATAATGGGTGCTGCAAACCAAACTGCTCAGATCAGCTCATCCTAAAAGCAGGCAGCATGCTCCTGGTGTCTCTGTCTGCAGATGACCTCCACTGATGCTAGAGAGTTTCAGTCTTCAACATGGACAAGATTTTCCGCTACTACTACTGTCACTATCGGTACCCTTACAATGGCACTGACTTGTCTGTTGTATTTGGTAAGTGCTATTTGTTGGGGTAGTTTCAAGTGACCAGTGCTTCAGGAGATAATTGACACTCCGAGTTCTACATGCAATGGTAATTTAATCACAGTTTTCAACACATTAAGATTACTTCAAATGGGAGCATTGATTGGTCCTGTGTTCATAAGTGCTTCTCTTTGGGGTAGTTTTAATGAGGAAATGTACTGCAGCTAAGGCTCCACCTCTTTTCTATTTCTTGTTTTTTCCCCTTAGAATGAAAATTATTGCACCCATGTACTTCTCATCCCAACTTGTAGCTTTTCAATGCCAAAAGTACAGGGCAACATCTGGCCACTATTTGGCATGCTCCGCTGTACCCACTTTTTTCATTTCCTTGCCTTCTTGACTGCAAAGCAGCTGATGTTTGCTCTAACTTTAGCAGCTTTCTTTTCAACCAATGCAGAAAGTGCTATCAAGTTGGGGTAAATGTTTGCTGACTGACTCCCCTGTGTCCACCTGGTTTTTATTGAGTTGTGTTTCATTTGAAGGAGACCCTCTAGATGACTACAAAGAGAAGCATTTGTGATTCTATGTAATAATAAGTGCTTCTCTTTGGGGTAGTCTTGTTGGTGTTTGTTCATCATGGAGTTCTCCCAATGCCAATACTACAGCAGCATCCCCTTTGTAAACACTAGAGGGTGCTGTTTTAACCAAAGTTTTGGTCTGGCACTCTTTGTTTTTGTATGTAGTATGATTCTGTCTTAATTAGGACTCTAAACTGTTCTACATTCAGAAAACCGCATAATAGCTTCATTTGCATGAAATGCTTTAAATGTGTGAAAGGTCCACCCATGCTCAGGAATGCTGAGGCGTTCCAAAGACAATAACAGCAATCAAAGCTTAATAGCCTTTCAATAAATACACGGGTGCCAACGACCACAGCAAATCTAAATGGACATGGACAAGCTTATAATGGGTGCTGCAAACCAAGCTGCTCAGATCAGCTCATCCTGAAAGCAGGCTGCGTGCTCCTGGTGTCTCTGTCTGCAAATGACCTCCACTGATGCTACAGAGGTTCAGTCTTCAAAATGGACAAGATTTTCAACTAATACTACTGTCACTATCGGTACCCTTACAATGGCACTGACTTGTCTGTTGTATTTGGTAAGTGCTATTTGTTGGGGTAGTTTCAAGTGACCAGTGCTTCAGGAGATAATTGACTCTCCGAGTTCTACATGCAATGGTAATTTAATCACATTCTTCAACACATTAAGATTACTTCAAATGGGAGCATTGAATGGTCCTGTGTTCATAAGTGCTTCTCTTTGGGGTAGTTTTAATGAGGAAATGTACTGCAGCTAAGGCTCCACCTCTTTTCTATTTCTTGTTTTTTCCCCTTAGAATGAAAATTATTGCACCCATGTACTTCTCATCCCAACTTGTAGCTTTTCAATGCCAAAAGTACAGGGCAACATTTGGCCACTATTTGGCATGCTCCGCTGTACCCACTTTTTTCATTTCCTTGCCCTCTTGACTGCAAAGCAGCTGTTTGCTCTAACTTTAGCAGCTTTCTTTTCAACGAATGCAGAAAGTGCTATCAAGTTGGGGTAAATGTTTGCTGACTGATTCCCCTGTGTCCACCTGGTTTTTATTGAGTTGTGTTTCATTTGAAGGAGACCCTCTAGATGACTACAAAGAGAAGCATTTGTGATTCTATGTAATAATAAGTGCTTCTCTTTGGGGTAGTCTTGTTGGTGTTTGTTCATCATGGAGTTCTCCCAATGCCAATACTACAGCAGCATCCCCTTTGTAAACACTAGAGGGTGCTGTTTTAACCAAAGTTTTGGTCTGGCACTCTTTGTTTTTGTATGTAGTATGATTCTGTCTTAATTAGGACTCTAAACTGTTCTACATTCAGAAAACCGCATAATAGCTTCATTTGCATGAAATGCTTTAAATGTGTGAAAGGTCCACCCATGCTCAGGAATGCTGAGGCGTTCCAAAGACAATAACAGCAATCAAAGCTTAATAGCCTTTCAATAAATACACGGGTGCCAACGACCACAGCGAATCCAAATGGAAATGGACAAGCTTATAATGGGTGCTGCAAACCAAACTGCTCAGATCAGCTCATCCTAAAAGCAGGCAGCATGCTCCTGGTGTCTCTGTCTGCAGATGACCTCCACTGATGCTAGAGAGTTTCAGTCTTCAACATGGACAAGATTTTCCGCTACTACTACTGTCACTATCGGTACCCTTACAATGGCACTGACTTGTCTGTTGTATTTGGTAAGTGCTATTTGTTGGGGTAGTTTCAAGTGACCAGTGCTTCAGGAGATAATTGACTCTCCGAGTTCTACATGCAATGGTAATTTAATCACATTATTCAACACATTAAGATTACTTCAAATGGGAGCATTGAATGGTCCTGTGTTCATAAGTGCTTCTCTTTGGGGTAGTTTTAATGAAGAAATGTACCGCAGCTAAGGCTCCACCTCTTTTCTATTTCTTGTTTTTTCCCCTTAGAATGAAAATTATTGCACCCATGTACTTCTCATCCCAACTTGTAGCTTTTCAATGCCAAAAGTACAGGGCAACATTTGGCCACTATTTGGCATGCTCCGCTGTACCCACTTTTTTCATTTCCTTGCCCTCTTGACTGCAAAGCAGCTGACGTTTGCTCTAACTTTAGCAGCTTTCTTTTCAACCAATGCAGAAAGTGCTATCAAGTTGGGGTAAATGTTTGCTGACTGACTCCCCTGTGTCCACCTGGTTTTTATTGAGTTGTGTTTCATTTGAAGGAGACCCTCTAGATGACCACAAAGAGAAGCATTTGTGATTCTATGTAATAATAAGTGCTTCTCTTTGGGGTAGTCTTGTTGGTGTTTGTTCATCATGGAGTTCTCCCAATGCCAATACTACAGCAGCATCCCCTTTGTAAACACTAGAGGGTGCTGTTTTAACCAAAGTTTTGGTCTGGCACTCTTTGTTTTTGTATGTAGTATGATTCTGTCTTAATTAGGACTCTAAACTGTTCTACATTCAGAAAACCGCATAATAGCTTCATTTGCATGAAATGCTTTAAATGTGTGAAAGGTCCACCCATGCTCAAGAATGCTGAGGCGTTCCAAAGACAATAACAGCAATCAAAGCTTAATAGCCTTTCAATAAATACACGGGTGCCAACGACCACAGCAAATCCAAATGGAAATGGACAAGCTTATAATGGGTGCTGCAAACCAAACTGCTCAGATCAGCTCATCCTAAAAGCAGGCAGCATGCTCCTGGTGTCTCTGTCTGCAGATGACCTCCACTGATGCTAGAGAGTTTTAGTCTTCAACATGGACAAGATTTTCCGCTACTACTACTGTCACTATCGGTACCCTTACAATGGCACTGACTTGTCTGTTGTATTTGGTAAGTGCTATTTGTTGGGGTAGTTTCAAGTGACCAGTGCTTCAGGAGATAATTGACTCTCCGAGTTCTACATGCAATGGTAATTTAATCACATTATTCAACACATTAAGATTACTTCAAATGGGAGCATTGAATGGTCCTGTGTTCATAAGTGCTTCTCTTTGGGGTAGTTTTAATGAAGAATTGTACCGCAGCTAAGGCTCCACCTCTTTTCTATTTCTTGTTTTTTCCCCTTAGAATGAAAATTATTGCACCCATGTACTTCTCATCCCAACTTGTAGCTTTTCAATGCCAAAAGTACAGGGCAACATTTGGCCACTATTTGGCATGCTCCGCTGTACCCACTTTTTTCATTTCCTTGCCCTCTTGACTGCAAAGCAGCTGACGTTTGCTCTAACTTTAGCAGCTTTCTTTTCAACCAATGCAGAAAGTGCTATCAAGTTGGGGTAAATGTTTGCTGACTGACTCCCCTGTGTCCACCTGGTTTTTATTGAGTTGTGTTTCATTTGAAGGAGACCCTCTAGATGACCACAAAGAGAAGCATTTGTGATTCTATGTAATAATAAGTGCTTCTCTTTGGGGTAGTCTTGTTGGTGTTTGTTCATCATGGAGTTCTCCCAATGCCAATACTACAGCAGCATCCCCTTTGTAAACACTAGAGGGTGCTGTTTTAACCAAAGTTTTGGTCTGGCACTCTATGTTTTTGTATGTAGTATGATTCTGTCTTAATTAGGACTCTAAACTGTTCTACATTCAGAAAACCGCATAATAGCTTCATTTGCATGAAATGCTTTAAATGTGTGAAAGGTCCACCCATGCTCAGGAATGCTGAGGCGTTTCAAAGACAATAACAGCAATCAAAGCTTAATAGCCTTTCAATAAATACACGGGTGTCAACGACCACAGCAAATCCAAATGGACATGGACAAGCTTATAATGGGTGCTGCAAACCAAGCTGCTCAGATCAGCTCATCCTGAAAGCAGGCAGCGTGCTCCTGGTGTCTCTGTCTGCAAATGACCTCCACTGATGCTAGAGAGTTTCAGTCTTCAACATGGACAAGATTTTCCGCTACTACTACTGTCACTATCGGTACCCTTACAATGGCACTGACTTGTCTGTTGTATTTGGTAAGTGCTATTTGTTGGGGTAGTTTCAAGTGACCAGTGCTTCAGGAGATAATTGACTCTCCGAGTTCTACATGCAATGGTAATTTAATCACATTATTCAACACATTAAGATTACTTCAAATGGGAGCATTGAATGGTCCTGTGTTCATAAGTGCTTCTCTTTGGGGTAGTTTTAATGAGGAAATGTACTGCAGCTAAGGCTCCACCTCTTTTCTATTTCTTGTTTTTTCCCCTTAGAATGAAAATTATTGCACCCATGTACTTCTCATCCCAACTTGTAGCTTTTCAATGCCAAAAGTACAGGGCAACATTTGGCCACTATTTGGCATGCTCCGCTGTACCCACTTTTTTCATTTCCTTGCCCTCTTGACTGCAAAGCAGCTGATGTTTGCTCTAACTTTAGCAGCTTTCTTTTCAACCAATGCAGAGCTATCAAGTTGGGGTAAATGTTTGCTGACTGACTCCACTGTGTCCACCTGGTTATTATTGAGCTGTGTTTCATTTGAAGGACACCCTCTAGATGACTACAAAAAGAAGCATTTGTGATTCTGTGTAAGAATGAGTGCTTCTCTTTGGGGCAGTCTTGTTGGTGATTGTTCATCATGGAGTTCTCCCAATGCCATTACTACAGCAGCATCCCCTTTGTAAACACTGGAGGGTGCTGTTTTAACCAAAGATTTGGTCTGGCACTCTTTGATTTTGTACGTAGTATGATTCTGTCTTAAATAGGACTCTAACCTGTTCTACATTCAGAAAACAGCATAATAGTTGCATTTGCATGAAATGCTTTAAATGTGTGAAAGGTCCACCCATGCTCAAGAATGCTGAGGCGTTCCAAAGATAATAACACAGCAATCAAAGCTTAATAGCCTTTCAATAAATACACAGGTGCCAACGACCACAGCAAATCCAAATGGACATGGACAAGCTTATAATGGGTGCTGCAAACCAAACTGCTCAGATCAGCTCATCCTAAAAGCAGGCAGCATGCTCCTGGTGTCTCTGTCTGCAGATGACCTCCACTGATGCTAGAGAGTTTCAGTCTTCAACATGGACAAGATTTTCCGCTACTACTACTGTCACTATCGGTACCCTTACAATGGCACTGACTTGTCTGTTGTATTTGGTAAGTGCTATTTGTTGGGGTAGTTTCAAGTGACCAGTGCTTCAGGAGATAATTGACACTCCGAGTTCTACATGCAATGGTAATTTAATCACAGTTTTCAACACATTAAGATTACTTCAAATGGGAGCATTGATTGGTCCTGTGTTCATAAGTGCTTCTCTTTGGGGTAGATTTAATGAGGAAATGTACTGCAGCTAAGGCTCCACCTCTTTTCTATTTCTTGTTTTTTCCCCTTAGAATGAAAATTATTGCACCCATGTACTTCTCATCCCAACTTGTAGCTTTTCAATGCCAAAAGTACAGGGCAACATCTGGCCACTATTTGGCATGCTCCGCTGTACCCACTTTTTTCATTTCCTTGCCCTCTTGACTGCAAAGCAGCTGATGTTTGCTCTAACTTTAGCAGCTTTCTTTTCAACCAATGCAGAAAGTGCTATCAAGTTGGGGTAAATGTTTGCTGACTGACTCCCCTGTGTCCACCTGGTTTTTATTGAGTTGTGTTTCATTTGAAGGAGACCCTCTAGATGACTACAAAGAGAAGCATTTGTGATTCTATGTAATAATAAGTGCTTCTCTTTGGGGTAGTCTTGTTGGTGTTTGTTCATCATGGAATTCTCCCAATGCCAATACTACAGCAGCATCCCCTTTGTAAACACTAGAGGGTGCTGTTTTAACCAAAGTTTTGGTCTGGCACTCTTTGTTTTTGTATGTAGTATGATTCTGTCTTAATTAGGACTCTAAACTGTTCTACATTCAGAAAACCACATAATAGCTTCATTTGCATGAAATGCTTTAAATGTGTGAAAGGTCCACCCATGCTCAGGAATGCTGAGGCGTTCCATAGACAATAACAGCAATCAAAGCTTAATAGCCTTTCAATAAATACACGGGTGCCAACGACCACAGCAAATCCAAATGGAAATGGACAAGCTTATAATGGGTGCTGCAAACCAAACTGCTCAGATCAGCTCATCCTAAAAGCAGGCAGCATGCTCCTGGTGTCTCTGTCTGCAGATGACCTCCACTGATGCTAGAGAGTTTCAGTCTTCAACATGGACAAGATTTTCCGCTACTACTACTGTCACTATCGGTACCCTTACAATGGCACTGACTTGTCTGTTGTATTTGGTAAGTGCTATTTGTTGGGGTAGTTTCAAGTGACCAGTGCTTCAGGAGATAATTGATACTCCGAGTTCTACATGCAATGGTAATTTAATCACATTATTCAAAACATTAAGATTACTTCAAATGGGAGCATTGAATGGTCCTGTGTTCATAAGTGCTTCTCTTTGGGGTAGTTTTAATGAAGAAATGTACTGCAGCTAAGGCTCCACCTCTTTTCTATTTCTTGTTTTTTCCCCTTAGAATGAAAATTATTGCACCCATGTACTTCTCATCCCAACTTGTAGCTTTTCAATGCCAAAAGTACAGGGCAACATTTGGCCACTATTTGGCATGCTCCGCTGTACCCACTTTTTTTCATTTCCTTTCCCTCTTCACTGCAAAGCAGCTGACGTTTGCTCTAACTTTAGCAGCTTTCTTTTCAACCAATGCAGAAAGTGCTATCAAGTTGGGGTAAATGTTTGCTGACTGACTCCACTGTGTCCACCTGGTTTTTATTGAGTTGTGTTTCATTTGAAGGAGACCCTCTAGATGACTACAAAGAGAAGCATTTGTGATTCTGTGTAAGAATGAGTGTTTCTCTTAGGGGCAGTCTTGTTGGTGATTGTTCATCATGGAGTTCTCCCAATGCCATTACTACAGCATTATCCCCTTTGTAAACACTGGAGGGTGCTGTTTTAACCAAAGATTTGGTCTGGCACTCTTTGATTTTATACGTAGTATGATTCTGTCTTAAATAGAACTCTAAACTGTTCTACATTCAGAAAACCGCATAATAGCTTCATTTGCATGAAATGCTTTAAATGTGTGAAAGGTCCACCCATGCTCAGGAATGCTGAGGCGTTCCAAAGACAATAACAGCAATCAAAGCTTAATAGCCTTTCAATAAATACACGGGTGCCAACGACCACAGCAAATCTAAATGGACATGGACAAGCTTATAATGGGTGCTGCAAACCAAGCTGCTCAGATCAGCTCATCCTGAAAGCAGGCTGCGTGCTCCTGGTGTCTCTGTCTGCAAATGACCTCCACTGATGCTACAGAGGTTCAGTCTTCAAAATGGACAAGATTTTCAACTACTACTACTGTCACTATCGGTACCCTTACAATGGCACTGACTTGTCTGTTGTATTTGGTAAGTGCTATTTGTTGGGGTAGTTTCAAGTGACCAGTGCTTCAGGAGATAATTGACTCTCCGAGTTCTACATGCAATGGTAATTTAATCACAGTATTCAACACATTAAGATTACTTCAAATGGGAGCATTGAATGGTCCTGTGTTCATAAGTGCTTCTCTTTGGGGTAGTTTTAATGAGGAAATGTACTGCAGCTAAGGCTCCACCTCTTTTCTATTTCTTGTTTTTTCCCCTTAGAATGAAAATTATTGCACCCATGTACTTCTCATCCCAACTTGTAGCTTTTCAATGCCAAAAGTACAGGGCAACATTTGGCCACTATTTGGCATGCTCCGCAGTACCCACTTTTTTCATTTCCTTGCCCTCTTGACTGCAAAGCAGCTGATGTTTGCTCTAACTTTAGCAGCTTTCTTTTCAACCAATGCAGAGCTATCAAGTTGGGGTAAATGTTTGCTGACTGACTCCACTGTGTCCACCTGGTTATTATTGAGCTGTGTTTCATTTGAAGGACACCCTCTAGATGACTACAAAGAGAAGCATTTGTGATTCTGTGTAAGAATGAGTGCTTCTTTTTGGGGCAGTCTTGTTGGTGATTGTTCATCATGGAGTTCTCCCAAAGCCATTACTACAGCAGCATCCCCTTTGTAAACACTGGAGGGTGCTGTTTTAACCAAAGATTTGGTCTGGCACTCTTTGATTTTGTATGTAGTATGATTCTGTCTTAATTAGGACTCTAAACTGTTCTACATTCAGAAAACCGCATAATAGCTTCATTTGCATGAAATGCTTTAAATGTGTGAAAGGTCCACCCATGCTCAAGAATGCTGAGGCGTTCCAAAGACAATAACAGCAATCAAAGCTTAATAGCCTTTCAATAAATACACAGGTGCCAACGACCACAGCAAATCCAAATGGACATGGACAAGCTTATAATGGGTGCTGCAAACCAAACTGCTCAGATCAGCTCATCCTGAAAGCAGGCAGCATGCTCCTGGTGTCTCTGTCTGCAAATGACCTCCACTGATGCTACAGAGGTTCAGTCTTCAAAATGGACAAGATTTTCAACTACTACTACTGTCACTATCGGTACCCTTACAATGGCACTGACTTGTCTGTTGTATTTAGTAAGTGCTATTTGTTGGGGTAGTTTCAAGTGACCAGTGCTTCAGGAGATAATTGACTCTCCGAGTTCTACATGCAATGGTAATTTAATCACATTATTCAACACATTAAGATTACTTCAAATGGGAGCATTGAATGGTCCTGTGTTCATAAGTGCTTCTCTTTGGGGTAGTTTTAATGAGGAAATGTACTGCAGCTAAGGCTCCACCTCTTTTCTATTTCTTGTTTTTTCCCCTTAGAATGAAAATTATTGCACCCATGTACTTCTCATCCCAACTTGTAGCTTTTCAATGCCAAAAGTACAGGGCAACATTTGGCCACTATTTGGCATGCTCCGCTGTACCCACTTTTTTCATTTCCTTGCCCTCTTGACTGCAAAGCAGCTGATGTTTGCTCTAACTTTAGCAGCTTTCTTTTCAACCAATGCAGAGCTATCAAGTTGGGGTAAATGTTTGCTGACTGACTCCACTGTGTCCACCTGGTTATTATTGAGCTGTGTTTCATTTGAAGGACACCCTCTAGATGACTACAAAAAGAAGCATTTGTGATTCTGTGTAAGAATGAGTGCTTCTCTTTGGGGCAGTCTTGTTGGTGATTGTTCATCATGGAGTTCTCCCAATGCCATTACTACAGCAGCATCCCCTTTGTAAACACTGGAGGGTGCTGTTTTAACCAAAGATTTGGTCTGGCACTCTTTGATTTTGTACGTAGTATGATTCTGTCTTAAATAGGACTCTAACCTGTTCTACATTCAGAAAACAGCATAATAGTTGCATTTGCATGAAATGCTTTAAATGTGTGAAAGGTCCACCCATGCTCAAGAATGCTGAGGCGTTCCAAAGATAATAACACAGCAATCAAAGCTTAATAGCCTTTCAATAAATACACAGGTGCCAACGACCACAGCAAATCCAAATGGACATGGACAAGCTTATAATGGGTGCTGCAAACCAAACTGCTCAGATCAGCTCATCCTAAAAGCAGGCAGCATGCTCCTGGTGTCTCTGTCTGCAGATGACCTCCACTGATGCTAGAGAGTTTCAGTCTTCAACATGGACAAGATTTTCCGCTACTACTACTGTCACTATCGGTACCCTTACAATGGCACTGACTTGTCTGTTGTATTTGGTAAGTGCTATTTGTTGGGGTAGTTTCAAGTGACCAGTGCTTCAGGAGATAATTGACACTCCGAGTTCTACATGCAATGGTAATTTAATCACAGTTTTCAACACATTAAGATTACTTCAAATGGGAGCATTGATTGGTCCTGTGTTCATAAGTGCTTCTCTTTGGGGTAGATTTAATGAGGAAATGTACTGCAGCTAAGGCTCCACCTCTTTTCTATTTCTTGTTTTTTCCCCTTAGAATGAAAATTATTGCACCCATGTACTTCTCATCCCAACTTGTAGCTTTTCAATGCCAAAAGTACAGGGCAACATCTGGCCACTATTTGGCATGCTCCGCTGTACCCACTTTTTTCATTTCCTTGCCCTCTTGACTGCAAAGCAGCTGATGTTTGCTCTAACTTTAGCAGCTTTCTTTTCAACCAATGCAGAAAGTGCTATCAAGTTGGGGTAAATGTTTGCTGACTGACTCCCCTGTGTCCACCTGGTTTTTATTGAGTTGTGTTTCATTTGAAGGAGACCCTCTAGATGACTACAAAGAGAAGCATTTGTGATTCTATGTAATAATAAGTGCTTCTCTTTGGGGTAGTCTTGTTGGTGTTTGTTCATCATGGAATTCTCCCAATGCCAATACTACAGCAGCATCCCCTTTGTAAACACTAGAGGGTGCTGTTTTAACCAAAGTTTTGGTCTGGCACTCTTTGTTTTTGTATGTAGTATGATTCTGTCTTAATTAGGACTCTAAACTGTTCTACATTCAGAAAACCACATAATAGCTTCATTTGCATGAAATGCTTTAAATGTGTGAAAGGTCCACCCATGCTCAGGAATGCTGAGGCGTTCCATAGACAATAACAGCAATCAAAGCTTAATAGCCTTTCAATAAATACACGGGTGCCAACGACCACAGCAAATCCAAATGGAAATGGACAAGCTTATAATGGGTGCTGCAAACCAAACTGCTCAGATCAGCTCATCCTAAAAGCAGGCAGCATGCTCCTGGTGTCTCTGTCTGCAGATGACCTCCACTGATGCTAGAGAGTTTCAGTCTTCAACATGGACAAGATTTTCCGCTACTACTACTGTCACTATCGGTACCCTTACAATGGCACTGACTTGTCTGTTGTATTTGGTAAGTGCTATTTGTTGGGGTAGTTTCAAGTGACCAGTGCTTCAGGAGATAATTGATACTCCGAGTTCTACATGCAATGGTAATTTAATCACATTATTCAAAACATTAAGATTACTTCAAATGGGAGCATTGAATGGTCCTGTGTTCATAAGTGCTTCTCTTTGGGGTAGTTTTAATGAAGAAATGTACTGCAGCTAAGGCTCCACCTCTTTTCTATTTCTTGTTTTTTCCCCTTAGAATGAAAATTATTGCACCCATGTACTTCTCATCCCAACTTGTAGCTTTTCAATGCCAAAAGTACAGGGCAACATTTGGCCACTATTTGGCATGCTCCGCTGTACCCACTTTTTTTCATTTCCTTTCCCTCTTCACTGCAAAGCAGCTGATGTTTGCTCTAACTTTAGCAGCTTTCTTTTCAACCAATGCAGAAAGTGCTATCAAGTTGGGGTAAATGTTTGCTGACTGACTCCACTGTGTCCACCTGGTTTTTATTGAGTTGTGTTTCATTTGAAGGAGACCCTCTAGATGACTACAAAGAGAAGCATTTGTGATTCTGTGTAAGAATGAGTGTTTCTCTTAGGGGCAGTCTTGTTGGTGATTGTTCATCATGGAGTTCTCCCAATGCCATTACTACAGCATTATCCCCTTTGTAAACACTGGAGGGTGCTGTTTTAACCAAAGATTTGGTCTGGCACTCTTTGATTTTATACGTAGTATGATTCTGTCTTAAATAGGACTCTAAACTGTTCTACATTCAGAAAACCGCATAATAGCTTCATTTGCATGAAATGCTTTAAATGTGTGAAAGGTCCACCCATGCTCAGGAATGCTGAGGCGTTCCAAAGACAATAACAGCAATCAAAGCTTAATAGCCTTTCAATAAATACACGGGTGCCAACGACCACAGCAAATCTAAATGGACATGGACAAGCTTATAATGGGTGCTGCAAACCAAGCTGCTCAGATCAGCTCATCCTGAAAGCAGGCTGCGTGCTCCTGGTGTCTCTGTCTGCAAATGACCTCCACTGATGCTACAGAGGTTCAGTCTTCAAAATGGACAAGATTTTCAACTACTACTACTGTCACTATCGGTACCCTTACAATGGCACTGACTTGTCTGTTGTATTTGGTAAGTGCTATTTGTTGGGGTAGTTTCAAGTGACCAGTGCTTCAGGAGATAATTGACTCTCCGAGTTCTACATGCAATGGTAATTTAATCACAGTATTCAACACATTAAGATTACTTCAAATGGGAGCATTGAATGGTCCTGTGTTCATAAGTGCTTCTCTTTGGGGTAGTTTTAATGAGGAAATGTACTGCAGCTAAGGCTCCACCTCTTTTCTATTTCTTGTTTTTTCCCCTTAGAATGAAAATTATTGCACCCATGTACTTCTCATCCCAACTTGTAGCTTTTCAATGCCAAAAGTACAGGGCAACATTTGGCCACTATTTGGCATGCTCCGCAGTACCCACTTTTTTCATTTCCTTGCCCTCTTGACTGCAAAGCAGCTGATGTTTGCTCTAACTTTAGCAGCTTTCTTTTCAACCAATGCAGAGCTATCAAGTTGGGGTAAATGTTTGCTGACTGACTCCACTGTGTCCACCTGGTTATTATTGAGCTGTGTTTCATTTGAAGGACACCCTCTAGATGACTACAAAGAGAAGCATTTGTGATTCTGTGTAAGAATGAGTGCTTCTTTTTGGGGCAGTCTTGTTGGTGATTGTTCATCATGGAGTTCTCCCAAAGCCATTACTACAGCAGCATCCCCTTTGTAAACACTGGAGGGTGCTGTTTTAACCAAAGATTTGGTCTGGCACTCTTTGATTTTGTATGTAGTATGATTCTGTCTTAATTAGGACTCTAAACTGTTCTACATTCAGAAAACCGCATAATAGCTTCATTTGCATGAAATGCTTTAAATGTGTGAAAGGTCCACCCATGCTCAAGAATGCTGAGGCGTTCCAAAGACAATAACAGCAATCAAAGCTTAATAGCCTTTCAATAAATACACAGGTGCCAACGACCACAGCAAATCCAAATGGACATGGACAAGCTTATAATGGGTGCTGCAAACCAAACTGCTCAGATCAGCTCATCCTGAAAGCAGGCAGCATGCTCCTGGTGTCTCTGTCTGCAAATGACCTCCACTGATGCTAGAGAGTTTCAGTCTTCAACATGGACAAGATTTTCCGCTACTACTACTGTCACTATCGGTACCCTTACAATGGCACTGACTTGTCTGTTGTATTTGGTAAGTGCTATTTGTTGGGGTAGTTTCAAGTGACCAGTGCTTCAGGAGATAATTGACACTCCGAGTTCTACATGCAATGGTAATTTAATCACAGTTTTCAACACATTAAGATTACTTCAAATGGGAGCATTGATTGGTCCTGTGTTCATAAGTGCTTCTCTTTGGGGTAGATTTAATGAGGAAATGTACTGCAGCTAAGGCTCCACCTCTTTTCTATTTCTTGTTTTTTCCCCTTAGAATGAAAATTATTGCACCCATGTACTTCTCATCCCAACTTGTAGCTTTTCAATGCCAAAAGTACAGGGCAACATCTGGCCACTATTTGGCATGCTCCGCTGTACCCACTTTTTTCATTTCCTTGCCCTCTTGACTGCAAAGCAGCTGATGTTTGCTCTAACTTTAGCAGCTTTCTTTTCAACCAATGCAGAAAGTGCTATCAAGTTGGGGTAAACTCCCCTGTGTCCACCTGGTTTTTATTGAGTTGTGTTTCATTTGAAGGAGACCCTCTAGATGACTACAAAGAGAAGCATTTGTGATTCTATGTAATAATAAGTGCTTCTCTTTGGGGTAGTCTTGTTGGTGTTTGTTCATCATGGAATTCTCCCAATGCCAATACTACAGCAGCATTCCCTTTGTAAACACTAGAGGGTGCTGTTTTAACCAAAGTTTTGGTCTGGCACTCTTTGTTTTTGTATGTAGTATGATTCTGTCTTAATTAGGACTCTAAACTGTTCTACATTCAGAAAACCACATAATAGCTTCATTTGCATGAAATGCTTTAAATGTGTGAAAGGTCCACCTATGCTCAGGAATGCTGAGGCGTTCCATAGACAATAACAGCAATCAAAGCTTAATAGCCTTTCAATAAATACACGGGTGCCAACGACCACAGCAAATCCAAATGGAAATGGACAAGCTTATAATGGGTGCTGCAAACCAAACTGCTCAGATCAGCTCATCCTAAAAGCAGGCAGCATGCTCCTGGTGTCTCTGTCTGCAGATGACCTCCACTGATGCTAGAGAGTTTCAGTCTTCAACATGGACAAGATTTTCCGCTACTACTACTGTCACTATCGGTACCCTTACAATGGCACTGACTTGTCTGTTGTATTTGGTAAGTGCTATTTGTTGGGGTAGTTTCAAGTGACCAGTGCTTCAGGAGATAATTGACACTCCGAGTTCTACATGCAATGGTAATTTAATCACATTATTCAACACATTAAGATTACTTCAAATGGGAGCATTGAATGGTCTTGTGTTCATAAGTGCTTCTCTTTGGGGTAGTTTTAATGAAGAAATGTACTGCAGCTAAGGCTCCACCTCTTTTCTATTTCTTGTTTTTTCCCCTTAGAATGAAAATTATTGCACCCATGTACTTCTCATCCCAACTTGTAGCTTTTCAATGCCAAAAGTACAGGGCAACATTTGGCCACTATTTGGCATGCTCCGCTGTACCCACTTTTTTCATTTCCTTTCCCTCTTGACTGCAAAGCAGCTGACGTTTGCTCTAACTTTAGCAGCTTTCTTTTCAACCAATGCAGAAAGTGCTATCAAGTTGGGGTAAATGTTTGCTGACTGACTCCCCTGTGTCCACCTGGTTTTTATTGAGTTGTGTTTCATTTGAAGGAGACCCTCTAGATGACTACAAAGAGAAGCATTTGTGATTCTATGTAATAATAAGTGCTTCTCTTTGGGGTAGTCTTGTTGGTGTTTGTTCATCATGGAGTTCTCCCAATGCCAATACTACAGCAGCATCTCCTTTGTAAACACTAGAGGGTGCTGTTTTAACCAAAGTTTTGGTCTGGCACTCTTTGTTTTTGTATGTAGTATGATTCTGTCTTAATTAGGACTCTAAACTGTTCTACATTCAGAAAACCGCATAATAGCTTCATTTGCATGAAATGCTTTAAATGTGTGAAAGGTCCACCCATGCTCAAGAATGCTGAGGCGTTCCAAAGACAATAACAGCAATCAAAGCTTAATAGCCTTTCAATAAATACACGGGTGCCAACGACCACAGCAAATCTAAATGGACATGGACAAGCTTATAATGGGTGCTGCAAACCAAGCTGCTCAGATCAGCTCATCCTGAAAGCAGGCTGCGTGCTCCTGGTGTCTCTGTCTGCAAATGACCTCCACTGATGCTACAGAGGTTCAGTCTTCAAAATGGACAAGATTTTCAACTACTACTACTGTCACTATCGGTACCCTTACAATGGCACTGACTTGTCTGTTGTATTTGGTAAGTGCTATTTGTTGGGGTAGTTTCAAGTGACCAGTGCTTCAGGAGATAATTGACTCTCCGAGTTCTACATGCAATGGTAATTTAATCACATTCTTCAACACATTAAGATTACTTCAAATGGGAGCATTGAATGGTCCTGTGTTCATAAGTGCTTCTCTTTGGGGTAGTTTTAATGACGAAATGTACTGCAGCTAAGGCTCCACCTCTTTTCTATTTCTTGTTTTTTCCCCTTAGAATGAAAATTATTGCACCCATGTACTTCTCATCCCAACTTGTAGCTTTTCAATGCCAAAAGTACAGGGCAACATTTGGCCACTATTTGGCATGCTCCGCAGTACCCACTTTTTTCATTTCCTTGCCCTCTTGACTGCAAAGCAGCTGATGTTTGCTCTAACTTTAGCAGCTTTCTTTTCAACCAATTCAGAGCTATCAAGTTGGGGTAAATGTTTGCTGACTGACTCCACTGTGTCCACCTGGTTATTATTGAGCTGTGTTTCATTTGAAGGACACCCTCTAGATGACTACAAAGAGAAGCATTTGTGATTCTGTGTAAGAATGAGTGCTTCTTTTTGGGGCAGTCTTGTTGGTGATTGTTCATCATGGAGTTCTCCCAAAGCCATTACTACAGCAGCATCCCCTTTGTAAACACTGGAGGGTGCTGTTTTAACCAAAGATTTGGTCTGGCACTCTTTGATTTTGTATGTAGTATGATTCTGTCTTAATTAGGACTCTAAACTGTTCTACATTCAGAAAACCGCATAATAGCTTCATTTGCATGAAATGCTTTAAATGTGTGAAAGGTCCACCCATGCTCAAGAATGCTGAGGCGTTCCAAAGACAATAACAGCAATCAAAGCTTAATAGCCTTTTAATAAATACACGGGTGCCAACGACCACAGCAAATCCAAATGGAAATGGACAAGCTTATAATGGGTGCTGCAAACCAAACTGCTCAGATCAGCTCATCCTAAAAGCAGGCAGCATGCTCCTGGTGTCTCTGTCTGCAGATGACCTCCACTGATGCTAGAGAGTTTCAGTCTTCAACATGGACAAGATTTTCCGCTACTACTACTGTCACTATCGGTACCCTTACAATGGCACTGACTTGTCTGTTGTATTTGGTAAGTGCTATTTGTTGGGGTAGTTTCAAGTGACCAGTGCTTCAGGAGATAATTGACACTCCGAGTTCTACATGCAATGGTAATTTAATCACAGTTTTCAACACATTAAGATTACTTCAAATGGGAGCATTGATTGGTCCTGTGTTCATAAGTGCTTCTCTTTGGGGTAGATTTAATGAGGAAATGTACTGCAGCTAAGGCTCCACCTCTTTTCTATTTCTTGTTTTTTCCCCTTAGAATGAAAATTATTGCACCCATGTACTTCTCATCCCAACTTGTAGCTTTTCAATGCCAAAAGTACAGGGCAACATTTGGCCACTATTTGGCATGCTCCGCAGTACCCACTTTTTTCATTTCCTTGCCCTCTTGACTGCAAAGCAGCTGATGTTTGCTCTAACTTTAGCAGCTTTCTTTTCAACCAATTCAGAGCTATCAAGTTGGGGTAAATGTTTGCTGACTGACTCCACTGTGTCCACCTGGTTATTATTGAGCTGTGTTTCATTTGAAGGACACCCTCTAGATGACTACAAAGAGAAGCATTTGTGATTCTGTGTAAGAATGAGTGCTTCTTTTTGGGGCAGTCTTGTTGGTGATTGTTCATCATGGAGTTCTCCCAAAGCCATTACTACAGCAGCATCCCCTTTGTAAACACTGGAGGGTGCTGTTTTAACCAAAGATTTGGTCTGGCACTCTTTGATTTTGTATGTAGTATGATTCTGTCTTAATTAGGACTCTAAACTGTTCTACATTCAGAAAACCGCATAATAGCTTCATTTGCATGAAATGCTTTAAATGTGTGAAAGGTCCACCCATGCTCAAGAATGCTGAGGCGTTCCAAAGACAATAACAGCAATCAAAGCTTAATAGCCTTTTAATAAATACACGGGTGCCAACGACCACAGCAAATCCAAATGGAAATGGACAAGCTTATAATGGGTGCTGCAAACCAAACTGCTCAGATCAGCTCATCCTAAAAGCAGGCAGCATGCTCCTGGTGTCTCTGTCTGCAGATGACCTCCACTGATGCTAGAGAGTTTCAGTCTTCAACATGGACAAGATTTTCCGCTACTACTACTGTCACTATCGGTACCCTTACAATGGCACTGACTTGTCTGTTGTATTTGGTAAGTGCTATTTGTTGGGGTAGTTTCAAGTGACCAGTGCTTCAGGAGATAATTGACACTCCGAGTTCTACATGCAATGGTAATTTAATCACAGTTTTCAACACATTAAGATTACTTCAAATGGGAGCATTGATTGGTCCTGTGTTCATAAGTGCTTCTCTTTGGGGTAGATTTAATGAGGAAATGTACTGCAGCTAAGGCTCCACCTCTTTTCTATTTCTTGTTTTTTCCCCTTAGAATGAAAATTATTGCACCCATGTACTTCTCATCCCAACTTGTAGCTTTTCAATGCCAAAAGTACAGGGCAACATTTGGCCACTATTTGGCATGCTCCTCTGTACCCACTTTTTTCATTTCCTTGCCCTCTTGACTGCAAACCAGCTGATGTTTGCTCTAACTTTAGCAGCTTTCTTTTCAACCAATGCAGAAAGTGCTATCAAGTTGGGGTAAATGTTTGCTGACTGACTCCACTGTGTCCACCTGGTTTTTATTGAGTTGTGTTTCATTTGAAGGAGACCCTCTAGATGACTACAAAGAGAAGCATTTGTGATTCTGTGTAAGAATGAGTGTTTCTCTTTGGGGCAGTCTTGTTGGTGATTGTTCATCATGGAGTTCTCCCAATGCCAATACTACAGCAGCATCCCCTTTGTAAACACTAGAGGGTGCTGTTTTAACCAAAGTTTTGGTCTGGCACTCTTTGTTTTTGTATGTAGTATGATTCTGTCTTAATTAGGACTCTAAACTGTTCTACATTCAGAAAACCGCATAATAGCTTCATTTGCATGAAATGCTTTAAATGTGTGAAAGGTCCACCCATGCTCAGGAATGCTGAGGCGTTCCAAAGACAATAACAGCAATCAAAGCTTAATAGCCTTTCAATAAATACACGGGTGCCAACGACCACAGCAAATCTAAATGGACATGGACAAGCTTATAATGGGTGCTGCAAACCAAGCTGCTCAGATCAGCTCATCCTGAAAGCAGGCTGCGTGCTCCTGGTGTCTCTGTCTGCAAATGACCTCCACTGATGCTACAGAGGTTCAGTCTTCAAAATGGACAAGATTTTCAACTACTACTACTGTCACTATCGGTACCCTTACAATGGCACTGACTTGTCTGTTGTATTTGGTAAGTGCTATTTGTTGGGGTAGTTTCAAGTGACCAGTGCTTCAGGAGATAATTGACTCTCCGAGTTCTACATGCAATGGTAATTTAATCACATTCTTCAACACATTAAGATTACTTCAAATGGGAGCATTGAATGGTCCTGTGTTCATAAGTGCTTCTCTTTGGGGTAGTTTTAATGAGGAAATGTACTGCAGCTAAGGCTCCACCTCTTTTCTATTTCTTGTTTTTTCCCCTTAGAATGAAAATTATTGCACCCATGTACTTCTCATCCCAACTTGTAGCTTTTCAATGCCAAAAGTACAGGGCAACATTTGGCCACTATTTGGCATGCTCCGCTGTACCCACTTTTTTTCATTTCCTTTCCCTCTTCACTGCAAAGCAGCTGACGTTTGCTCTAACTTTAGCAGCTTTCTTTTCAACCAATGCAGAAAGTGCTATCAAGTTGGGGTAAATGTTTGCTGACTGACTCCACTGTGTCCACCTGGTTTTTATTGAGTTGTGTTTCATTTGAAGGAGACCCTCTAGATGACTACAAAGAGAAGCATTTGTGATTCTGTGTAAGAATGAGTGTTTCTCTTAGGGGCAGTCTTGTTGGTGATTGTTCATCATGGAGTTCTCCCAATGCCATTACTACAGCATTATCCCCTTTGTAAACACTGGAGGGTGCTGTTTTAACCAAAGATTTGGTCTGGCACTCTTTGATTTTATACGTAGTATGATTCTGTCTTAAATAGGACTCTAAACTGTTCTACATTCAGAAAACCGCATAATAGCTTCATTTGCATGAAATGCTTTAAATGTGTGAAAGGTCCACCCATGCTCAGGAATGCTGAGGCGTTCCAAAGACAATAACAGCAATCAAAGCTTAATAGCCTTTCAATAAATACACGGGTGCCAACGACCACAGCAAATCTAAATGGACATGGACAAGCTTATAATGGGTGCTGCAAACCAAGCTGCTCAGATCAGCTCATCCTGAAAGCAGGCTGCGTGCTCCTGGTGTCTCTGTCTGCAAATGACCTCCACTGATGCTACAGAGGTTCAGTCTTCAAAATGGACAAGATTTTCAACTACTACTACTGTCACTATCGGTACCCTTACAATGGCACTGACTTGTCTGTTGTATTTGGTAAGTGCTATTTGTTGGGGTAGTTTCAAGTGACCAGTGCTTCAGGAGATAATTGACTCTCCGAGTTCTACATGCAATGGTAATTTAATCACATTCTTCAACACATTAAGATTACTTCAAATGGGAGCATTGAATGGTCCTGTGTTCATAAGTGCTTCTCTTTGGGGTAGTTTTAATGAGGAAATGTACTGCAGCTAAGGCTCCACCTCTTTTCTATTTCTTGTTTTTTCCCCTTAGAATGAAAATTATTGCACCCATGTACTTCTCATCCCAACTTGTAGCTTTTCAATGCCAAAAGTACAGGGCAACATTTGGCCACTATTTGGCATGCTCCGCAGTACCCACTTTTTTCATTTCCTTGCCCTCTTGACTGCAAAGCAGCTGATGTTTGCTCTAACTTTAGCAGCTTTCTTTTCAACCAATGCAGAGCTATCAAGTTGGGGTAAATGTTTGCTGACTGACTCCACTGTGTCCACCTGGTTATTATTGAGCTGTGTTTCATTTGAAGGACACCCTCTAGATGACTACAAAGAGAAGCATTTGTGATTCTGTGTAAGAATGAGTGCTTCTTTTTGGGGCAGTCTTGTTGGTGATTGTTCATCATGGAGTTCTCCCAAAGCCATTACTACAGCAGCATCCCCTTTGTAAACACTGGAGGGTGCTGTTTTAACCAAAGATTTGGTCTGGCACTCTTTGATTTTGTATGTAGTATGATTCTGTCTTAATTAGGACTCTAAACTGTTCTACATTCAGAAAACCGCATAATAGCTTCATTTGCATGAAATGCTTTAAATGTGTGAAAGGTCCACCCATGCTCAAGAATGCTGAGGCGTTCCAAAGACAATAACAGCAATCAAAGCTTAATAGCCTTTTAATAAATACACGGGTGCCAACGACCACAGCAAATCCAAATGGAAATGGACAAGCTTATAATGGGTGCTGCAAACCAAACTGCTCAGATCAGCTCATCCTAAAAAACAGGCAGCATGCTCCTGGTGTCTCTGTCTGCAGATGACCTCCACTGATGCTAGAGAGTTTCAGTCTTCAACATGGACAAGATTTTCCGCTACTACTACTGTCACTATTGGTACCCTTACAATGGCACTGACTTGTCTGTTGTATTTGGTAAGTGCTATTTGTTGGGGTAGTTTCAAGTGACCAGTGCTTCAGGAGATAATTGACACTCCGAGTTCTACATGCAATGGTAATTTAATCACAGTTTTCAACACATTAAGATTACTTCAAATGGGAGCATTGATTGGTCCTGTGTTCATAAGTGCTTCTCTTTGGGGTAGATTTAATGAGGAAATGTACTGCAGCTAAGGCTCCACCTCTTTTCTATTTCTTGTTTTTTCCCCTTAGAATGAAAATTATTGCACCCATGTACTTCTCATCCCAACTTGTAGCTTTTCCATGCCAAAAGTACAGGGCAACATCTGGCCACTATTTGGCATGCTCCGCTGTACCCACTTTTTTCATTTCCTTGCCCTCTTGACTGCAAAGCAGCTGATGTTTGCTCTAACTTTAGCAGCTTTCTTTTCAACCAATGCAGAAAGTGCTATCAAGTTGGGCTAAATGTTTGCTGACTGACTCCCCTGTGTCCACCTGGTTTTTATTGAGTTGTGTTTCATTTGAAGGAGACCCTCTAGATGACTAAAAAGAGAAGCATTTGTGATTCTATGTAATAATAAGTGCTTCTCTTTGGGGTAGTCTTCTTGGTGTTTGTTCATCATGGAGTTCTCCCAATGCCAATACTACAGCAGCATCCCCTTTGTAAACACTAGAGGGTGCTGTTTTAACCAAAGTTTTGGTCTGGCACTCTTTGTTTTTGTATGTAGTATGATTCTGTCTTAATTAGGACTCTAAACTGTTCTACATTCAGAAAACCGCATAATAGCTTCATTTGCATGAAATGCTTTAAATGTGTGAAAGGTCCACCCATGCTCAGGAATGCTGAGGCGTTTCAAAGACAATAACAGCAATCAAAGCTTAATAGCCTTTCAATAAATACACAGGTGCCAACGACCACAGCAAATCCAAATGGACATGGACAAGCTTATAATGGGTGCTGCAAACCAAACTGCTCAGATCAGCTCATCCTGAAAGCAGGCAGCATGCTCCTGGTGTCTCTGTCTGCAAATGACCTCCACTGATGCTACAGAGGTTCAGTCTTCAAAATGGACAAGATTTTCAACTACTACTACTGTCACTATCGGTACCCTTACAATGGCACTGACTTGTCTGTTGTATTTGGTAAGTGCTATTTGTTGGGGTAGTTTCAAGTGACCAGTGCTTCAGGAGATAATTGACACTCCGAGTTCTACATGCAATGGTAATTTAATCACAGTTTTCAACACATTAAGATTACTTCAAATGGGAGCATTGATTGGTCCTGTGTTCATAAGTGCTTCTCTTTGGGGTAGATTTAATGAGGAAATGTACTGCAGCTAAGGCTCCACCTCTTTTCTATTTCTTGTTTTTTCCCCTTAGAATGAAAATTATTGCACCCATGTACTTCTCATCCCAACTTGTAGCTTTTCAATGCCAAAAGTACAGGGCAACATTTGGCCACTATTTGGCATGCTCCGCTGTACCCACTTTTTTCATTTCCTTGCCCTCTTGACTGCAAAGCAGCTGATGTTTGCTCTAACTTTAGCAGCTTTCTTTTCAACCAATGCAGAGCTATCAAGTTGGGGTAAATGTTTGCTGACTGACTCCACTGTGTCCACCTGGTTATTATTGAGCTGTGTTTCATTTGAAGGACACCCTCTAGATGACTACAAAGAGAAGCATTTGTGATTCTGTGTAAGAATGAGTGCTTCTCTTTGGGGCAGTCTTGTTGGTGATTGTTCATCATGGAGTTCTCCCAATGCCATTACTACAGCAGCATCCCCTTTGTAAACACTGGAGGGTACTGTTTTAACCAAAGATTTGGTCTGGCACTCTTTGATTTTGTACGTAGTATGATTCTGTCTTAAATAGGACTCTAACCTGTTCTACATTCAGAAAACAGCATAATAGTTGCATTTGCATGAAATGCTTTAAATGTGTGAAAGGTCCACCCATGCTCAAGAATGCTGAGGCGTTCCAAAGATAATAACACAGCAATCAAAGCTTAATAGCCTTTCAATAAATACACAGGTGCCAACGACCACAGCAAATCCAAATGGACATGGACAAGCTTATAATGGGTGCTGCAAACCAAACTGCTCAGATCAGCTCATCCTAAAAGCAGGCAGCATGCTCCTGGTGTCTCTGTCTGCAGATGACCTCCACTGATGCTAGAGAGTTTCAGTCTTCAACATGGACAAGATTTTCCGCTACTACTACTGTCACTATCGGTACCCTTACAATGGCACTGACTTGTCTGTTGTATTTGGTAAGTGCTATTTGTTGGGGTAGTTTCAAGTGACCAGTGCTTCAGGAGATAATTGACACTCCGAGTTCTACATGCAATGGTAATTTAATCACAGTTTTCAACACATTAAGATTACTTCAAATGGGAGCATTGATTGGTCCTGTGTTCATAAGTGCTTCTCTTTGGGGTAGATTTAATGAGGAAATGTACTGCAGCTAAGGCTCCACCTCTTTTCTATTTCTTGTTTTTTCCCCTTAGAATGAAAATTATTGCACCCATGTACTTCTCATCCCAACTTGTAGCTTTTCAATGCCAAAAGTACAGGGCAACATCTGGCCACTATTTGGCATGCTCCGCTGTACCCACTTTTTTCATTTCCTTGCCCTCTTGACTGCAAAGCAGCTAATGTTTGCTCTAACTTTAGCAGCTTTCTTTTCAACCAATGCAGAAAGTGCTATCAAGTTGGGGTAAATGTTTGCTGACTGACTCCCCTGTGTCCACCTGGTTTTTATTGAGTTGTGTTTCATTTGAAGGAGACCCTCTAGATGACTACAAAGAGAAGCATTTGTGATTCTATGTAATAATAAGTGCTTCTCTTTGGGGTAGTCTTGTTGGTGTTTGTTCATCATGGAATTCTCCCAATGCCAATACTACAGCAGCATTCCCTTTGTAAACACTAGAGGGTGCTGTTTTAACCAAAGTTTTGGTCTGGCACTCTTTGTTTTTGTATGTAGTATGATTCTGTCTTAATTAGGACTCTAAACTGTTCTACATTCAGAAAACCACATAATAGCTTCATTTGCATGAAATGCTTTAAATGTGTGAAAGGTCCACCTATGCTCAGGAATGCTGAGGCGTTCCATAGACAATAACAGCAATCAAAGCTTAATAGCCTTTCAATAAATACACGGGTGCCAACGACCACAGCAAATCCAAATGGAAATGGACAAGCTTATAATGGGTGCTGCAAACCAAA
This sequence comes from Spinibarbus caldwelli, assembly GCA_039654775.1. Taxonomy (NCBI): domain Eukaryota; kingdom Metazoa; phylum Chordata; class Actinopteri; order Cypriniformes; family Cyprinidae; genus Spinibarbus; species Spinibarbus caldwelli. Next base: position 22,963,943 of record CM077229.1, read on the forward strand.
CTGCTCAGATCAGCTCATCCTAAAAGCAGGCAGCATGCTCCTGGTGTCTCTGTCTGCAGATGACCTCCACTGATGCTAGAGAGTTTCAGTCTTCAACATGGACAAGATTTTCCGCTACTACTACTGTCACTATCGGTACCCTTACAATGGCACTGACTTGTCTGTTGTATTTGGTAAGTGCTATTTGTTGGGGTAGTTTCAAGTGACCAGTGCTTCAGGAGATAATTGACACTCCGAGTTCTACATGCAATGGTAATTTAATCACATTATTCAACACATTAAGATTACTTCAAATGGGAGCATTGAATGGTCCTGTGTTCATAAGTGCTTCTCTTTGGGGTAGTTTTAATGAAGAAATGTACTGCAGCTAAGGCTCCACCTCTTTTCTATTTCTTGTTTTTTCCCCTTAGAATGAAAATTATTGCACCCATGTACTTCTCATCCCAACTTGTAGCTTTTCAATGCCAAAAGTACAGGGCAACATTTGGCCACTATTTGGCATGCTCCCCTGTACCCACTTTTTTCATTTCCTTTCCCTCTTGACTGCAAAGCAGCTGACGTTTGCTCTAACTTTAGCAGCTTTCTTTTCAACCAATGCAGAAAGTGCTATCAAGTTGGGGTAAATGTTTGCTGACTGACTCCCCTGTGTCCACCTGGTTTTTATTGAGTTGTGTTTCATTTGAAGGAGACCCTCTAGATGACTACAAAGAGAAGCATTTGTGATTCTATGTAATAATAAGTGCTTCTCTTTGGGGTAGTCTTGTTGGTGTTTGTTCATCATGGAGTTCTCCCAATGCCAATACTACAGCAGCATCTCCTTTGTAAACACTAGAGGGTGCTGTTTTAACCAAAGTTTTGGTCTGGCACTCTTTGTTTTGTATGTAGTATGATTCTGTCTTAATTAGGACTCTAAACTGTTCTACATTCAGAAAACCGCATAATAGCTTCATTTGCATGAAATGCTTTAAATGTGTGAAAGGTCCACCCATGCTCAAGAATGCTGAGGCGTTCCAAAGACAATAACAGCAATCAAAGCTTAATAGCCTTTCAATAAATACACGGGTGCCAACGACCACAGCAAATCTAAATGGACATGGACAAGCTTATAATGGGTGCTGCAAACCAAGCTGCTCAGATCAGCTCATCCTGAAAGCAGGCTGCGTGCTCCTGGTGTCTCTGTCTGCAAATGACCTCCACTGATGCTACAGAGGTTCAGTCTTCAAAATGGACAAGATTTTCAACTACTACTACTGTCACTATCGGTACCCTTACAATGGCACTGACTTGTCTGTTGTATTTGGTAAGTGCTATTTGTTGGGGTAGTTTCAAGTGACCAGTGCTTCAGGAGATAATTGACTCTCCGAGTTCTACATGCAATGGTAATTTAATCACATTCTTCAACACATTAAGATTACTTCAAATGGGAGCATTGAATGGTCCTGTGTTCATAAGTGCTTCTCTTTGGGGTAGTTTTAATGAGGAAATGTACTGCAGCTAAGGCTCCACCTCTTTTCTATTTCTTGTTTTTTCCCCTTAGAATGAAAATTATTGCACCCATGTACTTCTCATCCCAACTTGTAGCTTTTCAATGCCAAAAGTACAGGGCAACATTTGGCCACTATTTGGCATGCTCCGCAGTACCCACTTTTTTCATTTCCTTGCCCTCTTGACTGCAAAGCAGCTGATGTTTGCTCTAACTTTAGCAGCTTTCTTTTCAACCAATGCAGAGCTATCAAGTTGGGGTAAATGTTTGCTGACTGACTCCACTGTGTCCACCTGGTTATTATTGAGCTGTGTTTCATTTGAAGGACACCCTCTAGATGACTACAAAGAGAAGCATTTGTGATTCTGTGTAAGAATGAGTGCTTCTTTTTGGGGCAGTCTTGTTGGTGATTGTTCATCATGGAGTTCTCCCAAAGCCATTACTACAGCAGCATCCCCTTTGTAAACACTGGAGGGTGCTGTTTTAACCAAAGATTTGGTCTGGCACTCTTTGATTTTGTATGTAGTATGATTCTGTCTTAATTAGGACTCTAAACTGTTCTACATTCAGAAAACCGCATAATAGCTTCATTTGCATGAAATGCTTTAAATGTGTGAAAGGTCCACCCATGCTCAAGAATGCTGAGGCGTTCCAAAGACAATAACAGCAATCAAAGCTTAATAGCCTTTTAATAAATACACGGGTGCCAACGACCACAGCAAATCCAAATGGAAATGGACAAGCTTATAATGGGTGCTGCAAACCAAACTGTTCAGATCAGCTCATCCTAAAAGCAGGCAGCATGCTCCTGGTGTCTCTGTCTGCAGATGACCTCCACTGATGCTAGAGAGTTTCAGTCTTCAACATGGACAAGATTTTCCGCTACTACTACTGTCACTATCGGTACCCTTACAATGGCACTGACTTGTCTGTTGTATTTGGTAAGTGCTATTTGTTGGGGTAGTTTCAAGTGACCAGTGCTTCAGGAGATAATTGACACTCCGAGTTCTACATGCAATGGTAATTTAATCACAGTTTTCAACACATTAAGATTACTTCAAATGGGAGCATTGATTGGTCCTGTGTTCATAAGTGCTTCTCTTTGGGGTAGATTTAATGAGGAAATGTACTGCAGCTAAGGCTCCACCTCTTTTCTATTTCTTGTTTTTTCCCCTTAGAATGAAAATTATTGCACCCATGTACTTCTCATCCCAACTTGTAGCTTTTCAATGCCAAAAGTACAGGGCAACATCTGGCCACTATTTGGCATGCTCCGCTGTACCCACTTTTTTCATTTCCTTGCCCTCTTGACTGCAAAGCAGCTGATGTTTGCTCTAACTTTAGCAGCTTTCTTTTCAACCAATGCAGAAAGTGCTATCAAGTTGGGGTAAATGTTTGCTGACTGACTCCCCTGTGTCCACCTGGTTTTTATTGAGTTGTGTTTCATTTGAAGGAGACCCTCTAGATGACTAAGAAGAGAAGCATTTGTGATTCTATGTAATAATAAGTGCTTCTCTTTGGGGTAGTCTTGTTGGTGTTTGTTCATCATGGAATTCTCCCAATGCCAATACTACAGTAGCATCCCCTTTGTAAACACTAGAGGGTGCTGTTTTAACCAAAGTTTTGGTCTGGCACTCTTTGTTTTTGTATGTAGTATGATTCTGTCTTAATTAGGACTCTAAACTGTTCTACATTCAGAAAACCACATAATAGCTTCATTTGCATGAAATGCTTTAAATGTGTGAAAGGTCCACCCATGCTCAGGAATGCTGAGGCGTTCCATAGACAATAACAGCAATCAAAGCTTAATAGCCTTTCAATAAATACACGGGTGCCAACGACCACAGCAAATCCAAATGGAAATGGACAAGCTTATAATGGGTGCTGCAAACCAAACTGCTCAGATCAGCTCATCCTAAAAGCAGGCAGCATGCTCCTGGTGTCTCTGTCTGCAGATGACCTCCACTGATAATAGAAAGTTTCAGTCTTCAACATGGACAAGATTTTCCGCTACTACTACTGTCACTATCGGTACCCTTACAATGGCACTGACTTGTCTGTTGTATTTGGTAAGTGCTATTTGTTGGGGTAGTTTCAAGTGACCAGTGCTTCAGGAGATAATTGACACTCCGAGTTCTACATGCAATGGTAATTTAATCACATTATTCAACACATTAAGATTACTTCAAATGGGAGCATTGAATGGTCCTGTGTTCATAAGTGCTTCTCTTTGGGGTAGTTTTAATGAAGAAATGTACTGCAGCTAAGGCTCCACCTCTTTTCTATTTCTTGTTTTTTCCCCTTAGAATGAAAATTATTGCACCCATGTACTTCTCATCCCAACTTGTAGCTTTTCAATGCCAAAAGTACAGGGCAACATTTGGCCACTATTTGGCATGCTCCGCTGTACCCACTTTTTTCATTTCCTTTCCCTCTTCACTGCAAAGCAGCTGACGTTTGCTCTAACTTTAGCAGCTTTCTTTTCAACCAATGCAGAAAGTGCTATCAAGTTGGGGTAAATGTTTGCTGACTGACTCCACTGTGTCCACCTGGTTTTTATTGAGTTGTGTTTCATTTGAAGGAGACCCTCTAGATGACTACAAAGAGAAGCATTTGTGATTCTGTGTAAGAATGAGTGTTTCTCTTAGGGGCAGTCTTGTTGGTGATTGTTCATCATGGAGTTCTCCCAATGCCATTACTACAGCATTATCCCCTTTGTAAACACTGGAGGGTGCTGTTTTAACCAAAGATTTGGTCTGGCACTCTTTGATTTTATACGTAGTATGATTCTGTCTTAAATAGGACTCTAAACTGTTCTACATTCAGAAAACCGCATAATAGCTTCATTTGCATGAAATGCTTTAAATGTGTGAAAGGTCCACCCATGCTCAGGAATGCTGAGGCGTTCCAAAGACAATAACAGCAATCAAAGCTTAATAGCCTTTCAATAAATACACGGGTGCCAACGACCACAGCAAATCCAAATGGAAATGGACAAGCTTATAATGGGTGCTGCAAACCAAACTGCTCAGATCAGCTCATCCTAAAAGCAGGCAGCATGCTCCTGGTGTCTCTGTCTGCAGATGACCTCCACTGATGCTAGAGAGTTTTAGTCTTCAACATGGACAAGATTTTCCGCTACTACTACTGTCACTATCGGTACCCTTACAATGGCACTGACTTGTCTGTTGTATTTGGTAAGTGCTATTTGTTGGGGTAGTTTCAAGTGACCAGTGCTTCAGGAGATAATTGACTCTCCGAGTTCTACATGCAATGGTAATTTAATCACATTATTCAACACATTAAGATTACTTCAAATGGGAGCATTGAATGGTCCTGTGTTCATAAGTGCTTCTCTTTGGGGTAGTTTTAATGAAGAAATGTACCGCAGCTAAGGCTCCACCTCTTTTCTATTTCTTGTTTTTTCCCCTTAGAATGAAAATTATTGCACCCATGTACTTCTCATCCCAACTTGTAGCTTTTCAATGCCAAAAGTACAGGGCAACATTTGGCCACTATTTGGCATGCTCCGCTGTACCCACTTTTTTCATTTCCTTGCCCTCTTGACTGCAAAGCAGCTGATGTTTGCTCTAACTTTAGCAGCTTTCTTTTCAACCAATGCAGAGCTATCAAGTTGGGGTAAATGTTTGCTGACTGACTCCACTGTGTCCACCTGGTTATTATTGAGCTGTGTTTCATTTGAAGGACACCCTCTAGATGACTACAAAGAGAAGCATTTGTGATTCTGTGTAAGAATGAGTGCTTCTCTTTGGGGCAGTCTTGTTGGTGATTGTTCATCATGGAGTTCTCCCAATGCCATTACTACAGCAGCATCCCCTTTGTAAACACTGGAGGGTGCTGTTTTAACCAAAGATTTGGTCTGGCACTCTTTGATTTTGTATGTAGTATGATTCTGTCTTAATTAGGACTCTAAACTGTTCTACATTCAGAAAACCGCATAATAACTTCATTTGCATGAAATGCTTTAACTGTGTGAAAGGTCCACCCATGCTCAAGAATGCTGAGGCGTTTCAAAGACAATAACAGCATTCAAAGCTTAATAGCCTTTTAATAAATACACGGGTGCCAACGACCACAGCAAATCCAAATGGAAATGGACAAGCTTATAATGGGTGCTGCAAACCAAACTGCTCAGATCAGCTCATCCTAAAAGCAGGCAGCATGCTCCTGGTGTCTCTGTCTGCAGATGACCTCCACTGATGCTAGAGAGTTTCAGTCTTCAACATGGACAAGATTTTCCGCTACTACTACTGTCACTATCGGTACCCTTACAATGGCACTGACTTGTCTGTTGTATTTGGTAAGTGCTATTTGTTGGGGTAGTTTCAAGTGACCAGTGCTTCAGGAGATAATTGACACTCCGAGTTCTACATGCAATGGTAATTTAATCACAGTTTTCAACACATTAAGATTACTTCAAATGGGAGCATTGATTGGTCCTGTGTTCATAAGTGCTTCTCTTTGGGGTAGATTTAATGAGGAAATGTACTGCAGCTAAGGCTCCACCTCTTTTCTATTTCTTGTTTTTTCCCCTTAGAATGAAAATTATTGCACCCATGTACTTCTCATCCCAACTTGTAGCTTTTCAATGCCAAAAGTACAGGGCAACATCTGGCCACTATTTGGCATGCTCCGCTGTACCCACTTTTTTCATTTCCTTGCCCTCTTGACTGCAAAGCAGCTAATGTTTGCTCTAACTTTAGCAGCTTTCTTTTCAACCAATGCAGAAAGTGCTATCAAGTTGGGGTAAATGTTTGCTGACTGACTCCCCTGTGTCCACCTGGTTTTTATTGAGTTGTGTTTCATTTGAAGGAGACCCTCTAGATGACTACAAAGAGAAGCATTTGTGATTCTATGTAATAATAAGTGCTTCTCTTTGGGGTAGTCTTGTTGGTGTTTGTTCATCATGGAATTCTCCCAATGCCAATACTACAGCAGCATTCCCTTTGTAAACACTAGAGGGTGCTGTTTTAACCAAAGTTTTGGTCTGGCACTCTTTGTTTTTGTATGTAGTATGATTCTGTCTTAATTAGGACTCTAAACTGTTCTACATTCAGAAAACCACATAATAGCTTCATTTGCATGAAATGCTTTAAATGTGTGAAAGGTCCACCTATGCTCAGGAATGCTGAGGCGTTCCATAGACAATAACAGCAATCAAAGCTTAATAGCCTTTCAATAAATACACGGGTGCCAACGACCACAGCAAATCCAAATGGAAATGGACAAGCTTATAATGGGTGCTGCAAACCAAACTGCTCAGATCAGCTCATCCTAAAAGCAGGCAGCATGCTCCTGGTGTCTCTGTCTGCAGATGACCTCCACTGATGCTAGAGAGTTTCAGTCTTCAACATGGACAAGATTTTCCGCTACTACTACTGTCACTATCGGTACCCTTACAATGGCACTGACTTGTCTGTTGTATTTGGTAAGTGCTATTTGTTGGGGTAGTTTCAAGTGACCAGTGCTTCAGGAGATAATTGACACTCCGAGTTCTACATGCAATGGTAATTTAATCACATTATTCAACACATTAAGATTACTTCAAATGGGAGCATTGAATGGTCCTGTGTTCATAAGTGCTTCTCTTTGGGGTAGTTTTAATGAAGAAATGTACTGCAGCTAAGGCTCCACCTCTTTTCTATTTCTTGTTTTTTCCCCTTAGAATGAAAATTATTGCACCCATGTACTTCTCATCCCAACTTGTAGCTTTTCAATGCCAAAAGTACAGGGCAACATTTGGCCACTATTTGGCATGCTCCCCTGTACCCACTTTTTTCATTTCCTTTCCCTCTTGACTGCAAAGCAGCTGACGTTTGCTCTAACTTTAGCAGCTTTCTTTTCAACCAATGCAGAAAGTGCTATCAAGTTGGGGTAAATGTTTGCTGACTGACTCCCCTGTGTCCACCTGGTTTTTATTGAGTTGTGTTTCATTTGAAGGAGACCCTCTAGATGACTACAAAGAGAAGCATTTGTGATTCTATGTAATAATAAGTGCTTCTCTTTGGGGTAGTCTTGTTGGTGTTTGTTCATCATGGAGTTCTCCCAATGCCAATACTACAGCAGCATCTCCTTTGTAAACACTAGAGGGTGCTGTTTTAACCAAAGTTTTGGTCTGGCACTCTTTGTTTTGTATGTAGTATGATTCTGTCTTAATTAGGACTCTAAACTGTTCTACATTCAGAAAACCGCATAATAGCTTCATTTGCATGAAATGCTTTAAATGTGTGAAAGGTCCACCCATGCTCAAGAATGCTGAGGCGTTCCAAAGACAATAACAGCAATCAAAGCTTAATAGCCTTTCAATAAATACACGGGTGCCAACGACCACAGCAAATCTAAATGGACATGGACAAGGTTATAATGGGTGCTGCAAACCAAGCTGCTCAGATCAGCTCATCCTGAAAGCAGGCTGCGTGCTCCTGGTGTCTCTGTCTGCAAATGACCTCCACTGATGCTACAGAGGTTCAGTCTTCAAAATGGACAAGATTTTCAACTACTACTACTGTCACTATCGGTACCCTTACAATGGCACTGACTTGTCTGTTGTATTTGGTAAGTGCTATTTGTTGGGGTAGTTTCAAGTGACCAGTGCTTCAGGAGATAATTGACTCTCCGAGTTCTACATGCAATGGTAATTTAATCACATTCTTCAACACATTAAGATTACTTCAAATGGGAGCATTGAATGGTCCTGTGTTCATAAGTGCTTCTCTTTGGGGTAGTTTTAATGACGAAATGTACTGCAGCTAAGGCTCCACCTCTTTTCTATTTCTTGTTTTTTCCCCTTAGAATGAAAATTATTGCACCCATGTACTTCTCATCCCAACTTGTAGCTTTTCAATGCCAAAAGTACAGGGCAACATTTGGCCACTATTTGGCATGCTCCGCAGTACCCACTTTTTTCATTTCCTTGCCCTCTTGACTGCAAAGCAGCTGATGTTTGCTCTAACTTTAGCAGCTTTCTTTTCAACCAATTCAGAGCTATCAAGTTGGGGTAAATGTTTGCTGACTGACTCCACTGTGTCCACCTGGTTATTATTGAGCTGTGTTTCATTTGAAGGACACCCTCTAGATGACTACAAAGAGAAGCATTTGTGATTCTGTGTAAGAATGAGTGCTTCTTTTTGGGGCAGTCTTGTTGGTGATTGTTCATCATGGAGTTCTCCCAAAGCCATTACTACAGCAGCATCCCCTTTGTAAACACTGGAGGGTGCTGTTTTAACCAAAGATTTGGTCTGGCACTCTTTGATTTTGTATGTAGTATGATTCTGTCTTAATTAGGACTCTAAACTGTTCTACATTCAGAAAACCGCATAATAGCTTCATTTGCATGAAATGCTTTAAATGTGTGAAAGGTCCACCCATGCTCAAGAATGCTGAGGCGTTCCAAAGACAATAACAGCAATCAAAGCTTAATAGCCTTTTAATAAATACACGGGTGCCAACGACCACAGCAAATCCAAATGGAAATGGACAAGCTTATAATGGGTGCTGCAAACCAAACTGCTCAGATCAGCTCATCCTAAAAGCAGGCAGCATGCTCCTGGTGTCTCTGTCTGCAGATGACCTCCACTGATGCTAGAGAGTTTCAGTCTTCAACATGGACAAGATTTTCCGCTACTACTACTGTCACTATCGGTACCCTTACAATGGCACTGACTTGTCTGTTGTATTTGGTAAGTGCTATTTGTTGGGGTAGTTTCAAGTGACCAGTGCTTCAGGAGATAATTGACACTCCGAGTTCTACATGCAATGGTAATTTAATCACAGTTTTCAACACATTAAGATTACTTCAAATGGGAGCATTGATTGGTCCTGTGTTCATAAGTGCTTCTCTTTGGGGTAGATTTAATGAGGAAATGTACTGCAGCTAAGGCTCCACCTCTTTTCTATTTCTTGTTTTTTCCCCTTAGAATGAAAATTATTGCACCCATGTACTTCTCATCCCAACTTGTAGCTTTTCAATGCCAAAAGTACAGGGCAACATTTGGCCACTATTTGGCATGCTCCTCTGTACCCACTTTTTTCATTTCCTTGCCCTCTTGACTGCAAACCAGCTGATGTTTGCTCTAACTTTAGCAGCTTTCTTTTCAACCAATGCAGAAAGTGCTATCAAGTTGGGGTAAATGTTTGCTGACTGACTCCACTGTGTCCACCTGGTTTTTATTGAGTTGTGTTTCATTTGAAGGAGACCCTCTAGATGACTACAAAGAGAAGCATTTGTGATTCTGTGTAAGAATGAGTGTTTCTCTTTGGGGCAGTCTTGTTGGTGATTGTTCATCATGGAGTTCTCCCAATGCCAATACTACAGCAGCATCCCCTTTGTAAACACTAGAGGGTGCTGTTTTAACCAAAGTTTTGGTCTGGCACTCTTTGTTTTTGTATGTAGTATGATTCTGTCTTAATTAGGACTCTAAACTGTTCTACATTCAGAAAACCGCATAATAGCTTCATTTGCATGAAATGCTTTAAATGTGTGAAAGGTCCACCCATGCTCAGGAATGCTGAGGCGTTCCAAAGACAATAACAGCAATCAAAGCTTAATAGCCTTTCAATAAATACACGGGTGCCAACGACCACAGCAAATCTAAATGGACATGGACAAGCTTATAATGGGTGCTGCAAACCAAGCTGCTCAGATCAGCTCATCCTGAAAGCAGGCTGCGTGCTCCTGGTGTCTCTGTCTGCAAATGACCTCCACTGATGCTACAGAGGTTCAGTCTTCAAAATGGACAAGATTTTCAACTACTACTACTGTCACTATCGGTACCCTTACAATGGCACTGACTTGTCTGTTGTATTTGGTAAGTGCTATTTGTTGGGGTAGTTTCAAGTGACCAGTGCTTCAGGAGATAATTGACTCTCCGAGTTCTACATGCAATGGTAATTTAATCACATTCTTCAACACATTAAGATTACTTCAAATGGGAGCATTGAATGGTCCTGTGTTCATAAGTGCTTCTCTTTGGGGTAGTTTTAATGAGGAAATGTACTGCAGCTAAGGCTCCACCTCTTTTCTATTTCTTGTTTTTTCCCCTTAGAATGAAAATTATTGCACCCATGTACTTCTCATCCCAACTTGTAGCTTTTCAATGCCAAAAGTACAGGGCAACATTTGGCCACTATTTGGCATGCTCCGCAGTACCCACTTTTTTCATTTCCTTGCCCTCTTGACTGCAAAGCAGCTGATGTTTGCTCTAACTTTAGCAGCTTTCTTTTCAACCAATGCAGAGCTATCAAGTTGGGGTAAATGTTTGCTGACTGACTCCACTGTGTCCACCTGGTTATTATTGAGCTGTGTTTCATTTGAAGGACACCCTCTAGATGACTACAAAGAGAAGCATTTGTGATTCTGTGTAAGAATGAGTGCTTCTTTTTGGGGCAGTCTTGTTGGTGATTGTTCATCATGGAGTTCTCCCAAAGCCATTACTACAGCAGCATCCCCTTTGTAAACACTGGAGGGTGCTGTTTTAACCAAAGATTTGGTCTGGCACTCTTTGATTTTGTATGTAGTATGATTCTGTCTTAATTAGGACTCTAAACTGTTCTACATTCAGAAAACCGCATAATAGCTTCATTTGCATGAAATGCTTTAAATGTGTGAAAGGTCCACCCATGCTCAAGAATGCTGAGGCGTTCCAAAGACAATAACAGCAATCAAAGCTTAATAGCCTTTTAATAAATACACGGGTGCCAACGACCACAGCAAATCCAAATGGAAATGGACAAGCTTATAATGGGTGCTGCAAACCAAACTGTTCAGATCAGCTCATCCTAAAAGCAGGCAGCATGCTCCTGGTGTCTCTGTCTGCAGATGACCTCCACTGATGCTAGAGAGTTTCAGTCTTCAACATGGACAAGATTTTCCGCTACTACTACTGTCACTATCGGTACCCTTACAATGGCACTGACTTGTCTGTTGTATTTGGTAAGTGCTATTTGTTGGGGTAGTTTCAAGTGACCAGTGCTTCAGGAGATAATTGACACTCCGAGTTCTACATGCAATGGTAATTTAATCACAGTTTTCAACACATTAAGATTACTTCAAATGGGAGCATTGATTGGTCCTGTGTTCATAAGTGCTTCTCTTTGGGGTAGATTTAATGAGGAAATGTACTGCAGCTAAGGCTCCACCTCTTTTCTATTTCTTGTTTTTTCCCCTTAGAATGAAAATTATTGCACCCATGTACTTCTCATCCCAACTTGTAGCTTTTCAATGCCAAAAGTACAGGGCAACATCTGGCCACTATTTGGCATGCTCCGCTGTACCCACTTTTTTCATTTCCTTGCCCTCTTGACTGCAAAGCAGCTGATGTTTGCTCTAACTTTAGCAGCTTTCTTTTCAACCAATGCAGAAAGTGCTATCAAGTTGGGGTAAATGTTTGCTGACTGACTCCCCTGTGTCCACCTGGTTTTTATTGAGTTGTGTTTCATTTGAAGGAGACCCTCTAGATGACTAAGAAGAGAAGCATTTGTGATTCTATGTAATAATAAGTGCTTCTCTTTGGGGTAGTCTTGTTGGTGTTTGTTCATCATGGAATTCTCCCAATGCCAATACTACAGTAGCATCCCCTTTGTAAACACTAGAGGGTGCTGTTTTAACCAAAGTTTTGGTCTGGCACTCTTTGTTTTTGTATGTAGTATGATTCTGTCTTAATTAGGACTCTAAACTGTTCTACATTCAGAAAACCACATAATAGCTTCATTTGCATGAAATGCTTTAAATGTGTGAAAGGTCCACCCATGCTCAGGAATGCTGAGGCGTTCCATAGACAATAACAGCAATCAAAGCTTAATAGCCTTTCAATAAATACACGGGTGCCAACGACCACAGCAAATCCAAATGGAAATGGACAAGCTTATAATGGGTGCTGCAAACCAAACTGCTCAGATCAGCTCATCCTAAAAGCAGGCAGCATGCTCCTGGTGTCTCTGTCTGCAGATGACCTCCACTGATAATAGAAAGTTTCAGTCTTCAACATGGACAAGATTTTCCGCTACTACTACTGTCACTATCGGTACCCTTACAATGGCACTGACTTGTCTGTTGTATTTGGTAAGTGCTATTTGTTGGGGTAGTTTCAAGTGACCAGTGCTTCAGGAGATAATTGACACTCCGAGTTCTACATGCAATGGTAATTTAATCACATTATTCAACACATTAAGATTACTTCAAATGGGAGCATTGAATGGTCCTGTGTTCATAAGTGCTTCTCTTTGGGGTAGTTTTAATGAAGAAATGTACTGCAGCTAAGGCTCCACCTCTTTTCTATTTCTTGTTTTTTCCCCTTAGAATGAAAATTATTGCACCCATGTACTTCTCATCCCAACTTGTAGCTTTTCAATGCCAAAAGTACAGGGCAACATTTGGCCACTATTTGGCATGCTCCGCTGTACCCACTTTTTTCATTTCCTTTCCCTCTTCACTGCAAAGCAGCTGACGTTTGCTCTAACTTTAGCAGCTTTCTTTTCAACCAATGCAGAAAGTGCTATCAAGTTGGGGTAAATGTTTGCTGACTGACTCCACTGTGTCCACCTGGTTTTTATTGAGTTGTGTTTCATTTGAAGGAGACCCTCTAGATGACTACAAAGAGAAGCATTTGTGATTCTGTGTAAGAATGAGTGTTTCTCTTAGGGGCAGTCTTGTTGGTGATTGTTCATCATGGAGTTCTCCCAATGCCATTACTACAGCATTATCCCCTTTGTAAACACTGGAGGGTGCTGTTTTAACCAAAGATTTGGTCTGGCACTCTTTGATTTTATACGTAGTATGATTCTGTCTTAAATAGGACTCTAAACTGTTCTACATTCAGAAAACCGCATAATAGCTTCATTTGCATGAAATGCTTTAAATGTGTGAAAGGTCCACCCATGCTCAGGAATGCTGAGGCGTTCCAAAGACAATAACAGCAATCAAAGCTTAATAGCCTTTCAATAAATACACGGGTGCCAACGACCACAGCAAATCCAAATGGAAATGGACAAGCTTATAATGGGTGCTGCAAACCAAACTGCTCAGATCAGCTCATCCTAAAAGCAGGCAGCATGCTCCTGGTGTCTCTGTCTGCAGATGACCTCCACTGATGCTAGAGAGTTTTAGTCTTCAACATGGACAAGATTTTCCGCTACTACTACTGTCACTATCGGTACCCTTACAATGGCACTGACTTGTCTGTTGTATTTGGTAAGTGCTATTTGTTGGGGTAGTTTCAAGTGACCAGTGCTTCAGGAGATAATTGACTCTCCGAGTTCTACATGCAATGGTAATTTAATCACATTATTCAACACATTAAGATTACTTCAAATGGGAGCATTGAATGGTCCTGTGTTCATAAGTGCTTCTCTTTGGGGTAGTTTTAATGAAGAAATGTACCGCAGCTAAGGCTCCACCTCTTTTCTATTTCTTGTTTTTTCCCCTTAGAATGAAAATTATTGCACCCATGTACTTCTCATCCCAACTTGTAGCTTTTCAATGCCAAAAGTACAGGGCAACATTTGGCCACTATTTGGCATGCTCCGCTGTACCCACTTTTTTCATTTCCTTGCCCTCTTGACTGCAAAGCAGCTGATGTTTGCTCTAACTTTAGCAGCTTTCTTTTCAACCAATGCAGAGCTATCAAGTTGGGGTAAATGTTTGCTGACTGACTCCACTGTGTCCACCTGGTTATTATTGAGCTGTGTTTCATTTGAAGGACACCCTCTAGATGACTACAAAGAGAAGCATTTGTGATTCTGTGTAAGAATGAGTGCTTCTCTTTGGGGCAGTCTTGTTGGTGATTGTTCATCATGGAGTTCTCCCAATGCCATTACTACAGCAGCATCCCCTTTGTAAACACTGGAGGGTGCTGTTTTAACCAAAGATTTGGTCTGGCACTCTTTGATTTTGTATGTAGTATGATTCTGTCTTAATTAGGACTCTAAACTGTTCTACATTCAGAAAACCGCATAATAACTTCATTTGCATGAAATGCTTTAACTGTGTGAAAGGTCCACCCATGCTCAAGAATGCTGAGGCGTTTCAAAGACAATAACAGCATTCAAAGCTTAATAGCCTTTTAATAAATACACGGGTGCCAACGACCACAGCAAATCCAAATGGAAATGGACAAGCTTATAATGGGTGCTGCAAACCAAACTGCTCAGATCAGCTCATCCTAAAAGCAGGCAGCATGCTCCTGGTGTCTCTGTCTGCAGATGACCTCCACTGATGCTAAAGAGTTTCAGTCTTCAACATGGACAAGATTTTCCGCTACTACTACTGTCACTATCGGTACCCTTACAATGGCACTGACTTGTCTGTTGTAATTGGTAAGTGCTATTTGTTGGGGTAGTTTCAAGTGACCAGTGCTTCAGGAGATAATTGACACTCCGAGTTCTACATGCAATGGTAATTTAATCACAGTTTTCAACACATTAAGATTACTTCAAATGGGAGCATTGATTGGTCCTGTGTTCATAAGTGCTTCTCTTTGGTGTAGTTTTAATGAGGAAATGTACTGCAGCTAAGGCTCCACCTCTTTTCTATTTCTTGTTTTTTCCCCTTAGAATGAAAATTATTGCACCCATGTACTTCTCATCCCAACTTGTAGCTTTTCAATGCCAAAAGTACAGGGCAACATCTGGCCACTATTTGGCATGCTCCGCTGTACCCACTTTTTTCATTTCCTTGCCCTCTTGACTGCAAAGCAGCTGATGTTTGCTCTAAATTTAGCAGCTTTCTTTTCAACCAATGCAGAAAGTGCTATCAAGTTGGGGTAAATGTTTGCTGACTGACTCCCCTGTGTCCACCTGGTTTTTATTGAGTTGTGTTTCATTTGAAGGAGACCCTCTAGATGACTACAAAGAGAAGCATTTGTGATTCTATGTAATAATAAGTGCTTCTCTTTGGGGTAGTCTTGTTGGTGTTTGTTCATCATGGAATTCTCCCAATGCCAATACTACAGCAGCATCCCCTTTGTAAACACTGGAGGGTGCTGTTTTAACCAAAGTTTTGGTCTGGCACTCTTTGTTTTTGTATGTAGTATGATTCTGTCTTAATTAGGACTCTAAACTGTTCTACATTCAGAAAACCGCATAATAGCTTCATTTGCATGAAATGCTTTAAATGTGTGAAAGGTCCACCCATGCTCAGGAATGCTGAGGCGTTCCAAAGACAATAACAGCAATCAAAGCTTAATAGCCTTTCAATAAATACACGGGTGCCAACGACCACAGCAAATCCAAATGGAAATGGACAAGCTTATAATGGGTGCTGCAAACCAAACTGCTCAGATCAGCTCATCCTAAAAGCAGGCAGCATGCTCCTGGTGTCTCTGTCTGCAGATGACCTCCACTGATGCTAGAGAGTTTCAGTCTTCAACATGGACAAGATTTTCCGCTACTACTACTGTCACTATCGGTACCCTTACAATGGCACTGACTTGTCTGTTGTATTTGGTAAGTGCTATTTGTTGGGGTAGTTTCAAGTGACCAGTGCTTCAGGAGATAATTGACACTCCGAGTTCTACATGCAATGGTAATTTAATCACATTATTCAACACATTAAGATTACTTCAAATGGGAGCATTGAATGGTCCTGTGTTCATAAGTGCTTCTCTTTGGGATAGTTTTAATGAAGAAATGTACTGCAGCTAAGGCTCCACCTCTTTTCTATTTCTTCTTTTTTCCCCTTAGAATGAAAATTATTGCACCCATGTACTTCTCATCCCAACTTGTAGCTTTTCAATGCCAAAAGTACAGGGCAACATTTGGCCACTATTTGGCATGCTCCGCTGTACCCACTTTTTTCATTTCCTTGCCCTCTTGACTGCAAAGCAGCTGACGTTTGCTCTAACTTTAGCAGCTTTCTTTTCAACCAATGCAGAAAGTGCTATCAAGTTGGGGTAAATGTTTGCTGACTGACTCCCCTGTGTCCACCTGGTTTTTATTGAGTTGTGTTTCATTTGAAGGAGACCCTCTAGATGACTACAAAGAGAAGCATTTGTGATTCTATGTAATAATAAGTGCTTCTCTTTGGGGTAGTCTTGTTGGTGTTTGTTCATCATGGAGTTCTCCCAATGCCAATACTACAGCAGCATCCCCTTTGTAAACACTAGAGGGTGCTGTTTTAACCAAAGTTTTGGTCTGGCACTCTTTGTTTTTGTATGTAGTATGATTCTGTCTTAATTAGGACTCTAAACTGTTCTACATTCAGAAAACCGCATAATAGCTTCATTTGCATGAAATGCTTTAAATGTGTGAAAGGTCCACCCATGCTCAGGAATGCTGAGGCGTTTCAAAGACAATAACAGCAATCAAAGCTTAATAGCCTTTCAATAAATACACGGGTGTCAACGACCACAGCAAATCCAAATGGACATGGACAAGCTTATAATGGGTGCTGCAAACCAAGCTGCTCAGATCAGCTCATCCTGAAAGCAGGCAGCGTGCTCCTGGTGTCTCTGTCTGCAAATGACCTCCACTGATGCTACAGAGGTTCAGTCTTCAAAATGGACAAGATTTTCAACTACTACTACTGTCACTATCGGTACCCTTACAATGGCACTGACTTGTCTGTTGTATTTGGTAAGTGCTATTTGTTGGGGTAGTTTCAAGTGACCAGTGCTTCAGGAGATAATTGACTCTCCGAGTTCTACATGCAATGGTAATTTAATCACATTATTCAACACATTAAGATTACTTCAAATAGGAGCATTGAATGGTCCTGTGTTCATAAGTGCTTCTCTTTGGGGTAGTTTTAATGAGGAAATGTACTGCAGCTAAGGCTCCACCTCTTTTCTATTTCTTGTTTTTTCCCCTTAGAATGAAAATTATTGCACCCATGTACTTCTCATCCCAACTTGTAGCTTTTCAATGCCAAAAGTACAGGGCAACATTTGGCCACTATTTGGCATGCTCCGCTGTACCCACTTTTTTCATTTCCTTGCCCTCTTGACTGCAAAGCAGCTGATGTTTGCTCTAACTTTAGCAGCTTTCTTTTCAACCAATGCAGAGCTATCAAGTTGGGGTAAATGTTTACTGACTGACTCCACTGTGTCCACCTGGTTATTATTGAGCTGTGTTTCATTTGAAGGACACCCTCTAGATGACTACAAAGAGAAGCATTTGTGATTCTGTGTAAGAATGAGTGCTTCTCTTTGGGGCAGTCTTGTTGGTGATTGTTCATCATGGAGTTCTCCCAATGCCATTACTACAGCAGCATCCCCTTTGTAAACACTGGAGGGTGCTGTTTTAACCAAAGATTTGGTCTGGCACTCTTTGATTTTGTATGTAGTATGATTCTGTCTTAATTAGGACTCTAAACTGTTCTACATTCAGAAAACCGCATAATAACTTCATTTGCATGAAATGCTTTAACTGTGTGAAAGGTCCACCCATGCTCAAGAATGCTGAGGCGTTCCAAAGACAATAACAGCATTCAAAGCTTAATAGCCTTTTAATAAATACACGGGTGCCAACGACCACAGCAAATCCAAATGGAAATGGACAAGCTTATAATGGGTGCTGCAAACCAAACTGCTCAGATCAGCTCATCCTAAAAGCAGGCAGCATGCTCCTGGTGTCTCTGTCTGCAGATGACCTCCACTGATGCTAAAGAGTTTCAGTCTTCAACATGGACAAGATTTTCCGCTACTACTACTGTCACTATCGGTACCCTTACAATGGCACTGACTTGTCTGTTGTAATTGGTAAGTGCTATTTGTTGGGGTAGTTTCAAGTGACCAGTGCTTCAGGAGATAATTGACACTCCGAGTTCTACATGCAATGGTAATTTAATCACAGTTTTCAACACATTAAGATTACTTCAAATGGGAGCATTGATTGGTCCTGTGTTCATAAGTGCTTCTCTTTGGGGTAGTTTTAATGAGGAAATGTACTGCAGCTAAGGCTCCACCTCTTTTCTATTTCTTGTTTTTTCCCCTTAGAATGAAAATTATTGCACCCATGTACTTCTCATCCCAACTTGTAGCTTTTCAATGCCAAAAGTACAGGGCAACATCTGGCCACTATTTGGCATGCTCCGCTGTACCCACTTTTTTCATTTCCTTGCCCTCTTGACTGCAAAGCAGCTGATGTTTGCTCTAACTTTAGCAGCTTTCTTTTCAACCAATGCAGAAAGTGCTATCAAGTTGGGGTAAATGTTTGCTGACTGACTCCCCTGTGTCCACCTGGTTTTTATTGAGTTGTGTTTCATTTGAAGGAGACCCTCTAGATGACTACAAAGAGAAGCATTTGTGATTCTGTGTAAGAATGAGTGCTTCTCTTTGGGGCAGTCTTGTTGGTGATTGTTCATCATGGAGTTCTCCCAATGCCATTACTACAGCAGCATCCCCTTTGTAAACACTGGAGGGTGCTGTTTTAACCAAAGATTTGGTCTGGCACTCTTTGATTTTGTATGTAGTATGATTCTGTCTTAATTAGGACTCTAAACTGTTCTACATTCAGAAAACCGCATAATAACTTCATTTGCATGAAATGCTTTAACTGTGTGAAAGGTCCACCCATGCTCAAGAATGCTGAGGCGTTCCAAAGACAATAACAGCATTCAAAGATTAATAGCCTTTTAATAAATACACGGGTGCCAACGACCACAGCAAATCCAAATGGAAATGGACAAGCTTATAATGGGTGCTGCAAACCAAACTGCTCAGATCAGCTCATCCTAAAAGCAGGCAGCATGCTCCTGGTGTCTCTGTCTGCAGATGACCTCCACTGATGCTAAAGAGTTTCAGTCTTCAACATGGACAAGATTTTCCGCTACTACTACTGTCACTATCGGTACCCTTACAATGGCACTGACTTGTCTGTTGTAATTGGTAAGTGCTATTTGTTGGGGTAGTTTCAAGTGACCAGTGCTTCAGGAGATAATTGACACTCCGAGTTCTACATGCAATGGTAATTTAATCACAGTTTTCAACACATTAAGATTACTTCAAATGGGAGCATTGATTGGTCCTGTGTTCATAAGTGCTTCTCTTTGGGGTAGTTTTAATGAGGAAATGTACTGCAGCTAAGGCTCCACCTCTTTTCTATTTCTTGTTTTTTCCCCTTAGAATGAAAATTATTGCACCCATGTACTTCTCATCCCAACTTGTAGCTTTTCAATGCCAAAAGTACAGGGCAACATCTGGCCACTATTTGGCATGCTCCGCTGTACCCACTTTTTTCATTTCCTTGCCCTCTTGACTGCAAAGCAGCTGATGTTTGCTCTAACTTTAGCAGCTTTCTTTTCAACCAATGCAGAAAGTGCTATCAAGTTGGGGTAAATGTTTGCTGACTGACTCCCCTGTGTCCACCTGGTTTTTATTGAGTTGTGTTTCATTTGAAGGAGACCCTCTAGATGACTACAAAGAGAAGCATTTGTGATTCTATGTAATAATAAGTGCTTCTCTTTGGGGTAGTCTTGTTGGTGTTTGTTCATCATGGAATTCTCCCAATGCCAATACTACAGCAGCATCCCCTTTGTAAACACTGGAGGGTGCTGTTTTAACCAAAGTTTTGGTCTGGCACTCTTTGTTTTTGTATGTAGTATGATTCTGTCTTAATTAGGACTCTAAACTGTTCTACATTCAGAAAACCGCATAATAGCTTCATTTGCATGAAATGCTTTAAATGTGTGAAAGGTCCACCCATGCTCAGGAATGCTGAGGCGTTCCAAAGACAATAACAGCAATCAAAGCTTAATAGCCTTTCAATAAATACACGGGTGCCAACGACCACAGCAAATCCAAATGGAAATGGACAAGCTTATAATGGGTGCTGCAAACCAAACTGCTCAGATCAGCTCATCCTAAAAGCAGGCAGCATGCTCCTGGTGTCTCTGTCTGCAGATGACCTCCACTGATGCTAGAGAGTTTCAGTCTTCAACATGGACAAGATTTTCCGCTACTACTACTGTCACTATCGGTACCCTTACAATGGCACTGACTTGTCTGTTGTATTTGGTAAGTGCTATTTGTTGGGGTAGTTTCAAGTGACCAGTGCTTCAGGAGATAATTGACACTCCGAGTTCTACATGTAATGGTAATTTAATCACATTATTCAACACATTAAGATTACTTCAAATGGGAGCATTGAATGGTCCTGTGTTCATAAGTGCTTCTCTTTGGGATAGTTTTAATGAAGAAATGTACTGCAGCTAAGGCTCCACCTCTTTTCTATTTCTTCTTTTTTCCCCTTAGAATGAAAATTATTGCACCCATGTACTTCTCATCCCAACTTGTAGCTTTTCAATGCCAAAAGTACAGGGCAACATTTGGCCACTATTTGGCATGCTCCGCTGTACCCACTTTTTTCATTTCCTTGCCCTCTTGACTGCAAAGCAGCTGACGTTTGCTCTAACTTTAGCAGCTTTCTTTTCAACCAATGCAGAAAGTGCTATCAAGTTGGGGTAAATGTTTGCTGACTGACTCCCCTGTGTCCACCTGGTTTTTATTGAGTTGTGTTTCATTTGAAGGAGACCCTCTAGATGACTACAAAGAGAAGCATTTGTGATTCTATGTAATAATAAGTGCTTCTCTTTGGGGTAGTCTTGTTGGTGTTTGTTCATCATGGAGTTCTCCCAATGCCAATACTACAGCAGCATCCCCTTTGTAAACACTAGAGGGTGCTGTTTTAACCAAAGTTTTGGTCTGGCACTCTTTGTTTTTGTATGTAGTATGATTCTGTCTTAATTAGGACTCTAAACTGTTCTACATTCAGAAAACCGCATAATAGCTTCATTTGCATGAAATGCTTTAAATGTGTGAAAGGTCCACCCATGCTCAGGAATGCTGAGGCGTTCCAAAGACAATAACAGCAATCAAAGCTTAATAGCCTTTCAATAAATACACGGGTGCCAACGACCACAGCAAATCCAAATGGAAATGGACAAGCTTATAATGGGTGCTGCAAACCAAACTGCTCAGATCAGCTCATCCTAAAAGCAGGCAGCATGCTCCTGGTGTCTCTGTCTGCAGATGACCTCCACTGATGCTAGAGAGTTTCAGTCTTCAACATGGACAAGATTTTCCGCTACTACTACTGTCACTATCGGTACCCTTACAATGGCACTGACTTGTCTGTTGTATTTGGTAAGTGCTATTTGTTGGGGTAGTTTCAAGTGACCAGTGCTTCAGGAGATAATTGACACTCCGAGTTCTACATGCAATGGTAATTTAATCACATTATTCAACACATTAAGATTACTTCAAATGGGAGCATTGAATGGTCCTGTGTTCATAAGTGCTTCTCTTTGGGATAGTTTTAATGAAGAAATGTACTGCAGCTAAGGCTCCACCTCTTTTCTATTTCTTCTTTTTTCCCCTTAGAATGAAAATTATTGCACCCATGTACTTCTCATCCCAACTTGTAGCTTTTCAATGCCAAAAGTACAGGGCAACATTTGGCCACTATTTGGCATGCTCCGCTGTACCCACTTTTTTCATTTCCTTGCCCTCTTGACTGCAAAGCAGCTGACGTTTGCTCTAACTTTAGCAGCTTTCTTTTCAACCAATGCAGAAAGTGCTATCAAGTTGGGGTAAATGTTTGCTGACTGACTCCCCTGTGTCCACCTGGTTTTTATTGAGTTGTGTTTCATTTGAAGGAGACCCTCTAGATGACTACAAAGAGAAGCATTTGTGATTCTATGTAATAATAAGTGCTTCTCTTTGGGGTAGTCTTGTTGGTGTTTGTTCATCATGGAGTTCTCCCAATGCCAATACTACAGCAGCATCCCCTTTGTAAACACTAGAGGGTGCTGTTTTAACCAAAGTTTTGGTCTGGCACTCTTTGTTTTTGTATGTAGTATGATTCTGTCTTAATTAGGACTCTAAACTGTTCTACATTCAGAAAACCGCATAATAGCTTCATTTGCATGAAATGCTTTAAATGTGTGAAAGGTCCACCCATGCTCAGGAATGCTGAGGCGTTTCAAAGACAATAACAGCAATCAAAGCTTAATAGCCTTTCAATAAATACACGGGTGTCAACGACCACAGCAAATCCAAATGGACATGGACAAGCTTATAATGGGTGCTGCAAACCAAGCTGCTCAGATCAGCTCATCCTGAAAGCAGGCAGCGTGCTCCTGGTGTCTCTGTCTGCAAATGACCTCCACTGATGCTACAGAGGTTCAGTCTTCAAAATGGACAAGATTTTCAACTACTACTACTGTCACTATCGGTACCCTTACAATGGCACTGACTTGTCTGTTGTATTTGGTAAGTGCTATTTGTTGGGGTAGTTTCAAGTGACCAGTGCTTCAGGAGATAATTGACTCTCCGAGTTCTACATGCAATGGTAATTTAATCACATTATTCAACACATTAAGATTACTTCAAATAGGAGCATTGAATGGTCCTGTGTTCATAAGTGCTTCTCTTTGGGGTAGTTTTAATGAGGAAATGTACTGCAGCTAAGGCTCCACCTCTTTTCTATTTCTTGTTTTTTCCCCTTAGAATGAAAATTATTGCACCCATGTACTTCTCATCCCAACTTGTAGCTTTTCAATGCCAAAAGTACAGGGCAACATTTGGCCACTATTTGGCATGCTCCGCTGTACCCACTTTTTTCATTTCCTTGCCCTCTTGACTGCAAAGCAGCTGATGTTTGCTCTAACTTTAGCAGCTTTCTTTTCAACCAATGCAGAGCTATCAAGTTGGGGTAAATGTTTACTGACTGACTCCACTGTGTCCACCTGGTTATTATTGAGCTGTGTTTCATTTGAAGGACACCCTCTAGATGACTACAAAGAGAAGCATTTGTGATTCTGTGTAAGAATGAGTGCTTCTCTTTGGGGCAGTCTTGTTGGTGATTGTTCATCATGGAGTTCTCCCAATGCCATTACTACAGCAGCATCCCCTTTGTAAACACTGGAGGGTGCTGTTTTAACCAAAGATTTGGTCTGGCACTCTTTGATTTTGTATGTAGTATGATTCTGTCTTAATTAGGACTCTAAACTGTTCTACATTCAGAAAACCGCATAATAACTTCATTTGCATGAAATGCTTTAACTGTGTGAAAGGTCCACCCATGCTCAAGAATGCTGAGGCGTTCCAAAGACAATAACAGCATTCAAAGCTTAATAGCCTTTTAATAAATACACGGGTGCCAACGACCACAGCAAATCCAAATGGAAATGGACAAGCTTATAATGGGTGCTGCAAACCAAACTGCTCAGATCAGCTCATCCTAAAAGCAGGCAGCATGCTCCTGGTGTCTCTGTCTGCAGATGACCTCCACTGATGCTAAAGAGTTTCAGTCTTCAACATGGACAAGATTTTCCGCTACTACTACTGTCACTATCGGTACCCTTACAATGGCACTGACTTGTCTGTTGTAATTGGTAAGTGCTATTTGTTGGGGTAGTTTCAAGTGACCAGTGCTTCAGGAGATAATTGACACTCCGAGTTCTACATGCAATGGTAATTTAATCACAGTTTTCAACACATTAAGATTACTTCAAATGGGAGCATTGATTGGTCCTGTGTTCATAAGTGCTTCTCTTTGGGGTAGTTTTAATGAGGAAATGTACTGCAGCTAAGGCTCCACCTCTTTTCTATTTCTTGTTTTTTCCCCTTAGAATGAAAATTATTGCACCCATGTACTTCTCATCCCAACTTGTAGCTTTTCAATGCCAAAAGTACAGGGCAACATCTGGCCACTATTTGGCATGCTCCGCTGTACCCACTTTTTTCATTTCCTTGCCCTCTTGACTGCAAAGCAGCTGATGTTTGCTCTAACTTTAGCAGCTTTCTTTTCAACCAATGCAGAAAGTGCTATCAAGTTGGGGTAAATGTTTGCTGACTGACTCCCCTGTGTCCACCTGGTTTTTATTGAGTTGTGTTTCATTTGAAGGAGACCCTCTAGATGACTACAAAGAGAAGCATTTGTGATTCTGTGTAAGAATGAGTGCTTCTCTTTGGGGCAGTCTTGTTGGTGATTGTTCATCATGGAGTTCTCCCAATGCCATTACTACAGCAGCATCCCCTTTGTAAACACTGGAGGGTGCTGTTTTAACCAAAGATTTGGTCTGGCACTCTTTGATTTTGTATGTAGTATGATTCTGTCTTAATTAGGACTCTAAACTGTTCTACATTCAGAAAACCGCATAATAACTTCATTTGCATGAAATGCTTTAACTGTGTGAAAGGTCCACCCATGCTCAAGAATGCTGAGGCGTTCCAAAGACAATAACAGCATTCAAAGATTAATAGCCTTTTAATAAATACACGGGTGCCAACGACCACAGCAAATCCAAATGGAAATGGACAAGCTTATAATGGGTGCTGCAAACCAAACTGCTCAGATCAGCTCATCCTAAAAGCAGGCAGCATGCTCCTGGTGTCTCTGTCTGCAGATGACCTCCACTGATGCTAAAGAGTTTCAGTCTTCAACATGGACAAGATTTTCCGCTACTACTACTGTCACTATCGGTACCCTTACAATGGCACTGACTTGTCTGTTGTAATTGGTAAGTGCTATTTGTTGGGGTAGTTTCAAGTGACCAGTGCTTCAGGAGATAATTGACACTCCGAGTTCTACATGCAATGGTAATTTAATCACAGTTTTCAACACATTAAGATTACTTCAAATGGGAGCATTGATTGGTCCTGTGTTCATAAGTGCTTCTCTTTGGGGTAGTTTTAATGAGGAAATGTACTGCAGCTAAGGCTCCACCTCTTTTCTATTTCTTGTTTTTTCCCCTTAGAATGAAAATTATTGCACCCATGTACTTCTCATCCCAACTTGTAGCTTTTCAATGCCAAAAGTACAGGGCAACATCTGGCCACTATTTGGCATGCTCCGCTGTACCCACTTTTTTCATTTCCTTGCCCTCTTGACTGCAAAGCAGCTGATGTTTGCTCTAACTTTAGCAGCTTTCTTTTCAACCAATGCAGAAAGTGCTATCAAGTTGGGGTAAATGTTTGCTGACTGACTCCCCTGTGTCCACCTGGTTTTTATTGAGTTGTGTTTCATTTGAAGGAGACCCTCTAGATGACTACAAAGAGAAGCATTTGTGATTCTATGTAATAATAAGTGCTTCTCTTTGGGGTAGTCTTGTTGGTGTTTGTTCATCATGGAATTCTCCCAATGCCAATACTACAGCAGCATCCCCTTTGTAAACACTGGAGGGTGCTGTTTTAACCAAAGTTTTGGTCTGGCACTCTTTGTTTTTGTATGTAGTATGATTCTGTCTTAATTAGGACTCTAAACTGTTCTACATTCAGAAAACCGCATAATAGCTTCATTTGCATGAAATGCTTTAAATGTGTGAAAGGTCCACCCATGCTCAGGAATGCTGAGGCGTTCCAAAGACAATAACAGCAATCAAAGCTTAATAGCCTTTCAATAAATACACGGGTGCCAACGACCACAGCAAATCCAAATGGAAATGGACAAGCTTATAATGGGTGCTGCAAACCAAACTGCTCAGATCAGCTCATCCTAAAAGCAGGCAGCATGCTCCTGGTGTCTCTGTCTGCAGATGACCTCCACTGATGCTAGAGAGTTTCAGTCTTCAACATGGACAAGATTTTCCGCTACTACTACTGTCACTATCGGTACCCTTACAATGGCACTGACTTGTCTGTTGTATTTGGTAAGTGCTATTTGTTGGGGTAGTTTCAAGTGACCAGTGCTTCAGGAGATAATTGACACTCCGAGTTCTACATGTAATGGTAATTTAATCACATTATTCAACACATTAAGATTACTTCAAATGGGAGCATTGAATGGTCCTGTGTTCATAAGTGCTTCTCTTTGGGATAGTTTTAATGAAGAAATGTACTGCAGCTAAGGCTCCACCTCTTTTCTATTTCTTCTTTTTTCCCCTTAGAATGAAAATTATTGCACCCATGTACTTCTCATCCCAACTTGTAGCTTTTCAATGCCAAAAGTACAGGGCAACATTTGGCCACTATTTGGCATGCTCCGCTGTACCCACTTTTTTCATTTCCTTGCCCTCTTGACTGCAAAGCAGCTGACGTTTGCTCTAACTTTAGCAGCTTTCTTTTCAACCAATGCAGAAAGTGCTATCAAGTTGGGGTAAATGTTTGCTGACTGACTCCCCTGTGTCCACCTGGTTTTTATTGAGTTGTGTTTCATTTGAAGGAGACCCTCTAGATGACTACAAAGAGAAGCATTTGTGATTCTATGTAATAATAAGTGCTTCTCTTTGGGGTAGTCTTGTTGGTGTTTGTTCATCATGGAGTTCTCCCAATGCCAATACTACAGCAGCATCCCCTTTGTAAACACTAGAGGGTGCTGTTTTAACCAAAGTTTTGGTCTGGCACTCTTTGTTTTTGTATGTAGTATGATTCTGTCTTAATTAGGACTCTAAACTGTTCTACATTCAGAAAACCGCATAATAGCTTCATTTGCATGAAATGCTTTAAATGTGTGAAAGGTCCACCCATGCTCAGGAATGCTGAGGCGTTCCAAAGACAATAACAGCAATCAAAGCTTAATAGCCTTTCAATAAATACACGGGTGCCAACGACCACAGCAAATCCAAATGGAAATGGACAAGCTTATAATGGGTGCTGCAAACCAAACTGCTCAGATCAGCTCATCCTAAAAGCAGGCAGCATGCTCCTGGTGTCTCTGTCTGCAGATGACCTCCACTGATGCTAGAGAGTTTCAGTCTTCAACATGGACAAGATTTTCCGCTACTACTACTGTCACTATCGGTACCCTTACAATGGCACTGACTTGTCTGTTGTATTTGGTAAGTGCTATTTGTTGGGGTAGTTTCAAGTGACCAGTGCTTCAGGAGATAATTGACACTCCGAGTTCTACATGCAATGGTAATTTAATCACATTATTCAACACATTAAGATTACTTCAAATGGGAGCATTGAATGGTCCTGTGTTCATAAGTGCTTCTCTTTGGGATAGTTTTAATGAAGAAATGTACTGCAGCTAAGGCTCCACCTCTTTTCTATTTCTTCTTTTTTCCCCTTAGAATGAAAATTATTGCACCCATGTACTTCTCATCCCAACTTGTAGCTTTTCAATGCCAAAAGTACAGGGCAACATTTGGCCACTATTTGGCATGCTCCGCTGTACCCACTTTTTTCATTTCCTTGCCCTCTTGACTGCAAAGCAGCTGACGTTTGCTCTAACTTTAGCAGCTTTCTTTTCAACCAATGCAGAAAGTGCTATCAAGTTGGGGTAAATGTTTGCTGACTGACTCCCCTGTGTCCACCTGGTTTTTATTGAGTTGTGTTTCATTTGAAGGAGACCCTCTAGATGACTACAAAGAGAAGCATTTGTGATTCTATGTAATAATAAGTGCTTCTCTTTGGGGTAGTCTTGTTGGTGTTTGTTCATCATGGAGTTCTCCCAATGCCAATACTACAGCAGCATCCCCTTTGTAAACACTAGAGGGTGCTGTTTTAACCAAAGTTTTGGTCTGGCACTCTTTGTTTTTGTATGTAGTATGATTCTGTCTTAATTAGGACTCTAAACTGTTCTACATTCAGAAAACCGCATAATAGCTTCATTTGCATGAAATGCTTTAAATGTGTGAAAGGTCCACCCATGCTCAGGAATGCTGAGGCGTTCCAAAGACAATAACAGCAATCAAAGCTTAATAGCCTTTCAATAAATACACGGGTGTCAACGACCACAGCAAATCCAAATGGACATGGACAAGCTTATAATGGGTGCTGCAAACCAAGCTGCTCAGATCAGCTCATCCTGAAAGCAGGCAGCGTGCTCCTGGTGTCTCTGTCTGCAAATGACCTCCACTGATGCTACAGAGGTTCAGTCTTCAAAATGGACAAGATTTTCAACTACTACTACTGTCACTATCGGTACCCTTACAATGGCACTGACTTGTCTGTTGTATTTGGTAAGTGCTATTTGTTGGGGTAGTTTCAAGTGACCAGTGCTTCAGGAGATAATTGACTCTCCGAGTTCTACATGCAATGGTAATTTAATCACATTATTCAACACATTAAGATTACTTCAAATAGGAGCATTGAATGGTCCTGTGTTCATAAGTGCTTCTCTTTGGGGTAGTTTTAATGAGGAAATGTACTGCAGCTAAGGCTCCACCTCTTTTCTATTTCTTGTTTTTTCCCCTTAGAATGAAAATTATTGCACCCATGTACTTCTCATCCCAACTTGTAGCTTTTCAATGCCAAAAGTACAGGGCAACATTTGGCCACTATTTGGCATGCTCCGCTGTACCCACTTTTTTCATTTCCTTGCCCTCTTGACTGCAAACCAGCTGATGTTTGCTCTAACTTTAGCAGCTTTCTTTTCAACCAATGCAGAGCTATCAAGTTGGGGTAAATGTTTGCTGACTGACTCCCCTGTGTCCACCTGGTTTTTATTGAGTTGTGTTTCATTTGAAGGAGACCCTCTAGATGACTACAAAGAGAAGCATTTGTGATTCTATGTAATAATAAGTGCTTCTCTTTGGGGTAGTCTTGTTGGTGTTTGTTCATCATGGAGTTCTCCCAATGCCAATACTACAGCAGCATCCCCTTTGTAAACACTAGAGGGTGCTGTTTTAACCAAAGTTTTGGTCTGGCACTCTTTGTTTTTGTATGTAGTATGATTCTGTCTTAATTAGGACTCTAAACTGTTCTACATTCAGAAAACCGCATAATAGCTTCATTTGCATGAAATGCTTTAAATGTGTGAAAGGTCCACCCATGCTCAAGAATGCTGAGGCGTTCCAAAGACAATAACAGCAATCAAAGCTTAATAGCCTTTCAATAAATACACGGGTGCCAACGACCACAGCAAATCCAAATGGAAATGGACAAGCTTATAATGGGTGCTGCAAACCAAACCGCTCAGATCAGCTCATCCTAAAAGCAGGCAGCATGCTCCTGGTGTCTCTGTCTGCAGATGACCTCCACTGATGCTAGAGAGTTTCAGTCTTCAACATGGACAAGATTTTCCGCTACTACTACTGTCACTATCGGTACCCTTACAATGGCACTGACTTGTCTGTTGTATTTGGTAAGTGCTATTTGTTGGGGTAGTTTCAAGTGACCAGTGCTTCAGGAGATAATTGACTCTACGAGTTCTACATGCAATGGTAATTTAATCACAGTATTCAACACATTAAAATTACTTCAAATTGGAGCATTGATTGGTCCTGTGTTCATAAGTGCTTCTCTTTGGGGTAGTTTTAATGAGGAAATGTACTGCAGCTAAGGCTCCACTTCTTTTCTATTTCTTCTTTTTTCCCCTTAGGATGAAAATTATTGCACCCATGTACTTCTCATCCCAACTTGTAGCTTTTCAATGCCAAAAGTACAGGGCAACATTTGGCCACTATTTGGCATGCTCCTCTGTACCCACTTTTTTCATTTCCTTGCCCTCTTGACTGCAAAGCAGCTGATGTTTGCTCTAACTTTAGCAGCTTTCTTTTCAACCAATGCAGAAAGTGCTATCAAGTTGGGGTAAATGTTTGCTGACTGACTCCCCTGTGTCCACCTGGTTTTTATTGAGTTGTGTTTCATTTGAAGGAGACCCTCTAGATGACTACAAAGAGAAGCATTTGTGATTCTATGTAATAATAAGTGCTTCTCTTTGGGGTAGTCTTGTTGGTGTTTGTTCATCATGGAGTTCTCCCAATGCCAATACTACAGCAGCATCCCCTTTGTAAACACTAGAGGGTGCTGTTTTAACCAAAGTTTTGGTCTGGCACTCTTTGTTTCTGTATGTAGTATGATTCTGTCTTAATTAGGACTCTAAACTGTTCTACATTCAGAAAACCGCATAATAGCTTCATTTGCATGAAATGCTTTAAATGTGTGAAAGGTCCACCCATGCTCAGGAATGCTGAGGCGTTCCAAAGACAATAACAGCAATCAAAGCTTAATAGCCTTTCAATAAATACACGGGTGCCAACGACCACAGCAAATCTAAATGGACATGGACAAGCTTATAATGGGTGCTGCAAACCAAGCTGCTCAGATCAGCTCATCCTGAAAGCAGGCTGCGTGCTCCTGGTGTCTCTGTCTGCAAATGACCTCCACTGATGCTACAGAGGTTCAGTCTTCAAAATGGACAAGATTTTCAACTACTACTACTGTCACTATCGGTACCCTTACAATGGCACTGACTTGTCTGTTGTATTTGGTAAGTGCTATTTGTTGGGGTAGTTTCAAGTGACCAGTGCTTCAGGAGATAATTGACTCTCCGAGTTCTACATGCAATGGTAATTTAATCACATTATTCAACACATTAAGATTACTTCAAATAGGAGCATTGAATGGTCCTGTGTTCATAAGTGCTTCTCTTTGGGGTAGTTTTAATGAGGAAATGTACTGCAGCTAAGGCTCCACCTCTTTTCTATTTCTTGTTTTTTCCCCTTAGAATGAAAATTATTGCACCCATGTACTTCTCATCCCAACTTGTAGCTTTTCAATGCCAAAAGTACAGGGCAACATTTGGCCACTATTTGGCATGCTCCGCTGTACCCACTTTTTTCATTTCCTTGCCCTCTTGACTGCAAACCAGCTGATGTTTGCTCTAACTTTAGCAGCTTTCTTTTCAACCAATGCAGAGCTATCAAGTTGGGGTAAATGTTTGCTGACTGACTCCACTGTGTCCACCTGGTTATTATTGAGCTGTGTTTCATTTGAAGGACACCCTCTAGAAGACTACAAAGAGAAGCATTTGTGATTCTGTGTAAGAATGAGTGCTTCTCTTTGGGGCAGTCTTGTTGGTGATTGTTCATCATGGAGTTCTCCCAATGCCATTACTACAGCAGCATCCCCTTTGTAAACACTAGAGGGTGCTGTTTTAACCAAAGTTTTGGTCTGGCACTCTTTGTTTTTGTATGTAGTATGATTCTGTCTTAATTAGGACTCTAAACTGTTCTACATTCAGAAAACCGCATAATAGCTTCATTTGCATGAAATGCTTTAAATGTGTGAAAGGTCCACCCATGTTCAAGAATGCTGAGGCGTTCCAAAGACAATAACAGCAATCAAAGCTTAATAGCCTTTCAATAAATACACGGGTGCCAACGACCACAGCAAATCCAAATGGAAATGGACAAGCTTATAATGGGTGCTGCAAACCAAGCTGCTCAGATCAGCTCATCCTGAAAGCAGGCTGCGTGCTCCTGGTGTCTCTGTCTGCAAATGACCTCCACTGATGCTACAGAGGTTCAGTCTTCAAAATGGACAAGATTTTCAACTACTACTACTGTCACTATCGGTACCCTTACAATGGCACTGACTTGTCTGTTGTATTTGGTAAGTGCTATTTGTTGGGGTAGTTTCAAGTGACCAGTGCTTCAGGAGATAATTGACTCTCCGAGTTCTACATGCAATGGTAATTTAATCACATTATTCAACACATTAAGATTACTTCAAATGGGAGCATTGAATGGTCCTGTGTTCATAAGTGCTTCTCTTTGGGGTAGTTTTAATGAGGAAATGTACTGCAGCTAAGGCTCCACCTCTTTTCTATTTCTTGTTTTTTCCCCTTAGAATGAAAATTATTGCACCCATGTACTTCTCATCCCAACTTGTAGCTTTTCAATGCCAAAAGTACAGGGCAACATTTGGCCACTATTTGGCATGCTCCGCTGTACCCACTTTTTTCATTTCCTTGCCCTCTTGACTGCAAAGCAGCTGATGTTTGCTCTAACTTTAGCAGCTTTCTTTTCAACCAATGCAGAGCTATCAAGTTGGGGTAAATGTTTGCTGACTGACTCCACTGTGTCCACCTGGTTATTATTGAGCTGTGTTTCATTTGAAGGACACCCTCTAGATGACTACAAAGAGAAGCATTTGTGATTCTGTGTAAGAATGAGTGCTTCTCTTTGGGGCAGTCTTGTTGGTTATTGTTCATCATGGAGTTCTCCCAATGCCATTACTACAGCAGCATCCCCTTTGTAAACACTAGAGGGTGCTGTTTTAACCAAAGTTTTGGTCTGGCACTCTTTGTTTTTGTATGTAGTATGATTCTGTCTTAATTAGGACTCTAAACTGTTCTACATTCAGAAAACCGCATAATAGCTTCATTTGCATGAAATGCTTTAAATGTGTGAAAGGTCCACCCATGCTCAAGAATGCTGAGGCGTTCCAAAGACAATAACAGCAATCAAAGCTTAATAGCCTTTCAATAAATACACGGGTGCCAACGACCACAGCAAATCCAAATGGAAATGGACAAGCTTATAATGGGTGCTGCAAACCAAACTGCTCAGATCAGCTCATCCTGAAAGCAGGCAGCGTGCTCCTGGTGTCTCTGTCTGCAAATGACCTCCACTGATGCTACAGAGGTTCAGTCTTCAAAATGGACAAGATTTTCAACTACTACTACTGTCACTATCGGTACCCTTACAATGGCACTGACTTGTCTGTTGTATTTGGTAAGTGCTATTTGTTGGGGTAGTTTCAAGTGACCAGTGCTTCAGGAGATAAATGACACTCCGAGTTCTACATGCAATGGTAATTTAATCACAGTATTCAACACATTAAAATTACTTCAAATGGGAGCATTGATTGGTCCTGTGTTCATAAGTGCTTCTCTTTGGGGTAGTTTTAATGAGGAAATGTACTGCAGCTAAGGCTCCACTTCTTTTCTATTTCTTGTTTTTTCCCCTTAGGATGAAAATTATTGCACCCATGTACTTCTCATCCCAACTTGTAGCTTTTCAATGCCAAAAGTACAGGGCAACATTTGGCCACTATTTGGCATGCTCCTCTGTACCCACTTTTTTCATTTCCTTGCCCTCTTGACTGCAAAGCAGCTGATGTTTGCTCTAACTTTAGCAGCTTTCTTTTCAACCAGTGCAGAAAGTGCTATCAAGTTGGGGTAAATGTTTGCTGACTGACTCCACTGTGTCCACCTGGTTTTTATTGAGTTGTGTTTCATGTGAAGGAGACCCTCTAGATGACTACAAAGAGAAGCATTTGTGATTCTGTGTAAGAATGAGTGTTTCTCTTTGGGGCAGTCTTGTTGGTGATTGTTCATCATGGAGTTCTCCCAATGCCATTACTACAGCAGCATCCCCTTTGTAAACACTGGAGGGTGCTGTTTTAACCAAAGATTTGGTCTGGCACTCTTTGATTTTGTACGTAGTATGATTCTGTCTTAAATACGACTCTAAACTGTTCTACATTCAGAAAACAGCATAATAGTTGCATTTGCATGAAATGCTTTAAATGTGTGAAAGGTCCACCCATGCTCAAGAATGCTGAGGCGTTCCAAAGATAATAACACAGCAATCAAAGCTTAATAGCCTTTCAATAAATACACAGGTGCCAACGACCACAGCAAATCCAAATGGACATGGACAAGCTTATAATGGGTGCTGCAAACCAAACTGCTCAGATCAGCTCATCCTGAAAGCAGGCAGCATGCTCCTGGTGTCTCTGTCTGCAAATGACCTCCACTGATGCTACAGAGGTTCAGTCTTCAAAATGGACAAGATTTTCAACTACTACTACTGTCACTATCGGTACCCTTACAATGGCACTGACTTGTCTGTTGTATTTAGTAAGTGCTATTTGTTGGGGTAGTTTCAAGTGACCAGTGCTTCAGGAGATAATTGACTCTCGAGTTCTACATGCAATGGTAATTTAATCACATTATTCAACACATTAAGATTACTTCAAATGGGAGCATTGAATGGTCCTGTGTTCATAAGTGCTTCTCTTTGGGGTAGTTTTAATGAGGAAATGTACTGCAGCTAAGGCTCCACCTCTTTTCTTTTTCTTGTTTTTTCCCCTTAGAATGAAAATTATTGCACCCATGTACTTCTCATCCCAACTTGTAGCGTTTCAATGCCAAAAGTACAGGGCAACATCTGGCCACTATTTGGCATGCTCCGCTGTACCCACTTTTTTCATTTCCTTGCCCTCTTGACTGCAAAGCAGCTGATGTTTGCTCTAACTTTAGCAGCTTTCTTTTCAACCAATGCAGAAAGTGCTATCAAGTTGGGGTAAATGTTTGCTGACTGACTCCCCTGTGTCCACCTGGTTTTTATTGAGTTGTGTTTCATTTGAAGGAGACCCTCTAGATGACTACAAAGAGAAGCATTTGTGATTCTATGTAATAATAAGTGCTTCTCTTTGGGGTAGTCTTGTTGGTGTTTGTTCATCATGGAATTCTCCCAATGCCATTACTACAGCAGCATCCCCTTTGTAAACACTAGAGGGTGCTGTTTTAACCAAAGTTTTGGTCTGGCACTCTTTGTTTTTGTATGTAGTATGATTCTGTCTTAATTAGGACTCTAAACTGTTCTACATTCAGAAAACCGCATAATAGCTTCATTTGCATGAAATGCTTTAAATGTGTGAAAGGTCCACCCATGCTCAGGAATGCTGAGGCGTTCCAAAGACAATAACAGCAATCAAAGCTTAATAGCCTTTCAATAAATACACGGGTGCCAACGACCACAGCAAATCCAAATGGAAATGGACAAGCTTATAATGGGTGCTGCAAACCAAGCTGCTCAGATCAGCTCATCCTGAAAGCAGGCTGCGTGCTCCTGGTGTCTCTGTCTGCAAATGACCTCCACTGATGCTACAGAGGTTCAGTCTTCAAAATGGACAAGATTTTCAACTACTACTACTGTCACTATCGGTACCCTTACAATGGCACTGACTTGTCTGTTGTATTTGGTAAGTGCTATTTGTTGGGGTAGTTTCAAGTGACCAGTGCTTCAGGAGATAATTGACTCTCCGAGTTCTACATGCAATGGTAATTTAATCACATTATTCAACACATTAAGATTGCTTCAAATGGGAGCATTGAATGGTCCTGTGTTCATAAGTGCTTCTCTTTGGGGTAGTTTTAATGAGGAAATGTACTGCAGCTAAGGCTCCACCTCTTTTCTATTTCTTGTTTTTTCCCCTTAGAATGAAAATTATTGCACCCATGTACTTCTCATCCCAACTTGTAGCTTTTCAATGCCAAAAGTACAGGGCAACATTTGGCCACTATTTGGCATGCTCCGCTGTACCCACTTTTTTCATTTCCTTGCCCTCTTGACTGCAAACCAGCTGATGTTTGCTCTAACTTTAGCAGCTTTCTTTTCAACCAATGCAGAGCTATCAAGTTGGGGTAAATGTTTGCTGACTGACTCCACTGTGTCCACCTGGTTATTATTGAGCTGTGTTTCATTTGAAGGACACCCTCTAGATGACTACAAAGAGAAGCATTTGTGATTCTGTGTAAGAATGAGTGCTTCTCTTTGGGGCAGTCTTGTTGGTTATTGTTCATCATGGAGTTCTCCCAATGCCATTACTACAGCAGCATCCCCTTTGTAAACACTAGAGGGTGCTGTTTTAACCAAAGTTTTGGTCTGGCACTCTTTGTTTTTGTATGTAGTATGATTCTGTCTTAATTAGGACTCTAAACTGTTCTACATTCAGAAAACCGCATAATAGCTTCATTTGCATGAAATGCTTTAAATGTGTGAAAGGTCCACCCATGCTCAAGAATGCTGAGGCGTTCCAAAGACAATAACAGCAATCAAAGCTTAATAGCCTTTTAATAAATACACGGGTGCCAACGACCACAGCAAATCCAAATGGAAATGGACAAGCTTATAATGGGTGCTGCAAACCAAACTGTTCAGATCAGCTCATCCTAAAAGCAGGCAGCATGCTCCTGGTGTCTCTGTCTGCAGATGACCTCCACTGATGCTAGAGAGTTTCAGTCTTCAACATGGACAAGATTTTCCGCTACTACTACTGTCACTATCGGTACCCTTACAATGGCACTGACTTGTCTGTTGTATTTGGTAAGTGCTATTTGTTGGGGTAGTTTCAAGTGACCAGTGCTTCAGGAGATAATTGACACTCCGAGTTCTACATGCAATGGTAATTTAATCACAGTTTTCAACACATTAAGATTACTTCAAATGGGAGCATTGATTGGTCCTGTGTTCATAAGTGCTTCTCTTTGGGGTAGATTTAATGAGGAAATGTACTGCAGCTAAGGCTCCACCTCTTTTCTATTTCTTGTTTTTTCCCCTTAGAATGAAAATTATTGCACCCATGTACTTCTCATCCCAACTTGTAGCTTTTCAATGCCAAAAGTACAGGGCAACATCTGGCCACTATTTGGCATGCTCCGCTGTACCCACTTTTTTCATTTCCTTGCCCTCTTGACTGCAAAGCAGCTGATGTTTGCTCTAACTTTAGCAGCTTTCTTTTCAACCAATGCAGAAAGTGCTATCAAGTTGGGGTAAATGTTTGCTGACTGACTCCCCTGTGTCCACCTGGTTTTTATTGAGTTGTGTTTCATTTGAAGGAGACCCTCTAGATGACTAAGAAGAGAAGCATTTGTGATTCTATGTAATAATAAGTGCTTCTCTTTGGGGTAGTCTTGTTGGTGTTTGTTCATCATGGAATTCTCCCAATGCCAATACTACAGTAGCATCCCCTTTGTAAACACTAGAGGGTGCTGTTTTAACCAAAGTTTTGGTCTGGCACTCTTTGTTTTTGTATGTAGTATGATTCTGTCTTAATTAGGACTCTAAACTGTTCTACATTCAGAAAACCACATAATAGCTTCATTTGCATGAAATGCTTTAAATGTGTGAAAGGTCCACCCATGCTCAGGAATGCTGAGGCGTTCCATAGACAATAACAGCAATCAAAGCTTAATAGCCTTTCAATAAATACACGGGTGCCAACGACCACAGCAAATCCAAATGGAAATGGACAAGCTTATAATGGGTGCTGCAAACCAAACTGCTCAGATCAGCTCATCCTAAAAGCAGGCAGCATGCTCCTGGTGTCTCTGTCTGCAGATGACCTCCACTGATAATAGAAAGTTTCAGTCTTCAACATGGACAAGATTTTCCGCTACTACTACTGTCACTATCGGTACCCTTACAATGGCACTGACTTGTCTGTTGTATTTGGTAAGTGCTATTTGTTGGGGTAGTTTCAAGTGACCAGTGCTTCAGGAGATAATTGACACTCCGAGTTCTACATGCAATGGTAATTTAATCACATTATTCAACACATTAAGATTACTTCAAATGGGAGCATTGAATGGTCCTGTGTTCATAAGTGCTTCTCTTTGGGGTAGTTTTAATGAAGAAATGTACTGCAGCTAAGGCTCCACCTCTTTTCTATTTCTTGTTTTTTCCCCTTAGAATGAAAATTATTGCACCCATGTACTTCTCATCCCAACTTGTAGCTTTTCAATGCCAAAAGTACAGGGCAACATTTGGCCACTATTTGGCATGCTCCGCTGTACCCACTTTTTTCATTTCCTTTCCCTCTTCACTGCAAAGCAGCTGACGTTTGCTCTAACTTTAGCAGCTTTCTTTTCAACCAATGCAGAAAGTGCTATCAAGTTGGGGTAAATGTTTGCTGACTGACTCCACTGTGTCCACCTGGTTTTTATTGAGTTGTGTTTCATTTGAAGGAGACCCTCTAGATGACTACAAAGAGAAGCATTTGTGATTCTGTGTAAGAATGAGTGTTTCTCTTAGGGGCAGTCTTGTTGGTGATTGTTCATCATGGAGTTCTCCCAATGCCATTACTACAGCATTATCCCCTTTGTAAACACTGGAGGGTGCTGTTTTAACCAAAGATTTGGTCTGGCACTCTTTGATTTTATACGTAGTATGATTCTGTCTTAAATAGGACTCTAAACTGTTCTACATTCAGAAAACCGCATAATAGCTTCATTTGCATGAAATGCTTTAAATGTGTGAAAGGTCCACCCATGCTCAGGAATGCTGAGGCGTTCCAAAGACAATAACAGCAATCAAAGCTTAATAGCCTTTCAATAAATACACGGGTGCCAACGACCACAGCAAATCCAAATGGAAATGGACAAGCTTATAATGGGTGCTGCAAACCAAACTGCTCAGATCAGCTCATCCTAAAAGCAGGCAGCATGCTCCTGGTGTCTCTGTCTGCAGATGACCTCCACTGATGCTAGAGAGTTTTAGTCTTCAACATGGACAAGATTTTCCGCTACTACTACTGTCACTATCGGTACCCTTACAATGGCACTGACTTGTCTGTTGTATTTGGTAAGTGCTATTTGTTGGGGTAGTTTCAAGTGACCAGTGCTTCAGGAGATAATTGACTCTCCGAGTTCTACATGCAATGGTAATTTAATCACATTATTCAACACATTAAGATTACTTCAAATGGGAGCATTGAATGGTCCTGTGTTCATAAGTGCTTCTCTTTGGGGTAGTTTTAATGAAGAAATGTACCGCAGCTAAGGCTCCACCTCTTTTCTATTTCTTGTTTTTTCCCCTTAGAATGAAAATTATTGCACCCATGTACTTCTCATCCCAACTTGTAGCTTTTCAATGCCAAAAGTACAGGGCAACATTTGGCCACTATTTGGCATGCTCCGCTGTACCCACTTTTTTCATTTCCTTGCCCTCTTGACTGCAAAGCAGCTGATGTTTGCTCTAACTTTAGCAGCTTTCTTTTCAACCAATGCAGAGCTATCAAGTTGGGGTAAATGTTTGCTGACTGACTCCACTGTGTCCACCTGGTTATTATTGAGCTGTGTTTCATTTGAAGGACACCCTCTAGATGACTACAAAGAGAAGCATTTGTGATTCTGTGTAAGAATGAGTGCTTCTCTTTGGGGCAGTCTTGTTGGTGATTGTTCATCATGGAGTTCTCCCAATGCCATTACTACAGCAGCATCCCCTTTGTAAACACTGGAGGGTGCTGTTTTAACCAAAGATTTGGTCTGGCACTCTTTGATTTTGTATGTAGTATGATTCTGTCTTAATTAGGACTCTAAACTGTTCTACATTCAGAAAACCGCATAATAACTTCATTTGCATGAAATGCTTTAACTGTGTGAAAGGTCCACCCATGCTCAAGAATGCTGAGGCGTTTCAAAGACAATAACAGCATTCAAAGCTTAATAGCCTTTTAATAAATACACGGGTGCCAACGACCACAGCAAATCCAAATGGAAATGGACAAGCTTATAATGGGTGCTGCAAACCAAACTGCTCAGATCAGCTCATCCTAAAAGCAGGCAGCATGCTCCTGGTGTCTCTGTCTGCAGATGACCTCCACTGATGCTAAAGAGTTTCAGTCTTCAACATGGACAAGATTTTCCGCTACTACTACTGTCACTATCGGTACCCTTACAATGGCACTGACTTGTCTGTTGTAATTGGTAAGTGCTATTTGTTGGGGTAGTTTCAAGTGACCAGTGCTTCAGGAGATAATTGACACTCCGAGTTCTACATGCAATGGTAATTTAATCACAGTTTTCAACACATTAAGATTACTTCAAATGGGAGCATTGATTGGTCCTGTGTTCATAAGTGCTTCTCTTTGGTGTAGTTTTAATGAGGAAATGTACTGCAGCTAAGGCTCCACCTCTTTTCTATTTCTTGTTTTTTCCCCTTAGAATGAAAATTATTGCACCCATGTACTTCTCATCCCAACTTGTAGCTTTTCAATGCCAAAAGTACAGGGCAACATCTGGCCACTATTTGGCATGCTCCGCTGTACCCACTTTTTTCATTTCCTTGCCCTCTTGACTGCAAAGCAGCTGATGTTTGCTCTAACTTTAGCAGCTTTCTTTTCAACCAATGCAGAAAGTGCTATCAAGTTGGGGTAAATGTTTGCTGACTGACTCCCCTGTGTCCACCTGGTTTTTATTGAGTTGTGTTTCATTTGAAGGAGACCCTCTAGATGACTACAAAGAGAAGCATTTGTGATTCTATGTAATAATAAGTGCTTCTCTTTGGGGTAGTCTTGTTGGTGTTTGTTCATCATGGAATTCTCCCAATGCCAATACTACAGCAGCATCCCCTTTGTAAACACTGGAGGGTGCTGTTTTAACCAAAGTTTTGGTCTGGCACTCTTTGTTTTTGTATGTAGTATGATTCTGTCTTAATTAGGACTCTAAACTGTTCTACATTCAGAAAACCGCATAATAGCTTCATTTGCATGAAATGCTTTAAATGTGTGAAAGGTCCACCCATGCTCAGGAATGCTGAGGCGTTCCAAAGACAATAACAGCAATCAAAGCTTAATAGCCTTTCAATAAATACACGGGTGCCAACGACCACAGCAAATCCAAATGGAAATGGACAAGCTTATAATGGGTGCTGCAAACCAAACTGCTCAGATCAGCTCATCCTAAAAGCAGGCAGCATGCTCCTGGTGTCTCTGTCTGCAGATGACCTCCACTGATGCTAGAGAGTTTCAGTCTTCAACATGGACAAGATTTTCCGCTACTACTACTGTCACTATCGGTACCCTTACAATGGCACTGACTTGTCTGTTGTATTTGGTAAGTGCTATTTGTTGGGGTAGTTTCAAGTGACCAGTGCTTCAGGAGATAATTGACACTCCGAGTTCTACATGCAATGGTAATTTAATCACATTATTCAACACATTAAGATTACTTCAAATGGGAGCATTGAATGGTCCTGTGTTCATAAGTGCTTCTCTTTGGGATAGTTTTAATGAAGAAATGTACTGCAGCTAAGGCTCCACCTCTTTTCTATTTCTTCTTTTTTCCCCTTAGAATGAAAATTATTGCACCCATGTACTTCTCATCCCAACTTGTAGCTTTTCAATGCCAAAAGTACAGGGCAACATTTGGCCACTATTTGGCATGCTCCGCTGTACCCACTTTTTTCATTTCCTTGCCCTCTTGACTGCAAAGCAGCTGACGTTTGCTCTAACTTTAGCAGCTTTCTTTTCAACCAATGCAGAAAGTGCTATCAAGTTGGGGTAAATGTTTGCTGACTGACTCCCCTGTGTCCACCTGGTTTTTATTGAGTTGTGTTTCATTTGAAGGAGACCCTCTAGATGACTACAAAGAGAAGCATTTGTGATTCTATGTAATAATAAGTGCTTCTCTTTGGGGTAGTCTTGTTGGTGTTTGTTCATCATGGAGTTCTCCCAATGCCAATACTACAGCAGCATCCCCTTTGTAAACACTAGAGGGTGCTGTTTTAACCAAAGTTTTGGTCTGGCACTCTTTGTTTTTGTATGTAGTATGATTCTGTCTTAATTAGGACTCTAAACTGTTCTACATTCAGAAAACCGCATAATAGCTTCATTTGCATGAAATGCTTTAAATGTGTGAAAGGTCCACCCATGCTCAGGAATGCTGAGGCGTTTCAAAGACAATAACAGCAATCAAAGCTTAATAGCCTTTCAATAAATACACGGGTGTCAACGACCACAGCAAATCCAAATGGACATGGACAAGCTTATAATGGGTGCTGCAAACCAAGCTGCTCAGATCAGCTCATCCTGAAAGCAGGCAGCGTGCTCCTGGTGTCTCTGTCTGCAAATGACCTCCACTGATGCTACAGAGGTTCAGTCTTCAAAATGGACAAGATTTTCAACTACTACTACTGTCACTATCGGTACCCTTACAATGGCACTGACTTGTCTGTTGTATTTGGTAAGTGCTATTTGTTGGGGTAGTTTCAAGTGACCAGTGCTTCAGGAGATAATTGACTCTCCGAGTTCTACATGCAATGGTAATTTAATCACATTATTCAACACATTAAGATTACTTCAAATAGGAGCATTGAATGGTCCTGTGTTCATAAGTGCTTCTCTTTGGGGTAGTTTTAATGAGGAAATGTACTGCAGCTAAGGCTCCACCTCTTTTCTATTTCTTGTTTTTTCCCCTTAGAATGAAAATTATTGCACCCATGTACTTCTCATCCCAACTTGTAGCTTTTCAATGCCAAAAGTACAGGGCAACATTTGGCCACTATTTGGCATGCTCCGCTGTACCCACTTTTTTCATTTCCTTGCCCTCTTGACTGCAAAGCAGCTGATGTTTGCTCTAACTTTAGCAGCTTTCTTTTCAACCAATGCAGAGCTATCAAGTTGGGGTAAATGTTTACTGACTGACTCCACTGTGTCCACCTGGTTATTATTGAGCTGTGTTTCATTTGAAGGACACCCTCTAGA
This sequence comes from Spinibarbus caldwelli, assembly GCA_039654775.1. Classification (NCBI taxonomy): domain Eukaryota; kingdom Metazoa; phylum Chordata; class Actinopteri; order Cypriniformes; family Cyprinidae; genus Spinibarbus; species Spinibarbus caldwelli. The sequence continues at coordinate 23,006,324 of CM077229.1, forward strand.
TGACTACAAAGAGAAGCATTTGTGATTCTGTGTAAGAATGAGTGCTTCTCTTTGGGGCAGTCTTGTTGGTGATTGTTCATCATGGAGTTCTCCCAATGCCATTACTACAGCAGCATCCCCTTTGTAAACACTGGAGGGTGCTGTTTTAACCAAAGATTTGGTCTGGCACTCTTTGATTTTGTATGTAGTATGATTCTGTCTTAATTAGGACTCTAAACTGTTCTACATTCAGAAAACCGCATAATAACTTCATTTGCATGAAATGCTTTAACTGTGTGAAAGGTCCACCCATGCTCAAGAATGCTGAGGCGTTCCAAAGACAATAACAGCATTCAAAGCTTAATAGCCTTTTAATAAATACACGGGTGCCAACGACCACAGCAAATCCAAATGGAAATGGACAAGCTTATAATGGGTGCTGCAAACCAAACTGCTCAGATCAGCTCATCCTAAAAGCAGGCAGCATGCTCCTGGTGTCTCTGTCTGCAGATGACCTCCACTGATGCTAAAGAGTTTCAGTCTTCAACATGGACAAGATTTTCCGCTACTACTACTGTCACTATCGGTACCCTTACAATGGCACTGACTTGTCTGTTGTAATTGGTAAGTGCTATTTGTTGGGGTAGTTTCAAGTGACCAGTGCTTCAGGAGATAATTGACACTCCGAGTTCTACATGCAATGGTAATTTAATCACAGTTTTCAACACATTAAGATTACTTCAAATGGGAGCATTGATTGGTCCTGTGTTCATAAGTGCTTCTCTTTGGGGTAGTTTTAATGAGGAAATGTACTGCAGCTAAGGCTCCACCTCTTTTCTATTTCTTGTTTTTTCCCCTTAGAATGAAAATTATTGCACCCATGTACTTCTCATCCCAACTTGTAGCTTTTCAATGCCAAAAGTACAGGGCAACATCTGGCCACTATTTGGCATGCTCCGCTGTACCCACTTTTTTCATTTCCTTGCCCTCTTGACTGCAAAGCAGCTGATGTTTGCTCTAACTTTAGCAGCTTTCTTTTCAACCAATGCAGAAAGTGCTATCAAGTTGGGGTAAATGTTTGCTGACTGACTCCCCTGTGTCCACCTGGTTTTTATTGAGTTGTGTTTCATTTGAAGGAGACCCTCTAGATGACTACAAAGAGAAGCATTTGTGATTCTGTGTAAGAATGAGTGCTTCTCTTTGGGGCAGTCTTGTTGGTGATTGTTCATCATGGAGTTCTCCCAATGCCATTACTACAGCAGCATCCCCTTTGTAAACACTGGAGGGTGCTGTTTTAACCAAAGATTTGGTCTGGCACTCTTTGATTTTGTATGTAGTATGATTCTGTCTTAATTAGGACTCTAAACTGTTCTACATTCAGAAAACCGCATAATAACTTCATTTGCATGAAATGCTTTAACTGTGTGAAAGGTCCACCCATGCTCAAGAATGCTGAGGCGTTCCAAAGACAATAACAGCATTCAAAGATTAATAGCCTTTTAATAAATACACGGGTGCCAACGACCACAGCAAATCCAAATGGAAATGGACAAGCTTATAATGGGTGCTGCAAACCAAACTGCTCAGATCAGCTCATCCTAAAAGCAGGCAGCATGCTCCTGGTGTCTCTGTCTGCAGATGACCTCCACTGATGCTAAAGAGTTTCAGTCTTCAACATGGACAAGATTTTCCGCTACTACTACTGTCACTATCGGTACCCTTACAATGGCACTGACTTGTCTGTTGTAATTGGTAAGTGCTATTTGTTGGGGTAGTTTCAAGTGACCAGTGCTTCAGGAGATAATTGACACTCCGAGTTCTACATGCAATGGTAATTTAATCACAGTTTTCAACACATTAAGATTACTTCAAATGGGAGCATTGATTGGTCCTGTGTTCATAAGTGCTTCTCTTTGGGGTAGTTTTAATGAGGAAATGTACTGCAGCTAAGGCTCCACCTCTTTTCTATTTCTTGTTTTTTCCCCTTAGAATGAAAATTATTGCACCCATGTACTTCTCATCCCAACTTGTAGCTTTTCAATGCCAAAAGTACAGGGCAACATCTGGCCACTATTTGGCATGCTCCGCTGTACCCACTTTTTTCATTTCCTTGCCCTCTTGACTGCAAAGCAGCTGATGTTTGCTCTAACTTTAGCAGCTTTCTTTTCAACCAATGCAGAAAGTGCTATCAAGTTGGGGTAAATGTTTGCTGACTGACTCCCCTGTGTCCACCTGGTTTTTATTGAGTTGTGTTTCATTTGAAGGAGACCCTCTAGATGACTACAAAGAGAAGCATTTGTGATTCTATGTAATAATAAGTGCTTCTCTTTGGGGTAGTCTTGTTGGTGTTTGTTCATCATGGAATTCTCCCAATGCCAATACTACAGCAGCATCCCCTTTGTAAACACTGGAGGGTGCTGTTTTAACCAAAGTTTTGGTCTGGCACTCTTTGTTTTTGTATGTAGTATGATTCTGTCTTAATTAGGACTCTAAACTGTTCTACATTCAGAAAACCGCATAATAGCTTCATTTGCATGAAATGCTTTAAATGTGTGAAAGGTCCACCCATGCTCAGGAATGCTGAGGCGTTCCAAAGACAATAACAGCAATCAAAGCTTAATAGCCTTTCAATAAATACACGGGTGCCAACGACCACAGCAAATCCAAATGGAAATGGACAAGCTTATAATGGGTGCTGCAAACCAAACTGCTCAGATCAGCTCATCCTAAAAGCAGGCAGCATGCTCCTGGTGTCTCTGTCTGCAGATGACCTCCACTGATGCTAGAGAGTTTCAGTCTTCAACATGGACAAGATTTTCCGCTACTACTACTGTCACTATCGGTACCCTTACAATGGCACTGACTTGTCTGTTGTATTTGGTAAGTGCTATTTGTTGGGGTAGTTTCAAGTGACCAGTGCTTCAGGAGATAATTGACACTCCGAGTTCTACATGTAATGGTAATTTAATCACATTATTCAACACATTAAGATTACTTCAAATGGGAGCATTGAATGGTCCTGTGTTCATAAGTGCTTCTCTTTGGGATAGTTTTAATGAAGAAATGTACTGCAGCTAAGGCTCCACCTCTTTTCTATTTCTTCTTTTTTCCCCTTAGAATGAAAATTATTGCACCCATGTACTTCTCATCCCAACTTGTAGCTTTTCAATGCCAAAAGTACAGGGCAACATTTGGCCACTATTTGGCATGCTCCGCTGTACCCACTTTTTTCATTTCCTTGCCCTCTTGACTGCAAAGCAGCTGACGTTTGCTCTAACTTTAGCAGCTTTCTTTTCAACCAATGCAGAAAGTGCTATCAAGTTGGGGTAAATGTTTGCTGACTGACTCCCCTGTGTCCACCTGGTTTTTATTGAGTTGTGTTTCATTTGAAGGAGACCCTCTAGATGACTACAAAGAGAAGCATTTGTGATTCTATGTAATAATAAGTGCTTCTCTTTGGGGTAGTCTTGTTGGTGTTTGTTCATCATGGAGTTCTCCCAATGCCAATACTACAGCAGCATCCCCTTTGTAAACACTAGAGGGTGCTGTTTTAACCAAAGTTTTGGTCTGGCACTCTTTGTTTTTGTATGTAGTATGATTCTGTCTTAATTAGGACTCTAAACTGTTCTACATTCAGAAAACCGCATAATAGCTTCATTTGCATGAAATGCTTTAAATGTGTGAAAGGTCCACCCATGCTCAGGAATGCTGAGGCGTTCCAAAGACAATAACAGCAATCAAAGCTTAATAGCCTTTCAATAAATACACGGGTGCCAACGACCACAGCAAATCCAAATGGAAATGGACAAGCTTATAATGGGTGCTGCAAACCAAACTGCTCAGATCAGCTCATCCTAAAAGCAGGCAGCATGCTCCTGGTGTCTCTGTCTGCAGATGACCTCCACTGATGCTAGAGAGTTTCAGTCTTCAACATGGACAAGATTTTCCGCTACTACTACTGTCACTATCGGTACCCTTACAATGGCACTGACTTGTCTGTTGTATTTGGTAAGTGCTATTTGTTGGGGTAGTTTCAAGTGACCAGTGCTTCAGGAGATAATTGACACTCCGAGTTCTACATGCAATGGTAATTTAATCACATTATTCAACACATTAAGATTACTTCAAATGGGAGCATTGAATGGTCCTGTGTTCATAAGTGCTTCTCTTTGGGATAGTTTTAATGAAGAAATGTACTGCAGCTAAGGCTCCACCTCTTTTCTATTTCTTCTTTTTTCCCCTTAGAATGAAAATTATTGCACCCATGTACTTCTCATCCCAACTTGTAGCTTTTCAATGCCAAAAGTACAGGGCAACATTTGGCCACTATTTGGCATGCTCCGCTGTACCCACTTTTTTCATTTCCTTGCCCTCTTGACTGCAAAGCAGCTGACGTTTGCTCTAACTTTAGCAGCTTTCTTTTCAACCAATGCAGAAAGTGTTATCAAGTTGGGGTAAATGTTTACTGACTGACTCCCCTGTGTCCACCTGGTTTTTATTGAGTTGTGTTTCATTTGAAGGAGACCCTCTAGATGACTACAAAGAGAAGCATTTGTGATTCTATGTAATAATAAGTGCTTCTCTTTGGGGTAGTCTTGTTGGTGTTTGTTCATCATGGAGTTCTCCCAATGCCAATACTACAGCAGCATCCCCTTTGTAAACACTAGAGGGTGCTGTTTTAACCAAAGTTTTGGTCTGGCACTCTTTGTTTTTGTATGTAGTATGATTCTGTCTTAATTAGGACTCTAAACTGTTCTACATTCAGAAAACCGCATAATAGCTTCATTTGCATGAAATGCTTTAAATGTGTGAAAGGTCCACCCATGCTCAGGAATGCTGAGGCGTTCCAAAGACAATAACAGCAATCAAAGCTTAATAGCCTTTCAATAAATACACGGGTGTCAACGACCACAGCAAATCCAAATGGACATGGACAAGCTTATAATGGGTGCTGCAAACCAAGCTGCTCAGATCAGCTCATCCTGAAAGCAGGCAGCGTGCTCCTGGTGTCTCTGTCTGCAAATGACCTCCACTGATGCTACAGAGGTTCAGTCTTCAAAATGGACAAGATTTTCAACTACTACTACTGTCACTATCGGTACCCTTACAATGGCACTGACTTGTCTGTTGTATTTGGTAAGTGCTATTTGTTGGGGTAGTTTCAAGTGACCAGTGCTTCAGGAGATAATTGACTCTCCGAGTTCTACATGCAATGGTAATTTAATCACATTATTCAACACATTAAGATTACTTCAAATAGGAGCATTGAATGGTCCTGTGTTCATAAGTGCTTCTCTTTGGGGTAGTTTTAATGAGGAAATGTACTGCAGCTAAGGCTCCACCTCTTTTCTATTTCTTGTTTTTTCCCCTTAGAATGAAAATTATTGCACCCATGTACTTCTCATCCCAACTTGTAGCTTTTCAATGCCAAAAGTACAGGGCAACATTTGGCCACTATTTGGCATGCTCCGCTGTACCCACTTTTTTCATTTCCTTGCCCTCTTGACTGCAAACCAGCTGATGTTTGCTCTAACTTTAGCAGCTTTCTTTTCAACCAATGCAGAGCTATCAAGTTGGGGTAAATGTTTGCTGACTGACTCCCCTGTGTCCACCTGGTTTTTATTGAGTTGTGTTTCATTTGAAGGAGACCCTCTAGATGACTACAAAGAGAAGCATTTGTGATTCTATGTAATAATAAGTGCTTCTCTTTGGGGTAGTCTTGTTGGTGTTTGTTCATCATGGAGTTCTCCCAATGCCAATACTACAGCAGCATCCCCTTTGTAAACACTAGAGGGTGCTGTTTTAACCAAAGTTTTGGTCTGGCACTCTTTGTTTTTGTATGTAGTATGATTCTGTCTTAATTAGGACTCTAAACTGTTCTACATTCAGAAAACCGCATAATAGCTTCATTTGCATGAAATGCTTTAAATGTGTGAAAGGTCCACCCATGCTCAAGAATGCTGAGGCGTTCCAAAGACAATAACAGCAATCAAAGCTTAATAGCCTTTCAATAAATACACGGGTGCCAACGACCACAGCAAATCCAAATGGAAATGGACAAGCTTATAATGGGTGCTGCAAACCAAACCGCTCAGATCAGCTCATCCTAAAAGCAGGCAGCATGCTCCTGGTGTCTCTGTCTGCAGATGACCTCCACTGATGCTAGAGAGTTTCAGTCTTCAACATGGACAAGATTTTCCGCTACTACTACTGTCACTATCGGTACCCTTACAATGGCACTGACTTGTCTGTTGTATTTGGTAAGTGCTATTTGTTGGGGTAGTTTCAAGTGACCAGTGCTTCAGGAGATAATTGACTCTACGAGTTCTACATGCAATGGTAATTTAATCACAGTATTCAACACATTAAAATTACTTCAAATTGGAGCATTGATTGGTCCTGTGTTCATAAGTGCTTCTCTTTGGGGTAGTTTTAATGAGGAAATGTACTGCAGCTAAGGCTCCACTTCTTTTCTATTTCTTCTTTTTTCCCCTTAGGATGAAAATTATTGCACCCATGTACTTCTCATCCCAACTTGTAGCTTTTCAATGCCAAAAGTACAGGGCAACATTTGGCCACTATTTGGCATGCTCCTCTGTACCCACTTTTTTCATTTCCTTGCCCTCTTGACTGCAAAGCAGCTGATGTTTGCTCTAACTTTAGCAGCTTTCTTTTCAACCAATGCAGAAAGTGCTATCAAGTTGGGGTAAATGTTTGCTGACTGACTCCCCTGTGTCCACCTGGTTTTTATTGAGTTGTGTTTCATTTGAAGGAGACCCTCTAGATGACTACAAAGAGAAGCATTTGTGATTCTATGTAATAATAAGTGCTTCTCTTTGGGGTAGTCTTGTTGGTGTTTGTTCATCATGGAGTTCTCCCAATGCCAATACTACAGCAGCATCCCCTTTGTAAACACTAGAGGGTGCTGTTTTAACCAAAGTTTTGGTCTGGCACTCTTTGTTTCTGTATGTAGTATGATTCTGTCTTAATTAGGACTCTAAACTGTTCTACATTCAGAAAACCGCATAATAGCTTCATTTGCATGAAATGCTTTAAATGTGTGAAAGGTCCACCCATGCTCAGGAATGCTGAGGCGTTCCAAAGACAATAACAGCAATCAAAGCTTAATAGCCTTTCAATAAATACACGGGTGCCAACGACCACAGCAAATCTAAATGGACATGGACAAGCTTATAATGGGTGCTGCAAACCAAGCTGCTCAGATCAGCTCATCCTGAAAGCAGGCTGCGTGCTCCTGGTGTCTCTGTCTGCAAATGACCTCCACTGATGCTACAGAGGTTCAGTCTTCAAAATGGACAAGATTTTCAACTACTACTACTGTCACTATCGGTACCCTTACAATGGCACTGACTTGTCTGTTGTATTTGGTAAGTGCTATTTGTTGGGGTAGTTTCAAGTGACCAGTGCTTCAGGAGATAATTGACTCTCCGAGTTCTACATGCAATGGTAATTTAATCACATTATTCAACACATTAAGATTACTTCAAATAGGAGCATTGAATGGTCCTGTGTTCATAAGTGCTTCTCTTTGGGGTAGTTTTAATGAGGAAATGTACTGCAGCTAAGGCTCCACCTCTTTTCTATTTCTTGTTTTTTCCCCTTAGAATGAAAATTATTGCACCCATGTACTTCTCATCCCAACTTGTAGCTTTTCAATGCCAAAAGTACAGGGCAACATTTGGCCACTATTTGGCATGCTCCGCTGTACCCACTTTTTTCATTTCCTTGCCCTCTTGACTGCAAACCAGCTGATGTTTGCTCTAACTTTAGCAGCTTTCTTTTCAACCAATGCAGAGCTATCAAGTTGGGGTAAATGTTTGCTGACTGACTCCACTGTGTCCACCTGGTTATTATTGAGCTGTGTTTCATTTGAAGGACACCCTCTAGAAGACTACAAAGAGAAGCATTTGTGATTCTGTGTAAGAATGAGTGCTTCTCTTTGGGGCAGTCTTGTTGGTGATTGTTCATCATGGAGTTCTCCCAATGCCATTACTACAGCAGCATCCCCTTTGTAAACACTAGAGGGTGCTGTTTTAACCAAAGTTTTGGTCTGGCACTCTTTGTTTTTGTATGTAGTATGATTCTGTCTTAATTAGGACTCTAAACTGTTCTACATTCAGAAAACCGCATAATAGCTTCATTTGCATGAAATGCTTTAAATGTGTGAAAGGTCCACCCATGTTCAAGAATGCTGAGGCGTTCCAAAGACAATAACAGCAATCAAAGCTTAATAGCCTTTCAATAAATACACGGGTGCCAACGACCACAGCAAATCCAAATGGAAATGGACAAGCTTATAATGGGTGCTGCAAACCAAGCTGCTCAGATCAGCTCATCCTGAAAGCAGGCTGCGTGCTCCTGGTGTCTCTGTCTGCAAATGACCTCCACTGATGCTACAGAGGTTCAGTCTTCAAAATGGACAAGATTTTCAACTACTACTACTGTCACTATCGGTACCCTTACAATGGCACTGACTTGTCTGTTGTATTTGGTAAGTGCTATTTGTTGGGGTAGTTTCAAGTGACCAGTGCTTCAGGAGATAATTGACTCTCCGAGTTCTACATGCAATGGTAATTTAATCACATTATTCAACACATTAAGATTACTTCAAATGGGAGCATTGAATGGTCCTGTGTTCATAAGTGCTTCTCTTTGGGGTAGTTTTAATGAGGAAATGTACTGCAGCTAAGGCTCCACCTCTTTTCTATTTCTTGTTTTTTCCCCTTAGAATGAAAATTATTGCACCCATGTACTTCTCATCCCAACTTGTAGCTTTTCAATGCCAAAAGTACAGGGCAACATTTGGCCACTATTTGGCATGCTCCGCTGTACCCACTTTTTTCATTTCCTTGCCCTCTTGACTGCAAAGCAGCTGATGTTTGCTCTAACTTTAGCAGCTTTCTTTTCAACCAATGCAGAGCTATCAAGTTGGGGTAAATGTTTGCTGACTGACTCCACTGTGTCCACCTGGTTATTATTGAGCTGTGTTTCATTTGAAGGACACCCTCTAGATGACTACAAAGAGAAGCATTTGTGATTCTGTGTAAGAATGAGTGCTTCTCTTTGGGGCAGTCTTGTTGGTTATTGTTCATCATGGAGTTCTCCCAATGCCATTACTACAGCAGCATCCCCTTTGTAAACACTAGAGGGTGCTGTTTTAACCAAAGTTTTGGTCTGGCACTCTTTGTTTTTGTATGTAGTATGATTCTGTCTTAATTAGGACTCTAAACTGTTCTACATTCAGAAAACCGCATAATAGCTTCATTTGCATGAAATGCTTTAAATGTGTGAAAGGTCCACCCATGCTCAAGAATGCTGAGGCGTTCCAAAGACAATAACAGCAATCAAAGCTTAATAGCCTTTCAATAAATACACGGGTGCCAACGACCACAGCAAATCCAAATGGAAATGGACAAGCTTATAATGGGTGCTGCAAACCAAACTGCTCAGATCAGCTCATCCTGAAAGCAGGCAGCGTGCTCCTGGTGTCTCTGTCTGCAAATGACCTCCACTGATGCTACAGAGGTTCAGTCTTCAAAATGGACAAGATTTTCAACTACTACTACTGTCACTATCGGTACCCTTACAATGGCACTGACTTGTCTGTTGTATTTGGTAAGTGCTATTTGTTGGGGTAGTTTCAAGTGACCAGTGCTTCAGGAGATAAATGACACTCCGAGTTCTACATGCAATGGTAATTTAATCACAGTATTCAACACATTAAAATTACTTCAAATGGGAGCATTGATTGGTCCTGTGTTCATAAGTGCTTCTCTTTGGGGTAGTTTTAATGAGGAAATGTACTGCAGCTAAGGCTCCACTTCTTTTCTATTTCTTGTTTTTTCCCCTTAGGATGAAAATTATTGCACCCATGTACTTCTCATCCCAACTTGTAGCTTTTCAATGCCAAAAGTACAGGGCAACATTTGGCCACTATTTGGCATGCTCCTCTGTACCCACTTTTTTCATTTCCTTGCCCTCTTGACTGCAAAGCAGCTGATGTTTGCTCTAACTTTAGCAGCTTTCTTTTCAACCAGTGCAGAAAGTGCTATCAAGTTGGGGTAAATGTTTGCTGACTGACTCCACTGTGTCCACCTGGTTTTTATTGAGTTGTGTTTCATGTGAAGGAGACCCTCTAGATGACTACAAAGAGAAGCATTTGTGATTCTGTGTAAGAATGAGTGTTTCTCTTTGGGGCAGTCTTGTTGGTGATTGTTCATCATGGAGTTCTCCCAATGCCATTACTACAGCAGCATCCCCTTTGTAAACACTGGAGGGTGCTGTTTTAACCAAAGATTTGGTCTGGCACTCTTTGATTTTGTACGTAGTATGATTCTGTCTTAAATACGACTCTAAACTGTTCTACATTCAGAAAACAGCATAATAGTTGCATTTGCATGAAATGCTTTAAATGTGTGAAAGGTCCACCCATGCTCAAGAATGCTGAGGCGTTCCAAAGATAATAACACAGCAATCAAAGCTTAATAGCCTTTCAATAAATACACAGGTGCCAACGACCACAGCAAATCCAAATGGACATGGACAAGCTTATAATGGGTGCTGCAAACCAAACTGCTCAGATCAGCTCATCCTGAAAGCAGGCAGCATGCTCCTGGTGTCTCTGTCTGCAAATGACCTCCACTGATGCTACAGAGGTTCAGTCTTCAAAATGGACAAGATTTTCAACTACTACTACTGTCACTATCGGTACCCTTACAATGGCACTGACTTGTCTGTTGTATTTAGTAAGTGCTATTTGTTGGGGTAGTTTCAAGTGACCAGTGCTTCAGGAGATAATTGACTCTCGAGTTCTACATGCAATGGTAATTTAATCACATTATTCAACACATTAAGATTACTTCAAATGGGAGCATTGAATGGTCCTGTGTTCATAAGTGCTTCTCTTTGGGGTAGTTTTAATGAGGAAATGTACTGCAGCTAAGGCTCCACCTCTTTTCTTTTTCTTGTTTTTTCCCCTTAGAATGAAAATTATTGCACCCATGTACTTCTCATCCCAACTTGTAGCGTTTCAATGCCAAAAGTACAGGGCAACATCTGGCCACTATTTGGCATGCTCCGCTGTACCCACTTTTTTCATTTCCTTGCCCTCTTGACTGCAAAGCAGCTGATGTTTGCTCTAACTTTAGCAGCTTTCTTTTCAACCAATGCAGAAAGTGCTATCAAGTTGGGGTAAATGTTTGCTGACTGACTCCCCTGTGTCCACCTGGTTTTTATTGAGTTGTGTTTCATTTGAAGGAGACCCTCTAGATGACTACAAAGAGAAGCATTTGTGATTCTATGTAATAATAAGTGCTTCTCTTTGGGGTAGTCTTGTTGGTGTTTGTTCATCATGGAATTCTCCCAATGCCATTACTACAGCAGCATCCCCTTTGTAAACACTAGAGGGTGCTGTTTTAACCAAAGTTTTGGTCTGGCACTCTTTGTTTTTGTATGTAGTATGATTCTGTCTTAATTAGGACTCTAAACTGTTCTACATTCAGAAAACCGCATAATAGCTTCATTTGCATGAAATGCTTTAAATGTGTGAAAGGTCCACCCATGCTCAGGAATGCTGAGGCGTTCCAAAGACAATAACAGCAATCAAAGCTTAATAGCCTTTCAATAAATACACGGGTGCCAACGACCACAGCAAATCCAAATGGAAATGGACAAGCTTATAATGGGTGCTGCAAACCAAGCTGCTCAGATCAGCTCATCCTGAAAGCAGGCTGCGTGCTCCTGGTGTCTCTGTCTGCAAATGACCTCCACTGATGCTACAGAGGTTCAGTCTTCAAAATGGACAAGATTTTCAACTACTACTACTGTCACTATCGGTACCCTTACAATGGCACTGACTTGTCTGTTGTATTTGGTAAGTGCTATTTGTTGGGGTAGTTTCAAGTGACCAGTGCTTCAGGAGATAATTGACTCTCCGAGTTCTACATGCAATGGTAATTTAATCACATTATTCAACACATTAAGATTGCTTCAAATGGGAGCATTGAATGGTCCTGTGTTCATAAGTGCTTCTCTTTGGGGTAGTTTTAATGAGGAAATGTACTGCAGCTAAGGCTCCACCTCTTTTCTATTTCTTGTTTTTTCCCCTTAGAATGAAAATTATTGCACCCATGTACTTCTCATCCCAACTTGTAGCTTTTCAATGCCAAAAGTACAGGGCAACATTTGGCCACTATTTGGCATGCTCCGCTGTACCCACTTTTTTCATTTCCTTGCCCTCTTGACTGCAAACCAGCTGATGTTTGCTCTAACTTTAGCAGCTTTCTTTTCAACCAATGCAGAGCTATCAAGTTGGGGTAAATGTTTGCTGACTGACTCCACTGTGTCCACCTGGTTATTATTGAGCTGTGTTTCATTTGAAGGACACCCTCTAGATGACTACAAAGAGAAGCATTTGTGATTCTGTGTAAGAATGAGTGCTTCTCTTTGGGGCAGTCTTGTTGGTTATTGTTCATCATGGAGTTCTCCCAATGCCATTACTACAGCAGCATCCCCTTTGTAAACACTAGAGGGTGCTGTTTTAACCAAAGTTTTGGTCTGGCACTCTTTGTTTTTGTATGTAGTATGATTCTGTCTTAATTAGGACTCTAAACTGTTCTACATTCAGAAAACCGCATAATAGCTTCATTTGCATGAAATGCTTTAAATGTGTGAAAGGTCCACCCATGCTCAAGAATGCTGAGGCGTTCCAAAGACAATAACAGCAATCAAAGCTTAATAGCCTTTCAATAAATACACGGGTGCCAACGACCACAGCAAATCCAAATGGAAATGGACAAGCTTATAATGGGTGCTGCAAACCAAACTGCTCAGATCAGCTCATCCTGAAAGCAGGCAGCATGCTCCTGGTGTCTCTGTCTGCAAATGACCTCCACTGATGCTACAGAGGTTCAGTCTTCAAAATGGACAAGATTTTCAACTACTACTACTGTCACTATCGGTACCCTTACAATGGCACTGACTTGTCTGTTGTATTTGGTAAGTGCTATTTGTTGGGGTAGTTTCAAGTGACCAGTGCTTCAGGAGATAAATGACACTCCGAGTTCTACATGCAATGGTAATTTAATCACAGTATTCAACACATTAAAATTACTTCAAATGGGAGCATTGATTGGTCCTGTGTTCATAAGTGCTTCTCTTTGGGGTAGTTTTAATGAGGAAATGTACTGCAGCTAAGGCTCCACTTCTTTTCTATTTCTTGTTTTTTCCCCTTAGGATGAAAATTATTGCACCCATGTACTTCTCATCCCAACTTGTAGCTTTTCAATGCCAAAAGTACAGGGCAACATTTGGCCACTATTTGGCATGCTCCTCTGTACCCACTTTTTTCATTTCCTTGCCCTCTTGACTGCAAAGCAGCTGATGTTTGCTCTAACTTTAGCAGCTTTCTTTTCAACCAGTGCAGAAAGTGCTATCAAGTTGGGGTAAATGTTTGCTGACTGACTCCACTGTGTCCACCTGGTTTTTATTGAGTTGTGTTTCATGTGAAGGAGACCCTCTAGATGACTACAAAGAGAAGCATTTGTGATTCTGTGTAAGAATGAGTGTTTCTCTTTGGGGCAGTCTTGTTGGTGATTGTTCATCATGGAGTTCTCCCAATGCCATTACTACAGCAGCATCCCCTTTGTAAACACTGGAGGGTGCTGTTTTAACCAAAGATTTGGTCTGGCACTCTTTGATTTTGTACGTAGTATGATTCTGTCTTAAATACGACTCTAAACTGTTCTACATTCAGAAAACAGCATAATAGTTGCATTTGCATGAAATGCTTTAAATGTGTGAAAGGTCCACCCATGCTCAAGAATGCTGAGGCGTTCCAAAGATAATAACACAGCAATCAAAGCTTAATAGCCTTTCAATAAATACACAGGTGCCAACGACCACAGCAAATCCAAATGGACATGGACAAGCTTATAATGGGTGCTGCAAACCAAACTGCTCAGATCAGCTCATCCTGAAAGCAGGCAGCATGCTCCTGGTGTCTCTGTCTGCAAATGACCTCCACTGATGCTACAGAGGTTCAGTCTTCAAAATGGACAAGATTTTCAACTACTACTACTGTCACTATCGGTACCCTTACAATGGCACTGACTTGTCTGTTGTATTTAGTAAGTGCTATTTGTTGGGGTAGTTTCAAGTGACCAGTGCTTCAGGAGATAATTGACTCTCGAGTTCTACATGCAATGGTAATTTAATCACATTATTCAACACATTAAGATTACTTCAAATGGGAGCATTGAATGGTCCTGTGTTCATAAGTGCTTCTCTTTGGGGTAGTTTTAATGAGGAAATGTACTGCAGCTAAGGCTCCACCTCTTTTCTTTTTCTTGTTTTTTCCCCTTAGAATGAAAATTATTGCACCCATGTACTTCTCATCCCAACTTGTAGCGTTTCAATGCCAAAAGTACAGGGCAACATCTGGCCACTATTTGGCATGCTCCGCTGTACCCACTTTTTTCATTTCCTTGCCCTCTTGACTGCAAAGCAGCTGATGTTTGCTCTAACTTTAGCAGCTTTCTTTTCAACCAATGCAGAAAGTGCTATCAAGTTGGGGTAAATGTTTGCTGACTGACTCCCCTGTGTCCACCTGGTTTTTATTGAGTTGTGTTTCATTTGAAGGAGACCCTCTAGATGACTACAAAGAGAAGCATTTGTGATTCTATGTAATAATAAGTGCTTCTCTTTGGGGTAGTCTTGTTGGTGTTTGTTCATCATGGAATTCTCCCAATGCCATTACTACAGCAGCATCCCCTTTGTAAACACTAGAGGGTGCTGTTTTAACCAAAGTTTTGGTCTGGCACTCTTTGTTTTTGTATGTAGTATGATTCTGTCTTAATTAGGACTCTAAACTGTTCTACATTCAGAAAACCGCATAATAGCTTCATTTGCATGAAATGCTTTAAATGTGTGAAAGGTCCACCCATGCTCAGGAATGCTGAGGCGTTCCAAAGACAATAACAGCAATCAAAGCTTAATAGCCTTTCAATAAATACACGGGTGCCAACGACCACAGCAAATCCAAATGGAAATGGACAAGCTTATAATGGGTGCTGCAAACCAAGCTGCTCAGATCAGCTCATCCTGAAAGCAGGCTGCGTGCTCCTGGTGTCTCTGTCTGCAAATGACCTCCACTGATGCTACAGAGGTTCAGTCTTCAAAATGGACAAGATTTTCAACTACTACTACTGTCACTATCGGTACCCTTACAATGGCACTGACTTGTCTGTTGTATTTGGTAAGTGCTATTTGTTGGGGTAGTTTCAAGTGACCAGTGCTTCAGGAGATAATTGACTCTCCGAGTTCTACATGCAATGGTAATTTAATCACATTATTCAACACATTAAGATTGCTTCAAATGGGAGCATTGAATGGTCCTGTGTTCATAAGTGCTTCTCTTTGGGGTAGTTTTAATGAGGAAATGTACTGCAGCTAAGGCTCCACCTCTTTTCTATTTCTTGTTTTTTCCCCTTAGAATGAAAATTATTGCACCCATGTACTTCTCATCCCAACTTGTAGCTTTTCAATGCCAAAAGTACAGGGCAACATTTGGCCACTATTTGGCATGCTCCGCTGTACCCACTTTTTTCATTTCCTTGCCCTCTTGACTGCAAACCAGCTGATGTTTGCTCTAACTTTAGCAGCTTTCTTTTCAACCAATGCAGAGCTATCAAGTTGGGGTAAATGTTTGCTGACTGACTCCCCTGTGTCCACCTGGTTTTTATTGAGTTGTGTTTCATTTGAAGGAGACCCTCTAGATGACTACAAAGAGAAGCATTTGTGATTCTGTGTAAGAATGAGTGTTTCTCTTTGGGGCAGTCTTGTTGGTGATTGTTCATCATGGAGTTCTCCCAATGCCATTACTACAGCAGCATCCCCTTTGTAAACACTGGAGGGTGCTGTTTTAACCAAAGATTTGGTCTGGCACTCTTTGATTTTGTACGTAGTATGATTCTGTCTTAAATAGGACTCTAAACTGTTCTACATTCAGAAAACAGCATAATAGTTGCATTTGCATGAAATGCTTTAAATGTGTGAAAGGTCCACCCATGCTCAAGAATGCTGAGGCGTTCCAAAGATAATAACACAGCAATCAAAGCTTAATAGCCTTTCAATAAATACACAGGTGCCAACGACCACAGCAAATCCAAATGGACATGGACAAGCTTATAATGGGTGCTGCAAACCAAACTGCTCAGATCAGCTCATCCTGAAAGCAGGCAGCATGCTCCTGGTGTCTCTGTCTGCAAATGACCTCCACTGATGCTACAGAGGTTCAGTCTTCAAAATGGACAAGATTTTCAACTACTACTACTGTCACTATCGGTACCCTTACAATGGCACTGACTTGTCTGTTGTATTTAGTAAGTGCTATTTGTTGGGGTAGTTTCAAGTGACCAGTGCTTCAGGAGATAATTGACTCTCCGAGTTCTACATGCAATGGTAATTTAATCACATTATTCAACACATTAAGATTACTTCAAATGGGAGCATTGAATGGTCCTGTGTTCATAAGTGCTTCTCTTTGGGGTAGTTTTAATGAGGAAATGTACTGCAGCTAAGGCTCCACCTCTTTTCTTTTTCTTGTTTTTTCCCCTTAGAATGAAAATTATTGCACCCATGTACTTCTCATCCCAACTTGTAGCGTTTCAATGCCAAAAGTACAGGGCAACATCTGGCCACTATTTGGCATGCTCCGCTGTACCCACTTTTTTCATTTCCTTGCCCTCTTGACTGCAAAGCAGCTGATGTTTGCTCTAACTTTAGCAGCTTTCTTTTCAACCAATGCAGAAAGTGCTATCAAGTTGGGGTAAATGTTTGCTGACTGACTCCCCTGTGTCCACCTGGTTTTTATTGAGTTGTGTTTCATTTGAAGGAGACCCTCTAGATGACTACAAAGAGAAGCATTTGTGATTCTATGTAATAATAAGTGCTTCTCTTTGGGGTAGTCTTGTTGGTGTTTGTTCATCATGGAATTCTCCCAATGCCATTACTACAGCAGCATCCCCTTTGTAAACACTAGAGGGTGCTGTTTTAACCAAAGTTTTGGTCTGGCACTCTTTGTTTTTGTATGTAGTATGATTCTGTCTTAATTAGGACTCTAAACTGTTCTACATTCAGAAAACCGCATAATAGCTTCATTTGCATGAAATGCTTTAAATGTGTGAAAGGTCCACCCATGCTCAGGAATGCTGAGGCGTTCCAAAGACAATAACAGCAATCAAAGCTTAATAGCCTTTCAATAAATACACGGGTGCCAACGACCACAGCGAATCCAAATGGAAATGGACAAGCTTATAATGGGTGCTGCAAACCAAACTGCTCAGATCAGCTCATCCTAAAAGCAGGCAGCATGCTCCTGGTGTCTCTGTCTGCAGATGACCTCCACTGATGCTAGAGAGTTTCAGTCTTCAACATGGACAAGATTTTCAACTACTACTACTGTCACTATCGGTACCCTTACAATGGCACTGACTTGTCTGTTGTATTTAGTAAGTGCTATTTGTTGGGGTAGTTTCAAGTGACCAGTGCTTCAGGAGATAATTGACTCTCCGAGTTCTACATGCAATGGTAATTTAATCACATTATTCAACACATTAAGATTACTTCAAATGGGAGCATTGAATGGTCCTGTGTTCATAAGTGCTTCTCTTTGGGGTAGTTTTAATGAGGAAATGTACTGCAGCTAAGGCTCCACCTCTTTTCTATTTCTTGTTTTTTCCCCTTAGAATGAAAATTATTGCACCCATGTACTTCTCATCCCAACTTGTAGCTTTTCAATGCCAAAAGTACAGGGCAACATCTGGCCACTATTTGGCATGCTCCGCTGTACCCACTTTTTTCATTTCCTTGCCCTCTTGACTGCAAAGCAGCTGATGTTTGCTCTAACTTTAGCAGCTTTCTTTTCAACCAATGCAGAGCTATCAAGTTGGGGTAAATGTTTGCTGACTGACTCCACTGTGTCCACCTGGTTATTATTGAGCTGTGTTTCATTGAAGGACACCCTCTAGATGACTACAAAGAGAAGCATTTGTGATTCTGTGTAAGAATGAGTGCTTCTCTTTGGGGCAGTCTTGTTGGTGTTTGTTCATCATGGAATTCTCCCAATGCCATTACTACAGCAGCATCCCCTTTGTAAACACTGGAGGGTGCTGTTTTAACCAAAGATTTGGTCTGGCACTCTTTGATTTTGTACGTAGTATGATTCTGTCTTAAATAGGACTCTAACCTGTTCTACATTCAGAAAACAGCATAATAGTTGCATTTGCATGAAATGCTTTAAATGTGTGAAAGGTCCACCCATGCTCAAGAATGCTGAGGCGTTCCAAAGATAATAACACAGCAATCAAAGCTTAATAGCCTTTCAATAAATACACAGGTGCCAACGACCACAGCAAATCCAAATGGACATGGACAAGCTTATAATGGGTGCTGCAAACCAAACTGCTCAGATCAGCTCATCCTGAAAGCAGGCAGCATGCTCCTGGTGTCTCTGTCTGCAAATGACCTCCACTGATGCTACAGAGGTTCAGTCTTCAAAATGGACAAGATTTTCAACTACTACTACTGTCACTATCGGTACCCTTACAATGGCACTGACTTGTCTGTTGTATTTAGTAAGTGCTATTTGTTGGGGTAGTTTCAAATGACCAGTGCTTCAGGAGATAATTGACTCTCCGAGTTCTACATGCAATGGTAATTTAATCACATTATTCAACACATTAAGATTACTTCAAATGGGAGCATTGAATGGTCCTGTGTTCATAAGTGCTTCTCTTTGGGGTAGTTTTAATGAGGAAATGTACTGCAGCTAAGGCTCCACCTCTTTTCTATTTCTTGTTTTTTCCCCTTAGAATGAAAATTATTGCACCCACGTACTTCTCATCCCAACTTGTAGCTTTTCAATGCCAAAAGTACAGGGCAACATCTGGCCACTATTTGGCATGCTCCGCTGTACCCACTTTTTTCATTTCCTTGCCCTCTTGACTGCAAAGCAGCTGATGTTTGCTCTAACTTTAGCAGCTTTCTTTTCAACCAATGCAGAAAGTGCTATCAAGTTGGGGTAAATGTTTGCTGACTGACTCCCCTGTGTCCACCTGGTTTTTATTGAGTTGTGTTTCATTTGAAGGAGACCCTCTAGATGACTACAAAGAGAAGCATTTGTGATTCTATGTAATAATAAGTGCTTCTTTTTGGGGTAGTCTTGTTGGTGTTTGTTCATCATGGAATTCTCCCAATGCCAATACTACAGCAGCATCCCCTTTGTAAACACTAGAGGGTGCTGTTTTAACCAAAGTTTTGGTCTGGCACTCTTTGTTTTTGTATGTAGTATGATTCTGTCTTAATTAGGACTCTAAACTGTTCTACATTCAGAAAACCGCATAATAGCTTCATTTGCATGAAATGCTTTAAATGTGTGAAAGGTCCACCCATGCTCAAGAATGCTGAGGCGTTCCAAAGACAATAACAGCAATCAAAGCTTAATAGCCTTTTAATAAATACACGGGTGCCAACGACCACAGCAAATCCAAATGGAAATGGACAAGCTTATAATGGGTGCTGCAAACCAAACTGCTCAGATCAGCTCATCCTGAAAGCAGGCAGCATGCTCCTGGTGTCTCTGTCTGCAAATGACCTCCACTGATGCTAGAGAGTTTCAGTCTTCAACATAGACAAGATTTTCCGCTACTACTACTGTCACTATCGGTACCCTTACAATGGCACTGACTTGTCTGTTGTATTTGGTAAGTGCTATTTGTTGGGGTAGTTTCAAGTGACCAGTGCTTCAGGAGATAATTGACACTCCGAGTTCTACATGCAATGGTAATTTAATCACAGTTTTCAACACATTAAGATTACTTCAAATGGGAGCATTGATTGGTCCTGTGTTCATAAGTGCTTCTCTTTGGGGTAGTTTTAATGAGGAAATGTACTGCAGCTAAGGCTCCACCTCATTCCTATTTCTTGTTTTTTCCCCTTAGGTTGAAAATTATTGCACCCATGTACCTCTAATCCCAACTTGTAGCTTTTCAATGCCAAAAGTACAGGGCAACATTTGGCCACTATTTGGCATGCTCCTCTGTACCCACTTTTTTCATTTCCTTGACCTCTTGACTGCAAAGCAGCTGATCTTTGCTCTAACTTTAGCAGCTTTCTTTTCAACCAATGCAGAAAGTGCTATCAAGTTGGGGTAAATGTTTGCTGACTGACTCCACTGTGTCCACCTGGTTATTATTGAGCTGTGTTTCATTTGAAGGACACCCTCTAGATGACTACAAAGAGAAGCATTTGTGATTCTGTGTAAGAATGAGTGCTTCTCTTTGGGGCAGTCTTGTTGGTTATTGTTCATCATGGAGTTCTCCCAATGCCATTACTACAGCAGCATCCCCTTTGTAAACACTAGAGGGTGCTGTTTTAACCAAAGTTTTGGTCTGGCACTCTTTGTTTTTGTATGTAGTATGATTCTGTCTTAATTAGGACTCTAAACTGTTCTACATTCAGAAAACCGCATAATAGCTTCATTTGCATGAAATGCTTTAAATGTGTGAAAGGTCCACCCATGCTCAGGAATGCTGAGGCGTTCCAAAGACAATAACAGCAATCAAAGCTTAATAGCCTTTCAATAAATACACGGGTGCCAACGACCACAGCGAATCCAAATGGAAATGGACAAGCTTATAATGGGTGCTGCAAACCAAACTGCTCAGATCAGCTCATCCTGAAAGCAGGCAGCATGCTCCTGGTGTCTCTGTCTGCAAATGACCTCCACTGATGCTACAGAGGTTCAGTCTTCAAAATGGACAAGATTTTCAACTACTACTACTGTCACTATCGGTACCCTTACAATGGCACTGACTTGTCTGTTGTATTTGGTAAGTGCTATTTGTTGGGGTAGTTTCAAGTGACCAGTGCTTCAGGAGATAAATGACACTCTGAGTTCTACATGCAATGGTAATTTAATCACAGTATTCAACACATTAAAATTACTTCAAATGGGAGCATTGATTGGTCCTGTGTTCATAAGTGCTTCTCTTTGGGGTAGTTTTAATGAGGAAATGTACTGCAGCTAAGGCTCCACTTCTTTTCTATTTCTTGTTTTTTCCCCTTAGGATGAAAATTATTGCACCCATGTACTTCTCATCCCAACTTGTAGCTTTTCAATGCCAAAAGTACAGGGCAACATTTGGCCACTATTTGGCATGCTCCTCTGTACCCACTTTTTTCATTTCCTTGCCCTCTTGACTGCAAAGCAGCTGATGTTTGCTCTAACTTTAGCAGCTTTCTTTTCAACCAGTGCAGAAAGTGCTATCAAGTTGGGGTAAATGTTTGCTGACTGACTCCACTGTGTCCACCTGGTTTTTATTGAGTTGTGTTTCATGTGAAGGAGACCCTCTAGATGACTACAAAGAGAAGCATTTGTGATTCTATGTAATAATAAGTGCTTCTCTTTGGGGCAGTCTTGTTGGTGATTGTTCATCATGGAGTTCTCCCAATGCCATTACTACAGCAGCATCCCCTTTGTAAACACTGGAGGGTGCTGTTTTAACCAAAGATTTGGTCTGGCACTCTTTGATTTTGTACGTAGTATGATTCTGTCTTAAATAGGACTCTAAACTGTTCTACATTCAGAAAACAGCATAATAGCTTCATTTGCATGAAATGCTTTAAATGTGTGAAAGGTCCACCCATGCTCAGGAATGCTGAGGCGTTCCAAAGACAATAACAGCAATCAAAGCTTAATAGCCTTTCAATAAATACACGGGTGCCAACGACCACAGCGAATCCAAATGGAAATGGACAAGCTTATAATGGGTGCTGCAAACCAAACTGCTCAGATCAGCTCATCCTAAAAGCAGGCAGCATGCTCCTGGTGTCTCTGTCTGCAGATGACCTCCACTGATGCTAGAGAGTTTCAGTCTTCAACATGGACAAGATTTTCAACTACTACTACTGTCACTATCGGTACCCTTACAATGGCACTGACTTGTCTGTTGTATTTAGTAAGTGCTATTTGTTGGGGTAGTTTCAAGTGACCAGTGCTTCAGGAGATAATTGACTCTCCGAGTTCTACATGCAATGGTAATTTAATCACATTATTCAACACATTAAGATTACTTCAAATGGGAGCATTGAATGGTCCTGTGTTCATAAGTGCTTCTCTTTGGGGTAGTTTTAATGAGGAAATGTACTGCAGCTAAGGCTCCACCTCTTTTCTATTTCTTGTTTTTTCCCCTTAGAATGAAAATTATTGCACCCATGTACTTCTCATCCCAACTTGTAGCTTTTCAATGCCAAAAGTACAGGGCAACATCTGGCCACTATTTGGCATGCTCCGCTGTACCCACTTTTTTCATTTCCTTGCCCTCTTGACTGCAAAGCAGCTGATGTTTGCTCTAACTTTAGCAGCTTTCTTTTCAACCAATGCAGAGCTATCAAGTTGGGGTAAATGTTTGCTGACTGACTCCACTGTGTCCACCTGGTTATTATTGAGCTGTGTTTCATTGAAGGACACCCTCTAGATGACTACAAAGAGAAGCATTTGTGATTCTGTGTAAGAATGAGTGCTTCTCTTTGGGGCAGTCTTGTTGGTGTTTGTTCATCATGGAATTCTCCCAATGCCATTACTACAGCAGCATCCCCTTTGTAAACACTGGAGGGTGCTGTTTTAACCAAAGATTTGGTCTGGCACTCTTTGATTTTGTACGTAGTATGATTCTGTCTTAAATAGGACTCTAACCTGTTCTACATTCAGAAAACAGCATAATAGTTGCATTTGCATGAAATGCTTTAAATGTGTGAAAGGTCCACCCATGCTCAAGAATGCTGAGGCGTTCCAAAGATAATAACACAGCAATCAAAGCTTAATAGCCTTTCAATAAATACACAGGTGCCAACGACCACAGCAAATCCAAATGGACATGGACAAGCTTATAATGGGTGCTGCAAACCAAACTGCTCAGATCAGCTCATCCTGAAAGCAGGCAGCATGCTCCTGGTGTCTCTGTCTGCAAATGACCTCCACTGATGCTACAGAGGTTCAGTCTTCAAAATGGACAAGATTTTCAACTACTACTACTGTCACTATCGGTACCCTTACAATGGCACTGACTTGTCTGTTGTATTTAGTAAGTGCTATTTGTTGGGGTAGTTTCAAATGACCAGTGCTTCAGGAGATAATTGACTCTCCGAGTTCTACATGCAATGGTAATTTAATCACATTATTCAACACATTAAGATTACTTCAAATGGGAGCATTGAATGGTCCTGTGTTCATAAGTGCTTCTCTTTGGGGTAGTTTTAATGAGGAAATGTACTGCAGCTAAGGCTCCACCTCTTTTCTATTTCTTGTTTTTTCCCCTTAGAATGAAAATTATTGCACCCATGTACTTCTCATCCCAACTTGTAGCTTTTCAATGCCAAAAGTACACGGCAACATCTGGCCACTATTTGGCATGCTCCGCTGTACCCACTTTTTTCATTTCCTTGCCCTCTTGACTGCAAAGCAGCTGATGTTTGCTCTAACTTTAGCAGCTTTCTTTTCAACCAATGCAGAAAGTGCTATCAAGTTGGGGTAAATGTTTGCTGACTGACTCCCCTGTGTCCACCTGGTTTTTATTGAGTTGTGTTTCATTTGAAGGAGACCCTCTAGATGACTACAAAGAGAAGCATTTGTGATTCTATGTAATAATAAGTGCTTCTTTTTGGGGTAGTCTTGTTGGTGTTTGTTCATCATGGAATTCTCCCAATGCCAATACTACAGCAGCATCCCCTTTGTAAACACTAGAGGGTGCTGTTTTAACCAAAGTTTTGGTCTGGCACTCTTTGTTTTTGTATGTAGTATGATTCTGTCTTAATTAGGACTCTAAACTGTTCTACATTCAGAAAACCGCATAATAGCTTCATTTGCATGAAATGCTTTAAATGTGTGAAAGGTCCACCCATGCTCAAGAATGCTGAGGCGTTCCAAAGACAATAACAGCAATCAAAGCTTAATAGCCTTTTAATAAATACACGGGTGCCAACGACCACAGCAAATCCAAATGGAAATGGACAAGCTTATAATGGGTGCTGCAAACCAAACTGCTCAGATCAGCTCATCCTGAAAGCAGGCAGCATGCTCCTGGTGTCTCTGTCTGCAAATGACCTCCACTGATGCTAGAGAGTTTCAGTCTTCAACATAGACAAGATTTTCCGCTACTACTACTGTCACTATCGGTACCCTTACAATGGCACTGACTTGTCTGTTGTATTTGGTAAGTGCTATTTGTTGGGGTAGTTTCAAGTGACCAGTGCTTCAGGAGATAATTGACACTCCGAGTTCTACATGCAATGGTAATTTAATCACAGTTTTCAACACATTAAGATTACTTCAAATGGGAGCATTGATTGGTCCTGTGTTCATAAGTGCTTCTCTTTGGGGTAGTTTTAATGAGGAAATGTACTGCAGCTAAGGCTCCACCTCATTCCTATTTCTTGTTTTTTCCCCTTAGGATGAAAATTATTGCACCCATGTACTTCTCATCCCAACTTGTAGCTTTTCAATGCCAAAAGTACAGGGCAACATTTGGCCACTATTTGGCATGCTCCTCTGTACCCACTTTTTTCATTTCCTTGCCCTCTTGACTGCAAAGCAGCTGATGTTTGCTCTAACTTTAGCAGCTTTCTTTTCAACCAGTGCAGAAAGTGCTATCAAGTTGGGGTAAATGTTTGCTGACTGACTCCACTGTGTCCACCTGGTTTTTATTGAGTTGTGTTTCATGTGAAGGAGACCCTCTAGATGACTACAAAGAGAAGCATTTGTGATTCTGTGTAAGAATGAGTGTTTCTCTTTGGGGCAGTCTTGTTGGTGATTGTTCATCATGGAGTTCTCCCAATGCCATTACTACAGCAGCATCCCCTTTGTAAACACTGGAGGGTGCTGTTTTAACCAAAGATTTGGTCTGGCACTCTTTGATTTTGTACGTAGTATGATTCTGTCTTAAATAGGACTCTAAACTGTTCTACATTCAGAAAACAGCATAATAGTTGCATTTGCATGAAATGCTTTAAATGTGTGAAAGGTCCACCCATGCTCAAGAATGCTGAGGCGTTCCAAAGATAATAACACAGCAATCAAAGCTTAATAGCCTTTCAATAAATACACAGGTGCCAACGACCACAGCAAATCCAAATGGACATGGACAAGCTTATAATGGGTGCTGCAAACCAAACTGCTCAGATCAGCTCATCCTGAAAGCAGGCAGCATGCTCCTGGTGTCTCTGTCTGCAAATGACCTCCACTGATGCTACAGAGGTTCAGTCTTCAAAATGGACAAGATTTTCAACTACTACTACTGTCACTATCGGTACCCTTACAATGGCACTGACTTGTCTGTTGTATTTAGTAAGTGCTATTTGTTGGGGTAGTTTCAAGTGACCAGTGCTTCAGGAGATAATTGACTCTCCGAGTTCTACATGCAATGGTAATTTAATCACATTATTCAACACATTAAGATTACTTCAAATGGGAGCATTGAATGGTCCTGTGTTCATAAGTGCTTCTCTTTGGGGTAGTTTTAATGAGGAAATGTACTGCAGCTAAGGCTCCACCTCTTTTCTTTTTCTTGTTTTTTCCCCTTAGAATGAAAATTATTGCACCCATGTACTTCTCATCCCAACTTGTAGCGTTTCAATGCCAAAAGTACAGGGCAACATCTGGCCACTATTTGGCATGCTCCGCTGTACCCACTTTTTTCATTTCCTTGCCCTCTTGACTGCAAAGCAGCTGATGTTTGCTCTAACTTTAGCAGCTTTCTTTTCAACCAATGCAGAAAGTGCTATCAAGTTGGGGTAAATGTTTGCTGACTGACTCCCCTGTGTCCACCTGGTTTTTATTGAGTTGTGTTTCATTTGAAGGAGACCCTCTAGATGACTACAAAGAGAAGCATTTGTGATTCTATGTAATAATAAGTGCTTCTCTTTGGGGTAGTCTTGTTGGTGTTTGTTCATCATGGAATTCTCCCAATGCCATTACTACAGCAGCATCCCCTTTGTAAACACTAGAGGGTGCTGTTTTAACCAAAGTTTTGGTCTGGCACTCTTTGTTTTTGTATGTAGTATGATTCTGTCTTAATTAGGACTCTAAACTGTTCTACATTCAGAAAACCGCATAATAGCTTCATTTGCATGAAATGCTTTAAATGTGTGAAAGGTCCACCCATGCTCAGGAATGCTGAGGCGTTCCAAAGACAATAACAGCAATCAAAGCTTAATAGCCTTTCAATAAATACACGGGTGCCAACGACCACAGCAAATCCAAATGGAAATGGACAAGCTTATAATGGGTGCTGCAAACCAAGCTGCTCAGATCAGCTCATCCTGAAAGCAGGCTGCGTGCTCCTGGTGTCTCTGTCTGCAAATGACCTCCACTGATGCTACAGAGGTTCAGTCTTCAAAATGGACAAGATTTTCAACTACTACTACTGTCACTATCGGTACCCTTACAATGGCACTGACTTGTCTGTTGTATTTAGTAAGTGCTATTTGTTGGGGTAGTTTCAAGTGACCAGTGCTTCAGGAGATAATTGACTCT
This sequence comes from Spinibarbus caldwelli, assembly GCA_039654775.1. Taxonomy (NCBI): domain Eukaryota; kingdom Metazoa; phylum Chordata; class Actinopteri; order Cypriniformes; family Cyprinidae; genus Spinibarbus; species Spinibarbus caldwelli. Next base: position 23,032,911 of record CM077229.1, read on the forward strand.
CCGAGTTCTACATGCAATGGTAATTTAATCACATTATTCAACACATTAAGATTACTTCAAATGGGAGCATTGAATGGTCCTGTGTTCATAAGTGCTTCTCTTTGGGGTAGTTTTAATGAGGAAATGTACTGCAGCTAAGGCTCCACCTCTTTTCTTTTTCTTGTTTTTTCCCCTTAGAATGAAAATTATTGCACCCATGTACTTCTCATCCCAACTTGTAGCGTTTCAATGCCAAAAGTACAGGGCAACATCTGGCCACTATTTGGCATGCTCCGCTGTACCCACTTTTTTCATTTCCTTGCCCTCTTGACTGCAAAGCAGCTGATGTTTGCTCTAACTTTAGCAGCTTTCTTTTCAACCAATGCAGAAAGTGCTATCAAGTTGGGGTAAATGTTTGCTGACTGACTCCCCTGTGTCCACCTGGTTTTTATTGAGTTGTGTTTCATTTGAAGGAGACCCTCTAGATGACTACAAAGAGAAGCATTTGTGATTCTATGTAATAATAAGTGCTTCTCTTTGGGGTAGTCTTGTTGGTGTTTGTTCATCATGGAATTCTCCCAATGCCATTACTACAGCAGCATCCCCTTTGTAAACACTAGAGGGTGCTGTTTTAACCAAAGTTTTGGTCTGGCACTCTTTGTTTTTGTATGTAGTATGATTCTGTCTTAATTAGGACTCTAAACTGTTCTACATTCAGAAAACCGCATAATAGCTTCATTTGCATGAAATGCTTTAAATGTGTGAAAGGTCCACCCATGCTCAAGAATGCTGAGGCGTTCCAAAGATAATAACACAGCAATCAAAGCTTAATAGCCTTTCAATAAATACACAGGTGCCAACGACCACAGCAAATCCAAATGGACATGGACAAGCTTATAATGGGTGCTGCAAACCAAACTGCTCAGATCAGCTCATCCTGAAAGCAGGCAGCATGCTCCTGGTGTCTCTGTCTGCAAATGACCTCCACTGATGCTACAGAGGTTCAGTCTTCAAAATGGACAAGATTTTCAACTACTACTACTGTCACTATCGGTACCCTTACAATGGCACTGACTTGTCTGTTGTATTTAGTAAGTGCTATTTGTTGGGGTAGTTTCAAGTGACCAGTGCTTCAGGAGATAATTGACTCTCCGAGTTCTACATGCAATGGTAATTTAATCACATTATTCAACACATTAAGATTACTTCAAATGGGAGCATTGAATGGTCCTGTGTTCATAAGTGCTTCTCTTTGGGGTAGTTTTAATGAGGAAATGTACTGCAGCTAAGGCTCCACCTCTTTTCTTTTTCTTGTTTTTTCCCCTTAGAATGAAAATTATTGCACCCATGTACTTCTCATCCCAACTTGTAGCGTTTCAATGCCAAAAGTACAGGGCAACATCTGGCCACTATTTGGCATGCTCCGCTGTACCCACTTTTTTCATTTCCTTGCCCTCTTGACTGCAAAGCAGCTGATGTTTGCTCTAACTTTAGCAGCTTTCTTTTCAACCAATGCAGAAAGTGCTATCAAGTTGGGGTAAATGTTTGCTGACTGACTCCCCTGTGTCCACCTGGTTTTTATTGAGTTGTGTTTCATTTGAAGGAGACCCTCTAGATGACTACAAAGAGAAGCATTTGTGATTCTATGTAATAATAAGTGCTTCTCTTTGGGGTAGTCTTGTTGGTGTTTGTTCATCATGGAATTCTCCCAATGCCATTACTACAGCAGCATCCCCTTTGTAAACACTAGAGGGTGCTGTTTTAACCAAAGTTTTGGTCTGGCACTCTTTGTTTTTGTATGTAGTATGATTCTGTCTTAATTAGGACTCTAAACTGTTCTACATTCAGAAAACCGCATAATAGCTTCATTTGCATGAAATGCTTTAAATGTGTGAAAGGTCCACCCATGCTCAGGAATGCTGAGGCGTTCCAAAGACAATAACAGCAATCAAAGCTTAATAGCCTTTCAATAAATACACGGGTGCCAACGACCACAGCAAATCCAAATGGAAATGGACAAGCTTATAATGGGTGCTGCAAACCAAGCTGCTCAGATCAGCTCATCCTGAAAGCAGGCTGCGTGCTCCTGGTGTCTCTGTCTGCAAATGACCTCCACTGATGCTACAGAGGTTCAGTCTTCAAAATGGACAAGATTTTCAACTACTACTACTGTCACTATCGGTACCCTTACAATGGCACTGACTTGTCTGTTGTATTTAGTAAGTGCTATTTGTTGGGGTAGTTTCAAGTGACCAGTGCTTCAGGAGATAATTGACTCTCCGAGTTCTACATGCAATGGTAATTTAATCACATTATTCAACACATTAAGATTACTTCAAATGGGAGCATTGAATGGTCCTGTGTTCATAAGTGCTTCTCTTTGGGGTAGTTTTAATGAGGAAATGTACTGCAGCTAAGGCTCCACCTCTTTTCTTTTTCTTGTTTTTTCCCCTTAGAATGAAAATTATTGCACCCATGTACTTCTCATCCCAACTTGTAGCGTTTCAATGCCAAAAGTACAGGGCAACATCTGGCCACTATTTGGCATGCTCCGCTGTACCCACTTTTTTCATTTCCTTGCCCTCTTGACTGCAAAGCAGCTGATGTTTGCTCTAACTTTAGCAGCTTTCTTTTCAACCAATGCAGAAAGTGCTATCAAGTTGGGGTAAATGTTTGCTGACTGACTCCCCTGTGTCCACCTGGTTTTTATTGAGTTGTGTTTCATTTGAAGGAGACCCTCTAGATGACTACAAAGAGAAGCATTTGTGATTCTATGTAATAATAAGTGCTTCTCTTTGGGGTAGTCTTGTTGGTGTTTGTTCATCATGGAATTCTCCCAATGCCATTACTACAGCAGCATCCCCTTTGTAAACACTAGAGGGTGCTGTTTTAACCAAAGTTTTGGTCTGGCACTCTTTGTTTTTGTATGTAGTATGATTCTGTCTTAATTAGGACTCTAAACTGTTCTACATTCAGAAAACCGCATAATAGCTTCATTTGCATGAAATGCTTTAAATGTGTGAAAGGTCCACCCATGCTCAGGAATGCTGAGGCGTTCCAAAGACAATAACAGCAATCAAAGCTTAATAGCCTTTCAATAAATACACGGGTGCCAACGACCACAGGAAATCCAAATGGACATGGACAAGCTTATAATGGGTGCTGCAAACCAAGCTGCTCAGATCAGCTCATCCTGAAAGCAGGCTGCGTGCTCCTGGTGTCTCTGTCTGCAAATGACCTCCACTGATGCTACAGAGGTTCAGTCTTCAAAATGGACAAGATTTTCAACTACTACTACTGTCACTATCGGTACCCTTACAATGGCACTGACTTGTCTGTTGTATTTAGTAAGTGCTATTTGTTGGGGTAGTTTCAAATGACCAGTGCTTCAGGAGATAATTGACTCTCCGAGTTCTACATGCAATGGTAATTTAATCACATTATTCAACACATTAAGATTACTTCAAATGGGAGCATTGAATGGTCCTGTGTTCATAAGTGCTTCTCTTTGGGGTAGTTTTAATGAGGAAATGTACTGCAGCTAAGGCTCCACCTCTTTTCTATTTCTTGTTTTTTCCCCTTAGAATGAAAATTATTGCACCCATGTACTTCTCATCCCAACTTGTAGCTTTTCAATGCCAAAAGTACAGGGCAACATCTGGCCACTATTTGGCATGCTCCGCTGTACCCACTTTTTTCATTTCCTTGCCCTCTTGACTGCAAAGCAGCTGATGTTTGCTCTAACTTTAGCAGCTTTCTTTTCAACCAATGCAGAAAGTGCTATCAAGTTGGGGTAAATGTTTGCTGACTGACTCCCCTGTGTCCACCTGGTTTTTATTGAGTTGTGTTTCATTTGAAGGAGACCCTCTAGATGACTACAAAGAGAAGCATTTGTGATTCTATGTAATAATAAGTGCTTCTTTTTGGGGTAGTCTTGTTGGTGTTTGTTCATCATGGAATTCTCCCAATGCCAATACTACAGCAGCATCCCCTTTGTAAACACTAGAGGGTGCTGTTTTAACCAAAGTTTTGGTCTGGCACTCTTTGTTTTTGTATGTAGTATGATTCTGTCTTAATTAGGACTCTAAACTGTTCTACATTCAGAAAACCGCATAATAGCTTCATTTGCATGAAATGCTTTAAATGTGTGAAAGGTCCACCCATGCTCAAGAATGCTGAGGCGTTCCAAAGACAATAACAGCAATCAAAGCTTAATAGCCTTTTAATAAATACACGGGTGCCAACGACCACAGCAAATCCAAATGGAAATGGACAAGCTTATAATGGGTGCTGCAAACCAAACTGCTCAGATCAGCTCATCCTGAAAGCAGGCAGCATGCTCCTGGTGTCTCTGTCTGCAAATGACCTCCACTGATGCTAGAGAGTTTCAGTCTTCAACATGGACAAGATTTTCCGCTACTACTACTGTCACTATCGGTACCCTTACAATGGCACTGACTTGTCTGTTGTATTTGGTAAGTGCTATTTGTTGGGGTAGTTTCAAGTGACCAGTGCTTCAGGAGATAATTGACACTCCGAGTTCTACATGCAATGGTAATTTAATCACAGTTTTCAACACATTAAGATTACTTCAAATGGGAGCATTGATTGGTCCTGTGTTCATAAGTGCTTCTCTTTGGGGTAGTTTTAATGAGGAAATGTACTGCAGCTAAGGCTCCACCTCATTCCTATTTCTTGTTTTTTCCCCTTAGGTTGAAAATTATTGCACCCATGTACCTCTCATCCCAACTTGTAGCTTTTCAATGCCAAAAGTAAAGGGCAACATTTGGCCACTATTTGGCATGCTCCGCTGTACCCACTTTTTTCATTTCCTTGCCCTCTTGACTGCAAAGCAGCTGATGTTTGCTCTAACTTTAGCAGCTTTCTTTTCAACCAATGCAGAAAGTGCTATCAAGTTGGGGTAAATGTTTGCTGACTGACTCCACTGTGTCCACCTGGTTATTATTGAGCTGTGTTTCATTTGAAGGACACCCTCTAGATGACTACAAAGAGAAGCATTTGTGATTCTGTGTAAGAATGAGTGCTTCTCTTTGGGGCAGTCTTGTTGGTGTTTGTTCATCATGGAATTCTCCCAATGCCATTACTACAGCAGCATCCCCTTTGTAAACACTGGAGGGTGCTGTTTTAACCAAAGATTTGGTCTGGCACTCTTTGATTTTGTACGTAGTATGATTCTGTCTTAAATAGGACTCTAACCTGTTCTACATTCAGAAAACAGCATAATAGTTGCATTTGCATGAAATGCTTTAAATGTGTGAAAGGTCCACCCATGCTCAAGAATGCTGAGGCGTTCCAAAGATAATAACACAGCAATCAAAGCTTAATAGCCTTTCAATAAATACACAGGTGCCAACGACCACAGCAAATCCAAATGGACATGGACAAGCTTATAATGGGTGCTGCAAACCAAACTGCTCAGATCAGCTCATCCTGAAAGCAGGCAGCATGCTCCTGGTGTCTCTGTCTGCAAATGACCTCCACTGATGCTACAGAGGTTCAGTCTTCAAAATGGACAAGATTTTCAACTACTACTACTGTCACTATCGGTACCCTTACAATGGCACTGACTTGTCTGTTGTATTTAGTAAGTGCTATTTGTTGGGGTAGTTTCAAGTGACCAGTGCTTCAGGAGATAATTGACTCTCCGAGTTCTACATGCAATGGTAATTTAATCACATTATTCAACACATTAAGATTACTTCAAATGGGAGCATTGAATGGTCCTGTGTTCATAAGTGCTTCTCTTTGGGGTAGTTTTAATGAGGAAATGTACTGCAGCTAAGGCTCCACCTCTTTTCTATTTCTTGTTTTTTCCCCTTAGAATGAAAATTATTGCACCCATGTACTTCTCATCCCAACTTGTAGCTTTTCAATGCCAAAAGTACAGGGCAACATCTGGCCACTATTTGGCATGCTCCGCTGTACCCACTTTTTTCATTTCCTTGCACTCTTGACTGCAAAGCAGCTGATGTTTGCTCTAACTTTAGCAGCTTTCTTTTCAACCAATGCAGAGCTATCAAGTTGGGGTAAATGTTTGCTGACTGACTCCACTGTGTCCACCTGGTTATTATTGAGCTGTGTTTCATTTGAAGGACACCCTCTAGATGACTACAAAGAGAAGCATTTGTGATTCTGTGTAAGAATGAGTGCTTCTCTTTGGGGCAGTCTTGTTGGTGTTTGTTCATCATGGAATTCTCCCAATGCCATTACTACAGCAGCATCCCCTTTGTAAACACTGGAGGGTGCTGTTTTAACCAAAGATTTGGTCTGGCACTCTTTGATTTTGTACGTAGTATGATTCTGTCTTAAATAGGACTCTAACCTGTTCTACATTCAGAAAACAGCATAATAGTTGCATTTGCATGAAATGCTTTAAATGTGTGAAAGGTCCACCCATGCTCAAGAATGCTGAGGCGTTCCAAAGATAATAACACAGCAATCAAAGCTTAATAGCCTTTCAATAAATACACAGGTGCCAACGACCACAGCAAATCCAAATGGACATGGACAAGCTTATAATGGGTGCTGCAAACCAAACTGCTCAGATCAGCTCATCCTGAAAGCAGGCAGCATGCTCCTGGTGTCTCTGTCTGCAAATGACCTCCACTGATGCTACAGAGGTTCAGTCTTCAAAATGGACAAGATTTTCAACTACTACTACTGTCACTATCGGTACCCTTACAATGGCACTGACTTGTCTGTTGTATTTAGTAAGTGCTATTTGTTGGGGTAGTTTCAAATGACCAGTGCTTCAGGAGATAATTGACTCTCCGAGTTCTACATGCAATGGTAATTTAATCACATTATTCAACACATTAAGATTACTTCAAATGGGAGCATTGAATGGTCCTGTGTTCATAAGTGCTTCTCTTTGGGGTAGTTTTAATGAGGATATGTACTGCAGCTAAGGCTCCACCTCTTTTCTATTTCTTGTTTTTTCCCCTTAGAATGAAAATTATTGCACCCATGTACTTCTCATCCCAACTTGTAGCTTTTCAATGCCAAAAGTACAGGGCAACATCTGGCCACTATTTGGCATGCTCCGCTGTACCCACTTTTTTCATTTCCTTGCCCTCTTGACTGCAAAGCAGCTGATGTTTGCTCTAACTTTAGCAGCTTTCTTTTCAACCAATGCAGAAAGTGCTATCAAGTTGGGGTAAATGTTTGCTGACTGACTCCCCTGTGTCCACCTGGTTTTTATTGAGTTGTGTTTCATTTGAAGGAGACCCTCTAGATGACTACAAAGAGAAGCATTTGTGATTCTATGTAATAATAAGTGCTTCTTTTTGGGGTAGTCTTGTTGGTGTTTGTTCATCATGGAATTCTCCCAATGCCAATACTACAGCAGCATCCCCTTTGTAAACACTAGAGGGTGCTGTTTTAACCAAAGTTTTGGTCTGGCACTCTTTGTTTTTGTATGTAGTATGATTCTGTCTTAATTAGGACTCTAAACTGTTCTACATTCAGAAAACCACATAATAGCTTCATTTGCATGAAATGCTTTAAATGTGTGAAAGGTCCACCCATGCTCAAGAATGCTGAGGCGTTCCAAAGACAATAACAGCAATCAAAGCTTAATAGCCTTTTAATAAATACACGGGTGCCAACGACCACAGCAAATCCAAATGGAAATGGACAAGCTTATAATGGGTACTGCAAACCAAACTGCTCAGATCAGCTCATCCTGAAAGCAGGCAGCATGCTCCTGGTGTCTCTGTCTGCAAATGACCTCCACTGATGCTAGAGAGTTTCAGTCTTCAACATGGACAAGATTTTCCGCTACTACTACTGTCACTATCGGTACCCTTACAATGGCACTGACTTGTCTGTTGTATTTGGTAAGTGCTATTTGTTGGGGTAGTTTCAAGTGACCAGTGCTTCAGGAGATAATTGACACTCCGAGTTCTACATGCAATGGTAATTTAATCACAGTTTTCAACACATTAAGATTACTTCAAATGGGAGCATTGATTGGTCCTGTGTTCATAAGTGCTTCTCTTTGGGGTAGTTTTAATGAGGAAATGTACTGCAGCTAAGGCTCCACCTCTTTTCTATTTCTTGTTTTTTCCCCTTAGAATGAAAATTATTGCACCCATGTACTTCTCATCCCAACTTGTAGCTTTTCAATGCCAAAAGTACAGGGCAACATCTGGCCACTATTTGGCATGCTCCGCTGTACCCACTTTTTTCATTTCCTTGCCCTCTTGACTGCAAAGCAGCTGATGTTTGCTCTAACTTTAGCAGCTTTCTTTTCAACCAATGCAGAAAGTGCTATCAAGTTGGGGTAAATGTTTGCTGACTGACTCCCCTGTGTCCACCTGGTTTTTATTGAGTTGTGTTTCATTTGAAGGAGACCCTCTAGATGACTACAAAGAGAAGCATTTGTGATTCTATGTAATAATAAGTGCTTCTTTTTGGGGTAGTCTTGTTGGTGTTTGTTCATCATGGAATTCTCCCAATGCCAATACTACAGCAGCATCCCCTTTGTAAACACTAGAGGGTGCTGTTTTAACCAAAGTTTTGGTCTGGCACTCTTTGTTTTTGTATGTAGTATGATTCTGTCTTAATTAGGACTCTAAACTGTTCTACATTCAGAAAACCGCATAATAGCTTCATTTGCATGAAATGCTTTAAATGTGTGAAAGGTCCACCCATCCTCAAGAATGCTGAGGCGTTCCAAAGACAATAACAGCAATCAAAGCTTAATAGCCTTTTAATAAATACACGGGTGCCAACGACCACAGCAAATCCAAATGGAAATGGACAAGCTTATAATGGGTGCTGCAAACCAAACTGCTCAGATCAGCTCATCCTGAAAGCAGGCAGCATGCTCCTGGTGTCTCTGTCTGCAAATGACCTCCACTGATGCTAGAGAGTTTCAGTCTTCAACATAGACAAGATTTTCCGCTACTACTACTGTCACTATCGGTACCCTTACAATGGCACTGACTTGTCTGTTGTATTTGGTAAGTGCTATTTGTTGGGGTAGTTTCAAGTGACCAGTGCTTCAGGAGATAATTGACACTCCGAGTTCTACATGCAATGGTAATTTAATCACAGTTTTCAACACATTAAGATTACTTCAAATGGGAGCATTGATTGGTCCTGTGTTCATAAGTGCTTCTCTTTGGGGTAGTTTTAATGAGGAAATGTACTGCAGCTAAGGCTCCACCTCATTCCTATTTCTTGTTTTTTCCCCTTAGGTTGAAAATTATTGCACCCATGTACCTCTCATCCCCAACTTGTAGCTTTTCAATGCCAAAAGTACAGGGCAACATTTGGCCACTATTTGGCATGCTCCTCTGTACCCACTTTTTTCATTTCCTTGACCTCTTGACTGCAAAGCAGCTGATCTTTGCTCTAACTTTAGCAGCTTTCTTTTCAACCAATGCAGAAAGTGCTATCAAGTTGGGGTAAATGTTTGCTGACTGACTCCACTGTGTCCACCTGGTTATTATTGAGCTGTGTTTCATTTGAAGGACACCCTCTAGATGACTACAAAGAGAAGCATTTGTGATTCTGTGTAAGAATGAGTGCTTCTCTTTGGGGCAGTCTTGTTGGTTATTGTTCATCATGGAGTTCTCCCAATGCCATTACTACAGCAGCATCCCCTTTGTAAACACTAGAGGGTGCTGTTTTAACCAAAGTTTTGGTCTGGCACTCTTTGTTTTTGTATGTAGTATGATTCTGTCTTAATTAGGACTCTAAACTGTTCTACATTCAGAAAACCGCATAATAGCTTCATTTGCATGAAATGCTTTAAATGTGTGAAAGGTCCACCCATGCTCAGGAATGCTGAGGCGTTCCAAAGACAATAACAGCAATCAAAGCTTAATAGCCTTTCAATAAATACACGGGTGCCAACGACCACAGCGAATCCAAATGGAAATGGACAAGCTTATAATGGGTGCTGCAAACCAAACTGCTCAGATCAGCTCATCCTAAAAGCAGGCAGCATGCTCCTGGTGTCTCTGTCTGCAGATGACCTCCACTGATGCTAGAGAGTTTCAGTCTTCAACATGGACAAGATTTTCCGCTACTACTACTGTCATTATCGGTACCCTTACAATGGCACTGACTTGTCTGTTGTATTTGGTAAGTGCTATTTGTTGGGGTAGTTTCAAGTGACCAGTGCTTCAGGAGATAATTGACTCTCCGAGTTCTACATGCAATGGTATTTAATCACATTATTCAACACATTAAGATTACTTCAAATAGGAGCATTGAATGGTCCTGTGTTCATAAGTGCTTCTCTTTGGGGTAGTTTTAATGAGGAAATGTACTGCAGCTAAGGCTCCACCTCTTTTCTATTTCTTGTTTTTTCCCCTTAGAATGAAAATTATTGCACCCATGTACTTCTCATCCCAACTTGTAGCTTTTCAATGCCAAAAGTACAGGGCAACATTTGGCCACTATTTGGCATGCTCCGCTGTACCCACTTTTTTCATTTCCTTGCCCTCTTGACTGCAAAGCAGCTGATGTTTGCTCTAACTTTAGCAGCTTTCTTTTCAACCAATGCAGAGCTATCAAGTTGGGGTAAATGTTTGCTGACTGACTCCACTGTGTCCACCTGGTTATTATTGAGCTGTGTTTCATTTGAAGGACACCCTCTAGATGACTACAAAGAGAAGCATTTGTGATTCTGTGTAAGAATGAGTGCTTCTCTTTGGGGCAGTCTTGTTGGTTATTGTTCATCATGGAGTTCTGCCAATGCCATTACTACAGCAGCATCCCCTTTGTAAACACTAGAGGGTGCTGTTTTAACCAAAGTTTTGGTCTGGCACTCTTTGTTTTTGTATGTAGTATGATTCTGTCTTAATTAGGACTCTAAACTGTTCTACATTCAGAAAACCGCATAATAGCTTCATTTGCATGAAATGCTTTAAATGTGTGAAAGGTCCACCCATGCTCAGGAATGCTGAGGCGTTCCAAAGACAATAACAGCAATCAAAGCTTAATAGCCTTTCAATAAATACACGGGTGCCAACGACCACAGCAAATCCAAATGGAAATGGACAAGCTTATAATGGGTGCTGCAAACCAAGCTGCTCAGATCAGCTCATCCTGAAAGCAGGCTGCGTGCTCCTGGTGTCTCTGTCTGCAAATGACCTCCACTGATGCTACAGAGGTTCAGTCTTCAAAATGGACAAGATTTTCAACTACTACTACTGTCACTATCGGTACCCTTACAATGGCACTGACTTGTCTGTTGTATTTGGTAAGTACTATTTGTTGGGGTAGTTCAAGTGACCAGTGCTTCAGGAGATAATTGACTCTCCGAGTTCTACATGCAATGGTAATTTAATCACATTATTCAACACATTAAGATTACTTCAAATGGGAGCATTGAATGGTCCTGTGTTCATAAGTGCTTCTCTTTGGGGTAGTTTTAATGAGGAAATGTACTGCAGCTAAGGCTCCACCTCTTTTCTATTTCTTGTTTTTTCCCCTTAGAATGAAAATTATTGCACCCATGTACTTCTCATCCCAACTTGTAGCTTTTCAATGCCAAAAGTACAGGGCAACATTTGGCACTATTTGGCATGCTCCGCTGTACCCACTTTTTTCAATTTCCTTGCCCTCTTGACTGCAAACCAGCTGATGTTTGCTCTAACTTTAGCAGCTTTCTTTTCAACCAATGCAGAGCTATCAAGTTGGGGTAAATGTTTGCTGACTGACTCCACTGTGTCCACCTGGTTATTATTGAGCTGTGTTTCATTTGAAGGACACCCTCTAGATGACTACAAAGAGAAGCATTTGTGATTCTGTGTAAGAATGAGTGCTTCTCTTTGGGGCAGTCTTGTTGGTTATTGTTCATCATGGAGTTCTCCCAATGCCATTACTACAGCAGCATCCCCTTTGTAAACACTAGAGGGTGCTGTTTTAACCAAAGTTTTGGTCTGGCACTCTTTGTTTTTGTATGTAGTATGATTCTGTCTTAATTAGGACTCTAAACTGTTCTACATTCAGAAAACCGCATAATAGCTTCATTTGCATGAAATGCTTTAAATGTGTGAAAGGTCCACCCATGCTCAAGAATGCTGAGGCGTTCCAAAGACAATAACAGCAATCAAAGCTTAATAGCCTTTCAATAAATACACGGGTGCCAACGACCACAGCAAATCCAAATGGAAATGGACAAGCTTATAATGGGTGCTGCAAACCAAACTGCTCAGATCAGCTCATCCTGAAAGCAGGCAGCATGCTCCTGGTGTCTCTGTCTGCAAATGACCTCCACTGATGCTACAGAGGTTCAGTCTTCAAAATGGACAAGATTTTCAACTACTACTACTGTCACTATCGGTACCCTTACAATGGCACTGACTTGTCTGTTGTATTTGGTAAGTGCTATTTGTTGGGGTAGTTTCAAGTGACCAGTGCTTCAGGAGATAATTGACACTCCGAGTTCTACATGCAATGGTAATTTAATCACAGTATTCAACACATTAAAATTACTTCAAATGGGAGCATTGATTGGTCCTGTGTTCATAAGTGCTTCTCTTTGGGGTAGTTTTAATGAGGAAATGTACTGCAGCTAAGGCTCCACTTCTTTTCTATTTCTTGTTTTTTCCCCTTACGATGAAAATTATTGCACCCATGTACTTCTCATCCCAACTTGTAGCTTTTCAATGCCAAAAGTACAGGGCAACATTTGGCCACTATTTGGCATGCTCCTCTGTACCCACTTTTTTCATTTCCTTGCCCTCTTGACTGCAAAGCAGCTGATGTTTGCTCTAACTTTAGCAGCTTTCTTTTCAACCAATGCAGAAAGTGCTATCAAGTTGGGGTAAATGTTTGCTGACTGACTCCACTGTGTCCACCTGGTTTTTATTGAGTTGTGTTTCATGTGAAGGAGACCCTCTAGATGACTACAAAGAGAAGCATTTGTGATTCTGTGTAAGAATGAGTGTTTCTCTTTGGGGCAGTCTTGTTGGTGATTGTTCATCATGGAGTTCTCCCAATGCCATTACTACAGCAGCATCCCCTTTGTAAACACTGGAGGGTGCTGTTTTAACCAAAGATTTGGTCTGGCACTCTTTGATTTTGTACGTAGTATGATTCTGTCTTAAATAGGACTCTAAACTGTTCTACATTCAGAAAACAGCATAATAGTTGCATTTGCATGAAATGCTTTAAATGTGTGAAAGGTCCACCCATGCTCAAGAATGCTGAGGCGTTCCAAAGATAATAACACAGCAATCAAAGCTTAATAGCCTTTCAATAAATACACAGGTGCCAACGACCACAGCAAATCCAAATGGACATGGACAAGCTTATAATGGGTGCTGCAAACCAAACTACTCAGATCAGCTCATCCTGAAAGCAGGCAGCATGCTCCTTGTGTCTCTGTCTGCAAATGACCTCCACTGATGCTACAGAGGTTCAGTCTTCAAAATGGACAAGATTTTCCGCTACTACTACTGTCACTATCGGTACCCTTACAATGGCACTGACTTGTCTGTTGTATTTGGTAAGTGCTATTTGTTGGGGTAGTTTCAAGTGACCAGTGCTTCAGGAGATAATTGACACTCCGAGTTCTACATGCAATGGTAATTTAATCACATTTTTCAACACATTAAGATTACTTCAAATGGGAGCATTGATTGGTCCTGTGTTCATAAGTGCTTCTCTTTGGGGTAGTTTTAATGAGGAAATGTACTGCAGCTAAGGCTCCGCCTCTTTTCTATTTCTTGTTTTTTCCCCTTAGAATGAAAATTATTGCACCCATGTACTTCTCATCCCAACTTGTAGCTTTTCAATGCCAAAAGTACAGGGCAACATCTGGCCACTATTTGGCATGCTCCGCTGTACCCACTTTTTTCATTTCCTTGCCCTCTTGACTGCAAAGCAGCTGATGTTTGCTCTAACTTTAGCAGCTTTCTTTTCAACCAATGCAGAAAGTGCTATCAAGTTGGGGTAAATGTTTGCTGACTGACTCCCCTGTGTCCACCTGGTTTTTATTGAGTTGTGTTTCATTTGAAGGAGACCCTCTAGATGACTACAAAGAGAAGCATTTGTGATTCTATGTAATAATAAGTGCTTCTCTTTGGGGTAGTCTTGTTGGTGTTTGTTCATCATGGAATTCTCCCAATGCCATTACTACAGCAGCATCCCCTTTGTAAACACTAGAGGGTGCTGTTTTAACCAAAGTTTTGGTCTGGCACTCTTTGTTTTTGTATGTAGTATGATTCTGTCTTAATTAGGACTCTAAACTGTTCTACATTCAGAAAACCGCATAATAGCTTCATTTGCATGAAAAGCTTTAAATGTGTGAAAGGTCCACCCATGCTCAGGAATGCTGAGGCGTTCCAAAGACAATAACAGCAATCAAAGCTTAATAGCCTTTCAATAAATACACGGGTGCCAACGACCACAGCGAATCCAAATGGAAATGGACAAGCTTATAATGGGTGCTGCAAACCAAACTGCTCAGATCAGCTCATCCTAAAAGCAGGCAGCATGCTCCTGGTGTCTCTGTCTGCAGATGACCTCCACTGATGCTAGAGAGTTTCAGTCTTCAACATGGACAAGATTTTCCGCTACTACTACTGTCACTATCGGTACCCTTACAATGGCACTGACTTGTCTGTTGTATTTGGTAAGTGCTATTTGTTGGGGTAGTTTCAAGTGACCAGTGCTTCAGGAGATAATTGACACTCCGAGTTCTACATGCAATGGTAATTTAATCACAGTTTTCAATACATTAAGATTACTTCAAATGGGAGCATTGATTGGTCCTGTGTTCATAAGTGCTTCTCTTTGGGGTAGTTTTAATGAGGAAATGTACTGCAGCTAAGGCTCCACCTCGTTCCTATTTCTTGTTTTTTCCCCTTAGGTTGAAAATTATTGCACCCATGTACCTCTCATCCCAACTTGTAGCTTTTCAATGCCAAAAGTAAAGGGCAACATTTGGCCACTATTTGGCATGCTCCTCTGTACCCACTTTTTTCATTTCCTTGCCCTCTTGACTGCAAAGCAGCTGACATTTGCTCTAACTTTAGCAGCTTTCTTTTCAACCAATGCAGAAAGTGCTATCAAGTTGGGGTAAATGTTTGTTGACTGACTCCACTTTGTCCACCTGGTTATTATTGAGCTGTGTTTCATTTGAAGGACACCCTCTAGATGACTACAAAGCGAAGCATTTGTGATTCTGTGTAAGAATGAGTGCTTCTCTTTGGGGCAGTCTTGTTGGTGATTGTTCATCATGGAGTTCTCCCAATGCCATTACTACAGCAGCATCCCCTTTGTAAACACTGGAGGGTGCTGTTTTAACCAAAGATTTGGTCTGGCACTCTTTGATTTTGTACGTAGTATGATTCTGTCTTAAATAGGACTCTAAACTGTTCTACATTCAGAAAACAGCATAATAGGTGCATTTGCATGAAATGCTTTAAATGTGTGAAAGGTCCACCCATGCTCAGGAATGCTGAGGCGTTCCAAAGACAATAACACCAATCAAAGCTTAATAGCCTTTCAATAAATACACGGGTGCCAACGACCACAGCAAATCTAAATGGACATGGACAAGCTTATAATGGGTGCTGCAAACCAAGCTGCTCAGATCAGCTCATCCTGAAAGCAGGCAGCGTGCTCCTGGTGTCTCTGTCTGCAAATGACCTCCACTGATGCTACAGAGGTTCAGTCTTCAAATTGGACAAGATTTTCAACTACTACTACTGTCACTATCGGTACCCTTACAATGGCACTGACTTGTCTGTTGTATTTGGTAAGTGCTATTTGTTGGGGTAGTTTCAAGTGACCAGTGCTTCAGGAGATAATTGACTCTCCGAGTTCTACATGCAATGGTAATTTAATCACATTATTCAACACATTAAGATTACTTCAAATGGGAGCATTGAATGGTCCTGTGTTCATAAGTGCTTCTCTTTGGGGTAGTTTTAATGAGGAAATGTACTGCAGCTAAGGCTCCACCTCTTTTCTATTTCTTGTTTTTTCCCCTTAGAATGAAAATTATTGCACCCATGTACTTCTCATCCCAACTTGTAGCTTTTCAATGCCAAAAGTACAGGGCAACATTTGGCCACTATTTGGCATGCTCCGCTGTACCCACTTTTTTCATTTCCTTGCCCTCTTGACTGCAAAGCAGCTGATGTTTGCTCTAACTTTAGCAGCTTTCTTTTCAACCAATGCAGAGCTATCAAGTTGGGGTAAATGTTTGCTGACTGACTCCACTGTGTCCACCTGGTTATTATTGAGCTGTGTTTCATTTGAAGGACACCCTCTAGATGACTACAAAGAGAAGCATTTGTGATTCTGTGTAAGAATGAGTGCTTCTCTTTGGGGCAGTCTTGTTGGTGATTGTTCATCATGGAGTTCTCCCAATGCCATTACTACAGCAGCATCCCCTTTGTAAACACTGGAGGGTGCTGTTTTAACCAAAGATTTGGTCTGGCACTCTTTGATTTTGTACGTAGTATGATTCTGTCTTAAATAGGACTCTAACCTGTTCTACATTCAGAAAACAGCATAATAGTTGCATTTGCATGAAATGCTTTAAATGTGTGAAAGGTCCACCCATGCTCAAGAATGCTGAGGCGTTCCAAAGATAATAACACAGCAATCAGAGCTTAATAGCCTTTCAATAAATACACAGGTGCCAACGACCACAGCAAATCCAAATGGACATGGACAAGCTTATAATGGGTGCTGCAAACCAAACTGCTCAGATCAGCTCATCCTGAAAGCAGGCAGCATGCTCCTGGTGTCTCTGTCTGCAAATGACCTCCACTGATGCTACAGAGGTTCAGTCTTCAAAATGGACAAGATTTTCAACTACTACTACTGTCACTATTGGTACCCTTACAATGGCACTGACTTGTCTGTTGTATTTAGTAAGTGCTATTTGTTGGGGTAGTTTCAAGTGACCAGTGCTTCAGGAGATAATTGACTCTCCGAGTTCTACATGCAATGGTAATTTAATCACATTATTCAACACATTAAGATTACTTCAAATGGGAGCATTGAATGGTCCTGTGTTCATAAGTGCTTCTCTTTGGGGTAGTTTTAATGAGGAAATGTACTGCAGCTAAGGCTCCACCTCTTTTCTATTTCTTGTTTTTCCCCTTAGAATGAAAATTATTGCACCCATGTACTTCTCATCCCAACTTGTAGCTTTTCAATGCCAAAAGTACAGGGCAACATCTGGCCACTATTTGGCATGCTCCGCTGTACCCACTTTTTTCATTTCCTTGCCCTCTTGACTGCAAAGCAGCTGATGTTTGCTCTAACTTTAGCAGCTTTTTTTTCAACCAATGCAGAGCTATCAAGTTGGGGTAAATGTTTGCTGACTGACTCCACTGTGTCCACCTGGTTATTATTGAGCTGTGTTTCATTTGAAGGACACCCTCTAGATGACTACAAAGAGAAGCATTTGTGATTCTGTGTAAGAATGAGTGCTTCTCTTTGGGGCAGTCTTGTTGGTGTTTGTTCATCATGGAATTCTCCCAATGCCATTACTACAGCAGCATCCCCTTTGTAAACACTGGAGGGTGCTGTTTTAACCAAAGATTTGGTCTGGCACTCTTTGATTTTGTACGTAGTATGATTCTGTCTTAAATAGGACTCTAACCTGTTCTACATTCAGAAAACAGCATAATAGTTGCATTTGCATGAAATGCTTTAAATGTGTGAAAGGTCCACCCATGCTCAAGAATGCTGAGGCGTTCCAAAGATAATAACACAGCAATCAAAGCTTAATAGCCTTTCAATAAATACACAGGTGCCAACGACCACAGCAAATCCAAATGGACATGGACAAGCTTATAATGGGTGCTGCAAACCAAACTGCTCAGATCAGCTCATCCTGAAAGCAGGCAGCATGCTCCTGGTGTCTCTGTCTGCAAATGACCTCCACTGTTGCTACAGAGGTTCAGTCTTCAAAATGGACAAGATTTTCAACTACTACTACTGTCACTATCGGTACCCTTACAATGGCACTGACTTGTCTGTTGTATTTAGTAAGTGCTATTTGTTGGGGTAGTTTCAAGTGACCAGTGCTTCAGGAGATAATTGACTCTCCGAGTTCTACATGCAATGGTAATTTAATCACATTATTCAACACATTAAGATTACTTCAAATGGGAGCATTGAATGGTCCTGTGTTCATAAGTGCTTCTCTTTGGGGTAGTTTTAATGAGGAAATGTACTGCAGCTAAGGCTCCACCTCTTTTCTATTTCTTGTTTTTTCCCCTTAGAATGAAAATTATTGCACCCATGTACTTCTCATCCCAACTTGTAGCTTTTCAATGCCAAAAGTACAGGGCAACATCTGGCCACTATTTGGCATGCTCCGCTGTACCCACTTTTTTCATTTCCTTGCCCTCTTGACTGCAAAGCAGCTGATGTTTGCTCTAACTTTAGCAGCTTTCTTTTCAACCAATGCAGAGCTATCAAGTTGGGGTAAATGTTTGCTGACTGACTCCACTGTGTCCACCTGGTTATTATTGAGCTGTGTTTCATTTGAAGGACACCCTCTAGATGACTACAAAGAGAAGCATTTGTGATTCTGTGTAAGAATGAGTGCTTCTCTTTGGGGCAGTCTTGTTGGTGATTGTTCATCATGGAGTTCTCCCAATGCCATTACTACAGCAGCATCCCCTTTGTAAACACTGGAGGGTGCTGTTTTAACCAAAGATTTGGTCTGGCACTCTTTGATTTTGTACGTAGTATGATTCTGTCTTAAATAGGACTCTAACCTGTTCTACATTCAGAAAACAGCATAATAGTTGCATTTGCATGAAATGCTTTAAATGTGTGAAAGGTCCACCCATGCTCAAGAATGCTGAGGCGTTCCAAAGATAATAACACAGCAATCAAAGCTTAATAGCCTTTCAATAAATACACAGGTGCCAACGACCACAGCAAATCCAAATGGACATGGACAAGCTTATAATGGGTGCTGCAAACCAAACTGCTCAGATCAGCTCATCCTGAAAGCAGGCAGCATGCTCCTGGTGTCTCTGTCTGCAAATGACCTCCACTGATGCTACAGAGGTTCAGTCTTCAAAATGGACAAGATTTTCAACTACTACTACTGTCACTATTGGTACCCTTACAATGGCACTGACTTGTCTGTTGTATTTAGTAAGTGCTATTTGTTGGGGTAGTTTCAAGTGACCAGTGCTTCAGGAGATAATTGACTCTCCGAGTTCTACATGCAATGGTAATTTAATCACATTATTCAACACATTAAGATTACTTCAAATGGGAGCATTGAATGGTCCTGTGTTCATAAGTGCTTCTCTTTGGGGTAGTTTTAATGAGGAAATGTACTGCAGCTAAGGCTCCACCTCTTTTCTATTTCTTGTTTTTCCCCTTAGAATGAAAATTATTGCACCCATGTACTTCTCATCCCAACTTGTAGCTTTTCAATGCCAAAAGTACAGGGCAACATCTGGCCACTATTTGGCATGCTCCGCTGTACCCACTTTTTTCATTTCCTTGCCCTCTTGACTGCAAAGCAGCTGATGTTTGCTCTAACTTTAGCAGCTTTTTTTTCAACCAATGCAGAGCTATCAAGTTGGGGTAAATGTTTGCTGACTGACTCCACTGTGTCCACCTGGTTATTATTGAGCTGTGTTTCATTTGAAGGACACCCTCTAGATGACTACAAAGAGAAGCATTTGTGATTCTGTGTAAGAATGAGTGCTTCTCTTTGGGGCAGTCTTGTTGGTGTTTGTTCATCATGGAATTCTCCCAATGCCATTACTACAGCAGCATCCCCTTTGTAAACACTGGAGGGTGCTGTTTTAACCAAAGATTTGGTCTGGCACTCTTTGATTTTGTACGTAGTATGATTCTGTCTTAAATAGGACTCTAACCTGTTCTACATTCAGAAAACAGCATAATAGTTGCATTTGCATGAAATGCTTTAAATGTGTGAAAGGTCCACCCATGCTCAAGAATGCTGAGGCGTTCCAAAGATAATAACACAGCAATCAAAGCTTAATAGCCTTTCAATAAATACACAGGTGCCAACGACCACAGCAAATCCAAATGGACATGGACAAGCTTATAATGGGTGCTGCAAACC
Source organism: Spinibarbus caldwelli (assembly GCA_039654775.1). Classification (NCBI taxonomy): domain Eukaryota; kingdom Metazoa; phylum Chordata; class Actinopteri; order Cypriniformes; family Cyprinidae; genus Spinibarbus; species Spinibarbus caldwelli. The sequence goes on from CM077229.1 coordinate 23,052,964, forward strand.
AAACTGCTCAGATCAGCTCATCCTGAAAGCAGGCAGCATGCTCCTGGTGTCTCTGTCTGCAAATGACCTCCACTGTTGCTACAGAGGTTCAGTCTTCAAAATGGACAAGATTTTCAACTACTACTACTGTCACTATCGGTACCCTTACAATGGCACTGACTTGTCTGTTGTATTTAGTAAGTGCTATTTGTTGGGGTAGTTTCAAGTGACCAGTGCTTCAGGAGATAATTGACTCTCCGAGTTCTACATGCAATGGTAATTTAATCACATTATTCAACACATTAAGATTACTTCAAATGGGAGCATTGAATGGTCCTGTGTTCATAAGTGCTTCTCTTTGGGGTAGTTTTAATGAGGAAATGTACTGCAGCTAAGGCTCCACCTCTTTTCTATTTCTTGTTTTTTCCCCTTAGAATGAAAATTATTGCACCCATGTACTTCTCATCCCAACTTGTAGCTTTTCAATGCCAAAAGTACAGGGCAACATCTGGCCACTATTTGGCATGCTCCGCTGTACCCACTTTTTTCATTTCCTTGCCCTCTTGACTGCAAAGCAGCTGATGTTTGCTCTAACTTTAGCAGCTTTCTTTTCAACCAATGCAGAGCTATCAAGTTGGGGTAAATGTTTGCTGACTGACTCCACTGTGTCCACCTGGTTATTATTGAGCTGTGTTTCATTTGAAGGACACCCTCTAGATGACTACAAAGAGAAGCATTTGTGATTCTGTGTAAGAATGAGTGCTTCTCTTTGGGGCAGTCTTGTTGGTGTTTGTTCATCATGGAATTCTCCCAATGCCATTACTACAGCAGCATCCCCTTTGTAAACACTGGAGGGTGCTGTTTTAACCAAAGATTTGGTCTGGCACTCTTTGATTTTGTACGTAGTATGATTCTGTCTTAAATAGGACTCTAACCTGTTCTACATTCAGAAAACAGCATAATAGTTGCATTTGCATGAAATGCTTTAAATGTGTGAAAGGTCCACCCATGCTCAAGAATGCTGAGGCGTTCCAAAGATAATAACACAGCAATCAAAGCTTAATAGCCTTTCAATAAATACACAGGTGCCAACGACCACAGCAAATCCAAATGGACATGGACAAGCTTATAATGGGTGCTGCAAACCAAACTGCTCAGATCAGCTCATCCTGAAAGCAGGCAGCATGCTCCTGGTGTCTCTGTCTGCAAATGACCTCCACTGATGCTACAGAGGTTCAGTCTTCAAAATGGACAAGATTTTCAACTACTACTACTGTCACTATCGGTACCCTTACAATGGCACTGACTTGTCTGTTGTATTTAGTAAGTGCTATTTGTTGGGGTAGTTTCAAGTGACCAGTGCTTCAGGAGATAATTGACTCTCCGAGTTCTACATGCAATGGTAATTTAATCACATTATTCAACACATTAAGATTACTTCAAATGGGAGCATTGAATGGTCCTGTGTTCATAAGTGCTTCTCTTTGGGGTAGTTTTAATGAGGAAATGTACTGCAGCTAAGGCTCCACCTCTTTTCTATTTCTTGTTTTTTCCCCTTAGAATGAAAATTATTGCACCCATGTACTTCTCATCCCAACTTGTAGCTTTTCAATGCCAAAAGTACAGGGCAACATCTGGCCACTATTTGGCATGCTCCGCTGTACCCACTTTTTTCATTTCCTTGCCCTCTTGACTGCAAAGCAGCTGATGTTTGCTCTAACTTTAGCAGCTTTCTTCAACCAATGCAGAAAGTGCTATCAAGTTGGGGTAAATGTTTGCTGACTGACTCCCCTGTGTCCACCTGGTTTTTATTGAGTTGTGTTTCATTTGAAGGAGACCCTCTAGATGACTACAAAGAGAAGCATTTGTGATTCTATGTAATAATAAGTGCTTCTTTTTGGGTTAGTCTTGTTGGTGTTTGTTCATCATGGAATTCTCCCAATGCCAATACTACAGCAGCATCCCCTTTGTAAACACTAGAGGGTAATGTTTTAACCAAAGTTTTGGTCTGGCACTCTTTGTTTTTGTATGTAGTATGATTCTGTCTTAATTAGGACTCTAAACTGTTCTACATTCAGAAAACCGCATAATAGCTTCATTTGCATGAAATGCTTTAAATGTGTGAAAGGTCCACCCATGCTCAGGAATGCTGAGGCGTTCCAAAGACAATAACAGCAATCAAAGCTTAATAGCCTTTCAATAAATACACGGGTGCCAACGACCACAGCGAATCCAAATGGAAATGGACAAGCTTATAATGGGTGCTGCAAACCAAACTGCTCAGATCAGCTCATCCTAAAAGCAGGCAGCATGCTCCTGGTGTCTCTGTCTGCAGATGACCTCCACTGATGCTAGAGAGTTTCAGTCTTCAACATGGACAAGATTTTCCGCTACTACTACTGTCACTATCGGTACCCTTACAATGGCACTGACTTGTCTGTTGTATTTGGTAAGTGCTATTTGTTGGGGTAGTTTCAAGTGACCAGTGCTTCAGGAGATAATTGACACTCCGAGTTCTACATGCAATGGTAATTTAATCACAGTTTTCAATACATTAAGATTACTTCGAATGGGAGCATTGATTGGTCCTGTGTTCATAAGTGCTTCTCTTTGGGGTAGTTTTAATGAGGAAATGTACTGCAGCTAAGGCTCCACCTCGTTCCTATTTCTTGTTTTTTCCCCATAGGTTGAAAATTATTGCACCCATGTACCTCTCATCCCAACTTGTAGCTTTTCAATGCCAAGAGTAAAGGGCAACATTTGGCCACTATTTGGCATGCTCCTCTATACCCACTTTTTTCATTTCCTTGCCCTCTTGACTGCAAAGCAGCTGACATTTGCTCTAACTTTAGCAGCTTTCTTTTCAACCAATGCAGAAAGTGCTATCAAGTTGGGGTAAATGTTTGTTGACTGACTCCACTTTGTCCACCTGGTTATTATTGAGCTGTGTTTCATTTGAAGGACACCCTCTAGATGACTACAAAGCGAAGCATTTGTGATTCTGTGTAAGAATGAGTGCTTCTCTTTGGGGCAGTCTTGTTGGTGATTGTTCATCATGGAGTTCTCCCAATGCCATTACTACAGCAGCATCCCCTTTGTAAACACTGGAGGGTGCTGTTTTAACCAAAGATTTGGTCTGGCACTCTTTGATTTTGTACGTAGTATGATTCTGTCTTAAATAGGACTCTAAACTGTTCTACATTCAGAAAACAGCATAATAGTTGCATTTGCATGAAATGCTTTAAATGTGTGAAAGGTCCACCCATGCTCAGGAATGCTGAGGCGTTCCAAAGACAATAACACCAATCAAAGCTTAATAGCCTTTCAATAAATACACGGGTGCCAACGACCACAGCAAATCTAAATGGACATGGACAAGCTTATAATGGGTGCTGCAAACCAAGCTGCTCAGATCAGCTCATCCTGAAAGCAGGCAGCGTGCTCCTGGTGTCTCTGTCTGCAAATGACCTCCACTGATGCTACAGAGGTTCAGTCTTCAAATTGGACAAGATTTTCAACTACTACTACTGTCACTATCGGTACCCTTACAATGGCACTGACTTGTCTGTTGTATTTGGTAAGTGCTATTTGTTGGGGTAGTTTCAAGTGACCAGTGCTTCAGGAGATAATTGACTCTCCGAGTTCTACATGCAATGGTAATTTAATCACATTATTCAACACATTAAGATTACTTCAAATGGGAGCATTGAATGGTCCTGTGTTCATAAGTGCTTCTCTTTGGGGTAGTTTTAATGAGGAAATGTACTGCAGCTAAGGCTCCACCTCTTTTCTATTTCTTGTTTTTTCCCCTTAGAATGAAAATTATTGCACCCATGTACTTCTCATCCCAACTTGTAGCTTTTCAATGCCAAAAGTACAGGGCAACATTTGGCCACTATTTGGCATGCTCCGCTGTACCCACTTTTTTCATTTCCTTGCCCTCTTGACTGCAAAGCAGCTGATGTTTGCTCTAACTTTAGCAGCTTTCTTTTCAACCAATGCAGAGCTATCAAGTTGGGGTAAATGTTTGCTGACTGACTCCACTGTGTCCACCTGGTTATTATTGAGCTGTGTTTCATTTGAAGGACACCCTCTAGATGACTACAAAGAGAAGCATTTGTGATTCTGTGTAAGAATGAGTGCTTCTCTTTGGGTTAGTCTTGTTGGTGTTTGTTCATCATGGAATTCTCCCAATGCCAATACTACAGCAGCATCCCCTTTGTAAACACTAGAGGGTAATGTTTTAACCAAAGTTTTGGTCTGGCACTCTTTGTTTTTGTATGTAGTATGATTCTGTCTTAATTAGGACTCTAAACTGTTCTACATTCAGAAAACCGCATAATAGCTTCATTTGCATGAAATGCTTTAAATGTGTGAAAGGTCCACCCATGCTCAGGAATGCTGAGGCGTTCCAAAGACAATAACAGCAATCAAAGCTTAATAGCCTTTCAATAAATACACGGGTGCCAACGACCACAGCGAATCCAAATGGAAATGGACAAGCTTATAATGGGTGCTGCAAACCAAACTGCTCAGATCAGCTCATCCTAAAAGCAGGCAGCATGCTCCTGGTGTCTCTGTCTGCAGATGACCTCCACTGATGCTAGAGAGTTTCAGTCTTCAACATGGACAAGATTTTCCGCTACTACTACTGTCACTATCGGTACCCTTACAATGGCACTGACTTGTCTGTTGTATTTGGTAAGTGCTATTTGTTGGGGTAGTTTCAAGTGACCAGTGCTTCAGGAGATAATTGACACTCCGAGTTCTACATGCAATGGTAATTTAATCACAGTTTTCAATACATTAAGATTACTTCGAATGGGAGCATTGATTGGTCCTGTGTTCATAAGTGCTTCTCTTTGGGGTAGTTTTAATGAGGAAATGTACTGCAGCTAAGGCTCCACCTCGTTCCTATTTCTTGTTTTTTCCCCATAGGTTGAAAATTATTGCACCCATGTACCTCTCATCCCAACTTGTAGCTTTTCAATGCCAAGAGTAAAGGGCAACATTTGGCCACTATTTGGCATGCTCCTCTATACCCACTTTTTTCATTTCCTTGCCCTCTTGACTGCAAAGCAGCTGACATTTGCTCTAACTTTAGCAGCTTTCTTTTCAACCAATGCAGAAAGTGCTATCAAGTTGGGGTAAATGTTTGTTGACTGACTCCACTTTGTCCACCTGGTTATTATTGAGCTGTGTTTCATTTGAAGGACACCCTCTAGATGACTACAAAGCGAAGCATTTGTGATTCTGTGTAAGAATGAGTGCTTCTCTTTGGGGCAGTCTTGTTGGTGATTGTTCATCATGGAGTTCTCCCAATGCCATTACTACAGCAGCATCCCCTTTGTAAACACTGGAGGGTGCTGTTTTAACCAAAGATTTGGTCTGGCACTCTTTGATTTTGTACGTAGTATGATTCTGTCTTAAATAGGACTCTAAACTGTTCTACATTCAGAAAACAGCATAATAGTTGCATTTGCATGAAATGCTTTAAATGTGTGAAAGGTCCACCCATGCTCAGGAATGCTGAGGCGTTCCAAAGACAATAACACCAATCAAAGCTTAATAGCCTTTCAATAAATACACGGGTGCCAACGACCACAGCAAATCTAAATGGACATGGACAAGCTTATAATGGGTGCTGCAAACCAAGCTGCTCAGATCAGCTCATCCTGAAAGCAGGCAGCGTGCTCCTGGTGTCTCTGTCTGCAAATGACCTCCACTGATGCTACAGAGGTTCAGTCTTCAAATTGGACAAGATTTTCAACTACTACTACTGTCACTATCGGTACCCTTACAATGGCACTGACTTGTCTGTTGTATTTGGTAAGTGCTATTTGTTGGGGTAGTTTCAAGTGACCAGTGCTTCAGGAGATAATTGACTCTCCGAGTTCTACATGCAATGGTAATTTAATCACATTATTCAACACATTAAGATTACTTCAAATGGGAGCATTGAATGGTCCTGTGTTCATAAGTGCTTCTCTTTGGGGTAGTTTTAATGAGGAAATGTACTGCAGCTAAGGCTCCACCTCTTTTCTATTTCTTGTTTTTTCCCCTTAGAATGAAAATTATTGCACCCATGTACTTCTCATCCCAACTTGTAGCTTTTCAATGCCAAAAGTACAGGGCAACATTTGGCCACTATTTGGCATGCTCCGCTGTACCCACTTTTTTCATTTCCTTGCCCTCTTGACTGCAAAGCAGCTGATGTTTGCTCTAACTTTAGCAGCTTTCTTTTCAACCAATGCAGAGCTATCAAGTTGGGGTAAATGTTTGCTGACTGACTCCACTGTGTCCACCTGGTTATTATTGAGCTGTGTTTCATTTGAAGGACACCCTCTAGATGACTACAAAGAGAAGCATTTGTGATTCTGTGTAAGAATGAGTGCTTCTCTTTGGGGCAGTCTTGTTGGTGATTGTTCATCATGGAGTTCTCCCAATGCCATTACTACAGCAGCATCCCCTTTGTAAACACTGGAGGGTGCTGTTTTAACCAAAGTTTTGGTCTGGCACTCTTTGTTTTTGTATGTAGTATGATTCTGTCTTAATTAGGACTCTAAACTGTTCTACATTCAGAAAACCGCATAATAGCTTCATTTGCATGAAATGCTTTAAATGTGTGAAAGGTCCACCCATGCTCAGGAATGCTGAGGCGTTCCAAAGACAATAACAGCAATCAAAGCTTAATAGCCTTTCAATAAATACACGGGTGCCAACGACCACAGCGAATCCAAATGGAAATGGACAAGCTTATAATGGGTGCTGCAAACCAAACTGCTCAGATCAGCTCATCCTAAAAGCAGGCAGCATGCTCCTGGTGTCTCTGTCTGCAAATGACCTCCACTGATGCTACAGAGGTTCAGTCTTCAAAATGGACAAGATTTTCCGCTACTACTACTGTCACTATCGGTACTCTTACAATGGCACTGACTTGTCTGTTGTATTTGGTAAGTGCTATTTGTTGGGGTAGTTTCAAGTGACCAGTGCTTCAGGAGATAATTGACACTCCGAGTTCTACATGCAATGGTAATTTAATCACAGTTTTCAACACATTAAGATTACTTCAAATGGGAGCATTGATTGGTCCTGTGTTCATAAGTGCTTCTCTTTGGGGTAGTTTTAATGAGGAAATGTACTGCAGCTAAGGCTCCACCTCGTTCCTATTTCTTGTTTTTTCCCCTTAGGTTGAAAATTATTGCACCCATGTACCTCTCATCCCAACTTGTAGCTTTTCAATGCCAAAAGTAAAGGGCAACATTTGGCCACTATTTGGCATGCTCCTCTGTACCCACTTTTTTCATTTCCTTGCCCTCTTGACTGCAAAGCAGCTGACATTTGCTCTAACTTTAGCAGCTTTCTTTTCAACCATTGCAGAAAGTGCTATCAAGTTGGGGTAAATGTTTGTTGACTGACTCCACTTTGTCCACCTGGTTATTATTGAGCTGTGTTTCATTTGAAGGACACCCTCTAGATGACTACAAAGCGAAGCATTTGTGATTCTGTGTAAGAATGAGTGCTTCTCTTTGGGGCAGTCTTGTTGGTGATTGTTCATCATGGAGTTCTCCCAATGCCATTACTACAGCAGCATCCCCTTTGTAAACACTGGAGGGTGCTGTTTTAACCAAAGATTTGGTCTGGCACTCTTTGATTTTGTACGTAGTATGATTCTGTCTTAAATAGGACTCTAAACTGTTCTACATTCAGAAAACAGCATAATAGTTGCATTTGCATGAAATGCTTTAAATGTGTGAAAGGTCCACCCATGCTCAAGAATGCTGAGGCGTTCCAAAGATAATAACACAGCAATCAAAGCTTAATAGCCTTTCAATAAATACACAGGTGCCAACGACCACAGCAAATCCAAATGGACATGGACAAGCTTATAATGGGTGCTGCAAACCAAACTGCTCAGATCAGCTCATCCTGAAAGCAGGCAGCATGCTCCTGGTGTCTCTGTCTGCAAATGACCTCCACTGATGCTACAGAGGTTCAGTCTTCAAAATTGACAAGATTTTCAACTACTACTACTGTCACTATCGGTACCCTTACAATGGCACTGACTTGTCTGTTGTATTTGGTAAGTGCTATTTGTTGGGGTAGTTTCAAGTGACCAGTGCTTCAGGAGATAATTGACTCTACGAGTTCTACATGCAATGGTAATTTAATCACATTATTCAACACATTAAGATTACTTCAAATGGGAGCATTGAATGGTCCTGTGTTCATAAGTGCTTCTCTTTGGGGTAGTTTTAATGAGGAAATGTACTGCAGCTAAGGCTCCACCTCTTTTCTATTTCTTGTTTTTTCCCCTTAGAATGAAAATTATTGCACCCATGTACTTCTCATCCCAACTTGTAGCTTTTCAATGCCAAAAGTACAGGGCAACATCTGGCCACTATTTGGCATGCTCCGCTGTACCCACTTTTTTCATTTCCTTGCCCTCTTGACTGCAAAGCAGCTGATGTTTGCTCTAACTTTAGCAGCTTTCTTTTCAACCAATGCAGAAAGTGCTATCAAGTTGGGGTAAATGTTTGCTGACTGACTCCCCTGTGTCCACCTGGTTTTTATTGAGTTGTGTTTCATTTGAAGGAGACCCTCTAGATGACTACAAAGAGAAGCATTTGTGATTCTATGTAATAATAAGTGCTTCTCTTTGGGGTAGTCTTGTTGGTGTTTGTTCATCATGGAATTCTCCCAATGCCAATACTACAGCAGCATCCCCTTTGTAAACACTAGAGGGTGCTGTTTTAACCAAAGTTTTGGTCTGGCACTCTTTGTTTTTGTATGTAGTATGATTCTGTCTTAATTAGGACTCTAAACTGTTCTACATTCAGAAAACCGCATAATAGCTTCATTTGCATGAAATGCTTTAAATGTGTGAAAGGTCCACCCATGCTCAGGAATGCTGAGGCGTTCCAAAGACAATAACAGCAATCAAAGCTTAATAGCCTTTCAATAAATACACGGGTGCCAACGACCACAGCGAATCCAAATGGAAATGGACAAGCTTATAATGGGTGCTGCAAACCAAACTGCTCAGATCAGCTCATCCTAAAAGCAGGCAGCATGCTCCTGGTGTCTCTGTCTGCAGATGACCTCCACTGATGCTAGAGAGTTTCAGTCTTCAACATGGACAAGATTTTCCGCTACTACTACTGTCACTATCGGTACCCTTACAATGGCACTGACTTGTCTGTTGTATTTGGTAAGTGCTATTTGTTGGGGTAGTTTCAAGTGACCAGTGCTTCAGGAGATAATTGACACTCCGAGTTCTACATGCAATGGTAATTTAATCACAGTTTTCAACACATTAAGATTACTTCAAATGGGAGCATTGATTGGTCCTGTGTTCATAAGTGCTTCTCTTTGGGGTAGTTTTAATGAGGAAATGTACTGCAGCTAAGGCTCCACCTCGTTCCTATTTCTTGTTTTTTCCCCTTAGGTTGAAAATTATTGCACCCATGTACCTCTCATCCCAACTTGTAGCTTTTCAATGCCAAAAGTAAAGGGCAACATTTGGCCACTATTTGGCATGCTCCTCTGTACCCACTTTTTTCATTTCCTTGCCCTCTTGACTGCAAAGCAGCTGACATTTGCTCTAACTTTAGCAGCTTTCTTTTCAACCAATGCAGAAAGTGCTATCAAGTTGGGGTAAATGTTTGTTGACTGACTCCACTTTGTCCACCTGGTTATTATTGAGCTGTGTTTCATTTGAAGGACACCCTCTAGATGACTACAAAGAGAAGCATTTGTGATTCTGTGTAAGAATGAGTGCTTCTCTTTGGGGCAGTCTTGTTGGTGATTGTTCATCATGGAGTTCTCCCAATGCCATTACTACAGCAGCATCCCCTTTGTAAACACTGGAGGGTGCTGTTTTAACCAAAGATTTGGTCTGGCACTCTTTGATTTTGTACGTAGTATGATTCTGTCTTAAATAGGACTCTAAACTGTTCTACATTCAGAAAACAGCATAATACTTGCATTTGCATGAAATGCTTTAAATGTGTGAAAGGTCCACCCATGCTCAGGAATGCTGAGGCGTTCCAAAGACAATAACACCAATCAAAGCTTAATAGCCTTTCAATAAATACACGGGTGCCAACGACCACAGCAAATCTAAATGGACATGGACAAGCTTATAATGGGTGCTGCAAACCAAGCTGCTCAGATCAGCTCATCCTGAAAGCAGGCAGCGTGCTCCTGGTGTCTCTGTCTGCAAATGACCTCCACTGATGCTACAGAGGTTCAGTCTTCAAATTGGACAAGATTTTCAACTACTACTACTGTCACTATCGGTACCCTTACAATGGCACTGACTTGTCTGTTGTATTTGGTAAGTGCTATTTGTTGGGGTAGTTTCAAGTGACCAGTGCTTCAGGAGATAATTGACTCTCCGAGTTCTACATGCAATGGTAATTTAATCACATTATTCAACACATTAAGATTACTTCAAATGGGAGCATTGAATGGTCCTGTGTTCATAAGTGCTTCTCTTTGGGGTAGTTTTAATGAGGAAATGTACTGCAGCTAAGGCTCCACCTCTTTTCTATTTCTTGTTTTTTCCCCTTAGAATGAAAATTATTGCACCCATGTACTTCTCATCCCAACTTGTAGCTTTTCAATGCCAAAAGTACAGGGCAACATTTGGCCACTATTTGGCATGCTCCGCTGTACCCACTTTTTTCATTTCCTTGCCCTCTTGACTGCAAAGCAGCTGATGTTTGCTCTAACTTTAGCAGCTTTCTTTTCAACCAATGCAGAGCTATCAAGTTGGGGTAAATGTTTGCTGACTGACTCCACTGTGTCCACCTGGTTATTATTGAGCTGCGTTTCATTTGAAGGACACCCTCTAGATGACTACAAAGAGAAGCATTTGTGATTCTGTGTAAGAATGAGTGCTTCTCTTTGGGGCAGTCTTGTTGGTGATTGTTCATCATGGAGTTCTCCCAATGCCATTACTACAGCAGCATCCCCTTTGTAAACACTGGAGGGTGCTGTTTTAACCAAAGATTTGGTCTGGCACTCTTTGATTTTGTACGTAGTATGATTCTGTCTTAAATAGGACTCTAACCTGTTCTACATTCAGAAAACAGCATAATAGTTGCATTTGCATGAAATGCTTTAAATGTGTGAAAGGTCCACCCATGCTCAAGAATGCTGAGGCGTTCCAAAGATAATAACACAGCAATCAAAGCTTAATAGCCTTTCAATAAATACACAGGTGCCAACGACCACAGCAAATCCAAATGGACATGGACAAGCTTATAATGGGTGCTGCAAACCAAACTGCTCAGATCAGCTCTTCCTGAAAGCAGGCAGCATGCTCCTGGTGTCTCTGTCTGCAAATGACCTCCACTGATGCTACAGAGGTTCAGTCTTCAAAATTGACAAGATTTTCAACTACTACTACTGTCACTATCGGTACCCTTACAATGGCACTGACTTGTCTGTTGTATTTGGTAAGTGCTATTTGTTGGGGTAGTTTCAAGTGACCAGTGCTTCAGGAGATAATTGACTCTACGAGTTCTACATGCAATGGTAATTTAATCACATTATTCAACACATTAAGATTACTTCAAATGGGAGCATTGAATGGTCCTGTGTTCATAAGTGCTTCTCTTTGGGGTAGTTTTAATGAGGAAATGTACTGCAGCTAAGGCTCCACCTCTTTTCTATTTCTTGTTTTTTCCCCTTAGAATGAAAATTATTGCACCCATGTACTTCTCATCCCAACTTGTAGCTTTTCAATGCCAAAAGTACAGGGCAACATCTGGCCACTATTTGGCATGCTCCGCTGTACCCACTTTTTTCATTTCCTTGCCCTCTTGACTGCAAAGCAGCTGATGTTTGCTCTAACTTTAGCAGCTTTCTTTTCAACCAATGCAGAAAGTGCTATCAAGTTGGGGTAAATGTTTGCTGACTGACTCCCCTGTGTCCACCTGGTTTTTATTGAGTTGTGTTTCATTTGAAGGAGACCCTCTAGATGACTACAAAGAGAAGCATTTGTGATTCTATGTAATAATAAGTGCTTCTCTTTGGGGTAGTCTTGTTGGTGTTTGTTCATCATGGAATTCTCCCAATGCCAATACTACAGCAGCATCCCCTTTGTAAACACTAGAGGGTGCTGTTTTAACCAAAGTTTTGGTCTGGCACTCTTTGTTTTTGTATGTAGTATGATTCTGTCTTAATTAGGACTCTAAACTGTTCTACATTCAGAAAACCGCATAATAGCTTCATTTGCATGAAATGCTTTAAATGTGTGAAAGGTCCACCCATGCTCAGGAATGCTGAGGCGTTCCAAAGACAATAACAGCAATCAAAGCTTAATAGCCTTTCAATAAATACACGGGTGCCAACGACCACAGCGAATCCAAATGGAAATGGACAAGCTTATAATGGGTGCTGCAAACCAAACTGCTCAGATCAGCTCATCCTAAAAGCAGGCAGCATGCTCCTGGTGTCTCTGTCTGCAGATGACCTCCACTGATGCTAGAGAGTTTCAGTCTTCAACATGGACAAGATTTTCCGCTACTACTACTGTCACTATCGGTACCCTTACAATGGCACTGACTTGTCTGTTGTACTTGGTAAGTGCTATTTGTTGGGGTAGTTTCAAGTGACCAGTGCTTCAGGAGATAATTGACACTCCGAGTTCTACATGCAATGGTAATTTAATCACAGTTTTCAACACATTAAGATTACTTCAAATGGGAGCATTGATTGGTCCTGTGTTCATAAGTGCTTCTCTTTGGGGTAGTTTTAATGAGGAAATGTACTGCAGCTAAGGCTCCACCTCGTTCCTATTTCTTGTTTTTTCCCCTTAGGTTGAAAATTATTGCACCCATGTACCTCTCATCCCAACTTGTAGCTTTTCAATGCCAAAAGTAAAGGGCAACATTTGGCCACTATTTGGCATGCTCCTCTGTACCCACTTTTTTCATTTCCTTGCCCTCTTGACTGCAAAGCAGCTGACATTTGCTCTAACTTTAGCAGCTTTCTTTTCAACCAATGCAGAAAGTGCTATCAAGTTGGGGTAAATGTTTGTTGACTGACTCCACTTTGTCCACCTGGTTATTATTGAGCTGTGTTTCATTTGAAGGACACCCTCTAGATGACTACAAAGAGAAGCATTTGTGATTCTGTGTAAGAATGAGTGCTTCTCTTTGGGGCAGTCTTGTTGGTGATTGTTCATCATGGAGTTCTCCCAATGCCATTACTACAGCAGCATCCCCTTTGTAAACACTGGAGGGTGCTGTTTTAACCAAAGATTTGGTCTGGCACTCTTTGATTTTGTACGTAGTATGATTCTGTCTTAAATAGGACTCTAAACTGTTCTACATTCAGAAAACAGCATAATACTTGCATTTGCATGAAATGCTTTAAATGTGTGAAAGGTCCACCCATGCTCAGGAATGCTGAGGCGTTCCAAAGACAATAACACCAATCAAAGCTTAATAGCCTTTCAATAAATACACGGGTGCCAACGACCACAGCAAATCTAAATGGACATGGACAAGCTTATAATGGGTGCTGCAAACCAAGCTGCTCAGATCAGCTCATCCTGAAAGCAGGCAGCGTGCTCCTGGTGTCTCTGTCTGCAAATGACCTCCACTGATGCTACAGAGGTTCAGTCTTCAAATTGGACAAGATTTTCAACTACTACTACTGTCACTATCGGTACCCTTACAATGGCACTGACTTGTCTGTTGTATTTGGTAAGTGCTATTTGTTGGGGTAGTTTCAAGTGACCAGTGCTTCAGGAGATAATTGACTCTCCGAGTTCTACATGCAATGGTAATTTAATCACATTATTCAACACATTAAGATTACTTCAAATGGGAGCATTGAATGGTCCTGTGTTCATAAGTGCTTCTCTTTGGGGTAGTTTTAATGAGGAAATGTACTGCAGCTAAGGCTCCACCTCTTTTCTATTTCTTGTTTTTTCCCCTTAGAATGAAAATTATTGCACCCATGTACTTCTCATCCCAACTTGTAGCTTTTCAATGCCAAAAGTACAGGGCAACATTTGGCCACTATTTGGCATGCTCCGCTGTACCCACTTTTTTCATTTCCTTGCCCTCTTGACTGCAAAGCAGCTGATGTTTGCTCTAACTTTAGCAGCTTTCTTTTCAACCAATGCAGAGCTATCAAGTTGGGGTAAATGTTTGCTGACTGACTCCACTGTGTCCACCTGGTTATTATTGAGCTGTGTTTCATTTGAAGGACACCCTCTAGATGACTACAAAGAGAAGCATTTGTGATTCTGTGTAAGAATGAGTGCTTCTCTTTGGGGCAGTCTTGTTGGTGATTGTTCATCATGGAGTTCTCCCAATGCCATTACTACAGCAGCATCCCCTTTGTAAACACTGGAGGGTGCTGTTTTAACCAAAGATTTGGTCTGGCACTCTTTGATTTTGTACGTAGTATGATTCTGTCTTAAATAGGACTCTAACCTGTTCTACATTCAGAAAACAGCATAATAGTTGCATTTGCATGAAATGCTTTAAATGTGTGAAAGGTCCACCCATGCTCAAGAATGCTGAGGCGTTCCAAAGATAATAACACAGCAATCAAAGCTTAATAGCCTTTCAATAAATACACAGGTGCCAACGACCACAGCAAATCCAAATGGACATGGACAAGCTTATAATGGGTGCTGCAAACCAAACTGCTCAGATCAGCTCTTCCTGAAAGCAGGCAGCATGCTCCTGGTGTCTCTGTCTGCAAATGACCTCCACTGATGCTACAGAGGTTCAGTCTTCAAAATGGACAAGATTTTCAACTACTACTATTGTCACTATCGGTACCCTTACAATGGCACTGACTTGTCTGTTGTATTTAGTAAGTGCTATTTGTTGGGGTAGTTTCAAATGACCAGTGCTTCAGGAGATAATTGACTCTCCGAGTTCTACATGCAATGGTAATTTAATCACATTATTCAACACATTAAGATTACTTCAAATGGGAGCATTGAATGGTCCTGTGTTCATAAGTGCTTCTCTTTGGGGTAGTTTTAATGAGGAAATGTACTGCAGCTAAGGCTCCACCTCTTTTCTATTTCTTGTTTTTTCCCCTTAGAATGAAAATTATTGCACCCATGTACTTCTCATCCCAACTTGTAGCTTTTCAATGCCAAAAGTACAGGGCAACATCTGGCCACTATTTGGCATGCTCCGCTGTACCCACTTTTTTCATTTCCTTGCCCTCTTGACTGCAAAGCAGCTGATGTTTACTCTAACTTTAGCAGCTTTCTTTTCAACCAATGCAGAAAGTGCTATCAAGTTGGGGTAAATGTTTGCTGACTGACTCCCCTGTGTCCACCTGGTTTTTATTGAGTTGTGTTTCATTTGAAGGAGACCCTCTAGATGACTACAAAGAGAAGCATTTGTGATTCTATGTAATAATAAGTGCTTCTTTTTGGGGTAGTCTTGTTGGTGTTTGTTCATCATGGAATTCTCCCAATGCCAATACTACAGCAGCATCCCCTTTGTAAACACTAGAGGGTGCTGTTTTAACCAAAGTTTTGGTCTGGCACTCTTTGTTTTTGTATGTAGTAGGATTCTGTCTTAATTAGGACTCTAAACTGTTCTGCATTCAGAAAACCGCATAATAGCTTCATTTGCATGAAATGCTTTAAATGTGTGAAAGGTCCACCCATGCTCAAGAATGCTGAGGCGTTCCAAAGACAATAACAGCAATCAAAGCTTAATAGCCTTTTAATAAATACACGGGTGCCAACGACCACAGCAAATCCAAATGGAAATGGACAAGCTTATAATGGGTGCTGCAAACCAAACTGCTCAGATCAGCTCATCCTAAAAGCAGGCAGCATGCTCCTGGTGTCTCTGTCTGCAGATGACCTCCACTGATGCTAGAGAGTTTCAGTCTTCAACATGGACAAGATTTTCCGCTACTACTACTGTCACTATCGGTACCCTTACAATGGCACTGACTTGTCTGTTGTATTTGGTAAGTGCTATTTGTTGGGGTAGTTTCAAGTGACCAGTGCTTCAGCAGATAATTGACACTCCGAGTTCTACATGCAATGGTAATTTAATCACAGTTTTCAACACATTAAGATTACTTCAAATGGGAGCATTGATTGGTCCTGTGTTCATAAGTGCTTCTCTTTGGGGTAGTTTTAATGAGGAAATGTACTGCAGCTAAGGCTCCACCTCTTTCCTATTTCTTGTTTTTTCCCCTTAGGTTGAAAATTATTGCACCCATGTACCTCTCATCCCAACTTGTAGCTTTTCAATGCCAAAAGTAAAGGGCAACATTTGGCCACTATTTGGCATGCTCCTCTGTACCCACTTTTTTCATTTCCTTGCCCTCTTGACTGCAAAGCAGCTGACATTTGCTCTAACTTTAGCAGCTTTCTTTTCAACCAATGCAGAAAGTGCTATCAAGTTGGGGTAAATGTTTGCTGACTGACTCCACTTTGTCCACCTGGTTATTATTGAGCTGTGTTTCATTTGAAGGACACCCTCTAGATGACTACAAAGAGAAGCATTTGTGATTCTGTGTAAGAATGAGTGCTTCTCTTTGGGGCAGTCTTGTTGGTGATTGTTCATCATGGAGTTCTCCCAATGCCATTACTACAGCAGCATCCCCTTTGTAAACACTGGAGGGTGCTTTTTTAACCAAAGATTTGGTCTGGCACTCTTTGATTTTGTACGTAGTATGATTCTGTCTTAAATAGGACTCTAAACTGTTCTACATTCAGAAAACAGCATAATACTTGCATTTGCATGAAATGCTTTAAATGTGTGAAAGGTCCACCCATGCTCAAGAATGCTGAGGCGTTCCAAAGACAATAACAGCAATCAAAGCTTAATAGCCTTTTAATAAATACACGGGTGCCAACGACCACAGCAAATCCAAATGGAAATGGACAAGCTTATAATGGGTGCTGCAAACCAAACTGCTCAGATCAGCTCATCCTAAAAGCAGGCAGCATGCTCCTGGTGTCTCTGTCTGCAGATGACCTCCACTGATGCTAGAGAGTTTCAGTCTTCAACATGGACAAGATTTTCCGCTACTACTACTGTCACTATCGGTACCCTTACAATGGCACTGACTTGTCTGTTGTATTTGGTAAGTGCTATTTGTTGGGGTAGTTTCAAGTGACCAGTGCTTCAGGAGATAATTGACACTCCGAGTTCTACATGCAATGGTAATTTAATCACAGTTTTCAACACATTAAGATTACTTCAAATGGGAGCATTGATTGGTCCTGTGTTCATAAGTGCTTCTCTTTGGGGTAGTTTTAATGAGGAAATGTACTGCAGCTAAGGCTCCGCCTCTTTTCTATTTCTTGTTTTTTCCCCTTAGAATGAAAATTATTGCACCCATGTACTTCTCATCCCAACTTGTAGCTTTTCAATGCCAAAAGTACAGGGCAACATCTGGCCACTATTTGGCATGCTCCGCTGTACCCACTTTTTTCATTTCCTTGCCCTCTTGACTGCAAAGCAGCTGATGTTTGCTCTAACTTTAGCAGCTTTCTTTTCAACCAATGCAGAAAGTGCTATCAAGTTGGGGTAAATGTTTGCTGACTGACTCCCCTGTGTCCACCTGGTTTTTATTGAGTTGTGTTTCATTTGAAGGAGACCCTCTAGATGACTACAAAGAGAAGCATTTGTGATTCTATGTAATAATAAGTGCTTCTCTTTGGGGTAGTCTTGTTGGTGTTTGTTCATCATGGAATTCTCCCAATGCCAATACTACAGCAGCATCCCCTTTGTAAACACTAGAGGGTGCTGTTTTAACCAAAGTTTTGGTCTGGCACTCTTTGTTTTTGTATGTAGTATGATTCTGTCTTAATTAGGACTCTAAACTGTTCTACATTCAGAAAACCGCATAATAGCTTCATTTGCATGAAATGCTTTAAATGTGTGAAAGGTCCACCCATGCTCAGGAATGCTGAGGCGTTCCAAAGACAATAACAGCAATCAAAGCTTAATAGCCTTTCAATAAATACACGGGTGCCAACGACCACAGCGAATCCAAATGGAAATGGACAAGCTTATAATGGGTGCTGCAAACCAAACTGCTCAGATCAGCTCATCCTAAACGCAGGCAGCATGCTCCTGGTGTCTCTGTCTGCAGATGACCTCCACTGATGCTAGAGAGTTTCAGTCTTCAACATGGACAAGATTTTCCGCTACTACTACTGTCACTATCGGTACCCTTACAATGGCACTGACTTGTCTGTTGTATTTGGTAAGTGCTATTTGTTGGGGTAGTTTCAAGTGACCAGTGCTTCAGGAGATAATTGACACTCCGAGTTCTACATGCAATGGTAATTTAATCACAGTTTTCAACACATTAAGATTACTTCAAATGGGAGCATTGATTGGTCCTGTGTTCATAAGTGCTTCTCTTTGGGGTAGTTTTAATGAGGAAATGTACTGCAGCTAAGGCTCCACCTCGTTCCTATTTCTTGTTTTTTCCCCTTAGGTTGAAAATTATTGCACCCATGTACCTCTCATCCCAACTTGTAGCTTTTCAATGCCAAAAGTAAAGGGCAACATTTGGCCACTATTTGGCATGCTCCTCTGTACCCACTTTTTTCATTTCCTTGCCCTCTTGACTGCAAAGCAGCTGACATTTGCTCTAACTTTAGCAGCTTTCTTTTCAACCAATGCAGAAAGTGCTATCAAGTTGGGGTAAATGTTTGTTGACTGACTCCACTTTGTCCACCTGGTTATTATTGAGCTGTGTTTCATTTGAAGGACACCCTCTAGATGACTACAAGGAGAAGCATTTGTGATTCTGTGTAAGAATGAGTGCTTCTCTTTGGGGCAGTCTTGTTGGTGATTGTTCATCATGGAGTTCTCCCAATGCCATTACTACAGCAGCATCCCCTTTGTAAACACTGGAGGGTGCTGTTTTAACCAAAGATTTGGTCTGGCACTCTTTGATTTTGTACGTAGTATGATTCTGTCTTAAATAGGACTCTAAACTGTTCTACATTCAGAAAACAGCATAATAGTTGCATTTGCATGAAATGCTTTAAATGTGTGAAAGGTCCACCCATGCTCAGGAATGCTGAGGCGTTCCAAAGACAATAACACCAATCAAAGCTTAATAGCCTTTCAATAAATACACGGGTGCCAACGACCACAGCAAATCTAAATGGACATTGACAAGCTTATAATGGGTGCTGCAAACCAAGCTGCTCAGATCAGCTCATCCTGAAAGCAGGCAGCGTGCTCCTGGTGTCTCTGTCTGCAAATGACCTCCACTGATGCTACAGAGGTTCAGTCTTCAAAATGGACAAGATTTTCAACTACTACTACTGTCACTATCGGTACCCTTACAATAGCACTGACTTGTCTGTTGTATTTGGTAAGTGCTATTTGTTGGGGTAGTTTCAAGTGACCAGTGCTTCAGGAGATAATTGACTCTCCGAGTTCTACATGCAATGGTAATTTAATCACATTATTCAACACATTAAGATTACTTCAAATGGGAGCATTGAATGGTCCTGTGTTCATAAGTGCTTCTCTTTGGGGTAGTTTTAATGAGGAAATGTACTGCAGCTAAGGCTCCACCTCTTTTCTATTTCTTGTTTTTTCCCCTTAGAATGAAAATTATTGCACCCATGTACTTCTCATCCCAACTTGTAGCTTTTCAATGCCAAAAGTACAGGGCAACATCTGGCCACTATTTGGCATGCTCCGCTGTACCCACTTTTTTCATTTCCTTGCCCTCTTGACTGCAAAGCAGCTGATGTTTGCTCTAACTTTAGCAGCTTTCTTTTCAACCAATGCAGAAAGTGCTATCAAGTTGGGGTAAATGTTTGCTGACTGACTCCACTTTGTCCACCTGGTTATTATTGAGCTGTGTTTCATTTGAAGGACACCCTCTAGATGACTACAAAGAGAAGCATTTGTGATTCTGTGTAAGAATGAGTGCTTCTCTTTGGGGCAGTCTTGTTGGTGATTGTTCATCATGGAGTTCTCCCAATGCCATTACTACAGCAGCATCCCCTTTGTAAACACTAGAGGGTGCTGTTTTAACCAAAGTTTTGGTCTGGCACTCTTTGTTTTTGTATGTAGTATGATTCTGTCTTAATTAGGACTCTAAACTGTTCTACATTCAGAAAACCGCATAATAGCTTCATTTGCATGAAATGCTTTAAATGTGTGAAAGGTCCACCCATGCTCAGGAATGCTGAGGCGTTCCAAAGACAATAACAGCAATCAAAGCTTAATAGCCTTTCAATAAATACACGGGTGCCAACGACCACAGCGAATCCAAATGGAAATGGACAAGCTTATAATGGGTGCTGCAAACCAAACTGCTCAGATCAGCTCATCCTAAAAGCAGGCAGCATGCTCCTGGTGTCTCTGTCTGCAGATGACCTCCACTGATGCTAGAGAGTTTCAGTCTTCAACATGGACAAGATTTTCCGCTACTACTACTGTCACTATCGGTACCCTTACAATGGCACTGACTTGTCTGTTGTATTTGGTAAGTGCTATTTGTTGGGGTAGTTTCAAGTGACCAGTGCTTCAGGAGATAATTGACACTCCGAGTTCTACATGCAATGGTAATTTAATCACAGTTTTCAACACATTAAGATTACTTCAAATGGGAGCATTGATTGGTCCTGTGTTCATAAGTGCTTCTCTTTGGGGTAGTTTTAATGAGGAAATGTACTGCAGCTAAGGCTCCACCTCTTTTCTATTTCTTGTTTTTTCCCCTTAGAATGAAAATTATTGCACCCATGTACTTCTCATCCCAACTTGTAGCTTTTCAATGCCAAAAGTACAGGGCAACATCTGGCCACTATTTGGCATGCTCCGCTGTACCCACTTTTTTCATTTCCTTGCCCTCTTGACTGCAAAGCAGCTGATGTTTGCTCTAACTTTAGCAGCTTTCTTTTCAACCAATGCAGAGCTATCAAGTTGGGGTAAATGTTTGCTGACTGACTCCACTGTGTCCACCTGGTTATTATTGAGCTGTGTTTCATTGAAGGACACCCTCTAGATGACTACAAAGAGAAGCATTTGTGATTCTGTGTAAGAATGAGTGCTTCTCTTTGGGGCAGTCTTGTTGGTGTTTGTTCATCATGGAATTCTCCCAATGCCATTACTACAGCAGCATCCCCTTTGTAAACACTGGAGGGTGCTGTTTTAACCAAAGATTTGGTCTGGCACTCTTTGATTTTGTACGTAGTATGATTCTGTCTTAAATAGGACTCTAAACTGTTCTACATTCAGAAAACAGCATAATACTTGCATTTGCATGAAATGCTTTAAATGTGTGAAAGGTCCACCCATGCTCAGGAATGCTGAGGCGTTCCAAAGACAATAACACCAATCAAAGCTTAATAGCCTTTCAATAAATACACGGGTGCCAACGACCACAGCAAATCTAAATGGACATGGACAAGCTTATAATGGGTGCTGCAAACCAAGCTGCTCAGATCAGCTCATCCTGAAAGCAGGCAGCGTGCTCCTGGTGTCTCTGTCTGCAAATGACCTCCACTGATGCTACAGAGGTTCAGTCTTCAAATTGGACAAGATTTTCAACTACTACTACTGTCACTATCGGTACCCTTACAATGGCACTGACTTGTCTGTTGTATTTGGTAAGTGCTATTTGTTGGGGTAGTTTCAAGTGACCAGTGCTTCAGGAGATAATTGACTCTCCGAGTTCTACATGCAATGGTAATTTAATCACATTATTCAACACATTAAGATTACTTCAAATGGGAGCATTGAATGGTCCTGTGTTCATAAGTGCTTCTCTTTGGGGTAGTTTTAATGAGGAAATGTACTGCAGCTAAGGCTCCACCTCTTTTCTATTTCTTGTTTTTTCCCCTTAGAATGAAAATTATTGCACCCATGTACTTCTCATCCCAACTTGTAGCTTTTCAATGCCAAAAGTACAGGGCAACATTTGGCCACTATTTGGCATGCTCCGCTGTACCCACTTTTTTCATTTCCTTGCCCTCTTGACTGCAAAGCAGCTGATGTTTGCTCTAACTTTAGCAGCTTTCTTTTCAACCAATGCAGAGCTATCAAGTTGGGGTAAATGTTTGCTGACTGACTCCACTGTGTCCACCTGGTTATTATTGAGCTGTGTTTCATTTGAAGGACACCCTCTAGATGACTACAAAGAGAAGCATTTGTGATTCTGTGTAAGAATGAGTGCTTCTCTTTGGGGCAGTCTTGTTGGTGATTGTTCATCATGGAGTTCTCCCAATGCCATTACTACAGCAGCATCCCCTTTGTAAACACTGGAGGGTGCTGTTTTAACCAAAGATTTGGTCTGGCACTCTTTGATTTTGTACGTAGTATGATTCTGTCTTAAATAGGACTCTAACCTGTTCTACATTCAGAAAACAGCATAATAGTTGCATTTGCATGAAATGCTTTAAATGTGTGAAAGGTCCACCCATGCTCAAGAATGCTGAGGCGTTCCAAAGATAATAACACAGCAATCAAAGCTTAATAGCCTTTCAATAAATACACAGGTGCCAACGACCACAGCAAATCCAAATGGACATGGACAAGCTTATAATGGGTGCTGCAAACCAAACTGCTCAGATCAGCTCTTCCTGAAAGCAGGCAGCATGCTCCTGGTGTCTCTGTCTGCAAATGACCTCCACTGATGCTACAGAGGTTCAGTCTTCAAAATGGACAAGATTTTCAACTACTACTATTGTCACTATCGGTACCCTTACAATGGCACTGACTTGTCTGTTGTATTTAGTAAGTGCTATTTGTTGGGGTAGTTTCAAATGACCAGTGCTTCAGGAGATAATTGACTCTCCGAGTTCTACATGCAATGGTAATTTAATCACATTATTCAACACATTAAGATTACTTCAAATGGGAGCATTGAATGGTCCTGTGTTCATAAGTGCTTCTCTTTGGGGTAGTTTTAATGAGGAAATGTACTGCAGCTAAGGCTCCACCTCTTTTCTATTTCTTGTTTTTTCCCCTTAGAATGAAAATTATTGCACCCATGTACTTCTCATCCCAACTTGTAGCTTTTCAATGCCAAAAGTACAGGGCAACATCTGGCCACTATTTGGCATGCTCCGCTGTACCCACTTTTTTCATTTCCTTGCCCTCTTGACTGCAAAGCAGCTGATGTTTACTCTAACTTTAGCAGCTTTCTTTTCAACCAATGCAGAAAGTGCTATCAAGTTGGGGTAAATGTTTGCTGACTGACTCCCCTGTGTCCACCTGGTTTTTATTGAGTTGTGTTTCATTTGAAGGAGACCCTCTAGATGACTACAAAGAGAAGCATTTGTGATTCTATGTAATAATAAGTGCTTCTTTTTGGGGTAGTCTTGTTGGTGTTTGTTCATCATGGAATTCTCCCAATGCCAATACTACAGCAGCATCCCCTTTGTAAACACTAGAGGGTGCTGTTTTAACCAAAGTTTTGGTCTGGCACTCTTTGTTTTTGTATGTAGTAGGATTCTGTCTTAATTAGGACTCTAAACTGTTCTGCATTCAGAAAACCGCATAATAGCTTCATTTGCATGAAATGCTTTAAATGTGTGAAAGGTCCACCCATGCTCAAGAATGCTGAGGCGTTCCAAAGACAATAACAGCAATCAAAGCTTAATAGCCTTTTAATAAATACACGGGTGCCAACGACCACAGCAAATCCAAATGGAAATGGACAAGCTTATAATGGGTGCTGCAAACCAAACTGCTCAGATCAGCTCATCCTAAAAGCAGGCAGCATGCTCCTGGTGTCTCTGTCTGCAGATGACCTCCACTGATGCTAGAGAGTTTCAGTCTTCAACATGGACAAGATTTTCCGCTACTACTACTGTCACTATCGGTACCCTTACAATGGCACTGACTTGTCTGTTGTATTTGGTAAGTGCTATTTGTTGGGGTAGTTTCAAGTGACCAGTGCTTCAGCAGATAATTGACACTCCGAGTTCTACATGCAATGGTAATTTAATCACAGTTTTCAACACATTAAGATTACTTCAAATGGGAGCATTGATTGGTCCTGTGTTCATAAGTGCTTCTCTTTGGGGTAGTTTTAATGAGGAAATGTACTGCAGCTAAGGCTCCACCTCTTTCCTATTTCTTGTTTTTTCCCCTTAGGTTGAAAATTATTGCACCCATGTACCTCTCATCCCAACTTGTAGCTTTTCAATGCCAAAAGTAAAGGGCAACATTTGGCCACTATTTGGCATGCTCCTCTGTACCCACTTTTTTCATTTCCTTGCCCTCTTGACTGCAAAGCAGCTGACATTTGCTCTAACTTTAGCAGCTTTCTTTTCAACCAATGCAGAAAGTGCTATCAAGTTGGGGTAAATGTTTGCTGACTGACTCCACTTTGTCCACCTGGTTATTATTGAGCTGTGTTTCATTTGAAGGACACCCTCTAGATGACTACAAAGAGAAGCATTTGTGATTCTGTGTAAGAATGAGTGCTTCTCTTTGGGGCAGTCTTGTTGGTGATTGTTCATCATGGAGTTCTCCCAATGCCATTACTACAGCAGCATCCCCTTTGTAAACACTGGAGGGTGCTTTTTTAACCAAAGATTTGGTCTGGCACTCTTTGATTTTGTACGTAGTATGATTCTGTCTTAAATAGGACTCTAAACTGTTCTACATTCAGAAAACAGCATAATAGTTGCATTTGCATGAAATGCTTTAAATGTGTGAAAGGTCCACCCATGCTCAAGAATGCTGAGGCGTTCCAAAGACAATAACAGCAATCAAAGCTTAATAGCCTTTTAATAAATACACGGGTGCCAACGACCACAGCAAATCCAAATGGAAATGGACAAGCTTATAATGGGTGCTGCAAACCAAACTGCTCAGATCAGCTCATCCTAAAAGCAGGCAGCATGCTCCTGGTGTCTCTGTCTGCAGATGACCTCCACTGATGCTAGAGAGTTTCAGTCTTCAACATGGACAAGATTTTCCGCTACTACTACTGTCACTATCGGTACCCTTACAATGGCACTGACTTGTCTGTTGTATTTGGTAAGTGCTATTTGTTGGGGTAGTTTCAAGTGACCAGTGCTTCAGGAGATAATTGACACTCCGAGTTCTACATGCAATGGTAATTTAATCACAGTTTTCAACACATTAAGATTACTTCAAATGGGAGCATTGATTGGTCCTGTGTTCATAAGTGCTTCTCTTTGGGGTAGTTTTAATGAGGAAATGTACTGCAGCTAAGGCTCCGCCTCTTTTCTATTTCTTGTTTTTTCCCCTTAGAATGAAAATTATTGCACCCATGTACTTCTCATCCCAACTTGTAGCTTTTCAATGCCAAAAGTACAGGGCAACATCTGGCCACTATTTGGCATGCTCCGCTGTACCCACTTTTTTCATTTCCTTGCCCTCTTGACTGCAAAGCAGCTGATGTTTGCTCTAACTTTAGCAGCTTTCTTTTCAACCAATGCAGAAAGTGCTATCAAGTTGGGGTAAATGTTTGCTGACTGACTCCCCTGTGTCCACCTGGTTTTTATTGAGTTGTGTTTCATTTGAAGGAGACCCTCTAGATGACTACAAAGAGAAGCATTTGTGATTCTATGTAATAATAAGTGCTTCTCTTTGGGGTAGTCTTGTTGGTGTTTGTTCATCATGGAATTCTCCCAATGCCAATACTACAGCAGCATCCCCTTTGTAAACACTAGAGGGTGCTGTTTTAACCAAAGTTTTGGTCTGGCACTCTTTGTTTTTGTATGTAGTATGATTCTGTCTTAATTAGGACTCTAAACTGTTCTACATTCAGAAAACCGCATAATAGCTTCATTTGCATGAAATGCTTTAAATGTGTGAAAGGTCCACCCATGCTCAGGAATGCTGAGGCGTTCCAAAGACAATAACAGCAATCAAAGCTTAATAGCCTTTCAATAAATACACGGGTGCCAACGACCACAGCGAATCCAAATGGAAATGGACAAGCTTATAATGGGTGCTGCAAACCAAACTGCTCAGATCAGCTCATCCTAAACGCAGGCAGCATGCTCCTGGTGTCTCTGTCTGCAGATGACCTCCACTGATGCTAGAGAGTTTCAGTCTTCAACATGGACAAGATTTTCCGCTACTACTACTGTCACTATCGGTACCCTTACAATGGCACTGACTTGTCTGTTGTATTTGGTAAGTGCTATTTGTTGGGGTAGTTTCAAGTGACCAGTGCTTCAGGAGATAATTGACACTCCGAGTTCTACATGCAATGGTAATTTAATCACAGTTTTCAACACATTAAGATTACTTCAAATGGGAGCATTGATTGGTCCTGTGTTCATAAGTGCTTCTCTTTGGGGTAGTTTTAATGAGGAAATGTACTGCAGCTAAGGCTCCACCTCGTTCCTATTTCTTGTTTTTTCCCCTTAGGTTGAAAATTATTGCACCCATGTACCTCTCATCCCAACTTGTAGCTTTTCAATGCCAAAAGTAAAGGGCAACATTTGGCCACTATTTGGCATGCTCCTCTGTACCCACTTTTTTCATTTCCTTGCCCTCTTGACTGCAAAGCAGCTGACATTTGCTCTAACTTTAGCAGCTTTCTTTTCAACCAATGCAGAAAGTGCTATCAAGTTGGGGTAAATGTTTGTTGACTGACTCCACTTTGTCCACCTGGTTATTATTGAGCTGTGTTTCATTTGAAGGACACCCTCTAGATGACTACAAGGAGAAGCATTTGTGATTCTGTGTAAGAATGAGTGCTTCTCTTTGGGGCAGTCTTGTTGGTGATTGTTCATCATGGAGTTCTCCCAATGCCATTACTACAGCAGCATCCCCTTTGTAAACACTGGAGGGTGCTGTTTTAACCAAAGATTTGGTCTGGCACTCTTTGATTTTGTACGTAGTATGATTCTGTCTTAAATAGGACTCTAAACTGTTCTACATTCAGAAAACAGCATAATAGTTGCATTTGCATGAAATGCTTTAAATGTGTGAAAGGTCCACCCATGCTCAGGAATGCTGAGGCGTTCCAAAGACAATAACACCAATCAAAGCTTAATAGCCTTTCAATAAATACACGGGTGCCAACGACCACAGCAAATCTAAATGGACATTGACAAGCTTATAATGGGTGCTGCAAACCAAGCTGCTCAGATCAGCTCATCCTGAAAGCAGGCAGCGTGCTCCTGGTGTCTCTGTCTGCAAATGACCTCCACTGATGCTACAGAGGTTCAGTCTTCAAAATGGACAAGATTTTCAACTACTACTACTGTCACTATCGGTACCCTTACAATAGCACTGACTTGTCTGTTGTATTTGGTAAGTGCTATTTGTTGGGGTAGTTTCAAGTGACCAGTGCTTCAGGAGATAATTGACTCTCCGAGTTCTACATGCAATGGTAATTTAATCACATTATTCAACACATTAAGATTACTTCAAATGGGAGCATTGAATGGTCCTGTGTTCATAAGTGCTTCTCTTTGGGGTAGTTTTAATGAGGAAATGTACTGCAGCTAAGGCTCCACCTCTTTTCTATTTCTTGTTTTTTCCCCTTAGAATGAAAATTATTGCACCCATGTACTTCTCATCCCAACTTGTAGCTTTTCAATGCCAAAAGTACAGGGCAACATCTGGCCACTATTTGGCATGCTCCGCTGTACCCACTTTTTTCATTTCCTTGCCCTCTTGACTGCAAAGCAGCTGATGTTTGCTCTAACTTTAGCAGCTTTCTTTTCAACCAATGCAGAAAGTGCTATCAAGTTGGGGTAAATGTTTGCTGACTGACTCCACTTTGTCCACCTGGTTATTATTGAGCTGTGTTTCATTTGAAGGACACCCTCTAGATGACTACAAAGAGAAGCATTTGTGATTCTGTGTAAGAATGAGTGCTTCTCTTTGGGGCAGTCTTGTTGGTGATTGTTCATCATGGAGTTCTCCCAATGCCATTACTACAGCAGCATCCCCTTTGTAAACACTAGAGGGTGCTGTTTTAACCAAAGTTTTGGTCTGGCACTCTTTGTTTTTGTATGTAGTATGATTCTGTCTTAATTAGGACTCTAAACTGTTCTACATTCAGAAAACCGCATAATAGCTTCATTTGCATGAAATGCTTTAAATGTGTGAAAGGTCCACCCATGCTCAGGAATGCTGAGGCGTTCCAAAGACAATAACAGCAATCAAAGCTTAATAGCCTTTCAATAAATACACGGGTGCCAACGACCACAGCGAATCCAAATGGAAATGGACAAGCTTATAATGGGTGCTGCAAACCAAACTGCTCAGATCAGCTCATCCTAAAAGCAGGCAGCATGCTCCTGGTGTCTCTGTCTGCAGATGACCTCCACTGATGCTAGAGAGTTTCAGTCTTCAACATGGACAAGATTTTCCGCTACTACTACTGTCACTATCGGTACCCTTACAATGGCACTGACTTGTCTGTTGTATTTGGTAAGTGCTATTTGTTGGGGTAGTTTCAAGTGACCAGTGCTTCAGGAGATAATTGACACTCCGAGTTCTACATGCAATGGTAATTTAATCACAGTTTTCAACACATTAAGATTACTTCAAATGGGAGCATTGATTGGTCCTGTGTTCATAAGTGCTTCTCTTTGGGGTAGTTTTAATGAGGAAATGTACTGCAGCTAAGGCTCCACCTCTTTTCTATTTCTTGTTTTTTCCCCTTAGAATGAAAATTATTGCACCCATGTACTTCTCATCCCAACTTGTAGCTTTTCAATGCCAAAAGTACAGGGCAACATCTGGCCACTATTTGGCATGCTCCGCTGTACCCACTTTTTTCATTTCCTTGCCCTCTTGACTGCAAAGCAGCTGATGTTTGCTCTAACTTTAGCAGCTTTCTTTTCAACCAATGCAGAGCTATCAAGTTGGGGTAAATGTTTGCTGACTGACTCCACTGTGTCCACCTGGTTATTATTGAGCTGTGTTTCATTGAAGGACACCCTCTAGATGACTACAAAGAGAAGCATTTGTGATTCTGTGTAAGAATGAGTGCTTCTCTTTGGGGCAGTCTTGTTGGTGTTTGTTCATCATGGAATTCTCCCAATGCCATTACTACAGCAGCATCCCCTTTGTAAACACTGGAGGGTGCTGTTTTAACCAAAGATTTGGTCTGGCACTCTTTGATTTTGTACGTAGTATGATTCTGTCTTAAATAGGACTCTAACCTGTTCTACATTCAGAAAACAGCATAATAGTTGCATTTGCATGAAATGCTTTAAATGTGTGAAAGGTCCACCCATGCTCAAGAATGCTGAGGCGTTCCAAAGATAATAACACAGCAATCAAAGCTTAATAGCCTTTCAATAAATACACAGGTGCCAACGACCACAGCAAATCCAAATGGACATGGACAAGCTTATAATGGGTGCTGCAAACCAAACTGCTCAGATCAGCTCATCCTGAAAGCAGGCAGCATGCTCCTGGTGTCTCTGTCTGCAAATGACCTCCACTGATGCTACAGAGGTTCAGTCTTCAAAATGGACAAGATTTTCAACTACTACTACTGTCACTATCGGTACCCTTACAATGGCACTGACATGTCTGTTGTATTTAGTAAGTGCTATTTGTTGGGGTAGTTTCAAATGACCAGTGCTTCAGGAGATAATTGACTCTCCGAGTTCTACATGCAATGGTAATTTAATCACATTATTCAACACATTAAGATTACTTCAAATGGGAGCATTGAATGGTCCTGTGTTCATAAGTGCTTCTCTTTGGGGTAGTTTTAATGAGGAAATGTACTGCAGCTAAGGCTCCACCTCTTTTCTATTTCTTGTTTTTTCCCCTTAGAATGAAAATTATTGCACCCACGTACTTCTCATCCCAACTTGTAGCTTTTCAATGCCAAAAGTACAGGGCAACATCTGGCCACTATTTGGCATGCTCCGCTGTACCCACTTTTTTCATTTCCTTGCCCTCTTGACTGCAAAGCAGCTGATGTTTGCTCTAACTTTAGCAGCTTTCTTTTCAACCAATGCAGAAAGTGCTATCAAGTTGGGGTAAATGTTTGCTGACTGACTCCCCTGTGTCCACCTGGTTTTTATTGAGTTGTGTTTCATTTGAAGGAGACCCTCTAGATGACTACAAAGAGAAGCATTTGTGATTCTATGTAATAATAAGTGCTTCTTTTTGGGGTAGTCTTGTTGGTGTTTGTTCATCATGGAATTCTCCCAATGCCAATACTACAGCAGCATCCCCTTTGTAAACACTAGAGGGTGCTGTTTTAACCAAAGTTTTGGTCTGGCACTCTTTGTTTTTGTATGTAGTATGATTCTGTCTTAATTAGGACTCTAAACTGTTCTACATTCAGAAAACCGCATAATAGCTTCATTTGCATGAAATGCTTTAAATGTGTGAAAGGTCCACCCATGCTCAAGAATGCTGAGGCGTTCCAAAGACAATAACAGCAATCAAAGCTTAATAGCCTTTTAATAAATACACGGGTGCCAACGACCACAGCAAATCCAAATGGAAATGGACAAGCTTATAATGGGTGCTGCAAACCAAACTGCTCAGATCAGCTCATCCTGAAAGCAGGCAGCATGCTCCTGGTGTCTCTGTCTGCAAATGACCTCCACTGATGCTAGAGAGTTTCAGTCTTCAACATAGACAAGATTTTCCGCTACTACTACTGTCACTATCGGTACCCTTACAATGGCACTGACTTGTCTGTTGTATTTGGTAAGTGCTATTTGTTGGGGTAGTTTCAAGTGACCAGTGCTTCAGGAGATAATTGACACTCCGAGTTCTACATGCAATGGTAATTTAATCACAGTTTTCAACACATTAAGATTACTTCAAATGGGAGCATTGATTGGTCCTGTGTTCATAAGTGCTTCTCTTTGGGGTAGTTTTAATGAGGAAATGTACTGCAGCTAAGGCTCCACCTCATTCCTATTTCTTGTTTTTTCCCCTTAGGTTGAAAATTATTGCACCCATGTACCTCTAATCCCAACTTGTAGCTTTTCAATGCCAAAAGTACAGGGCAACATTTGGCCACTATTTGGCATGCTCCTCTGTACCCACTTTTTTCATTTCCTTGACCTCTTGACTGCAAAGCAGCTGATCTTTGCTCTAACTTTAGCAGCTTTCTTTTCAACCAATGCAGAAAGTGCTATCAAGTTGGGGTAAATGTTTGCTGACTGACTCCACTGTGTCCACCTGGTTATTATTGAGCTGTGTTTCATTTGAAGGACACCCTCTAGATGACTACAAAGAGAAGCATTTGTGATTCTGTGTAAGAATGAGTGCTTCTCTTTGGGGCAGTCTTGTTGGTTATTGTTCATCATGGAGTTCTCCCAATGCCATTACTACAGCAGCATCCCCTTTGTAAACACTAGAGGGTGCTGTTTTAACCAAAGTTTTGGTCTGGCACTCTTTGTTTTTGTATGTAGTATGATTCTGTCTTAATTAGGACTCTAAACTGTTCTACATTCAGAAAACCGCATAATAGCTTCATTTGCATGAAATGCTTTAAATGTGTGAAAGGTCCACCCATGCTCAGGAATGCTGAGGCGTTCCAAAGACAATAACAGCAATCAAAGCTTAATAGCCTTTCAATAAATACACGGGTGCCAACGACCACAGCGAATCCAAATGGAAATGGACAAGCTTATAATGGGTGCTGCAAACCAAACTGCTCAGATCAGCTCATCCTGAAAGCAGGCAGCATGCTCCTGGTGTCTCTGTCTGCAAATGACCTCCACTGATGCTACAGAGGTTCAGTCTTCAAAATGGACAAGATTTTCAACTACTACTACTGTCACTATCGGTACCCTTACAATGGCACTGACTTGTCTGTTGTATTTGGTAAGTGCTATTTGTTGGGGTAGTTTCAAGTGACCAGTGCTTCAGGAGATAAATGACACTCCGAGTTCTACATGCAATGGTAATTTAATCACAGTATTCAACACATTAAAATTACTTCAAATGGGAGCATTGATTGGTCCTGTGTTCATAAGTGCTTCTCTTTGGGGTAGTTTTAATGAGGAAATGTACTGCAGCTAAGGCTCCACTTCTTTTCTATTTCTTGTTTTTTCCCCTTAGGATGAAAATTATTGCACCCATGTACTTCTCATCCCAACTTGTAGCTTTTCAATGCCAAAAGTACAGGGCAACATTTGGCCACTATTTGGCATGCTCCTCTGTACCCACTTTTTTCATTTCCTTGCCCTCTTGACTGCAAAGCAGCTGATGTTTGCTCTAACTTTAGCAGCTTTCTTTTCAACCAGTGCAGAAAGTGCTATCAAGTTGGGGTAAATGTTTGCTGACTGACTCCACTGTGTCCACCTGGTTTTTATTGAGTTGTGTTTCATGTGAAGGAGACCCTCTAGATGACTACAAAGAGAAGCATTTGTGATTCTATGTAATAATAAGTGCTTCTCTTTGGGGCAGTCTTGTTGGTGATTGTTCATCATGGAGTTCTCCCAATGCCATTACTACAGCAGCATCCCCTTTGTAAACACTGGAGGGTGCTGTTTTAACCAAAGATTTGGTCTGGCACTCTTTGATTTTGTACGTAGTATGATTCTGTCTTAAATAGGACTCTAAACTGTTCTACATTCAGAAAACAGCATAATAGCTTCATTTGCATGAAATGCTTTAAATGTGTGAAAGGTCCACCCATGCTCAGGAATGCTGAGGCGTTCCAAAGACAATAACAGCAATCAAAGCTTAATAGCCTTTCAATAAATA
The DNA here is from genome assembly GCA_039654775.1 of Spinibarbus caldwelli. Classification (NCBI taxonomy): domain Eukaryota; kingdom Metazoa; phylum Chordata; class Actinopteri; order Cypriniformes; family Cyprinidae; genus Spinibarbus; species Spinibarbus caldwelli. The sequence continues at coordinate 23,085,585 of CM077229.1, forward strand.
CACGGGTGCCAACGACCACAGCGAATCCAAATGGAAATGGACAAGCTTATAATGGGTGCTGCAAACCAAACTGCTCAGATCAGCTCATCCTAAAAGCAGGCAGCATGCTCCTGGTGTCTCTGTCTGCAGATGACCTCCACTGATGCTAGAGAGTTTCAGTCTTCAACATGGACAAGATTTTCAACTACTACTACTGTCACTATCGGTACCCTTACAATGGCACTGACTTTTCTGTTGTATTTAGTAAGTGCTATTTGTTGGGGTAGTTTCAAGTGACCAGTGCTTCAGGAGATAATTGACTCTCCGAGTTCTACATGCAATGGTAATTTAATCACATTATTCAACACATTAAGATTACTTCAAATGGGAGCATTGAATGGTCCTGTGTTCATAAGTGCTTCTCTTTGGGGTAGTTTTAATGAGGAAATGTACTGCAGCTAAGGCTCCACCTCTTTTCTATTTCTTGTTTTTTCCCCTTAGAATGAAAATTATTGCACCCATGTACTTCTCATCCCAACTTGTAGCTTTTCAATGCCAAAAGTACAGGGCAACATCTGGCCACTATTTGGCATGCTCCGCTGTACCCACTTTTTTCATTTCCTTGCCCTCTTGACTGCAAAGCAGCTGATGTTTGCTCTAACTTTAGCAGCTTTCTTTTCAACCAATGCAGAGCTATCAAGTTGGGGTAAATGTTTGCTGACTGACTCCACTGTGTCCACCTGGTTATTATTGAGCTGTGTTTCATTGAAGGACACCCTCTAGATGACTACAAAGAGAAGCATTTGTGATTCTGTGTAAGAATGAGTGCTTCTCTTTGGGGCAGTCTTGTTGGTGTTTGTTCATCATGGAATTCTCCCAATGCCATTACTACAGCAGCATCCCCTTTGTAAACACTGGAGGGTGCTGTTTTAACCAAAGATTTGGTCTGGCACTCTTTGATTTTGTACGTAGTATGATTCTGTCTTAAATAGGACTCTAACCTGTTCTACATTCAGAAAACAGCATAATAGTTGCATTTGCATGAAATGCTTTAAATGTGTGAAAGGTCCACCCATGCTCAAGAATGCTGAGGCGTTCCAAAGATAATAACACAGCAATCAAAGCTTAATAGCCTTTCAATAAATACACAGGTGCCAACGACCACAGCAAATCCAAATGGACATGGACAAGCTTATAATGGGTGCTGCAAACCAAACTGCTCAGATCAGCTCATCCTGAAAGCAGGCAGCATGCTCCTGGTGTCTCTGTCTGCAAATGACCTCCACTGATGCTACAGAGGTTCAGTCTTCAAAATGGACAAGATTTTCAACTACTACTACTGTCACTATCGGTACCCTTACAATGGCACTGACTTGTCTGTTGTATTTAGTAAGTGCTATTTGTTGGGGTAGTTTCAAATGACCAGTGCTTCAGGAGATAATTGACTCTCCGAGTTCTACATGCAATGGTAATTTAATCACATTATTCAACACATTAAGATTACTTCAAATGGGAGCATTGAATGGTCCTGTGTTCATAAGTGCTTCTCTTTGGGGTAGTTTTAATGAGGAAATGTACTGCAGCTAAGGCTCCACCTCTTTTCTATTTCTTGTTTTTTCCCCTTAGAATGAAAATTATTGCACCCATGTACTTCTCATCCCAACTTGTAGCTTTTCAATGCCAAAAGTACACGGCAACATCTGGCCACTATTTGGCATGCTCCGCTGTACCCACTTTTTTCATTTCCTTGCCCTCTTGACTGCAAAGCAGCTGATGTTTGCTCTAACTTTAGCAGCTTTCTTTTCAACCAATGCAGAAAGTGCTATCAAGTTGGGGTAAATGTTTGCTGACTGACTCCCCTGTGTCCACCTGGTTTTTATTGAGTTGTGTTTCATTTGAAGGAGACCCTCTAGATGACTACAAAGAGAAGCATTTGTGATTCTATGTAATAATAAGTGCTTCTTTTTGGGGTAGTCTTGTTGGTGTTTGTTCATCATGGAATTCTCCCAATGCCAATACTACAGCAGCATCCCCTTTGTAAACACTAGAGGGTGCTGTTTTAACCAAAGTTTTGGTCTGGCACTCTTTGTTTTTGTATGTAGTATGATTCTGTCTTAATTAGGACTCTAAACTGTTCTACATTCAGAAAACCGCATAATAGCTTCATTTGCATGAAATGCTTTAAATGTGTGAAAGGTCCACCCATGCTCAAGAATGCTGAGGCGTTCCAAAGACAATAACAGCAATCAAAGCTTAATAGCCTTTTAATAAATACACGGGTGCCAACGACCACAGCAAATCCAAATGGAAATGGACAAGCTTATAATGGGTGCTGCAAACCAAACTGCTCAGATCAGCTCATCCTGAAAGCAGGCAGCATGCTCCTGGTGTCTCTGTCTGCAAATGACCTCCACTGATGCTAGAGAGTTTCAGTCTTCAACATAGACAAGATTTTCCGCTACTACTACTGTCACTATCGGTACCCTTACAATGGCACTGACTTGTCTGTTGTATTTGGTAAGTGCTATTTGTTGGGGTAGTTTCAAGTGACCAGTGCTTCAGGAGATAATTGACACTCCGAGTTCTACATGCAATGGTAATTTAATCACAGTTTTCAACACATTAAGATTACTTCAAATGGGAGCATTGATTGGTCCTGTGTTCATAAGTGCTTCTCTTTGGGGTAGTTTTAATGAGGAAATGTACTGCAGCTAAGGCTCCACCTCATTCCTATTTCTTGTTTTTTCCCCTTAGGATGAAAATTATTGCACCCATGTACTTCTCATCCCAACTTGTAGCTTTTCAATGCCAAAAGTACAGGGCAACATCTGGCCACTATTTGGCATGCTCCGCTGTACCCACTTTTTTCATTTCCTTGCCCTCTTGACTGCAAAGCAGCTGATGTTTGCTCTAACTTTAGCAGCTTTCTTTTCAACCAATGCAGAGCTATCAAGTTGGGGTAAATGTTTGCTGACTGACTCCACTGTGTCCACCTGGTTATTATTGAGCTGTGTTTCATTGAAGGACACCCTCTAGATGACTACAAAGAGAAGCATTTGTGATTCTGTGTAAGAATGAGTGCTTCTCTTTGGGGCAGTCTTGTTGGTGTTTGTTCATCATGGAATTCTCCCAATGCCATTACTACAGCAGCATCCCCTTTGTAAACACTGGAGGGTGCTGTTTTAACCAAAGATTTGGTCTGGCACTCTTTGATTTTGTACGTAGTATGATTCTGTCTTAAATAGGACTCTAACCTGTTCTACATTCAGAAAACAGCATAATAGTTGCATTTGCATGAAATGCTTTAAATGTGTGAAAGGTCCACCCATGCTCAAGAATGCTGAGGCGTTCCAAAGATAATAACACAGCAATCAAAGCTTAATAGCCTTTCAATAAATACACAGGTGCCAACGACCACAGCAAATCCAAATGGACATGGACAAGCTTATAATGGGTGCTGCAAACCAAACTGCTCAGATCAGCTCATCCTGAAAGCAGGCAGCATGCTCCTGGTGTCTCTGTCTGCAAATGACCTCCACTGATGCTACAGAGGTTCAGTCTTCAAAATGGACAAGATTTTCAACTACTACTACTGTCACTATCGGTACCCTTACAATGGCACTGACTTGTCTGTTGTATTTAGTAAGTGCTATTTGTTGGGGTAGTTTCAAATGACCAGTGCTTCAGGAGATAATTGACTCTCCGAGTTCTACATGCAATGGTAATTTAATCACATTATTCAACACATTAAGATTACTTCAAATGGGAGCATTGAATGGTCCTGTGTTCATAAGTGCTTCTCTTTGGGGTAGTTTTAATGAGGAAATGTACTGCAGCTAAGGCTCCACCTCTTTTCTATTTCTTGTTTTTTCCCCTTAGAATGAAAATTATTGCACCCATGTACTTCTCATCCCAACTTGTAGCTTTTCAATGCCAAAAGTACACGGCAACATCTGGCCACTATTTGGCATGCTCCGCTGTACCCACTTTTTTCATTTCCTTGCCCTCTTGACTGCAAAGCAGCTGATGTTTGCTCTAACTTTAGCAGCTTTCTTTTCAACCAATGCAGAAAGTGCTATCAAGTTGGGGTAAATGTTTGCTGACTGACTCCCCTGTGTCCACCTGGTTTTTATTGAGTTGTGTTTCATTTGAAGGAGACCCTCTAGATGACTACAAAGAGAAGCATTTGTGATTCTATGTAATAATAAGTGCTTCTTTTTGGGGTAGTCTTGTTGGTGTTTGTTCATCATGGAATTCTCCCAATGCCAATACTACAGCAGCATCCCCTTTGTAAACACTAGAGGGTGCTGTTTTAACCAAAGTTTTGGTCTGGCACTCTTTGTTTTTGTATGTAGTATGATTCTGTCTTAATTAGGACTCTAAACTGTTCTACATTCAGAAAACCGCATAATAGCTTCATTTGCATGAAATGCTTTAAATGTGTGAAAGGTCCACCCATGCTCAAGAATGCTGAGGCGTTCCAAAGACAATAACAGCAATCAAAGCTTAATAGCCTTTTAATAAATACACGGGTGCCAACGACCACAGCAAATCCAAATGGAAATGGACAAGCTTATAATGGGTGCTGCAAACCAAACTGCTCAGATCAGCTCATCCTGAAAGCAGGCAGCATGCTCCTGGTGTCTCTGTCTGCAAATGACCTCCACTGATGCTAGAGAGTTTCAGTCTTCAACATAGACAAGATTTTCCGCTACTACTACTGTCACTATCGGTACCCTTACAATGGCACTGACTTGTCTGTTGTATTTGGTAAGTGCTATTTGTTGGGGTAGTTTCAAGTGACCAGTGCTTCAGGAGATAATTGACACTCCGAGTTCTACATGCAATGGTAATTTAATCACAGTTTTCAACACATTAAGATTACTTCAAATGGGAGCATTGATTGGTCCTGTGTTCATAAGTGCTTCTCTTTGGGGTAGTTTTAATGAGGAAATGTACTGCAGCTAAGGCTCCACCTCATTCCTATTTCTTGTTTTTTCCCCTTAGGATGAAAATTATTGCACCCATGTACTTCTCATCCCAACTTGTAGCTTTTCAATGCCAAAAGTACAGGGCAACATTTGGCCACTATTTGGCATGCTCCTCTGTACCCACTTTTTTCATTTCCTTGCCCTCTTGACTGCAAAGCAGCTGATGTTTGCTCTAACTTTAGCAGCTTTCTTTTCAACCAGTGCAGAAAGTGCTATCAAGTTGGGGTAAATGTTTGCTGACTGACTCCACTGTGTCCACCTGGTTTTTATTGAGTTGTGTTTCATGTGAAGGAGACCCTCTAGATGACTACAAAGAGAAGCATTTGTGATTCTGTGTAAGAATGAGTGCTTCTCTTTGGGGCAGTCTTGTTGGTGTTTGTTCATCATGGAATTCTCCCAATGCCATTACTACAGCAGCATCCCCTTTGTAAACACTGGAGGGTGCTGTTTTAACCAAAGATTTGGTCTGGCACTCTTTGATTTTGTACGTAGTATGATTCTGTCTTAAATAGGACTCTAACCTGTTCTACATTCAGAAAACAGCATAATAGTTGCATTTGCATGAAATGCTTTAAATGTGTGAAAGGTCCACCCATGCTCAAGAATGCTGAGGCGTTCCAAAGATAATAACACAGCAATCAAAGCTTAATAGCCTTTCAATAAATACACAGGTGCCAACGACCACAGCAAATCCAAATGGACATGGACAAGCTTATAATGGGTGCTGCAAACCAAACTGCTCAGATCAGCTCATCCTGAAAGCAGGCAGCATGCTCCTGGTGTCTCTGTCTGCAAATGACCTCCACTGATGCTACAGAGGTTCAGTCTTCAAAATGGACAAGATTTTCAACTACTACTACTGTCACTATCGGTACCCTTACAATGGCACTGACTTGTCTGTTGTATTTAGTAAGTGCTATTTGTTGGGGTAGTTTCAAATGACCAGTGCTTCAGGAGATAATTGACTCTCCGAGTTCTACATGCAATGGTAATTTAATCACATTATTCAACACATTAAGATTACTTCAAATGGGAGCATTGAATGGTCCTGTGTTCATAAGTGCTTCTCTTTGGGGTAGTTTTAATGAGGAAATGTACTGCAGCTAAGGCTCCACCTCTTTTCTATTTCTTGTTTTTTCCCCTTAGAATGAAAATTATTGCACCCACGTACTTCTCATCCCAACTTGTAGCTTTTCAATGCCAAAAGTACAGGGCAACATCTGGCCACTATTTGGCATGCTCCGCTGTACCCACTTTTTTCATTTCCTTGCCCTCTTGACTGCAAAGCAGCTGATGTTTGCTCTAACTTTAGCAGCTTTCTTTTCAACCAATGCAGAAAGTGCTATCAAGTTGGGGTAAATGTTTGCTGACTGACTCCCCTGTGTCCACCTGGTTTTTATTGAGTTGTGTTTCATTTGAAGGAGACCCTCTAGATGACTACAAAGAGAAGCATTTGTGATTCTATGTAATAATAAGTGCTTCTTTTTGGGGTAGTCTTGTTGGTGTTTGTTCATCATGGAATTCTCCCAATGCCAATACTACAGCAGCATCCCCTTTGTAAACACTAGAGGGTGCTGTTTTAACCAAAGTTTTGGTCTGGCACTCTTTGTTTTTGTATGTAGTATGATTCTGTCTTAATTAGGACTCTAAACTGTTCTACATTCAGAAAACCGCATAATAGCTTCATTTGCATGAAATGCTTTAAATGTGTGAAAGGTCCACCCATGCTCAAGAATGCTGAGGCGTTCCAAAGACAATAACAGCAATCAAAGCTTAATAGCCTTTTAATAAATACACGGGTGCCAACGACCACAGCAAATCCAAATGGAAATGGACAAGCTTATAATGGGTGCTGCAAACCAAACTGCTCAGATCAGCTCATCCTGAAAGCAGGCAGCATGCTCCTGGTGTCTCTGTCTGCAAATGACCTCCACTGATGCTAGAGAGTTTCAGTCTTCAACATAGACAAGATTTTCCGCTACTACTACTGTCACTATCGGTACCCTTACAATGGCACTGACTTGTCTGTTGTATTTGGTAAGTGCTATTTGTTGGGGTAGTTTCAAGTGACCAGTGCTTCAGGAGATAATTGACACTCCGAGTTCTACATGCAATGGTAATTTAATCACAGTTTTCAACACATTAAGATTACTTCAAATGGGAGCATTGATTGGTCCTGTGTTCATAAGTGCTTCTCTTTGGGGTAGTTTTAATGAGGAAATGTACTGCAGCTAAGGCTCCACCTCATTCCTATTTCTTGTTTTTTCCCCTTAGGTTGAAAATTATTGCACCCATGTACCTCTAATCCCAACTTGTAGCTTTTCAATGCCAAAAGTACAGGGCAACATTTGGCCACTATTTGGCATGCTCCTCTGTACCCACTTTTTTCATTTCCTTGACCTCTTGACTGCAAAGCAGCTGATCTTTGCTCTAACTTTAGCAGCTTTCTTTTCAACCAATGCAGAAAGTGCTATCAAGTTGGGGTAAATGTTTGCTGACTGACTCCACTGTGTCCACCTGGTTATTATTGAGCTGTGTTTCATTTGAAGGACACCCTCTAGATGACTACAAAGAGAAGCATTTGTGATTCTGTGTAAGAATGAGTGCTTCTCTTTGGGGCAGTCTTGTTGGTTATTGTTCATCATGGAGTTCTCCCAATGCCATTACTACAGCAGCATCCCCTTTGTAAACACTAGAGGGTGCTGTTTTAACCAAAGTTTTGGTCTGGCACTCTTTGTTTTTGTATGTAGTATGATTCTGTCTTAATTAGGACTCTAAACTGTTCTACATTCAGAAAACCGCATAATAGCTTCATTTGCATGAAATGCTTTAAATGTGTGAAAGGTCCACCCATGCTCAGGAATGCTGAGGCGTTCCAAAGACAATAACAGCAATCAAAGCTTAATAGCCTTTCAATAAATACACGGGTGCCAACGACCACAGCGAATCCAAATGGAAATGGACAAGCTTATAATGGGTGCTGCAAACCAAACTGCTCAGATCAGCTCATCCTGAAAGCAGGCAGCATGCTCCTGGTGTCTCTGTCTGCAAATGACCTCCACTGATGCTACAGAGGTTCAGTCTTCAAAATGGACAAGATTTTCAACTACTACTACTGTCACTATCGGTACCCTTACAATGGCACTGACTTGTCTGTTGTATTTGGTAAGTGCTATTTGTTGGGGTAGTTTCAAGTGACCAGTGCTTCAGGAGATAAATGACACTCCGAGTTCTACATGCAATGGTAATTTAATCACAGTATTCAACACATTAAAATTACTTCAAATGGGAGCATTGATTGGTCCTGTGTTCATAAGTGCTTCTCTTTGGGGTAGTTTTAATGAGGAAATGTACTGCAGCTAAGGCTCCACTTCTTTTCTATTTCTTGTTTTTTCCCCTTAGGATGAAAATTATTGCACCCATGTACTTCTCATCCCAACTTGTAGCTTTTCAATGCCAAAAGTACAGGGCAACATTTGGCCACTATTTGGCATGCTCCTCTGTACCCACTTTTTTCATTTCCTTGCCCTCTTGACTGCAAAGCAGCTGATGTTTGCTCTAACTTTAGCAGCTTTCTTTTCAACCAGTGCAGAAAGTGCTATCAAGTTGGGGTAAATGTTTGCTGACTGACTCCACTGTGTCCACCTGGTTTTTATTGAGTTGTGTTTCATGTGAAGGAGACCCTCTAGATGACTACAAAGAGAAGCATTTGTGATTCTATGTAATAATAAGTGCTTCTCTTTGGGGCAGTCTTGTTGGTGATTGTTCATCATGGAGTTCTCCCAATGCCATTACTACAGCAGCATCCCCTTTGTAAACACTGGAGGGTGCTGTTTTAACCAAAGATTTGGTCTGGCACTCTTTGATTTTGTACGTAGTATGATTCTGTCTTAAATAGGACTCTAAACTGTTCTACATTCAGAAAACAGCATAATAGCTTCATTTGCATGAAATGCTTTAAATGTGTGAAAGGTCCACCCATGCTCAGGAATGCTGAGGCGTTCCAAAGACAATAACAGCAATCAAAGCTTAATAGCCTTTCAATAAATACACGGGTGCCAACGACCACAGCGAATCCAAATGGAAATGGACAAGCTTATAATGGGTGCTGCAAACCAAACTGCTCAGATCAGCTCATCCTAAAAGCAGGCAGCATGCTCCTGGTGTCTCTGTCTGCAGATGACCTCCACTGATGCTAGAGAGTTTCAGTCTTCAACATGGACAAGATTTTCAACTACTACTACTGTCACTATCGGTACCCTTACAATGGCACTGACTTGTCTGTTGTATTTAGTAAGTGCTATTTGTTGGGGTAGTTTCAAGTGACCAGTGCTTCAGGAGATAATTGACTCTCCGAGTTCTACATGCAATGGTAATTTAATCACATTATTCAACACATTAAGATTACTTCAAATGGGAGCATTGAATGGTCCTGTGTTCATAAGTGCTTCTCTTTGGGGTAGTTTTAATGAGGAAATGTACTGCAGCTAAGGCTCCACCTCTTTTCTATTTCTTGTTTTTTCCCCTTAGAATGAAAATTATTGCACCCATGTACTTCTCATCCCAACTTGTAGCTTTTCAATGCCAAAAGTACAGGGCAACATCTGGCCACTATTTGGCATGCTCCGCTGTACCCACTTTTTTCATTTCCTTGCCCTCTTGACTGCAAAGCAGCTGATGTTTGCTCTAACTTTAGCAGCTTTCTTTTCAACCAATGCAGAGCTATCAAGTTGGGGTAAATGTTTGCTGACTGACTCCACTGTGTCCACCTGGTTATTATTGAGCTGTGTTTCATTGAAGGACACCCTCTAGATGACTACAAAGAGAAGCATTTGTGATTCTGTGTAAGAATGAGTGCTTCTCTTTGGGGCAGTCTTGTTGGTGTTTGTTCATCATGGAATTCTCCCAATGCCATTACTACAGCAGCATCCCCTTTGTAAACACTGGAGGGTGCTGTTTTAACCAAAGATTTGGTCTGGCACTCTTTGATTTTGTACGTAGTATGATTCTGTCTTAAATAGGACTCTAACCTGTTCTACATTCAGAAAACAGCATAATAGTTGCATTTGCATGAAATGCTTTAAATGTGTGAAAGGTCCACCCATGCTCAAGAATGCTGAGGCGTTCCAAAGATAATAACACAGCAATCAAAGCTTAATAGCCTTTCAATAAATACACAGGTGCCAACGACCACAGCAAATCCAAATGGACATGGACAAGCTTATAATGGGTGCTGCAAACCAAACTGCTCAGATCAGCTCATCCTGAAAGCAGGCAGCATGCTCCTGGTGTCTCTGTCTGCAAATGACCTCCACTGATGCTACAGAGGTTCAGTCTTCAAAATGGACAAGATTTTCAACTACTACTACTGTCACTATCGGTACCCTTACAATGGCACTGACTTGTCTGTTGTATTTAGTAAGTGCTATTTGTTGGGGTAGTTTCAAATGACCAGTGCTTCAGGAGATAATTGACTCTCCGAGTTCTACATGCAATGGTAATTTAATCACATTATTCAACACATTAAGATTACTTCAAATGGGAGCATTGAATGGTCCTGTGTTCATAAGTGCTTCTCTTTGGGGTAGTTTTAATGAGGAAATGTACTGCAGCTAAGGCTCCACCTCTTTTCTATTTCTTGTTTTTTCCCCTTAGAATGAAAATTATTGCACCCATGTACTTCTCATCCCAACTTGTAGCTTTTCAATGCCAAAAGTACACGGCAACATCTGGCCACTATTTGGCATGCTCCGCTGTACCCACTTTTTTCATTTCCTTGCCCTCTTGACTGCAAAGCAGCTGATGTTTGCTCTAACTTTAGCAGCTTTCTTTTCAACCAATGCAGAAAGTGCTATCAAGTTGGGGTAAATGTTTGCTGACTGACTCCCCTGTGTCCACCTGGTTTTTATTGAGTTGTGTTTCATTTGAAGGAGACCCTCTAGATGACTACAAAGAGAAGCATTTGTGATTCTATGTAATAATAAGTGCTTCTTTTTGGGGTAGTCTTGTTGGTGTTTGTTCATCATGGAATTCTCCCAATGCCAATACTACAGCAGCATCCCCTTTGTAAACACTAGAGGGTGCTGTTTTAACCAAAGTTTTGGTCTGGCACTCTTTGTTTTTGTATGTAGTATGATTCTGTCTTAATTAGGACTCTAAACTGTTCTACATTCAGAAAACCGCATAATAGCTTCATTTGCATGAAATGCTTTAAATGTGTGAAAGGTCCACCCATGCTCAAGAATGCTGAGGCGTTCCAAAGACAATAACAGCAATCAAAGCTTAATAGCCTTTTAATAAATACACGGGTGCCAACGACCACAGCAAATCCAAATGGAAATGGACAAGCTTATAATGGGTGCTGCAAACCAAACTGCTCAGATCAGCTCATCCTGAAAGCAGGCAGCATGCTCCTGGTGTCTCTGTCTGCAAATGACCTCCACTGATGCTAGAGAGTTTCAGTCTTCAACATAGACAAGATTTTCCGCTACTACTACTGTCACTATCGGTACCCTTACAATGGCACTGACTTGTCTGTTGTATTTGGTAAGTGCTATTTGTTGGGGTAGTTTCAAGTGACCAGTGCTTCAGGAGATAATTGACACTCCGAGTTCTACATGCAATGGTAATTTAATCACAGTTTTCAACACATTAAGATTACTTCAAATGGGAGCATTGATTGGTCCTGTGTTCATAAGTGCTTCTCTTTGGGGTAGTTTTAATGAGGAAATGTACTGCAGCTAAGGCTCCACCTCATTCCTATTTCTTGTTTTTTCCCCTTAGGATGAAAATTATTGCACCCATGTACTTCTCATCCCAACTTGTAGCTTTTCAATGCCAAAAGTACAGGGCAACATTTGGCCACTATTTGGCATGCTCCTCTGTACCCACTTTTTTCATTTCCTTGCCCTCTTGACTGCAAAGCAGCTGATGTTTGCTCTAACTTTAGCAGCTTTCTTTTCAACCAGTGCAGAAAGTGCTATCAAGTTGGGGTAAATGTTTGCTGACTGACTCCACTGTGTCCACCTGGTTTTTATTGAGTTGTGTTTCATGTGAAGGAGACCCTCTAGATGACTACAAAGAGAAGCATTTGTGATTCTGTGTAAGAATGAGTGTTTCTCTTTGGGGCAGTCTTGTTGGTGATTGTTCATCATGGAGTTCTCCCAATGCCATTACTACAGCAGCATCCCCTTTGTAAACACTGGAGGGTGCTGTTTTAACCAAAGATTTGGTCTGGCACTCTTTGATTTTGTACGTAGTATGATTCTGTCTTAAATAGGACTCTAAACTGTTCTACATTCAGAAAACAGCATAATAGTTGCATTTGCATGAAATGCTTTAAATGTGTGAAAGGTCCACCCATGCTCAAGAATGCTGAGGCGTTCCAAAGATAATAACACAGCAATCAAAGCTTAATAGCCTTTCAATAAATACACAGGTGCCAACGACCACAGCAAATCCAAATGGACATGGACAAGCTTATAATGGGTGCTGCAAACCAAACTGCTCAGATCAGCTCATCCTGAAAGCAGGCAGCATGCTCCTGGTGTCTCTGTCTGCAAATGACCTCCACTGATGCTACAGAGGTTCAGTCTTCAAAATGGACAAGATTTTCAACTACTACTACTGTCACTATCGGTACCCTTACAATGGCACTGACTTGTCTGTTGTATTTAGTAAGTGCTATTTGTTGGGGTAGTTTCAAGTGACCAGTGCTTCAGGAGATAATTGACTCTCCGAGTTCTACATGCAATGGTAATTTAATCACATTATTCAACACATTAAGATTACTTCAAATGGGAGCATTGAATGGTCCTGTGTTCATAAGTGCTTCTCTTTGGGGTAGTTTTAATGAGGAAATGTACTGCAGCTAAGGCTCCACCTCTTTTCTTTTTCTTGTTTTTTCCCCTTAGAATGAAAATTATTGCACCCATGTACTTCTCATCCCAACTTGTAGCGTTTCAATGCCAAAAGTACAGGGCAACATCTGGCCACTATTTGGCATGCTCCGCTGTACCCACTTTTTTCATTTCCTTGCCCTCTTGACTGCAAAGCAGCTGATGTTTGCTCTAACTTTAGCAGCTTTCTTTTCAACCAATGCAGAAAGTGCTATCAAGTTGGGGTAAATGTTTGCTGACTGACTCCCCTGTGTCCACCTGGTTTTTATTGAGTTGTGTTTCATTTGAAGGAGACCCTCTAGATGACTACAAAGAGAAGCATTTGTGATTCTATGTAATAATAAGTGCTTCTCTTTGGGGTAGTCTTGTTGGTGTTTGTTCATCATGGAATTCTCCCAATGCCATTACTACAGCAGCATCCCCTTTGTAAACACTAGAGGGTGCTGTTTTAACCAAAGTTTTGGTCTGGCACTCTTTGTTTTTGTATGTAGTATGATTCTGTCTTAATTAGGACTCTAAACTGTTCTACATTCAGAAAACCGCATAATAGCTTCATTTGCATGAAATGCTTTAAATGTGTGAAAGGTCCACCCATGCTCAGGAATGCTGAGGCGTTCCAAAGACAATAACAGCAATCAAAGCTTAATAGCCTTTCAATAAATACACGGGTGCCAACGACCACAGCAAATCCAAATGGAAATGGACAAGCTTATAATGGGTGCTGCAAACCAAGCTGCTCAGATCAGCTCATCCTGAAAGCAGGCTGCGTGCTCCTGGTGTCTCTGTCTGCAAATGACCTCCACTGATGCTACAGAGGTTCAGTCTTCAAAATGGACAAGATTTTCAACTACTACTACTGTCACTATCGGTACCCTTACAATGGCACTGACTTGTCTGTTGTATTTAGTAAGTGCTATTTGTTGGGGTAGTTTCAAGTGACCAGTGCTTCAGGAGATAATTGACTCTCCGAGTTCTACATGCAATGGTAATTTAATCACATTATTCAACACATTAAGATTACTTCAAATGGGAGCATTGAATGGTCCTGTGTTCATAAGTGCTTCTCTTTGGGGTAGTTTTAATGAGGAAATGTACTGCAGCTAAGGCTCCACCTCTTTTCTTTTTCTTGTTTTTTCCCCTTAGAATGAAAATTATTGCACCCATGTACTTCTCATCCCAACTTGTAGCGTTTCAATGCCAAAAGTACAGGGCAACATCTGGCCACTATTTGGCATGCTCCGCTGTACCCACTTTTTTCATTTCCTTGCCCTCTTGACTGCAAAGCAGCTGATGTTTGCTCTAACTTTAGCAGCTTTCTTTTCAACCAATGCAGAAAGTGCTATCAAGTTGGGGTAAATGTTTGCTGACTGACTCCCCTGTGTCCACCTGGTTTTTATTGAGTTGTGTTTCATTTGAAGGAGACCCTCTAGATGACTACAAAGAGAAGCATTTGTGATTCTATGTAATAATAAGTGCTTCTCTTTGGGGTAGTCTTGTTGGTGTTTGTTCATCATGGAATTCTCCCAATGCCATTACTACAGCAGCATCCCCTTTGTAAACACTAGAGGGTGCTGTTTTAACCAAAGTTTTGGTCTGGCACTCTTTGTTTTTGTATGTAGTATGATTCTGTCTTAATTAGGACTCTAAACTGTTCTACATTCAGAAAACCGCATAATAGCTTCATTTGCATGAAATGCTTTAAATGTGTGAAAGGTCCACCCATGCTCAGGAATGCTGAGGCGTTCCAAAGACAATAACAGCAATCAAAGCTTAATAGCCTTTCAATAAATACACGGGTGCCAACGACCACAGCAAATCCAAATGGAAATGGACAAGCTTATAATGGGTGCTGCAAACCAAACTGCTCAGATCAGCTCATCCTGAAAGCAGGCAGCATGCTCCTGGTGTCTCTGTCTGCAAATGACCTCCACTGATGCTAGAGAGTTTCAGTCTTCAACATAGACAAGATTTTCCGCTACTACTACTGTCACTATCGGTACCCTTACAATGGCACTGACTTGTCTGTTGTATTTGGTAAGTGCTATTTGTTGGGGTAGTTTCAAGTGACCAGTGCTTCAGGAGATAATTGACACTCCGAGTTCTACATGCAATGGTAATTTAATCACAGTTTTCAACACATTAAGATTACTTCAAATGGGAGCATTGATTGGTCCTGTGTTCATAAGTGCTTCTCTTTGGGGTAGTTTTAATGAGGAAATGTACTGCAGCTAAGGCTCCACCTCATTCCTATTTCTTGTTTTTTCCCCTTAGGATGAAAATTATTGCACCCATGTACTTCTCATCCCAACTTGTAGCTTTTCAATGCCAAAAGTACAGGGCAACATTTGGCCACTATTTGGCATGCTCCTCTGTACCCACTTTTTTCATTTCCTTGCCCTCTTGACTGCAAAGCAGCTGATGTTTGCTCTAACTTTAGCAGCTTTCTTTTCAACCAGTGCAGAAAGTGCTATCAAGTTGGGGTAAATGTTTGCTGACTGACTCCACTGTGTCCACCTGGTTTTTATTGAGTTGTGTTTCATGTGAAGGAGACCCTCTAGATGACTACAAAGAGAAGCATTTGTGATTCTGTGTAAGAATGAGTGTTTCTCTTTGGGGCAGTCTTGTTGGTGATTGTTCATCATGGAGTTCTCCCAATGCCATTACTACAGCAGCATCCCCTTTGTAAACACTGGAGGGTGCTGTTTTAACCAAAGATTTGGTCTGGCACTCTTTGATTTTGTACGTAGTATGATTCTGTCTTAAATAGGACTCTAAACTGTTCTACATTCAGAAAACAGCATAATAGTTGCATTTGCATGAAATGCTTTAAATGTGTGAAAGGTCCACCCATGCTCAAGAATGCTGAGGCGTTCCAAAGATAATAACACAGCAATCAAAGCTTAATAGCCTTTCAATAAATACACAGGTGCCAACGACCACAGCAAATCCAAATGGACATGGACAAGCTTATAATGGGTGCTGCAAACCAAACTGCTCAGATCAGCTCATCCTGAAAGCAGGCAGCATGCTCCTGGTGTCTCTGTCTGCAAATGACCTCCACTGATGCTACAGAGGTTCAGTCTTCAAAATGGACAAGATTTTCAACTACTACTACTGTCACTATCGGTACCCTTACAATGGCACTGACTTGTCTGTTGTATTTAGTAAGTGCTATTTGTTGGGGTAGTTTCAAGTGACCAGTGCTTCAGGAGATAATTGACTCTCCGAGTTCTACATGCAATGGTAATTTAATCACATTATTCAACACATTAAGATTACTTCAAATGGGAGCATTGAATGGTCCTGTGTTCATAAGTGCTTCTCTTTGGGGTAGTTTTAATGAGGAAATGTACTGCAGCTAAGGCTCCACCTCTTTTCTTTTTCTTGTTTTTTCCCCTTTGAATGAAAATTATTGCACCCATGTACTTCTCATCCCAACTTGTAGCGTTTCAATGCCAAAAGTACAGGGCAACATCTGGCCACTATTTGGCATGCTCCGCTGTACCCACTTTTTTCATTTCCTTGCCCTCTTGACTGCAAAGCAGCTGATGTTTGCTCTAACTTTAGCAGCTTTCTTTTCAACCAATGCAGAAAGTGCTATCAAGTTGGGGTAAATGTTTGCTGACTGACTCCCCTGTGTCCACCTGGTTTTTATTGAGTTGTGTTTCATTTGAAGGAGACCCTCTAGATGACTACAAAGAGAAGCATTTGTGATTCTATGTAATAATAAGTGCTTCTCTTTGGGGTAGTCTTGTTGGTGTTTGTTCATCATGGAATTCTCCCAATGCCATTACTACAGCAGCATCCCCTTTGTAAACACTAGAGGGTGCTGTTTTAACCAAAGTTTTGGTCTGGCACTCTTTGTTTTTGTATGTAGTATGATTCTGTCTTAATTAGGACTCTAAACTGTTCTACATTCAGAAAACCGCATAATAGCTTCATTTGCATGAAATGCTTTAAATGTGTGAAAGGTCCACCCATGCTCAGGAATGCTGAGGCGTTCCAAAGACAATAACAGCAATCAAAGCTTAATAGCCTTTCAATAAATACACGGGTGCCAACGACCACAGCAAATCCAAATGGAAATGGACAAGCTTATAATGGGTGCTGCAAACCAAGCTGCTCAGATCAGCTCATCCTGAAAGCAGGCTGCGTGCTCCTGGTGTCTCTGTCTGCAAATGACCTCCACTGATGCTACAGAGGTTCAGTCTTCAAAATGGACAAGATTTTCAACTACTACTACTGTCACTATCGGTACCCTTACAATGGCACTGACTTGTCTGTTGTATTTAGTAAGTGCTATTTGTTGGGGTAGTTTCAAGTGACCAGTGCTTCAGGAGATAATTGACTCTCCGAGTTCTACATGCAATGGTAATTTAATCACATTATTCAACACATTAAGATTACTTCAAATGGGAGCATTGAATGGTCCTGTGTTCATAAGTGCTTCTCTTTGGGGTAGTTTTAATGAGGAAATGTACTGCAGCTAAGGCTCCACCTCTTTTCTTTTTCTTGTTTTTTCCCCTTAGAATGAAAATTATTGCACCCATGTACTTCTCATCCCAACTTGTAGCGTTTCAATGCCAAAAGTACAGGGCAACATCTGGCCACTATTTGGCATGCTCCGCTGTACCCACTTTTTTCATTTCCTTGCCCTCTTGACTGCAAAGCAGCTGATGTTTGCTCTAACTTTAGCAGCTTTCTTTTCAACCAATGCAGAAAGTGCTATCAAGTTGGGGTAAATGTTTGCTGACTGACTCCCCTGTGTCCACCTGGTTTTTATTGAGTTGTGTTTCATTTGAAGGAGACCCTCTAGATGACTACAAAGAGAAGCATTTGTGATTCTATGTAATAATAAGTGCTTCTCTTTGGGGTAGTCTTGTTGGTGTTTGTTCATCATGGAATTCTCCCAATGCCATTACTACAGCAGCATCCCCTTTGTAAACACTAGAGGGTGCTGTTTTAACCAAAGTTTTGGTCTGGCACTCTTTGTTTTTGTATGTAGTATGATTCTGTCTTAATTAGGACTCTAAACTGTTCTACATTCAGAAAACCGCATAATAGCTTCATTTGCATGAAATGCTTTAAATGTGTGAAAGGTCCACCCATGCTCAGGAATGCTGAGGCGTTCCAAAGACAATAACAGCAATCAAAGCTTAATAGCCTTTCAATAAATACACGGGTGCCAACGACCACAGCAAATCCAAATGGACATGGACAAGCTTATAATGGGTGCTGCAAACCAAGCTGCTCAGATCAGCTCATCCTGAAAGCAGGCTGCGTGCTCCTGGTGTCTCTGTCTGCAAATGACCTCCACTGATGCTACAGAGGTTCAGTCTTCAAAATGGACAAGATTTTCAACTACTACTACTGTCACTATCGGTACCCTTACAATGGCACTGACTTGTCTGTTGTATTTAGTAAGTGCTATTTGTTGGGGTAGTTTCAAATGACCAGTGCTTCAGGAGATAATTGACTCTCCGAGTTCTACATGCAATGGTAATTTAATCACATTATTCAACACATTAAGATTACTTCAAATGGGAGCATTGAATGGTCCTGTGTTCATAAGTGCTTCTCTTTGGGGTAGTTTTAATGAGGAAATGTACTGCAGCTAAGGCTCCACCTCTTTTCTATTTCTTGTTTTTTCCCCTTAGAATGAAAATTATTGCACCCATGTACTTCTCATCCCAACTTGTAGCTTTTCAATGCCAAAAGTACAGGGCAACATCTGGCCACTATTTGGCATGCTCCGCTGTACCCACTTTTTTCATTTCCTTGCCCTCTTGACTGCAAAGCAGCTGATGTTTGCTCTAACTTTAGCAGCTTTCTTTTCAACCAATGCAGAAAGTGCTATCAAGTTGGGGTAAATGTTTGCTGACTGACTCCCCTGTGTCCACCTGGTTTTTATTGAGTTGTGTTTCATTTGAAGGAGACCCTCTAGATGACTACAAAGAGAAGCATTTGTGATTCTATGTAATAATAAGTGCTTCTTTTTGGGGTAGTCTTGTTGGTGTTTGTTCATCATGGAATTCTCCCAATGCCAATACTACAGCAGCATCCCCTTTGTAAACACTAGAGGGTGCTGTTTTAACCAAAGTTTTGGTCTGGCACTCTTTGTTTTTGTATGTAGTATGATTCTGTCTTAATTAGGACTCTAAACTGTTCTACATTCAGAAAACCGCATAATAGCTTCATTTGCATGAAATGCTTTAAATGTGTGAAAGGTCCACCCATGCTCAAGAATGCTGAGGCGTTCCAAAGACAATAACAGCAATCAAAGCTTAATAGCCTTTTAATAAATACACGGGTGCCAACGACCACAGCAAATCCAAATGGAAATGGACAAGCTTATAATGGGTGCTGCAAACCAAACTGCTCAGATCAGCTCATCCTGAAAGCAGGCAGCATGCTCCTGGTGTCTCTGTCTGCAAATGACCTCCACTGATGCTAGAGAGTTTCAGTCTTCAACATGGACAAGATTTTCCGCTACTACTACTGTCACTATCGGTACCCTTACAATGGCACTGACTTGTCTGTTGTATTTGGTAAGTGCTATTTGTTGGGGTAGTTTCAAGTGACCAGTGCTTCAGGAGATAATTGACACTCCGAGTTCTACATGCAATGGTAATTTAATCACAGTTTTCAACACATTAAGATTACTTCAAATGGGAGCATTGATTGGTCCTGTGTTCATAAGTGCTTCTCTTTGGGGTAGTTTTAATGAGGAAATGTACTGCAGCTAAGGCTCCACCTCATTCCTATTTCTTGTTTTTTCCCCTTAGGTTGAAAATTATTGCACCCATGTACCTCTCATCCCAACTTGTAGCTTTTCAATGCCAAAAGTAAAGGGCAACATTTGGCCACTATTTGGCATGCTCCGCTGTACCCACTTTTTTCATTTCCTTGCCCTCTTGACTGCAAAGCAGCTGATGTTTGCTCTAACTTTAGCAGCTTTCTTTTCAACCAATGCAGAAAGTGCTATCAAGTTGGGGTAAATGTTTGCTGACTGACTCCACTGTGTCCACCTGGTTATTATTGAGCTGTGTTTCATTTGAAGGACACCCTCTAGATGACTACAAAGAGAAGCATTTGTGATTCTGTGTAAGAATGAGTGCTTCTCTTTGGGGCAGTCTTGTTGGTGTTTGTTCATCATGGAATTCTCCCAATGCCATTACTACAGCAGCATCCCCTTTGTAAACACTGGAGGGTGCTGTTTTAACCAAAGATTTGGTCTGGCACTCTTTGATTTTGTACGTAGTATGATTCTGTCTTAAATAGGACTCTAACCTGTTCTACATTCAGAAAACAGCATAATAGTTGCATTTGCATGAAATGCTTTAAATGTGTGAAAGGTCCACCCATGCTCAAGAATGCTGAGGCGTTCCAAAGATAATAACACAGCAATCAAAGCTTAATAGCCTTTCAATAAATACACAGGTGCCAACGACCACAGCAAATCCAAATGGACATGGACAAGCTTATAATGGGTGCTGCAAACCAAACTGCTCAGATCAGCTCATCCTGAAAGCAGGCAGCATGCTCCTGGTGTCTCTGTCTGCAAATGACCTCCACTGATGCTACAGAGGTTCAGTCTTCAAAATGGACAAGATTTTCAACTACTACTACTGTCACTATCGGTACCCTTACAATGGCACTGACTTGTCTGTTGTATTTAGTAAGTGCTATTTGTTGGGGTAGTTTCAAGTGACCAGTGCTTCAGGAGATAATTGACTCTCCGAGTTCTACATGCAATGGTAATTTAATCACATTATTCAACACATTAAGATTACTTCAAATGGGAGCATTGAATGGTCCTGTGTTCATAAGTGCTTCTCTTTGGGGTAGTTTTAATGAGGAAATGTACTGCAGCTAAGGCTCCACCTCTTTTCTATTTCTTGTTTTTTCCCCTTAGAATGAAAATTATTGCACCCATGTACTTCTCATCCCAACTTGTAGCTTTTCAATGCCAAAAGTACAGGGCAACATCTGGCCACTATTTGGCATGCTCCGCTGTACCCACTTTTTTCATTTCCTTGCACTCTTGACTGCAAAGCAGCTGATGTTTGCTCTAACTTTAGCAGCTTTCTTTTCAACCAATGCAGAGCTATCAAGTTGGGGTAAATGTTTGCTGACTGACTCCACTGTGTCCACCTGGTTATTATTGAGCTGTGTTTCATTTGAAGGACACCCTCTAGATGACTACAAAGAGAAGCATTTGTGATTCTGTGTAAGAATGAGTGCTTCTCTTTGGGGCAGTCTTGTTGGTGTTTGTTCATCATGGAATTCTCCCAATGCCATTACTACAGCAGCATCCCCTTTGTAAACACTGGAGGGTGCTGTTTTAACCAAAGATTTGGTCTGGCACTCTTTGATTTTGTACGTAGTATGATTCTGTCTTAAATAGGACTCTAACCTGTTCTACATTCAGAAAACAGCATAATAGTTGCATTTGCATGAAATGCTTTAAATGTGTGAAAGGTCCACCCATGCTCAAGAATGCTGAGGCGTTCCAAAGATAATAACACAGCAATCAAAGCTTAATAGCCTTTCAATAAATACACAGGTGCCAACGACCACAGCAAATCCAAATGGACATGGACAAGCTTATAATGGGTGCTGCAAACCAAACTGCTCAGATCAGCTCATCCTGAAAGCAGGCAGCATGCTCCTGGTGTCTCTGTCTGCAAATGACCTCCACTGATGCTACAGAGGTTCAGTCTTCAAAATGGACAAGATTTTCAACTACTACTACTGTCACTATCGGTACCCTTACAATGGCACTGACTTGTCTGTTGTATTTAGTAAGTGCTATTTGTTGGGGTAGTTTCAAATGACCAGTGCTTCAGGAGATAATTGACTCTCCGAGTTCTACATGCAATGGTAATTTAATCACATTATTCAACACATTAAGATTACTTCAAATGGGAGCATTGAATGGTCCTGTGTTCATAAGTGCTTCTCTTTGGGGTAGTTTTAATGAGGATATGTACTGCAGCTAAGGCTCCACCTCTTTTCTATTTCTTGTTTTTTCCCCTTAGAATGAAAATTATTGCACCCATGTACTTCTCATCCCAACTTGTAGCTTTTCAATGCCAAAAGTACAGGGCAACATCTGGCCACTATTTGGCATGCTCCGCTGTACCCACTTTTTTCATTTCCTTGCCCTCTTGACTGCAAAGCAGCTGATGTTTGCTCTAACTTTAGCAGCTTTCTTTTCAACCAATGCAGAAAGTGCTATCAAGTTGGGGTAAATGTTTGCTGACTGACTCCCCTGTGTCCACCTGGTTTTTATTGAGTTGTGTTTCATTTGAAGGAGACCCTCTAGATGACTACAAAGAGAAGCATTTGTGATTCTATGTAATAATAAGTGCTTCTTTTTGGGGTAGTCTTGTTGGTGTTTGTTCATCATGGAATTCTCCCAATGCCAATACTACAGCAGCATCCCCTTTGTAAACACTAGAGGGTGCTGTTTTAACCAAAGTTTTGGTCTGGCACTCTTTGTTTTTGTATGTAGTATGATTCTGTCTTAATTAGGACTCTAAACTGTTCTACATTCAGAAAACCGCATAATAGCTTCATTTGCATGAAATGCTTTAAATGTGTGAAAGGTCCACCCATCCTCAAGAATGCTGAGGCGTTCCAAAGACAATAACAGCAATCAAAGCTTAATAGCCTTTTAATAAATACACGGGTGCCAACGACCACAGCAAATCCAAATGGAAATGGACAAGCTTATAATGGGTGCTGCAAACCAAACTGCTCAGATCAGCTCATCCTGAAAGCAGGCAGCATGCTCCTGGTGTCTCTGTCTGCAAATGACCTCCACTGATGCTAGAGAGTTTCAGTCTTCAACATAGACAAGATTTTCCGCTACTACTACTGTCACTATCGGTACCCTTACAATGGCACTGACTTGTCTGTTGTATTTGGTAAGTGCTATTTGTTGGGGTAGTTTCAAGTGACCAGTGCTTCAGGAGATAATTGACACTCCGAGTTCTACATGCAATGGTAATTTAATCACAGTTTTCAACACATTAAGATTACTTCAAATGGGAGCATTGATTGGTCCTGTGTTCATAAGTGCTTCTCTTTGGGGTAGTTTTAATGAGGAAATGTACTGCAGCTAAGGCTCCACCTCATTCCTATTTCTTGTTTTTTCCCCTTAGGTTGAAAATTATTGCACCCATGTACCTCTCATCCCAACTTGTAGCTTTTCAATGCCAAAAGTACAGGGCAACATTTGGCCACTATTTGGCATGCTCCTCTGTACCCACTTTTTTCATTTCCTTGACCTCTTGACTGCAAAGCAGCTGATCTTTGCTCTAACTTTAGCAGCTTTCTTTTCAACCAATGCAGAAAGTGCTATCAAGTTGGGGTAAATGTTTGCTGACTGACTCCACTGTGTCCACCTGGTTATTATTGAGCTGTGTTTCATTTGAAGGACACCCTCTAGATGACTACAAAGAGAAGCATTTGTGATTCTGTGTAAGAATGAGTGCTTCTCTTTGGGGCAGTCTTGTTGGTTATTGTTCATCATGGAGTTCTCCCAATGCCATTACTACAGCAGCATCCCCTTTGTAAACACTAGAGGGTGCTGTTTTAACCAAAGTTTTGGTCTGGCACTCTTTGTTTTTGTATGTAGTATGATTCTGTCTTAATTAGGACTCTAAACTGTTCTACATTCAGAAAACCGCATAATAGCTTCATTTGCATGAAATGCTTTAAATGTGTGAAAGGTCCACCCATGCTCAGGAATGCTGAGGCGTTCCAAAGACAATAACAGCAATCAAAGCTTAATAGCCTTTCAATAAATACACGGGTGCCAACGACCACAGCGAATCCAAATGGAAATGGACAAGCTTATAATGGGTGCTGCAAACCAAACTGCTCAGATCAGCTCATCCTAAAAGCAGGCAGCATGCTCCTGGTGTCTCTGTCTGCAGATGACCTCCACTGATGCTAGAGAGTTTCAGTCTTCAACATGGACAAGATTTTCCGCTACTACTACTGTCACTATCGGTACCCTTACAATGGCACTGACTTGTCTGTTGTATTTGGTAAGTGCTATTTGTTGGGGTAGTTTCAAGTGACCAGTGCTTCAGGAGATAATTGACTCTCCGAGTTCTACATGCAATGGTAATTTAATCACATTATTCAACACATTAAGATTACTTCAAATAGGAGCATTGAATGGTCCTGTGTTCATAAGTGCTTCTCTTTGGGGTAGTTTTAATGAGGAAATGTACTGCAGCTAAGGCTCCACCTCTTTTCTATTTCTTGTTTTTTCCCCTTAGAATGAAAATTATTGCACCCATGTACTTCTCATCCCAACTTGTAGCTTTTCAATGCCAAAAGTACAGGGCAACATTTGGCCACTATTTGGCATGCTCCGCTGTACCCACTTTTTTCATTTCCTTGCCCTCTTGACTGCAAACCAGCTGATGTTTGCTCTAACTTTAGCAGCTTTCTTTTCAACCAATGCAGAGCTATCAAGTTGGGGTAAATGTTTGCTGACTGACTCCACTGTGTCCACCTGGTTATTATTGAGCTGTGTTTCATTTGAAGGACACCCTCTAGATGACTACAAAGAGAAGCATTTGTGATTCTGTGTAAGAATGAGTGCTTCTCTTTGGGGCAGTCTTGTTGGTGATTGTTCATCATGGAGTTCTCCCAATGCCATTACTACAGCAGCATCCCCTTTGTAAACACTAGAGGGTGCTGTTTTAACCAAAGTTTTGGTCTGGCACTCTTTGTTTTTGTATGTAGTATGATTCTGTCTTAATTAGGACTCTAAACTGTTCTACATTCAGAAAACCGCATAATAGCTTCATTTGCATGAAATGCTTTAAATGTGTGAAAGGTCCACCCATGCTCAAGAATGCTGAGGCGTTCCAAAGACAATAACAGCAATCAAAGCTTAATAGCCTTTCAATAAATACACGGGTGCCAACGACCACAGCAAATCCAAATGGAAATGGACAAGCTTATAATGGGTGCTGCAAACCAAGCTGCTCAGATCAGCTCATCCTGAAAGCAGGCTGCGTGCTCCTGGTGTCTCTGTCTGCAAATGACCTCCACTGATGCTACAGAGGTTCAGTCTTCAAAATGGACAAGATTTTCAACTACTACTACTGTCACTATCGGTACCCTTACAATGGCACTGACTTGTCTGTTGTATTTGGTAAGTACTATTTGTTGGGGTAGTTTCAAGTGACCAGTGCTTCAGGAGATAATTGACTCTCCGAGTTCTACATGCAATGGTAATTTAATCACATTATTCAACACATTAAGATTACTTCAAATGGGAGCATTGAATGGTCCTGTGTTCATAAGTGCTTCTCTTTGGGGTAGTTTTAATGAGGAAATGTACTGCAGCTAAGGCTCCACCTCTTTTCTATTTCTTGTTTTTTCCCCTTAGAATGAAAATTATTGCACCCATGTACTTCTCATCCCAACTTGTAGCTTTTCAATGCCAAAAGTACAGGGCAACATTTGGCCACTATTTGGCATGCTCCGCTGTACCCACTTTTTTCATTTCCTTGCCCTCTTGACTGCAAACCAGCTGATGTTTGCTCTAACTTTAGCAGCTTTCTTTTCAACCAATGCAGAGCTATCAAGTTGGGGTAAATGTTTGCTGACTGACTCCACTGTGTCCACCTGGTTATTATTGAGCTGTGTTTCATTTGAAGGACACCCTCTAGATGACTACAAAGAGAAGCATTTGTGATTCTGTGTAAGAATGAGTGCTTCTCTTTGGGGCAGTCTTGTTGGTTATTGTTCATCATGGAGTTCTCCCAATGCCATTACTACAGCAGCATCCCCTTTGTAAACACTAGAGGGTGCTGTTTTAACCAAAGTTTTGGTCTGGCACTCTTTGTTTTTGTATGTAGTATGATTCTGTCTTAATTAGGACTCTAAACTGTTCTACATTCAGAAAACCGCATAATAGCTTCATTTGCATGAAATGCTTTAAATGTGTGAAAGGTCCACCCATGCTCAAGAATGCTGAGGCGTTCCAAAGATAATAACACAGCAATCAAAGCTTAATAGCCTTTCAATAAATACACAGGTGCCAACGACCACAGCAAATCCAAATGGACATGGACAAGCTTATAATGGGTGCTGCAAACCAAACTACTCAGATCAGCTCATCCTGAAAGCAGGCAGCATGCTCCTTGTGTCTCTGTCTGCAAATGACCTCCACTGATGCTACAGAGGTTCAGTCTTCAAAATGGACAAGATTTTCCGCTACTACTACTGTCACTATCGGTACCCTTACAATGGCACTGACTTGTCTGTTGTATTTGGTAAGTGCTATTTGTTGGGGTAGTTTCAAGTGACCAGTGCTTCAGGAGATAATTGACACTCCGAGTTCTACATGCAATGGTAATTTAATCACAGTATTCAACACATTAAAATTACTTCAAATGGGAGCATTGATTGGTCCTGTGTTCATAAGTGCTTCTCTTTGGGGTAGTTTTAATGAGGAAATGTACTGCAGCTAAGGCTCCGCCTCTTTTCTATTTCTTGTTTTTTCCCCTTAGAATGAAAATTATTGCACCCATGTACTTCTCATCCCAACTTGTAGCTTTTCAATGCCAAAAGTACAGGGCAACATCTGGCCACTATTTGGCATGCTCCGCTGTACCCACTTTTTTCATTTCCTTGCCCTCTTGACTGCAAAGCAGCTGATGTTTGCTCTAACTTTAGCAGCTTTCTTTTCAACCAATGCAGAAAGTGCTATCAAGTTGGGGTAAATGTTTGCTGACTGACTCCCCTGTGTCCACCTGGTTTTTATTGAGTTGTGTTTCATTTGAAGGAGACCCTCTAGATGACTACAAAGAGAAGCATTTGTGATTCTATGTAATAATAAGTGCTTCTCTTTGGGGTAGTCTTGTTGGTGTTTGTTCATCATGGAATTCTCCCAATGCCATTACTACAGCAGCATCCCCTTTGTAAACACTAGAGGGTGCTGTTTTAACCAAAGTTTTGGTCTGGCACTCTTTGTTTTTGTATGTAGTATGATTCTGTCTTAATTAGGACTCTAAACTGTTCTACATTCAGAAAACCGCATAATAGCTTCATTTGCATGAAATGCTTTAAATGTGTGAAAGGTCCACCCATGCTCAGGAATGCTGAGGCGTTCCAAAGACAATAACAGCAATCAAAGCTTAATAGCCTTTCAATAAATACACGGGTGCCAACGACCACAGCGAATCCAAATGGAAATGGACAAGCTTATAATGGGTGCTGCAAACCAAACTGCTCAGATCAGCTCATCCTAAAAGCAGGCAGCATGCTCCTGGTGTCTCTGTCTGCAGATGACCTCCACTGATGCTAGAGAGTTTCAGTCTTCAACATGGACAAGATTTTCCGCTACTACTACTGTCACTATCGGTACCCTTACAATGGCACTGACTTGTCTGTTGTATTTGGTAAGTGCTATTTGTTGGGGTAGTTTCAAGTGACCAGTGCTTCAGGAGATAATTGACACTCCGAGTTCTACATGCAATGGTAATTTAATCACAGTTTTCAATACATTAAGATTACTTCAAATGGGAGCATTGATTGGTCCTGTGTTCATAAGTGCTTCTCTTTGGGGTAGTTTTAATGAGGAAATGTACTGCAGCTAAGGCTCCACCTCGTTCCTATTTCTTGTTTTTTCCCCTTAGGTTGAAAATTATTGCACCCATGTACCTCTCATCCCAACTTGTAGCTTTTCAATGCCAAAAGTAAAGGGCAACATTTGGCCACTATTTGGCATGCTCCTCTGTACCCACTTTTTTCATTTCCTTGCCCTCTTGACTGCAAAGCAGCTGACATTTGCTCTAACTTTAGCAGCTTTCTTTTCAACCAATGCAGAAAGTGCTATCAAGTTGGGGTAAATGTTTGTTGACTGACTCCACTTTGTCCACCTGGTTATTATTGAGCTGTGTTTCATTTGAAGGACACCCTCTAGATGACTACAAAGCGAAGCATTTGTGATTCTGTGTAAGAATGAGTGCTTCTCTTTGGGGCAGTCTTGTTGGTGATTGTTCATCATGGAGTTCTCCCAATGCCATTACTACAGCAGCATCCCCTTTGTAAACACTGGAGGGTGCTGTTTTAACCAAAGATTTGGTCTGGCACTCTTTGATTTTGTACGTAGTATGATTCTGTCTTAAATAGGACTCTAAACTGTTCTACATTCAGAAAACAGCATAATAGGTGCATTTGCATGAAATGCTTTAAATGTGTGAAAGGTCCACCCATGCTCAGGAATGCTGAGGCGTTCCAAAGACAATAACACCAATCAAAGCTTAATAGCCTTTCAATAAATACACGGGTGCCAACGACCACAGCAAATCTAAATGGACATGGACAAGCTTATAATGGGTGCTGCAAACCAAGCTGCTCAGATCAGCTCATCCTGAAAGCAGGCAGCGTGCTCCTGGTGTCTCTGTCTGCAAATGACCTCCACTGATGCTACAGAGGTTCAGTCTTCAAATTGGACAAGATTTTCAACTACTACTACTGTCACTATCGGTACCCTTACAATGGCACTGACTTGTCTGTTGTATTTGGTAAGTGCTATTTGTTGGGGTAGTTTCAAGTGACCAGTGCTTCAGGAGATAATTGACTCTCCGAGTTCTACATGCAATGGTAATTTAATCACATTATTCAACACATTAAGATTACTTCAAATGGGAGCATTGAATGGTCCTGTGTTCATAAGTGCTTCTCTTTGGGGTAGTTTTAATGAGGAAATGTACTGCAGCTAAGGCTCCACCTCTTTTCTATTTCTTGTTTTTTCCCCTTAGAATGAAAATTATTGCACCCATGTACTTCTCATCCCAACTTGTAGCTTTTCAATGCCAAAAGTACAGGGCAACATCTGGCCACTATTTGGCATGCTCCGCTGTACCCACTTTTTTCATTTCCTTGCCCTCTTGACTGCAAAGCAGCTGATGTTTGCTCTAACTTTAGCAGCTTTTTTTTCAACCAATGCAGAGCTATCAAGTTGGGGTAAATGTTTGCTGACTGACTCCACTGTGTCCACCTGGTTATTATTGAGCTGTGTTTCATTTGAAGGACACCCTCTAGATGACTACAAAGAGAAGCATTTGTGATTCTGTGTAAGAATGAGTGCTTCTCTTTGGGGCAGTCTTGTTGGTGTTTGTTCATCATGGAATTCTCCCAATGCCATTACTACAGCAGCATCCCCTTTGTAAACACTGGAGGGTGCTGTTTTAACCAAAGATTTGGTCTGGCACTCTTTGATTTTGTACGTAGTATGATTCTGTCTTAAATAGGACTCTAACCTGTTCTACATTCAGAAAACAGCATAATAGTTGCATTTGCATGAAATGCTTTAAATGTGTGAAAGGTCCACCCATGCTCAAGAATGCTGAGGCGTTCCAAAGATAATAACACAGCAATCAAAGCTTAATAGCCTTTCAATAAATACACAGGTGCCAACGACCACAGCAAATCCAAATGGACATGGACAAGCTTATAATGGGTGCTGCAAACCAAACTGCTCAGATCAGCTCATCCTGAAAGCAGGCAGCATGCTCCTGGTGTCTCTGTCTGCAAATGACCTCCACTGTTGCTACAGAGGTTCAGTCTTCAAAATGGACAAGATTTTCAACTACTACTACTGTCACTATCGGTACCCTTACAATGGCACTGACTTGTCTGTTGTATTTAGTAAGTGCTATTTGTTGGGGTAGTTTCAAGTGACCAGTGCTTCAGGAGATAATTGACTCTCCGAGTTCTACATGCAATGGTAATTTAATCACATTATTCAACACATTAAGATTACTTCAAATGGGAGCATTGAATGGTCCTGTGTTCATAAGTGCTTCTCTTTGGGGTAGTTTTAATGAGGAAATGTACTGCAGCTAAGGCTCCACCTCTTTTCTATTTCTTGTTTTTTCCCCTTAGAATGAAAATTATTGCACCCATGTACTTCTCATCCCAACTTGTAGCTTTTCAATGCCAAAAGTACAGGGCAACATCTGGCCACTATTTGGCATGCTCCGCTGTACCCACTTTTTTCATTTCCTTGCCCTCTTGACTGCAAAGCAGCTGATGTTTGCTCTAACTTTAGCAGCTTTCTTTTCAACCAATGCAGAGCTATCAAGTTGGGGTAAATGTTTGCTGACTGACTCCACTGTGTCCACCTGGTTATTATTGAGCTGTGTTTCATTTGAAGGACACCCTCTAGATGACTACAAAGAGAAGCATTTGTGATTCTGTGTAAGAATGAGTGCTTCTCTTTGGGGCAGTCTTGTTGGTGATTGTTCATCATGGAGTTCTCCCAATGCCATTACTACAGCAGCATCCCCTTTGTAAACACTGGAGGGTGCTGTTTTAACCAAAGATTTGGTCTGGCACTCTTTGATTTTGTACGTAGTATGATTCTGTCTTAAATAGGACTCTAACCTGTTCTACATTCAGAAAACAGCATAATAGTTGCATTTGCATGAAATGCTTTAAATGTGTGAAAGGTCCACCCATGCTCAAGAATGCTGAGGCGTTCCAAAGATAATAACACAGCAATCAAAGCTTAATAGCCTTTCAATAAATACACAGGTGCCAACGACCACAGCAAATCCAAATGGACATGGACAAGCTTATAATGGGTGCTGCAAACCAAACTGCTCAGATCAGCTCATCCTGAAAGCAGGCAGCATGCTCCTGGTGTCTCTGTCTGCAAATGACCTCCACTGATGCTACAGAGGTTCAGTCTTCAAAATGGACAAGATTTTCAACTACTACTACTGTCACTATTGGTACCCTTACAATGGCACTGACTTGTCTGTTGTATTTAGTAAGTGCTATTTGTTGGGGTAGTTTCAAGTGACCAGTGCTTCAGGAGATAATTGACTCTCCGAGTTCTACATGCAATGGTAATTTAATCACATTATTCAACACATTAAGATTACTTCAAATGGGAGCATTGAATGGTCCTGTGTTCATAAGTGCTTCTCTTTGGGGTAGTTTTAATGAGGAAATGTACTGCAGCTAAGGCTCCACCTCTTTTCTATTTCTTGTTTTTCCCCTTAGAATGAAAATTATTGCACCCATGTACTTCTCATCCCAACTTGTAGCTTTTCAATGCCAAAAGTACAGGGCAACATCTGGCCACTATTTGGCATGCTCCGCTGTACCCACTTTTTTCATTTCCTTGCCCTCTTGACTGCAAAGCAGCTGATGTTTGCTCTAACTTTAGCAGCTTTTTTTTCAACCAATGCAGAGCTATCAAGTTGGGGTAAATGTTTGCTGACTGACTCCACTGTGTCCACCTGGTTATTATTGAGCTGTGTTTCATTTGAAGGACACCCTCTAGATGACTACAAAGAGAAGCATTTGTGATTCTGTGTAAGAATGAGTGCTTCTCTTTGGGGCAGTCTTGTTGGTGTTTGTTCATCATGGAATTCTCCCAATGCCATTACTACAGCAGCATCCCCTTTGTAAACACTGGAGGGTGCTGTTTTAACCAAAGATTTGGTCTGGCACTCTTTGATTTTGTACGTAGTATGATTCTGTCTTAAATAGGACTCTAACCTGTTCTACATTCAGAAAACAGCATAATAGTTGCATTTGCATGAAATGCTTTAAATGTGTGAAAGGTCCACCCATGCTCAAGAATGCTGAGGCGTTCCAAAGATAATAACACAGCAATCAAAGCTTAATAGCCTTTCAATAAATACACAGGTGCCAACGACCACAGCAAATCCAAATGGACATGGACAAGCTTATAATGGGTGCTGCAAACCAAACTGCTCAGATCAGCTCATCCTGAAAGCAGGCAGCATGCTCCTGGTGTCTCTGTCTGCAAATGACCTCCACTGTTGCTACAGAGGTTCAGTCTTCAAAATGGACAAGATTTTCAACTACTACTACTGTCACTATCGGTACCCTTACAATGGCACTGACTTGTCTGTTGTATTTAGTAAGTGCTATTTGTTGGGGTAGTTTCAAGTGACCAGTGCTTCAGGAGATAATTGACTCTCCGAGTTCTACATGCAATGGTAATTTAATCACATTATTCAACACATTAAGATTACTTCAAATGGGAGCATTGAATGGTCCTGTGTTCATAAGTGCTTCTCTTTGGGGTAGTTTTAATGAGGAAATGTACTGCAGCTAAGGCTCCACCTCTTTTCTATTTCTTGTTTTTTCCCCTTAGAATGAAAATTATTGCACCCATGTACTTCTCATCCCAACTTGTAGCTTTTCAATGCCAAAAGTACAGGGCAACATCTGGCCACTATTTGGCATGCTCCGCTGTACCCACTTTTTTCATTTCCTTGCCCTCTTGACTGCAAAGCAGCTGATGTTTGCTCTAACTTTAGCAGCTTTCTTTTCAACCAATGCAGAGCTATCAAGTTGGGGTAAATGTTTGCTGACTGACTCCACTGTGTCCACCTGGTTATTATTGAGCTGTGTTTCATTTGAAGGACACCCTCTAGATGACTACAAAGAGAAGCATTTGTGATTCTGTGTAAGAATGAGTGCTTCTCTTTGGGGCAGTCTTGTTGGTGTTTGTTCATCATGGAATTCTCCCAATGCCATTACTACAGCAGCATCCCCTTTGTAAACACTGGAGGGTGCTGTTTTAACCAAAGATTTGGTCTGGCACTCTTTGATTTTGTACGTAGTATGATTCTGTCTTAAATAGGACTCTAACCTGTTCTACATTCAGAAAACAGCATAATAGTTGCATTTGCATGAAATGCTTTAAATGTGTGAAAGGTCCACCCATGCTCAAGAATGCTGAGGCGTTCCAAAGATAATAACACAGCAATCAAAGCTTAATAGCCTTTCAATAAATACACAGGTGCCAACGACCACAGCAAATCCAAATGGACATGGACAAGCTTATAATGGGTGCTGCAAACCAAACTGCTCAGATCAGCTCATCCTGAAAGCAGGCAGCATGCTCCTGGTGTCTCTGTCTGCAAATGACCTCCACTGATGCTACAGAGGTTCAGTCTTCAAAATGGACAAGATTTTCAACTACTACTACTGTCACTATCGGTACCCTTACAATGGCACTGACTTGTCTGTTGTATTTAGTAAGTGCTATTTGTTGGGGTAGTTTCAAGTGACCAGTGCTTCAGGAGATAATTGACTCTCCGAGTTCTACATGCAATGGTAATTTAATCACATTATTCAACACATTAAGATTACTTCAAATGGGAGCATTGAATGGTCCTGTGTTCATAAGTGCTTCTCTTTGGGGTAGTTTTAATGAGGAAATGTACTGCAGCTAAGGCTCCACCTCTTTTCTATTTCTTGTTTTTTCCCCTTAGAATGAAAATTATTGCACCCATGTACTTCTCATCCCAACTTGTAGCTTTTCAATGCCAAAAGTACAGGGCAACATCTGGCCACTATTTGGCATGCTCCGCTGTACCCACTTTTTTCATTTCCTTGCCCTCTTGACTGCAAAGCAGCTGATGTTTGCTCTAACTTTAGCAGCTTTCTTCAACCAATGCAGAAAGTGCTATCAAGTTGGGGTAAATGTTTGCTGACTGACTCCCCTGTGTCCACCTGGTTTTTATTGAGTTGTGTTTCATTTGAAGGAGACCCTCTAGATGACTACAAAGAGAAGCATTTGTGATTCTATGTAATAATAAGTGCTTCTTTTTGGGTTAGTCTTGTTGGTGTTTGTTCATCATGGAATTCTCCCAATGCCAATACTACAGCAGCATCCCCTTTGTAAACACTAGAGGGTAATGTTTTAACCAAAGTTTTGGTCTGGCACTCTTTGTTTTTGTATGTAGTATGATTCTGTCTTAATTAGGACTCTAAACTGTTCTACATTCAGAAAACCGCATAATAGCTTCATTTGCATGAAATGCTTTAAATGTGTGAAAGGTCCACCCATGCTCAGGAATGCTGAGGCGTTCCAAAGACAATAACAGCAATCAAAGCTTAATAGCCTTTCAATAAATACACGGGTGCCAACGACCACAGCGAATCCAAATGGAAATGGACAAGCTTATAATGGGTGCTGCAAACCAAACTGCTCAGATCAGCTCATCCTAAAAGCAGGCAGCATGCTCCTGGTGTCTCTGTCTGCAGATGACCTCCACTGATGCTAGAGAGTTTCAGTCTTCAACATGGACAAGATTTTCCGCTACTACTACTGTCACTATCGGTACCCTTACAATGGCACTGACTTGTCTGTTGTATTTGGTAAGTGCTATTTGTTGGGGTAGTTTCAAGTGACCAGTGCTTCAGGAGATAATTGACACTCCGAGTTCTACATGCAATGGTAATTTAATCACAGTTTTCAATACATTAAGATTACTTCGAATGGGAGCATTGATTGGTCCTGTGTTCATAAGTGCTTCTCTTTGGGGTAGTTTTAATGAGGAAATGTACTGCAGCTAAGGCTCCACCTCGTTCCTATTTCTTGTTTTTTCCCCATAGGTTGAAAATTATTGCACCCATGTACCTCTCATCCCAACTTGTAGCTTTTCAATGC
Source organism: Spinibarbus caldwelli (assembly GCA_039654775.1). Classification (NCBI taxonomy): domain Eukaryota; kingdom Metazoa; phylum Chordata; class Actinopteri; order Cypriniformes; family Cyprinidae; genus Spinibarbus; species Spinibarbus caldwelli. The sequence continues at coordinate 23,119,940 of CM077229.1, forward strand.
CAAGAGTAAAGGGCAACATTTGGCCACTATTTGGCATGCTCCTCTGTACCCACTTTTTTCATTTCCTTGCCCTCTTGACTGCAAAGCAGCTGACATTTGCTCTAACTTTAGCAGCTTTCTTTTCAACCAATGCAGAAAGTGCTATCAAGTTGGGGTAAATGTTTGTTGACTGACTCCACTTTGTCCACCTGGTTATTATTGAGCTGTGTTTCATTTGAAGGACACCCTCTAGATGACTACAAAGCGAAGCATTTGTGATTCTGTGTAAGAATGAGTGCTTCTCTTTGGGGCAGTCTTGTTGGTGATTGTTCATCATGGAGTTCTCCCAATGCCATTACTACAGCAGCATCCCCTTTGTAAACACTGGAGGGTGCTGTTTTAACCAAAGATTTGGTCTGGCACTCTTTGATTTTGTACGTAGTATGATTCTGTCTTAAATAGGACTCTAAACTGTTCTACATTCAGAAAACAGCATAATAGTTGCATTTGCATGAAATGCTTTAAATGTGTGAAAGGTCCACCCATGCTCAGGAATGCTGAGGCGTTCCAAAGACAATAACACCAATCAAAGCTTAATAGCCTTTCAATAAATACACGGGTGCCAACGACCACAGCAAATCTAAATGGACATGGACAAGCTTATAATGGGTGCTGCAAACCAAGCTGCTCAGATCAGCTCATCCTGAAAGCAGGCAGCGTGCTCCTGGTGTCTCTGTCTGCAAATGACCTCCACTGATGCTACAGAGGTTCAGTCTTCAAATTGGACAAGATTTTCAACTACTACTACTGTCACTATCGGTACCCTTACAATGGCACTGACTTGTCTGTTGTATTTGGTAAGTGCTATTTGTTGGGGTAGTTTCAAGTGACCAGTGCTTCAGGAGATAATTGACTCTCCGAGTTCTACATGCAATGGTAATTTAATCACATTATTCAACACATTAAGATTACTTCAAATGGGAGCATTGAATGGTCCTGTGTTCATAAGTGCTTCTCTTTGGGGTAGTTTTAATGAGGAAATGTACTGCAGCTAAGGCTCCACCTCTTTTCTATTTCTTGTTTTTTCCCCTTAGAATGAAAATTATTGCACCCATGTACTTCTCATCCCAACTTGTAGCTTTTCAATGCCAAAAGTACAGGGCAACATTTGGCCACTATTTGGCATGCTCCGCTGTACCCACTTTTTTCATTTCCTTGCCCTCTTGACTGCAAAGCAGCTGATGTTTGCTCTAACTTTAGCAGCTTTCTTTTCAACCAATGCAGAGCTATCAAGTTGGGGTAAATGTTTGCTGACTGACTCCACTGTGTCCACCTGGTTATTATTGAGCTGTGTTTCATTTGAAGGACACCCTCTAGATGACTACAAAGAGAAGCATTTGTGATTCTGTGTAAGAATGAGTGCTTCTCTTTGGGGCAGTCTTGTTGGTGATTGTTCATCATGGAGTTCTCCCAATGCCATTACTACAGCAGCATCCCCTTTGTAAACACTGGAGGGTGCTGTTTTAACCAAAGTTTTGGTCTGGCACTCTTTGTTTTTGTATGTAGTATGATTCTGTCTTAATTAGGACTCTAAACTGTTCTACATTCAGAAAACCGCATAATAGCTTCATTTGCATGAAATGCTTTAAATGTGTGAAAGGTCCACCCATGCTCAGGAATGCTGAGGCGTTCCAAAGACAATAACAGCAATCAAAGCTTAATAGCCTTTCAATAAATACACGGGTGCCAACGACCACAGCGAATCCAAATGGAAATGGACAAGCTTATAATGGGTGCTGCAAACCAAACTGCTCAGATCAGCTCATCCTAAAAGCAGGCAGCATGCTCCTGGTGTCTCTGTCTGCAAATGACCTCCACTGATGCTACAGAGGTTCAGTCTTCAAAATGGACAAGATTTTCCGCTACTACTACTGTCACTATCGGTACTCTTACAATGGCACTGACTTGTCTGTTGTATTTGGTAAGTGCTATTTGTTGGGGTAGTTTCAAGTGACCAGTGCTTCAGGAGATAATTGACACTCCGAGTTCTACATGCAATGGTAATTTAATCACAGTTTTCAACACATTAAGATTACTTCAAATGGGAGCATTGATTGGTCCTGTGTTCATAAGTGCTTCTCTTTGGGGTAGTTTTAATGAGGAAATGTACTGCAGCTAAGGCTCCACCTCGTTCCTATTTCTTGTTTTTTCCCCTTAGGTTGAAAATTATTGCACCCATGTACCTCTCATCCCAACTTGTAGCTTTTCAATGCCAAAAGTAAAGGGCAACATTTGGCCACTATTTGGCATGCTCCTCTGTACCCACTTTTTTCATTTCCTTGCCCTCTTGACTGCAAAGCAGCTGACATTTGCTCTAACTTTAGCAGCTTTCTTTTCAACCAATGCAGAAAGTGCTATCAAGTTGGGGTAAATGTTTGTTGACTGACTCCACTTTGTCCACCTGGTTATTATTGAGCTGTGTTTCATTTGAAGGACACCCTCTAGATGACTACAAAGCGAAGCATTTGTGATTCTGTGTAAGAATGAGTGCTTCTCTTTGGGGCAGTCTTGTTGGTGATTGTTCATCATGGAGTTCTCCCAATGCCATTACTACAGCAGCATCCCCTTTGTAAACACTGGAGGGTGCTGTTTTAACCAAAGATTTGGTCTGGCACTCTTTGATTTTGTACGTAGTATGATTCTGTCTTAAATAGGACTCTAAACTGTTCTACATTCAGAAAACAGCATAATAGTTGCATTTGCATGAAATGCTTTAAATGTGTGAAAGGTCCACCCATGCTCAAGAATGCTGAGGCGTTCCAAAGATAATAACACAGCAATCAAAGCTTAATAGCCTTTCAATAAATACACAGGTGCCAACGACCACAGCAAATCCAAATGGACATGGACAAGCTTATAATGGGTGCTGCAAACCAAACTGCTCAGATCAGCTCATCCTGAAAGCAGGCAGCATGCTCCTGGTGTCTCTGTCTGCAAATGACCTCCACTGATGCTACAGAGGTTCAGTCTTCAAAATTGACAAGATTTTCAACTACTACTACTGTCACTATCGGTACCCTTACAATGGCACTGACTTGTCTGTTGTATTTGGTAAGTGCTATTTGTTGGGGTAGTTTCAAGTGACCAGTGCTTCAGGAGATAATTGACTCTACGAGTTCTACATGCAATGGTAATTTAATCACATTATTCAACACATTAAGATTACTTCAAATGGGAGCATTGAATGGTCCTGTGTTCATAAGTGCTTCTCTTTGGGGTAGTTTTAATGAGGAAATGTACTGCAGCTAAGGCTCCACCTCTTTTCTATTTCTTGTTTTTTCCCCTTAGAATGAAAATTATTGCACCCATGTACTTCTCATCCCAACTTGTAGCTTTTCAATGCCAAAAGTACAGGGCAACATCTGGCCACTATTTGGCATGCTCCGCTGTACCCACTTTTTTCATTTCCTTGCCCTCTTGACTGCAAAGCAGCTGATGTTTGCTCTAACTTTAGCAGCTTTCTTTTCAACCAATGCAGAAAGTGCTATCAAGTTGGGGTAAATGTTTGCTGACTGACTCCCCTGTGTCCACCTGGTTTTTATTGAGTTGTGTTTCATTTGAAGGAGACCCTCTAGATGACTACAAAGAGAAGCATTTGTGATTCTATGTAATAATAAGTGCTTCTCTTTGGGGTAGTCTTGTTGGTGTTTGTTCATCATGGAATTCTCCCAATGCCAATACTACAGCAGCATCCCCTTTGTAAACACTAGAGGGTGCTGTTTTAACCAAAGTTTTGGTCTGGCACTCTTTGTTTTTGTATGTAGTATGATTCTGTCTTAATTAGGACTCTAAACTGTTCTACATTCAGAAAACCGCATAATAGCTTCATTTGCATGAAATGCTTTAAATGTGTGAAAGGTCCACCCATGCTCAGGAATGCTGAGGCGTTCCAAAGACAATAACAGCAATCAAAGCTTAATAGCCTTTCAATAAATACACGGGTGCCAACGACCACAGCGAATCCAAATGGAAATGGACAAGCTTATAATGGGTGCTGCAAACCAAACTGCTCAGATCAGCTCATCCTAAAAGCAGGCAGCATGCTCCTGGTGTCTCTGTCTGCAGATGACCTCCACTGATGCTAGAGAGTTTCAGTCTTCAACATGGACAAGATTTTCCGCTACTACTACTGTCACTATCGGTACCCTTACAATGGCACTGACTTGTCTGTTGTATTTGGTAAGTGCTATTTGTTGGGGTAGTTTCAAGTGACCAGTGCTTCAGGAGATAATTGACACTCCGAGTTCTACATGCAATGGTAATTTAATCACAGTTTTCAACACATTAAGATTACTTCAAATGGGAGCATTGATTGGTCCTGTGTTCATAAGTGCTTCTCTTTGGGGTAGTTTTAATGAGGAAATGTACTGCAGCTAAGGCTCCACCTCGTTCCTATTTCTTGTTTTTTCCCCTTAGGTTGAAAATTATTGCACCCATGTACCTCTCATCCCAACTTGTAGCTTTTCAATGCCAAAAGTAAAGGGCAACATTTGGCCACTATTTGGCATGCTCCTCTGTACCCACTTTTTTCATTTCCTTGCCCTCTTGACTGCAAAGCAGCTGACATTTGCTCTAACTTTAGCAGCTTTCTTTTCAACCAATGCAGAAAGTGCTATCAAGTTGGGGTAAATGTTTGTTGACTGACTCCACTTTGTCCACCTGGTTATTATTGAGCTGTGTTTCATTTGAAGGACACCCTCTAGATGACTACAAAGAGAAGCATTTGTGATTCTGTGTAAGAATGAGTGCTTCTCTTTGGGGCAGTCTTGTTGGTGATTGTTCATCATGGAGTTCTCCCAATGCCATTACTACAGCAGCATCCCCTTTGTAAACACTGGAGGGTGCTGTTTTAACCAAAGATTTGGTCTGGCACTCTTTGATTTTGTACGTAGTATGATTCTGTCTTAAATAGGACTCTAAACTGTTCTACATTCAGAAAACAGCATAATACTTGCATTTGCATGAAATGCTTTAAATGTGTGAAAGGTCCACCCATGCTCAGGAATGCTGAGGCGTTCCAAAGACAATAACACCAATCAAAGCTTAATAGCCTTTCAATAAATACACGGGTGCCAACGACCACAGCAAATCTAAATGGACATGGACAAGCTTATAATGGGTGCTGCAAACCAAGCTGCTCAGATCAGCTCATCCTGAAAGCAGGCAGCGTGCTCCTGGTGTCTCTGTCTGCAAATGACCTCCACTGATGCTACAGAGGTTCAGTCTTCAAATTGGACAAGATTTTCAACTACTACTACTGTCACTATCGGTACCCTTACAATGGCACTGACTTGTCTGTTGTATTTGGTAAGTGCTATTTGTTGGGGTAGTTTCAAGTGACCAGTGCTTCAGGAGATAATTGACTCTCCGAGTTCTACATGCAATGGTAATTTAATCACATTATTCAACACATTAAGATTACTTCAAATGGGAGCATTGAATGGTCCTGTGTTCATAAGTGCTTCTCTTTGGGGTAGTTTTAATGAGGAAATGTACTGCAGCTAAGGCTCCACCTCTTTTCTATTTCTTGTTTTTTCCCCTTAGAATGAAAATTATTGCACCCATGTACTTCTCATCCCAACTTGTAGCTTTTCAATGCCAAAAGTACAGGGCAACATTTGGCCACTATTTGGCATGCTCCGCTGTACCCACTTTTTTCATTTCCTTGCCCTCTTGACTGCAAAGCAGCTGATGTTTGCTCTAACTTTAGCAGCTTTCTTTTCAACCAATGCAGAGCTATCAAGTTGGGGTAAATGTTTGCTGACTGACTCCACTGTGTCCACCTGGTTATTATTGAGCTGTGTTTCATTTGAAGGACACCCTCTAGATGACTACAAAGAGAAGCATTTGTGATTCTGTGTAAGAATGAGTGCTTCTCTTTGGGGCAGTCTTGTTGGTGATTGTTCATCATGGAGTTCTCCCAATGCCATTACTACAGCAGCATCCCCTTTGTAAACACTGGAGGGTGCTGTTTTAACCAAAGATTTGGTCTGGCACTCTTTGATTTTGTACGTAGTATGATTCTGTCTTAAATAGGACTCTAACCTGTTCTACATTCAGAAAACAGCATAATAGTTGCATTTGCATGAAATGCTTTAAATGTGTGAAAGGTCCACCCATGCTCAAGAATGCTGAGGCGTTCCAAAGATAATAACACAGCAATCAAAGCTTAATAGCCTTTCAATAAATACACAGGTGCCAACGACCACAGCAAATCCAAATGGACATGGACAAGCTTATAATGGGTGCTGCAAACCAAACTGCTCAGATCAGCTCTTCCTGAAAGCAGGCAGCATGCTCCTGGTGTCTCTGTCTGCAAATGACCTCCACTGATGCTACAGAGGTTCAGTCTTCAAAATTGACAAGATTTTCAACTACTACTACTGTCACTATCGGTACCCTTACAATGGCACTGACTTGTCTGTTGTATTTGGTAAGTGCTATTTGTTGGGGTAGTTTCAAGTGACCAGTGCTTCAGGAGATAATTGACTCTACGAGTTCTACATGCAATGGTAATTTAATCACATTATTCAACACATTAAGATTACTTCAAATGGGAGCATTGAATGGTCCTGTGTTCATAAGTGCTTCTCTTTGGGGTAGTTTTAATGAGGAAATGTACTGCAGCTAAGGCTCCACCTCTTTTCTATTTCTTGTTTTTTCCCCTTAGAATGAAAATTATTGCACCCATGTACTTCTCATCCCAACTTGTAGCTTTTCAATGCCAAAAGTACAGGGCAACATCTGGCCACTATTTGGCATGCTCCGCTGTACCCACTTTTTTCATTTCCTTGCCCTCTTGACTGCAAAGCAGCTGATGTTTGCTCTAACTTTAGCAGCTTTCTTTTCAACCAATGCAGAAAGTGCTATCAAGTTGGGGTAAATGTTTGCTGACTGACTCCCCTGTGTCCACCTGGTTTTTATTGAGTTGTGTTTCATTTGAAGGAGACCCTCTAGATGACTACAAAGAGAAGCATTTGTGATTCTATGTAATAATAAGTGCTTCTCTTTGGGGTAGTCTTGTTGGTGTTTGTTCATCATGGAATTCTCCCAATGCCAATACTACAGCAGCATCCCCTTTGTAAACACTAGAGGGTGCTGTTTTAACCAAAGTTTTGGTCTGGCACTCTTTGTTTTTGTATGTAGTATGATTCTGTCTTAATTAGGACTCTAAACTGTTCTACATTCAGAAAACCGCATAATAGCTTCATTTGCATGAAATGCTTTAAATGTGTGAAAGGTCCACCCATGCTCAGGAATGCTGAGGCGTTCCAAAGACAATAACAGCAATCAAAGCTTAATAGCCTTTCAATAAATACACGGGTGCCAACGACCACAGCGAATCCAAATGGAAATGGACAAGCTTATAATGGGTGCTGCAAACCAAACTGCTCAGATCAGCTCATCCTAAAAGCAGGCAGCATGCTCCTGGTGTCTCTGTCTGCAGATGACCTCCACTGATGCTAGAGAGTTTCAGTCTTCAACATGGACAAGATTTTCCGCTACTACTACTGTCACTATCGGTACCCTTACAATGGCACTGACTTGTCTGTTGTATTTGGTAAGTGCTATTTGTTGGGGTAGTTTCAAGTGACCAGTGCTTCAGGAGATAATTGACACTCCGAGTTCTACATGCAATGGTAATTTAATCACAGTTTTCAACACATTAAGATTACTTCAAATGGGAGCATTGATTGGTCCTGTGTTCATAAGTGCTTCTCTTTGGGGTAGTTTTAATGAGGAAATGTACTGCAGCTAAGGCTCCACCTCGTTCCTATTTCTTGTTTTTTCCCCTTAGGTTGAAAATTATTGCACCCATGTACCTCTCATCCCAACTTGTAGCTTTTCAATGCCAAAAGTAAAGGGCAACATTTGGCCACTATTTGGCATGCTCCTCTGTACCCACTTTTTTCATTTCCTTGCCCTCTTGACTGCAAAGCAGCTGACATTTGCTCTAACTTTAGCAGCTTTCTTTTCAACCAATGCAGAAAGTGCTATCAAGTTGGGGTAAATGTTTGTTGACTGACTCCACTTTGTCCACCTGGTTATTATTGAGCTGTGTTTCATTTGAAGGACACCCTCTAGATGACTACAAAGAGAAGCATTTGTGATTCTGTGTAAGAATGAGTGCTTCTCTTTGGGGCAGTCTTGTTGGTGATTGTTCATCATGGAGTTCTCCCAATGCCATTACTACAGCAGCATCCCCTTTGTAAACACTGGAGGGTGCTGTTTTAACCAAAGATTTGGTCTGGCACTCTTTGATTTTGTACGTAGTATGATTCTGTCTTAAATAGGACTCTAAACTGTTCTACATTCAGAAAACAGCATAATACTTGCATTTGCATGAAATGCTTTAAATGTGTGAAAGGTCCACCCATGCTCAGGAATGCTGAGGCGTTCCAAAGACAATAACACCAATCAAAGCTTAATAGCCTTTCAATAAATACACGGGTGCCAACGACCACAGCAAATCTAAATGGACATGGACAAGCTTATAATGGGTGCTGCAAACCAAGCTGCTCAGATCAGCTCATCCTGAAAGCAGGCAGCGTGCTCCTGGTGTCTCTGTCTGCAAATGACCTCCACTGATGCTACAGAGGTTCAGTCTTCAAATTGGACAAGATTTTCAACTACTACTACTGTCACTATCGGTACCCTTACAATGGCACTGACTTGTCTGTTGTATTTGGTAAGTGCTATTTGTTGGGGTAGTTTCAAGTGACCAGTGCTTCAGGAGATAATTGACTCTCCGAGTTCTACATGCAATGGTAATTTAATCACATTATTCAACACATTAAGATTACTTCAAATGGGAGCATTGAATGGTCCTGTGTTCATAAGTGCTTCTCTTTGGGGTAGTTTTAATGAGGAAATGTACTGCAGCTAAGGCTCCACCTCTTTTCTATTTCTTGTTTTTTCCCCTTAGAATGAAAATTATTGCACCCATGTACTTCTCATCCCAACTTGTAGCTTTTCAATGCCAAAAGTACAGGGCAACATTTGGCCACTATTTGGCATGCTCCGCTGTACCCACTTTTTTCATTTCCTTGCCCTCTTGACTGCAAAGCAGCTGATGTTTGCTCTAACTTTAGCAGCTTTCTTTTCAACCAATGCAGAGCTATCAAGTTGGGGTAAATGTTTGCTGACTGACTCCACTGTGTCCACCTGGTTATTATTGAGCTGTGTTTCATTTGAAGGACACCCTCTAGATGACTACAAAGAGAAGCATTTGTGATTCTGTGTAAGAATGAGTGCTTCTCTTTGGGGCAGTCTTGTTGGTGATTGTTCATCATGGAGTTCTCCCAATGCCATTACTACAGCAGCATCCCCTTTGTAAACACTGGAGGGTGCTGTTTTAACCAAAGATTTGGTCTGGCACTCTTTGATTTTGTACGTAGTATGATTCTGTCTTAAATAGGACTCTAACCTGTTCTACATTCAGAAAACAGCATAATAGTTGCATTTGCATGAAATGCTTTAAATGTGTGAAAGGTCCACCCATGCTCAAGAATGCTGAGGCGTTCCAAAGATAATAACACAGCAATCAAAGCTTAATAGCCTTTCAATAAATACACAGGTGCCAACGACCACAGCAAATCCAAATGGACATGGACAAGCTTATAATGGGTGCTGCAAACCAAACTGCTCAGATCAGCTCTTCCTGAAAGCAGGCAGCATGCTCCTGGTGTCTCTGTCTGCAAATGACCTCCACTGATGCTACAGAGGTTCAGTCTTCAAAATTGACAAGATTTTCAACTACTACTACTGTCACTATCGGTACCCTTACAATGGCACTGACTTGTCTGTTGTATTTGGTAAGTGCTATTTGTTGGGGTAGTTTCAAGTGACCAGTGCTTCAGGAGATAATTGACTCTACGAGTTCTACATGCAATGGTAATTTAATCACATTATTCAACACATTAAGATTACTTCAAATGGGAGCATTGAATGGTCCTGTGTTCATAAGTGCTTCTCTTTGGGGTAGTTTTAATGAGGAAATGTACTGCAGCTAAGGCTCCACCTCTTTTCTATTTCTTGTTTTTTCCCCTTAGAATGAAAATTATTGCACCCATGTACTTCTCATCCCAACTTGTAGCTTTTCAATGCCAAAAGTACAGGGCAACATCTGGCCACTATTTGGCATGCTCCGCTGTACCCACTTTTTTCATTTCCTTGCCCTCTTGACTGCAAAGCAGCTGATGTTTGCTCTAACTTTAGCAGCTTTCTTTTCAACCAATGCAGAAAGTGCTATCAAGTTGGGGTAAATGTTTGCTGACTGACTCCCCTGTGTCCACCTGGTTTTTATTGAGTTGTGTTTCATTTGAAGGAGACCCTCTAGATGACTACAAAGAGAAGCATTTGTGATTCTATGTAATAATAAGTGCTTCTCTTTGGGGTAGTCTTGTTGGTGTTTGTTCATCATGGAATTCTCCCAATGCCAATACTACAGCAGCATCCCCTTTGTAAACACTAGAGGGTGCTGTTTTAACCAAAGTTTTGGTCTGGCACTCTTTGTTTTTGTATGTAGTATGATTCTGTCTTAATTAGGACTCTAAACTGTTCTACATTCAGAAAACCGCATAATAGCTTCATTTGCATGAAATGCTTTAAATGTGTGAAAGGTCCACCCATGCTCAGGAATGCTGAGGCGTTCCAAAGACAATAACAGCAATCAAAGCTTAATAGCCTTTCAATAAATACACGGGTGCCAACGACCACAGCGAATCCAAATGGAAATGGACAAGCTTATAATGGGTGCTGCAAACCAAACTGCTCAGATCAGCTCATCCTAAAAGCAGGCAGCATGCTCCTGGTGTCTCTGTCTGCAGATGACCTCCACTGATGCTAGAGAGTTTCAGTCTTCAACATGGACAAGATTTTCCGCTACTACTACTGTCACTATCGGTACCCTTACAATGGCACTGACTTGTCTGTTGTATTTGGTAAGTGCTATTTGTTGGGGTAGTTTCAAGTGACCAGTGCTTCAGGAGATAATTGACACTCCGAGTTCTACATGCAATGGTAATTTAATCACAGTTTTCAACACATTAAGATTACTTCAAATGGGAGCATTGATTGGTCCTGTGTTCATAAGTGCTTCTCTTTGGGGTAGTTTTAATGAGGAAATGTACTGCAGCTAAGGCTCCACCTCGTTCCTATTTCTTGTTTTTTCCCCTTAGGTTGAAAATTATTGCACCCATGTACCTCTCATCCCAACTTGTAGCTTTTCAATGCCAAAAGTAAAGGGCAACATTTGGCCACTATTTGGCATGCTCCTCTGTACCCACTTTTTTCATTTCCTTGCCCTCTTGACTGCAAAGCAGCTGACATTTGCTCTAACTTTAGCAGCTTTCTTTTCAACCAATGCAGAAAGTGCTATCAAGTTGGGGTAAATGTTTGTTGACTGACTCCACTTTGTCCACCTGGTTATTATTGAGCTGTGTTTCATTTGAAGGACACCCTCTAGATGACTACAAAGAGAAGCATTTGTGATTCTGTGTAAGAATGAGTGCTTCTCTTTGGGGCAGTCTTGTTGGTGATTGTTCATCATGGAGTTCTCCCAATGCCATTACTACAGCAGCATCCCCTTTGTAAACACTGGAGGGTGCTGTTTTAACCAAAGATTTGGTCTGGCACTCTTTGATTTTGTACGTAGTATGATTCTGTCTTAAATAGGACTCTAAACTGTTCTACATTCAGAAAACAGCATAATACTTGCATTTGCATGAAATGCTTTAAATGTGTGAAAGGTCCACCCATGCTCAGGAATGCTGAGGCGTTCCAAAGACAATAACACCAATCAAAGCTTAATAGCCTTTCAATAAATACACGGGTGCCAACGACCACAGCAAATCTAAATGGACATGGACAAGCTTATAATGGGTGCTGCAAACCAAGCTGCTCAGATCAGCTCATCCTGAAAGCAGGCAGCGTGCTCCTGGTGTCTCTGTCTGCAAATGACCTCCACTGATGCTACAGAGGTTCAGTCTTCAAATTGGACAAGATTTTCAACTACTACTACTGTCACTATCGGTACCCTTACAATGGCACTGACTTGTCTGTTGTATTTGGTAAGTGCTATTTGTTGGGGTAGTTTCAAGTGACCAGTGCTTCAGGAGATAATTGACTCTCCGAGTTCTACATGCAATGGTAATTTAATCACATTATTCAACACATTAAGATTACTTCAAATGGGAGCATTGAATGGTCCTGTGTTCATAAGTGCTTCTCTTTGGGGTAGTTTTAATGAGGAAATGTACTGCAGCTAAGGCTCCACCTCTTTTCTATTTCTTGTTTTTTCCCCTTAGAATGAAAATTATTGCACCCATGTACTTCTCATCCCAACTTGTAGCTTTTCAATGCCAAAAGTACAGGGCAACATTTGGCCACTATTTGGCATGCTCCGCTGTACCCACTTTTTTCATTTCCTTGCCCTCTTGACTGCAAAGCAGCTGATGTTTGCTCTAACTTTAGCAGCTTTCTTTTCAACCAATGCAGAGCTATCAAGTTGGGGTAAATGTTTGCTGACTGACTCCACTGTGTCCACCTGGTTATTATTGAGCTGTGTTTCATTTGAAGGACACCCTCTAGATGACTACAAAGAGAAGCATTTGTGATTCTGTGTAAGAATGAGTGCTTCTCTTTGGGGCAGTCTTGTTGGTGATTGTTCATCATGGAGTTCTCCCAATGCCATTACTACAGCAGCATCCCCTTTGTAAACACTGGAGGGTGCTGTTTTAACCAAAGATTTGGTCTGGCACTCTTTGATTTTGTACGTAGTATGATTCTGTCTTAAATAGGACTCTAACCTGTTCTACATTCAGAAAACAGCATAATAGTTGCATTTGCATGAAATGCTTTAAATGTGTGAAAGGTCCACCCATGCTCAAGAATGCTGAGGCGTTCCAAAGATAATAACACAGCAATCAAAGCTTAATAGCCTTTCAATAAATACACAGGTGCCAACGACCACAGCAAATCCAAATGGACATGGACAAGCTTATAATGGGTGCTGCAAACCAAACTGCTCAGATCAGCTCTTCCTGAAAGCAGGCAGCATGCTCCTGGTGTCTCTGTCTGCAAATGACCTCCACTGATGCTACAGAGGTTCAGTCTTCAAAATGGACAAGATTTTCAACTACTACTATTGTCACTATCGGTACCCTTAAAATGGCACTGACTTGTCTGTTGTATTTAGTAAGTGCTATTTGTTGGGGTAGTTTCAAATGACCAGTGCTTCAGGAGATAATTGACTCTCCGAGTTCTACATGCAATGGTAATTTAATCACATTATTCAACACATTAAGATTACTTCAAATGGGAGCATTGAATGGTCCTGTGTTCATAAGTGCTTCTCTTTGGGGTAGTTTTAATGAGGAAATGTACTGCAGCTAAGGCTCCACCTCTTTTCTATTTCTTGTTTTTTCCCCTTAGAATGAAAATTATTGCACCCATGTACTTCTCATCCCAACTTGTAGCTTTTCAATGCCAAAAGTACAGGGCAACATCTGGCCACTATTTGGCATGCTCCGCTGTACCCACTTTTTTCATTTCCTTGCCCTCTTGACTGCAAAGCAGCTGATGTTTACTCTAACTTTAGCAGCTTTCTTTTCAACCAATGCAGAAAGTGCTATCAAGTTGGGGTAAATGTTTGCTGACTGACTCCCCTGTGTCCACCTGGTTTTTATTGAGTTGTGTTTCATTTGAAGGAGACCCTCTAGATGACTACAAAGAGAAGCATTTGTGATTCTATGTAATAATAAGTGCTTCTTTTTGGGGTAGTCTTGTTGGTGTTTGTTCATCATGGAATTCTCCCAATGCCAATACTACAGCAGCATCCCCTTTGTAAACACTAGAGGGTGCTGTTTTAACCAAAGTTTTGGTCTGGCACTCTTTGTTTTTGTATGTAGTAGGATTCTGTCTTAATTAGGACTCTAAACTGTTCTGCATTCAGAAAACCGCATAATAGCTTCATTTGCATGAAATGCTTTAAATGTGTGAAAGGTCCACCCATGCTCAAGAATGCTGAGGCGTTCCAAAGACAATAACAGCAATCAAAGCTTAATAGCCTTTTAATAAATACACGGGTGCCAACGACCACAGCAAATCCAAATGGAAATGGACAAGCTTATAATGGGTGCTGCAAACCAAACTGCTCAGATCAGCTCATCCTAAAAGCAGGCAGCATGCTCCTGGTGTCTCTGTCTGCAGATGACCTCCACTGATGCTAGAGAGTTTCAGTCTTCAACATGGACAAGATTTTCCGCTACTACTACTGTCACTATCGGTACCCTTACAAGGGCACTGACTTGTCTGTTGTATTTGGTAAGTGCTATTTGTTGGGGTAGTTTCAAGTGACCAGTGCTTCAGCAGATAATTGACACTCCGAGTTCTACATGCAATGGTAATTTAATCACAGTTTTCAACACATTAAGATTACTTCAAATGGGAGCATTGATTGGTCCTGTGTTCATAAGTGCTTCTCTTTGGGGTAGTTTTAATGAGGAAATGTACTGCAGCTAAGGCTCCACCTCTTTCCTATTTCTTGTTTTTTCCCCTTAGGTTGAAAATTATTGCACCCATGTACCTCTCATCCCAACTTGTAGCTTTTCAATGCCAAAAGTAAAGGGCAACATTTGGCCACTATTTGGCATGCTCCTCTGTACCCACTTTTTTCATTTCCTTGCCCTCTTGACTGCAAAGCAGCTGACATTTGCTCTAACTTTAGCAGCTTTCTTTTCAACCAATGCAGAAAGTGCTATCAAGTTGGGGTAAATGTTTGCTGACTGACTCCACTTTGTCCACCTGGTTATTATTGAGCTGTGTTTCATTTGAAGGACACCCTCTAGATGACTACAAAGAGAAGCATTTGTGATTCTGTGTAAGAATGAGTGCTTCTCTTTGGGGCAGTCTTGTTGGTGATTGTTCATCATGGAGTTCTCCCAATGCCATTACTACAGCAGCATCCCCTTTGTAAACACTGGAGGGTGCTTTTTTAACCAAAGATTTGGTCTGGCACTCTTTGATTTTGTACGTAGTATGATTCTGTCTTAAATAGGACTCTAAACTGTTCTACATTCAGAAAACAGCATAATAGTTGCATTTGCATGAAATGCTTTAAATGTGTGAAAGGTCCACCCATGCTCAAGAATGCTGAGGCGTTCCAAAGACAATAACAGCAATCAAAGCTTAATAGCCTTTTAATAAATACACGGGTGCCAACGACCACAGCAAATCCAAATGGAAATGGACAAGCTTATAATGGGTGCTGCAAACCAAACTGCTCAGATCAGCTCATCCTAAAAGCAGGCAGCATGCTCCTGGTGTCTCTGTCTGCAGATGACCTCCACTGATGCTAGAGAGTTTCAGTCTTCAACATGGACAAGATTTTCCGCTACTACTACTGTCACTATCGGTACCCTTACAATGGCACTGACTTGTCTGTTGTATTTGGTAAGTGCTATTTGTTGGGGTAGTTTCAAGTGACCAGTGCTTCAGGAGATAATTGACACTCCGAGTTCTACATGCAATGGTAATTTAATCACAGTTTTCAACACATTAAGATTACTTCAAATGGGAGCATTGATTGGTCCTGTGTTCATAAGTGCTTCTCTTTGGGGTAGTTTTAATGAGGAAATGTACTGCAGCTAAGGCTCCGCCTCTTTTCTATTTCTTGTTTTTTCCCCTTAGAATGAAAATTATTGCACCCATGTACTTCTCATCCCAACTTGTAGCTTTTCAATGCCAAAAGTACAGGGCAACATCTGGCCACTATTTGGCATGCTCCGCTGTACCCACTTTTTTCATTTCCTTGCCCTCTTGACTGCAAAGCAGCTGATGTTTGCTCTAACTTTAGCAGCTTTCTTTTCAACCAATGCAGAAAGTGCTATCAAGTTGGGGTAAATGTTTGCTGACTGACTCCCCTGTGTCCACCTGGTTTTTATTGAGTTGTGTTTCATTTGAAGGAGACCCTCTAGATGACTACAAAGAGAAGCATTTGTGATTCTATGTAATAATAAGTGCTTCTCTTTGGGGTAGTCTTGTTGGTGTTTGTTCATCATGGAATTCTCCCAATGCCAATACTACAGCAGCATCCCCTTTGTAAACACTAGAGGGTGCTGTTTTAACCAAAGTTTTGGTCTGGCACTCTTTGTTTTTGTATGTAGTATGATTCTGTCTTAATTAGGACTCTAAACTGTTCTACATTCAGAAAACCGCATAATAGCTTCATTTGCATGAAATGCTTTAAATGTGTGAAAGGTCCACCCATGCTCAGGAATGCTGAGGCGTTCCAAAGACAATAACAGCAATCAAAGCTTAATAGCCTTTCAATAAATACACGGGTGCCAACGACCACAGCGAATCCAAATGGAAATGGACAAGCTTATAATGGGTGCTGCAAACCAAACTGCTCAGATCAGCTCATCCTAAACGCAGGCAGCATGCTCCTGGTGTCTCTGTCTGCAGATGACCTCCACTGATGCTAGAGAGTTTCAGTCTTCAACATGGACAAGATTTTCCGCTACTACTACTGTCACTATCGGTACCCTTACAATGGCACTGACTTGTCTGTTGTATTTGGTAAGTGCTATTTGTTGGGGTAGTTTCAAGTGACCAGTGCTTCAGGAGATAATTGACACTCCGAGTTCTACATGCAATGGTAATTTAATCACAGTTTTCAACACATTAAGATTACTTCAAATGGGAGCATTGATTGGTCCTGTGTTCATAAGTGCTTCTCTTTGGGGTAGTTTTAATGAGGAAATGTACTGCAGCTAAGGCTCCACCTCGTTCCTATTTCTTGTTTTTTCCCCTTAGGTTGAAAATTATTGCACCCATGTACCTCTCATCCCAACTTGTAGCTTTTCAATGCCAAAAGTAAAGGGCAACATTTGGCCACTATTTGGCATGCTCCTCTGTACCCACTTTTTTCATTTCCTTGCCCTCTTGACTGCAAAGCAGCTGACATTTGCTCTAACTTTAGCAGCTTTCTTTTCAACCAATGCAGAAAGTGCTATCAAGTTGGGGTAAATGTTTGTTGACTGACTCCACTTTGTCCACCTGGTTATTATTGAGCTGTGTTTCATTTGAAGGACACCCTCTAGATGACTACAAGGAGAAGCATTTGTGATTCTGTGTAAGAATGAGTGCTTCTCTTTGGGGCAGTCTTGTTGGTGATTGTTCATCATGGAGTTCTCCCAATGCCATTACTACAGCAGCATCCCCTTTGTAAACACTGGAGGGTGCTGTTTTAACCAAAGATTTGGTCTGGCACTCTTTGATTTTGTACGTAGTATGATTCTGTCTTAAATAGGACTCTAAACTGTTCTACATTCAGAAAACAGCATAATAGTTGCATTTGCATGAAATGCTTTAAATGTGTGAAAGGTCCACCCATGCTCAGGAATGCTGAGGCGTTCCAAAGACAATAACACCAATCAAAGCTTAATAGCCTTTCAATAAATACACGGGTGCCAACGACCACAGCAAATCTAAATGGACATTGACAAGCTTATAATGGGTGCTGCAAACCAAGCTGCTCAGATCAGCTCATCCTGAAAGCAGGCAGCGTGCTCCTGGTGTCTCTGTCTGCAAATGACCTCCACTGATGCTACAGAGGTTCAGTCTTCAAAATGGACAAGATTTTCAACTACTACTACTGTCACTATCGGTACCCTTACAATAGCACTGACTTGTCTGTTGTATTTGGTAAGTGCTATTTGTTGGGGTAGTTTCAAGTGACCAGTGCTTCAGGAGATAATTGACTCTCCGAGTTCTACATGCAATGGTAATTTAATCACATTATTCAACACATTAAGATTACTTCAAATGGGAGCATTGAATGGTCCTGTGTTCATAAGTGCTTCTCTTTGGGGTAGTTTTAATGAGGAAATGTACTGCAGCTAAGGCTCCACCTCTTTTCTATTTCTTGTTTTTTCCCCTTAGAATGAAAATTATTGCACCCATGTACTTCTCATCCCAACTTGTAGCTTTTCAATGCCAAAAGTACAGGGCAACATCTGGCCACTATTTGGCATGCTCTGCTGTACCCACTTTTTTCATTTCCTTGCCCTCTTGACTGCAAAGCAGCTGATGTTTGCTCTAACTTTAGCAGCTTTCTTTTCAACCAATGCAGAAAGTGCTATCAAGTTGGGGTAAATGTTTGCTGACTGACTCCCCTGTGTCCACCTGGTTTTTATTGAGTTGTGTTTCATTTGAAGGAGACCCTCTAGATGACTACAAAGAGAAGCATTTGTGATTCTATGTAATAATAAGTGCTTCTTTTTGGGGTAGTCTTGTTGGTGTTTGTTCATCATGGAATTCTCCCAATGCCAATACTACAGCAGCATCCCCTTTGTAAACACTAGAGGGTGCTGTTTTAACCAAAGTTTTGGTCTGGCACTCTTTGTTTTTGTATGTAGTATGATTCTGTCTTAATTAGGACTCTAAACTGTTCTGCATTCAGAAAACCGCATAATAGCTTCATTTGCATGAAATGCTTTAAATGTGTGAAAGGTCCACCCATGCTCAAGAATGCTGAGGCGTTCCAAAGACAATAACAGCAATCAAAGCTTAATAGCCTTTTAATAAATACACGGGTGCCAACGACCACAGCAAATCCAAATGGAAATGGACAAGCTTATAATGGGTGCTGCAAACCAAACTGCTCAGATCAGCTCATCCTAAAAGCAGGCAGCATGCTCCTGGTGTCTCTGTCTGCAGATGACCTCCACTGATGCTAGAGAGTTTCAGTCTTCAACATGGACAAGATTTTCCGCTACTACTACTGTCACTATCGGTACCCTTACAATGGCACTGACTTGTCTGTTGTATTTGGTAAGTGCTATTTGTTGGGGTAGTTTCAAGTGACCAGTGCTTCAGGAGATAATTGACACTCCGATTTCTACATGCAATGGTAATTTAATCACAGTTTTCAACACATTAAGATTACTTCAAATGGGAGCATTGATTGGTCCTGTGTTCATAAGTGCTTCTCTTTGGGGTAGTTTTAATGAGGAAATGTACTGCAGCTAAGGCTCCACCTCGTTCCTATTTCTTGTTTTTTCCCCTTAGGTTGAAAATTATTGCACCCATGTACCTCTCATCCCAACTTGTAGCTTTTCAATGCCAAAAGTAAAGGGCAACATTTGGCCACTATTTGGCATGCTCCTCTGTACCCACTTTTTTCATTTCCTTGCCCTCTTGACTGCAAAGCAGCTGACATTTGCTCTAACTTTAGCAGCTTTCTTTTCAACCAATGCAGAAAGTGCTATCAAGTTGGGGTAAATGTTTGCTGACTGACTCCACTTTGTCCACCTGGTTATTATTGAGCTGTGTTTCATTTGAAGGACACCCTCTAGATGACTACAAAGAGAAGCATTTGTGATTCTGTGTAAGAATGAGTGCTTCTCTTTGGGGCAGTCTTGTTGGTGATTGTTCATCATGGAGTTCTCCCAATGCCATTACTACAGCAGCATCCCCTTTGTAAACACTAGAGGGTGCTGTTTTAACCAAAGTTTTGGTCTGGCACTCTTTGTTTTTGTATGTAGTATGATTCTGTCTTAATTAGGACTCTAAACTGTTCTACATTCAGAAAACCGCATAATAGCTTCATTTGCATGAAATGCTTTAAATGTGTGAAAGGTCCACCCATGCTCAGGAATGCTGAGGCGTTCCAAAGACAATAACAGCAATCAAAGCTTAATAGCCTTTCAATAAATACACGGGTGCCAACGACCACAGCGAATCCAAATGGAAATGGACAAGCTTATAATGGGTGCTGCAAACCAAACTGCTCAGATCAGCTCATCCTAAAAGCAGGCAGCATGCTCCTGGTGTCTCTGTCTGCAGATGACCTCCACTGATGCTAGAGAGTTTCAGTCTTCAACATGGACAAGATTTTCCGCTACTACTACTGTCACTATCGGTACCCTTACAATGGCACTGACTTGTCTGTTGTATTTGGTAAGTGCTATTTGTTGGGGTAGTTTCAAGTGACCAGTGCTTCAGGAGATAATTGACACTCCGAGTTCTACATGCAATGGTAATTTAATCACAGTTTTCAACACATTAAGATTACTTCAAATGGGAGCATTGATTGGTCCTGTGTTCATAAGTGCTTCTCTTTGGGGTAGTTTTAATGAGGAAATGTACTGCAGCTAAGGCTCCACCTCGTTCCTATTTCTTGTTTTTTCCCCTTAGGTTGAAAATTATTGCACCCATGTACCTCTCATCCCAACTTGTAGCTTTTCAATGCCAAAAGTAAAGGGCAACATTTGGCCACTATTTGGCATGCTCCTCTGTACCCACTTTTTTCATTTCCTTGCCCTCTTGACTGCAAAGCAGCTGACATTTGCTCTAACTTTAGCAGCTTTCTTTTCAACCAATGCAGAAAGTGCTATCAAGTTGGGGTAAATGTTTGTTGACTGACTCCACTTTGTCCACCTGGTTATTATTGAGCTGTGTTTCATTTGAAGGACACCCTCTAGATGACTACAAAGAGAAGCATTTGTGATTCTGTGTAAGAATGAGTGCTTCTCTTTGGGGCAGTCTTGTTGGTGATTGTTCATCATGGAGTTCTCCCAATGCCATTACTACAGCAGCATCCCCTTTGTAAACACTGGAGGGTGCTGTTTTAACCAAAGATTTGGTCTGGCACTCTTTGATTTTGTACGTAGTATGATTCTGTCTTAAATAGGACTCTAAACTGTTCTACATTCAGAAAACAGCATAATAGTTGCATTTGCATGAAATGCTTTAAATGTGTGAAAGGTCCACCCATGCTCAGGAATGCTGAGGCGTTCCAAAGACAATAACACCAATCAAAGCTTAATAGCCTTTCAATAAATACACGGGTGCCAACGACCACAGCAAATCTAAATGGACATGGACAAGCTTATAATGGGTGCTGCAAACCAAGCTGCTCAGATCAGCTCATCCTGAAAGCAGGCAGCGTGCTCCTGGTGTCTCTGTCTGCAAATTACCTCC
Source organism: Spinibarbus caldwelli (assembly GCA_039654775.1). Lineage (NCBI taxonomy): Eukaryota > Metazoa > Chordata > Actinopteri > Cypriniformes > Cyprinidae > Spinibarbus > Spinibarbus caldwelli. The sequence goes on from CM077229.1 coordinate 23,140,967, forward strand.
ACTGATGCTACAGAGGTTCAGTCTTCAAAATGGACAAGATTTTCAACTACTACTACTGTCACTATCAGTACCCTTACAATGGCACTGACTTGTCTGTTGTATTTGGTAAGTGCTATTTGTTGGGGTAGTTTCAAGTGACCAGTGCTTCAGGAGATAATTGACTCTCCGAGTTCTACATGCAATGGTAATTTAATCACATTATTCAACACATTAAGATTACTTCAAATGGGAGCATTGAATGGTCCTGTGTTCATAAGTGCTTCTCTTTGGGGTAGTTTTAATGAGGAAATGTACTGCAGCTAAGGCTCCGCCTCTTTTCTATTTCTTGTTTTTTCCCCTTAGAATGAAAATTATTGCACCCATGTACTTCTCATCCCAACTTGTAGCTTTTCAATGCCAAAAGTACAGGGCAACATCTGGCCACTATTTGGCATGCTCCGCTGTACCCACTTTTTTCATTTCCTTGCCCTCTTGACTGCAAAGCAGCTGATGTTTGCTCTAACTTTAGCAGCTTTCTTTTCAACCAATGCAGAGCTATCAAGTTGGGGTAAATGTTTGCTGACTGACTCCACTGTGTCCACCTGGTTATTATTGAGCTGTGTTTCATTTGAAGGACACCCTCTAGATGACTACAAAGAGAAGCATTTGTGATTCTGTGTAAGAATGAGTGCTTCTCTTTGGGGCAGTCTTGTTGGTGATTGTTCATCATGGAGTTCTCCCAATGCCATTACTACAGCAGCATCCCCTTTGTAAACACTGGAGGGTGCTGTTTTAACCAAAGATTTGGTCTGGCACTCTTTGATTTTGTACGTAGTATGATTCTGTCTTAAATAGGACTCTAACCTGTTCTACATTCAGAAAACAGCATAATAGTTGCATTTGCATGAAATGCTTTAAATGTGTGAAAGGTCCACCCATGCTCAGCAATGCTGAGGCGTTCCAAAGACAATAACACCAATCAAAGCTTAATAGCCTTTCAATAAATACACGGGTGCCAACGACCACAGCAAATCTAAATGGACATGGACAAGCTTATAATGGGTGCTGCAAACCAAGCTGCTCAGATCAGCTCATCCTGAAAGCAGGCAGCGTGCTCCTGGTGTCTCTGTCTGCAGATGACCTCCACTGATGCTAGAGAGTTTCAGTCTTCAACATGGACAAGATTTTCCGCTACTACTACTGTCACTATCGGTACCCTTACAATGGCACTGACTTGTCTGTTGTATTTGGTAAGTGCTATTTGTTGGGGTAGTTTCAAGTGACCAGTGCTTCAGGAGATAATTGACACTCCGAGTTCTACATGCAATGGTAATTTAATCACAGTTTTCAACACATTAAGATTACTTCAAATGGGAGCATTGATTGGTCCTGTGTTCATAAGTGCTTCTCTTTGGGGTAGTTTTAATGAGGAAATGTACTGCAGCTAAGGCTCCACCTCGTTCCTATTTCTTGTTTTTTCCCCTTAGGTTGAAAATTATTGCACCCATGTACCTCTCATCCCAACTTGTAGCTTTTCAATGCCAAAAGTAAAGGGCAACATTTGGCCACTATTTGGCATGCTCCTCTGTACCCACTTTTTTCATTTCCTTGCCCTCTTGACTGCAAAGCAGCTGACATTTGCTCTAACTTTAGCAGCTTTCTTTTCAACCAATGCAGAAAGTGCTATCAAGTTGGGGTAAATGTTTGCTGACTGACTCCACTTTGTCCACCTGGTTATTATTGAGCTGTGTTTCATTTGAAGGACACCCTCTAGATGACTACAAAGAGAAGCATTTGTGATTCTGTGTAAGAATGAGTGCTTCTCTTTGGGGCAGTCTTGTTGGTGATTGTTCATCATGGAGTTCTCCCAATGCCATTACTACAGCAGCATCCCCTTTGTAAACACTGGAGGGTGCTGTTTTAACCAAAGATTTGGTCTGGCACTCTTTGATTTTGTACGTAGTATGATTCTGTCTTAAATAGGACTCTAAACTGTTCTACATTCAGAAAACAGCATAATAGTTGCATTTGCATGAAATGCTTTAAATGTGTGAAAGGTCCACCCATGCTCAAGAATGCTGAGGCGTTCCAAAGACAATAACAGCAATCAAAGCTTAATAGCCTTTTAATAAATACACGGGTGCCAACGACCACAGCAAATCCAAATGGAAATGGACAAGCTTATAATGGGTGCTGCAAACCAAACTGCTCAGATCAGCTCATCCTAAAAGCAGGCAGCATGCTCCTGGTGTCTCTGTCTGCAGATGACCTCCACTGATGCTAGAGAGTTTCAGTCTTCAACATGGACAAGATTTTCCGCTACTACTACTGTCACTATCGGTACCCTTACAATGGCACTGACTTGTCTGTTGTATTTGGTAAGTGCTATTTGTTGGGGTAGTTACAAGTGACCAGTGCTTCAGGAGATAATTGACACTCCGAGTTCTACATGCAATGGTAATTTAATCACATTTTTCAACACATTAAGATTACTTCAAATGGGAGCATTGATTGGTCCTGTGTTCATAAGTGCTTCTCTTTGGGGTAGTTTTAATGAGGAAATGTACTGCAGCTAAGGCTCCGCCTCTTTTCTATTTCTTGTTTTTTCCCCTTAGAATGAAAATTATTGCACCCATGTACTTCTCATCCCAACTTGTAGCTTTTCAATGCCAAAAGTACAGGGCAACATCTGGCCACTATTTGGCATGCTCCGCTGTACCCACTTTTTTCATTTCCTTGCCCTCTTGACTGCAAAGCAGCTGATGTTTGCTCTAACTTTAGCAGCTTTCTTTTCAACCAATGCAGAAAGTGCTATCAAGTTGGGGTAAATGTTTGCTGACTGACTCCCCTGTGTCCACCTGGTTTTTATTGAGTTGTGTTTCATTTGAAGGAGACCCTCTAGATGACTACAAAGAGAAGCATTTGTGATTCTATGTAATAATAAGTGCTTCTCTTTGGGGTAGTCTTGTTGGTGTTTGTTCATCATGGAATTCTCCCAATGCCAATACTACAGCAGCATCCCCTTTGTAAACACTAGAGGGTAATGTTTTAACCAAAGTTTTGGTCTGGCACTCTTTGTTTTTGTATGTAGTATGATTCTGTCTTAATTAGGACTCTAAACTGTTCTACATTCAGAAAACCGCATAATAGCTTCATTTGCATGAAATGCTTTAAATGTGTGAAAGGTCCACCCATGCTCAGGAATGCTGAGGCGTTCCAAAGACAATAACACCAATCAAAGCTTAATAGCCTTTCAATAAATACACGGGTGCCAACGACCACAGCAAATCTAAATGGACATGGACAAGCTTATAATGGGTGCTGCAAACCAAGCTGCTCAGATCAGCTCATCCTGAAAGCAGGCAGCGTGCTCCTGGTGTCTCTGTCTGCAGATGACCTCCACTGATGCTAGAGAGTTTCAGTCTTCAACATGGACAAGATTTTCCGCTACTACTACTGTCACTATCGGTACCCTTACAATGGCACTGACTTGTCTGTTGTATTTGGTAAGTGCTATTTGTTGGGGTAGTTTCAAGTGACCAGTGCTTCAGGAGATAATTGACACTCCGAGTTCTACATGCAATGGTAATTTAATCACAGTTTTCAACACATTAAGATTACTTCAAATGGGAGCATTGATTGGTCCTGTGTTCATAAGTGCTTCTCTTTGGGGTAGTTTTAATGAGGAAATGTACTGCAGCTAAGGCTCCACCTCGTTCCTATTTCTTGTTTTTTCCCCTTAGGTTGAAAATTATTGCACCCATGTACCTCTCATCCCAACTTGTAGCTTTTCAATGCCAAAAGTAAAGGGCAACATTTGGCCACTATTTGGCATGCTCCTCTGTACCCACTTTTTTCATTTCCTTGCCCTCTTGACTGCAAAGCAGCTGACATTTGCTCTAACTTTAGCAGCTTTCTTTTCAACCAATGCAGAAAGTGCTATCAAGTTGGGGTAAATGTTTGCTGACTGACTCCACTTTGTCCACCTGGTTATTATTGAGCTGTGTTTCATTTGAAGGACACCCTCTAGATGACTACAAAGAGAAGCATTTGTGATTCTGTGTAAGAATGAGTGCTTCTCTTTGGGGCAGTCTTGTTGGTGATTGTTCATCATGGAGTTCTCCCAATGCCATTACTACAGCAGCATCCCCTTTGTAAACACTGGAGGGTGCTGTTTTAACCAAAGATTTGGTCTGGCACTCTTTGATTTTGTACGTAGTATGATTCTGTCTTAAATAGGACTCTAAACTGTTCTACATTCAGAAAACAGCATAATAGTTGCATTTGCATGAAATGCTTTAAATGTGTGAAAGGTCCACCCATGCTCAAGAATGCTGAGGCGTTCCAAAGACAATAACAGCAATCAAAGCTTAATAGCCTTTTAATAAATACACGGGTGCCAACGACCACAGCAAATCCAAATGGAAATGGACAAGCTTATAATGGGTGCTGCAAAGCAAACTGCTCAGATCAGCTCATCCTAAAAGCAGGCAGCATGCTCCTGGTGTCTCTGTCTGCAGATGACCTCCACTGATGCTAGAGAGTTTCAGTCTTCAACATGGACAAGATTTTCCGCTACTACTACTGTCACTATCGGTACCCTTACAATGGCACTGACTTGTCTGTTGTATTTGGTAAGTGCTATTTGTTGGGGTAGTTACAAGTGACCAGTGCTTCAGGAGATAATTGACACTCCGAGTTCTACATGCAATGGTAATTTAATCACATTTTTCAACACATTAAGATTACTTCAAATGGGAGCATTGATTGGTCCTGTGTTCATAAGTGCTTCTCTTTGGGGTAGTTTTAATGAGGAAATGTACTGCAGCTAAGGCTCCGCCTCTTTTCTATTTCTTGTTTTTTCCCCTTAGAATGAAAATTATTGCACCCATGTACTTCTCATCCCAACTTGTAGCTTTTCAATGCCAAAAGTACAGGGCAACATCTGGCCACTATTTGGCATGCTCCGCTGTACCCACTTTTTTCATTTCCTTGCCCTCTTGACTGCAAAGCAGCTGATGTTTGCTCTAACTTTAGCAGCTTTCTTTTCAACCAATGCAGAAAGTGCTATCAAGTTGGGGTAAATGTTTGCTGACTGACTCCCCTGTGTCCACCTGGTTTTTATTGAGTTGTGTTTCATTTGAAGGAGACCCTCTAGATGACTACAAAGAGAAGCATTTGTGATTCTATGTAATAATAAGTGCTTCTCTTTGGGGTAGTCTTGTTGGTGTTTGTTCATCATGGAATTCTCCCAATGCCAATACTACAGCAGCATCCCCTTTGTAAACACTAGAGGGTGCTGTTTTAACCAAAGTTTTGGTCTGGCACTCTTTGTTTTTGTATGTAGTATTTTTCTGTCTTAATTAGGACTCTAAACTGTTCTACATTCAGAAAACCGCATAATAGCTTCATTTGCATGAAATGCTTTAAATGTGTGAAAGGTCCACCCATGCTCAGGAATGCTGAGGCGTTCCAAAGACAATAACACCAATCAAAGCTTAATAGCCTTTCAATAAATACACGGGTGCCAACGACCACAGCAAATCTAAATGGACATGGACAAGCTTATAATGGGTGCTGCAAACCAAGCTGCTCAGATCAGCTCATCCTGAAAGCAGGCAGCGTGCTCCTGGTGTCTCTGTCTGCAAATGACCTCCACTGATGCTACAGAGGTTCAGTCTTCAAAATGGACAAGATTTTCAACTACTACTACTGTCACTATCGGTACCCTTACAATGGCACTGACTTGTCTGTTGTATTTGGTAAGTGCTATTTGTTGGGGTAGTTTCAAGTGACCAGTGCTTCAGGAGATAATTGACTCTCCGAGTTCTACATGCAATGGTAATTTAATCACATTATTCAACACATTAAGATTACTTCAAATGGGAGCATTGAATGGTCCTGTGTTCATAAGTGCTTCTCTTTGGGGTAGTTTTAATGAGGAAATGTACTGCAGCTAAGGCTCCACCTCTTTTCTATTTCTTGTTTTTTCCCCTTAGAATGAAAATTATTGCACCCATGTACTTCTCATCCCAACTTGTAGCTTTTCAATGCCAAAAGTACAGGGCAACATTTGGCCACTATTTGGCATGCTCCGCTGTACCCACTTTTTTCATTTCCTTGCCCTCTTGACTGCAAAGCAGCTGATGTTTGCTCTAACTTTAGCAGCTTTCTTTTCAACCAATGCAGAGCTATCAAGTTGGGGTAAATGTTTGCTGACTGACTCCACTGTGTCCACCTGGTTATTATTGAGCTGTGTTTCATTTGAAGGACACCCTCTAGATGACTACAAAGAGAAGCATTTGTGATTCTGTGTAAGAATGAGTGCTTCTCTTTGGGGCAGTCTTGTTGGTGATTGTTCATCATGGAGTTCTCCCAATGCCATTACTACAGCAGCATCCCCTTTGTAAACACTGGAGGGTGCTGTTTTAACCAAAGATTTGGTCTGGCACTCTTTGATTTTGTACGTAGTATGATTCTGTCTTAAATAGGACTCTAACCTGTTCTACATTCAGAAAACAGCATAATAGTTGCATTTGCATGAAATGCTTTAAATGTGTGAAAGGTCCACCCATGCTCAAGAATGCTGAGGCGTTCCAAAGATAATAACACAGCAATCAAAGCTTAATAGCCTTTCAATAAATACACAGGTGCCAACGACCACAGCAAATCCAAATGGACATGGACAAGCTTATAATGGGTGCTGCAAACCAAACTGCTCAGATCAGCTCATCCTGAAAGCAGGCAGCATGCTCCTGGTGTCTCTGTCTGCAAATGACCTCCACTGATGCTACAGAGGTTCAGTCTTCAAAATGGACAAGATTTTCAACTACTACTACTGTCACTATCGGTACCCTTACAATGGCACTGACTTGTCTGTTGTATTTAGTAAGTGCTATTTGTTGGGGTAGTTTCAAATGACCAGTGCTTCAGGAGATAATTGACTCTCCGAGTTCTACATGCAATGGTAATTTAATCACATTATTCAACACAGTAAGATTACTTCAAATGGGAGCATTGAATGGTCCTGTGTTCATAAGTGCTTCTCTTTGGGGTAGTTTTAATGAGGAAATGTACTGCAGCTAAGGCTCCACCTCTTTTCTATTTCTTGTTTTTTCCCCTTAGAATGAAAATTATTGCACCCATGTACTTCTCATCCCAACTTGTAGCTTTTCAATGCCAAAAGTACAGGGCAACATCTGGCCACTATTTGGCATGCTCCGCTGTACCCACTTTTTTCATTTCCTTGCCCTCTTGACTGCAAAGCAGCTGATGTTTGCTCTAACTTTAGCAGCTTTCTTTTCAACCAATGCAGAAAGTGCTATCAAGTTGGGGTAAATGTTTGCTGACTGACTCCCCTGTGTCCACCTGGTTTTTATTGAGTTGTGTTTCATTTGAAGGAGACCCTCTAGATGACTACAAAGAGAAGCATTTGTGATTCTATGTAATAATAAGTGCTTCTTTTTGGGGTAGTCTTGTTGGTGTTTGTTCATCATGGAATTCTCCCAATGCCAATACTACAGCAGCATCCCCTTTGTAAACACTAGAGGGTGGTGTTTTAACCAAAGTTTTGGTCTGGCACTCTTTGTTTTTGTATGTAGTATGATTCTGTCTTAATTAGGACTCTAAACTGTTCTGCATTCAGAAAACCGCATAATAGCTTCATTTGCATGAAATGCTTTAAATGTGTGAAAGGTCCACCCATGCTCAAGAATGCTGAGGCGTTCCAAAGACAATAACAGCAATCAAAGCTTAATAGCCTTTTAATAAATACACGGGTGCCAACGACCACAGCAAATCCAAATGGAAATGGACAAGCTTATAATGGGTGCTGCAAACCAAACTGCTCAGATCAGCTCATCCTAAAAGCAGGCAGCATGCTCCTGGTGTCTCTGTCTGCAGATGACCTCCACTGATGCTAGAGAGTTTCAGTCTTCAACATGGACAAGATTTTCCGCTACTACTACTGTCACTATCAGTACCCTTACAATGGCACTGACTTGTCTGTTGTATTTGGTAAGTGCTATTTGTTGGGGTAGTTTCAAGTGACCAGTGCTTCAGGAGATAATTGACACTCCGAGTTCTACATGCAATGGTAATTTAATCACAGTTTTCAACACATTAAGATTACTTCAAATGGGAGCATTGATTGGTCCTGTGTTCATAAGTGCTTCTCTTTGGGGTAGTTTTAATGAGGAAATGTACTGCAGCTAAGGCTCCACCTCTTTTCTATTTCTTGTTTTTTCCCCTTAGAATGAAAATTATTGCACCCATGTACTTCTCATCCCAACTTGTAGCTTTTCAATGCCAAAAGTACAGGGCAACATCTGGCCACTATTTGGCATGCTCCGCTGTACCCACTTTTTTCATTTCTTTGCCCTCTTGACTGCAAAGCAGCTGATGTTTGCTCTAACTTTAGCAGCTTTCTTTTCAACCAATGCAGAAAGTGCTATCAAGTTGGGGTAAATGTTTGCTGACTGACTCCCCTGTGTCCACCTGGTTTTTATTGAGTTGTGTTTCATTTGAAGGAGACCCTCTAGATGACTACAAAGAGAAGCATTTGTGATTCTATGTAATAATAAGTGCTTCTCTTTGGGGTAGTCTTGTTGGTGTTTGTTCATCATGGAATTCTCCCAATGCCAATACTACAGCAGCATCCCCTTTGTAAACACTAGAGGGTGCTGTTTTAACCAAAGTTTTGGTCTGGCACTCTTTGTTTTTGTATGTAGTATGATTCTGTCTTAATTAGGACTCTAAACTGTTCTACATTCAGAAAACCGCATAATAGCTTCATTTGCATGAAATGCTTTAAATGTGTGAAAGGTCCACCCATGCTCAGGAATGCTGAGGCGTTCCAAAGACAATAACAGCAATCAAAGCTTAATAGCCTTTCAATAAATACACGGGTGCCAACGACCACAGCGAATCCAAATGGAAATGGACAAGCTTATAATGGGTGCTGCAAACCAAACTGCTCAGATCAGCTCATCCTAAAAGCAGGCAGCATGCTCCTGGTGTCTCTGTCTGCAAATGACCTCCACTGATGCTAGAGAGTTTCAGTCTTCAACATGGACAAGATTTTCCGCTACTACTACTGTCACTATCGGTACCCTTACAATGGCACTGACTTGTCTGTTGTATTTGGTAAGTGCTATTTGTTGGGGTAGTTTCAAGTGACCAGTGCTTCAGGAGATAATTGACTCTCCGAGTTCTACATGCAATGGTAATTTAATCACATTATTCAACACATTAAGATTACTTCAAATGGGAGCATTGAATGGTCCTGTGTTCATAAGTGCTTCTCTTTGGGGTAGTTTTAATGAAGAAATGTACTGCAGCTAAGGCTCCACCTCTTTTCTATTTCTTGTTTTTTGCCCTTAGAATGAAAATTATTGCACCCATGTACTTCTCATCCCAACTTGTAGCTTTTCAATGCCAAAAGTACAGGGCAACATCTGGCCACTATTTGGCATGCTCCGCTGTACCCACTTTTTTCATTTCCTTGCCCTCTTGACTGCAAAGCAGCTGATGTTTGCTCTAACTTTAGCAGCTTTCTTTTCAACCAATGCAGAAAGTGCTATCAAGTTGGGGTAAATGTTTGCTGACTGACTCCCCTGTGTCCACCTGGTTTTTATTGAGTTGTGTTTCATTTGAAGGAGACCCTCTAGATGACTACAAAGAGAAGCATTTGTGATTCTATGTAATAATAAGTGCTTCTTTTTGGGGTAGTCTTGTTGGTGTTTGTTCATCATGGAATTCTCCCAATGCCAATACTACAGCAGCATCCCCTTTGTAAACACTAGAGGGTGGTGTTTTAACCAAAGTTTTGGTCTGGCACTCTTTGTTTTTGTATGTAGTATGATTCTGTCTTAATTAGGACTCTAAACTGTTCTGCATTCAGAAAACCGCATAATAGCTTCATTTGCATGAAATGCTTTAAATGTGTGAAAGGTCCACCCATGCTCAAGAATGCTGAGGCGTTCCAAAGACAATAACAGCAATCAAAGCTTAATAGCCTTTTAATAAATACACGGGTGCCAACGACCACAGCAAATCCAAATGGAAATGGACAAGCTTATAATGGGTGCTGCAAACCAAACTGCTCAGATCAGCTCATCCTAAAAGCAGGCAGCATGCTCCTGGTGTCTCTGTCTGCAGATGACCTCCACTGATGCTAGAGAGTTTCAGTCTTCAACATGGACAAGATTTTCCGCTACTACTACTGTCACTATCAGTACCCTTACAATGGCACTGACTTGTCTGTTGTATTTGGTAAGTGCTATTTGTTGGGGTAGTTTCAAGTGACCAGTGCTTCAGGAGATAATTGACACTCCGAGTTCTACATGCAATGGTAATTTAATCACAGTTTTCAACACATTAAGATTACTTCAAATGGGAGCATTGATTGGTCCTGTGTTCATAAGTGCTTCTCTTTGGGGTAGTTTTAATGAGGAAATGTACTGCAGCTAAGGCTCCACCTCTTTTCTATTTCTTGTTTTTTCCCCTTAGAATGAAAATTATTGCACCCATGTACTTCTCATCCCAACTTGTAGCTTTTCAATGCCAAAAGTACAGGGCAACATCTGGCCACTATTTGGCATGCTCCGCTGTACCCACTTTTTTCATTTCCTTGCCCTCTTGACTGCAAAGCAGCTGACGTTTGCTCTAACTTTAGCAGCTTTCTTTTCAACCAATGCAGAAAGTGCTATCAAGTTGGGGTAAATGTTTGCTGACTGACTCCCCTGTGTCCACCTGGTTTTTATTGTGTTGTGTTTCATTTGAAGGAGACCCTCTAGATGACTACAAAGAGAAGCATTTGTGATTCTATGTAATAATAAGTGCTTCTCTTTGGGGTAGTCTTGTTGGTGTTTGTTCATCATGGAGTTCTCCCAATGCCAATACTACAGCAGCATCCCCTTTGTAAACACTAGAGGGTGCTGTTTTAACCAAAGTTTTGGTCTGGCACTCTTTTTTTTTGTATGTAGTAATTTTCTGTCTTAATTAGGACTCTAAACTGTTCTACATTCAGAAAACCGCATAATAGCTTCATTTGCATGAAATGCTTTAAATGTGTGAAAGGTCCACCCATGCTCAGGAATGCTGAGGCGTTCCAAAGACAATAACACCAATCAAAGCTTAATAGCCTTTCAATAAATACACGGGTGCCAACGACCACAGCAAATCTAAATGGACATGGACAAGCTTATAATGGGTGCTGCAAACCAAGCTGCTCAGATCAGCTCATCGTGAAAGCAGGCAGCGTGCTCCTGGTGTCTCTGTCTGCAAATGACCTCCACTGATGCTACAGAGGTTCAGTCTTCAACATGGACAAGATTTTCCACTACTACTACTGTCACTATCGGTACCCTTACAATGGCACTGACTTGTCTGTTGTATTTGGTAAGTGCTATTTGTTGGGGTAGTTTCAAGTGACCAGTGCTTCAGGAGATAATTGACTCTCCGAGTTCTACATGCAATGGTAATTTAATCACATTATTCAACACATTAAGATTACTTCAAATGGGAGCATTGAATGGTCCTGTGTTCATAAGTGCTTCTCTTTGGGGTAGTTTTAATGAGGAAATGTACTGCAGCTAAGGCTCCACCTCTTTTCTATTTCTTGTTTTTTCCCCTTAGGTTGAAAATTATTGCACCCATGTACCTCTCATCCCAACTTGTAGCTTTTCAATGCCAAAAGTAAAGGGCAACATTTGGCCACTATTTGGCATGCTCCTCTGTACCCACTTTTTTCATTTCCTTGCCCTCTTGACTGCAAAGCAGCTGACATTTGCTCTAACTTTAGCAGCTTTCTTTTCAACCAATGCAGAAAGTGCTATCAAGTTGGGGTAAATGTTTGCTGACTGACTCCCCTGTGTCCACCTGGTTTTTATTGAGTTGTGTTTCATTTGAAGGAGACCCTCTAGATGACTACAAAGAGAAGCATTTGTGATTCTATGTAATAATAAGTGCTTCTCTTTGGGGTAGTCTTGTTGGTGTTTGTTCATCATGGAATTCTCCCAATGCCAATACTACAGCAGCATCCCCTTTGTAAACACTAGAGGGTGCTGTTTTAACCAAAGTTTTGGTCTGGCACTCTTTGTTTTTGTATGTAGTATGATTCTGTCTTAATTAGGACTCTAAACTGTTCTACATTCAGAAAACCGCATAATAGCTTCATTTGCATGAAATGCTTTAAATGTGTGAAAGGTCCACCCATGCTCAGGAATGCTGAGGCGTTCCAAAGACAATAACAGCAATCAAAGCTTAATAGCCTTTCAATAAATACACGGGTGCCAACGACCACAGCGAATCCAAATGGAAATGGACAAGCTTATAATGGGTGCTGCAAACCAAACTGCTCAGATCAGCTCATCCTAAAAGCAGGCAGCATGCTCCTGGTGTCTCTGTCTGCAGATGACCTCCACTGATGCTAGAGAGTTTCAGTCTTCAACATGGACAAGATTTTCCGCTACAACTACTGTCACTATCGGTACCCTTACAATGGCACTGACTTGTCTGTTGTATTTGGTAAGTGCTATTTGTTGGGGTAGTTTCAAGTGACCAGTGCTTCAGGAGATAATTGACACTCCGAGTTCTACATGCAATGGTAATTTAATCACAGTTTTCAACACATTAAGATTACTTCAAATGGGAGCATTGATTGGTCCTGTGTTCATAAGTGCTTCTCTTTGGGGTAGTTTTAATGAGGAAATGTACTGCAGCTAAGGCTCCACCTCGTTCCTATTTCTTGTTTTTTCCCCTTAGGTTGAAAATTATTGCACCCATGTACCTCTCATCCCAACTTGTAGCTTTTCAATGCCAAAAGTAAAGGGCAACATTTGGCCACTATTTGGCATGCTCCTCTGTACCCACTTTTTTCATTTCCTTGCCCTCTTGACTGCAAAGCAGCTGACATTTGCTCTAACTTTAGCAGCTTTCTTTTCAACCAATGCAGAAAGTGCTATCAAGTTGGGGTAAATGTTTGTTGACTGACTCCACTTTGTCCACCTGGTTATTATTGAGCTGTGTTTCATTTGAAGGACACCCTCTAGATGACTACAAAGAGAAGCATTTGTGATTCTGTGTAAGAATGAGTGCTTCTCTTTGGGGCAGTCTTGTTGGTGATTGTTCATCATGGAGTTCTCCCAATGCCATTACTACAGCAGCATCCCCTTTGTAAACACTGGAGGGTGCTGTTTTAACCAAAGATTTGGTCTGGCACTCTTTGATTTTGTACGTAGTATGATTCTGTCTTAAATAGGACTCTAAACTGTTCTACATTCAGAAAACAGCATAATAGTTGCATTTGCATGAAATGCTTTAAATGTGTGAAAGGTCCACCCATGCTCAGGAATGCTGAGGCGTTCCAAAGACAATAACACCAATCAAAGCTTAATAGCCTTTCAATAAATACACGGGTGCCAACGACCACAGCAAATCTAAATGGACATGGACAAGCTTATAATGGGTGCTGCAAACCAAGCTGCTCAGATCAGCTCATCCTGAAAGCAGGCAGCGTGCTCCTGGTGTCTCTGTCTGCAAATGACCTCCACTGATGCTACAGAGGTTCAGTCTTCAAAATGGACAAGATTTTCAACTACTACTACTGTCACTATCGGTACCCTTACAATGGCACTGACTTGTCTGTTGTATTTGGTAAGTGCTATTTGTTGGGGTAGTTTCAAGTGACCAGTGCTTCAGGAGATAATTGACTCTCCGAGTTCTACATGCAATGGTAATTTAATCACATTATTCAACACATTAAGATTACTTCAAATGGGAGCATTGAATGGTCCTGTGTTCATAAGTGCTTCTCTTTGGGGTAGTTTTAATGAGGAAATGTACTGCAGCTAAGGCTCCACCTCTTTTCTATTTCTTGTTTTTTCCCCTTAGAATGAAAATTATTGCACCCATGTACTTCTCATCCCAACTTGTAGCTTTTCAATGCCAAAAGTACAGGGCAACATCTGGCCACTATTTGGCATGCTCCGCTGTACCCACTTTTTTCATTTCCTTGCCCTCTTGACTGCAAAGCAGCTGACATTTGCTCTAACTTTAGCAGCTTTCTTTTCAACCAATGCAGAAAGTGCTATCAAGTTGGGGTAAATGTTTGCTGACTGACTCCCCTGTGTCCACCTGGTTTTTATTGAGTTGTGTTTCATTTGAAGGAGACCCTCTAGATGACTACAAAGAGAAGCATTTGTGATTCTATGTAATAATAAGTGCTTCTCTTTGGGGTAGTCTTGTTGGTGTTTGTTCATCATGGAATTCTCCCAATGCCAATACTACAGCAGCATCCCCTTTGTAAACACTAGAGGGTGCTGTTTTAACCAAAGTTTTGGTCTGGCACTCTTTGTTTTTGTATGTAGTATGATTCTGTCTTAATTAGGACTCTAAACTGTTCTACATTCAGAAAACCGCATAATAGCTTCATTTGCATGAAATGCTTTAAATGTGTGAAAGGTCCACCCATGCTCAGGAATGCTGAGGCGTTCCAAAGACAATAACAGCAATCAAAGCTTAATAGCCTTTCAATAAATACACGGGTGCCAACGACCACAGCGAATCCAAATGGAAATGGACAAGCTTATAATGGGTGCTGCAAACCAAACTGCTCAGATCAGCTCATCCTAAAAGCAGGCAGCATGCTCCTGGTGTCTCTGTCTGCAGATGACCTCCACTGATGCTAGAGAGTTTCAGTCTTCAACATGGACAAGATTTTCCGCTACAACTACTGTCACTATCGGTACCCTTACAATGGCACTGACTTGTCTGTTGTATTTGGTAAGTGCTATTTGTTGGGGTAGTTTCAAGTGACCAGTGCTTCAGGAGATAATTGACACTCCGAGTTCTACATGCAATGGTAATTTAATCACAGTTTTCAACACATTAAGATTACTTCAAATGGGAGCATTGATTGGTCCTGTGTTCATAAGTGCTTCTCTTTGGGGTAGTTTTAATGAGGAAATGTACTGCAGCTAAGGCTCCACCTCGTTCCTATTTCTTGTTTTTTCCCCTTAGGTTGAAAATTATTGCACCCATGTACCTCTCATCCCAACTTGTAGCTTTTCAATGCCAAAAGTAAAGGGCAACATTTGGCCACTATTTGGCATGCTCCTCTGTACCCACTTTTTTCATTTCCTTGCCCTCTTGACTGCAAAGCAGCTGACATTTGCTCTAACTTTAGCAGCTTTCTTTTCAACCAATGCAGAAAGTGCTATCAAGTTGGGGTAAATGTTTGTTGACTGACTCCACTTTGTCCACCTGGTTATTATTGAGCTGTGTTTCATTTGAAGGACACCCTCTAGATGACTACAAAGAGAAGCATTTGTGATTCTGTGTAAGAATGAGTGCTTCTCTTTGGGGCAGTCTTGTTGGTGATTGTTCATCATGGAGTTCTCCCAATGCCATTACTACAGCAGCATCCCCTTTGTAAACACTGGAGGGTGCTGTTTTAACCAAAGATTTGGTCTGGCACTCTTTGATTTTGTACGTAGTATGATTCTGTCTTAAATAGGACTCTAAACTGTTCTACATTCAGAAAACAGCATAATAGTTGCATTTGCATGAAATGCTTTAAATGTGTGAAAGGTCCACCCATGCTCAGGAATGCTGAGGCGTTCCAAAGACAATAACACCAATCAAAGCTTAATAGCCTTTCAATAAATACACGGGTGCCAACGACCACAGCAAATCTAAATGGACATGGACAAGCTTATAATGGGTGCTGCAAACCAAGCTGCTCAGATCAGCTCATCCTGAAAGCAGGCAGCGTGCTCCTGGTGTCTCTGTCTGCAAATGACCTCCACTGATGCTACAGAGGTTCAGTCTTCAAAATGGACAAGATTTTCAACTACTACTACTGTCACTATCGGTACCCTTACAATGGCACTGACTTGTCTGTTGTATTTGGTAAGTGCTATTTGTTGGGGTAGTTTCAAGTGACCAGTGCTTCAGGAGATAATTGACTCTCCGAGTTCTACATGCAATGGTAATTTAATCACATTATTCAACACATTAAGATTACTTCAAATGGGAGCATTGAATGGTCCTGTGTTCATAAGTGCTTCTCTTTGGGGTAGTTTTAATGAGGAAATGTACTGCAGCTAAGGCTCCACCTCTTTTCTATTTCTTGTTTTTTCCCCTTAGAATGAAAATTATTGCACCCATGTACTTCTCATCCCAACTTGTAGCTTTTCAATGCCAAAAGTACAGGGCAACATCTGGCCACTATTTGGCATGCTCCGCTGTACCCACTTTTTTCATTTCCTTGCCCTCTTGACTGCAAAGCAGCTGATGTTTGCTCTAACTTTAGCAGCTTTCTTTTCAACCAATGCAGAAAGTGCTATCAAGTTGGGGTAAATGTTTGCTGACTGACTCCCCTGTGTCCACCTGGTTTTTATTGAGTTGTGTTTCATTTGAAGGAGACCCTCTAGATGACTACAAAGAGAAGCATTTGTGATTCTATGTAATAATAAGTGCTTCTTTTTGGGGTAGTCTTGTTGGTGTTTGTTCATCATGGAATTCTCCCAATGCCAATACTACAGCAGCATCCCCTTTGTAAACACTAGAGGGTGGTGTTTTAACCAAAGTTTTGGTCTGGCACTCTTTGTTTTTGTATGTAGTATGATTCTGTCTTAATTAGGACTCTAAACTGTTCTGCATTCAGAAAACCGCATAATAGCTTCATTTGCATGAAATGCTTTAAATGTGTGAAAGGTCCACCCATGCTCAAGAATGCTGAGGCGTTCCAAAGACAATAACAGCAATCAAAGCTTAATAGCCTTTTAATAAATACACGGGTGCCAACGACCACAGCAAATCCAAATGGAAATGGACAAGCTTATAATGGGTGCTGCAAACCAAACTGCTCAGATCAGCTCATCCTAAAAGCAGGCAGCATGCTCCTGGTGTCTCTGTCTGCAGATGACCTCCACTGATGCTAGAGAGTTTCAGTCTTCAACATGGACAAGATTTTCCGCTACTACTACTGTCACTATCGGTACCCTTACAATGGCACTGACTTGTCTGTTGTATTTGGTAAGTGCTATTTGTTGGGGTAGTTTCAAGTGACCAGTGCTTCAGGAGATAATTGACACTCCGAGTTCTACATGCAATGGTAATTTAATCACAGTTTTCAACACATTAAGATTACTTCAAATGGGAGCATTGATTGGTCCTGTGTTCATAAGTGCTTCTCTTTGGGGTAGTTTTAATGAGGAAATGTACTGCAGCTAAGGCTCCACCTCGTTCCTATTTCTTGTTTTTTCCCCTTAGGTTGAAAATTATTGCACCCATGTACCTCTCATCCCAACTTGTAGCTTTTCAATGCCAAAAGTAAAGGGCAACATTTGGCCACTATTTGGCATGCTCCTCTGTACCCACTTTTTTCATTTCCTTGCCCTCTTGACTGCAAAGCAGCTGACATTTGCTCTAACTTTAGCAGCTTTCTTTTCAACCAATGCAGAAAGTGCTATCAAGTTGGGGTAAATGTTTGCTGACTGACTCCACTGTGTCCACCTGGTTATTATTGAGCTGTGTTTCATTTGAAGGACACCCTCTAGATGACTACAAAGAGAAGCATTTGTGATTCTGTGTAAGAATGAGTGCTTCTCTTTGGGGCAGTCTTGTTGGTGATTGTTCATCATGGAGTTCTCCCAATGCCATTACTACAGCAGCATCCCCTTTGTAAACACTGGAGGGTGCTGTTTTAACCAAAGATTTGGTCTGGCACTCTTTGATTTTGTACGTAGTATGATTCTGTCTTAAATAGGACTCTAACCTGTTCTACATTCAGAAAACAGCATAATAGTTGCATTTGCATGAAATGCTTTAAATGTGTGAAAGGTCCACCCATGCTCAAGAATGCTGAGGCGTTCCAAAGATAATAACACAGCAATCAAAGCTTAATAGCCTTTCAATAAATACACAGGTGCCAACGACCACAGCAAATCCAAATGGACATGGACAAGCTTATAATGGGTGCTGCAAACCAAACTGCTCAGATCAGCTCATCCTGAAAGCAGGCAGCATGCTCCTGGTGTCTCTGTCTGCAAATGACCTCCACTGATGCTACAGAGGTTCAGTCTTCAAAATGGACAAGATTTTCAACTACTACTACTGTCACTATCGGTACCCTTACAATGGCACTGACTTGTCTGTTGTATTTAGTAAGTGCTATTTGTTGGGGTAGTTTCAAATGACCAGTGCTTCAGGAGATAATTGACTCTCCGAGTTCTACATGCAATGGTAATTTAATCACATTATTCAACACATTAAGATTACTTCAAATGGGAGCATTGAATGGTCCTGTGTTCATAAGTGCTTCTCTTTGGGGTAGTTTTAATGAGGAAATGTACTGCAGCTAAGGCTCCACCTCTTTTCTATTTCTTGTTTTTTCCCCTTAGAATGAAAATTATTGCACCCATGTACTTCTCATCCCAACTTGTAGCTTTTCAATGCCAAAAGTACAGGGCAACATCTGGCCACTATTTGGCATGCTCCGCTGTACCCACTTTTTTCATTTCCTTGCCCTCTTGACTGCAAAGCAGCTGATGTTTGCTCTAACTTTAGCAGCTTTCTTTTCAACCAATGCAGAAAGTGCTATCAAGTTGGGGTAAATGTTTGCTGACTGACTCCCCTGTGTCCACCTGGTTTTTATTGAGTTGTGTTTCATTTGAAGGAGACCCTCTAGATGACTACAAAGAGAAGCATTTGTGATTCTATGTAATAATAAGTGCTTCTTTTTGGGGTAGTCTTGTTGGTGTTTGTTCATCATGGAATTCTCCCAATGCCAATACTACAGCAGCATCCCCTTTGTAAACACTAGAGGGTGGTGTTTTAACCAAAGTTTTGGTCTGGCACTCTTTGTTTTTGTATGTAGTATGATTCTGTCTTAATTAGGACTCTAAACTGTTCTGCATTCAGAAAACCGCATAATAGCTTCATTTGCATGAAATGCTTTAAATGTGTGAAAGGTCCACCCATGCTCAAGAATGCTGAGGCGTTCCAAAGACAATAACAGCAATCAAAGCTTAATAGCCTTTTAATAAATACACGGGTGCCAACGACCACAGCAAATCCAAATGGAAATGGACAAGCTTATAATGGGTGCTGCAAACCAAACTGCTCAGATCAGCTCATCCTAAAAGCAGGCAGCATGCTCCTGGTGTCTCTGTCTGCAGATGACCTCCACTGATGCTAGAGAGTTTCAGTCTTCAACATGGACAAGATTTTCCGCTACTACTACTGTCACTATCGGTACCCTTACAATGGCACTGACTTGTCTGTTGTATTTGGTAAGTGCTATTTGTTGGGGTAGTTTCAAGTGACCAGTGCTTCAGGAGATAATTGACACTCCGAGTTCTACATGCAATGGTAATTTAATCACATTTTTCAACACATTAAGATTACTTCAAATGGGAGCATTGATTGGTCCTGTGTTCATAAGTGCTTCTCTTTGGGGTAGTTTTAATGAGGAAATGTACTGCAGCTAAGGCTCCGCCTCTTTTCTATTTCTTGTTTTTTCCCCTTAGAATGAAAATTATTGCACCCATGTACTTCTCATCCCAACTTGTAGCTTTTCAATGCCAAAAGTACAGGGCAACATCTGGCCACTATTTGGCATGCTCCGCTGTACCCACTTTTTTCATTTCCTTGCCCTCTTGACTGCAAAGCAGCTGATGTTTGCTCTAACTTTAGCAGCTTTCTTTTCAACCAATGCAGAAAGTGCTATCAAGTTGGGGTAAATGTTTGCTGACTGACTCCCCTGTGTCCACCTGGTTTTTATTGAGTTGTGTTTCATTTGAAGGAGACCCTCTAGATGACTACAAAGAGAAGCATTTGTGATTCTATGTAATAATAAGTGCTTCTCTTTGGGGTAGTCTTGTTGGTGTTTGTTCATCATGGAATTCTCCCAATGCCAATACTACAGCAGCATCCCCTTTGTAAACACTAGAGGGTGCTGTTTTAACCAAAGTTTTGGTCTGGCACTCTTTGTTTTTGTATGTAGTATGATTCTGTCTTAATTAGGACTCTAAACTGTTCTACATTCAGAAAACCGCATAATAGCTTCATTTGCATGAAATGCTTTAAATGTGTGAAAGGTCCACCCATGCTCAGGAATGCTGAGGCGTTCCAAAGACAATAACAGCAATCAAAGCTTAATAGCCTTTCAATAAATACACGGGTGCCAACGACCACAGCGAATCCAAATGGAAATGGACAAGCTTATAATGGGTGCTGCAAACCAAACTGCTCAGATCAGCTCATCCTAAAAGCAGGCAGCATGCTCCTGGTGTCTCTGTCTGCAGATGACCTCCACTGATGCTAGAGAGTTTCAGTCTTCAACATGGACAAGATTTTCCGCTACTACTACTGTCACTATCGGTACCCTTACAATGGCACTGACTTGTCTGTTGTATTTGGTAAGTGCTATTTGTTGGGGTAGTTTCAAGTGACCAGTGCTTCAGGAGATAATTGACACTCCGAGTTCTACATGCAATGGTAATTTAATCACAGTTTTCAACACATTAAGATTACTTCAAATGGGAGCATTGATTGGTCCTGTGTTCATAAGTGCTTCTCTTTGGGGTAGTTTTAATGAGGAAATGTACTGCAGCTAAGGCTCCACCTCGTTCCTATTTCTTGTTTTTTCCCCTTAGGTTGAAAATTATTGCACCCATGTACCTCTCATCCCAACTTGTAGCTTTTCAATGCCAAAAGTAAAGGGCAACATTTGGCCACTATTTGGCATGCTCCTCTGTACCCACTTTTTTCATTTCCTTGCCCTCTTGACTGCAAAGCAGCTGACATTTGCTCTAACTTTAGCAGCTTTCTTTTCAACCAATGCAGAAAGTGCTATCAAGTTGGGGTAAATGTTTGCTGACTGACTCCACTTTGTCCACCTGGTTATTATTGAGCTGTGTTTCATTTGAAGGACACCCTCTAGATGACTACAAAGAGAAGCATTTGTGATTCTGTGTAAGAATGAGTGCTTCTCTTTGGGGCAGTCTTGTTGGTGGTTGTTCATCATGGAGTTCTCCCAATGCCATTACTACAGCAGCATCCCCTTTGTAAACACTGGAGGGTGCTGTTTTAACCAAAGATTTGGTCTGGCACTCTTTGATTTTGTACGTAGTATGATTCTGTCTTAAATAGGACTCTAAACTGTTCTACATTCAGAAAACAGCATAATAGTTGCATTTGCATGAAATGCTTTAAATGTGTGAAAGGTCCACCCATGCTCAAGAATGCTGAGGCGTTCCAAAGATAATAACACAGCAATCAAAGCTTAATAGCCTTTCAATAAATACACAGGTGCCAACGACCACAGCAAATCCAAATGGACATGGACAAGCTTATAATGGGTGCTGCAAACCAAACTGCTCAGATCAGCTCATCCTGAAAGCAGGCAGCATGCTCCTGGTGTCTCTGTCTGCAAATGACCTCCACTGATGCTACAGAGGTTCAGTCTTCAAAATTGACAAGATTTTCAACTACTACTACTGTCACTATCGGTACCCTTACAATGGCACTGACTTGTCTGTTGTATTTGGTAAGTGCTATTTGTTGGGGTAGTTTCAAGTGACCAGTGCTTCAGGAGATAATTGACTCTACGAGTTCTACATGCAATGGTAATTTAATCACATTATTCAACACATTAAGATTACTTCAAATGGGAGCATTGAATGGTCCTGTGTTCATAAGTGCTTCTCTTTGGGGTAGTTTTAATGAAGAAATGTACTGCAGCTAAGGCTCCACCTCTTTTCTATTTCTTGTTTTTTCCCCTTAGAATGAAAATTATTGCACCCATGTACTTCTCATCCCAACTTGTAGCTTTTCAATGCCAAAAGTACAGGGCAACATTTGGCCACTATTTGGCATGCTCCGCTGTACCCACTTTTTTCATTTCCTTGCCCTCTTGACTGCAAAGCAGCTGACGTTTGCTCTAACTTTAGCAGCTTTCTTTTCAACCAATGCAGAAAGTGCTATCAAGTTGGGGTAAATGTTTGCTGACTGACTCCCCTGTGTCCACCTGGTTTTTATTGAGTTGTGTTTCATTTGAAGGAGACCCTCTAGATGACTACAAAGAGAAGCATTTGTGATTCTATGTAATAATAAGTGCTTCTCTTTGGGGTAGTCTTGTTGGTGTTTGTTCATCATGGAGTTCTCCCAATGCCAATACTACAGCAGCATCCCCTTTGTAAACACTAGAGGGTGCTGTTTTAACCAAAGTTTTGGTCTGGCACTCTTTGTTTTTGTATGTAGTATTTTTCTGTCTTAATTAGGACTCTAAACTGTTCTACATTCAGAAAACCGCATAATAGCTTCATTTGCATGAAATGCTTTAAATGTGTGAAAGGTCCACCCATGCTCAGGAATGCTGAGGCGTTCCAAAGACAATAACACCAATCAAAGCTTAATAGCCTTTCAATAAATACACGGGTGCCAACGACCACAGCAAATCTAAATGGACATGGACAAGCTTATAATGGGTGCTGCAAACCAAGCTGCTCAGATCAGCTCATCCTGAAAGCAGGCAGCGTGCTCCTGGTGTCTCTGTCTGCAAATGACCTCCACTGATGCTACAGAGGTTCAGTCTTCAAAATGGACAAGATTTTCAACTACTACTACTGTCACTATCGGTACCCTTACAATGGCACTGACTTGTCTGTTGTATTTGGTAAGTGCTATTTGTTGGGGTAGTTTCAAGTGACCAGTGCTTCAGGAGATAATTGACTCTCCGAGTTCTACATGCAATGGTAATTTAATCACATTATTCAACACATTAAGATTACTTCAAATGGGAGCATTGAATGGTCCTGTGTTCATAAGTGCTTCTCTTTGGGGTAGTTTTAATGAGGAAATGTACTGCAGCTAAGGCTCCACCTCTTTTCTATTTCTTGTTTTTTCCCCTTAGAATGAAAATTATTGCACCCATGTACTTCTCATCCCAACTTGTAGCTTTTCAATGCCAAAAGTACAGGGCAACATTTGGCCACTATTTGGCATGCTCCGCTGTACCCACTTTTTTCATTTCCTTGCCCTCTTGACTGCAAAGCAGCTGATGTTTGCTCTAACTTTAGCAGCTTTCTTTTCAACCAATGCAGAGCTATCAAGTTGGGGTAAATGTTTGCTGACTGACTCCACTGTGTCCACCTGGTTATTATTGAGCTGTGTTTCATTTGAAGGACACCCTCTAGATGACTACAAAGAGAAGCATTTGTGATTCTGTGTAAGAATGAGTGCTTCTCTTTGGGGCAGTCTTGTTGGTGATTGTTCATCATGGAGTTCTCCCAATGCCATTACTACAGCAGCATCCCCTTTGTAAACACTGGAGGGTGCTGTTTTAACCAAAGATTTGGTCTGGCACTCTTTGATTTTGTACGTAGTATGATTCTGTCTTAAATAGGACTCTAACCTGTTCTACATTCAGAAAACAGCATAATAGTTGCATTTGCATGAAATGCTTTAAATGTGTGAAAGGTCCACCCATGCTCAAGAATGCTGAGGCGTTCCAAAGATAATAACACAGCAATCAAAGCTTAATAGCCTTTCAATAAATACACAGGTGCCAACGACCACAGCAAATCCAAATGGACATGGACAAGCTTATAATGGGTGCTGCAAACCAAACTGCTCAGATCAGCTCATCCTGAAAGCAGGCAGCATGCTCCTGGTGTCTCTGTCTGCAAATGACCTCCACTGATGCTACAGAGGTTCAGTCTTCAAAATGGACAAGATTTTCAACTACTACTACTGTCACTATCGGTACCCTTACAATGGCACTGACTTGTCTGTTGTATTTAGTAAGTGCTATTTGTTGGGGTAGTTTCAAATGACCAGTGCTTCAGGAGATAATTGACTCTCCGAGTTCTACATGCAGTGGTAATTTAATCACATTATTCAACACATTAAGATTACTTCAAATGGGAGCATTGAATGGTCCTGTGTTCATAAGTGCTTCTCTTTGGGGTAGTTTTAATGAGGAAATGTACTGCAGCTAAGGCTCCACCTCTTTTCTATTTCTTGTTTTTTCCCCTTAGAATGAAAATTATTGCACCCATGTACTTCTCATCCCAACTTGTAGCTTTTCAATGCCAAAAGTACAGGGCAACATCTGGCCACTATTTGGCATGCTCCGCTGTACCCACTTTTTTCATTTCCTTGCCCTCTTGACTGCAAAGCAGCTGATGTTTGCTCTAACTTTAGCAGCTTTCTTTTCAACCAATGCAGAAAGTGCTATCAAGTTGGGGTAAATGTTTGCTGACTGACTCCCCTGTGTCCACCTGGTTTTTATTGAGTTGTGTTTCATTTGAAGGAGACCCTCTAGATGACTACAAAGAGAAGCATTTGTGATTCTATGTAATAATAAGTGCTTCTTTTTGGGGTAGTCTTGTTGGTGTTTGTTCATCATGGAATTCTCCCAATGCCAATACTACAGCAGCATCCCCTTTGTAAACACTAGAGGGTGGTGTTTTAACCAAAGTTTTGGTCTGGCACTCTTTGTTTTTGTATGTAGTATGATTCTGTCTTAATTAGGACTCTAAACTGTTCTGCATTCAGAAAACCGCATAATAGCTTCATTTGCATGAAATGCTTTAAATGTGTGAAAAGTCCACCCATGCTCAAGAATGCTGAGGCGTTCCAAAGACAATAACAGCAATCAAAGCTTAATAGCCTTTTAATAAATACACGGGTGGCAACGACCACAGCAAATCCAAATGGAAATGGACAAGCTTATAATGGGTGCTGCAAACCAAACTGCTCAGATCAGCTCATCCTAAAAGCAGGCAGCATGCTCCTGGTGTCTCTGTCTGCAGATGACCTCCACTGATGCTAGAGAGTTTCAGTCTTCAACATGGACAAGATTTTCCGCTACTACTACTGTCACTATCGGTACCCTTACAATGGAACTGACTTGTCTGTTGTATTTGGTAAGTGCTATTTGTTGGGGTAGTTTCAAGTGACCAGTGCTTCAGGAGATAATTGACTCTCCGAGTTCTACATGCAATGGTAATTTAATCACATTATTCAACACATTAAGATTACTTCAAATGGGAGCATTGAATGGTCCTGTGTTCATAAGTGCTTCTCTTTGGGGTAGTTTTAATGAAGAAATGTACTGCAGCTAAGGCTCCACCTCTTTTCTATTTCTTGTTTTTTGCCCTTAGAATGAAAATTATTGCACCCATGTACTTCTCATCCCAACTTGTAGCTTTTCAATGCCAAAAGTACAGGGCAACATTTGGCCACTATTTGGCATGCTCCGCTGTACCCACTTTTTTCATTTCCTTGCCCTCTTGACTGCAAAGCAGCTGACGTTTGCTCTAACTTTAGCAGCTTTCTTTTCAACCAATGCAGAAAGTGCTATCAAGTTGGGGTAAATGTTTGCTGACTGACTCCCCTGTGTCCACCTGGTTTTTATTGAGTTGTGTTTCATTTGAAGGAGACCCTCTAGATGACTACAAAGAGAAGCATTTGTGATTCTATGTAATAATAAGTGCTTCTCTTTGGGGTAGTCTTGTTGGTGTTTGTTCATCATGGAGTTCTCCCAATGCCAATACTACAGCAGCATCCCCCTTGTAAACACTAGAGGGTGCTGTTTTAACCAAAGTTTTGGTCTGGCACTCTTTGTTTTTGTATGTAGTATTTTTCTGTCTTAATTAGGACTCTAAACTGTTCTACATTCAGAAAACCGCATAATAGCTTCATTTGCATGAAATGCTTTAAATGTGTGAAAGGTCCACCCATGCTCAGGAATGCTGAGGCGTTCCAAAGACAATAACACCAATCAAAGCTTAATAGCCTTTCAATAAATACACGGGTGCCAACGACCACAGCAAATCCAAATGGAAATTGACAAGCTTATAATGGGTGCTGCAAACCAAACTGCTCAGATCAGCTCATCCTAAAATCAGGCAGCATGCTCCTGGTGTCTCTGTCTGCAGATGACCTCCACTGATGCTAGAGAGTTTCAGTCTTCAACATGGACAAGATTTTCCGCTACTACTACTGTCACTATCAGTACCCTTACAATGGCACTGACTTGTCTGTTGTATTTGGTAAGTGCTATTTGTTGGGGTAGTTTCAAGTGACCAGTGCTTCAGGAGATAATTGACACTCCGAGTTCTACATGCAATGGTAATTTAATCACAGTTTTCAACACATTAAGATTACTTCAAATGGGAGCATTGATTGGTCCTATGTTCATAAGTGCTTCTCTTTGGGGTAGTTTTAATGAAGAA
The DNA here is from genome assembly GCA_039654775.1 of Spinibarbus caldwelli. Taxonomy (NCBI): domain Eukaryota; kingdom Metazoa; phylum Chordata; class Actinopteri; order Cypriniformes; family Cyprinidae; genus Spinibarbus; species Spinibarbus caldwelli. Next base: position 23,167,195 of record CM077229.1, read on the forward strand.
ATGTACTGCAGCTAAGGCTCCACCTCTTTTCTATTTCTTGTTTTTTGCCCTTAGAATGAAAATTATTGCACCCATGTACTTCTCATCCCAACTTGTAGCTTTTCAATGCCAAAAGTACAGGGCAACATCTGGCCACTATTTGGCATGCTCCGCTGTACCCACTTTTTTCATTTCTTTGCCCTCTTGACTGCAAAGCAGCTGATGTTTGCTCTAACTTTAGCAGCTTTCTTTTCAACCAATGCAGAAAGTGCTATCATGTTGGGGTAAATGTTTGCTGACTGACTCCCCTGTGTCCACCTGGTTTTTATTGAGTTGTGTTTCATTTGAAGGAGACCCTCTAGATGACTACAAAGAGAAGCATTTGTGATTCTATGTAATAATAAGTGCTTCTTTTTGGGGTAGTCTTGTTGGTGTTTGTTCATCATGGAATTCTCCCAATGCCAATACTACAGCAGCATCCCCTTTGTAAACACTAGAGGGTGGTGTTTTAACCAAAGTTTTGGTCTGGCACTCTTTGTTTTTGTATGTAGTATGATTCTGTCTTAATTAGGACTCTAAACTGTTCTGCATTCAGAAAACCGCATAATAGCTTCATTTGCATGAAATGCTTTAAATGTGTGAAAGGTCCACCCATGCTCAAGAATGCTGAGGCGTTCCAAAGACAATAACAGCAATCAAAGCTTAATAGCCTTTTAATAAATACACGGGTGCCAACGACCACAGCAAATCCAAATGGAAATGGACAAGCTTATAATGGGTGCTGCAAACCAAACTGCTCAGATCAGCTCATCCTAAAAGCAGGCAGCATGCTCCTGGTGTCTCTGTCTGCAGATGACCTCCACTGATGCTAGAGAGTTTCAGTCTTCAACATGGACAAGATTTTCCGCTACTACTACTGTCACTATCAGTACCCTTACAATGGCACTGACTTGTCTGTTGTATTTGGTAAGTGCTATTTGTTGGGGTAGTTTCAAGTGACCAGTGCTTCAGGAGATAATTGACACTCCGAGTTCTACATGCAATGGTAATTTAATCACAGTTTTCAACACATTAAGATTACTTCAAATGGGAGCATTGATTGGTTCTGTGTTCATAAATGCTTCTCTTTGGGGTAGTTTTAATGAGGAAATGTACTGCAGCTAAGGCTCCACCTCTTTTCTATTTCTTGTTTTTTCCCCTTAGAATGAAAATTATTGCACCCATGTACTTCTCATCCCAACTTGTAGCTTTTCAATGCCAAAAGTACAGGGCAACATCTGGCCACTATTTGGCATGCTCCGCTGTACCCACTTTTTTCATTTCCTTGCCCTCTTGACTGCAAAGCAGCTGACGTTTGCTCTAACTTTAGCAGCTTTCTTTTCAACCAATGCAGAAAGTGCTATCAAGTTGGGGTAAATGTTTGCTGACTGACTCCCCTGTGTCCACCTGTTTTTTTTTGTGTTGTGTTTCATTTGAAGGAGACCCTCTAGATGACTACAAAGAGAAGCATTTGTGATTCTATGTAATAATAAGTGCTTCTCTTTGGGGTAGTCTTGTTGGTGTTTGTTCATCATGGAGTTCTCCCAATGCCAATACTACAGCAGCATCCCCTTTGTAAACACTAGAGGGTGCTGTTTTAACCAAAGTTTTGGTCTGGCACTCTTTTTTTTTGTATGTAGTAATTTTCTGTCTTAATTAGGACTCTAAACTGTTCTACATTCAGAAAACCGCATAATAGCTTCATTTGCATGAAATGCTTTAAATGTGTGAAAGGTCCACCCATGCTCAGGAATGCTGAGGCGTTCCAAAGACAATAACACCAATCAAAGCTTAATAGCCTTTCAATAAATACACGGGTGCCAACGACCACAGCAAATCTAAATGGACATGGACAAGCTTATAATGGGTGCTGCAAACCAAGCTGCTCAGATCAGCTCATCGTGAAAGCAGGCAGCGTGCTCCTGGTGTCTCTGTCTGCAAATGACCTCCACTGATGCTACAGAGGTTCAGTCTTCAACATGGACAAGATTTTCCACTACTACTACTGTCACTATCGGTACCCTTACAATGGCACTGACTTGTCTGTTGTATTTGGTAAGTGCTATTTGTTGGGGTAGTTTCAAGTGACCAGTGCTTCAGGAGATAATTGACTCTCCGAGTTCTACATGCAATGGTAATTTAATCACAGTATTCAACACATTAAGATTACTTCAAATGGGAGCATTGAATGGTCCTGTGTTCATAAGTGCTTCTCTTTGGGGTAGTTTTAATGAGGAAATGTACTGCAGCTAAGGCTCCACCTCTTTTCTATTTCTTGTTTTTTCCCCTTAGAATGAAAATTATTGCACCCATGTACTTCTCATCCCAGCTTGTAGCTTTTCAATGCCAAAAGTACAGGGCAACATTTGGCCACTATTTGGCATGCTCCGCTGTACCCACTTTTTTCATTTCCTTGCCCTCTTGACTGCAAAGCAGCTGATGTTTGCTCTAACTTTAGCAGCTTTCTTTTCAACCAATGCAGAGCTATCAAGTTGGGGTAAATGTTTGCTGACTGACTCCACTGTGTCCACCTGGTTATTATTGAGCTGTGTTTCATTTGAAGGACACCCTCTAGATGACTACAAAGAGAAGCATTTGTGATTCTGTGTAAGAATGAGTGCTTCTCTTTGGGGCAGTCTTGTTGGTGATTGTTCATCATGGAGTTCTCCCAATGCCATTACTACAGCAGCATCCCCTTTGTAAACACTGGAGGGTGCTGTTTTAACCAAAGATTTGGTCTGGCACTCTTTGATTTTGTACGTAGTGTGATTCTGTCTTAAATAGGACTCTAACCTGTTCTGCATTCAGAAAACCGCATAATAGCTTCATTTGCATGAAATGCTTTAAATGTGTGAAAGGTCCACCCATGCTCAAGAATGCTGAGGCGTTCCAAAGACAATAACAGCAATCAAAGCTTAATAGCCTTTCAATAAATACACGGGTGCCAACGAACACAGCAAATCCAAATGGAAATGGACAAGCTTATAATGGGTGCTGCAAACCAAACTGCTCAGATCAGCTCATCCTAAAAGCAGGCACCATAATCCTGGTGTCTCTTTCTGCAGATGACCTCCACTGATGCTAGAGAGTTTCAGTCTTCAACATGGACAAGATTTTCCGCTACTACTACTGTCACTATCGGTACCCTTACAATGGCACTGACTTGTCTGTTGTATTTGGTAAGTGCTATTTGTTGGGGTAGTTTCAAGTGACCAGTGCTTCAGGAGATAATTGACTCTCCGAGTTCTACATGCAATGGTAATTTAATCACATTATTCAACACATTAAGATTACTTCAAATGGGAGCATTGAATGGTCCTGTGTTCATAAGTGCTTCTCTTTGGGGTAGTTTTAATGAAGAAATGTACTGCAGCTAAGGCTCCACCTCTTTTCTATTTCTTGTTTTTTGCCCTTAGAATGAAAATTATTGCACCCATGTACTTCTCATCCCAACTTGTAGCTTTTCAATGCCAAAAGTACAGGGCAACATTTGGCCACTATTTGGCATGCTCCGCTGTACCCACTTTTTTCATTTCCTTGCCCTCTTGACTGCAAAGCAGCTGACGTTTGCTCTAACTTTAGCAGCTTTCTTTTCAACCAATGCAGAAAGTGCTATCAAGTTGGGGTAAATGTTTGCTGACTGACTCCCCTGTGTCCACCTGGTTTTTATTGAGTTGTGTTTCATTTGAAGGAGACCCTCTAGATGACTACAAAGAGAAGCATTTGTGATTCTATGTAATAATAAGTGCTTCTCTTTGGGGTAGTCTTGTTGGTGTTTGTTCATCATGGAGTTCTCCCAATGCCAATACTACAGCAGCATCCCCTTTGTAAACACTAGAGGGTGCTGTTTTAACCAAAGTTTTGGTCTGGCACTCTTTTTTTTTGTACGTAGTATGATTCTGTCTTAAATAGGACTCTAAATTGTTCTACATTCAGAAAACAGCATAATAGTTGCATTTGCATGAAATGCTTTAAATGTGTGAAAGGTCCACCCATGCTCAAGAATGCTGAGGCGTTCCAAAGATAATAACACAGCAATCAAATCTTAATAGCCTTTCAATAAATACACAGGTGCCAACGACCACAGCAAATCCAAATGGACATGGACAAGCTTATAATGGGTGCTGCAAACCAAACTGCTCAGATCAGCTCATCCTGAAAGCAGGCAGCGTGCTCCTGGTGTCTCTGTCTGCAAATGACCTCCACTGATGCTACAGAGGTTCAGTCTTCAAAATGGACAAGATTTTCCGCTACTACTACTGTCACTATCGGTACCCTTACAATGGCACTGACTTGTCTGTTGTATTTGGTAAGTGCTATTTGTTGGGGTAGTTTCAAGTGACCAGTGCTTCAGGAGATAATTGACACTCCGAGTTCTACATGCAATGGTAATTTAATCACAGTATTCAACACATTAAGATTACTTCAAATGGGAGCATTGATTGGTCCTGTGTTCATAAGTGCTTCTCTTTGGGGTAGTTTTAATGAGGAAATGTACTGCAGCTAAGGCTCCACCTCGTTTCTATTTCTTGTTTTTTTCCCCTTAGGATGAAAATTATTGCACCCATGTACTTCTCATCCCAACTTGTAGCTTTTCAATGCCAAAAGTAAAGGGCAACATTTGGCCACTATTTGGCATGCTCCTCTGTACCCACTTTTTTCATTTCCTTGCCCTCTTGACTGCAAAGCAGCTGACGTTTGCTCTAACTTTAGCAGCTTTCTTTTCAACCAATGCAGAAAGTGCTATCAAGTTGGGGTAAATGTTTGCTGACTGACTCCACTGTGTCCACCTGGTTATTATTGAGTTGTGTTTCATTTGAAGGAGACCCTCTAGATGACTACAAAGAGAAGCATTTGTGATTCTATGTAATAATAAGTGCTTCTCTTTGGGGTAGTCTTGTTGGTGTTTGTTCATCATGGAATTCTCCCAATGCCAATACTACAGCAGCATCCCCTTTGTAAACACTAGAGGGTGCTGTTTTAACCAAAGTTTTGGTCTGGCACTCTTTGTTTTTGTATGTAGTATGATTCTGTCTTAATTAGGACTCTAAACTGTTCTGCATTCAGAAAACCGCATAATAGCTTCATTTGCATGAAATGCTTTAAATGTGTGAAAGGTCCACCCATGCTCAAGAATGCTGAGGCGTTCCAAAGACAATAACAGCAATCAAAGCTTAATAGCCTTTTAATAAATACACGGGTGCCAACGACCACAGCAAATCCAAATGGAAATGGACAAGCTTATAATGGGTGCTGCAAACCAAACTTCTCAGATCAGCTCATCCTGAAAGCAGGCAGCATGCTCCTGGTGTTTCTGTCTGCAAATGACCTCCACTGATGCTACAGAGGTTCAGTCTTCAAAATGGACAAGATTTTCAACTACTACTACTGTCACTATCGGTACCCTTACAATAGCACTGACTTGTCTGTTGTATTTAGTAAGTGCTATTTGTTGGGGTAGTTTCAAGTGACCAGTGCTTCAGGAGATAATTGACTCTCCGAGGTCTACATGCAATGGTAATTTAATCACAGTATTCAACACATTAAAATTACTTCAAATGGGAGCATTGATTGGTCATGTGTTCATAAGTGCTTCTCTTTGGGGTAGTTTTAATGAGGAAATGTACTGCAGCTAAGGCTCCACTTCTTTTCTATTTCTTGTTTTTTTCCCCTTAGGATGAAAATTATTGCACCCATGTACTTCTCATCCCAACTTGTAGCTTTTCAATGCCAAAAGTACAGGGCAACATTTGGCCACTATTTGGCATGCTCCGCTGTACCCACTTTTTTCATTTCCTTGCCCTCTTGACTGCAAAGCAGCTGACGTTTGCTCTAACTTTAGCAGCTTTCTTTTCAACCAATGCAGAAAGTGCTATCAAGTTGGGGTAAATGTTTGCTGACTGACTCCACTGTGTCCACCTGGTTATTATTGAGTTGTGTTTCATTTGAAGGAGACCCTCTAGATGACTACAAAGAGAAGCATTTGTGATTCTATGTAATAATAAGTGCTTCTCTTTGGGGTAGTCTTGTTGGTGTTTGTTCATCATGGAATTCTCCCAATGCCAATACTACAGCAGCATCCCCTTTGTAAACACTAGAGGGTGCTGTTTTAACCAAAGTTTTGGTCTGGCACTCTTTGTTTTTGTATGTAGTATGATTCTGTCTTAATTAGGACTCTAAACTGTTCTGCATTCAGAAAACCGCATAATAGCTTCATTTGCATGAAATGCTTTAAATGTGTGAAAGGTCCACCCATGCTCAAGAATGCTGAGGCGTTCCAAAGACAATAACAGCAATCAAAGCTTAATAGCCTTTTAATAAATACACGGGTGCCAACGACCACAGCAAATCCAAATGGAAATGGACAAGCTTATAATGGGTGCTGCAAACCAAACTTCTCAGATCAGCTCATCCTGAAAGCAGGCAGCATGCTCCTGGTGTTTCTGTCTGCAAATGACCTCCACTGATGCTACAGAGGTTCAGTCTTCAAAATGGACAAGATTTTCAACTACTACTACTGTCACTATCGGTACCCTTACAATGGCACTGACTTGTCTGTTGTATTTGGTAAGTGCTATTTGTTGGGGTAGTTTCAAGTGACCAGTGCTTCAGGAGATAATTGACACTCCGAGTTCTACATGCAATGGTAATTTAATCACAGTATTCAACACATTAAGATTACTTCAAATGGGAGCATTGATTGGTCCTGTGTTCATAAGTGCTTCTCTTTGGGGTAGTTTTAATGAGGAAATGTACTGCAGCTAAGGCTCCACCTCGTTTCTATTTCTTGTTTTTTTCCCCTTAGGATGAAAATTATTGCACCCATGTACTTCTCATCCCAACTTGTAGCTTTTCAATGCCAAAAGTAAAGGGCAACATTTGGCCACTATTTGGCATGCTCCTCTGTACCCACTTTTTTCATTTCCTTGCCCTCTTGACTGCAAAGCAGCTGACGTTTGCTCTAACTTTAGCAGCTTTCTTTTCAACCAATGCAGAAAGTGCTATCAAGTTGGGGTAAATGTTTGCTGACTGACTCCACTGTGTCCACCTGGTTATTATTGAGTTGTGTTTCATTTGAAGGAGACCCTCTAGATGACTACAAAGAGAAGCATTTGTGATTCTATGTAATAATAAGTGCTTCTCTTTGGGGTAGTCTTGTTGGTGTTTGTTCATCATGGAATTCTCCCAATGCCAATACTACAGCAGCATCCCCTTTGTAAACACTAGAGGGTGCTGTTTTAACCAAAGTTTTGGTCTGGCACTCTTTGTTTTTGTATGTAGTATGATTCTGTCTTAATTAGGACTCTAAACTGTTCTGCATTCAGAAAACCGCATAATAGCTTCATTTGCATGAAATGCTTTAAATGTGTGAAAGGTCCACCCATGCTCAAGAATGCTGAGGCGTTCCAAAGACAATAACAGCAATCAAAGCTTAATAGCCTTTTAATAAATACACGGGTGCCAACGACCACAGCAAATCCAAATGGAAATGGACAAGCTTATAATGGGTGCTGCAAACCAAACTTCTCAGATCAGCTCATCCTGAAAGCAGGCAGCATGCTCCTGGTGTTTCTGTCTGCAAATGACCTCCACTGATGCTACAGAGGTTCAGTCTTCAAAATGGACAAGATTTTCAACTACTACTACTGTCACTATCGGTACCCTTACAATAGCACTGACTTGTCTGTTGTATTTAGTAAGTGCTATTTGTTGGGGTAGTTTCAAGTGACCAGTGCTTCAGGAGATAATTGACTCTCCGAGTTCTACATGCAATGGTAATTTAATCACATTATTCAACACATTAAGATTACTTCAAATGGGAGCATTGAATGGTCCTGTGTTCATAAGTGCTTCTCTTTGGGGTAGTTTTAATGAGGAAATGTACTGCAGCTAAGGCTCCACCTCTTTTCTATTTCTTGGTTTTTCCCCTTAGAATGAAAATTATTGCACCCATGTACTTCTCATCCCAACTTGTAGCTTTTCAATGCCAAAAGTACAGGGCAACATCTGGCCACTATTTGGCATGCTCCGCTGTACCCACTTTTTTCATTTCCTTGCCCTCTTGACTGCAAAGCAGCTGATGTTTGCTCTGACTTTAGCAGCTTTCTTTTCAACCAATGCAGAAAGTGCTATCAAGTTGGGGTAAATGTTTGCTGACTGACTCCCCTGTGTCCATCTGGTTTTTAATGTGTTGTGTTTCATTTGAAGGAGACCCTCTAGATGACTACAAAGAGAAGCATTTGTGATTCTATGTAATAATAAGTGCTTCTCTTTGGGGTAGTCTTGTTGGTGTTTGTTCATCATGGAATTCTCCCAATGCCAATACTACAGCAGCATCCCCTTTGTAAACACTAGAGGGTGCTGTTTTAACCAAAGTTTTGGTCTGGCACTCTTTGTTTTTGTATGTAGTATGATTCTGTCTTAATTAGGACTCTAAACTGTTCTACATTCAGAAAACCGCATAATAGCTTCATTTGCATGAAATGCTTTAAATGTGTGAAAGGTCCACCCATGCTCAAGAATGCTGAGGCGATCCAAAGACAATAACAGCAATCAAAGCTTAATAGCCTTTCAATAAATACACGGGTGCCAACGACCACAGCAAATCCAAATGGAAATGGACAAGCTTATAATGGGTGCTGCAAACCAAACTGCTCAGATCAGCTCATCCTAAAAGCAGGCAGCATGCTCCTGGTGTCTCTGTCTGCAGATGACCTCCACTGAAGCTAGAGAGTTTCAGTCTTCAACATGGACAAGATTTTCCACTACTACTACTGTCACTATCGGTACCCTTACAATGGCACTGACTTGTCTGTTGTATTTGGTAAGTGCTATTTGTTGGGGTAGTTTCAAGTGACCAGTGCTTCAGGAGATAATTGACTCTCCGAGTTCTACATGCAATGGTAATTTAATCACATTATTCAACACATTAAGATTACTTCAAATGGGAGCATTGAATGGTCCTGTGTTCATAAGTGCTTCTCTTTGGGGTAGTTTTAATGAGGAAATGTACTGCAGCTAAGGCTCCACCTCTTTTCTATTTCTTGGTTTTTCCCCTTAGAATGAAAATTATTGCACCCATGTACTTCTCATCCCAACTTGTAGCTTTTCAATGCCAAAAGTACAGGGCAACATCTGGCCACTATTTGGCATGCTCCGCTGTACCCACTTTTTTCATTTCCTTGCCCTCTTGACTGCAAAGCAGCTGATGTTTGCTCTAACTTTAGCAGCTTTCTTTTCAACCAATGCAGAAAGTGCTATCAAGTTGGGGTAAATGTTTGCTGACTGACTCCCCTGTGTCCACCTGGTTTTTATTGTGTTGTGTTTCATTTGAAGGAGACCCTCTAGATGACTACAAAGAGAAGCATTTGTGATTCTATGTAATAATAAGTGCTTCTCTTTGGGGTAGTCTTGTTGGTGTTTGTTCATCATGGAATTCTCCCAATGCCAATACTACAGCAGAATCCCCTTTGTAAACACTAGAGGGTGCTGTTTTAACCAAAGTTTTGGTCTGGCACTCTTTGTTTTTGTATGTAGTATGATTCTGTCTTAATTAGGACTCTAAACTGTTCTACATTCAGAAAACCGCATAATAGCTTCATTTGCATGAAATGCTTTAAATGTGTGAAAGGTCCACCCATGCTCAAGAATGCTGAGGCGTTCCAAAGACAATAACAGCAATCAAAGCTTAATAGCCTTTCAATAAATACACGGGTGCCAACGACCACAGCAAATCCAAATGGAAATGGACAAGCTTATAATGGGTGCTGCAAACCAAACTGCTCAGATCAGCTCATCCTAAAAGCAGGCAGCATGCTCCTGGTGTCTCTGTCTGCAGATGACCTCCACTGATGCTAGAGAGTTTCAGTCTTCAACATGGACAAGATTTTCAACTACTACTACTGTCACAATCGGTACCCTTACAATGGCACTGACTTGTCTGTTGTATTTAGTAAGTGCTATTTGTTGGGGTAGTTTCAAGTGACCAGTGCTTCAGGAGATAATTGACTCTCCGAGTTCTACATGCAATGGTAATTTAATCACATTATTCAACACATTAAGATTACTTCAAATGGGAGCATTGAATGGTCCTGTGTTCATAAGTGCTTCTCTTTGGGGTAGTTTTAATGAGGAAATGTACTGCAGCTAAGGCTCCACCTCTTTTCTATTTCTTGTTTATTCCCCTTAGAATGACAATTATTGCACCCATGTACTTCTCATCCCAACTTGTAGCTTTTCAATGCCAAAAGTACAGGGCAACATTTGGCCACTATTTGGCATGCTCCGCTGTACCCACTTTTTTCATTTCCTTGCCCTCTTGACTGCAAAGCAGCTGATGTTTGCTCTAACTTTAGCAGCTTTCTTTTCAACCAATGCAGAAAGTGCTATCAAGTTGGGGTAAATGTTTGCTGACTGACTCCACTGTGTCCACCTGGTTATTATTGAGCTGTGTTTCATTTGAAGGACACCCTCTAGATGACTACAAAGAGAAGCATTTGTGATTCTGTGTAAGAATGAGTGCTTCTCTTTGGGGCAGTCTTGTTGGTGATTGTTCATCATGGAGTTCTCCCAATGCCATTACTACAGCAGCATCCCCTTTGTAAACACTGGAGGGTGCTGTTTTAACCAAAGATTTGGTCTGGCACTCTTTGATTTTGTACGTAGTGTGATTCTGTCTTAAATAGGACTCTAACCTGTTCTGCATTCAGAAAACCGCATAATAGCTTCATTTGCATGAAATGCTTTAAATGTGTGAAAGGTCCACCCATGCTCAAGAATGCTGAGGCGTTCCAAAGACAATAACAGCAATCAAAGCTTAATAGCCTTTCAATAAATACACGGGTGCCAACGAACACAGCAAATCCAAATGGAAATGGACAAGCTTATAATGGGTGCTGCAAACCAAACTGCTCAGATCAGCTCATCCTAAAAGCAGGCACCATAATCCTGGTGTCTCTTTCTGCAGATGACCTCCACTGATGCTAGAGAGTTTCAGTCTTCAACATGGACAAGATTTTCCGCTACTACTACTGTCACTATCGGTACCCTTACAATGGCACTGACTTGTCTGTTGTATTTGGTAAGTGCTATTTGTTGGGGTAGTTTCAAGTGACCAGTGCTTCAGGAGATAATTGACTCTCCGAGTTCTACATGCAATGGTAATTTAATCACATTATTCAACACATTAAGATTACTTCAAATGGGAGCATTGAATGGTCCTGTGTTCATAAGTGCTTCTCTTTGGGGTAGTTTTAATGAAGAAATGTACTGCAGCTAAGGCTCCACCTCTTTTCTATTTCTTGTTTTTTGCCCTTAGAATGAAAATTATTGCACCCATGTACTTCTCATCCCAACTTGTAGCTTTTCAATGCCAAAAGTACAGGGCAACATTTGGCCACTATTTGGCATGCTCCGCTGTACCCACTTTTTTCATTTCCTTGCCCTCTTGACTGCAAAGCAGCTGACGTTTGCTCTAACTTTAGCAGCTTTCTTTTCAACCAATGCAGAAAGTGCTATCAAGTTGGGGTAAATGTTTGCTGACTGACTCCCCTGTGTCCACCTGGTTTTTATTGAGTTGTGTTTCATTTGAAGGAGACCCTCTAGATGACTACAAAGAGAAGCATTTGTGATTCTATGTAATAATAAGTGCTTCTCTTTGGGGTAGTCTTGTTGGTGTTTGTTCATCATGGAGTTCTCCCAATGCCAATACTACAGCAGCATCCCCTTTGTAAACACTAGAGGGTGCTGTTTTAACCAAAGTTTTGGTCTGGCACTCTTTTTTTTTGTACGTAGTATGATTCTGTCTTAAATAGGACTCTAAATTGTTCTACATTCAGAAAACAGCATAATAGTTGCATTTGCATGAAATGCTTTAAATGTGTGAAAGGTCCACCCATGCTCAAGAATGCTGAGGCGTTCCAAAGATAATAACACAGCAATCAAAGCTTAATAGCCTTTCAATAAATACACAGGTGCCAACGACCACAGCAAATCCAAATGGACATGGACAAGCTTATAATGGGTGCTGCAAACCAAACTTCTCAGATCAGCTCATCCTGAAAGCAGGCAGCATGCTCCTGGTGTTTCTGTCTGCAAATGACCTCCACTGATGCTACAGAGGTTCAGTCTTCAAAATGGACAAGATTTTCAACTACTACTACTGTCACTATCGGTACCCTTACAATAGCACTGACTTGTCTGTTGTATTTAGTAAGTGCTATTTGTTGGGGTAGTTTCAAGTGACCAGTGCTTCAGGAGATAATTGACTCTCCGAGGTCTACATGCAATGGTAATTTAATCACAGTATTCAACACATTAAAATTACTTCAAATGGGAGCATTGATTGGTCATGTGTTCATAAGTGCTTCTCTTTGGGGTAGTTTTAATGAGGAAATGTACTGCAGCTAAGGCTCCACTTCTTTTCTATTTCTTGTTTTTTTCCCCTTAGGATGAAAATTATTGCACCCATGTACTTCTCATCCCAACTTGTAGCTTTTCAATGCCAAAAGTACAGGGCAACATTTGGCCACTATTTGGCATGCTCCGCTGTACCCACTTTTTTCATTTCCTTGCCCTCTTGACTGCAAAGCAGCTGACGTTTGCTCTAACTTTAGCAGCTTTCTTTTCAACCAATGCAGAAAGTGCTATCAAGTTGGGGTAAATGTTTGCTGACTGACTCCACTGTGTCCACCTGGTTATTATTGAGTTGTGTTTCATTTGAAGGAGACCCTCTAGATGACTACAAAGAGAAGCATTTGTGATTCTATGTAATAATAAGTGCTTCTCTTTGGGGTAGTCTTGTTGGTGTTTGTTCATCATGGAATTCTCCCAATGCCAATACTACAGCAGCATCCCCTTTGTAAACACTAGAGGGTGCTGTTTTAACCAAAGTTTTGGTCTGGCACTCTTTGTTTTTGTATGTAGTATGATTCTGTCTTAATTAGGACTCTAAACTGTTCTGCATTCAGAAAACCGCATAATAGCTTCATTTGCATGAAATGCTTTAAATGTGTGAAAGGTCCACCCATGCTCAAGAATGCTGAGGCGTTCCAAAGACAATAACAGCAATCAAAGCTTAATAGCCTTTTAATAAATACACGGGTGCCAACGACCACAGCAAATCCAAATGGAAATGGACAAGCTTATAATGGGTGCTGCAAACCAAACTTCTCAGATCAGCTCATCCTGAAAGCAGGCAGCATGCTCCTGGTGTTTCTGTCTGCAAATGACCTCCACTGATGCTACAGAGGTTCAGTCTTCAAAATGGACAAGATTTTCAACTACTACTACTGTCACTATCGGTACCCTTACAATAGCACTGACTTGTCTGTTGTATTTAGTAAGTGCTATTTGTTGGGGTAGTTTCAAGTGACCAGTGCTTCAGGAGATAATTGACTCTCCGAGGTCTACATGCAATGGTAATTTAATCACAGTATTCAACACATTAAAATTACTTCAAATGGGAGCATTGATTGGTCATGTGTTCATAAGTGCTTCTCTTTGGGGTAGTTTTAATGAGGAAATGTACTGCAGCTAAGGCTCCACTTCTTTTCTATTTCTTGTTTTTTTCCCCTTAGGATGAAAATTATTGCACCCATGTACTTCTCATCCCAACTTGTAGCTTTTCAATGCCAAAAGTACAGGGCAACATTTGGCCACTATTTGGCATGCTCCGCTGTACCCACTTTTTTCATTTCCTTGCCCTCTTGACTGCAAAGCAGCTGACGTTTGCTCTAACTTTAGCAGCTTTCTTTTCAACCAATGCAGAAAGTGCTATCAAGTTGGGGTAAATGTTTGCTGACTGACTCCCCTGTGTCCACCTGGTTTTTATTGAGTTGTGTTTCATTTGAAGGAGACCCTCTAGATGACTACAAAGAGAAGCATTTGTGATTCTATGTAATAATAAGTGCTTCTCTTTGGGGTAGTCTTGTTGGTGTTTGTTCATCATGGAGTTCTCCCAATGCCAATACTACAGCAGCATCCCCTTTGTAAACACTAGAGGGTGCTGTTTTAACCAAAGTTTTGGTCTGGCACTCTTTTTTTTTGTACGTAGTATGATTCTGTCTTAAATAGGACTCTAAATTGTTCTACATTCAGAAAACAGCATAATAGTTGCATTTGCATGAAATGCTTTAAATGTGTGAAAGGTCCACCCATGCTCAAGAATGCTGAGGCGTTCCAAAGATAATAACACAGCAATCAAAGCTTAATAGCCTTTCAATAAATACACAGGTGCCAACGACCACAGCAAATCCAAATGGACATGGACAAGCTTATAATGGGTGCTGCAAACCAAACTGCTCAGATCAGCTCATCCTGAAAGCAGGCAGCGTGCTCCTGGTGTCTCTGTCTGCAAATGACCTCCACTGATGCTACAGAGGTTCAGTCTTCAAAATGGACAAGATTTTCCGCTACTACTACTGTCACTATCGGTACCCTTACAATGGCACTGACTTGTCTGTTGTATTTGGTAAGTGCTATTTGTTGGGGTAGTTTCAAGTGACCAGTGCTTCAGGAGATAATTGACACTCCGAGTTCTACATGCAATGGTAATTTAATCACAGTATTCAACACATTAAGATTACTTCAAATGGGAGCATTGATTGGTCCTGTGTTCATAAGTGCTTCTCTTTGGGGTAGTTTTAATGAGGAAATGTACTGCAGCTAAGGCTCCACCTCGTTTCTATTTCTTGTTTTTTTCCCCTTAGGATGAAAATTATTGCACCCATGTACTTCTCATCCCAACTTGTAGCTTTTCAATGCCAAAAGTAAAGGGCAACATTTGGCCACTATTTGGCATGCTCCTCTGTACCCACTTTTTTCATTTCCTTGCCCTCTTGACTGCAAAGCAGCTGACGTTTGCTCTAACTTTAGCAGCTTTCTTTTCAACCAATGCAGAAAGTGCTATCAAGTTGGGGTAAATGTTTGCTGACTGACTCCACTGTGTCCACCTGGTTATTATTGAGTTGTGTTTCATTTGAAGGAGACCCTCTAGATGACTACAAAGAGAAGCATTTGTGATTCTATGTAATAATAAGTGCTTCTCTTTGGGGTAGTCTTGTTGGTGTTTGTTCATCATGGAATTCTCCCAATGCCAATACTACAGCAGCATCCCCTTTGTAAACACTAGAGGGTGCTGTTTTAACCAAAGTTTTGGTCTGGCACTCTTTGTTTTTGTATGTAGTATGATTCTGTCTTAATTAGGACTCTAAACTGTTCTGCATTCAGAAAACCGCATAATAGCTTCATTTGCATGAAATGCTTTAAATGTGTGAAAGGTCCACCCATGCTCAAGAATGCTGAGGCGTTCCAAAGACAATAACAGCAATCAAAGCTTAATAGCCTTTTAATAAATACACGGGTGCCAACGACCACAGCAAATCCAAATGGAAATGGACAAGCTTATAATGGGTGCTGCAAACCAAACTTCTCAGATCAGCTCATCCTGAAAGCAGGCAGCATGCTCCTGGTGTTTCTGTCTGCAAATGACCTCCACTGATGCTACAGAGGTTCAGTCTTCAAAATGGACAAGATTTTCAACTACTACTACTGTCACTATCGGTACCCTTACAATAGCACTGACTTGTCTGTTGTATTTCGTAAGTGCTATTTGTTGGGGTAGTTTCAAGTGACCAGTGCTTCAGGAGATAATTGACTCTCCGAGGTCTACATGCAATGGTAATTTAATCACAGTATTCAACACATTAAAATTACTTCAAATGGGAGCATTGATTGGTCATGTGTTCATAAGTGCTTCTCTTTGGGGTAGTTTTAATGAGGAAATGTACTGCAGCTAAGGCTCCACTTCTTTTCTATTTCTTGTTTTTTTCCCCTTAGGATGAAAATTATTGCACCCATGTACTTCTCATCCCAACTTGTAGCTTTTCAATGCCAAAAGTACAGGGCAACATTTGGCCACTATTTGGCATGCTCCGCTGTACCCACTTTTTTCATTTCCTTGCCCTCTTGACTGCAAAGCAGCTGACGTTTGCTCTAACTTTAGCAGCTTTCTTTTCAACCAATGCAGAAAGTGCTATCAAGTTGGGGTAAATGTTTGCTGACTGACTCCCCTGTGTCCACCTGGTTTTTATTGAGTTGTGTTTCATTTGAAGGAGACCCTCTAGATGACTACAAAGAGAAGCATTTGTGATTCTATGTAATAATAAGTGCTTCTCTTTGGGGTAGTCTTGTTGGTGTTTGTTCATCATGGAGTTCTCCCAATGCCAATACTACAGCAGCATCCCCTTTGTAAACACTAGAGGGTGCTGTTTTAACCAAAGTTTTGGTCTGGCACTCTTTTTTTTTGTACGTAGTATGATTCTGTCTTAAATAGGACTCTAAATTGTTCTACATTCAGAAAACAGCATAATAGTTGCATTTGCATGAAATGCTTTAAATGTGTGAAAGGTCCACCCATGCTCAAGAATGCTGAGGCGTTCCAAAGATAATAACACAGCAATCAAAGCTTAATAGCCTTTCAATAAATACACAGGTGCCAACGACCACAGCAAATCCAAATGGACATGGACAAGCTTATAATGGGTGCTGCAAACCAAACTGCTCAGATCAGCTCATCCTGAAAGCAGGCAGCGTGCTCCTGGTGTCTCTGTCTGCAAATGACCTCCACTGATGCTACAGAGGTTCAGTCTTCAAAATGGACAAGATTTTCCGCTACTACTACTGTCACTATCGGTACCCTTACAATGGCACTGACTTGTCTGTTGTATTTGGTAAGTGCTATTTGTTGGGGTAGTTTCAAGTGACCAGTGCTTCAGGAGATAATTGACACTCCGAGTTCTACATGCAATGGTAATTTAATCACAGTATTCAACACATTAAGATTACTTCAAATGGGAGCATTGATTGGTCCTGTGTTCATAAGTGCTTCTCTTTGGGGTAGTTTTAATGAGGAAATGTACTGCAGCTAAGGCTCCACCTCGTTTCTATTTCTTGTTTTTTTCCCCTTAGGATGAAAATTATTGCACCCATGTACTTCTCATCCCAACTTGTAGCTTTTCAATGCCAAAAGTAAAGGGCAACATTTGGCCACTATTTGGCATGCTCCTCTGTACCCACTTTTTTCATTTCCTTGCCCTCTTGACTGCAAAGCAGCTGACGTTTGCTCTAACTTTAGCAGCTTTCTTTTCAACCAATGCAGAAAGTGCTATCAAGTTGGGGTAAATGTTTGCTGACTGACTCCACTGTGTCCACCTGGTTATTATTGAGTTGTGTTTCATTTGAAGGAGACCCTCTAGATGACTACAAAGAGAAGCATTTGTGATTCTATGTAATAATAAGTGCTTCTCTTTGGGGTAGTCTTGTTGGTGTTTGTTCATCATGGAATTCTCCCAATGCCAATACTACAGCAGCATCCCCTTTGTAAACACTAGAGGGTGCTGTTTTAACCAAAGTTTTGGTCTGGCACTCTTTGTTTTTGTATGTAGTATGATTCTGTCTTAATTAGGACTCTAAACTGTTCTGCATTCAGAAAACCGCATAATAGCTTCATTTGCATGAAATGCTTTAAATGTGTGAAAGGTCCACCCATGCTCAAGAATGCTGAGGCGTTCCAAAGACAATAACAGCAATCAAAGCTTAATAGCCTTTTAATAAATACACGGGTGCCAACGACCACAGCAAATCCAAATGGAAATGGACAAGCTTATAATGGGTGCTGCAAACCAAACTTCTCAGATCAGCTCATCCTGAAAGCAGGCAGCATGCTCCTGGTGTTTCTGTCTGCAAATGACCTCCACTGATGCTACAGAGGTTCAGTCTTCAAAATGGACAAGATTTTCAACTACTACTACTGTCACTATCGGTACCCTTACAATAGCACTGACTTGTCTGTTGTATTTGGTAAGTGCTATTTGTTGGGGTAGTTTCAAGTGACCAGTGCTTCAGGAGATAATTGACTCTCCGAGTTCTACATGCAATGGTAATTTAATCACATTATTCAACACATTAAGATTACTTCAAATGGGAGCATTGAATGGTCCTGTGTTCATAAGTGCTTCTCTTTGGGGTAGTTTTAATGAAGAAATGTACTGCAGCTAAGGCTCCACCTCTTTTCTATTTCTTGTTTTTTGCCCTTAGAATGAAAATTATTGCACCCATGTACTTCTCATCCCAACTTGTAGCTTTTCAATGCCAAAAGTACAGGGCAACATTTGGCCACTATTTGGCATGCTCCGCTGTACCCACTTTTTTCATTTCCTTGCCCTCTTGACTGCAAAGCAGCTGACGTTTGCTCTAACTTTAGCAGCTTTCTTTTCAACCAATGCAGAAAGTGCTATCAAGTTGGGGTAAATGTTTGCTGACTGACTCCCCTGTGTCCACCTGGTTTTTATTGAGTTGTGTTTCATTTGAAGGAGACCCTCTAGATGACTACAAAGAGAAGCATTTGTGATTCTATGTAATAATAAGTGCTTCTCTTTGGGGTAGTCTTGTTGGTGTTTGTTCATCATGGAGTTCTCCCAATGCCAATACTACAGCAGCATCCCCTTTGTAAACACTAGAGGGTGCTGTTTTAACCAAAGTTTTGGTCTGGCACTCTTTTTTTTTGTACGTAGTATGATTCTGTCTTAAATAGGACTCTAAATTGTTCTACATTCAGAAAACAGCATAATAGTTGCATTTGCATGAAATGCTTTAAATGTGTGAAAGGTCCACCCATGCTCAAGAATGCTGAGGCGTTCCAAAGATAATAACACAGCAATCAAATCTTAATAGCCTTTCAATAAATACACAGGTGCCAACGACCACAGCAAATCCAAATGGACATGGACAAGCTTATAATGGGTGCTGCAAACCAAACTGCTCAGATCAGCTCATCCTGAAAGCAGGCAGCGTGCTCCTGGTGTCTCTGTCTGCAAATGACCTCCACTGATGCTACAGAGGTTCAGTCTTCAAAATGGACAAGATTTTCCGCTACTACTACTGTCACTATCGGTACCCTTACAATGGCACTGACTTGTCTGTTGTATTTGGTAAGTGCTATTTGTTGGGGTAGTTTCAAGTGACCAGTGCTTCAGGAGATAATTGACACTCCGAGTTCTACATGCAATGGTAATTTAATCACAGTATTCAACACATTAAGATTACTTCAAATGGGAGCATTGATTGGTCCTGTGTTCATAAGTGCTTCTCTTTGGGGTAGTTTTAATGAGGAAATGTACTGCAGCTAAGGCTCCACCTCGTTTCTATTTCTTGTTTTTTTCCCCTTAGGATGAAAATTATTGCACCCATGTACTTCTCATCCCAACTTGTAGCTTTTCAATGCCAAAAGTAAAGGGCAACATTTGGCCACTATTTGGCATGCTCCTCTGTACCCACTTTTTTCATTTCCTTGCCCTCTTGACTGCAAAGCAGCTGACGTTTGCTCTAACTTTAGCAGCTTTCTTTTCAACCAATGCAGAAAGTGCTATCAAGTTGGGGTAAATGTTTGCTGACTGACTCCACTGTGTCCACCTGGTTATTATTGAGTTGTGTTTCATTTGAAGGAGACCCTCTAGATGACTACAAAGAGAAGCATTTGTGATTCTATGTAATAATAAGTGCTTCTCTTTGGGGTAGTCTTGTTGGTGTTTGTTCATCATGGAATTCTCCCAATGCCAATACTACAGCAGCATCCCCTTTGTAAACACTAGAGGGTGCTGTTTTAACCAAAGTTTTGGTCTGGCACTCTTTGTTTTTGTATGTAGTATGATTCTGTCTTAATTAGGACTCTAAACTGTTCTGCATTCAGAAAACCGCATAATAGCTTCATTTGCATGAAATGCTTTAAATGTGTGAAAGGTCCACCCATGCTCAAGAATGCTGAGGCATTCCAAAGACAATAACAGCAATCAAAGCTTAATAGCCTTTTAATAAATACACGGGTGCCAACGACCACAGCAAATCCAAATGGAAATGGACAAGCTTATAATGGGTGCTGCAAACCAAACTTCTCAGATCAGCTCATCCTGAAAGCAGGCAGCATGCTCCTGGTGTTTCTGTCTGCAAATGACCTCCACTGATGCTACAGAGGTTCAGTCTTCAAAATGGACAAGATTTTCAACTACTACTACTGTCACTATCGGTACCCTTACAATAGCACTGACTTGTCTGTTGTATTTAGTAAGTGCTATTTGTTGGGGTAGTTTCAAGTGACCAGTGCTTCAGGAGATAATTGACTCTCCGAGGTCTACATGCAATGGTAATTTAATCACAGTATTCAACACATTAAAATTACTTCAAATGGGAGCATTGATTGGTCATGTGTTCATAAGTGCTTCTCTTTGGGGTAGTTTTAATGAGGAAATGTACTGCAGCTAAGGCTCCACTTCTTTTCTATTTCTTGTTTTTTTCCCCTTAGGATGAAAATTATTGCACCCATGTACTTCTCATCCCAACTTGTAGCTTTTCAATGCCAAAAGTACAGGGCAACATTTGGCCACTATTTGGCATGCTCCGCTGTACCCACTTTTTTCATTTCCTTGCCCTCTTGACTGCAAAGCAGCTGACGTTTGCTCTAACTTTAGCAGCTTTCTTTTCAACCAATGCAGAAAGTGCTATCAAGTTGGGGTAAATGTTTGCTGACTGACTCCCCTGTGTCCACCTGGTTTTTATTGAGTTGTGTTTCATTTGAAGGAGACCCTCTAGATGACTACAAAGAGAAGCATTTGTGATTCTATGTAATAATAAGTGCTTCTCTTTGGGGTAGTCTTGTTGGTGTTTGTTCATCATGGAGTTCTCCCAATGCCAATACTACAGCAGCATCCCCTTTGTAAACACTAGAGGGTGCTGTTTTAACCAAAGTTTTGGTCTGGCACTCTTTTTTTTTGTACGTAGTATGATTCTGTCTTAAATAGGACTCTAAATTGTTCTACATTCAGAAAACAGCATAATAGTTGCATTTGCATGAAATGCTTTAAATGTGTGAAAGGTCCACCCATGCTCAAGAATGCTGAGGCGTTCCAAAGATAATAACACAGCAATCAAAGCTTAATAGCCTTTCAATAAATACACAGGTGCCAACGACCACAGCAAATCCAAATGGACATGGACAAGCTTATAATGGGTGCTGCAAACCAAACTGCTCAGATCAGCTCATCCTGAAAGCAGGCAGCGTGCTCCTGGTGTCTCTGTCTGCAAATGACCTCCACTGATGCTACAGAGGTTCAGTCTTCAAAATGGACAAGATTTTCCGCTACTACTACTGTCACTATCGGTACCCTTACAATGGCACTGACTTGTCTGTTGTATTTGGTAAGTGCTATTTGTTGGGGTAGTTTCAAGTGACCAGTGCTTCAGGAGATAATTGACACTCCGAGTTCTACATGCAATGGTAATTTAATCACAGTATTCAACACATTAAGATTACTTCAAATGGGAGCATTGATTGGTCCTGTGTTCATAAGTGCTTCTCTTTGGGGTAGTTTTAATGAGGAAATGTACTGCAGCTAAGGCTCCACCTCGTTTCTATTTCTTGTTTTTTTCCCCTTAGGATGAAAATTATTGCACCCATGTACTTCTCATCCCAACTTGTAGCTTTTCAATGCCAAAAGTAAAGGGCAACATTTGGCCACTATTTGGCATGCTCCTCTGTACCCACTTTTTTCATTTCCTTGCCCTCTTGACTGCAAAGCAGCTGACGTTTGCTCTAACTTTAGCAGCTTTCTTTTCAACCAATGCAGAAAGTGCTATCAAGTTGGGGTAAATGTTTGCTGACTGACTCCACTGTGTCCACCTGGTTATTATTGAGTTGTGTTTCATTTGAAGGAGACCCTCTAGATGACTACAAAGAGAAGCATTTGTGATTCTATGTAATAATAAGTGCTTCTCTTTGGGGTAGTCTTGTTGGTGTTTGTTCATCATGGAATTCTCCCAATGCCAATACTACAGCAGCATCCCCTTTGTAAACACTAGAGGGTGCTGTTTTAACCAAAGTTTTGGTCTGGCACTCTTTGTTTTTGTATGTAGTATGATTCTGTCTTAATTAGGACTCTAAACTGTTCTGCATTCAGAAAACCGCATAATAGCTTCATTTGCATGAAATGCTTTAAATGTGTGAAAGGTCCACCCATGCTCAAGAATGCTGAGGCGTTCCAAAGACAATAACAGCAATCAAAGCTTAATAGCCTTTTAATAAATACACGGGTGCCAACGACCACAGCAAATCCAAATGGAAATGGACAAGCTTATAATGGGTGCTGCAAACCAAACTTCTCAGATCAGCTCATCCTGAAAGCAGGCAGCATGCTCCTGGTGTTTCTGTCTGCAAATGACCTCCACTGATGCTACAGAGGTTCAGTCTTCAAAATGGACAAGATTTTCAACTACTACTACTGTCACTATCGGTACCCTTACAATAGCACTGACTTGTCTGTTGTATTTGGTAAGTGCTATTTGTTGGGGTAGTTTCAAGTGACCAGTGCTTCAGGAGATAATTGACTCTCCGAGTTCTACATGCAATGGTAATTTAATCACATTATTCAACACATTAAGATTACTTCAAATGGGAGCATTGAATGGTCCTGTGTTCATAAGTGCTTCTCTTTGGGGTAGTTTTAATGAAGAAATGTACTGCAGCTAAGGCTCCACCTCTTTTCTATTTCTTGTTTTTTGCCCTTAGAATGAAAATTATTGCACCCATGTACTTCTCATCCCAACTTGTAGCTTTTCAATGCCAAAAGTACAGGGCAACATTTGGCCACTATTTGGCATGCTCCGCTGTACCCACTTTTTTCATTTCCTTGCCCTCTTGACTGCAAAGCAGCTGACGTTTGCTCTAACTTTAGCAGCTTTCTTTTCAACCAATGCAGAAAGTGCTATCAAGTTGGGGTAAATGTTTGCTGACTGACTCCCCTGTGTCCACCTGGTTTTTATTGAGTTGTGTTTCATTTGAAGGAGACCCTCTAGATGACTACAAAGAGAAGCATTTGTGATTCTATGTAATAATAAGTGCTTCTCTTTGGGGTAGTCTTGTTGGTGTTTGTTCATCATGGAGTTCTCCCAATGCCAATACTACAGCAGCATCCCCTTTGTAAACACTAGAGGGTGCTGTTTTAACCAAAGTTTTGGTCTGGCACTCTTTTTTTTTGTACGTAGTATGATTCTGTCTTAAATAGGACTCTAAATTGTTCTACATTCAGAAAACAGCATAATAGTTGCATTTGCATGAAATGCTTTAAATGTGTGAAAGGTCCACCCATGCTCAAGAATGCTGAGGCGTTCCAAAGATAATAACACAGCAATCAAATCTTAATAGCCTTTCAATAAATACACAGGTGCCAACGACCACAGCAAATCCAAATGGACATGGACAAGCTTATAATGGGTGCTGCAAACCAAACTGCTCAGATCAGCTCATCCTGAAAGCAGGCAGCGTGCTCCTGGTGTCTCTGTCTGCAAATGACCTCCACTGATGCTACAGAGGTTCAGTCTTCAAAATGGACAAGATTTTCCGCTACTACTACTGTCACTATCGGTACCCTTACAATGGCACTGACTTGTCTGTTGTATTTGGTAAGTGCTATTTGTTGGGGTAGTTTCAAGTGACCAGTGCTTCAGGAGATAATTGACACTCCGAGTTCTACATGCAATGGTAATTTAATCACAGTATTCAACACATTAAGATTACTTCAAATGGGAGCATTGATTGGTCCTGTGTTCATAAGTGCTTCTCTTTGGGGTAGTTTTAATGAGGAAATGTACTGCAGCTAAGGCTCCACCTCGTTTCTATTTCTTGTTTTTTTCCCCTTAGGATGAAAATTATTGCACCCATGTACTTCTCATCCCAACTTGTAGCTTTTCAATGCCAAAAGTAAAGGGCAACATTTGGCCACTATTTGGCATGCTCCTCTGTACCCACTTTTTTCATTTCCTTGCCCTCTTGACTGCAAAGCAGCTGACGTTTGCTCTAACTTTAGCAGCTTTCTTTTCAACCAATGCAGAAAGTGCTATCAAGTTGGGGTAAATGTTTGCTGACTGACTCCACTGTGTCCACCTGGTTATTATTGAGTTGTGTTTCATTTGAAGGAGACCCTCTAGATGACTACAAAGAGAAGCATTTGTGATTCTATGTAATAATAAGTGCTTCTCTTTGGGGTAGTCTTGTTGGTGTTTGTTCATCATGGAATTCTCCCAATGCCAATACTACAGCAGCATCCCCTTTGTAAACACTAGAGGGTGCTGTTTTAACCAAAGTTTTGGTCTGGCACTCTTTGTTTTTGTATGTAGTATGATTCTGTCTTAATTAGGACTCTAAACTGTTCTGCATTCAGAAAACCGCATAATAGCTTCATTTGCATGAAATGCTTTAAATGTGTGAAAGGTCCACCCATGCTCAAGAATGCTGAGGCATTCCAAAGACAATAACAGCAATCAAAGCTTAATAGCCTTTTAATAAATACACGGGTGCCAACGACCACAGCAAATCCAAATGGAAATGGACAAGCTTATAATGGGTGCTGCAAACCAAACTTCTCAGATCAGCTCATCCTGAAAGCAGGCAGCATGCTCCTGGTGTTTCTGTCTGCAAATGACCTCCACTGATGCTACAGAGGTTCAGTCTTCAAAATGGACAAGATTTTCAACTACTACTACTGTCACTATCGGTACCCTTACAATAGCACTGACTTGTCTGTTGTATTTAGTAAGTGCTATTTGTTGGGGTAGTTTCAAGTGACCAGTGCTTCAGGAGATAATTGACTCTCCGAGGTCTACATGCAATGGTAATTTAATCACAGTATTCAACACATTAAAATTACTTCAAATGGGAGCATTGATTGGTCATGTGTTCATAAGTGCTTCTCTTTGGGGTAGTTTTAATGAGGAAATGTACTGCAGCTAAGGCTCCACTTCTTTTCTATTTCTTGTTTTTTTCCCCTTAGGATGAAAATTATTGCACCCATGTACTTCTCATCCCAACTTGTAGCTTTTCAATGCCAAAAGTACAGGGCAACATTTGGCCACTATTTGGCATGCTCCGCTGTACCCACTTTTTTCATTTCCTTGCCCTCTTGACTGCAAAGCAGCTGACGTTTGCTCTAACTTTAGCAGCTTTCTTTTCAACCAATGCAGAAAGTGCTATCAAGTTGGGGTAAATGTTTGCTGACTGACTCCCCTGTGTCCACCTGGTTTTTATTGAGTTGTGTTTCATTTGAAGGAGACCCTCTAGATGACTACAAAGAGAAGCATTTGTGATTCTATGTAATAATAAGTGCTTCTCTTTGGGGTAGTCTTGTTGGTGTTTGTTCATCATGGAGTTCTCCCAATGCCAATACTACAGCAGCATCCCCTTTGTAAACACTAGAGGGTGCTGTTTTAACCAAAGTTTTGGTCTGGCACTCTTTTTTTTTGTACGTAGTATGATTCTGTCTTAAATAGGACTCTAAATTGTTCTACATTCAGAAAACAGCATAATAGTTGCATTTGCATGAAATGCTTTAAATGTGTGAAAGGTCCACCCATGCTCAAGAATGCTGAGGCGTTCCAAAGATAATAACACAGCAATCAAAGCTTAATAGCCTTTCAATAAATACACAGGTGCCAACGACCACAGCAAATCCAAATGGACATGGACAAGCTTATAATGGGTGCTGCAAACCAAACTGCTCAGATCAGCTCATCCTGAAAGCAGGCAGCGTGCTCCTGGTGTCTCTGTCTGCAAATGACCTCCACTGATGCTACAGAGGTTCAGTCTTCAAAATGGACAAGATTTTCCGCTACTACTACTGTCACTATCGGTACCCTTACAATGGCACTGACTTGTCTGTTGTATTTGGTAAGTGCTATTTGTTGGGGTAGTTTCAAGTGACCAGTGCTTCAGGAGATAATTGACACTCCGAGTTCTACATGCAATGGTAATTTAATCACAGTATTCAACACATTAAGATTACTTCAAATGGGAGCATTGATTGGTCCTGTGTTCATAAGTGCTTCTCTTTGGGGTAGTTTTAATGAGGAAATGTACTGCAGCTAAGGCTCCACCTCGTTTCTATTTCTTGTTTTTTTCCCCTTAGGATGAAAATTATTGCACCCATGTACTTCTCATCCCAACTTGTAGCTTTTCAATGCCAAAAGTAAAGGGCAACATTTGGCCACTATTTGGCATGCTCCTCTGTACCCACTTTTTTCATTTCCTTGCCCTCTTGACTGCAAAGCAGCTGACGTTTGCTCTAACTTTAGCAGCTTTCTTTTCAACCAATGCAGAAAGTGCTATCAAGTTGGGGTAAATGTTTGCTGACTGACTCCACTGTGTCCACCTGGTTATTATTGAGTTGTGTTTCATTTGAAGGAGACCCTCTAGATGACTACAAAGAGAAGCATTTGTGATTCTATGTAATAATAAGTGCTTCTCTTTGGGGTAGTCTTGTTGGTGTTTGTTCATCATGGAATTCTCCCAATGCCAATACTACAGCAGCATCCCCTTTGTAAACACTAGAGGGTGCTGTTTTAACCAAAGTTTTGGTCTGGCACTCTTTGTTTTTGTATGTAGTATGATTCTGTCTTAATTAGGACTCTAAACTGTTCTGCATTCAGAAAACCGCATAATAGCTTCATTTGCATGAAATGCTTTAAATGTGTGAAAGGTCCACCCATGCTCAAGAATGCTGAGGCGTTCCAAAGACAATAACAGCAATCAAAGCTTAATAGCCTTTTAATAAATACACGGGTGCCAACGACCACAGCAAATCCAAATGGAAATGGACAAGCTTATAATGGGTGCTGCAAACCAAACTTCTCAGATCAGCTCATCCTGAAAGCAGGCAGCATGCTCCTGGTGTTTCTGTCTGCAAATGACCTCCACTGATGCTACAGAGGTTCAGTCTTCAAAATGGACAAGATTTTCAACTACTACTACTGTCACTATCGGTACCCTTACAATAGCACTGACTTGTCTGTTGTATTTAGTAAGTGCTATTTGTTGGGGTAGTTTCAAGTGACCAGTGCTTCAGGAGATAATTGACTCTCCGAGTTCTACATGCAATGGTAATTTAATCACATTATTCAACACATTAAGATTACTTCAAATGGGAGCATTGAATGGTCCTGTGTTCATAAGTGCTTCTCTTTGGGGTAGTTTTAATGAGGAAATGTACTGCAGCTAAGGCTCCACCTCTTTTCTATTTCTTGGTTTTTCCCCTTAGAATGAAAATTATTGCACCCATGTACTTCTCATCCCAACTTGTAGCTTTTCAATGCCAAAAGTACAGGGCAACATCTGGCCACTATTTGGCATGCTCCGCTGTACCCACTTTTTTCATTTCCTTGCCCTCTTGACTGCAAAGCAGCTGATGTTTGCTCTAACTTTAGCAGCTTTCTTTTCAACCAATGCAGAAAGTGCTATCAAGTTGGGGTAAATGTTTGCTGACTGACTCCCCTGTGTCCATCTGGTTTTTAATGTGTTGTGTTTCATTTGAAGGAGACCCTCTAGATGACTACAAAGAGAAGCATTTGTGATTCTATGTAATAATAAGTGCTTCTCTTTGGGGTAGTCTTGTTGGTGTTTGTTCATCATGGAATTCTCCCAATGCCAATACTACAGCAGCATCCCCTTTGTAAACACTAGAGGGTGCTGTTTTAACCAAAGTTTTGGTCTGGCACTCTTTGTTTTTGTATGTAGTATGATTCTGTCTTAATTAGGACTCTAAACTGTTCTACATTCAGAAAACCGCATAATAGCTTCATTTGCATGAAATGCTTTAAATGTGTGAAAGGTCCACCCATGCTCAAGAATGCTGAGGCGATCCAAAGACAATAACAGCAATCAAAGCTTAATAGCCTTTCAATAAATACACGGGTGCCAACGACCACAGCAAATCCAAATGGAAATGGACAAGCTTATAATGGGTGCTGCAAACCAAACTGCTCAGATCAGCTCATCCTAAAAGCAGGCAGCATGCTCCTGGTGTCTCTGTCTGCAGATGACCTCCACTGAAGCTAGAGAGTTTCAGTCTTCAACATGGACAAGATTTTCCACTACTACTACTGTCACTATCGGTACCCTTACAATGGCACTGACTTGTCTGTTGTATTTGGTAAGTGCTATTTGTTGGGGTAGTTTCAAGTGACCAGTGCTTCAGGAGATAATTGACTCTCCGAGTTCTACATGCAATGGTAATTTAATCACATTATTCAACACATTAAGATTACTTCAAATGGGAGCATTGAATGGTCCTGTGTTCATAAGTGCTTCTCTTTGGGGTAGTTTTAATGAGGAAATGTACTGCAGCTAAGGCTCCACCTCTTTTCTATTTCTTGGTTTTTCCCCTTAGAATGAAAATTATTGCACCCATGTACTTCTCATCCCAACTTGTAGCTTTTCAATGCCAAAAGTACAGGGCAACATCTGGCCACTATTTGGCATGCTCCGCTGTACCCACTTTTTTCATTTCCTTGCCCTCTTGACTGCAAAGCAGCTGATGTTTGCTCTAACTTTAGCAGCTTTCTTTTCAACCAATGCAGAAAGTGCTATCAAGTTGGGGTAAATGTTTGCTGACTGACTCCCCTGTGTCCACCTGGTTTTTATTGTGTTGTGTTTCATTTGAAGGAGACCCTCTAGATGACTAAAAAGAGAAGCATTTGTGATTCTATGTAATAATAAGTGCTTCTCTTTGGGGTAGTCTTGTTGGTGTTTGTTCATCATGGAATTCTCCCAATGCCAATACTACAGCAGAATCCCCTTTGTAAACACTAGAGGGTGCTGTTTTAACCAAAGTTTTGGTCTGGCACTCTTTGTTTTTGTATGTAGTATGATTCTGTCTTAATTAGGACTCTAAACTGTTCTACATTCAGAAAACCGCATAATAGCTTCATTTGCATGAAATGCTTTAAATGTGTGAAAGGTCCACCCATGCTCAAGAATGCTGAGGCGTTCCAAAGACAATAACAGCAATCAAAGCTTAATAGCCTTTCAATAAATACACGGGTGCCAACGACCACAGCAAATCCAAATGGAAATGGACAAGCTTATAATGGGTGCTGCAAACCAAACTGCTCAGATCAGCTCATCCTAAAAGCAGGCAGCATGCTCCTGGTGTTTCTGTCTGCAAATGACCTCCACTGATGCTACAGAGGTTCAGTCTTCAAAATGGACAAGATTTTCAACTACTACTACTGTCACTATCGGTACCCTTACAATAGCACTGACTTGTCTGTTGTATTTAGTAAGTGCTATTTGTTGGGGTAGTTTCAAGTGACCAGTGCTTCAGGAGATAATTGACTCTCCGAGGTCTACATGCAATGGTAATTTAATCACAGTATTCAACACATTAAAATTACTTCAAATGGGAGCATTGATTGGTCATGTGTTCATAAGTGCTTCTCTTTGGGGTAGTTTTAATGAGGAAATGTACTGCAGCTAAGGCTCCACTTCTTTTCTATTTCTTGTTTTTTTCCCCTTAGGATGAAAATTATTGCACCCATGTACTTCTCATCCCAACTTGTAGCTTTTCAATGCCAAAAGTACAGGGCAACATTTGGCCACTATTTGGCATGCTCCGCTGTACCCACTTTTTTCATTTCCTTGCCCTCTTGACTGCAAAGCAGCTGACGTTTGCTCTAACTTTAGCAGCTTTCTTTTCAACCAATGCAGAAAGTGCTATCAAGTTGGGGTAAATGTTTGCTGACTGACTCCCCTGTGTCCACCTGGTTTTTATTGAGTTGTGTTTCATTTGAAGGAGACCCTCTAGATGACTACAAAGAGAAGCATTTGTGATTCTATGTAATAATAAGTGCTTCTCTTTGGGGTAGTCTTGTTGGTGTTTGTTCATCATGGAGTTCTCCCAATGCCAATACTACAGCAGCATCCCCTTTGTAAACACTAGAGGGTGCTGTTTTAACCAAAGTTTTGGTCTGGCACTCTTTTTTTTTGTACGTAGTATGATTCTGTCTTAAATAGGACTCTAAATTGTTCTACATTCAGAAAACAGCATAATAGTTGCATTTGCATGAAATGCTTTAAATGTGTGAAAGGTCCACCCATGCTCAAGAATGCTGAGGCGTTCCAAAGATAATAACACAGCAATCAAAGCTTAATAGCCTTTCAATAAATACACAGGTGCCAACGACCACAGCAAATCCAAATGGACATGGACAAGCTTATAATGGGTGCTGCAAACCAAACTGCTCAGATCAGCTCATCCTGAAAGCAGGCAGCGTGCTCCTGGTGTCTCTGTCTGCAAATGACCTCCACTGATGCTACAGAGGTTCAGTCTTCAAAATGGACAAGATTTTCCGCTACTACTACTGTCACTATCGGTACCCTTACAATGGCACTGACTTGTCTGTTGTATTTGGTAAGTGCTATTTGTTGGGGTAGTTTCAAGTGACCAGTGCTTCAGGAGATAATTGACACTCCGAGTTCTACATGCAATGGTAATTTAATCACAGTATTCAACACATTAAGATTACTTCAAATGGGAGCATTGATTGGTCCTGTGTTCATAAGTGCTTCTCTTTGGGGTAGTTTTAATGAGGAAATGTACTGCAGCTAAGGCTCCACCTCGTTTCTATTTCTTGTTTTTTTCCCCTTAGGATGAAAATTATTGCACCCATGTACTTCTCATCCCAACTTGTAGCTTTTCAATGCCAAAAGTAAAGGGCAACATTTGGCCACTATTTGGCATGCTCCTCTGTACCCACTTTTTTCATTTCCTTGCCCTCTTGACTGCAAAGCAGCTGACGTTTGCTCTAACTTTAGCAGCTTTCTTTTCAACCAATGCAGAAAGTGCTATCAAGTTGGGGTAAATGTTTGCTGACTGACTCCACTGTGTCCACCTGGTTATTATTGAGTTGTGTTTCATTTGAAGGAGACCCTCTAGATGACTACAAAGAGAAGCATTTGTGATTCTATGTAATAATAAGTGCTTCTCTTTGGGGTAGTCTTGTTGGTGTTTGTTCATCATGGAATTCTCCCAATGCCAATACTACAGCAGCATCCCCTTTGTAAACACTAGAGGGTGCTGTTTTAACCAAAGTTTTGGTCTGGCACTCTTTGTTTTTGTATGTAGTATGATTCTGTCTTAATTAGGACTCTAAACTGTTCTGCATTCAGAAAACCGCATAATAGCTTCATTTGCATGAAATGCTTTAAATGTGTGAAAGGTCCACCCATGCTCAAGAATGCTGAGGCGTTCCAAAGACAATAACAGCAATCAAAGCTTAATAGCCTTTTAATAAATACACGGGTGCCAACGACCACAGCAAATCCAAATGGAAATGGACAAGCTTATAATGGGTGCTGCAAACCAAACTTCTCAGATCAGCTCATCCTGAAAGCAGGCAGCATGCTCCTGGTGTTTCTGTCTGCAAATGACCTCCACTGATGCTACAGAGGTTCAGTCTTCAAAATGGACAAGATTTTCAACTACTACTACTGTCACTATCGGTACCCTTACAATAGCACTGACTTGTCTGTTGTATTTAGTAAGTGCTATTTGTTGGGGTAGTTTCAAGTGACCAGTGCTTCAGGAGATAATTGACTCTCCGAGTTCTACATGCAATGGTAATTTAATCACATTATTCAACACATTAAGATTACTTCAAATGGGAGCATTGAATGGTCCTGTGTTCATAAGTGCTTCTCTTTGGGGTAGTTTTAATGAGGAAATGTACTGCAGCTAAGGCTCCACCTCTTTTCTATTTCTTGGTTTTTCCCCTTAGAATGAAAATTATTGCACCCATGTACTTCTCATCCCAACTTGTAGCTTTTCAATGCCAAAAGTACAGGGCAACATCTGGCCACTATTTGGCATGCTCCGCTGTACCCACTTTTTTCATTTCCTTGCCCTCTTGACTGCAAAGCAGCTGATGTTTGCTCTAACTTTAGCAGCTTTCTTTTCAACCAATGCAGAAAGTGCTATCAAGTTGGGGTAAATGTTTGCTGACTGACTCCCCTGTGTCCATCTGGTTTTTAATGTGTTGTGTTTCATTTGAAGGAGACCCTCTAGATGACTACAAAGAGAAGCATTTGTGATTCTATGTAATAATAAGTGCTTCTCTTTGGGGTAGTCTTGTTGGTGTTTGTTCATCATGGAATTCTCCCAATGCCAATACTACAGCAGCATCCCCTTTGTAAACACTAGAGGGTGCTGTTTTAACCAAAGTTTTGGTCTGGCACTCTTTGTTTTTGTATGTAGTATGATTCTGTCTTAATTAGGACTCTAAACTGTTCTACATTCAGAAAACCGCATAATAGCTTCATTTGCATGAAATGCTTTAAATGTGTGAAAGGTCCACCCATGCTCAAGAATGCTGAGGCGATCCAAAGACAATAACAGCAATCAAAGCTTAATAGCCTTTCAATAAATACACGGGTGCCAACGACCACAGCAAATCCAAATGGAAATGGACAAGCTTATAATGGGTGCTGCAAACCAAACTGCTCAGATCAGCTCATCCTAAAAGCAGGCAGCATGCTCCTGGTGTCTCTGTCTGCAGATGACCTCCACTGAAGCTAGAGAGTTTCAGTCTTCAACATGGACAAGATTTTCCACTACTACTACTGTCACTATCGGTACCCTTACAATGGCACTGACTTGTCTGTTGTATTTGGTAAGTGCTATTTGTTGGGGTAGTTTCAAGTGACCAGTGCTTCAGGAGATAATTGACTCTCCGAGTTCTACATGCAATGGTAATTTAATCACATTATTCAACACATTAAGATTACTTCAAATGGGAGCATTGAATGGTCCTGTGTTCATAAGTGCTTCTCTTTGGGGTAGTTTTAATGAGGAAATGTACTGCAGCTAAGGCTCCACCTCTTTTCTATTTCTTGGTTTTTCCCCTTAGAATGAAAATTATTGCACCCATGTACTTCTCATCCCAACTTGTAGCTTTTCAATGCCAAAAGTACAGGGCAACATCTGGCCACTATTTGGCATGCTCCGCTGTACCCACTTTTTTCATTTCCTTGCCCTCTTGACTGCAAAGCAGCTGATGTTTGCTCTAACTTTAGCAGCTTTCTTTTCAACCAATGCAGAAAGTGCTATCAAGTTGGGGTAAATGTTTGCTGACTGACTCCCCTGTGTCCACCTGGTTTTTATTGTGTTGTGTTTCATTTGAAGGAGACCCTCTAGATGACTAAAAAGAGAAGCATTTGTGATTCTATGTAATAATAAGTGCTTCTCTTTGGGGTAGTCTTGTTGGTGTTTGTTCATCATGGAATTCTCCCAATGCCAATACTACAGCAGAATCCCCTTTGTAAACACTAGAGGGTGCTGTTTTAACCAAAGTTTTGGTCTGGCACTCTTTGTTTTTGTATGTAGTATGATTCTGTCTTAATTAGGACTCTAAACTGTTCTACATTCAGAAAACCGCATAATAGCTTCATTTGCATGAAATGCTTTAAATGTGTGAAAGGTCCACCCATGCTCAAGAATGCTGAGGCGTTCCAAAGACAATAACAGCAATCAAAGCTTAATAGCCTTTCAATAAATACACGGGTGCCAACGACCACAGCAAATCCAAATGGAAATGGACAAGCTTATAATGGGTGCTGCAAACCAAACTGCTCAGATCAGCTCATCCTAAAAGCAGGCAGCATGCTCCTGGTGTCTCTGTCTGCAGATGACCTCCACTGATGCTAGAGAGTTTCAGTCTTCAACATGGACAAGATTTTCAACTACTACTACTGTCACAATCGGTACCCTTACAATGGCACTGACTTGTCTGTTGTATTTAGTAAGTGCTATTTGTTGGGGTAGTTTCAAGTGACCAGTGCTTCAGGAGATAATTGACTCTCCGAGTTCTACATGCAATGGTAATTTAATCACATTATTCAACACATTAAGATTACTTCAAATGGGAGCATTGAATGGTCCTGTGTTCATAAGTGCTTCTCTTTGGGGTAGTTTTAATGAGGAAATGTACTGCAGCTAAGGCTCCACCTCTTTTCTATTTCTTGTTTATTCCCCTTAGAATGACAATTATTGCACCCATGTACTTCTCATCCCAACTTGTAGCTTTTCAATGCCAAAAGTACAGGGCAACATCTGGCCACTATTTGGCATGCTCCTCTGTACCCACTTTTTTCATTTCCTTGCCCTCTTGACTGCAAAGCAGCTGATGTTTGCTCTAACTTTAGCAGCTTTCTTTTCAACCAATGCAGAAAGTGCTATCAAGTTGGGGTAAATGTTTGCTGACTAATTCCCCTGTGTCCACCTGGTTTTTATTGAGTTGTGTTTCATTTGAAGGAGACCCTCTAGATGACTACAAAGAGAAGCATTTGTGATTCTATGTAATAATAAGTGCTTCTCTTTGGGGTAGTCTTGTTGGTGTTTGTTCATCATGGAGTTCTCCCAATGCCAATACTACAGCAGCATCCCCTTTGTAAACACTAGAGGGTGCTGTTTTAACCAAAGTTTTGGTCTGGCACTCTTTGTTTTTGTATGTAGTATGATTCTGTCTTAATTAGGACTCTAAACTGTTCTACATTCAGAAAACCGCATAATAGCTTCATTTGCATGAAATGCTTTAAATGTGTGAAAGGACCACCCATGCTCAAGAATGCTGAGGCGTTCCAAAGACAATAACAGCAATCAAAGCTTAATAGCCTTTCAATAAATACACGGGTGCCAACGAACACAGCAAATCCAAATGGAAATGGACAAGCTTATAATGGGTGCTGCAAACCAAACTGCTCAGATCAGCTCATCCTAAAAGCAGGCACCATAATCCTGGTGTCTCTTTCTGCAGATGACCTCCACTGATGCTAGAGAGTTTCAGTCTTCAACATGGACAAGATTTTCCGCTACTACTACTGTCACTATCGGTACCCTTACAATGGCACTGACTTGTCTGTTGTATTTGGTAAGTGCTATTTGTTGGGGTAGTTTCAAGTGACCAGTGCTTCAGGAGATAATTGACTCTCCGAGTTCTACATGCAATGGTAATTTAATCACATTATTCAACACATTAAGATTACTTCAAATGGGAGCATTGAATGGTCCTGTGTTCATAAGTGCTTCTCTTTGGGGTAGTTTTAATGAAGAAATGTACTGCAGCTAAGGCTCCACCTCTTTTCTATTTCTTGTTTTTTGCCCTTAGAATGAAAATTATTGCACCCATGTACTTCTCATCCCAACTTGTAGCTTTTCAATGCCAAAAGTACAGGGCAACATTTGGCCACTATTTGGCATGCTCCGCTGTACCCACTTTTTTCATTTCCTTGCCCTCTTGACTGCAAAGCAGCTGACGTTTGCTCTAACTTTAGCAGCTTTCTTTTCAACCAATGCAGAAAGTGCTATCAAGTTGGGGTAAATGTTTGCTGACTGACTCCCCTGTGTCCACCTGGTTTTTATTGAGTTGTGTTTCATTTGAAGGAGACCCTCTAGATGACTACAAAGAGAAGCATTTGTGATTCTATGTAATAATAAGTGCTTCTCTTTGGGGTAGTCTTGTTGGTGTTTGTTCATCATGGAGTTCTCCCAATGCCAATACTACAGCAGCATCCCCTTTGTAAACACTAGAGGGTGCTGTTTTAACCAAAGTTTTGGTCTGGCACTCTTTGTTTTTGTATGTAGTATGATTCTGTCTTAATTAGGACTCTAAACTGTTCTACATTCAGAAAACCGCATAATAGCTTCATTTGCATGAAATGCTTTAAATGTGTGAAAGGACCACCCATGCTCAAGAATGCTGAGGCGTTCCAAAGACAATAACAGCAATCAAAGCTTAATAGCCTTTCAATAAATACACGGGTGCCAACGAACACAGCAAATCCAAATGGAAATGGACAAGCTTATAATGGGTGCTGCAAACCAAACTGCTCAGATCAGCTCATCCTAAAAGCAGGCACCATAATCCTGGTGTCTCTTTCTGCAGATGACCTCCACTGATGCTAGAGAGTTTCAGTCTTCAACATGGACAAGATTTTCCGCTACTACTACTGTCACTATCGGTACCCTTACAATGGCACTGACTTGTCTGTTGTATTTGGTAAGTGCTATTTGTTGGGGTAGTTTCAAGTGACCAGTGCTTCAGGAGATAATTGACTCTCCGAGTTCTACATGCAATGGTAATTTAATCACATTATTCAACACATTAAGATTACTTCAAATGGGAGCATTGAATGGTCCTGTGTTCATAAGTGCTTCTCTTTGGGGTAGTTTTAATGAAGAAATGTACTGCAGCTAAGGCTCCACCTCTTTTCTATTTCTTGTTTTTTGCCCTTAGAATGAAAATTATTGCACCCATGTACTTCTCATCCCAACTTGTAGCTTTTCAATGCCAAAAGTACAGGGCAACATTTGGCCACTATTTGGCATGCTCCGCTGTACCCACTTTTTTCATTTCCTTGCCCTCTTGACTGCAAAGCAGCTGACGTTTGCTCTAACTTTAGCAGCTTTCTTTTCAACCAATGCAGAAAGTGCTATCAAGTTGGGGTAAATGTTTGCTGACTGACTCCCCTGTGTCCACCTGGTTTTTATTGAGTTGTGTTTCATTTGAAGGAGACCCTCTAGATGAC
Organism: Spinibarbus caldwelli; assembly: GCA_039654775.1. Classification (NCBI taxonomy): domain Eukaryota; kingdom Metazoa; phylum Chordata; class Actinopteri; order Cypriniformes; family Cyprinidae; genus Spinibarbus; species Spinibarbus caldwelli. The sequence goes on from CM077229.1 coordinate 23,203,667, forward strand.
TACAAAGAGAAGCATTTGTGATTCTATGTAATAATAAGTGCTTCTCTTTGGGGTAGTCTTGTTGGTGTTTGTTCATCATGGAGTTCTCCCAATGCCAATACTACAGCAGCATCCCCTTTGTAAACACTAGAGGGTGCTGTTTTAACCAAAGTTTTGGTCTGGCACTCTTTTTTTTTGTACGTAGTATGATTCTGTCTTAAATAGGACTCTAAATTGTTCTACATTCAGAAAACAGCATAATAGTTGCATTTGCATGAAATGCTTTAAATGTGTGAAAGGTCCACCCATGCTCAAGAATGCTGAGGCGTTCCAAAGATAATAACACAGCAATCAAAGCTTAATAGCCTTTCAATAAATACACAGGTGCCAACGACCACAGCAAATCCAAATGGACATGGACAAGCTTATAATGGGTGCTGCAAACCAAACTGCTCAGATCAGCTCATCCTGAAAGCAGGCAGCGTGCTCCTGGTGTCTCTGTCTGCAAATGACCTCCACTGATGCTACAGAGGTTCAGTCTTCAAAATGGACAAGATTTTCCGCTACTACTACTGTCACTATCGGTACCCTTACAATGGCACTGACTTGTCTGTTGTATTTGGTAAGTGCTATTTGTTGGGGTAGTTTCAAGTGACCAGTGCTTCAGGAGATAATTGACTCTCCGAGTTCTACATGCAATGGTAATTTAATCACATTATTCAACACATTAAGATTACTTCAAATGGGAGCATTGAATGGTCCTGTGTTCATAAGTGCTTCTCTTTGGGGTAGTTTTAATGAAGAAATGTACTGCAGCTAAGGCTCCACCTCTTTTCTATTTCTTGTTTTTTGCCCTTAGAATGAAAATTATTGCACCCATGTACTTCTCATCCCAACTTGTAGCTTTTCAATGCCAAAAGTACAGGGCAACATTTGGCCACTATTTGGCATGCTCCGCTGTACCCACTTTTTTCATTTCCTTGCCCTCTTGACTGCAAAGCAGCTGACGTTTGCTCTAACTTTAGCAGCTTTCTTTTCAACCAATGCAGAAAGTGCTATCAAGTTGGGGTAAATGTTTGCTGACTGACTCCCCTGTGTCCACCTGGTTTTTATTGAGTTGTGTTTCATTTGAAGGAGACCCTCTAGATGACTACAAAGAGAAGCATTTGTGATTCTATGTAATAATAAGTGCTTCTCTTTGGGGTAGTCTTGTTGGTGTTTGTTCATCATGGAGTTCTCCCAATGCCAATACTACAGCAGCATCCCCTTTGTAAACACTAGAGGGTGCTGTTTTAACCAAAGTTTTGGTCTGGCACTCTTTTTTTTTGTACGTAGTATGATTCTGTCTTAAATAGGACTCTAAATTGTTCTACATTCAGAAAACAGCATAATAGTTGCATTTGCATGAAATGCTTTAAATGTGTGAAAGGTCCACCCATGCTCAAGAATGCTGAGGCGTTCCAAAGATAATAACACAGCAATCAAAGCTTAATAGCCTTTCAATAAATACACAGGTGCCAACGACCACAGCAAATCCAAATGGACATGGACAAGCTTATAATGGGTGCTGCAAACCAAACTGCTCAGATCAGCTCATCCTGAAAGCAGGCAGCGTGCTCCTGGTGTCTCTGTCTGCAAATGACCTCCACTGATGCTACAGAGGTTCAGTCTTCAAAATGGACAAGATTTTCCGCTACTACTACTGTCACTATCGGTACCCTTACAATGGCACTGACTTGTCTGTTGTATTTGGTAAGTGCTATTTGTTGGGGTAGTTTCAAGTGACCAGTGCTTCAGGAGATAATTGACACTCCGAGTTCTACATGCAATGGTAATTTAATCACAGTATTCAACACATTAAGATTACTTCAAATGGGAGCATTGATTGGTCCTGTGTTCATAAGTGCTTCTCTTTGGGGTAGTTTTAATGAGGAAATGTACTGCAGCTAAGGCTCCACCTCGTTTCTATTTCTTGTTTTTTTCCCCTTAGGATGAAAATTATTGCACCCATGTACTTCTCATCCCAACTTGTAGCTTTTCAATGCCAAAAGTAAAGGGCAACATTTGGCCACTATTTGGCATGCTCCTCTGTACCCACTTTTTTCATTTCCTTGCCCTCTTGACTGCAAAGCAGCTGACGTTTGCTCTAACTTTAGCAGCTTTCTTTTCAACCAATGCAGAAAGTGCTATCAAGTTGGGGTAAATGTTTGCTGACTGACTCCACTGTGTCCACCTGGTTATTATTGAGTTGTGTTTCATTTGAAGGAGACCCTCTAGATGACTACAAAGAGAAGCATTTGTGATTCTATGTAATAATAAGTGCTTCTCTTTGGGGTAGTCTTGTTGGTGTTTGTTCATCATGGAATTCTCCCAATGCCAATACTACAGCAGCATCCCCTTTGTAAACACTAGAGGGTGCTGTTTTAACCAAAGTTTTGGTCTGGCACTCTTTGTTTTTGTATGTAGTATGATTCTGTCTTAATTAGGACTCTAAACTGTTCTGCATTCAGAAAACCGCATAATAGCTTCATTTGCATGAAATGCTTTAAATGTGTGAAAGGTCCACCCATGCTCAAGAATGCTGAGGCGTTCCAAAGACAATAACAGCAATCAAAGCTTAATAGCCTTTTAATAAATACACGGGTGCCAACGACCACAGCAAATCCAAATGGAAATGGACAAGCGTATAATGGGTGCTGCAAACCAAACTTCTCAGATCAGCTCATCCTGAAAGCAGGCAGCATGCTCCTGGTGTTTCTGTCTGCAAATGACCTCCACTGATGCTACAGAGGTTCAGTCTTCAAAATGGACAAGATTTTCAACTACTACTACTGTCACTATCGGTACCCTTACAATAGCACTGACTTGTCTGTTGTATTTAGTAAGTGCTATTTGTTGGGGTAGTTTCAAGTGACCAGTGCTTCAGGAGATAATTGACTCTCCGAGTTCTACATGCAATGGTAATTTAATCACATTATTCAACACATTAAGATTACTTCAAATGGGAGCATTGAATGGTCCTGTGTTCATAAGTGCTTCTCTTTGGGGTAGTTTTAATGAGGAAATGTACTGCAGCTAAGGCTCCACCTCTTTTCTATTTCTTGGTTTTTCCCCTTAGAATGAAAATTATTGCACCCATGTACTTCTCATCCCAACTTGTAGCTTTTCAATGCCAAAAGTACAGGGCAACATCTGGCCACTATTTGGCATGCTCCGCTGTACCCACTTTTTTCATTTCCTTGCCCTCTTGACTGCAAAGCAGCTGATGTTTGCTCTAACTTTAGCAGCTTTCTTTTCAACCAATGCAGAAAGTGCTATCAAGTTGGGGTAAATGTTTGCTGACTGACTCCCCTGTGTCCATCTGGTTTTTAATGTGTTGTGTTTCATTTGAAGGAGACCCTCTAGATGACTACAAAGAGAAGCATTTGTGATTCTATGTAATAATAAGTGCTTCTCTTTGGGGTAGTCTTGTTGGTGTTTGTTCATCATGGAATTCTCCCAATGCCAATACTACAGCAGCATCCCCTTTGTAAACACTAGAGGGTGCTGTTTTAACCAAAGTTTTGGTCTGGCACTCTTTGTTTTTGTATGTAGTATGATTCTGTCTTAATTAGGACTCTAAACTGTTCTACATTCAGAAAACCGCATAATAGCTTCATTTGCATGAAATGCTTTAAATGTGTGAAAGGTCCACCCATGCTCAAGAATGCTGAGGCGATCCAAAGACAATAACAGCAATCAAAGCTTAATAGCCTTTCAATAAATACACGGGTGCCAACGACCACAGCAAATCCAAATGGAAATGGACAAGCTTATAATGGGTGCTGCAAACCAAACTGCTCAGATCAGCTCATCCTAAAAGCAGGCAGCATGCTCCTGGTGTCTCTGTCTGCAGATGACCTCCACTGAAGCTAGAGAGTTTCAGTCTTCAACATGGACAAGATTTTCCACTACTACTACTGTCACTATCGGTACCCTTACAATGGCACTGACTTGTCTGTTGTATTTGGTAAGTGCTATTTGTTGGGGTAGTTTCAAGTGACCAGTGCTTCAGGAGATAATTGACTCTCCGAGTTCTACATGCAATGGTAATTTAATCACATTATTCAACACATTAAGATTACTTCAAATGGGAGCATTGAATGGTCCTGTGTTCATAAGTGCTTCTCTTTGGGGTAGTTTTAATGAGGAAATGTACTGCAGCTAAGGCTCCACCTCTTTTCTATTTCTTGGTTTTTCCCCTTAGAATGAAAATTATTGCACCCATGTACTTCTCATCCCAACTTGTAGCTTTTCAATGCCAAAAGTACAGGGCAACATCTGGCCACTATTTGGCATGCTCCGCTGTACCCACTTTTTTCATTTCCTTGCCCTCTTGACTGCAAAGCAGCTGATGTTTGCTCTAACTTTAGCAGCTTTCTTTTCAACCAATGCAGAAAGTGCTATCAAGTTGGGGTAAATGTTTGCTGACTGACTCCCCTGTGTCCACCTGGTTTTTATTGTGTTGTGTTTCATTTGAAGGAGACCCTCTAGATGACTAAAAAGAGAAGCATTTGTGATTCTATGTAATAATAAGTGCTTCTCTTTGGGGTAGTCTTGTTGGTGTTTGTTCATCATGGAATTCTCCCAATGCCAATACTACAGCAGAATCCCCTTTGTAAACACTAGAGGGTGCTGTTTTAACCAAAGTTTTGGTCTGGCACTCTTTGTTTTTGTATGTAGTATGATTCTGTCTTAATTAGGACTCTAAACTGTTCTACATTCAGAAAACCGCATAATAGCTTCATTTGCATGAAATGCTTTAAATGTGTGAAAGGTCCACCCATGCTCAAGAATGCTGAGGCGTTCCAAAGACAATAACAGCAATCAAAGCTTAATAGCCTTTCAATAAATACACGGGTGCCAACGACCACAGCAAATCCAAATGGAAATGGACAAGCTTATAATGGGTGCTGCAAACCAAACTGCTCAGATCAGCTCATCCTAAAAGCAGGCAGCATGCTCCTGGTGTTTCTGTCTGCAAATGACCTCCACTGATGCTACAGAGGTTCAGTCTTCAAAATGGACAAGATTTTCAACTACTACTACTGTCACTATCGGTACCCTTACAATAGCACTGACTTGTCTGTTGTATTTAGTAAGTGCTATTTGTTGGGGTAGTTTCAAGTGACCAGTGCTTCAGGAGATAATTGACTCTCCGAGGTCTACATGCAATGGTAATTTAATCACAGTATTCAACACATTAAAATTACTTCAAATGGGAGCATTGATTGGTCATGTGTTCATAAGTGCTTCTCTTTGGGGTAGTTTTAATGAGGAAATGTACTGCAGCTAAGGCTCCACTTCTTTTCTATTTCTTGTTTTTTTCCCCTTAGGATGAAAATTATTGCACCCATGTACTTCTCATCCCAACTTGTAGCTTTTCAATGCCAAAAGTACAGGGCAACATTTGGCCACTATTTGGCATGCTCCGCTGTACCCACTTTTTTCATTTCCTTGCCCTCTTGACTGCAAAGCAGCTGACGTTTGCTCTAACTTTAGCAGCTTTCTTTTCAACCAATGCAGAAAGTGCTATCAAGTTGGGGTAAATGTTTGCTGACTGACTCCCCTGTGTCCACCTGGTTTTTATTGAGTTGTGTTTCATTTGAAGGAGACCCTCTAGATGACTACAAAGAGAAGCATTTGTGATTCTATGTAATAATAAGTGCTTCTCTTTGGGGTAGTCTTGTTGGTGTTTGTTCATCATGGAGTTCTCCCAATGCCAATACTACAGCAGCATCCCCTTTGTAAACACTAGAGGGTGCTGTTTTAACCAAAGTTTTGGTCTGGCACTCTTTTTTTTTGTACGTAGTATGATTCTGTCTTAAATAGGACTCTAAATTGTTCTACATTCAGAAAACAGCATAATAGTTGCATTTGCATGAAATGCTTTAAATGTGTGAAAGGTCCACCCATGCTCAAGAATGCTGAGGCGTTCCAAAGATAATAACACAGCAATCAAAGCTTAATAGCCTTTCAATAAATACACAGGTGCCAACGACCACAGCAAATCCAAATGGACATGGACAAGCTTATAATGGGTGCTGCAAACCAAACTGCTCAGATCAGCTCATCCTGAAAGCAGGCAGCGTGCTCCTGGTGTCTCTGTCTGCAAATGACCTCCACTGATGCTACAGAGGTTCAGTCTTCAAAATGGACAAGATTTTCCGCTACTACTACTGTCACTATCGGTACCCTTACAATGGCACTGACTTGTCTGTTGTATTTGGTAAGTGCTATTTGTTGGGGTAGTTTCAAGTGACCAGTGCTTCAGGAGATAATTGACACTCCGAGTTCTACATGCAATGGTAATTTAATCACAGTATTCAACACATTAAGATTACTTCAAATGGGAGCATTGATTGGTCCTGTGTTCATAAGTGCTTCTCTTTGGGGTAGTTTTAATGAGGAAATGTACTGCAGCTAAGGCTCCACCTCGTTTCTATTTCTTGTTTTTTTCCCCTTAGGATGAAAATTATTGCACCCATGTACTTCTCATCCCAACTTGTAGCTTTTCAATGCCAAAAGTAAAGGGCAACATTTGGCCACTATTTGGCATGCTCCTCTGTACCCACTTTTTTAATTTCCTTGCCCTCTTGACTGCAAAGCAGCTGACGTTTGCTCTAACTTTAGCAGCTTTCTTTTCAACCAATGCAGAAAGTGCTATCAAGTTGGGGTAAATGTTTGCTGACTGACTCCACTGTGTCCACCTGGTTATTATTGAGTTGTGTTTCATTTGAAGGAGACCCTCTAGATGACTACAAAGAGAAGCATTTGTGATTCTATGTAATAATAAGTGCTTCTCTTTGGGGTAGTCTTGTTGGTGTTTGTTCATCATGGAATTCTCCCAATGCCAATACTACAGCAGCATCCCCTTTGTAAACACTAGAGGGTGCTGTTTTAACCAAAGTTTTGGTCTGGCACTCTTTGTTTTTGTATGTAGTATGATTCTGTCTTAATTAGGACTCTAAACTGTTCTGCATTCAGAAAACCGCATAATAGCTTCATTTGCATGAAATGCTTTAAATGTGTGAAAGGTCCACCCATGCTCAAGAATGCTGAGGCGTTCCAAAGACAATAACAGCAATCAAAGCTTAATAGCCTTTTAATAAATACACGGGTGCCAACGACCACAGCAAATCCAAATGGAAATGGACAAGCTTATAATGGGTGCTGCAAACCAAACTTCTCAGATCAGCTCATCCTGAAAGCAGGCAGCATGCTCCTGGTGTTTCTGTCTGCAAATGACCTCCACTGATGCTACAGAGGTTCAGTCTTCAAAATGGACAAGATTTTCAACTACTACTACTGTCACTATCGGTACCCTTACAATAGCACTGACTTGTCTGTTGTATTTAGTAAGTGCTATTTGTTGGGGTAGTTTCAAGTGACCAGTGCTTCAGGAGATAATTGACTCTCCGAGTTCTACATGCAATGGTAATTTAATCACATTATTCAACACATTAAGATTACTTCAAATGGGAGCATTGAATGGTCCTGTGTTCATAAGTGCTTCTCTTTGGGGTAGTTTTAATGAGGAAATGTACTGCAGCTAAGGCTCCACCTCTTTTCTATTTCTTGGTTTTTCCCCTTAGAATGAAAATTATTGCACCCATGTACTTCTCATCCCAACTTGTAGCTTTTCAATGCCAAAAGTACAGGGCAACATCTGGCCACTATTTGGCATGCTCCGCTGTACCCACTTTTTTCATTTCCTTGCCCTCTTGACTGCAAAGCAGCTGATGTTTGCTCTGACTTTAGCAGCTTTCTTTTCAACCAATGCAGAAAGTGCTATCAAGTTGGGGTAAATGTTTGCTGACTGACTCCCCTGTGTCCATCTGGTTTTTAATGTGTTGTGTTTCATTTGAAGGAGACCCTCTAGATGACTACAAAGAGAAGCATTTGTGATTCTATGTAATAATAAGTGCTTCTCTTTGGGGTAGTCTTGTTGGTGTTTGTTCATCATGGAATTCTCCCAATGCCAATACTACAGCAGCATCCCCTTTGTAAACACTAGAGGGTGCTGTTTTAACCAAAGTTTTGGTCTGGCACTCTTTGTTTTTGTATGTAGTATGATTCTGTCTTAATTAGGACTCTAAACTGTTCTACATTCAGAAAACCGCATAATAGCTTCATTTGCATGAAATGCTTTAAATGTGTGAAAGGTCCACCCATGCTCAAGAATGCTGAGGCGATCCAAAGACAATAACAGCAATCAAAGCTTAATAGCCTTTCAATAAATACACGGGTGCCAACGACCACAGCAAATCCAAATGGAAATGGACAAGCTTATAATGGGTGCTGCAAACCAAACTGCTCAGATCAGCTCATCCTAAAAGCAGGCAGCATGCTCCTGGTGTCTCTGTCTGCAGATGACCTCCACTGAAGCTAGAGAGTTTCAGTCTTCAACATGGACAAGATTTTCCACTACTACTACTGTCACTATCGGTACCCTTACAATGGCACTGACTTGTCTGTTGTATTTGGTAAGTGCTATTTGTTGGGGTAGTTTCAAGTGACCAGTGCTTCAGGAGATAATTGACTCTCCGAGTTCTACATGCAATGGTAATTTAATCACATTATTCAACACATTAAGATTACTTCAAATGGGAGCATTGAATGGTCCTGTGTTCATAAGTGCTTCTCTTTGGGGTAGTTTTAATGAGGAAATGTACTGCAGCTAAGGCTCCACCTCTTTTCTATTTCTTGGTTTTTCCCCTTAGAATGAAAATTATTGCACCCATGTACTTCTCATCCCAACTTGTAGCTTTTCAATGCCAAAAGTACAGGGCAACATCTGGCCACTATTTGGCATGCTCCGCTGTACCCACTTTTTTCATTTCCTTGCCCTCTTGACTGCAAAGCAGCTGATGTTTGCTCTAACTTTAGCAGCTTTCTTTTCAACCAATGCAGAAAGTGCTATCAAGTTGGGGTAAATGTTTGCTGACTGACTCCCCTGTGTCCACCTGGTTTTTATTGTGTTGTGTTTCATTTGAAGGAGACCCTCTAGATGACTACAAAGAGAAGCATTTGTGATTCTATGTAATAATAAGTGCTTCTCTTTGGGGTAGTCTTGTTGGTGTTTGTTCATCATGGAATTCTCCCAATGCCAATACTACAGCAGAATCCCCTTTGTAAACACTAGAGGGTGCTGTTTTAACCAAAGTTTTGGTCTGGCACTCTTTGTTTTTGTATGTAGTATGATTCTGTCTTAATTAGGACTCTAAACTGTTCTACATTCAGAAAACCGCATAATAGCTTCATTTGCATGAAATGCTTTAAATGTGTGAAAGGTCCACCCATGCTCAAGAATGCTGAGGCGTTCCAAAGACAATAACAGCAATCAAAGCTTAATAGCCTTTCAATAAATACACGGGTGCCAACGACCACAGCAAATCCAAATGGAAATGGACAAGCTTATAATGGGTGCTGCAAACCAAACTGCTCAGATCAGCTCATCCTAAAAGCAGGCAGCATGCTCCTGGTGTCTCTGTCTGCAGATGACCTCCACTGATGCTAGAGAGTTTCAGTCTTCAACATGGACAAGATTTTCAACTACTACTACTGTCACAATCGGTACCCTTACAATGGCACTGACTTGTCTGTTGTATTTAGTAAGTGCTATTTGTTGGGGTAGTTTCAAGTGACCAGTGCTTCAGGAGATAATTGACTCTCCGAGTTCTACATGCAATGGTAATTTAATCACATTATTCAACACATTAAGATTACTTCAAATGGGAGCATTGAATGGTCCTGTGTTCATAAGTGCTTCTCTTTGGGGTAGTTTTAATGAGGAAATGTACTGCAGCTAAGGCTCCACCTCTTTTCTATTTCTTGTTTATTCCCCTTAGAATGACAATTATTGCACCCATGTACTTCTCATCCCAACTTGTAGCTTTTCAATGCCAAAAGTACAGGGCAACATCTGGCCACTATTTGGCATGCTCCTCTGTACCCACTTTTTTCATTTCCTTGCCCTCTTGACTGCAAAGCAGCTGATGTTTGCTCTAACTTTAGCAGCTTTCTTTTCAACCAATGCAGAAAGTGCTATCAAGTTGGGGTAAATGTTTGCTGACTAATTCCCCTGTGTCCACCTGGTTTTTATTGAGTTGTGTTTCATTTGAAGGAGACCCTCTAGATGACTACAAAGAGAAGCATTTGTGATTCTATGTAATAATAAGTGCTTCTCTTTGGGGTAGTCTTGTTGGTGTTTGTTCATCATGGAGTTCTCCCAGTGCCAATACTACAGCAGCATCCCCTTTGTAAACACTAGAGGGTGCTGTTTTAACCAAAGTTTTGGTCTGGCACTCTTTGTTTTTGTATGTAGTATGATTCTGTCTTAATTAGGACTCTAAACTGTTCTACATTCAGAAAACCGCATAATAGCTTCATTTGCATGAAATGCTTTAAATGTGTGAAAGGACCACCCATGCTCAAGAATGCTGAGGCGTTCCAAAGACAATAACAGCAATCAAAGCTTAATAGCCTTTCAATAAATACACGGGTGCCAACGAACACAGCAAATCCAAATGGAAATGGACAAGCTTATAATGGGTGCTGCAAACCAAACTGCTCAGATCAGCTCATCCTAAAAGCAGGCACCATAATCCTGGTGTCTCTTTCTGCAGATGACCTCCACTGATGCTAGAGAGTTTCAGTCTTCAACATGGACAAGATTTTCCGCTACTACTACTGTCACTATCGGTACCCTTACAATGGCACTGACTTGTCTGTTGTATTTGGTAAGTGCTATTTGTTGGGGTAGTTTCAAGTGACCAGTGCTTCAGGAGATAATTGACTCTCCGAGTTCTACATGCAATGGTAATTTAATCACATTATTCAACACATTAAGATTACTTCAAATGGGAGCATTGAATGGTCCTGTGTTCATAAGTGCTTCTCTTTGGGGTAGTTTTAATGAAGAAATGTACTGCAGCTAAGGCTCCACCTCTTTTCTATTTCTTGTTTTTTGCCCTTAGAATGAAAATTATTGCACCCATATACTTCTCATCCCAACTTGTAGCTTTTCAATGCCAAAAGTACAGGGCAACATTTGGCCACTATTTGGCATGCTCCGCTGTACCCACTTTTTTCATTTCCTTGCCCTCTTGACTGCAAAGCAGCTGACGTTTGCTCTAACTTTAGCAGCTTTCTTTTCAACCAATGCAGAAAGTGCTATCAAGTTGGGGTAAATGTTTGCTGACTGACTCCCCTGTGTCCACCTGGTTTTTATTGAGTTGTGTTTCATTTGAAGGAGACCCTCTAGATGACTACAAAGAGAAGCATTTGTGATTCTATGTAATAATAAGTGCTTCTCTTTGGGGTAGTCTTGTTGGTGTTTGTTCATCATGGAGTTCTCCCAATGCCAATACTACAGCAGCATCCCCTTTGTAAACACTAGAGGGTGCTGTTTTAACCAAAGTTTTGGTCTGGCACTCTTTTTTTTTGTACGTAGTATGATTCTGTCTTAAATAGGACTCTAAATTGTTCTACATTCAGAAAACAGCATAATAGTTGCATTTGCATGAAATGCTTTAAATGTGTGAAAGGTCCACCCATGCTCAAGAATGCTGAGGCGTTCCAAAGATAATAACACAGCAATCAAAGCTTAATAGCCTTTCAATAAATACACGGGTGCCAACGACCACAGCAAATCCAAATGGAAATGGACAAGCTTATAATGGGTGCTGCAAACCAAACTGCTCAGATCAGCTCATCCTAAAAGCAGGCAGCATGCTCCTGGTGTCTCTGTCTGCAGATGACCTCCACTGATGCTAGAGAGTTTCAGTCTTCAACATGGACAAGATTTTCCGCTACTACTACTGTCACTATCGGTACCCTTACAATGGCACTGACTTGTCTGTTGTATTTGGTAAGTGCTATTTGTTGGGGTAGTTTCAAGTGACCAGTGCTTCAGGAGATAATTGACTCTCCGAGTTCTACATGCAATGGTAATTTAATCACATTATTCAACACATTAAGATTACTTCAAATGGGAGCATTGAATGGTCCTGTGTTCATAAGTGCTTCTCTTTGGGGTAGTTTTAATGAGGAAATGTACTGCAGCTAAGGCTCCACCTCTTTTCTATTTCTTGGTTTTTCCCCTTAGAATGAAAATTATTGCACCCATGTACTTCTCATCCCAACTTGTAGCTTTTCAATGCCAAAAGTACAGGGCAACATCTGGCCACTATTTGGCATGCTCCGCTGTACCCACTTTTTTCATTTCCTTGCCCTCTTGACTGCAAAGCAGCTGATGTTTGCTCTAACTTTAGCAGCTTTCTTTTCAACCAATGGAGAAAGTGCTATCAAGTTGGGGTAAATGTTTGCTGACTAATTCCCCTGTGTCCACCTGGTTTTTATTGTGTTGTGTTTCATTTGAAGGAGACCCTCTAGATGACTACAAAGAGAAGCATTTGTGATTCTATGTAATAATAAGTGCTTCTCTTTGGGGTAGTCTTGTTGGTGTTTGTTCATCATGGAGTTCTCCCAATGCCAATACTACAGCAGCATCCCCTTTGTAAACACTAGAGGGTGCTGTTTTAACCAAAGTTTTGGTCTGGCACTCTTTGTTTTTGTATGTAGTATGATTCTGTCTTAATTAGGACTCTAAACTGTTCTACATTCAGAAAACCGCATAATAGCTTCATTTGCATGAAATGCTTTAAATGTGTGAAAGGACCACCCATGCTCAAGAATGCTGAGGCGTTCCAAAGACAATAACAGCAATCAAAGCTTAATAGCCTTTCAATAAATACACGGGTGCCAACGAACACAGCAAATCCAAATGGAAATGGACAAGCTTATAATGGGTGCTGCAAACCAAACTGCTCAGATCAGCTCATCCTAAAAGCAGGCACCATAATCCTGGTGTCTCTTTCTGCAGATGACCTCCACTGATGCTAGAGAGTTTCAGTCTTCAACATGGACAAGATTTTCCGCTACTACTACTGTCACTATCGGTACCCTTACAATGGCACTGACTTGTCTGTTGTATTTGGTAAGTACTATTTGTTGGGGTAGTTTCAAGTGACCAGTGCTTCAGGAGATAATTGACTGTCCGAGTTCTACATGCAATGGTAATTTAATCACATTATTCAACACATTAAGATTACTTCAAATGGGAGCATTGAATGGTCCTGTGTTCATAAGTGCTTCTCTTTGGGGTAGTTTTAATGAGGAAATGTACTGCAGCTAAGGCTCGACCTCTTTTCTATTTCTTGTTTTTTCCCCTTAGAATGAAAATTATTGCACCCATGTACTTCTCATCCCAACTTGTAGCTTTTCAATGCCAAAAGTACAGGGCAACATCTGGCCACTATTTGGCATGCTCCGCTGTACCCACTTTTTTCATTTCCTTGCCCTCTTGACTGCAAAGCAGCTGATGTTTGCTTTAACTTTAGCAGCTTTCTTTTCAACCAATGCAGAAAGTGCTATCAAGTTGGGTAAATGTTTGCTGACTGACTCCCCTGTGTCCACCTGGTTTTTATTGTGTTGTGTTTCATTTGAAGGAGACCCTCTAGATGACTACAAAGAGAAGCATTTGTGATTCTATGTAATAATAAGTGCTTCTCTTTGGGGTAGTCTTGTTGGTGTTTGTTCATCATGGAATTCTCCCAATGCCAATACTACAGCAGCATCCCCTTTGTAAACACTAGAGGGTGCTGTTTTAACCAAAGTTTTGGTCTGGCACTCTTTGTTTTTGTATGTAGTATGATTCTGTCTTAATTAGGACTCTAAACTGTTCTACATTCAGAAAACCGCATAATAGCTTCATTTGCATGAAATGCTTTAAATGTGTGAAAGGTCCACCCATGCTCAAGAATGCTGAGGCGATCCAAAGACAATAACAGCAATCAAAGCTTAATAGCCTTTCAATAAATACACGGGTGCCAACGACCACAGCAAATCCAAATGGAAATGGACAAGCTTATAATGGGTGCTGCAAACCAAACTGCTCAGATCAGCTCATCCTAAAAGCAGGCAGCATGCTCCTGGTGTCTCTGTCTGCAGATGACCTCCACTGATGCTAGAGAGTTTCAGTCTTCAACATGGACAAGATTTTCCGCTACTACTACTGTCACTATCGGTACCCTTACAATGGCACTGACTTGTCTGTTGTATTTGGTAAGTGCTATTTGTTGGGGTAGTTTCAAGTGACCAGTGCTTCAGGAGATAATTGACTCTCCGAGTTCTACATGCAATGGTAATTTAATCACATTATTCAACACATTAAGATTACTTCAAATGGGAGCATTGAATGGTCCTGTGTTCATAAGTGCTTCTCTTTGGGGTAGTTTTAATGAGGAAATGTACTGCAGCTAAGGCTCCACCTCTTTTCTATTTCTTGGTTTTTCCCCTTAGAATGAAAATTATTGCACCCATGTACTTCTCATCCCAACTTGTAGCTTTTCAATGCCAAAAGTACAGGGCAACATCTGGCCACTATTTGGCATGCTCCGCTGTACCCACTTTTTTCATTTCCTTGCCCTCTTGACTGCAAAGCAGCTGATGTTTGCTCTAACTTTAGCAGCTTTCTTTTCAACCAATGGAGAAAGTGCTATCAAGTTGGGGTAAATGTTTGCTGACTAATTCCCCTGTGTCCACCTGGTTTTTATTGTGTTGTGTTTCATTTGAAGGAGACCCTCTAGATGACTACAAAGAGAAGCATTTGTGATTCTATGTAATAATAAGTGCTTCTCTTTGGGGTAGTCTTGTTGGTGTTTGTTCATCATGGAGTTCTCCCAATGCCAATACTACAGCAGCATCCCCTTTGTAAACACTAGAGGGTGCTGTTTTAACCAAAGTTTTGGTCTGGCACTCTTTGTTTTTGTATGTAGTATGATTCTGTCTTAATTAGGACTCTAAACTGTTCTACATTCAGAAAACCGCATAATAGCTTCATTTGCATGAAATGCTTTAAATGTGTGAAAGGACCACCCATGCTCAAGAATGCTGAGGCGTTCCAAAGACAATAACAGCAATCAAAGCTTAATAGCCTTTCAATAAATACACGGGTGCCAACGAACACAGCAAATCCAAATGGAAATGGACAAGCTTATAATGGGTGCTGCAAACCAAACTGCTCAGATCAGCTCATCCTAAAAGCAGGCACCATAATCCTGGTGTCTCTTTCTGCAGATGACCTCCACTGATGCTAGAGAGTTTCAGTCTTCAACATGGACAAGATTTTCCGCTACTACTACTGTCACTATCGGTACCCTTACAATGGCACTGACTTGTCTGTTGTATTGGTAAGTACTATTTGTTGGGTAGTTTCAAGTGACCAGTGCTTCAGGAGATAATTGACTCTCCGAGTTCTACATGCAATGGTAATTTAATCACATTATTCAACACATTAAGATTACTTCAAATGGGAGCATTGAATGGTCCTGTGTTCATAAGTGCTTCTCTTTGGGGTAGTTTTAATGAGGAAATGTACTGCAGCTAAGGCTCGACCTCTTTTCTATTTCTTGTTTTTTCCCCTTAGAATGAAAATTATTGCACCCATGTACTTCTCATCCCAACTTGTAGCTTTTCAATGCCAAAAGTACAGGGCAACATCTGGCCACTATTTGGCATGCTCCGCTGTACCCACTTTTTTCATTTCCTTGCCCTCTTGACTGCAAAGCAGCTGATGTTTGCTTTAACTTTAGCAGCTTTCTTTTCAACCAATGCAGAAAGTGCTATCAAGTTGGGGTAAATGTTTGCTGACTGACTCCCCTGTGTCCACCTGGTTTTTATTGTGTTGTGTTTCATTTGAAGGAGACCCTTGTGATTCTATGTAATAATAAGTGCTTCTCTTTGGGGTAGTCTTGTTGGTGTTTGTTCATCATGGAATTCTCCCAATGCCAATACTACAGCAGCATCCCCTTTGTAAACACTAGAGGGTGCTGTTTTAACCAAAGTTTTGGTCTGGCACTCTTTGTTTTTGTATGTAGTATGATTCTGTCTTAATTAGGACTCTAAACTGTTCTACATTCAGAAAACCGCATAATAGCTTCATTTGCATGAAATGCTTTAAATGTGTGAAAGGTCCACCCATGCTCAAGAATGCTGAGGCGTTCCAAAGACAATAACAGCAATCAAAGCTTAATAGCCTTTCAATAAATACACGGGTGCCAACGAACACAGCAAATCCAAATGGAAATGGACAAGCTTATAATAGGTGCTGCAAACCCAAACTGCTCAGATCAGCTCATCCTAAAAGCAGGCAGCATGCTCCTGTGTCTCTGTCTGCAGATGACCTCCACTGATGCTAGAGAGTTTCAGTCTTCAACATGGACAAGATTTTCCGCTACTACTACTGTCACTATCGGTACCCTTACAATGGCACTGACTTGTCTGTTGTATTTGGTAAGTGCTATTTGTTGGGGTAGTTTCAAGTGACCAGTGCTTCAGGAGATAATTGACACTCCGATTTCTACATGCCATGGTAATTTAATCACAGTAATTCAACACATTAAGAATTACTTCAAATGGGAGCATTGATTGGTCCTGTGTTCATAAGTGCTTCTCTTTGGGTAGTTTTAATGAGGAAATGTACTGCAGCTAAGGCTCCACCTCTTTTCTATTTCTTGTTTTTTCCCTTAGAATGAAAATTATTGCACCCATGTACTTCTCATTCCCAACTTGTAGCCTTTCAATGCCAAAAGTACAGGGCAACATTTGGCCATTATTTGGCATGCTCCTCTGTACCCACTTTTTTTCATTTCCTTGCCCTCTTGGCTGCAAGCAGCTGACGTTTGCTCTAACTTTAGCACCTTTCTTTCAACCAATGCAGAAAGTCCTATCAAGTTGGGTAAATGTTTGCTGACTGACTCCCCTGTGTCTACCTGGTTATTATTGAGTTGGTGTTTCATTGAAGGACACCCTCTAGATGACTACAAAGAGAAGCATTTGTGATTCTGTGTAAGAATAAGTGCTTCTCTTTGGGGCATGTCTTGTTGGTGATTGTTCATCATGGAGTTCCCTATCAAAGCTACTCTCGATGCTGCGTTTCAATAACGCTAATGAGAACATTCTTTGTTCGACCGGGTTGTGAAGCACGTGTGTCAAAAACGCCATGAATTGGCTTAAATAACCTCGGTAGGTGACGTAACTGATTACAGGCACCTGGAGGTATAAATAGGGAACGTGACACGGAAACATCCTCAGGTTTCTTTGTCATCAAGGACCGCATTGTGTGTGTGTGTGTGAGAAGGAGCACGTCTTAATATAGAAAAAAAAAGGCAAAGCAGGAAGCGAGTAGATATATATATATTTATATATATATATATAGATATACTATGGCAGATCAGGAGAGGAGATGTTTACCTCCTTGTCAGAGGCAGCTCTCTGACGAAGATCTCCATGCTTTCTGCTTGAGTGTTTGGGGGGAAGAACACGCGATCCTCGTGGCTCGAGGGCGAGTGCGAGCACTGCGATCTCCTCTCGATCAAAGTGCTTCGCGCGCGGCTTGCCTTCCTTAGAAGCTCATGGGATCGCGTGTTGATCTGACTGAGGCGCGTGAGATGGACCCGCCCCTTTCTCTCGCGCTCTCGCTGGATCATGAAGCCCTCGCGTCCATTTCTCAAGCGCGCTTCAGCGCTTCTTCTGAACGGGCTGAGGAGACTTCATCTCTTGCTTCTGGGGAGGTGGAGAGTGCCACCTCAGAGCGCTCCTCTCGTGATGAAAAAGCTTATGAGGAGTTACTCGAGGTGGTTACTCGGGCAGTCGGATCGATTACATCTAGACTGGCCGCAGGAGCAAGAGACCTCCAAACGCTCAAGTTAGACGACAGATATCTGTGCGGGTGGCCGGGGGGAGGGGCCTCATCGACGGTCTCTCCCCTTCTTCGGTGACCTCCATGATGAGGTAACTCGTTCATGGAATAATCCGTATTCGTCCCGTGTTTTTGTGCCATCGACGTCGATCTACTCGACTATCGTTGATGCAAAGGCACGGGGCTATATGATGATGCCCCAGATTGAAGAGACACGCTCGCGGGCTATCTCTCTCCTGGGAGCTCATCTTCATTAAAGAAAGCAACTCTCCCCACCAAGGCCATGCAGAGTAACATCTTCACTGGTGGGGAAAGCCTTTCAAGCAGCGGGTCAGGCTGGTGCTGCTTTGCACACCTATGGCGGTTTTTGCAAGCATACCAGGCTGACCTGCTGAAAGATTTGAGCACAGGCGGGTCGATTGACGAAGAGGTAGTTTTAGAACTTCGCCGGGGCCACAGATTTGTCTCTCCGTGCGACCAAGCAGACGGCCCGTGCCATCGGCCGTTCTATGGCTGCCATGGTTTCCCACGGAGAGACATCTGTGGCTCAACCTCAACGGGCATCAAGGACAAAGACCGCGCTTTCCTCCTTGATGCCCCCATCTCGCCTTCCGGCCTATTTGGTGACGCCGTTAATACCGTCGCCACTAGGTTTCGGGAGGCCAAAACGCTATGAGGAGGCGTTTGTGAGGTTTCTTCCCCCGCCGTGCTCAAGAGTCGGGACCGTGCGGCCACCCAGTCCCGACCAGGTCCGGTTCCTTTGAGGCGTGAAGCATAAAAAGAGAGTGTGGCGAGCCGAGCACCCCCTCGTAGAGACTGGGTGCGGCTCACCGCGCTTCACAAGTCCGCCTCAAAGAAACCGGACTTGAGGAGCATCATCTCCTCAAAGAAAAGCTCCTGAGGCTTGCGCGCCCAGGACCGGGGGGGGTGTGCCCCCCCCGGTAGGGGCGCGAAAAGTTCCAACAGAGAATAAAGACAATCTCCGTCGCCACTGGTGTTTCGGGGAGCAGCGGTTTCCAGTGTAATGTTAAGTGTTCGGTCGCCTCCTGCCACGTTTCAGGACACGGAACATCTAACATCCCACCAACAAAACGAAGTGTCAAAATTAGTGCCCCTTTCAGAGAAGCTGGCAGCATGGAAGCTACTGCCAAATATCTCCCCTTGGGTTCAAAAGACCGTAGAGAGAGGCTACAGGATTCAGTTTGCGTATCGTCCTCGCCGTTTCAACGGCGTGTCTCCACTTCCGTGAAACCAGAACGAGCGCATTTGTTGACACAGGAATTGCAAACTCTGCTGGACAAAGGGGCCATAGAATGTGTTCCCCTGGCAGACAGGACAGTCAGGCTATTACAGCCGGTATTTTCTCATTCCCAAGAAAGATGGGGGTTTGCGTCCGATTTTAGATCTTCGCGGGGTTAAACCGCTACCTCAGAACATACAAGTTCAAAATGCTGACAATCAAGATGATTGTTTCTCACATCCAATCGGAGGATTGGTTTGTGACAATCGATCTAAAGGACGCTTATTTTCATATAGAAATATTGCCACAAACACAGGAAGTTCCTGAGGTTCGCTTTCGGGGGCGAAGCTTACCAGTATCGGGTTCTTCCGTTCCGCCTAGCCTTGTCACCTCCGCACATCACATGAAATGCATGGATGCAGCTCTGGCTCCTCTACGACTCCAGGGCATCCGCATTTTGAACTACATAGACGACTGGCTGATTCTGGCTCAGTCTCAGGAACTAGCGCTTCGACATCAGGATGTCGTCCTAGCTCATCTCGAATCTCTGGGGTTGAGACTCAACGCCAAAAAAAGCGTTCTCTCTCCTGCTCAGAGGACAACGTATTTGGGGGTCATATGGGATTCGATCGCGATGCGGGCACAGCTGTCTCCTGCACGCGTCGAATCCATTCTAAACAACCTAAAGAACATAAAGCTAGGCCAGAAAGTCACGGTTCATCACTTTCAGAGAGTGCTAGGTCTCATGGCAGCTGCATCCACGGTGATACCTTTGGGCCTCCTGCACATGAGATCGTTTCAGTTGTGGCTCAGAGCCAGGGGATTTCATCCAAGGGCCAATCCCCAGAGGCAAATAAGGGTTACGTGTCGGGGGCTTCGTACCCTATCTGTGTGGTTCAGACCCCAGTTTCTGACTTTGGGTCCCACTCTAGGTCCGTGTTGTCATCGCAAGATGTTAACGACAGACGCATCCCTCATGGGTTGGGGAGCGGTCTTAGATGGCCGTCCAGCCCAAGGGATCTGGAGAGGTCATCTTCTCGAATGGCACATCAATTGCCTCGAAATGAAGGCTGTATTTCTGGCCCTGAAATACTTCCTCCAGCAGTTAAGAGGTTACCATGTCCTAGTGCGGGTGGACAACACGGCGGTAGTCTCTTACATAAATCGTCAGGGCGGACTGCGGTCGCGCCGCTTGAACGAGCTAGCGCAGCAGATTCTGCTTTGGGCACAGAACAAGTTCCTGTCCCTCAGGGCAATTTACATTCCCGGGCATATGAATGTGGGAGCAGACTTGCTGTCCAGACAAGCTGTGATACATGGGGAATGGAAACTCCACCCCGAAGTAGTCAGTCAAATCTGGGAAAGATTTTACGAAGCAGAGGTGGACCTCTTTGCTTCACAGGAGACAGCACAATGTCCCCTCTACTTCTCTCTGACTCATCCAGCTCCCCTGGGTCTGGACGTGATGGCCCATGTGTGGCCCAGACTGCGTCTTTATGCATTTCCTCCGATTGCTCTGCTCCCGGGAGTCCTGGCCAAGGTCCGTCAACAGGGATCTCGCCTCTTACTGATAGCGCCCCGTTGGCCGACCAGAATATGGTTCTCAGATCTAATATCTCTCCTCGACGGCTCGCCGTGGGCGATTCCGGTGAGGAGAGACCTTCTTTCTCAGGCACAGGGGACGATATTTCATCCCCGGCCGGAGTTCTGGAACCTTCACGTCTGGCCCCTGAGGAGGACCAACTGGGAAATGCTGGGCTTCCAGCCGACGTAGTAGAGACTATTCTAAGCGCTAGGGCTCCCTCCACTAGAAGAAGTTATGCCTTCAAATGGCACATTTTCGAAAATTGGTGTATAGCACACCATGTAGACCCAGTTCACTGCCAAGTTATTTCAGTGCTGGAGTTCCTGCAAGAGAAATTGTCCTCAGGCACATGTCCTGGTACTCTCAGAGTCTATATGGCCACCATTTCGGCTTGCCATGTTCTGATTGATGGGGTTTCTGTGGGAAAGCACCCTCTAGTTGCCCGCTTCATTCGGGGAGCTAGGCGGTTAAGGCCGCCCACTAGGGCGACAGTCCCTTCATGGGACTTAGCTATTGTGCTCGAGGGTCTGGTCACGACCCCTTTTGAACCACTGGAGTCAGCGCCTATCAGGTTTCTGTCTCTAAAGATGGTTCTTTTAATGGCCATTACTTCTCTTAAGAGAATTGGGGATTTGCAGGCTCTGTCGATCTCGCCATCCTGCCTAGACTCTGCCCCTGGGCTGGTCAAAGTTATTTTGCATCCTCACCCGAATTATCTTCCGAAAGTTCCATTCTCGACCATGAATCCGGTTGTTCTTGAAGCCTTCTGCCCTCCGCCGTTCACGACACCGGAGCAGGAAAGACTTCATTTACTGTGTCCAGTACGTGCTCTTCAGATCTACGTCCACCGCACTAGCCAGTGGCGTAAGTCGGAGCAACTTTTCATATGCTATGGGGGCAGTAACCGTGGGGCGGCTGCCACAAAGCATACTATATCACATTGGGTGAGGGATGCTATTGCCCTAGCCTATGAGGTGCGTGGTCAAGTTTCGCCTCTAGGAGTTAGGGCCCATTCAACCAGGGGGGTTGCATCTTCAACGGCTTTGGCAAGAGGTGTCCCCTTGCAGCAAATGTGTGATGCGGCAGGTTGGTCCTCTCCGCACACATTTGTTAGATTCTATAGTTTGGATGTCCATGCTACTCCGGGCTCGCATGTCCTTGAGTCGACATCCCAGAGTCATGTCTGAGACCTCTTCTATGTTTGTGCGCACACACTACACAATGTTGGGGGTCCAGACACTTCCAATGCGGCGGCGTTGGTATTCTCGTTCCCATTAGCGTTATTGAAACGCAGCATCGAGAGTAGCTTTTGATAGGGAACGTCTCGGGTTACTTGGCTGTAACCCTGTTCCCTGAAAAAGGGAACGAGATGCTGCGCCTCAATGCCGCACTGTAGGCGTGCCCGGACGTCCTTTCAGACAAAGGTGTAACCTGAGGATGTTTCTGTGTCACGTCTATTTATAACCTCCAGGTGCGTGTAATCAGTTACGTCACCTACCGAGGTTATTTAAGCCAATTCTTGGCGTGTTTGACACACGTGCTTCACAACCGGTGGAACAAAGAATGTTCTCATTAGCGTTACTGAAACGCAGCATCTCGTTCCCGCTTTTTCAGGGAACAGGGTTACAGCCAAGAAACCCGAGACGTTCTCCCAATGCCATTACTACAGCAGCATCCCCTTTGTAAACACTGGAGGGTGCTGTTTTAACCAGAGATTTAGTCTGGCACTCTTTGTTTTTGTACGTAGTATGATTCTGTCTTAAATAGGACTCTAAACTGTTCTACATTCAGAAAACCGCATAATAGCTTCATTTGCATGAAATGCTGTAAATGTCTGAATGTACAAAAAATGTCAGCATTCTTGACCCATGCTCAAGAATGCTGAGGCGTTTCAAAGATAATAACACAGCAATCAAAGCTTAATGGCCTTTCAACAAATACACGAGTGTCAACGACCAAACCAAATCCAAATGAACATGGACAAGCTTATAATGGGTGCTGCAAAAACAAAACTGCTCAGATCAGCTCATCCTAAAAGCAAATACACGATGTTCCTGGTGTCTCTGTCTGCAGATGACCTCTACTAATGCTAGAGAGTTTCAGGCTTCAAAAATGGACAAGATTTTCAACTACTATTACTGTCATTATCGGTACCCTTACAATGGCACTGACTTGTCTGTTGTATTTGGTAAGTGCTATTTGTTGGGGTAGTTTCAAGTGACCAGTGCTTCAGGGGATAATTGACACTCCGAGTTCTACATGCAATGGTAATTTAATCACAGTATTCAACACATTAAGATTACTTCAAATGGGAGCATTGATTGGTCCTGTGTTCATAAGTGCTTCTCTTTGGGGTAGTTTTAATGAGGAAATGTACTGTAGCTAAGGCTCCACCTTTTTGCTATTTCTTGTTTTTGTTCCCCCTTAGAATGAAAATGATTGCACCCATGTACTTCTCATCCCAACTTGTAGCATTTCAATTGTAAAAGGATAGGGCAACATCTGGCCACTATTTGTCATGCTCCTCTGTACCCACTTTTTAAGTGCCATCAAGT
Source organism: Spinibarbus caldwelli (assembly GCA_039654775.1). NCBI lineage: Eukaryota > Metazoa > Chordata > Actinopteri > Cypriniformes > Cyprinidae > Spinibarbus > Spinibarbus caldwelli. Next base: position 23,226,829 of record CM077229.1, read on the forward strand.
TGGGGTAAATGTTTGCTGGCTGACTCCTCTGTGTCCACCTGGTTATTATTGAGTTGTTTTTCATTTGAAGGAGACCGTCTAGATGACTACAAAGAGAAGCATTTGTGATTTTATGTAAAAATAAGTGCTTCTCTTGTTGTGGCTCAAGGTTTATGATAAATTTCTCCAAAGTATCAATGAAGCTCGAAATCAGAGTTCCAGATGTCAAAATAAGACGTTATTAAACAAAGAAACAAAGCCGAGATGACAGCCGCTACATCTGCGTCTTTGTCTGTCGGGGTGTCCATTTTATACCCATCTTTCTGCCCAAAATAGGTAGTTCTGGTTTTTAATTGGCTACGCCTGTCTGGTTTGCCACAATTTATTACTAGCCCACCTGGTCCATTTTTCAATGGTGGAATTTTGCCAGATCCGCCATTTTTTGCCAGATCATACGGCCTCTCATTGGTTGGAGGTGATCCAATGAGACATACATCAAATTTGTTTACTTGTTCCTGTCATATTCTGGAAATCACCCAAAGTTCATTGGGTTACTTGAGTTCACTGGTATACTTCCTATGGAAAAGTACTAGTACCACCCAATGGATGGCTCTTTAAGACGCTATGCTTCCTGTGGAAAAGTACCAGTACCGCCCCATGGATGGCCCTTTAAGACTTACAATCTGTATTAAGACATCCAGCATTGGAATAATTCAATATATTGATCAGTATATCGATTGCTTTCATGATTATACATCATATTTTAAGTAAGATAATACCATATTGAGTAAATATCATAATATAAAGTAAAATAACACAATATATTCCCCCCTCTGAGACTTTATCAAGACTCACCACTAAACCCTTTGCCCAGAGTGCAACACCATAAGTCCACCCATCCTTCTATCCATCTATGAACCAATAATGGTCCTTCATTACCTCTTAACGATTGGTTTCTTCATGATGCTGCACTCCAGAGCAAGTCAGACCCAAACATCTCTCCTCACAATTGACTAGAGAAGAGTAAAAGAATCTGCTTTCCTGCCTATACACTCTTGGGGGTCAATGAATCAATGAGTCAATCAACAATGTGTATTAAAGCATGTGCATGAGATATCTTAGCCTTGCCCATGGTTGTCATGGTTATGTAGAGTACATGAATGATTAGTTAAATGATTAAAATCAAAAATCTGAATTAGTAGAAATAAAGTGACGCAATGCAGTAAATGATTCACTGGTTCATCCCACGCAGCCAGAGGAACTCCAGGCATTTCCGGTAGCCTGGAGCGCTATCTGGTGATGCTTTCCTTCATTGCCAGAGGAGCTCTCAGGCAAATTTCGTTGCCCTCAGCGCTATCTAGTAGCAGAGTAGATAGTGGGTTTTTAAACCTCCAGTTGAATCTACTCATGCTGCTAAGCACTGAGGTGCCCGTCGATCCTTTCTTCTTTTCATGCTTTCCAGTGTTAAAAGAAACAAACTATATACTGATAAATGAAGGTTAAATTATCAGTACTTTCAAATAATAAGTAATCATGCAATCTTTCCTGATCATCCCCTTTTTTCTAGTTGCATTGCCTCGTGACACGGACAATGACCTGCTTAAGACCTTCAGCATCCCCTTTCTTTCCAAAAACAATTATAGTTTACATTTGATTTATCTTATGAGGATTAATATTCTTTAAAATAAATGATTTCAAGATAAATGATTCAAAGATAAATGACTTGAGGAGTAAATGACTTCAGGAAGGGGCATATGCCAAAATAAAATATATAACACCCTCTAACTTCCTGCCTACTCTATCCAAGTATTCTAATACCACTACATAATATGAAAAAGAAAATACAATGAAGATGCTTAACTCCCTTTCTATCAAAATTTACAATACACAATAAAAATAAAGAATAAAAATAAAAGGCTCCCCTATCCTACCACTCTGTTGTTTTTCAGGAAGGCTTTTACACAAAATCATCTAGTTCATCCAGTCCAAGTCCAATTGTATGCGCGTTGGTACATTCAATGTCTATTCCAGTTGGTCTTACTGACACGTTAATCATCTGTTTGGCTGCAGCACTGGCCAGCATTGATCTGATGAAAGGCACAATACAACAAAACAGCAAAAGAAATACAATAACAGCCATGGCTATTATGATTCCCACTTTTGTTAACCATTGTCCCCAAGCCCCAAAAAGTGAATTAAACCAATCCCAGGTATGCATGTCTGCTCCAGCATTCTTGGTCATTTCCTCTCTCAGGTTTTTCAGTTTTCCCATTGCTTTGGTGAATGATCCATCTGGGGCTGTATTATTTGGAATATAAGTACAACAATCAGAACCAAACATTACACAAATTCTTACTTTCTCGGCCAAAAGCCAATTTAGGGCTTGTCTGTTTTGCCATGTCGTTTTACTTGTGGGACCCAATTGTTTTCCCAGAGCATCTAAAGCATCATCTGTGTAATTGATGAATCTCTGCTGATTATAGTAAATATAATTGATCCATTCTAAATTCTTATTTGGGGTTATCCATACAAATATAGACTCAAATCCAGACTTTATCTAATTTCTAGCTTTATATTTCTCCGGGATTCCTCTTGGTTGGCCTATTGCATCTAAATATACATTTGGGTCAGTTTCATAGGCTCTTTTGGCTCTGTGACTTTTTGGTTGGGGCTGCTTAGCTTCATCTAGGTCTCCTTCAATCATTGTTATTCCCTGTAACAATCTTACTCTAGTGCAAATGCCTTTCCAGTCTTTCGGTAGAGTAGCTCATAATCTTTTTCCCCACATACCCAATAGTAGTCTGCCACTGCTTCTGATTGGTCTTCCATAGTGCAAATTTGGGGAAAACTAAAAGTTGCTTCTGTACAATTGTCTTTAACTTTTATTATTGTCATGTTTGTCTTTACAGTGGCTGTAGCATATATCAGACTGAATTATTTGAGCATTCTTGAGTCATAGTACATATTTTGGTCTAGATGCCAAATTACAACACAATTTCCTCTGAATTCTCCCATGTCATGTTTCCCTTTTGATTTGTTGAAGCATTCAAATTCCAATGTGCGATCAATTGCATAGGCTACAGGGGTTTCTCTTTTCCTAACATCAATTCTTATGTCCATTCGTTGACACTCATCCCCCCACCCTGGTTGTTTGTAGAATTGGTGGAAATTTTTGTTTCCAAGCATAGTCAAATATTCTGCTGGACAATAGAGATACACTTTTCCAGTGATATTTTTACAATACTGTGAGTAAAATCTACCACAGTACATGTAATCATATGGATTTGGCACAACTACAGGTTTCTTAAGAGGGGATGGGGAACAAAGCACACAACTAAACATTCCTGCTTCTTTTGCAGTATATTCTGCCCATTTAAACCAATCATTGTGATGAGCTGCATCTAACAGCCCTTCCTTTTGTAAATATGATTCCATGTCATAAATTAGGGTATCATTCTTGTCATTGTATGCCCACCTTGCTGACCTCTTTCTAACATGTTTATTTGCATAAATACCTGATGTTTGGTCAGTCACATTAAGGGAATAAATCAGCGATGGTGGCCGGATCGAGTGTGAGGAATTCATCAGGCTGATATCTGGATTGGGCACTAGTAGAGGGTCTTGTTTCAAGGGGCCCTGCGGATTGCCCCTAGTCTTGGGCAATTGCCACATCAGGTATATCAGCACTAGGACCAGGATCAGTCTCTCCCTGACCTTCTTGTTCTGTTTCTGCAGGTAGCATTTCATCTTCAGGCAATTCTTCTGCTTCAGCATGCTCTGTTTCCCTAAAATGAGGTGCATCAATGTTACTACCTTCCCCTTCCCCAGACTCATGGATTTCAGGGCTCTGTTCCCTTTCAGGGGGCTCTATTTGTTCATCTCCCTCTTCATCAATTTCTGGTTGCTCTTCTCGCCTTCTGGGTCTTAATCTGGGTACTCTAGTGCAATGATTTAAATGATACCAAGTTGTACTTCCCTCTACCTGCACTGCTGTTGGGGTTGCTCTTACAACAGTATATGGGCCTTCTCTTCTTGGCTCATTCCACCTTCGCCTAAATACCCTCAAATATACTCGATCTCCAGGTTGTATAGGGCAAGGTATTTCCTCTTCCTCCCTTGGGCCCCTGCTTTGCTCTTGGGAATTAATGGCTTCATGAATAGTCGTTAACTGCTTCATGTATGCTCTCAATTCCATTTGCAATTGCTCTAGAGGCGGTCCTTCATATGGGCCCCTCAAAAATGGGACTGGCATTGGTCTGCCTGTCAACATTTCATGTGGTGTTAAGTTTGTTATTCTATTGGTTTGCATACGATAGCTCATTAATGCAAGAGGCAAGTCATCTACCCAATTCAACTTCGTATCAGCGCAGATTTTGTTCAATTTTGCTTTGAGAGTCCCGTTAACCCGTTCAATGAGACTTTGAGAATGTGGATGGTAGACGCAACGTAGCCTTTGTTTTATCTTTAATTGTTGTATTACTGTCTTTACTGTTCTTTGAATGAAAGCTGATCCATTGTCTGTACTAATCTGGGATGGTATACCGAATCTGGGAATCACTTCTCTTGTTAAGAATTTAATTACTGTTTGGGCTCCTTGGTCTGCTGATGGAATTGCTTCCACCCAACTGCTGAATCTATTAATTATTACCAGTAAATATATTTTTCCTCTAACAGTTCTTATCATGTCTGCATAGTCCATGACTAGATGTTTGAATGGACCTTCTAGAACTGGTATATGACCAATTGGAGCAGATGTTCCTTTTCTGACATTATTTTGAGCACAAACTTCGCATTCAGATAAATACTCATCCACCATTGCTTGTAAATAAGGCGACCAGTAACCCTGGCGCTTATTTTTTCTAATCACTTCCCCCCTCGCGCAATGGTCAAAACCATACGCGTCAGAGATGAGGATTGTAAGCAATGGTGTAATCATCTGACCTTCGTGAGAGCGCCAAAGCACATTTACATCTCTTGTTGCTCCTCTTTGCTGCCACACACTAATTGCATATGGTGTGGCTTGTTGTTGCATTCGTGCAACATCTGCCAATTGAAGCTGAGGTTGAATTAGAACAGATGGAGCCATTATTGCTGTTGTGTAGCCAGAAGCTTGTCTAGCATATTGATCTGCTGCATTATTGCCCTTAATCACAAAATCATTGCCTTTTTTTGTGTGCTTGACATTTGATAATGGCCAACTTTTTGGGATGCATCATGGCTGATATTAAATCAATTATCTGGTCACCATGCTGGATGGGTGTGCCATCACTTTTCTTAAAACCTCTTTGCTTCCAGACTGCACCAAAGAGGTGGCACACACCATGTGCATATGCAGAATCTGTGTAAATATTTACAGTTAGGTCTTTAGCCAATTTACAGGCTTCAGTAAGAGCCTTCAACTCTGCCAGTTGTGCTGAGCATGGTTGTTCACAATGCTGCACCACCACTGGGACGAAATCATCATCAGCATGTTTTACAATTGCAAAACCAGCATGATTACCCAAATGGTATCTGAAACATGAACCATCCACAAAATAATCAACGTGTGAATCAGGAATTGGTGTTGATTCCAGATCTGGCCTTAATCTAGTAAAAGCTAAGGAATCAGCCATGCATTCATGTGGTGTACCTTCGTCTAGAAATGGTATAAAATTGGCTGGATTGATTGTTGAGCATCTTTTAATTGTAATGTCTGGAAAGGTTAGCAATGCTAAGTATGCTATACATCTAGAGGGAGTCAAGACAAACTTCCCTTGCTCCAACAATTCTGCTACTTTATGGTGAGTGTAAATTATGACTGGATAGCCCATGGTTATTTTGGAGGCTTTTTCATATGCAAAATATACTGCAGCTAACCCTTGTTGGTTACATGGTGGATAACCTTCAGCTACATTGTCCAATTTTGTGCTATAATAGGCAATTGGTTGTTTTTTCCTTCCACTACAAGTTTCCTGCATCAATACAGCAGATGCATAGCCATCTTTTCTGTTTGAAACATACAAATGAAATGGTTTGTCATATGTGGGCATGGTCAAGGCAGGAGCAGTCTGTAATTCTTTTTTCAATGATTCAAATGCTATTAATGCTTCAGTAGTCCAATTCATTGGAGCCCTAAGATTTTGATGGCCCACTTGTTTCATTAGTGCTCTTAATGGAGCTGTTTTAATTGCATAATCTTCCATCCAGTCTGCACTAAAACCTGTCATCCCCAAGTATTGTGTCCTAAGTATTCAACTTGTGGTAATCAATATTGGAGTTTTTCTTTAGAGGCCTTATGTCCCCCCTCAGCTAATTTAGTAAGCACTTTAATTGAATCTTGATGGCATTGTTCCAAAGTCGTAGAACAAAGCAATAAATCATCCACATATTGTATTAGTGTGCTGTCCTGCCTGAGATCACCTAAATCTTCTTTTAACACCTGATTGAATACATGAGGTGAGTGTTTAAATCCCTGCGGGATTCTCGTGTATGTAAGTTTTTTTACCTTTGTAGGTGAATGCAAACAATGGTCTGCTCTCTTCTGCTAAGGGAAGGCTGAAAAAGGCGGAGCAGAGATCAATCACAGTATATTAATTAGCAGCAGATGGAACATTGGTTAACAACGTATGAGGATTTGGAACCTCAGCAGGCCAATCCTCCACAACCTCATTCACTGCTCTTAAGTCATGCACCAAACGCCATTTTGTTTTGTCTGCCTTAGCCACTGGCAATATTGGGGTGTTAATATAGCTATTAGTTTCAACTAAGCACTCCTGCTTTCATTAATCCCTCAATTGTCTTTTTTATTCCCTCTTCTGCTTCTGGTTTCAGAGGGTATTGAATTTTTCTAGGTAGTTTAGCTCCAGGTCTAATTGCTATTCTAATTGGATTAGCTGATTTTACTAACCCCACATCTGTATCATGCTGAGATCATAGTTCTAATGGTACTTGTTTCTCCATTTCTTTTATTAATTCAGTTTGCTTTGTTTGATTTTCCTTAACTTTTGGTTCAATTTTTGTGTTTATAACCATTTAGAGGATTTTCTGTGGCCTCCTACTTGCTTTTTTCTGCTTTTTGCATCATGGGGCCTAAGTCCTTAGAAACACAATCTTTATTTACATATAAAGTAACATGGGGAACTGAATTTAGTACCTCAAACCATTTATCAATAAATATTTCCCTCTCTATTTGCAGAGCTGCACCTTTTGGTCCTACAACTATGTATTGTGATATCATAGGGATTTTCAACCCTTTTGTGTCTTCTAACCATCTTTTTTCAAAGTCTGGGTTTTTGCTTTCATCATACTTCATAGTACAATGAAATTCAGTTTTTGGTAGACTTGGTTCACAAAGCTGTTCCCTTATGTATCTTCCCCATTTGCTAATTGTTTTCTCTACATCTTCTTTTAAACTACCTAACCAATATACATTAGCACATGGTTCTTGAGCTTGTTGCAATTCTGAGACATTCATTTGTCTAATTGCCCTATCATTGACATAAATTCCATCTGGAGTACACCATATCTGCATTTTCAGTTTACATATGGCATCCCTGCCCAACAAATTGACAGGTGTGTGTTCTGAGACTAAGATTGGTATTCTTATTTCAGTGTCTTTCAGTCGTATGCTCACAGGGGCCGTCATAGGAAGTAGCTGAGTTACCCCCGAGAATCCTACTGTCTTTATATATTTTCCAGACATGGAGAGGTGCGAGGCATATCTTGGATTTAAACACGAAAAGCTGGCCCCCATATCAAGCATGAGAGTAATGGGTTTTCCTTCGATATTAACTTGCAGCATTGGTTCTTGATCAGCATCACATGATATCATTGGAAGCTGATTCCTCCCTGTAGGATTCTCTGGGCAGCCCTAGTAACCTTGTTCAGGATCACGCCATGGGTTGACAGGGCCTAGAGTTTGGACTTGCACTTGTTGTTGTCCATAGTTGACTCCTGGAGCCGTTGGTTGGTTCTGTTGCCAAGGATTGATGGGGAAGTCTCTTCTGTTGTGTCCAGATTGATTGCATCCCCAACACACTCCTGGTGGGCCACCAGCTCTCTGTTGGTTGTTGTTAAATTTTCCTCTGCCACGACCTCCTTGTTGTTGTTTATTCTAGTTCCTGTTGTTTGACTGCTCTGGTTTGAGATAGATTACAACTGGTGCTGCTCCTTGTGGTACATTGACAGTTCCAGCAGGTGTCACTTGTGTTGTTCCAGCCTGATTTACTGGTGCAGGCACATTCACTGGTGCCGGTGAATTGACAGGCACTGAAGTATTAACAGGTGCCATCACTGCTGAATGATCTTCCTTCTGCACTGCTTGGACCTTTTTCTTCTTGTTTAGCAGCTCCTCAAGCTGTAGCTGAGTCAGTTTTCTTTGCAGTTCTTTTTCTTGATTTTTCATCTTTAATTCTTGTCTTCTGTACTGCTCCACAGCATGGACCACATGGTCTTTGAACTCTTTGTGTGTCTTTGAGTTCAGACCTACCACATCTTCAAGCTTCACTTTGACCGCTGAAGGCATGGCTTCCACAATGGCGGTCCTGAAGAGTTCTGTCAGTACTTTGTCTTGTTCTGGATCTCTTTCCAGTTCTTCTTTCCATCGTCTCAGTTGCCTCTGGATGTAGGTGGTGGGGTTCTCAGTTTCCCCCATTGGTTCCCCTTTCAAGAAACTCAGATCAGTTTGCATTGGATATTCAGCCCTCAGTGTCCTCCAGATGTCACGTCGATGTTTATCAAAGGAGACTCCATCTTCTTGAGGCCTATCTCCTGCTTGAAGAAGGCCAGACTGCTTGAGAATGTCATTCATCTTGGAGGCTCCCAAGCACTTAGCGAGCAAGGCTTTGATATCACCCAGGGCCAGAAGTTTTCCAGTTGTTTCTTCTTCAAATGTTCTGATCAACCAAAGTGTCCAAGTCTTGACCTGCCCAAGGTATGTACTGGGCGTGACCTTGCTTAATGAGGATTGGGCACTCATACTTTGCAGCTTCAGCCTTTCTTGGTGCCCTTGTCGATCTGTGTTCCTCTTTTCCTCTTCGTCTTTGTGCCTGATGAACCTGAAACCGGTCATCTAGATATTCTATATCTTGCATGACCAGTGTCCCAGCTACTTGCTTGTATTGTTTCCGCTGGACACAATCATATGGGCTTGGGTGTGGTTGCATTGGTTGACGTTTGCTCAGCAATTCATCCAGCTCTTGATGCAATGAATTCACTTCCTGTTCAAAATCTTCTCTTGTCATGTGGACAGCTTGCTTGAGACTATCTCTTGTTCTGTTGCACCTTTCCTCCATCTCATCCAGTACTTCCTGGACTGAGTCAGCAGGTGTCACTCTTCCCTCAGGTGCTTCTTCAAACTCTTCTTCTTGATAATTCTCTACGCCTCCACAAGCTGATGTCAGATGTTTGTGGCAGTCTTCCAATTCTCTGAGCATTTCTGAAAGATAATGATACGTGGGTGGCTCACCTGTTTTCTCTTCCTCTTTGTAGTCCTTGGTCCCCCTTCGTTCAACCCTTGGCTCCTCCTTGTGAGCTGTTCTCTCTCTTTCTCTTTGCCTTGGCTGTGTTGATGTGGATGTTCTCAGCTTCTCCTCCTGTGGCTCCAGCCCCTCCCTCATGGCTGTGTGAATGTGTCTTTCTTCCCTGTTGTCTGCCCTTCTCCTCAACTCACCTCTGCAGCTCTGTTTATCTGTTTCAGTTTCTGTATTTGTATCATGTACATATCCCTCAAATTCTATTGGCCCTTTTAAATCTATTGTTCCCTGTACTAAAGGCATTTGGTTTACAGCTTGATCGCAGGAAGGAGCATATGGAGGCAGCCTTTCTTCTTTTATTTCATTATTTTTATTCTCTCTTTCTTGTTTCTCCAATTTTAATAATTTAATTCCATGTTGTTTGAACAGGGTCAATACCCCTAATTCTTGTTCTCTTTTTTCATTTCTCTTTTTAGATTTGTCATTAGTCTTGTAATTTTTTAACAAGACCTCCATCTCTCTACACATTATCACATCAAATGTTCCCACTGCTGGCCATTTGGTAGCCAATTTCTTTGTTCTTTCTGCCCACTTTTTTGAGAGTTCCCTTATTGCTTCTTTACAAGCTGGATTTTTGGAAGTCAGTAATTCTACTGGGGTTGACATCTTTGAAAATTAGACCTATCACTTTGTTTAATGTAATAAATAATTTTTATTATTATTATTATTATTTAGTTTTTCCCTTCAGTGATTTACCTCTCTAATCCCAGCTCTTCAATTAATAGCTAATCTTCACCAGGCTCAAAGACTAACAATTTAACTCTTTCCAGTCTGCAGACACCCGCTCGCCCAACCCTTCCGCCGTGGGGACCCACTAGGGCCACGCTTAACCGACCACGAGCGGCTCCCTGATATTTTCCTTGGCGTATCCACTTAGGAAGTTGCTTTGACGGGATTTTATGCCCCTCTAAGGCATTACACACTTCTTATGCATATAAATCTTTTTATCAATCTTTTCGCATGCGCAGCTTTTGAAATATGGAACTCCTTATTCTGTTTTTACTTTTACATCTAATTTTCATTAATTTAATACAAATCCAATACCTTAGATTCGTTTATTGGTGAAGCCTTGTCTCAGATTACCATCACAGGCGTAACCTTAGCCAACCACGCAAACAATCATATTTCCAATTTTAAGCAAAAAATTGCTTACCATTTAGGCGCCTTTATTTGCGATTAGTTTGCATGGTAGCACGGTTTCCCGCCCGCGACAGCTCTCGTGGACGCTGGACTTCAAGCCAATCCTGTTCGTGACGCCAAGTTATGTTGAGGTTGATGATAAATTTCTCCAAAGTATCAATGAAGCTCGAAAAACAGAGTTCCAGATGCCAAAATAAGACTTTATTAAACAAAGAAACAAAGCCGAAATGACAGCCGCTGCATCTGAGTCTTTGTCTGTCGGGGCGTCCATTTTATACCCATCTTTCTGCCCAAAACAGGTAGTTTTGGTTTTTAATTGGCTACACCTGTCTGGTTTGCCACAATTTATTACTAGCCCACCTGGTCCATTTTTCAATGGTGAAATTTTGCCAGATCCGCCATTTTTTTTTTTACTTTTATTTTAGGGACTCCCATTGGTTGGAGGTGATCCAATGAGACATACATCAAACTTGTTTACTTGTTGCTGTCATATTCTGGAAATCACCCAATGTTCATTGGGTTACTTGAGTTCACTGGTATACTTCCTATGGAAAAGGCCCTTTAAGACTTACAATCTGTATTAAGACATCCAGCATTGGAATTATTCAACATATTGATCAGTATATCGATAGCTTTCATGATTATACATCATATTTTAAGTAAGATAATACCATATTGAGTAAATAACATAATATAAACTAAAATAACACAATACTTTTTGGGGCAGTCTTGTTGGTGTTTGTTCATCAAGGAGTTCTCCCATTCCCATTACTACAGTAGCATCCCCTTTGTAAACACTAGAGGGTGCTGTTTTAACCAAAGTTTTGGTCTGGCACTCTTTGTTTTTGTATGTAGTATGATTCTGTCTTAATTAGGACTCTAAACTGTTCTACATTCAGAAAACCACATAATAGCTTCATTTGCATGAAATGCTTTAAATGTGTGAAAGGTTCACCCATGGTCAAGAATGCTGATGCATTCCAAATATAATGGCACAGCAATCAAAGCTTAATGGCTTTTCAATAAATGCATGAGTGTCAATGACCACACCACATCCAAATGAACATGGACAAGCTTATAATGGGTGCTGCAAACCAAACTGCTCAGATCAACTCATCATAAAAGCAGGCAGCATGCTCCTGGTGTCTCTGTCTGCAGATGAACTCCACTGATGCTACAGAGTTTCAGTCTTCAAAATGGACAAGATGTTCTGCTACTACTGTCACTATCGGTACGCTTACAATGGCACTGACTTCTCGGTTTTATTTGGTAAGTGCTATTTGTTGGGGTAGTTTCAAGTGACCAGTGCTTCAGGAGATAATTGCCACTCCGAGTTCTACATTGCAATGGTAATTTAATCACAGTATTCTACACATTAAAATTACTTTAAATGGGAGCATTGATTGGTCCTGTGTTCATAAGTGCTTCTCTTTGGGGTAGTTTTAATGAGGAAATGTACAGCAGCTAAGGGTCCACCTCTTTTCTATTTCTTGTTTTTCCCCCTTAGAATGAAAATGATTGCATGCATGTACTTCTCATCCCAACTTGTAGCTTTTCAATTGTAAAAGGATAGGGCAACATTTGGCCACTATTTGGCATGCTCCTCTGTACCCACTTTTTCATTTCCTTGCCCTCTTGACTGCAAAGCAGCTAATGTCTATTCTAACTTTAGCACCTTTCTTTTCAACCAATGCAGAAAGTGTAGTCAAGCTGGGGTAAATGTTTGTTGACTGACTCCACTGTGTCCACCTGGTTTTTATTGAGTTGTGTTTCATTTGAAGGAGACCCTCTAGATGACTACAAAGAGAAGCATTTGTGATTTGTCGAATCAGGTCCCTACCTGACTAATACGCAATTCCCTGATCAATCCTCTAACAGAAACGATAAGAAACGGTTAGACAATATGGAAATTGATTTGAAGATTTTTTTAGTTCAAGGAATAAAACAAGACTGTAGAAGGGAGATCAAGAAACAGAAGAAGAAGGAACATCACAGACGGGGCCAGGAGAGAACTGGGGGTTCAAAGGATCATCTTCAAAATGAAAGCAATTCTGAGGTTGATGCGGAAGCAAGAATCGACGAATAAAAGAATTGTGAAATTAATAAAAGAAGTGACTGAATTGCATGGTTTTTCAACTGAATTACAAAGGTTAACAAATGATTTAGAGAAAATGCATCTTCAGACTCCTGTTTTAAAAATATAAATGCCAAAAAACTGTTTGAGGGTGTATCTTATTTTGTGGGCGCAGATGTTGAATGCTCTGTGGTTTTGAACTGCTATATAGTTGCTTCACTTACTTTGTAAGAGAGCGGTTAAAAGCAAGGGGATGCATTTCGCAACACGGGTGTGAAATGGAACTCCTAGCTAAACCATTACTTAGTATCTGATCACACTTGCTAGGGGTGTAACATTGTGGATTAGGGCATATGCGCCTAAGCAGGGCTTATGAAAGGTGTCGCTATTTTCCTATATTTTAAAATAGAAATAGACACGCTTGCTATCTAGAAGTGTTCTGTATATATATTTTTTTCTTTTTGAACTTTTGATACTTGTCTGGTGCAGCTTCTGTGACAAAGGTCATGCTCCCTGCTTTCAAGGGAGGAAGCAGTCACAGGCATCGGCAGAAGATGGGAGGTTTTTTGCCAGATTAAAAAATGCCTGTGAGACCATTGTTCGAGGCCAAAAATCCGTGATGAAAACTTTACTTGCTGTTATTTTTGTTATTTGCTTATGAGTTATTGTTTTTAATAAAACGAAACCATTGTATTGGTGATTTGTTAAATCTTAAAACAAGGCTCTGAGTGATTCATTAGTAATAGCCAGTTATGTGAACATGGAAACAACCTTTTTCGAGCTCCAAGTGGTCCGAACTTGACTGAGCTAGAACGGACACCGGGGGAAAGGACCTGAAACTTCCAACCACATTTATCCAGACACGAGGTAACTATACAGCGGTTGATTGTGATCTATTCGTAGATATTAGGGATGTGAATTATATGTTTTAGTCCTTTATACCGGTATATAAAACAAAACATGGCACCCAAACGTGTGGGGCTCGAGTGATTAAGGTGGAAAATTCAGGGATAACTATTAAACGAGAAGTAGTAAGTCCATACATACCACAATTAAACAGTTAAAGTAATAATCCAGAGGGATTTATATAAACGCGCGCGCAGGCTTGAAAAGACCTGAAGAAAAAGCAAAGAACTCAGATTATGAGTAGTGCTAGATATGAACCTAAATCCAATGAAATCCAGAGTGAATTAATGGGGCAAACGTCCACGATTTGGCTAGTTCCAGAGGATCTCGGCGGACGATTAGTCTGGAACAGTTCCACGCAAGGTAAATGCGGATCTGGTCAGATACCATGGGAGGAGATTAGGTCGGTTGCTTCCGTGGTGAATATCAGAATCCTAAACGGAGCGGAAACTCCACCTTTTATACACTCGAATAAAGGAGGAAAGGATGGATTTACGAAAGTAAGAGTCTTTGATGAATCCGGGGGAGAAGTTAAAAATATCCCCGTGAGAAGTTGGGATTCTTTAGACGAAGGTGTCATGGGTGAAGGATCTGAGAGGGAATTCCATAGCTCCCAGTTTTATACCCCAGAGAGAGGGGGAAGGAAGTGCTCTAGGTCCCAGTGCTCCATTATGGTGTAACCCTGAAAGTCCCGATGTTCAATTCACATCGGGTGGCGATGAAATATATAGACTATATTTCGCAAGAGGAAAAATTTTAATTGTTCTCAAAGAGGGATGGTTGGAAAATGAGGAGGAATCTTGCGCTTTAGTGAATCCTGCTAATAAATTTTTATACCACGGCGCTGGAGTGGCTGGCGCTCTGAGGGAGCGATCCGGACCAAGATTCCAGGAAGAGTCGTATAAAATAATAGAACGCAGAAAATCTCCCATTATAACAGGCGATGTGGTCCTACAAAAAGTAGGAGGACCAAATGGAAAGCCTGTAATACATGCCATCGGTCATGAGAGAGGACAGAGAAGTGATATTGAAGAGGAATTAATAGCGATACTTACATTGGATGGTATAATAGACAAAATATGCCAATTATCCGTTCAGTAGCAATGCCAATAATATCAGGGGGGATTTTTGGATTTAATGACATCACTATGGGAGCAGCCCTGGTGAATGCATTAAGGAGAAAAACAGACCAAACAGAGTGGCCTAGAATGTGGATGGTCTGTCACCCCGATGTTACTGTGTTAAGGGCAATCACAGAAAGAGTGAACCAGGACCAAACAGCAGGCGAAGGGAGATCAGATCAGGGAGCCACTGTGAGGCAGGAACAGACAGCCCCACAGACCAGAGCAGTGGAGGAAGAGCCGATCCCGGAATACCCTGTAATTAGGCGAACAACGACATCTAGAGGAAAGAAAGATCAAGTAGAAAATCATTTTTACAAATTAAAACTCGGTGACAGTTTCAAGACATTTCAGTTAGAGAAAGTCTTATACAGACCTACGCACTCCAAAGTTAATAAGACCGAAACTAATCTAGACAGGGAAAATCAATGGAACATCGAATATGCTCCGGGTATTACACGCGGTCAGCTCTAGAGTCTGCTGAATGGAGGGGATGCTGCTGCAATCCTCGCTGACACTTCGCTAACTCAGAGGGCTAAATGAGCAATATTAGTTCAGAAGGATTTAACGAACAGAGCCGCGCTAGAAAGATTAGTTAGGAAAGGAGTCGGGGATGAAGCATTCGATGAATACTATTCAGGGCCAGAAAGTAACAGTTCAGAAAGTGAGTTTAGTGAAGAAGAGGATGAAAACTCGGAATATGAAGAGTTAATAAATCCTGAGGACCGAACGCCGAGAAACGTAACGCCGGTCCCGAGCAGAATGTTGTCAGGACCTAGGAGGTTAAGATTCAGAGAAGTAACCCCAGAATTAGTAGATCCGTTAGATATGGAGGTGAATCAGCCAGTTGAGGTTGATGAAGTAAACCAGCATCTAGAGGCGTTGCATTTAGGAACGCCGGGTCAAAAAAGACCAAGTGCCTTACTTAGGCAGGTGCATTCCCCAAAACAACCTGAGTTTAGCGTTGGAGGATCGAAAGCGACCCTAGAGGAATTAATGTGGAAAGATCACAAAATGAAACTTCTAAAGAAAGCTAAACTGAAAAATACCAAAGTGAAAGGGAAAGTTAGAGAATTAGTTTGTTACGGGGAACAGTTGAGAATTTCAGGAGATTCAGTGGATTCTCATATTTTAGCGGAATTTGGGATTCATGGAGGTAGGAAATTAGCCAAAACATTAGAAGGATTAATCCCAACTAATGTAGAGGGAATAGAACAAGAAGGATTTGAAAAACGATGGCACACAGTGGGTGCATTATCAGCCTGTCAAGAAGTATCCGAGAAAGGGGTAGGAGGAATTTTAAAACACATCTTTCAGGGAGTTAAGAGAAATGCTTTGATAGGAGCTAAGGAATTCCTTCTATACAGCCCGGAAACATCTCCGGAAGAATTGGAGAGAGCGTTAATCCGTTATGACCGAAAAACGGAGATAATCAAAACGGATAGGGAAAAATTGAATAATGAGCCACAGCGTCCTAAAGACCAGCCTAGAAAATCAGAACGAGAAAAGAGGCCATATAATCGATATGAGATGGAGAGCAGGTCCTCGGCACGCCCCCGATCGTAAAGCTGATCAGAAAGGAAAGAGAGGGGAAGAGAGAAATGATCCTAAATATCAGGCCCAGAGAGGGAAAAAATTCAGAGATTAGTCGAGACCGAGGACATATTGAAACGAAAGCGACAGAGGAAAAGGCAGTTATATCAGCCCAGATAAATGGGAAAAGATGAGTGCAGAGGAACGGGCACGGATAATAGCTGAGAGAGGAAGAAGTAAATCACAAAATAAAATAGGCCAGGTGAGAACAGAGAGCCTGCAGGGTAATGACAGGAAGGAGTCACGAGAACAAGAGGAACTTAAGGTTAAGAGAAAGAGAAACCAAAAGAAAAACATTGAAACTCAAAGTGCATAGGAATTTCCACCTCCCCTGAAACATGCTTTATTTAAAACAGAAGAGATTGATTAGAAATTATATAAAGTTTACAATCAAACCACATTTTGCGTTGATACCGGAGCCGATCACACGGTCGTAAAACCAACAGAAAAACATGATGAGTTATTCGATGTGATAACAGTAGAAGATTTCAAGGGGAACTCAAGGAATAAGAATGTCTGGAGGAAAGGCAAAATAAATGTGATTTTTGGAAGTGACAACTTGCTATGCTCTGACGATCTTATAAAGATAGGAAGAATAGGGATCGTGGATCAGAACAGAGAAATTGAACGAATGGTGAAAGAATCGTAATTAAGCAACAAAGGGGAGCTGGAAAAACTTTTGCGAAAATATTCTGATTGTTATTCTCGCAGCAAGAGCGACTGCGGGAAGGTTGATATTAAATACCAACACGTAATTCAGGGAGGCATCTCTCCCCCACAGAGACAATACAAAATTAATAGCGCAGCAGAAAAGGAGATCGCTGAGACTATTAAAGAATTGACGGAACAAGGAATTATTAGAAAATCAGGGCCTAATGAATGTGCGGTTTCGAACTCGCCGATACAAGTGGTCCCGAAGCAGGACGGGACCTGGAGGTTAGTGACCAATTATAAGGCTTTAAACAAATTAACTGTCCCCGACACCAGATATCTTATCAACTGCGGTGAGGCGAGTGGAGAAATAGGCAGAGGTAAGAACTGGCTGTCAAAGACTGATCTGGCAAACGGCTACTGGAGCATTCCGTTAGCGGAGGAAAGCAGGGGAAGAACTGCTTTTACATTTAAGAGATTGCAGTTTATTTTTAATGTATTGCCCCAAGGCTATAAAAATGCGGAAAATTATTTTCAAAGCACCCTCTTATCGATTTTATCAGGAATATCTGTGACCGTTTATATTGACGATATTCTTTTAGGCACCTCCACAGAGGAGGAGCACCTGAAATTGCTAGAGCAGACTCTAGACAGGATAATCGAAGCGGGGTTAAAACCTAGTTTAAAGAAAATGGAGATCGGAAAACATGAGGTAGATTTCCTAGAATTTAAACTAGGTAAAGACACGAAAGCCCTCACAACTAGCACAAGAGCTAAGCTAGAGCAGATGGAGTGATCTGACCCGCCCAAAACCCGGAAGGAGTTGTAGTCACTGCTAGGGACTTTAAACTACGTCAGGGAGTTGATACCTAGATATTCCAGGGAAGCAAAGATTTTGTACAGTGGAACGAAGGACGGCGTGAGGAAGTGGACAGAGCAGATGGAACAGGCCAGGTTAAAATTAATCAGAATGGGTCTTGAGAGCGGAGAGTTAGAGCGCAGAGACGAAACTCTTCCATTGCATGTTCACGTCACCGAACAAGATGATGAAGTCATGATGACGTTATTAAACTAAGGCGGGTGAGCCCCTATCGCTTTCTTAACCCACCAGCAGGAGGCGACAATGAAACGCTATGACCAGAATAGTGCTGAGCAGATTTTGGCGTCAGTAACGAGGCGCTTATTACAGCTTAAAGCTATAGCCGAAGAACAGCCAATAATAAGTTTTTCGATGGCAGGGGAGCTTGCCAGAATAAAGAAAAATTTGGTGATGAACCAACCACGCATAAATTTGCAAAGATGGGATCAATGGAGTTTAATATTAGGAGATATTCAACTTGATTGGAGAATGATCAAAGTGAAACGAGAGGATAAAATGACTAAGTACCATGACAAACATCAAAATCTCCCGAAACATTTCACAGATGGTAGTGAAAGAGCAGGGAAAGTGAAATGGGGTTATTTAGTCAAGCATAATGGGCAACTGATCACGTCCCAGAATGGTGAAATTCGAGGTACCGCTCAGCTGGCTGAAGTTATGGCTGTGCAGCGAGCTCTTCAGAAAGCAGTAGAGTTAGGACACAAAGAGATTGTCCTAAATAGCGATTCTGAATATGTGACAGATGCCATTAATAAGGAGTTAGAAACCTGGAAGGCTAACGGTTTTCATACCGCCCGAAATAAGCCAATGGCACACAGACAGCAATGGATGGAAATTGCCAAACTGTTGCAGGAGGTAAACGCCCACTGTTACCACCAGGTATCGCACACGAAACAGGATAGCGAAGCAACCATGGGAAACAAGTTGATAGGCCAGGTGAAAATGCCAGAAATAACAGAACTGTTCCAAAAAATGCACAATGAATTAAACCATCCGAGTGTGAATATGATTCAGATGGAATTAAGGTTATGAAATTAAAAAATACCAAATAGGCGCACTCATTACAGAGAGACTAGAAAAGACTACAAGGTTTGCAGAAAGTTTATGACAGCCAGAGGATGCAAGGAGAGCAAGTTGCCCAAAGACTATCGTATTCAAGAAGTGAGCATAGATTTCGCAGGGCCGATTCGCCCTGGAACAAAATCTGGAAACTGTTATTTTCTGCTGGCAATAGATAATCACACGAGGAAAATTATGTTGTGGGCTATGAAATCCGCTTTGGAAAGAAATGTTATGGACTGTTTGAAAGAATGGATAAAGTGGGAAGGTCGAATGCAAAGTCTGAGAGCAGACGGAGCGCACAATATAAGTGGTAAACTAGTCGAAGATTTTTGTAGGGAGAATAAAATAGTATTGACGAAAAGCATTCCCTATAGACCATCGACAAATGGAATTGTGGAGCGAGCCGTGAGGAATGGAAAGGAAAGGAATGGTTTGCAAAAAATAAGGAATTAGGCAACTGGGACACAAAAATTAACGAATGTTTGCTGGACATTAACAAGTGCTGCGCGAGAACCAACAGGAAAGAAAGGGATGAACAGGGGCCTACCGGCGAGAGATTAAAGGAGAACCCGAAGTTTCATATGGGGGATCAGGTCATCCTCACGAGAAGACAGAAGGTCGGGAGATTCTCCGAAGGTTTGGGTACGGTGGACGTAGTTAAAACAATAACAGGGTCCAACACCTTAGAAAATAACGGGATTCAGAGTAATAAAGATCTGATAAAGAAATAATAAATGGAGGTGTTAAACGAATTAATTAACCAGAGAGGGTTAGTTCGGGTGGAGCACAGTAAGTTTGGATCTAGAGCATTTTTGTGGACAACGCCAGAGATTGAAATGTTCCTAGGTCTTCGAGGAGAAAACGTGAAGGCAGTGGAAAATGTTGTCAGGCTATATCTGTGTGTGATATGCGACCAATTATGCGCCTTACCGAGTCTCTCAGTATGTAATGAAAAGAGGGATATGGGCGCTGAGGGGATGATTTTCAGGCAGTCTCATGTTGAGCTGTCAGGGATATGTGCGAATTGTGGACCAAGTCTCCTGAATCTGCGGATTGACTCCTACCGAGTATCCGCAGATTTCGGGGAACAGTGTCAGTGCACTTGGAACAGTGCAACATTATTTAACTGTCTAGTTTGTAAGGCCAAAAACAGGACATTAATGTCGTCCAGATCAATGTGGGAGTGCTTGAGAGTACTCAAACCACTGGGATTTTTTAAGAACGAAATAATGTCCAAATTTGCGAGACATCCCTATTTAGGCATGAGAGAACATGAACAGAACGCGTTATTGGACGCTAGGTTCCCCATAGTGCCGAGGGATAGTCAGGAAATAAAGGAAAGGATTTGTCATGAGAGGGAAGAATTCGTTCGAGACATAAGCAAAAGGGACCGTGAGAAGGATTTGACCCTCACAGATAGTGAATCCACAAAATGGAATTTCACGCTGTGGCATGAGCCAGTTTTGAAATGTTTCCCAGAGGTAGATCTGAAACAGGGATCTCGAGGGAAAGTCGTGGATTTATGTGAAAATCGACGACCGCTGGCAGGTGAGATGTTGGGCAAATCTAGTGATAGAGCTTGCGCAGGGAGGCGGCTGGTTAGACACTGCACCCTATAATAAAGATTACAGGGGATCACAGCGGAGCTCCAATGTTACTAAAGAAAAGAGACCTAGAGTGTGCAAGGACAAATTTGTGCAGTTGACCGTGTCACTGCCAAATGATTTAGACAAGCACAAGGTTTGGTGCCCGGCGGATGGGAAATACATCACCGGGGTACTTTACAATGATGAGCAGGTCACGAAGGAACCAGCCGAAGTGTTCACCGTGATTATGCATTTCAAAATAAATATATTGGCGTGCGCGCATCCAGATTATGACTGGATCAGCGGGATTACACAAAAAACAACCAAAAGTGAAAATTGTATGCAGAGGTATCATGCAGAGAGCGAAGCGGCTCCTGATCGAGCCTCAGAATTATCCTATGTTCACAGGATAAATGCAGAGGTCGGTGTCCCTGGAGAGCTTAACAGAGGAGCTGACAGAGGCAAAGGATACCATCACAAAGCTAAAGAAACAGCGACGGTTCTGCAAATGGATAAGTATCATACTTTGGATAATTATAATATTGGGAATATTTTTGTTGATATTAATTAGAGTTAGCTATCTTTTAGAATGGGAAATTATGACAGGAAACATTATCTTAGCCAGAGTACAGGTTGAGAGACAGAATGTGTCTGGTTTTGAACTAACAGTTTGGGGAACATCTAAAGAGGAAAGTAAAGAGGTAGAAAAGAATACCACTAATTTTTGGAAGTGGTTAGATAACGTTAATACAGATAAAGTGATGTATTATATGGTAAGGAAACCCAAAGTGAAAATTAAGAGTACTGTAAAGAAGACGAGAGACGTGCTGATCCATGTGCAAGCTTTTATTAGGCAGAGACGTGGTCATAACAGGCATGGTTCAAACAGTAGCAAACAGGTATAACACAGGCAAGACATCAGTTCGCCATCAGTTCGTAGCAGTAAATGAAGAGGTATCATATCAATCACAAGTGCAGTATGGAGTACCTCAAGGCTCAATACTAGGGCCGTTACTTTTCACGCTTCACATGTTACCCTTGGGAGATATTATCAGGAGACATGGTGTTAGCTTTCACTGTTATGCTGATGATACTCAGCTCTATATTTCTTCACGGCCCGGTGAAACACACCAAATTGAGAAACTAACGGAATGCATAGTCGATATAAAAAAAAAAACTGGATGATGAGTAATTTCTTACTGCTAAATTCTGAAAAAACAGAGGTGTTAATTATCGGACCTAAAAACCCCACATGTAATAACCTAGAACACTATCTAACACTTGGCAGCTGCTCTGTCAATTATTTTTCATCAGTTTGGAACCTAGGTGTGCTGTTTGATAGCAATCTTTCATTTGAAAGCCATGTTTCTAGTATCTGTAAAACTGTGTTTTTCCATCTCAAAAACATATCTAAATTGCAAACCTATGCTCTCAACGTCAAATGTAGAAATGCTAATTCATACGTTTATGACCTCAAGGTTATACTATTGTAATGCTTTACTGGGTGGTTGTTCTGGACGCTTGATCAATAAACTACAGTTGGTCCAAAATGCAGCAGCTAGAGTCCTTACTAGAACAAGGAAGTATGACCATATTAGCCCGGTTCTGTCAACACTGCACTGGCTCCCTATTAAACATCGTATAGATTTTAAAATCTTGTTAATTACTTATAAAGCCCTGAATGCCTTAGCTCCTCAGTACTTGAGCGAGCTCTTATTTCATTATAGTCCTCAACGTCCGCTGCGTTCTCAAAACTCTGGCCATTTGATAATACCTAGAATATCAAAATAGACTGCGGGCGGCAGATCCTTTTCCTATTTAGCGCCCAAACTCTGGAACAATCTACCCAACACTGTTTGGGAGGCAGACACACTCTGTCAGTTTAAATCTAGATTAAAGACACATTTCTTTAACATGCCTTACACATAACACACTAATACACTTCTATTATTCAAATCCGTTAAAGGATTGTTAGGCTGCATTAATTAGATTAACCGGAACCGGGAACACTCCTCATAACACACGATGTACTCGTTACATTGTAAGAAGAATAGCATCTACGCTAATATTTGTCTGTTTCTTTCTTCTGTTTCTCAGTCCGTGTCCGGATCAGATGGTGGATCGGCGCCGGGAGATGATGTCTGCGACCCTGATCGTCGGCGGAGGCCGGACACCTGGTTGAGCCCCGGGGATATATCCCCAGTGAAGACCTCGACTTAAATACAATAAAACTAAAAATAAAACAAAATAACTAAAAATATAATAAAATACCTAACTACATAATACTATTATTGTTAGAAACTGCAACAATATAAAAATAGAAATATAATACATTTATTCATTTAAAATTTAATTAAAACAATAAGTAAAAAAATAAATAATATCCTGGCAAGAGGAGAACTGGCCCCCTGACTGAGCCTGGTTTCTCCCAAGGTTTTTTTCTCCATTCTGTCACAGAGGGAGTTTTGGTTCCTTGCCGCTGTCACCTCTGGCTTGCTCAGTTGGGGACACTTAATTTCTAACGATTATAATCAATTTGATTTCATAGATACTATTAAAACTAAACTGAGCTAGACAATGACATCTCTGAATTAAATAATGAAATGCCTTTAACTGAAAATTGAGTGTTTAATCTTACTATTATACATTACTGACACTCTATCCTCCAATTTGATACTGTTAAGTGCTTTGACACAATCTGTATTGTTAAAAGCGCTATACAAATAAAGTGACTTGACTTGACCATTTTTGGTGAAGGCATTGTTTTTTTCCTACCAAGTGTGCCAACAACAGCAAATTTGGTGTTATTTATATTAGATCTGGGTACAATAATTTGATTAGACATTCTAAGAACGTGGATATTCTGTACAAGTTGTTACGACTTTTAGAAGACCTAGAGCAAATCATTACCGACAGAAATACAAAAACAAACTACCAAAATACTAATTCAGCAGATCAACTACTGACTAATGTGGATTGCAATGCATCTACCTGTTAATGCATCGTCTTTCGTTAAAAATTGTCATCTCCAGAGAGTGGGCACACAGATAGTGAGTGATGCCGCAGAGCAGTGGTAAAACACAGAGCGGATTCACGGAATCAGTCGATCTTTAGCGGAGCGGTAACTGAACGCTTTGAGCTGCGGTGATGGGGGGGTGGGTTTGGTAAGAGGGGCACCTCAGCTGATGAGGGCAGAGGGGCAGTGGCTCTAGCCACCGGGCAACCCCCCTGTGCACGGCCCTGCTGTCTTTGTATGTGGCCATCATTTTGACCAAAACCTGTTAATCATCAGCATGCAGATAATAGTTTACTGGGTCTTTAATGTGTTCAGTAGAATGTTACCGATGCACTGAAGCTGTTTCTATAGCAGAATTCAGACAACACTTAGCAGTTATAGCTACAACAGACACATCAAAACATGCTAGATAGTTAAAAACTATACTATGCTTACTTTAACCGATAATTCATGAGACAATAAGAGGACTGACAAGGTTAATAAGAGACTTAATTTACCAATAACCTCGCTGGGAAGTGTGGTTTTCTGTTTGGTTCAATATACACATTTGGAAAGGGCAATTTGGCATTCTTGTAACCATGAGAGCACCCCAATCTCACCAGTAGGAAAATATCTGGACAAATTTGACGGTAATTAAACTTTCTTGCTGCAATGTCATCTTAAACTTTGTTTGCTGAAGACCGCGCGACTGGTGCGAAGAGCGCTGTGAAACGTTACATACGTCAGTGCATCCGTAGCACAAGACAACGCGCGCACTGATAATTGTTGTAGTTAAAATAGTTGTTAAAAAGCTAAATAAATAAAAGTTACATTATTGTTTTCCTTACAAAATGTCAGACGACCATACAAATGGTATCTATCTGTACCGGTTTCGAAAAGTAGAGTGCTAGTGCTAAAGAGAGCACACAGTAAAATCCTGAGTGTTAAATTAACACCGCTTGGAGCATATATGGTCCCACTCTAAAAGAGTGTTAAAGTAACACTGAAGCAGTGTTAAAGTTAATGAGGTAATTATGTGTTTAATTAAGTGCTGATTGAGCATTAGTGATGAACAGCTGCTGTTAACAAGCAGTATCACTGAAGAAAAGAGAAACACAAGAACTACAACTGACTTCAGCCACAGCCTAAGATGAAATCAACTGAAATAAAAGATATTAAATCTCTAAAGATTTCAGTAGAAGATAATTAAACAACTCCACAAACAACATCACCAGCTTCATGCATTATCAACTTACCGTTTTGGTGAATACTGTTTGCTTTAGTTGCCTCTTGACCGTTGACTTTTTAAATATAAGTTTCTCTTTGGCTGTTACAATTGTGTTTATAAAGCACATATGTGATAGCAAGGAACTTATGATAAAATCATTTCATGCGTCTGAGTCAGTGGTTTAAAATCGATTGTATTTTATCTATATCTGTAGTGCTTTTATGATTTTTGTATTATTGCGGTTCTATGATATGGGATGACAATGTGTTAACTCTGGTACTCATAGACATCAAGAATCAGCATGTGAATATCAGCAATGGTGACAAAACATTCTGATAATTTTGATGTGATTTTTGAACGTCACAAACAAGGCAGTAAAAAGTCACAACAAAAATAAAAGCAAATAGAAAGAATAAAGGAAAATATTAAGACAATGCAGCGGCATAATTTATTCATGTCGCAATGCATGCTGGGAGCCATGGATGAGTTATGATTGGTACACCCAGAATGCACTGCAGCATGAATCTGTCTGATGATCGTCACCATTGTCGAGATTCAGATGCTGATTCTTGATGTCTGTGTATCTAAACAGTACAGATGTTCCAAAACTGGTGTGCAAAGTGTTTTTAAAGTTTTTCATATTTTATTAAAATGCGGTTGTAATCAATAACATAAAATAAATTATACATTATCGCTGATGACATCAGTGAATCAGGCTATACATGACAGCTACATCATCATCAATAAATGACCAATATAACCTGATCACATTTTCTCTTGGTTTTTCTTGCCATAACAAACACAGTTACAGCAACCAGAGAAAAACTCATGTTAAAAAGTCCAGGGTCAAGAGCCCAACTAAAACAAACACTTATCTCCACAATGGTGACCTCAAATTTTATTATGTTCAGTAAACATTAACATCTAAACCTCTGTTAAGTCTTAAGAAATTTTTGGATGCATGACAAAAAAAAAAAAAGTCAAACTGGTTAGTAATGTATGAAGTTGGTGATGCTGTTTATGGAGATGATTAATCATCTTCTGCTGAGATTTTGAGAGATTTAATGTCTTTTATTTCAGTTGATTTCATCTAAGGCTGTGACTGAAGTCAGTTGTAGTTCTTGTGTTTCTCTTTCATTCAGTGATTCTGCTTGTTGACAGCAGCTGTTCATCACTAATGCACAATCATCATTTAATTAATCACTTAATTATCTCATTAACTTTAACACTGCATCAGTGTTACTTTAACACTCTTTTAGAGTGGGACCATATATGCTCCAAGCGGTGTTAATTTAATACTCAGGATTTTACTGTGCACCAGCACTGTTAATGTTTTCTTTCTACTTAGCACCAGAAGACACTGTCTTTTCATATTATCCTATAGTAACTCATTGATTATTTCTGTAGTTAATACTACATTATGATATAGTATAAATTAATAAAATGTAGAAATACTACAGTATACTTCAGTATTACTACAGTTTACTATAGTAAAAACTTAATTTTACTATTGTTACAAACTCACTATAGTTAATACTAGAGTATGCTGTAATACAAATTAACAAACTGTGTGTTATAGTATTTTTGACGAAATACTATAATACACTACAGTGTACTACAATTTACTATAGTTTACTACAGTTTATAAACTTTGTCAGTACTACAGTATGCTGTAGTATAAGTTAACAAAGTGTAGTAAATACTATAATATACTAAAGTATACTATAATTTGAATTGATTTAGTAATTTATAGTATTTTTTTTTTTCATGTGGGTGGCTACTGCTGCTTGTTATTGCTAACTCCCTCTACCCAGATGGCTTTATTTAAGGAAACCTAAACCACCCTAGCACCCCTAGTAGTAAGGAAGAAAACTGCCCACAAATTTCTTGTTAACAGGCTCATGTCTGTAACACCTGATGGTATGGCTCGTGAGACCCACTTTCCAGCAGAGTTTAGCTACAACTTGATCAAACTTACCCAACTGTGGTTTTCTAATGATCCTGAAGACATTGATTAGCATGCTCAGGTTTGTTTGATTAAGGTTAGAACTAAACTCTGCAGGAAAGTGAATCTGGCCTATATGAAACTACAGGTTCTGGAAAGGTCTCTTTTGATTTGAGCCATTCCAGTTCAATTGAGTGGCTAAAGAATGGCCAATCAATGTTAGTATTCTCCTAGTTGCATTACAGGGCTGCCTACACCAAACCTGCATGGGCCCAAAGGTACAACAGTTGCTCTGGGCCCGAACGGGCTGGCCCACAATAGGCCATCATTGGATTAATGTGGGCAGTCCCATAGTGTGGGCTGCTCACAGAGAGCCTGCGGTGAGCCCAAATCTGTGGGCCTCGCCTGGGCAAGCCCACACTGGGCCTGTTTGGGATTGGTGTGGGCTGGACCTAGTTCAGTGTGCCTGCAAAAAGCCAGCATGGGCCCCGCAGAGGCATGTTTGCAGGGAATGGCACTGACTTGTCTGTTGTATTTGGTAAGTGCTATTTGTTGGGGTAGTTTCAAGTGACCAGTGTTTCAAGAGATTATTGCCATGCTGAGTTCTACATGCAATGGTCATTTAATCACAGTATTCAACACGTTAAGATTACTTCAAATGGGAGCATTGATCGGTCCTGTGTTCATAAGTTCTTCTCTTTGGGGTAGTGAGGAAATGTACTGCAGGCAAGGCTGCACCTCTTTTCTATTTCTTGTATTTTTCCCCCTTAGAATGAAAATGTTTGCACCCATGTACTTCTCATTCCAAATTGTAGCTTTTCAATTGAAAAAGCATAGGGCAACATTTGGCCACTATTTGGCATGCTCCTCTTTATCCACTTTTTAATTTCCTTGCCCTCTTGACTGCAAAGCAGCTGATGTCTACTCTAACTTTAGCATCTTTCTTTTCAACCAGTGCAGAAAGTGTTATCAAGTTGGGGTAAATGTGTGCTGATTGACTCCCCTGTGTCCACCTGGTTTTTATTGAATTGTGTGTCCTTTGAAGGAGTCCCTCTAGATGACTAAAAAAGAGAAGCATTTGTGATTCTGTGTAAGCATAAGTGCTTCTCTTTGGGCAGTCTTGTTGGTGTTGGTTCATGATGGTGTTCTCCCTTTGCCATCAGCAGCATTAGCATTAGCGGGTGCTGTTTTAACCAAAGTTTTTTGTGTTTAATAATAATAATAATAATAAATAAATTTTATTTGTAATGTGCCTTTCTTAAACTCAAAGCGCTACAACATACAACAAAATAAATCAACCAAAACTACATATCATCAAAATAGAATCACAGTAAATAATCATACATTAAAAGCTTTACTAAAAAGATGTGTCTTAAGAAGTTTCTTAAAACAATCCAAGGAAGCAGCATTCCTAATGAATGCAGGTAATGCGTTCCATAGCTTAGGCCCATTATAAGAAAAAGCCCTCCCCCCCATGGTTTTTAATTTACAACGAGGCTGATACAAGGAGAGACAACCAGCAGAGCGGAGAGAGCGAGAAGGAGTGGAAAGAGTGACCAAGTCACAGATGTAATCTGGCGCCAACCTATGCACTGCTTTATAGGATAAAATCAGAGTTTTAAATTCAATACATGATTGAACTGGGAGCCAAAGAAGTTGCTGGAGCACTGGGGTAATGTGATGGGATGCAGATGTATGAGTCAAAACTCGGCCAGCTGAGTTTTGTATATATTGCTATCTCTTAACTTAATTTGCTGGTAAACCCCCAAAGAGAGAATTACAATAATTGAGCCGTGATGTGATGAAGGCATGAATAAGCCTCTCAGCATCAGGCCTGGAAAGAAAGGGTCTAATGCGAGCAATGTTACGAAGATGGAAAAAAAAACAACTTTAGTTATGTTTTTGAAATGAGAATTAAAAGTCAGCTGAGCATCAAAAATCACGCCTAAATTACGCACCTGGGCAGAGATATTTGAGTATTGTCAACTGAAAGTTTAAAATTACTGCACTTATTAAGATTAGATGGAGTGCCAATTAATAAAATTTCAGTTTTAGAACAATTTAGCTTTAAAAATGAGTGTTTCATCCATGCCTTGATTTCCAGCAAACAGGCAGAAAGAGTCAAAGAGGAAGTAGTGGAATCAGGCTGAGTGCTAATATAAATCTGTGTGTCATCCGCGTAACAATGATAACCCAAGGCCATACTTCTGAATAATCTGCCCAAGAGGCAGCATGTAAACACTAAATAAAACAGGACCCAGAACTGACCCCTGAGGGACACCCTGACACAAAGGCACAGTCTGAAATCTGTTAGTACCCAGGTAAACAAACTGAGAATGTTGTGAAAGATAAAATTTAAACCAGTTCAACACAGTTCCAGAAAGACCAATCCATCTATGTAGTCTGTCCAGTAATATGCTGTGACATATCGTGTCAAATGCAGCACTAAGATCTAACAGAATCAAAATGCCACAAGCCCCAGAATCGGCTATAATGAGAAGGTCATTCAAGACCCTAACTAAAAACAGTCTCCGTGCTGTGTCCAGACCTAAACCCAGATTGAAATGGCTCCAGTAGGCTGTTCGTCTAAAGATGAGTTTGGAGTTGGCTAACAACCACACGCTCAAGGATTTTTGCCAGGAATGGTAAATTAGAAATTGGCCCATAATTGGACATCTCAGCAATATCACTCCCAGGCTTTTTTAGAACCGGTGTAACTGCTGCCATTTTTAAAGCAGGAGAAACAATCCCTTCACTGAGTGAGGCATTGGCAATAGCAGTAGTGTGGGGTAATATAACAGACAAACAGTTTTTCAGTACAGTAGTAGGGAAAGGATCCAATATACAAGTAGTTGAATTCCTTGACAAAACAAGTTTAGAGATGAAATCAGAATCAACAACCTTGAAACTTGAGAGAACATGATCAGAGAGATTCGGAGGATGCATCTCAACAAATTCAGATGCATGATCACAGGCAATAGAATTATAGATATTGTCAATTTTAGATGAAAAGTAATTGAGAAACTCAACTCATTACACTGCTCGGTAGTGGAACAGTTAATGTTACTAGGAGGTTTAATAAGATTGTTGACTGCTCTAAACAGGGCTCTGGGATTAGAGATGTCACTGCTAATAATTGTAGAATAGTATGCTATTTTTGCAGCTTTGAGAGCATTGAGATAATCAATCTGATGCTGATCAAACATTGATCTATGAACTGTTAGACCAGTTTTTTTGTATATCCGCTCCAGCTGCCTGCCTTTAGCTTTCATTCGACGTAACGCCGATGTATACCATGGAGATGATCTCCTGAAAGAAACAACACGTTTCTTCAAAGGGGGAATCTCATCCAGAATACATGTAAAAACAGCGTTATACTTGTCAACAGTGGTCACAACCGGTAAGTCACCAATAATAAGACTAAGATGGTCAAGATCAATATCACTGATTTTCCTAAAACAAATAACACGCTCTTTCACAGTCTGCAAGTATGGAGGAATCAGATTGAACGTGAGGAGCCTGTGGTCACTTATACATACATCAGAACAATCAAGTTGTTCAATGATTACTCCTGAAGTGCAAACCAGATCTAATGTATGACCATGTTTATACGTTGGAAAGTTAACATGCTGAGTGAGATTAAAACATTCTAAAATGTCCATAAAGCTCACTGTGTTAGCACAATCCACGTTATCAACATGAATGTTTAAATCACCAGTTAAAAGAACAACTGGACAGATTGCACTGGTAAGCGTCAGAAACTCCGTAAATTCTGAGAAAAACACAGAGTTAGGTTTGGGAGGACGATAAATATTTAACACCAAAACTGGTGAGAGACCATTCAATTTAAATGCCAAGCATTCAAATCATGAAAAACAAGGCAATGAGACTTCAGTTAAAGCAACATCAGATCGATAAATGACAGCAAGACCGCAAACTCTACCGGTGGAACGTGGCCGGTCTATATAGGTGTAGCCAGGTGGAACACATATATTTAGATTAAGTCAAGTCACCTTTATTTATATAGCACTTTTAACAATACAGATTGTGTCAAAGCACTTAACAGTATCAAATTGGAGGATAGTGTCAGTAATGTATAATAATAAGATTAAACACTCAATTTTCAGTTAAAGGCATTTCATTATTGAATTCAGAGATGTCATTGTCTAGCTCAGTTTAGTTTAAATAGTATCTGTGAAATCAAATTGACGATAATCGCTAGAAATTAAGTGTCCCCCAACTGAGCAAGCCAGAAGTGACAGTGGCAAGGAACCAAAACTCCCTCTGTGAGACAGAATGGAGAAAAAAAAACCTTGGGAGAAACCAGGCTCAGTCGGGGGGCCAGTTCTCCTCTGGCCAGGATATTATTGTTTATTTAATTTTTATTTATTGTTTTAATTAAAATTTTAAATGTATTATATTTCTATTTTTATATTGTTGCAATTTCTAACAATAATAGTATTATGTAGTTAGGTATTTTATTATATTTTTAGTTATTTTGTTTTATTTTTAGTTTTATTATATTTAAGTCGAGGTCTTCACTGGGGCTCATCCAGGTGTCCGGCCGTCGTCATCTCCCGGCGCCGATCCACCATCTGATCCGGACACGGACTGAGAAACAGAATAAGAAAGAAACAGACAAATATTAGCGTAGATACCATTCTTCTTACGATGTAACGAGTACATCGTGTGTTATGAGGAGTGTTCCCGGTTCCGGCTGATATAATTAATGATAATGATTAATTAAGATAGTCATTTGTCTGATGCCACGTTTCACACAAGCAGAAAAAGTCCAGTTCTTTGTCCACAACAATGTCACAGATTGAAGTCGCTTTATTGTTTATAGAGCGAGCATTGAGATGAGCAAACCTGATTGTGTCAAGGTATACACCTCCACTGGATGCAGTAGACTTCTGAAGGTAAGAGAAATTCGCAGGACAAACACGACTCGGAGATAGATGACGACGATCCACGCGCCTCTGAGTCCCAACTGATGTTATACCGGCACTGCTTGCTTGCAAATTCTGGCGGGAGCCTCGATGAACGTATTTTGGCCAGCGAAGGAGATGTAATGAGCGCAGTGTGTCCAGAACACATGTAGCAGGAGGCGCGGAGTGATCAAAATGAAAAAGTTCCAAAGCAGAGTATTTTAGCATGATGAAGTCCGGGTGATCAAAGTAGATCTTGCCGTAAACTCCAAATAAGAATAAAAAGAATAAAACCAGAATAAAAAGTAAAATCCAGGAAGGCCGCATATTACCTAGGGGTGTATATGCCAAAAGACGAATAGGTAAAAATCCAAGCGTCAAGAGGCAGCAAAGTCACCACTCGAGAAACATCAGCCGTCCAACATCAGAATCAAAACCATGTTAAAACAAAGAAACAATTAATTTAACGCACTGATGGAGAAGCGGCAACCACACTGCGCCAGGGTCCTCTCACACCCGAATGACAGACAGAAGGTTTAGTTTGATTCTGTCTTGTAAATGACCTCCTCTGATGCTACAGAGTTTCAGTCTTCAAAAAGGACAAGATTTTCAACTGCTACTACTGTCACTATGTGAGGGCTGTAGATATAGTTCAGGATATAGTTTAGGATGCGACTAGTTCAGCAAATCATGTACATTGTTCATTCCGGCATTTGAGCCCATGCAGCAGGGCAACTGGGTGACTGTGAGGCGGCATAGCCGCTGGTCAAAACACCGCTCTTCCGTTCCAACCAAAACATCAAACAGGTTCTCCCCACTCAGTGACACACCCACTGAGAAACCTAATGAAAGTGCTCTATTTATTGGCGATTTTATTGTACAGAACCTGAAAATAGAGACACCAGCCACCATAGTCCAATGTTTACCGAGAGCAAGAGCGCCTGACATCTGGGCAAATTTAAAATTGCTGGCTAATGCTAAACATAAATTCAGTAAGATTGTTATTCATGTCGGCACTAATGATGTTCAACTTCGCCAGTCGGAGATCACTAAAAATAATGTTGAAGAGGTGTGTGAACTTGCAAGTACGATATCAGACACTGTAATATGCTCTGGTCCCCTCCCTGCTTACCAGGGTGACGAGATACATAGCAGACTGCAGGTTTTGGGGCAGACCTGACCTGTTGAAAAGAGATGGTCTTCATCCCTCCAGGGGTGGTGCCGCTCTTCTCTCTAGAAATATGGCACATAGTCTTAGAGCTCGTACTTGACTAACTGGGGCCCAGGTCAGGAAGCAGACAGACTGGCAAAACCAACCATCTGCTAGCCGCCTCACGTCACAGAAGTCAGTTAATTGTCAGCACATAGAGACTCTTTCACCTAGATATCACACTATAGAGACCGTGTCTAATTCATGTTCAACAAATAAAAAATAAGGTTACACTTTACTTGAAGGGGTGTGCATAAGACTGACATGACACCTTCATAATCATGACATGACACGTCATGAATATGAAGGTTTTTTATGCATGTTTATGACAACTGTCATTAAGTGTCATTCGCTCAGTTATGTAATTTTAAATGCAAAGATGACATTGTTTGAGATGTCTTTGTTATGGGCTAGGGTTAGGGGTAAGGGTGTCATATCATGATTATGAAGGTGTCATGTCAGTCTTATGCACACCACTTCAAGTAAAGTGTTACCAAAAACAGATATACAGAGAAACATGTGATAAAGCTTGGCTTACTGAATATCAGGTCCCTTTCTACGAAAGCACTTTTTGTAAATGATATGATCACTGATCATAAACTATATGTGCTTTCTTTGACAGAAGCCTAGCTAAAACCAGATTATTACATTACTTTAAATGAGTCTACCCCCCAAGATTACTGTTATAAACATGAGCCGTGTATAAAACTAGGAAACAAAACTAGAGGTATTTCGTATAGCTTGGTGGGAAAGTACCCTATCCCACAGAAAAGCATTAAAAACTGCTGGATCTGATTACTTTTCGTCTCTTCTAGAAGAAAACAAACATAACCCCCAGTATTTATTCAATACAGTCACTAAATTAACGAAAAATAAAGCATCAACAGGTGTTGGTATTTCCCAAGAGCACAGCTGTAATGACTTTATGAACTATTTTACTTCCAAGATCGATACTATCAGAGATAAAATTGTAACCATGCAGCCGTCAGCTATAGTATCGCATCAGATAGTGCACTATAGATCCCCTGAGGAACAATTCCACTCATTCTCTATTATAGGAGAGGAAGAATTGTATAAACTTGTTAAATCATCTAAACCAACAACATGTATGTTAGGCCCTATTCCATCTAAACTACTAAAAGAGCTGCTTCCAAAAGTCATAGATCCTCTTTTGGCTATTATTAATTCATCACTGTCATTAGGATATGTCCCCAAAACCTTCAAATTGGCTGTTATTAAGCCTCTCATTAAAAAAAACACAACTTGACCCCAAATATCTAGTTAATTACAGACCAATCTCAAATCTCCCTTTTCTGTAAAAGATACTAGAAAAGGTAGTATCCTCACAATTATATTCCTTCTTAGAGAAAAATGGTATCTGTGAGGAATTCCAGTCAGGATTTAGACCGTATCATAGTACTGAGACTGCTCTCATTAGAGTTACAAATGACCTGCTTCTATCATCTGATCGTGGTTGCATCTCTTTATTAGTTCTACTGGATCTTAGCACTGTGTTCGACACTATCGACCACAACATTCTTTTGAATAGACTAGAAAACTTTTTTGGCATTAGTGGAAGTGCCCTAGCATGGTTCAAATCGTACTTATCTGACCACCATCAGTTCATAGCAGTAAATGAAGAGGTATCATATCGATCACAAGTGCAGTATGGAGTACCTCAAGGTTCAGTACTAGGGCCGTTACTTTTCACGCTTTACATGTTACCCTTGGGAGATATTATCAGGAGACATGGTGTTGGCTTTCACTGTTATGCTGATGATACTCAGCTCTATATTTCTTCACGGCCCGGTGAAACACACCAAATTGAGAAACTAACGGAATGCATAGTCGAAATAAAAAACTGGATGACGAGTAATTTCTTACTGCTAAATTCTGAAAAAACAGAGGTGTTAATTATCGGACCTAAAAACCCCACATGTAATAACCTAGAACACTATCTAACATTTGACGGCTGCTATGTCAATTCTTCTTCATCAGTTAGGAACCTAGGTGTGCTGTTTGATAGCAATCTTTCATTTGAAAGCCATGTTTCTACTATCTGTAAAACTGCATTTTTCCATCTCAAAAACATATCTAAATTGCGACATATGCTCTCAACGTCAAATGCAGAAATGCTAATTCATGCGTTTATGACCTCAAGGTTAGACTATTGTAATGCTTTACTGGGTGGTTGTTCTGCACGCTTGATCAATAAACTACAGTTGGTCCAAAATGCAGCAGCTAGAGTCCTTACTATAACCAGGAAGTATGAACATATTAGCCCGGTTCTGTCAACACTGCACTGGCTCCCTATCAAACATCGGATAGATTTTAAAATCTTGTTAATTACTTATAAAGCCCTCAATGGCTTAGCTCCTCAGTACTTCAGCGAGCTCTTATCACATTATAGTCCTCCACGTCCGCTGCATTCTCAAAACTCTGGCTATTTGATAATACCTAGAATATCAATATCGACTACGGGTGGCAGATCCTTTTCCTATTTAGCACCCAAACTCTGGAACAATCTACCTAACACTGTTCGGGAGGCAGACACACTCTGTCAGTTTAAATCTAGATTAAAGACACATTTCTTTAACCTGGCTTACACATAACACACTAATACACTTCTATTATTCAAATCCATTAAAGGATTGTTAGGCTGCATTAATTAGATCAGCCGGAACCGGGAACACTCCTCATAACACACGATGTACTCGTTACATCGTAAGAAGAATGGCATCTACGCTAATATTTGTCTGTTTCTTTCTTATTCTGTTTCTCAGTCCGTGTCCGGATCAGATGGTGGATCGGCGCCGGGAGATGATGTCTGCGACCCTGATCGTCGGCGGAGGCCAGACACCTGGATGAGCCCCAGGGACATATGGAAGACCTTGACTTAAATAAATAAATAAATAAATAAAATAACAAAAACAAAAATAATAAAAACAAAATAACTAAAAATATAATAAAATACCTAACTACATAATACTATTATTGTTAGAAATTGCAACAATATAAAAATAGAAATATAATACATTTAAAATTTAATTAAAACAATAAGTAAAAAATAAATAAATAAAAAATAAACAATAATATCCTGGCCAGAGGAGAACTGGCCCCCCGACTGAGCTTGGTTTCTCTCAAGGTTTTTTTTCTCCATTCTGTCACAGAGGGAGTTTTGTTTCCTTGCCGCTGTCGCCTCTGGCTTGCTCAGTTGGGGACACTTAATTTCTAACGATCATCATCAATTTGATTTCATATATACTATTTAAACTAAACTGAGCTAGACAATGACATCTCTGAATTCAATAATGAAATGCCTTTAACTGAAAATTGAGTATTTAATCTTATTATACATTACTGACACTCTGTCCTCCAATTTGATACTGTTAAGTGCTTTGACACAATTTGTATTGTTAAAAGCGCTATATAAATAAAGGTGACTTGACTTGACTTGACTTATAAAAGGTAAAGGAGGAGGCGTTGCTACAGTTTATAGAAATATCTTCAAAATTTCTAAGAGGTCATGTTTCAAGTATAATTCGTTTGAAGTATTGGTGCTTCATATAACATTATCCAGAGAAACAAGTGTTAATGATAAATCCCCTGTGATGTTTGTACTGACTACTGTATACAGGCCACCAGGGCAGCATGCAGACTTTATTAAAGAATTTGGCGATTTTCTCTCTGAGTTAGTGCTGGCTGCAGATAAACTCTTAATTGTTGGTGATTTTAATATCCATGTTGATAATGAAAAAGATTCATTGGGATCAGCATTTATAAACATTCTAAACTCTATTGGGGTTCGACAACACGTGTCAGGACTTAATGTCGAAATCATACTCTAGACTTAATACTGTCACATGGAATTGATGGTAGTGGCGTTGAAGTTCTGCAGCAAAGCGATGATATCTCAGATCATTATCTAGTTTCGTGTATATTCCATATAGCTAAAGCTGAAAAATTCAACTCCTTGTTACAAATATGGTAGAACCATCACCTCTGCCACAAAAGACTGCTTTGTAAGTAATCTTCCTGACTTATCTCAATTCCTCAGCATATCCAATAGCTCAGAACAACTTGATGATGTAACAGAAACTATGGACTCTCTCTTCTCTAGCACTTTAGATACAGTTGCTCCTTTACGCTTAATGAAGATTAAGGAAAAGAGTCCAACACCATGGAATAATGAGCACACTCGCGCCCCAAAGAGAGCAGCCCGGAAAATGAAGCGCAGCTGGAGGAAAACAAAACTAGAGGTATTTTGTATCGCTTGGCAGGAAAATGCTCTCTCCTACAGAAAAGCCCTAAAAACTGCTAGATCTAATTACTTTACATTTCTTTTAGATGAAAACAAACACAACCCCAGATATTTATTCAATACAGTGGCTAAATTAACAAAAAAATCAAACATCAGCAGGTGCAGACATTACCCAGCAGCACAGTAGTAATGACTTTATGAATTACTTTACTTCCAAGATCGAAACTATTAGAGATAAAATTGTAACCATGCAGCCGTCAGCCACAGTATCGCATCAGATAGTGCTTTATAGATCCCCTGAGGAACAATTACACTCATTCTCTAATATTGGAAATGAAGAATTGTATAAACTCATTAAATCATCTAAACCAACAACTTGTATGTTAGACCCCATTCCATCTAAACTACTAAAAGAGGTGCTTCCAGAAGTCATAGATTCTCTTCTGAATATTATTAACTCATCGTTGTCATTAGGATATGTCCCAAAAACCTTCAAATTGGCTGTTATTAAGCCTCTCATTAAAAAAACAAAAAACAAAAAAAAAACACAACTTGACCCCAAAGAATTAATTAATTACAGACCGATTTCGAATCTCCCTTTTCTGTCAAAGATGCTAGAAAAGGTAGTACCATCACAACTATGTTCCTTCTTAGAGAAAAATGGTATCTGTGAGGATTTCCAGTCAGGATTTAGACCGTATCATAGTACTGAGACTGCTTTCATTAGAGTTACAAATGACCTGCTCTTATCATCTGATCGTGGTTGTGTCTCTCTATTAGTGCTACTGGATCTTAGCGCCGCATTTGACACTATCAACCACAACATTCTTTTGAAAAGATTAGAAAATTATGTTGGTATTAGAGGAAGTGCATTGGCATGGTTTAAATCGTACTTATCTGACTGCCAGCAATTCGTGGCAGTGAATGAAGAGTAATCATACCAATCACATCATACCAATCACAAGGCTCAGTATTAGGACCCTAACTTTTCACGCTTTACATGCCGCTATGCTGATGATACTCAGCTCTATATTTCTTCGCGACCCAATGAAACATACCAAATTACAAAACTAACTGAATGCATAGTTGATATAAAAAACTGGATGACTAGTAATTTCTTACCGCTAAATTCTGAAAAAAACAGAGGTGCTAATTATCGGACCAAAAACCTCTGCACGTAATGACCTAGAACACTGTCTAATACTTGATGGCTGCTCTGTAAATTCTTCATCGTCAGTTAGGAACCTAGGCATGTTATTTGATAGCAATCTTTCCTTTGAGAAACATGTCTCTAGCATTTGTAAAACTACATTTTTCTATCTTAAAAATATATCTAAATTACGACCTATGCTCTCAATGTCAAATGCAGAAACATTAATTCATGCATTCATTACCTCAAGGTTAGACTATTGCAATGCTTTATTGGGTGGTTGCTCTGCACGATTAATAAACAAACTCTAGCTGGTTCAAAATGCAGCAGCTAGAGGTCTTACTAGAACCAGGAAGTTCGACCATATTAGCCCAGTTCTGTCAACACTGCACTGGCTCCCCAATAAACATCATATAGATTTTAAAATCTTGCTAATTACTTATAAAGCCCTGATTGGTTTAGCCCCTCATTACTTGAGTGAGCTCTTATTGCATTATAGTTCTCCACGTCCGCTGCGTTCTCAAAACTCTGGCCATTTGATAATACCTAAAACATCAAAATCAGGCAGATCCTTTTCCTATTTAGCGTCCAAACTCTGGAACACTCTACCTAACACTGTTTGGGAGGCAGACACACTCTGTCAGTTTAAATCTAGATTAAAGACCCATCTCTTTAACCTGGCTTACACTTAATACACTATCGCATTTCTATAACTCAAATCCGTTAAAGGATTGTTAGACTGCATTAATTAGATCAACCGGAACCGGGAACACTTCCCATAACACCTGATGTACTTGTTACATCATTAGAAGAATGGCATCTACGCTAATATTAGTCTGTTTCTTTTTTATTCCGAGGTCACCATAGCCACCCGGATCCAGTCCGTATCTGTAACGGAGCCGACAAGATGTGAGGCAAGTGGATCCAAGTGCAAGCTTTTATTAGTTAACATGTCAAAACACAGGCAGAGTCAAACAACAGCAAACGAGTATGGCACGGTCAAGACACAAGAGTAATCCTAGGGCAAGCGTAGATCTTCGATCGGCGAACAATATCCAGAGGGCTTGACAAGAGGGGTAATCCAATAACGTGAGCAATAGTCCAGGAAGGAGCAAACAAAGTACAAAATGACAAGACTAAAGAGAGATCCAAGGTAGGCTATAAACTTCAGGGCAGGGAGAGATCAGACAAGAAACAAGCTACACAGGCTAGGATAAAGATACGAATGACTCAGGCGATAAACTAGACTTAGACTCAGAAAACACGGAAGGGCTCCATAATGTAGCTATCAGTGGGAGAGCGAGACAATACTCTAGACGCGAGACAATACTCTGCACTGAATAGAGGAAGTCCAAGGCTTATAAAGCGTTTCTGATGGGATTCAGCTGTGTATGTGTAATCAGTGCATTCAGCTGTGTATGTGTAATCAGTGCAATGGAATATGTGAACTGTAGTCCGAAGTGACGTAACAGTCTGTGTGGTGTGAGAGTCAATATGATGGAAGAGAGACCTCTGATGGCGAGTGAACAGAAGACCACGAACCAGATTTGTGACAGTATGCAGATCAAATGGTGGATCAGCATCTAGAGATGACCTCGACTGCCCTGAAATGTCAGCAGAGACCAGGACATCTAGATATGCCCCAGAGACTGATCCCCTCCGAAGACTTCATCCCCCAGATGGCCATTGGGATAAGACCACAGGAACCAGATGAGTTTTCTGCGCAATCTGACTTGGCTGCAGCCTAGTTTTAAACTGCTCGTTTTGTCTGGCCAGAGGAGAAAGACACTCTATTTCAACACACTATTTCCCCATTTAATACTGTAAAGCTGCTTTGACAAAATTTGCATTGTAATAAGCACTATATGAATAATGATGACTTGACTTGACTATCGGTACCCTCACAATGGCACTGACTTGTCTGTTGTATTTGGTAAGTGCTATTTGTTGGGGTAGTTTCAAGTGATCAGTGCTTCAGGAGATAATTGGTACGCTGAGTTCTACATGCAATGGTCATTTAATCACAGTATTAAACACGTTAAGATTACTTCAAATGGGAGCATTGATTGGCCCTGTGTTCATAAGTGCTTCTCTTTGGGATAGTTTTAATGAGGAAATGTACTGCAGGCAAGGCTGCACCTCTTTTCTATTTCTTGTATTTTTCCTCCCTTAGAATGAAAATGATTGCACCCATGTACTTCTCATCCCAACTCGTAGCTTTTCAATTGTAAATGGATAGGGCAACATTTGGCCACTATATGGCATGCTTCTCTGTACCCACTTTTTCATTTGCTTGTCCTCTTGACTGCAAAGCAGCTGATGTCTACTCTAAATTTAGCATCTTTCTTTTCAACCAATGCAGAAAGTGCTATCAAGTTGGGTTAAACAGGGCTTGACATTAAAACCTCCCACTTCATCAAATGCGGGTGGATTTCAGCAG
The DNA here is from genome assembly GCA_039654775.1 of Spinibarbus caldwelli. Taxonomy (NCBI): domain Eukaryota; kingdom Metazoa; phylum Chordata; class Actinopteri; order Cypriniformes; family Cyprinidae; genus Spinibarbus; species Spinibarbus caldwelli. The sequence continues at coordinate 23,267,490 of CM077229.1, forward strand.
TGGCGTTTAAGATGTTCACTAGAGTTGGGGTAGTCGGAGTTGAGTCCGGTCTCGAGTACAATTTTTAGAGGAATCATACTCGTTATGGACTTTTCATGCATTTTTACTCGGACATGACTCAGACGTGAGCCATTGGGACTAGGAAAATATTCCAAGTCCAACTCGATGCTTTATCATGAAAGTGATATTCAGTATTTATAAATTACTATAATTGTTTATACGGCTAATTCATCTCTTTTCTTAAAAATCATTTCTTGTAAATCATGTTTTTACTGTTGTTTTACAGTTTAATATGTTACCATAGCCTACTCATACGGTATTCATTTTTATTTTTAACCAAATTTTTGCAGGTCTTAAGAAGCTTTAGATTTTATTTTAAAAATCCTGCGGACGAATGTAGCTTTGCACACTGCCAGCATCTAGGAGGATCCTGTTCAGCATTTTTGTCCATAGCAGAGGATTCTCTCAGCTTGTTATATTTTAGAGTTTGCCAGTTGATGCAAGATTTTGTAGGCTTTGCATACATGTGCACCCCTCAAAAGCTTGAAACCACAGTGCCCAAATCCCAATTTAACCCCTGATTAAATGTCTGTAGGTTATTTCTGTATTACTATTGTAACAGTTGTCGCCTGTCACAAGGTTTATTTTGTATTATTTTGTTGTGCTATGTTCCTCCGGACCATTAGGTGGCACTAGTAGCTCTACCATTTCTGTATAAAGAAAGGAAGCAGTAAAGTGAGGGGTGCATGCTGCATCCCAATGTGCCTACTTATACTACGCACTTAAAGTATGTACTCTTTTGGTGAAGAAAAAGTACATACTTTTGACTGTGTAGTAGAAGAATAGGCAAGCTTTGGGACATACTATCACATCACACAACTGCATCTTTAACGGACCGCTCTGTCGTACCTGTTACACGCACCCTGTCACCGTAACTGGCCTGTCAATCATCTTGTCACAGTTAACATCCTCCACATTTCATTTTATTTAACTTCCTATCGTATTGGAGAGAAAAGAAGTAGCTCGTTGATCTGCCATTCATGCGGAGAACTCTGCTCATAGAGTTAACAATCAAATGGATGTTTATAAAAGTTCACATTGCTGTTGCAGATGAAATATAACACGGATAACAATAAATACATGTTTTTACTAGGTTAAATGTTGATTATTAGTAACTCAAACCTCTTTTTGTAAACCTCTCTACCTAACGGTCAATCGCGCGTATCTGCCACGTTTGTAGTTTTTCTAACGTGTTTTATTCCTGTTTGTACTTCTAGACCGAATCCTTCGCCAAAGCGCAATGGATTGTGAGTGTGCACGGATCCACACTTCAAAAATCGACCTGAAATAGTAGACCATTCGGGGACTTTTGGCATACTCTTTTCAACATACTATGCTTTGGGACACACTTATTCTAATCTCAGATACTATTTAGGATGGATAGTATGAACATTGGGACGCAGGGTCAGTTTGAACTCCACATGGTTTCTTGCTATATATATATATATATATATATATATTAAAGAACATGTAAAAACATTATTACAGAAAATAGCAGGCCTCAAAAACAGAAGCTCCAAAGACGGTTAAAACAAAACAAAACAAAACAAAAAAAAAAACAACAGAAAAAGATACATTCACAAGATGCCAAATACAGATTCATAATATCTTAAAAAAGACGTAGCTTTTACATTTTTTACAACTGTAAGAGACTTCATTAGAAGAGTGAGTGAGTTAGAGAAAACCTTGTATAAAGGAGGAGATTTTGACAATCATTTATGAATGAAAAATTTGCCATTCAGGATGATAAAATTTACAAAATTGTGAATATTTTTATCATCATTCTCAAAGTAGCAAATAATTTCTTTCACATTCAGTGTTCATTAGATTAGATTAATCATTAGATTAAGTTAGTTCATCATTAGATTAATTTTAACTGAAAAAGAAAAAAAAAACAATCTTTCCAAAATGACTGTACACTCTGGCAATCAACAAAGAGATGATTTTGTATTTCAAACAACGTAAGAGAAATTCACCTGAAGATTTTACACAAAATATATCCAACTAATATGTTGCTCTCTAACTTTATGGATATTGGGAAAGAATGTTCTTTTTGTAACAGCTGTGATGAGTCTCAGTTCTATATGAACAAATAGAGACTCATCACAGCTGTTACAAAAAGAACATTCTTTCCCAATATCCATAAAGTTAGAGAGCATCAAATAAATCACTCAAATACATTAACCCATGATCCAACCATTTCTCAAAAAACAAATCCTTGCCTTTAACTGTAATCAATTTGTTATTCCAAATTTTCATTCTGAGGAGAAAAATTATGCACAAAGCACAATTTCCATGCAAAGAGTGCTTGCTCATGGAATTTAGACAATTTTATGGGTAATTTAGATGGAAAAAATTACAAGTTAAAAGAAATTCAAGACCACCCACCTTAAAAATATTATGTGGAATAAAAAACCAAACTGAATCAGGATCAATCACACACTTTTTGATCCAATTAATCTTGAAAGTATTATTCAGATCTACATAATCCAGCATTTCAAAACCTCCTTCAGATTTCTTCCCAGCTAATACTTTTTTTTTCTTTTTTTTAAGATGGTGGTTTTTATTTTTCCAGCAAAAATTAACCAATAATCTATTAATTTATTTACAAGTAGAATCCTGAACAAATAAAGACAGACCAGGGAAAATGAATCTGGATAAACCTTCTACTTTTGTTAATAAGATTCTGCCTAAAATAGATAAATCTCTTCTTGACCAATTGTCGAAAATCATTTTTGTTTTCTTAATCTTGTTATTAAAATTAAGCTGCTGTCTAACTGTCATTTATTTATATATATATATATATATATATATATATATATATATATATATATATATATATATATATATAAATTCATAAATATTTAACATATTCTTTTAATGGAATGTTAAACTTTGAATGTTCAGAAGAATCATGTACTGGAAGAATTTCACACTTTGTAATATTTAACTGGAGACCTGAGGCATCAGAAAAAGTTTGAACTAATTTGATTGCATTCTTAATTTGATTCTTATCTTTTAGAAATAACGTTGCATCATCAGTCAATTGTGATATTTTTATTACTCTATTAAATAATGTTCTACCATGTAAGTTTGGATTTTTAACTACACTAATTGCTGATAGTTACACAACAATTAAAAATAAAAATGGGGAAATTGGGCAACCCTGCCTCACTCCTCTGTTGATGAAGAATCTTCTAGAAGTGTAATATAATGGAACTATTAATGCCTCTATAAAACATTTTAACAGTCTGAATGAAATTATTTCCAAAACCAAATGTATGTAAACCCTGTAATAAAAATTGGTGATCAATTATGTCAAACGCCTTATAAAAGTCGAGAAACAAAATGAGTGCTTCCGAATTAACAAAGTGGTTATAATCCAATAGGTCCAATATAAGCCTAATATTTGAACTGATATGGTATTTCGCCATAAAACCAGTTTGAGATTCACCAATTATGTTATTTAAACCACCTTTTAGTCTAGTGGCATAAACTAAGGCTAATATTTTATAATCAACATTTAATAACGTTATTGGTCTCCAGTTGTCAATGATTAATGGGTCTTTGTCAGGTTTTAGAATTAAACTGATAACACCTTGTTTCATTGTTGAACTCATTTCTTTCTGTTCTAAACATTCTTCATACATGCTAAATAAAGGGTTTTCTATCAGATCCCAAAAAGCACAGTAAAATTCAATGGTTAACCCATCTGATCCAGGGGATTTTCCTTTTTTCATAGAAAAAAAGAGCTTTAGAAATCTCAGCTTTGGAAATATCATCCTCGCAATATTCGCTACAGTTATTAGAAACTATTGGAACAAAATGTTTAACTGTTTGTAAAAAAAAAAAAAAAAAAAAAAAAAAAAAGTATTTATTTTTTCATTGTCAGAATGGGAAGTATAAAGTTTTTCATAAAAAGAATACACAAAAGATGCTATATCTGAAGGATTATTCGAGATTCTTTCATTTATTTTCAAAGATGAATAATTTCTTGTATAATTTCTTTTTTCCAGCGGAAAAAAAAAAAAAATAGTATTCCTTTCCCCTTCCTCAAACCATTTGGCACTTGATCTCACGTAAGCACCTTTAGCTAGTTCTATATATAGTCTATATAGTTCTATATCTATTTTTAAATTGAGAAGATATAATTTAGATTTTTTTCTTCCTCGGACAGAGTATTTTGTTTAATTAAAGTATTAAGTTGATCTGTTATCTCTGTAATCTTCCTAAGTTTATTTTTCATTAACTCTTTACCTCTTCTCATAGCAATTACCCTGACTTTAAATTTAAATAGCTCCCACTTTTGAGTATAATTTAAATTATTATTTTCAAAAATATTTGCTATCAATTTAACTTGTTTCACAAAACAATTGTCAGAAAGGAGACTGTTGTTAAATTTCCAGTATCCACAAATCATACTACCCTTACACCCATCAAATAAAAAAAGGATATCAATTTGTGATCTGATAGAGGGGCACAAGTAATTTTTGTATATTAATTAAATCATGAGAAATCAACCAGTAATCTATTCTTGATTTTAAAGAAAAAGAGCTATTTTTCCAAGTATAGTCACGACAATTGGAGTTCAAATATCTCCATACATCAGAAACTTGTAATTTGTCAGTTATAAAATAAAACAAATCTGAAATTCGGGAATTAATATGTTTAGGTGGGACGCGGTAAACAGAATCATCTGGAGCGTCGTTGAAATCACCAATAATTACAAATCCATCATTGTACTTCTTTTTTAAATCTGTTATTGTATCACAAATCTTCTTAAACATTTCTAAATTGTGTACTCTAACATTAAACATTAAACCCATAGACATTGCAAATTATTAAAGTGGAATTGTCCAGTTTAACAGTCAGTATAATCCATCTTCCATTTTCTGAATGAATAGACTCCAAAACATTGCCTTTGAATTTGTTAAAGAAAATTGCAACACCTGCTGAGTGATTGGATCCATGACTAAAAATAATATTAATCTCCCCATTGGGTTTTCCAAAAATTTGATTCTGAGAAATTCTGAGTTAGTACTGGCTGCAGATAAAGTCTTAATTGTTGGTGATTTTAATATCCATGTCGATAATGAAAAAGATGCATTAGGATCAAATTCTGCAGCAAAATTATGATATCTCAGATGATTATCTAGTCTTGTGTAAACTCCATATAGCTAAAACTGTAAATTCTACTCCTTGTTACAAGTATGGTAGAACCATCACTTCTACCACAAAAGACTGCTTTGTAAGTAATCTTCCTGATTTATCTGAATTCCTCAGCATATCCATCACCGCAGAAAAACTTGATGATGTAACAGAAACTATGGACTCTCTCTTTTCTAGCACTTTAGATACAGTTGCTCCTTTACGCTTAAGGAGGATAAAAGAAAATAGTCTGATTCCGTGGTATAATGAGTACACTCGCACCCTAAAGAGAGCAGCCAGGAAAATGGAGCGCAGCTGGATGAAAACAAAACTAGAGGTATTTCGTATAGCTTGGCGGGAAAGTACCCTATCCTACAGAAAAGCATTAAAAACCGCTAGATCTGATTACTTTTCGTCTCTTCTAGAAGAAAACAAACATAACCCCGGTATTTATTCAATACAGTGGATAAATTAAAGAAAAATAAAGCATCAACTGGTGTTGGCATTTCCCAAGAGAACAGCAGTAATGACTTTATGAACTACTTTACTTCCAAGATCGATACTATCAGAGATAAAATTGTAACCATGCAGCCGTCAGCTACAGTATCGCATCAGATAGTGCACTATAGATCCCCTGAGGTACAATTCCACTCATTCTCTACTATAGGAGAGGAAGAATTGTATAAACTTGTTAAATCATCTAAACCAACAACATGTATGTTAAACCCTGTTCCATCTAAACTACTAAAAGAACTGCTTCCAGAATTCATAGATCCTCTTTTGGCTATTATTAATTCATCATTGTCATTAGGATATGTTCTTTCAAATTGGCTGTCAAAACTTTCAAATTGGCTGTTATTAAGCCTCTCATTAAAAAAACCACAACTTGACGCCAAAGATCTAGTTAACTCTTTAACTCTTTGAGATATCTCGTCAATTAAGAGACAACGCTTCCCCGCCATTGATGAGTTTTTACGGCAATCCGTGTTCTAGGTGTATTACGGTAAGGAAAGCCCTAGCGCATGTCCTGAATGAGTTACGAGACTTCCGGGTCTTTAGGGTGCGAATAGAAGATGATCGGCATAAATGGAAGCATCAGAGAAAATGTAGATCATATATAGATCATGTATGTAGATCATGTTTTGACCATTTTGAATCTGATCGGGACAAAGTAGTCAGTGAGAGAGATGCCTTTACAGACACAGAAACATCTCTAGTTGTAACCGATAACCCGTCGATCTGAACAGGGGTGTGTCTGTGTGTGTGTGTGTGTGTGGGCTCGATCTATATATAGATCTATATCTATCTATCTATCTATCTATCTATATATATATATATATATATATATATGAATATGTGTGTGTGTGTGTGCGTGCGTGCGTGTACAGTATATGTATGCATATGTATGTATGTAGCCTGTGTGTGTGTGTGTATAATCATATGTAGGTATATGTTTCTGTGTGTGTGTGTGTGTGTGTGTGTGTGTGTGTCTATTTGCTTTGTTTATTGAATGCAATTTCAATTATTCATATAATTATTTACAGGTGAAAGAATATGACATCTGAATGTATTTTGCTTGAAAATGCACTACTTTGATAAAAATGCATTTTTCTGAGTTTTTTGTCCAAAATGTTGTATTTTTGATGAAACCTATCTGCATTCAAATGGTGATAAAACACGAACACATGAAGAGAGACTAAAATATTTTTTTTGTTTTTGTTTTTGTTTAAAAGTAGAGGCTTGGTTCTTTATTTTGATATATAATATGTTCTTATATTCATAGCAGAAAATATTCTGGGCCGTCAAATTTAGGTGAAAATCATCAAAAATGCTGGCGGTGGCTGGCAACTTTTTTTTAAAAAACTCTGGCAGGGAAAGAGTTAATTACAGACCGATCTTTTCTGTCAAAGATAATAGAAAAGGTCGTATCCTCACAATTATATTCCTTCTTAGAGAGAAATGGTATCTGTGAGGAATTCCAGTCAGGATTTAGACCGTATCATAGTACTGAGACTGCTCTCATTAGAGTTACAAATGACCTGTTTTTATCATCTGATCGTGGTTGTATCTCTTTATTAGTTCTACTGGATCTTAGCGCTGCGTTTGACACTATCGACCACAACATTCTTTTGAATAAACCAAGTCAATTCAAGTCAAGTCACCTTTATTTATATAGCGCTTTTAACAAAACAGATTGTGTCAAAGCACTTAACAGTATAAAATGGGAGGATAGAGTGTCAGTAATGTATAACAATAAGATTAAACACTCAATTTTCAGTTAAAGGAATTTCATTATTGAATTCAGAGATGTCATTGTCTGGCTCAGTTTAGTTTAAATAGTATATATGAAATCAAATTGATGATAATCGTTAGAAATAAAGTGTCCCCAACTGAGCAAGCCAGAGGCGACAGCGGCAAGGAACCAAAACTCCCTCTGTGACAGAATGGAGAAAAAAAAAACCTTGGGAGAAACCAGCCTCAGTCGGGGGGCCAGTTCTCCTCTGGCCAGAATATTAATGTTTATTTATTATTTTACTTATTGTTTTAATTAAATTTTAAATGTATAAATATATTATATTTCTATTTTTATATTGTTGCAATATCTAACAATAATAGTATTATGTAGTTAGGTATTTTATTATTTTTTTAGTTATTTTGTTTTATTTTTAGTTTTACTGTATTTAAGTCGAGGTCTTCACTGGGGATATGTCCCCAGGCCTCATCCAGGTGTCCCGGCCTCCGCCGACGATCAGGGTCGCAGACATCATCTCCTGACGCCGATCCACCATCTGATCCGGACACGGACTGACAAGCAGAATAAGAAAGAAACAGACAAATATTAGCGTAGATGCCATTCTTCTTACAATGTAACGAGTACATTGTGTGTTATGAGGAGTGTTCCCGGTTCCGGTTGATCTAATTAATGTAGCCTAACAATCCTTTAACGGATTTGAATAATAGAAGTGTATTAGTGTGTTATGTGTGAACCAGGTTAAAGAAATGTGTCTTTAATCTAGATTTAAACTGACAGAGTGTGTCTGCCGGACGTGGAGGACTATAATGTGATAAGAGCTCGCTCAAGTACTGAGGAGCTAAGCCATTCAGGGCTTTATAAGTAATTAACAAGATTTTAAAATTTATCCGATGTCTAATAGGGAGCCAGTGCAGTGTTGACAGAACCGGGCTAATATGGTCATACTTCCTGGTTCTAGTAAGGACTCTAGCTGCTGCATTTTGGACCAACTGTAGTTTATTGATCAAGCATGCAGAACAACCACCCAGTCAAGCAAAAGTTTTCAAGTCTATTCAAAAGAATGTTGTGGTCGATAGTGTCGAACGCAGCGCTAAGATCAAGTAGAACTAATAAAGAGATACAACCATGATCAGATGATAGAAGCAGGTCATTTGTAACTCTAATGAGAGCAGTCTCAGTACTATGATACGGTCTAAATCCTGAATGGAATTCCTCACAGATACAATTTTTCTCTAAGAAGGAATATAATTGTGAGGATACTACCTTTTCTAGTATCTTTGACAGAAAAGGGAGTTTTGAGATCGGTCAGTAATTAACCAGATCTTTGGGGTCAAGTTGTGGTTTTTTAATGAGAGGCTTAATAACAGCCAATTTGAAGGTTTTGGGGACATATCCTAATGACAATGATGAATTAATAATAGCCAAAAGAGGATCTATGACTTCTGGAAGCAGCTCTTTTAGTAGTTTAGATGGAATAGGGTCTAACATACATGTTGTTGGTTTAGATGATTTAACAAGTTTATATAATTCTTCCTCTCCTATAATAGAAAATGAGTGGAATTGTTCCTCAGGGGATCTATAGTGCACTATCTGATGTGATACTGTAGCTGACAGCTGCATGGTTACAATTTTATCTCTAATAGTATCGATCTTGGAAATAAAATAGTTCATAAAGTCATTACAGCTGTGCTCTTGGGAAATGCCAACACCTGTTGATGCTTTATGTTTCGTTAATTTAGTGACTGTATTGAATAAATACCGGGGGTTATGTTTGTTTTCTTCTAGAAGAGACGAAAACTAATCAGATCTAGCAGTTTTTTAATGCTTTTCTGTAGGATAGGGTACTTTCCTGCCAAGCTATACGAAATACCTCTAGTTTTGTTTTCCTCCAGCTGCGCTCCATTTTCCGGGCTGCTCTCTTTAGGGTGCGAGTGTGCTGATTATACTATGGAGTCAGACTGTTTTCTTTGATCGTCCTTAACCGTAAAGGAGCAACTGTATCTAAAGTGCTAGAAAAGAGAGAGTCCATAGTTTCTGTTACATCATCAAGTTTTTCTACACTGTTGGATATGCTGAGGAATTGAGATAAATAAGGAAGATTACTTACAAAGCAGGCTTTTGTGGTAGAAGTGACAAGCAGTAGAATTTACAGTTTTGGCTATATGGAGTTTACACAAGACTAGATAATGATCTGAGATATCATCGCTTTGCTGTAGAATTTCAACACCACTAACATCAATTTCATGTGACAGTATTAAATCTAGAGTATGATTTCGACAATGAGTAGGTCCTGAAACATGTTGTCTAACGCCAATAGAATTCAGAATGTCTATGAATGCTGATCCTAATGCATCTTTTTCATTATCGACATGGATATTAAAATCACCAACAATTAAGACTTTATCTGCAGCCAGTACTAACTCAGATAGAAAATCTGAAAATTCTTTAATAAAGTCTGTGTGGTTCCCTGGTGGCCTGTACACAGTAGCCAGTACAAACATCACAGGGGATTTATCACTAACACGTGTTTCTCTAGATAATGTTATACGCAGCACCATAACTTCAAACGAGTTATACTTAAAGCCTGCCCTCTGAGAAATACTGAGAATATTGGTATAAATTGTAGCAACACCTCCCCCTTTACCTTTTGGATGTGGCTCATTTTTATAGCAGTAATCTTGGGTGGTAGACTCATTTAAAGTAATGTATTCATCTGGTTTTAGCCATGTTTCTGTCAAACAGAGCAAATCTAGGTTATGATAATTGATCAAATCATTTACAAATAGTGCTTTTGTAGAAAGGGACCTGATATTCAGTAAGCCAAGTTTTATTAATTGTTTCTCTGTATTGTAAACATTTTTAATTTGTTGAACATCAATTAAATTGTTACTATTACTTTAGTTTGGACGTTTTCTGTATTTTCTAGTACGGGGAACAGACACAGTCTCTATAGTGTGATATGTAGGTGAAGGAGTCTCTGTGTGCTGAGAATTAACTGACTTCTGTGGCGTGAGGTGGCTAGCAGATGGTCGGTTTAGCCAGTCTGTCTGCTTCCTGACCTGGGTCCTAGTTAGTCAAGTACAAACTCTAAGACTATGTGCCATATTTCTAGAGAGAAGAGCGGCACCACCCCAGGAGGGATGAACACCATCTCTTTTCAACAGGTCAGGTCTGCCCCAAAAATTCTTCCAATTGTCTATAAAGCCTATGTTTTTCTGCGGGGCACCACTTAGACATCCAGCCATTGAGTGACGGCAGTCTGCTATGAATCTCATCGCCACGGTAAGCAGGGAGGGGACCAGAGCATATTACAGTGTCTGACATTGTACTTGCAAGTTCACACACCTCTTCAAAATTATTTTTAGTGATCTCCGACTGGCAAAGTCGAACATCATTAGCGCTGACGTGGATAACAATCTTACTGAACTTACGTTTAGAATTAGCCAGCACTTTTAAATTTGCCAAGATGTCAGGCACTCTGGCTTCCGGTAAACACTGGACTACGGTGGCTGGTGTCTCTATTTTCACGTTCCGTACAATAGAATCGCCAACTAGAGCACTTACATCAGGTTTCTCAGTGGGTGCGTCACTGAGTGGGGAGAACCTGTTTGATGTTTTGATCGGAACGGAAAAGCGGTGTTTTGACCCGCGACTAGGCCGCCTCACAGTCACCCAGTTGCCCTGCTGCACGGGCTCTAATGCCGGAACCGAACAATGTACAGGAGTCCCTGAGCTAGTTGCATCCAAAGCAGTATCTACAGCCCTCACATTCTTACTATCCTCAACTAAAGTTTGGATGCATGTCTCTAGTTCTAAAATCTTCTCTGTCAGCCTAACTATTTCCCTGCATTTATCACATGTGAATCCCTCGCTGCTGACAGAGACAGATAAACTGTACATGTGGCAGGCGGTGCAAACAACAATAGCAGGAGAAGAAGCCTTTACTCACCGTGAATAGACCAGAACACTTTGTTGGCATTAGCGGAAGTGCCTTAGGATGGTTCAAATCATACTTATCTGACTGCCATCAGTTCGTAGCAGTGAATGAAGAGGAATCATATCGATCACAAGTGCAATATGGAGTACCTCAAGGCTCAGTACTAGGGCCGTTACTTTTCACGCTTTACATGTTACCCTTGAGAGATATTATCAGGAGATATGGTGTTAGCTTTCACTGTTATGCTGATGATACTCAGCTCTATATTTTTTCACGGCCCAGTGAAACACACCAAATTGAGAAACTAATGGAATGCATAGTCGACATAAAAAACTGGATGACGAGTAACTTCTTACTGCTAAATTCTGAAAAAACAGAGGTGTTAATTATCAGACCTAAAAACCCCACATGTAATAACCTAGAACACCATCTAACACTTGACGGCTGCTCTGTCAATTCTTCTTCATCAGTTAGGAACTTAGGTGTACTGTTTGATAGCAATCTTTCATTTGAAAGCCATGTTTCTAGCATCTGTAAAACTGCATTTTTCCATCTCAAAAACATATCTAAATTGCGACCTATGCTCTCAACGTCAAATGCAGAAATGCCAATTCATGTATTTATGACCTCAAGGTTAGACTATTGTAATGCTTTATTGGGTGGTTGTTCTGCACGCTTGATCAACAAACTACAGTTGGTCCAAAATGCAGCAGCTAGAGTCCTTACTAGAACCAGAAAGTATGACCATATTAGCCCGGTTCTGTCAACACTGCACTGGCTCCCTATCAAACATCGTATAGATTTTAAGATCTTGTTAATTACTTATAAAGCCCTGAATGGCTTAGCTCCTCAGTACTTGAGTGAGCTCTTATCACATTATAGTCCTCCACGTCCGCTGCGTTCTCAAAACTCTGGCCGTTTGATAATACTTAGAATATCAAAATTGTCTGCAGGCGGCAGATCCTTTTCCTATTTAGCGCCCAAACTCTGGAACAATCTACCTAACACTGTTCGGGAGGCAGACACGCTCTGTCAGTTTTTAATCTATATTAAAGACACATTTCTTTAACCTGGCTTACACATAACACACTAATACTCTTCTATTATTCAAATCCGTTAAAGGATTGTTAGGCTGCATTAATTAGATCAACCGGAACCAGGAACACTCCCCATAACAAACGATGTACTCGTTACATCGTAAGAAGAATGGCATCTATGCTAATATTTGTCTGTTTCTTTCTTATTCTGTTTCTCAGTCCGTGTCCGGATCAGATGGTGGATTGGCGCCGGGAGATGATGTCTGCGGCCCTGATCGTTGGCGGAGGCCAGGACACCTGGATGAGCCCCGGGGACATATCCCTAGTGAAGACCTCGATTAAAATACAATAAAACTAAAATAAAACAAAATAACTAAAAATATAATAAAATACCTAACTACATAATACTATTATTGTTAGAAATTGAAACAATATAAAAATAGGAATATAATACATTTATACATTTAAAATTTTAATTAAAACAATAATATACAAATATGAAAAATGAATAAATACATTTTAAAATAATAAATAGTATAATATAATATAATATAAATAAATAAATAAATAAATAAATATATATATATATATATATATATATATATATATATATATATATATATATATATATATATATATACACACACAACAGAAATATATTAAATGAACTAAACTATAAATTAAAATTATAATAAACAAGCAAATGTATATAATAAAAATAGACCCAGAAACAATACATTGCATTAAACTATACATTACAATTATAGCAAATGAATAAATCATATAAATGAAAAACTTCAAATAATGAATAAAACACAAATATAACAAATACATTAAATTACAAATTAAAATGCAAAATCCATCGAGACAAGACCAAGGGAATCAGATAAGCCCTTTACACAATCTGACATGGCTGCGGTTGGAATTGAACTGCGGGTTTCGTCTGGCCAGAAGAGAACTGGCCCCCCGACTGAGCCTGGTTTCTCCCAAGGGTTTTTTTTTTTTTTAATCCATTCTGTCATAGAGGGAGTTTTGGTTCCTTGCCGCTGTCGCCTCTGGCTTGCTCAGTTGGGGACACTTCATTTCTAGCGATTATTGTCAATTTGATTTCACAGATACTATTTAAACTAAACTGAGCTAAATAATGACATCTCTGAATTCAATAATGAAATGCCATTAACTGAAAATTGAGTGTTTAATCTTATTATACATTACTGACACTCTATCGTCCAATTTGATACTGTTAAGTGCTTTGACACAATCTGTATTGTTAAAAGCGCTATATAAATAAAGGCGACTTGACTTGACTTACCAAACTTGTAATCAGCCGTTACGCAGAAGAACTTATTAACCAGTATAAAACAAGTACCTTTGGAGAAAGTGAAAATTGAGAAAGCATGAAACATTACGTTAATCAAAACACTTGCGTTGACCCCGATATGTAGGCCTATCCATAACTGCTGACAGGCATCATCCGCTCAAGTAACGTCAGGATCACTGATGCGCACCCCTTCAATGAAGGCAAATCCTCCTCGAAAGCCGGCCTTCTTGCCCTCTTCTCTCGCACGTTTCACCAGTGACCATGCCTTTTTCCTTGCGGCTCGTTCCTCCAAAAACAAATCTTCTCTGATGTGTAGCCCGTTTTTCTTCAGATAGTGATTATCTTTGGCATCTCTCCACACTGTATCTCGATAAAGACGCATGGCGAACTGAATAATTATCACTCTGGGGCGACCATCACCTCTTTTTTGTCCCAGTCTATGAACCGAATACACGACATCTGGAAGTTTGTGCGCGATCTTTGGAGACACTTTGGAGAGGATCTTGATAACAATATCTCGTGTGTTACTCTCCTTGTCTGAACCACTTTCCTTTACCCCGTAAATCCTGAGATCTTCTTTTGTAGTTCTGCATCCCCATACACACCTCCTTCAGCTGCTTATTTTCTTGCTGCAACGCAGCAACATTTTTTTTTGAGATTCAGAATCTTCTGTTTGTGGGACGTGCTCTCTCGTAACAGTTCACTTGCGGTAGTAGAAAGAGTGGTGATAGAAGAAGCCGTATTTTCCAAGACCTTCTCCATGGACTCAACTCTCTGAAACGTACCATCACATTTCGATGTGAGTTCAGCTACAACATTAATGAATGAATCAATTTTTTCATCAATGTTTATCTTTAATTTCCCTTTTTTTCCCGGTGGACTTTTACTCGGAGTGCATGGAAAAGATGTAGCAAGTTCTTCTGCATCCATGTCTTTGACACTTTTGCACTCGTCAGTCGCCATCTCTGTATCTTTAACCTGAGCCTTATCTCTGTTTCTTTTCTTACCCATATGGGCCTGACAAGCCACACAATAGAAGAAGAACAACTAACCTAATAATCAGTCAAATTTATCAGGGTTTTCAGAAGTAGTTTCATGTTAATCTCTTAATTTCCTGATGACACAGCTCAAAACGTGTCTGCACAAATGAACGCCATCTTGCCCCCCTCCCCCCTGGTTTCTCGCTATGCTTCAAATAATAGGGGATGGGGGCGTAACGTCACTGCTCTAGCACCGCGGTGGCTGATAGGAAAAATCGCCATATTGTGAGGCCACTTGTTGTGACACGCCGAGGAAGTTTTAGTCATGGGAAGAACCTGTTGTGTTGTTGGATGTAATGTCCGTTCACACGATTGACGGGGCAAAAAATTAGACAACAGTCTTTCTTTTTATTGTTTTCTGGCCTGGAAACAGACTGAAGGGAGTCATGTGTCCGATGTAACCAAGCAGAGACGGATGGCCTGGATATCCACCATAAGATGCACGGACATACACTTCGCAGACATCCCAAGATCATTGAAAGTGTGTTCCAGGCATTTTCAT
This sequence comes from Spinibarbus caldwelli, assembly GCA_039654775.1. Classification (NCBI taxonomy): domain Eukaryota; kingdom Metazoa; phylum Chordata; class Actinopteri; order Cypriniformes; family Cyprinidae; genus Spinibarbus; species Spinibarbus caldwelli. The sequence goes on from CM077229.1 coordinate 23,282,789, forward strand.
TCAGGTAAGTGTACAAACTTTACTTAGCAAATGATTATGTGTTCTCATTTTGTTCTGTTCCCGAGAGGAGTAGTCATAGGTTCCTCGTTGTAGACATTGCGGCAAAGTGAGCAAGCTAATTCCGAGCTGTAACCCAGCCAAAACTAGAGAGCTATTTTTGATCACTGACTGAAGCTCAAGAAATTCTCTTAATAACACTTGTTAGTATGTTTGCCACATGAGTTCAGTACGTATGTAGTATATATGTATGTATGTACAGGTGGCATGTCACCATATTCTGATTTGTTGAGATAGTGAATTGGTGGGTTTTTTATTAAATGTGAGCCAAAATCATCACAATTAAAAGAACCAAAGACTTAAACTACTTCAGTCTGTGTGCATTGAATTTATTTAATACACGAGTTTCACAATTTGAGTTGAATTACTGAAATAAATGAACTTTTCCACGACATTCTAATTTATGAGATGCACATGTGTATATATATATATATATATATATATATATATATATATATATAAATAAATTTTATATCTATAGATGTGTGTGTGTATGTATGTGTGTGTGTGTGTGTGTGTGTGTGTATATATATATATTAGTGCTGTCAAAGTCAACGCGTTAATAACGCGTTAACGCAAATTCATTTTAACGACACTAATTTTCGACACTAATTTTATTAACGCGCGATTAACGCAGCGCGCATTTTCTGTTTGACCCGTGGCCTAGCCTGTATTACTATAGTTGGAGAAATGGAAATGGATGGAGATGCTGACAGTGTTGCCAACTTAGCGACTTTTCAGACCACTTTAGCAACTTTTTTTTTTTTTTTTTTTTTTCAAAAAGCGCCTAGCGACCAATCTTTATAGGGTTTGCCCAAACCTTATTTAGTTTCTGAAACCCGCCGGTACTGCTGCGCGAGCTCTCTCTTTCCCGCTGCGCACACACCTCTTTCTCTCTCCCTCCGCGTCTGCTCTGTTCAGCGCGCGGATGAGAGCGCTTTCAGTTAAAACAGATATTATGTTGCTTCTCTAATTTAACATGCAGTATAGCCGAAATCACAGCACAGCTATTGTCTTTATCTTATGTATAGCCTATTTGATTTTATCAGATGATGGCTGGATTATAAATCAGGATTTTTGTGCAGATTAACATCTTGGAAGGGAGAGCTGGTTATTTAGTCCTATGGGTCGCGTTTCAGTCACTATTTCATATTCATTCCGTTGTCTGACAACAGAAACAGTAAAATATACAAATGAAAACAGTTTTATTGAGAATTTAGCTGCATCAAAATACAGTATGTGGGCACAGAGAGGCAAACAAATCTAATAATAAACAATAAATGTACATTTTGCATGTTCAGAAGAAGTGAGATGCCCTGTCATGTGGAAATGTAAACAGGTTTGTGTAAGTAAATTGCTCAGTGGAAAGAAAGAGAAGTAATGGGAACCTGGTATTTTTATTTTTTTTTTCATGTATCTAATAGACATAAGAAAGTTCTTTGAAACACATCTATGATCTTTCAAACATGTCTAGTCTTCAGGCTCTGTTAACTATGGTTTCACTAATAATAAACATATACTGCATAAAGCATCCATATTTGTCATTGCCCATGTTGATTAGAGTATTTAAAACATGAAAAGTATTAATTTAAGGTACATTTAGAACAAATAAAAATGTGCGATTAAATTGTGATTAATCGCGAGTTAACTCATTATTAATTACTTGCGATTAATCGTGATTAATTATTTTAATCGATTGACAGCCCTAATATATATATGTGTGTGTGTGTGTGTGTGTGTGTGTGTGTGTGTATATATATATATATATATATACAGTGGGTACGGAAAGTATTCAGACCCACCAATGTTTACCATCCAACCTGACAGAACTGGAGAGGATCTGCAAGGAGAAATGGCAGAGGATCCCCAAATCCAGGTGTGAAAAACTTGTTGCATCTTTCCCAAAAAGACTCATGGCTGTATTAGATCAAAAGGGTGCTTCTACTAAATACTGAGCAAAGGGTCTGAATACTTAGGACCATGTGATATTTCAGTTTTTCTTTTTTAATAAATCTGCAAAAAATGTCAACAATTCTGTGTTTTTCTGTCAATATGGGGTGCTGTGTGTACATTAATGAGGAAAAAAAATTAACTTAAATGATTTTAGCAAATGGCTGCAATATAACAAAGAATGAAAAATTTAAGGGGGTCTGAATACTTTCCGTATATACTGTATATATATATATATATATATATAATATATATATTAGTATTCCCACTGATGATTGCAATGTGTTTCAATATGGATTTTTTTTGTCTCCCCAAAGGTAAACCAGCATCTCAGGCTGCCTGGCGGACATCTCGGCATGGATGAAAGAACATCACCTACAGCTCAACCTGGCAAAGACTGAGCTTCTTGTCTTCCCTGCTACTCCAACCCTACAGCATGACTTCACGATTCAGTTAGGTTCATCAACAATTGCCCCATCAACTTCGGTCAGAAATCTCGGTGTAATCTTTGATGACCAGTTGACCTTCAAAGAGCACATTGCAAAGACTGCTCGATCTTGCAGGTTTGCACTACACAACATCAGAAAGATCAGGCCCTTTCTGACAGAGCATGGTGCACAACTTCTTGTCCAGGCCCTTGTCATTTCTAGGCTGGACTACTGCAATGCTCTTCTGGCTGGACTTCCATCAAACACAATCAAACCTCTACAAATGATTCAGAATGCAGCGGCACGTCTGGTCTTCAATGAGCCCAAAAGAGCCCATGTTACACCTCTCTTTATCTCCTTGCACTGGCTACCAGTTGCAGCTCGGATCAAGTTCAAGTCACTGATGCTTGCATATAGAACAACCACAGGCTCAGCACCCGCCTACTTCCACTCACTATTACGAATCTACACCCCCTCCAGAAGTCTGAGATCTGCTAGTGAGCGACGCCTTGTGGTACCATCACAGAGAGGCTCAAAATCACTCTCCAGAACATTCTCATTCACCATTCCTGGCTGGTGGAATGATCTTCCCACCCCTATCCGGAATGCTGGATCCCTATCAATCTTCAAGCAACAACTGAAAACTCATCTCTTTCAGCACTACTTGACTTCATCCTAAACTTTATAAAAAAAAATAAAAAAAAATTTCTTTCTCTTTATTTATTCCTTTCCTTTCTAGCTTGTACTTATTTGAACAATGCCTGAGACTTGTTGTTACGAGCACTTCCTCTGTCTGATTGCCTCTTCAAGACGAATCGCTTTATGTATTCCCCAATTGTAAATCGCTTTGGATAAAAGCGTCTGCAAAATGACTAAATGTAAATGTAAATATGAGATGGACGAGTCTCATCCAGACTGGGCTCCAACCCTGCACCTGGGTCATTCTGAAGTCACAGCCACAGTGTCAGATCTGCATGCCCGCAAACAACATAGACATCATTTGAGAGAATCTGGGGGAGGAGGCCAAAATGAACAAAACAACATAAACGAAGATGAGAGAGATGGAGTCCAAGAAGATGCAGAAGCTGCAGAAGAAGGGGGGTATGGGGATCAAGCAGGGGCTGCAGAAGAAGAAGAGCATGGGGATCAAGCAGAGGCAGGAGCTGCGGAGGAGGAGGAATATAGAGAACAGACAGAAACAGACAAACCAGCTGCTAAGAGACTAAGAACAGAATGCCAGTTCTGTGAGCAAAGCAGTGCAGAAGTAACCCGTCTTTTGCAGGAAAATAGGGAGCTTAGGTCTGAGTTAAACATTTTGAAGATGGATGAAGAGTTTTTCAAAGATAATACAGAGAAGGTATGATATTATACAGGACTTCCATGTTTTGCAATTTTGTTGTCAATGTTTACTACTCTTATGCCCTTCCTGCCAGTTGCAAAGAAACTGTCACAATTTCAAATGGTTTTACTGGCACTCATTCGTCTAAGGCTTGATCTTCCAATCCAGCATCTTTCACACATTTTTAATGTGTCACGTAGATCTCTTTCTGCTACCTTTGCCGACACCATAGATGTGCTGTATGCACGCCTTACTCCCTTGTTGTACTGGCCTGAGAGACACTATTTGCAAGCCACAATGCCACATCAATTTTTGGAAGCTTTTGGAAAGCGTGTTGCGATTATTGTTAACTGTTTTGAAATACGTCCAGAGAGGCCATCAAATTTAATGGCGCGCGCACAATATTTTTCCCACTACAAAGGTACACACACAATGAAATACCTGATAGGAATTACACCCCAAGGCCAAATTTCATTTATTTCAAAGGGCTGGGGGGGACGAGCATCTGACAAGCACATAACCGAGAATTGTGGGCTTATCATCAAACTGTTGCCTGGCGATTTAGTGTTAGCGGACCGAGGCTTTGATATTAAAGACAGTATGGGAATGATGTGCACAGAAGTTAAAATTCCTGCGTTCACTAAAGGCAGATGTCAATTTGATGCTAAGGATGTGGAAGGCACACGTGCTATAGCACACCTTAGGATACATGTAGAAAGGGTAAAAGGTAGCTTGCGCAATAAGTACACACTATTACATAACACAATACCAGTTAGTTTGTTGCTTCCCTGTAAGGATGAAGAACTTACCCTTCTTGATAAGATAGTTAATGTTTCATGTATTCTAGTTAACGTGTCCAAGTGTTGCTGTAAGGCCAGATGAAACAGAAAAGTGTGCATGTTGAATGGTAAAAAGACCCCAGGAGAAAAAAAAACTATTTTTGGTTTCTGTTTGGTGTGTGCGAATGTGTGGTACCCTCCTGAGATTGAACATGAGATTTGGTGTGTGTACCTTCCTTAGAATGAACATGATATGCTATTTGTACATTAAATACATCCGATGAAAATGGATGACAATTTGATCATTAAAAACTTTTTTTTTTAATAAAAAAAAACATCTCCTGCAAAGTGCAATGTTTAGTTTCTTGTGCTTCTTGTGTTGAACTACTTTGAAACACTGAATTTCAATTAACAAATTTCAAGTAACATGCTAAAACTCTTTGGGTCAAGTAAAACACAACATAAAAAAAAAATAAAAATAAAAAAAAAAACTCTTAACTGAGTAGGCCTAAGTGCAATTCTTTCATAAACAACAGCCACTTCTTTACTACTGCTCTCTTTCACTTGGAACATGAGGCTGCATGTCCTTTGAGTAATATCTTGCCACAAGTTCCGGGAGGCACACTTTCTTGAAGCATTATTGTGCTTTCTGTAGACGAGGTTCCCAGAACTCCTGGTCTGGAAAAACACGCACCACAGTGAAATCGTTTTCAGTCCAAACAACAAAGTCTGTAGCTGTGTGTAGAAGCGGTGGTCTCTTTTCAACTGAAGGTTGTTTGAGGACAACAGGAGACAAAAGTCTTTGTCCTTCATGTCCAATGCCTGCTGGATGCTGCAGGACTGAAACTTCAAAGGACTCAGATTTCAGGGAAGCTGCTGTTAATTATGAAGCCACAAAGTTTGATTTTGAATTTTGTGTGAGATGCAGCTCTGGATTCAAGGTAGGCTTTTCTAGCATCCCCCTCATGACTCATACCCCATCTGGTTTGGACAGTTGATACTCTGTGCTGTGTGTGTGGGCAACACACCTGCTTCAAAACTGTGTGGGATGGCCTCTCCAGAGAGGTGGCATATACAGTATGCATTTTTGACGCTGTAATTCTTTTGCTTCTGTAATCATACCACACAGACGACAGATGTTGTTGCCTGGTGTACTCTTCTACAGCTGCTGCTTGCTTGTCAGTCACACTTACAGCATCCATGTGCTTCTCACAGGCCAGCAGGACAGCAGACAGGTCACTGACATCTATGCTTTCATCATACAGGGATTTTGCCAGGCATGGAGGTAAAACAGAGGATGGTGCAGCAGCTGTGTGTTGTGTGTATTGTGCATAGTACTTCTCTATCCCTGACAAACCAACGGCCTTGCTATGGTGCAGTAACGTATCAAGTAGCGGTGATAAATATACGTCATTCTCTTCTTCGTCTTCAGTGACTGTTTTGTTTGAAGCATGCATTCTACTGGTAAGAATGATTTTCTACTGTTACTATGGCGAGCAGTAGCAAGGCGTTTAAGAGATGTGTGCATCCGTGTCCTCGTTATTTGACACCCGATGACACACATGATCTTTGCGTCTTTTGTTTGGGCGAGGAGCACGCACGCAATGTCCTCGAGGGGGCAATCTGCATGCACTATGAGCTTTTTTCTATGAGAAAGCTCCGCTCTCGTCTGTCTCTCTTTTCGAGGAAGGAGGGGCAGCCGTCTGCTTCCCGCGGTTCAAGACCCACTGCTGCTGAGGCACGGAGGAGAATGAGCTCGTGGAGCTCGCAGACGGATCTGGCTGATGAGTTAGAGAGGGGGCTTTCCTTCTTGCGCTCGTCGGCTGCGAGCGAGGGGCGAGCCGCTCGATGATGATGACGCGATCTTGCCGACATCATCTGATCCGGCGGCTAGTGCTCTGATGGGTTATGCCCAGGAAGAGCAGGAGATGTCTGAGGGCAAAGAAGTTGAGACTGAGCCCTCTCAATCCTCCTGCCCTGTGTATGATGAGTTGTTGGAGGTTATGGAACATGCCACGGCGAGGCTTGACTCGCCGTGGAAGCGTGCCAAGATGGTGGCGCCGCGAGATCGTCTCAATGAGCGTTATCTTTCTGGCCATAGCCCCCCAGCTCAAGTGAGCCTCACATTTCTTCCTGATCTCCATGTGGAGGTTGAGAGGGAATGGAAAAAGCCATTTTCCTCTCACATTCATAGGTTTCAGCATACCAGTTATGCTAACATTGAGGGGATGTGTGAAAACGGCTGAGGGGATGCCCCCTGTGGAAGAGACGCTAGCTAGCTATCTCTCTGTGGGCGAGACATCCTCTCTCAAGGCTCCCTCCTTGCCATCTAAGCCCCTTCAGGAAACATCTCGCTTAAATGGCAGGGCATACGCAGCAGCAGGTCAGGCTGTCGCTTCGTTGCACACGATGGCGGTGCTTCAGGCACACCAGGCTGATCTGCTGAAAGACCTGGATAAGGGTCAGGGCTTGTTACCTGATGAAGTAGCTGTGCTGCGCCGCACCACGGATTTGACTCTCCGTGCCACTAAGCAGGCCACCACTGCTATGGGCAGGTCTATGGCGGCCATGGTGGTAATGGAGAGACATCTGTGGGTGAATCTGGCAGATGTTGGGAAGAAAGAGAAGGGCTTTCTTCTCAGTGCTCCAGTCTCGCCTTCCGAGCTTTTCGGTACCTCCATCGAAACGGTGGTCGAGAAGTTTAGGGAGGCGAAGGCACACTCAGCGGCCTTCAAAACCTTCATTCCAAGAAGGTCCAGGTCTGAGCCCGAACAACGCAGGGGTCCTGGCCCATCTCCGTCTGGGGATCAGAGATGGGCACAGAAGGCTAGTGTCGTGACTCGTGCCCCTCCCCCGCCTGCGGGTAGGGCTAGAGGGAGGCGCGGGTCAAAGAGAGGTAGGCAAGACCTGAGGGAGGTGATCCAGACGAGGCGTTCTTAACGCTCTCGTCCGGACCAGAGTAAGACTTGAACATCTACTCCCTTCCCTCGGGGGGCCTGTCATCTGCCCTCATCTTCCCCTCTCTAATTCCCCTGCAACCACCGTTAATTCCACCTGACCGAGGTTAGGTGGGAACCTAGAAACCTGCGTTTTAAAAACATTGCAGTCTCTATGCTGGACTTATGATGTTTTGGTTAAGTTCTATGTTTCATAGAAACTACCTTACTGATGGTCCGGACCCGACTCTTCCATGGATAGGTGCCATGGATGGGTGAGTACGATCCAGTTCTACGGTTCACTGGTATTTGTGTGTCCTTGCAACACTGTAGTTCCAGGACCTGCGGGTTTTTTTACTTCAGTTTCTTGGCAGGGGATGCCTCTTTTTGGGAAGGTACATGGCTATCTGAGGATATCTATGTGCTAGCTTAGGGACTGCTCCCCTTTCTGGAGTTTTTAAGTAGTAATCTCCCTGAGCCCTTGCCTAGAGTGTGCTATCTTCCCTGCTAGGGTGTAAGTAAATAGCCCACTATTGTGGCAGCTTCTCTGGAGGGCTTACCGGATTTTTAGGCCAGTGATCGAGCTAGCTTTGCTCCCCTCACCATAGAGGGTCACCTATGAGCATGTCGCTCCCTTCTGAGCGTCTGAATTCCCTCTCATGCTGAGAGTTGAGATCTCCGCTCTCCAGAGCTCTGTCATTCAGCAGCTTCAGGTTGTTAGGACTCTCTATGCCTCCCTGTTGGGTTGCTCTCCTTGTTGGTAGAGCTAGCATTGCTCCACTCATTATTGAGGGTCACCTATGAGTATGCCGCTCCCTTCTGAGCGTCTGAGTTTCCTCTCATGCTGAGGTAAGTTCTCCGCTCTCCAGAGCTATGTTTGTTGGTAGAGCTAGCATTGCTCCCCTCACCATAGAGGGGTCACCTATGAGCATGCCGCTCCCTTCTGAGCGTCTGAGTTCCCTCTCATGCTGAGAATTAAGTTCTCCGCCTCTCCAGAGCTATGTTTGTTGGTCGAGCTAGCATTGCTCCCTTCACCATAGAGGGTCACCTATGAGCATGCCGCTCCCTTCTGAGCATCTGAGTTCCCTCTCATGCTGAGAGTTAAGTTCTCCGCTCTCTAGAGCTCTGTGACTATATCCTTTCCTTGTTGGTCGAGCTGGCGTTGCTCCCCTCACTATTGAGGGTCACCTATGAGCATGCCACTCCCTTCTGAGCGTCTGAGTTCCCTCTCATGCTGAGAGTTAAGTTCTCCGCTCTCCAGAGCTATGTTTGTTGGTCGAGCTAGCATTGCTCCCCTCACCATGGAGGGTCACCTATGAACATGCCGCTCCTTTCTGAGCGTCTGAGTTCCCTCTCATGCTGAGAGTTGGGTTCTCCGCTCCCCCAGAGCTCTGTGACCCTATGCTCTCCAGAACCCTAGAACGGTGTTTACAATCTATGTTATGGTAAGTACGCACGCTAGTCTCTGTGCACTTTCTGAAAGCCACGTTGTGGTAAGTTCGCACACCAAGAGTTGTGCGGTCTTTCTAACATCCTTTAAGGTATGGATTACGCGCTGCGGCTTCGTGCCCTTTCTTTGAGTCGGTCAGGCCCCGGTTTCACCTTGGGCCCCACTCTACCTATGTATCCCCAGTGATACTGACTTGAACAGGGTGTTGCTACCAAGGATCTGTTGAGACGATTCCTTCAGCGAGCTCATGCAGAGCAAGCAGTAGCCCCTGGGTGACAGGCCAAGACCTAGTTTCTATCCAAGGTGCTTGGTCGTATCCCCTTAAAGGAATCTCTGCTATCTGATTCCAAGCCTTTGATCTCTACCCTGGGTCCAGGAGGCCCGGCCCCTAACAGGTAAGTTCTGGGGTATGCAGCTCAGGTTTTTGGCCGAAGGGGATAATGTCACTGACAGCCGTCGACCCGTCCCAGGGGCAACTCCCTTAGCCGGGTAGAGTTGGTACTTAGTGCTCGCCTTTTGTGCCTGGCTTTGCACTCCCCTCAGCATGGTGGCATGGGTATTCCGTTCCCCACAGCGACCCCTAGAGGACACAGTTCAAAGTTCCCTCGAAAGGGAACGTCTCAGGTTACATATGTAACCATGGTTCCCTGAGTAGGGAACGAGACACTGCGTCCTCTAGGCTCGGTGCCATGCTTCAGACGCAAGCTTCAGACAAAGAAATTTCTAACGATTATCGTCAATTTGATTACATAGATACTATTTAAACTAAACTGAGCTAGACAATGACATCTCTGAATTCAATAATGAAATGCCTTTAACTGAAAATTGAGTGTTTAATCTTATTATTATACATTACTGACACTCTATCCTCCAATTTGATACTGTTAAGTGCTTTGACAAAATCTGTATTGTTAAAAGCGCTATATAAATAAAGGTGACTTGACTTAACAAAGAAGTGAATTACGTATTTTCCCGGCGCCCCTTTATACTTTGGTCATGCTGGTAGTGACGTCATAGGCTGTCGCCGGCCAACATGTGGTGTTTTTTTATATATGCTTCAGACACGGGTCACGCTGACGGCGTTCCCCATAGCGACCCCTAGAGAATGCAGTGTCTCGTTCCCTACACAGGGAACCATGGTTACACATGTAACCTGAGACGTTTTCCGTTTCTGTGCCCGACTCCTTATGGCTGGTGCTGTGGACTCCGTATTTATTCGCTGGTCTAATGTCTTCCTTTGTGCAACTGAGGTGTAGTTGATCGTATATCCCACTTCTGGGTGAATCTTGCTGAAGTTACTGGGCAAAACTCAGTATGCTGGTACATCAGTGACAGTGTTTTTGCCACAAATTCGAACTGTTGCCTCCAACTTAAACAAGAGAGCACCTACATGAACACAGGTCTCAGCTATCCATCCCATACAGGTACAATGGGCACACTCCACCTTCCCAGTGCTACTCACAATGACCCAGGGCTTTAGAGGAGGCTCATTCAATCTCTGTGAGTGCATAACCTTTGTACATACAGAACAACAGTAAATGAAAAGAGCAGTGGGTACAAGTAAAATAAATAATATATAAATATATATATATATATATATATATATATATATATATATATATATATTCTGAGTAAATATTGTGTAAAGATGTGTGTTTCACTAATCCAGTGGTTCTCAATTCCAGTCCAGTCCTCGAGTACATTCTCTTGCAGGTACCTCCTACGGATCCAGATTTCCAATCAATGGCATCTTTTCCAGGTACCATTTTCTTGTGTCCGGTAGAAGTTTGTCTCTGTATAGTACATTTTGTTCATTTAATCGACTTTTCAACATTGATTTCGACACATTTTCGTGTAGTAACTGTATGTAGTAACTGTATGTTTTAAGATGGATGTTTTAAGATGGCGGTGCCATCTTGTTTACGTCCCAGAATGCACTGCGCAATGAAGTCGGTTGCCAAGCTCTATCTTGGTTTGAGAAACATTTTGTTTGCTGCTCAACCGTAAGTTTGATGTTTTATTTTTACACTTTGTGGTATTTTGTAGGATCTTGGTGAAAGCTTATGAAGGTTATTTTGCAACGATTTGTACACAATGTTTGTTTTTATTGTTTGTTTGGTTTATGGACTTTGACTGGTTGTTCTCTTTTCTAAGGGATTTTTGTTTAGCCTCTTCTTGTGATTAACTGCCGCAGTACATGCTGATACCTGCATGTTTACAACCATACTGCTGTGTGGATGCACAACTTTGGCATTCTTTTGAGTGCATTATTGCAACTGTTCAAGAATTATACTCAAAGCTTTCCTGACCTCCTACTTCAAGGACTTATACATTAAAGAGATCATCTCATCATCAGATAAGACAGTCAACTTATTCATGCACTGCAACCATTGATCTGAACTGGTTTGGATAGACATTCCACACTCAAGCCTTTGCACATTTCCACTGGACATTGTTTAATTACATTATTATTATTATTATTATTATTATTATTATTTATTTACTTTTTTTCTCAGTATGTAAGCCTCTGTACGAGTTTGCTTTTGTGTTTTGTAAATTGCTGATTGTAAATATTGAGGAAAATAGTTTAATACACCTTTGGGAAAAGGAATTTATACTGTTTTGGGTCTGTGCATTTACCTCAGATCTTACACCAAATAAACTATTAGACCTTTTGCAAAGACATTGGTCCCCCCTTTTTCTGTTATAGCAATCCCAGTTTTGAATAGCTAGGATGGTTATACTATATAGACCTATTTGAAAAACTTTATTAAAAAAAAAAAAAAAATTCATTGGTATTTTTAATTAATATATTTATTTATCCTTTTGCTTGTAATTAATAATTAGACTGTTTACTTGCCTTCAATAAGCTTGAGAACATTTTACTTACATGTATAACACAATTTATGTAACGCCAAACCAGCAGAGGGAGCCCTCACCCGAGTACTGACTGCTTGCCGCTCCCTCTGCTTCCTCTACTGTCACTTCCTGTTTGGTGGCCTTTATAGCCGAATACTGAGCACATGGCAGGTTGCGAAGTATTGCCAGTTTACCTGCCTTACCGAGCGTTTGTCCATAGATATATTCTGCCTGACTTCTAGTGTATTACTCTGCCTGATTATTGCGAATACTGATTACCTGGATTTGCCCCTTTGCTCTGTTTGCCTGATTGGATTGATGTTTGTGTATGAGCCCTCTGCCTGCCTGCTGACTCTCGTCTTTTGGATTGCGCCTGTGTATGTCAACTGTTTGGACTGTTACTCTGGTTTTGACCCTTTGCCTGTCTTCACGTTCCTGTCTACTGCTGATCCTTTTAATAAACTTCTGCGAATGGATTCTAGTTCTGCCTCAGTGCCATCCTTACAATTTATGAGATGTGAAATCCAAAATCAAAATGGCAAGATGCAATAGAGGTTTGCTTTTGTTACATTTAAATTGAAATTGCCTTTTGTAGTTATAAAGATTAAAACAAGGTTAAGATACTGACAAACAGTGTATTTTGTTGAACTCGGACTCGACCCTTTTGGATTCTGACTTGAGTCCGACTCGGACTCGAGTAGTTAAAGACTCGGACTCAACTTAGGTAGACTCAAACCCAACACTAACGGTCACTCCTACTAGCCACTTTGGTTGGTTAAATTTTACATACTTTAACATTTCAACATTAATGCTTGTCTGGATTTTTTTTTTTTTTTTTTTTCACTTTTTTCAAGTGAAAAAGAAATCAAAACAATTGAACACTGCTGCACACAGAACAAACATACCATGGTAAAAAGGTAGTTTTTATATTTATAACATGAAATATAGCCTAGTTACACAACATCACACAAACAATAGTGTGCAGTTTCCCCTAAAACTGGTGAAATTTTGACATTTGTTTTATACAAGAGTTCATACGAGTAGTTAATATTAAGTGACTCACATTTTAGACACAATGTTGTCAATGTTGACCATTTTTGCTCAATTTGGTTAACGAAAACCTTTCCAAACAAAGATCACAGCACAGTCGTGCATCTCTGAGCAACACGCTGCAGCGTTTCATTACTGAATGATTCGGCATTTTTGAATGAATTGGGTTAGTCAATAACCCATTAATAAAGACAGGCACTTGCTTTATTCTTGAATGAATTAGCCATCTAAACGAATCGTTTAAATGAATGACTCTGTTACGTGTACTTGCGGTGCTGTGTATTTTTTTCTGTCTTTGATTTTCTTGTCACTATCGCTATCTTAGATACCGGTCATTGGGCCCTCCATGCACACTTCTGCAACAGACTTCTACCCAACAGTCAAAGTGGCATTTTGTCACGAAAGTATGGAAGACCACAAGGATTTATGATGTCATTTGGGACAGTGCCTAGGAGATGGGGAAAAGCTAAGTTTTGAATTGTCTGAAATGCAGCATAAGCCTTGCCCAGCCTTACACACACTCTGCATGTAATGACAAAGCTTCAGTAGTATTACAGAATTCTGCATATCATCTATCACATAAGTTTGAGGTATAGATGTGTAGTGGACAGCACATTCCAGGGCTCAGTTTATGGCAGGGCCTCTCTCTGACCACTATAGTGGACAAAGGTTTGCTACATTTTGATTGGATCTTGGTGCAATAACATAAGCAAATTGTCCAACGCCATCAGATAAAGATGCCAGGACAACGGCCAGACACCTCTTAGAGGGCAAGAAGAAGACCTTTGGTACAAAGCCCGGGAAGGACGGGACTTCCTATTGGTCAAAATGCAGTTTTTGCTCTTCACCCACCAACAGACTGATTCCTCAGGTTTTGGCCTGTGACTGCCATAAAAATTCCTTAGGACCTCTGGACACAGCAGCAGTGGGTGAAACAAACAGAGATCACAGAGTTCCATCCAAATCCATTCATAGCTATGTTCTCAAACCTTAAACTGATACAAACTACAACACACACATCTTATACTTATTCAGAGAAATAAGTATTCTCAGTGACAGCAACGTGAAGTGCAACATCTTACACAAACTCAGCTGTTAATGGACAAATGAATGCATGCATGACAGTTCAATCTTCTTCCATCATGTTTGGACTTAATGTGTTCGTAACAGTACCGAAGGTATTCTGGTTGTGGTTTGGTAAGTGAATGATACATTGGTAAAACTTTAGTGACACTTTTCTAAATGTGTGTTTGGACTATGCAAATAACTTCCACAGGAGGAAAGAAGGGTGGGCCACACCGTGTCCCCCCACTCTGATGGAAATAGCCAATCACAGCCTGGAAACGGAGAAGCGCCAGATTGCAATCTCCTCCTCATCGGAAAGAGATAAAGGTAACTTTCCAAAAGACACTCCTTGTTCTGAGTCTGAGTCCCGAAAGGGAAAGACGTTAACAGATAAACCAGTTCTGAGTCTCTGGCCCGTAAGGAAAGGGACAGTAACAGACCATCCGATGCCCCCGTTCTGAGTCTGAGTCCTGTTACTGGGAAGGCAGGAACAGAAACAACCCATTCTGAGTCTGAGTCCCATAAGGGAAGGGACAGTAACAGACACATTCGTTCTGAGTCTGAGTACTGCAATGGAAAAGACGTCAACAGATACACTGTTCTGGATCTGAGTCTCCGGCCTGCAAGGGTGAGGCAGCAACAGATACGACCACATTCTGAGTCTCCAGCCTGCGAGGAAAGAGATAATCTACTTTCAGACTTCATTCAGAGTCTTCGTCCAGCGAGACAACAACAGATGCAGCATGTCCTGAGTCTCCATCCTAGAGAGACAAAGCGGATCAACCAAATTCTGAGTCTCTAGCCCAGAGAGGCAGAAGACACACAGACATTTGCAACAAGGTTAAGCTCCGGCGAGCAAACCTTCACTCCAAGGTACCTTTGCTTGCATGTTCCAGGCTAAGGACCTTCTGCACCTACTCCAGGGCCACATCTGTGTGTTCCAGATTATAGGACCCTTTGGTGCTCCAGGAGATCAGCATCCTCCAGCGCTTCGTGTTCAAGGCTGTCGAAACAGATTCCTGCTCCTTTCCCCACTGCACTGTTACCAGCACAACCACTGGATGAAGCCACCGGATTGCTCACTCAACCACAGAGAACGTAACTATCACCTATCCAAACCTCTTCCAGAGACCTTGGCATTGTCGTGTATTATCATTATATGATTTTCTAATTGACAGATGTTATATAGCTGATTGCAATTGATAACAAATAATCTTTCAGGTATTTGTTTGATGCATAATAAGGTTCTTCACCTTACTTGTTTCAGAGTAGTGACAGTTTATCTTTCCAGATAACGTAGCTCTGACATAGCAACATCCAACATAAACACTTGCATTTTATGCATCTTATGCATTTTATTCCTTTTTCATTCATGGTATTCACTTAGTAGTTGTTGATTACTCTTGTCTATCTTTAGTTAATAAAATTTATTTTATTACACTTGTGTCTTCCTTGTGCTGATAATGCAGTAAGGTTCTACAAGTTACGTATCCCACCAATCTTTCTGATGTGATGTACTCTTAACCACACCTTAAGTGACACGTGATCCAAAAATCATAACGTCACCTGTGACGTGAGTACCCATCACTATTTCACCCCCTTAGGTTGGCGAAAGCAAAATTCACTACAGATTATATAAATGTCTGTAAATAAATACAATATAAATCTGTCTATTGTTTTTTTTTCTCCATATTTTTATCATATAGCTATTTTTTGTTTTTATTTATTTATTTATTTATTTATTTATTGTCTATTCTCTTCATTATTAGTGTTATATTTCAATTTATTACCTTCATTATATGTATGTCTGAATTATGTCTGTATTTTCTGCACTGGAGCTCCAAGACGAATTCCTCGACTGTGTAAACACACTTGGAAATAAAGCTGATTAAATCAGATTCTGATTCTGAAATTACCATACATTGTTTTTAATACATCAAGTGCATTTCTAAATTGATAATTAAATTTTTATAAATTATAAAAAGCGCTAAACTGCATGATAAATGTCTGTTTTGATGTTTAATATGATTATAAACGTAATTTTGTGATATTAGCATTATATCCGATAAAATACAGATCTAATTTAACCAAAATACCAGATACAAATATAATCCTATGCTCAAGGGATTATGGAAGGCCGTTAGGGCCAAAACGTGTGGTACTAACGCGTTAACACGTAACTGCATCACTTTGGAAACCGTATTGAACTGTGGAGCTTTAGCACCACCTACTGGTGTAGCGTTCTGCTCAAGCACATCACCAACAGACAAGAATTGTAAATGGCAGGATTACAAAAATGTACATTGAACAATGACTTTATAAATTAATAATGAGCATATATAGATTACAACTAGACATATAATAATTAAAATACTATTAAGATTAAAATTTAATTAAAATTAGCCCATTATTTACTCACCCTCAAGGCATCCTAGGTGTATATGACTTCCTTCTTTCAAAAAAATGCAATCAGAGTTATATTAAAAATTATGCAGGCACTTCCAAGCTTTAGAATGGCAATGGGCGGGTGTTTCTTTTCAACAGTCCAAAACAAGTCCAATAAAGTGCATCCATCCATAATAAAAAGTGTCTCACATGGCTCCGGAGAGTGCATTTTTGTAAGAATAATAACTAGGCTCAAATGTTTTATATTGTTATAGTTTTATTGAATTGCACACATGAAATCACTGACATATAAATGTTACAGATATCAAGTAAACTGCATGTGAGATGAAACCAAAAGATCTAAGCACATCTGTAACTACTAGATGAAAAAATAGATTAGACACCTGCTAGACAGTATACTGAATGAGACATATTACATTTCTAGGAAATAAAATTACAAAAAAAAAAAAAAAAGAACACCTGACCTGAATGCATTAGACCAGTGTTCGGCAACCTTTTTGGCATGATGTGCCATTTTTAATTTTTCTGGTTAACCACTGTGCCAATCTGTGTGCCCACTCAGTGGAGACGACAGTTCTTCCCGAAGTTCGTTGCATTAACTGGTAGATGCATTGCAATCCACATTACAGTCAGTGGTTGATCTGCTGAATTAGTAATTTGGTAGTTTGTTTTTGTATTTCTGTCGGTAATGATTTACTCTCGTTCTTAGAATGTTTAATCAAATTATTGTATCCGATCAGATCTAATATAAATAACACCAAATTTGCTGTTGTTGGCACACTTTGTAGAAGAAAAAAAACAAACAAAAAAAAAACAATGCCTTCACAAAAAAGGAGAAAGAGAGAGAAAGAGCAAAGGGAGGCTGCTAAAGGCAGTTCAGCATCACAAACACGAATTCAAAGCTCCAGCAAACCAGCAGGTAAATCATCATATAGAACATTTAGAAGTTTGTCACACTTTAATTCTTGCTATTAAGTATATTTCCCATTATAATAACTTGTCTTAGTTACTAGTAATCTAACACATTTATAATATTTTATTAAAACCATATTAATAGGCCTATATGTAACCGGGTGGTATTAGAGTGTGGGGCACACAAAGAGTGTACTTCCCCTTTTAGAGAGCGGCTGCTAATGATGACGTGCTAAGAGTGCGATACAGAGACAGACCCTTTAAGCAGTGCATGAGAGACGAAGACGCTAGTGTATCATCCTAGGTTAAATCCATTATTTATGTGAGTACATATGATGATATTCATTTAATCTGCTGTGATACAATGTGGTGGTTTCATCCCGTGTATTTACAATGTGTATTTTATGGTTAGGGATTTGGATGAACGGAGATTGTGTGACATTGCACGTGACAAGTGTTACGTATTATCAGTAAAACAGAATTCGGTAAGTGTTAAATGTGATGTCTAAGTGCATAACGTATTTGAATTGCGTGCTTAATGTCGTTTGTACATTATATTTGATTTCCATGTAGCACTGTTTAATTCATATGATGAAAATGCTGATAGTCGTTCTGTGTTTATGTGTAGGGTGCCACTACCGTGTTTGTGTGATCCTTAAGAGTATTGTTTCAGCCTAAAAGTGTGCCCTAACATTAGAAATAATTGTACAGTCGGAAGAATTGACACTTTATTTGAGTTTTTCTGTATTTACTTTTTGATTTTTCTTGTGAAACCTCCGTTTGGAGTTTAAGCACAGTTATAGTGACCCCGTGTGGTGAATCTGAGTATCATCTTTGATGTAAGTTGAGTGATATCGAATTATCACCTGTTATTTGTTGAACCATTGATTTAAAAGTTGCCTAAGATCACAAACAAGAAAATCTAAACCACGGATTGTTAAAATACCAAAATAAATTAGCAAATCTAAAATCTGATTCTGTGTCAATTGATTTATTTTGTTAGCTGGCAACAAAACTTGGTACCAGGAGTGGGGTCCTTTTACAATTTAATTTTGCCAGTGACAGTTAAGTGTTAGTGGCACACGGGTGAGCAAACACGGTAGTGGTGAAGAGGAGCCTCCTGTGTGGAAAGAGCCAGTGACAGCGGGACTGAGGGCTTGACGCAGAGACGGGACGTGGTTGGCCAGGACGTGACGGAGCAGACAGAGTGGTGACAACGGTTTCCTGTGGATTTCTGAAGTAGGCACGAACTGACCCTGTTAGTGGTCTTGCTTAAGACTGTGACTTGCGACATGTCGGATCATTCGGAAGGGGAAGAGGATGACATTCGTCAGGAGTTAAAAGAACTGCGCCAAAAGCATAAAAAAGCAATGGACACAATTGAGTCTTTGAAGGGTGGGCTTAACAAGACTTATGTATATGTACCCCGCGAACGTCACATCAGCCCATTCACAGGGGACATTGAAAAAGATGGAAGAACAGTAGATGAGTTTGTAGAAGAGGTTGAGCGGGCTTTAAGGGCCCGGAACCTGACACCAGATGACGAGTGTGATTTTGTTATGTCTTTGCTGAGAGGCGCTGCATTAGAAGAGGTTCGTCTGCGACGCGATGTAGACATTGATATGGCCACTGATGTCCTTACTTATCTAAGAGAGTCTTTCACTGATAGGCGTGGCAGTGTCCAACTTCTCCAGGACTTTTATAGTCGTAAACAGAAAGAGGGGGAGGATGTTCGTGATTTCTCTCATGCACTAGCCCAAGCTTTAGGTCGAATTTCTAAGAGTGCACCAGGGGCTGTGGGAAATGAAAAGATAATGTTAAGAGACCAGTTTGTAGAGGGCATCCGAGACCCTGCACTCAGACGGGAACTTAGACGGTATGTAAGGGAGAAACCTGAGTCTTCTATGGTAGAGGTGAGGGAGGAAGCTTACCTATGGAGCTGGGAGGAGCAGTCAGGGAGGGTGCGTACCCCTAAAAGTCGAAGTGGTACTTATGGCTCCTTCAGTGAGAGCGCACAGTGTGCAGAAATGAAAGCCATCGGCCACAACCCAGTCACTTTGTCTCAGGTAATGGATGTAGTCACTGAACAGGGGAGGCAGATCCTTGAGCTAACACAGGCTGTTAAAGGCTTATTGACACCACAACAGGGGATTGGGGGTCTGCGAGCAAATAACACAAGAGCCCAGTTACGGTTCACGGAGGATGGCCAGCCCATATGCCTAAAATGTCAGGAACCAGGGCATATTGCGAGGAACTGCCCGCAGAAACGCAGCTCTAAAAAACCTTCACCCCTTTCCAGTGAGTCGGGAAATGTGACGCCCCGGTTGCTGTGAGTCGAGCAATCCGGGGGCAACCTGTAGACTCAAGTCAAGAAGAACTGCTGAAGCGGGCTGTGGGAACATGCCCCCAAGTAAATATTAAGGTCCTTGGCGTAGAAGTATCCTGTCTCTTGGACACAGGCAGTCAAGTTAGTACGATATCAGAAAGTTTCTTCCGACAGCACTTGGGAGGTGATGATGAAGACATGCTTTCAACCGCTGGATGGCTCAAGCTTACTGCCGCCAACGGACTGGACATCCCGTACTTGGGATATCTTGAGCTGGAAATAGAGACTATGGGCAGAAAGATCCCAAATTGCGGTTTCTTAGTGGTAAAGGATCCTTCACCCTCCTCAAGAGCTGTTTCTTGTATTGTGGGTATGAACATCATAAGTCGGTGCAGGCAGATAGTGCAGTCTGAGTTCGAGGCTCCGTTGCAAGGGGGGCTAGAGACTGATTGGAGGAACGTGTTCCAGCATGTACAGACCTGTGATGTTCGTAAGAGTCGGGTGGCCCGTGTAGCAGGGAAGAGTGTCGTCCATGTGCCAGCGGCATCCATAACTATGGTAATGGCAAAAGGATGGCTAGTGAGTGCTAAAGGTGAAAGCCAGTGGCTGCTAGAGCCTACACACTTACCGTTGCCAGGGGGTTTGCTGATTATGCCGACAGTAGTAAGCACACACCGTAATGAGGGCCCCGTCCAAGTTCTTAACATGACTAATGAGGATGTGTGGTTGCACCCTAGGACTCGCATTGGTGTCCTTTCACAAGTAGAGTTGGTGGATAATGACCCAGGACACGAGGTAACATTCCATCGCATTTCTGCTAATGCTGAAGAGATCTCTCTGGGGGCCAAGTCACTATCAAATCAAGAGCAGTGGACGAAAGTGGTATCTCAGCTGGACATAGGAGGTACAGTGGAGCAGCAAGCAGAGTTGAAAGCATTACTCGCTGAATATGCTCATGTGTTCGCCCTGGAGGATGAGGATCTCGGGTTCACGAACCGAGTACAGCATGAGATTCATTTGGTGGACGATGTGCCTGTTAACCTGCCGTATCGCCGAATTCCGCCGAACCAATACAGAGAGGCCAAGGAACATATAGCGCAACTGGTAAGAAAGGGTGTTATTCAAGAGAGTTCAAGCGCCTATGCGTCCCCAGTGGTGCTTGTGAGAAAGGCCGATGGTAGTATTAGGTTGTGCGTTGACTACCGCAAGCTAAATCTGAAAACCAAGCGGGACGCATTTCCACTGCCACGAGTGGATGAGAGTTTTGATGTGCTACGAGGCGCCCAGTTCTTTTCAAGCATCGACCTGGCCAGTGGATATCACCAGGTGGCTGTAGCAGAAAAGGATCGGCACAAGACAGCCTTTACCACACCATTTGGGCTGTACGAACATCTGAGAATGCTGATGGGGGTGTGTAATGGGCCCGCAACTTTCCAAAGATTAATGCAAACAACCATGAGTGATCTAATCTTCCAGATTATGCTCGTGTATTTGGATGACATTTTGGTGTTCTCCAAAACATTTTCCGAACATTTGGAGAGGTTGCGGACTGCGTTAACAAGGCTACAGGAAACTGGACTTAAAGTCAAAATAGGGAAGTGTCACTTCCTAAAGCCTACCGTGACATTTTTGGGACACCAGGTATCCGCCGAGGGTATAGCCACCGACCCTAACAAGATCTCTGCTGTGAAGCAGTGGCCGGTACCCACTACTTTGAAAGCTCTTAGGTCCTTTCTCGGGTTCAGTGGGTACTATAGAAGATTTGTACCTGGCTTCTCAAAAATCGCAGGGCCGCTGCATGATTTAGTCAACCAATGTCTGAATGAGGGACCTCCAGCTAGAGTTAACCAAAAGGTGATCGGTGGGTGGAGTCCTGAGTGTCAGGCATCCTTCGACGTTTTGAAGGAGAAACTGACTAGTGCGCCTGTGCTCGGATTTGCTGATTTCACTGCCCCATTTATTCTTGAGACTGACGCCAGCAATCAGGGCTTAGGAGCTGTCCTTCTGCAGCAGCAAGAGAGTAAGAAAAGGGTGATTTCTTACGCGAGCCGAAGATTGCGAAATGCTGAAAGGAATGACAAGAATTATAGCAGCATGAAATTAGAGCTGCTGAGTCTCAAGTGGGCAGTAACTGAAAAATTCCGGAGCTACTTACTGGGTTCCAAATTTACCGTCATCACAGATAATAACCCATTATGTCACCTGAATACTGCCAAGCTAGGAGCCCTCGAACAAAGGTGGGTGGCGCAGCTAGCGGCATTTGATTTTGATGTCCAATACCGACCAGGTCGGTGTAATCAGGCCGCAGATGCATTGTCTAGGCAGCCCTTGGCAGGGGAGCCCGTGGTGGACCCAGAAGATGCTGAATATGACAACTGTGTGACTATTTGTAGCCTGGTACGACGTGGGACTGCTCTTGATGTCGAATTGGTCCAAGCAGGAATTGAGAGGTGTGAAGTCCGGCAGATGCGTGCTGTGGAAGCAGGTGGACTGGCACCCATGGAGGCGCAAGGGAGTACTCCTATTTGGCCTGGCTATTCTAAAGAGCAGTTGGCCACGTTTCAGAGTCAAGATCCAGTGTTGAAGGAGTTCAGGATCTTTTGGGATCAGAAACGTAAACCTGCAGGCTCGGAGGTGAAGATCCTGTCTAAATCTGTACGATCCTTGCTGAAGCAGTGGACCCGATTAAGGGAAAAGGAGGGATTGTTATATCGGGTAATGGAGGATGTGCATCATGGGGAGTGCTTCCAACTGTTAGTCCCTGCCTGTTTAAGAACCCAGGTGCTTGAGAGTGTGCATGCTGGTATGGGGCACCAGGGGATTGAAAGGACCCTGCAACTGCTGAAGCCAAGATGTTACTGGGTGGGAATGCATGGAGACGTTGAACAGTGGATTAAGAATTGCCAGCGCTGCATTCTTACGAAAATGCCTCAGCCTAAAGTGCACCCACCCATGAAGTCATTCCTTGCCAGCCGGCCCCTAGAAGTGGTGGCAGTAGATTTCACTTTGCTGGAGCCAGCCACTGATGGAAGGGAGAACGTCTTAGTCGTCACTGATGTGTTCACCAAGTTCACACAAGCTTTTGCGACGCGGGATCAGAAAGCTGACACCACAGCTAAAGTTCTCTTGAGGGAGTGGTTCATGAAATTTGGGGTCCCAGAACGGCTACATTCAGACCAGGGGTGCAATTTCGAAAGCGAGGTAATTGCAGAATTGTGCAAGCTATACGGGGTTAAGAAGAGCCGTACCACCCCCCATCATCCTACAGGAAATGCCCAGTGCGAGCGTTTCAATCGCACTCTTCACGAGCTGCTTCGAACACTCCCTCCTGAAACCAAAAGACGGTGGCCTGAACATCTGGCAGAACTGGTCTACGCATACAACGTTACCCCGCATTCATCAACAGGATATTCTCCTTTCTATCTGATGTTCGGTGTGGACCCTCAGTTGCCGGTGGATGCATTGGTGGGACGAGAATCGGGGGCTGAGACAACTCATGACTGGTTAGCAGTCCATCAGAGACGGCTGAAGGAGGCTCATGAACGTGCCAAGGCTTATGCTGAGAAAAAAGCAGCAGAGCGTCTTGAGCTTTCCCTGGATAAAGTGTATTGCCCCACCATTGAGGTTGGTCAGATCGTATACCTGAGAAATCGACCCCTGGGAAGGAATAAAATACAGGATGCCTGGCATCCGACCCAATATCGAGTGATAGAGATTCAAGGGACTACTCATACCGTGGAACCGTTGGAAGGAGGCCCTATCAAGAGAGTGAATCGGGTGGATCTCAGACCATGTGTGCACATCCCTGATCCAGTGTCTCTCAAGAGGGGTGCTGAGCCTAATCTGGAAGTGGATGAGGCTTCAACAAGCAATGTGTATGATGAGAGTTTGGAGGAAGGTGTAGCGCTCTTGGAATGTACTGGCCCAAACGGAGATGAAAGTCAAACATGCGCTGAAGCTGAAAATGAGATGGGAGCTTCAGAGGTGTCTTCTGGTGATCCCACAACTCCGGCCAGTATAGAACTTGGGGAAGGGTCTCAAGAGCAAGGTGGGGTTCCTAGTTTGCCCCCACCTCGAAGGAGTACCAGATCTAATGTGGGTCAACATTCAAATCCACATCATGAGCCCAGATCAGCCCTTAGTCACAGTGCTGTTTCTCAGATGATAGCCAATTTGGGAACCGTGTTCTTTAGAGAAGCGGTCAAAGAGCTAAGAAATTCTTACACTGTCACTGAGGACGTTGACAGGTCGGCAGGGGAGAATGTAACCGGGTGGTATTAGAGTGTGGGGCACACAAAGAGTGTACTTCCCCTTTTAGAGAGCGGCTGCTAATGATGACGTGCTAAGAGTGCGATACAGAGACAGACCCTTTAAGCAGTGCATGAGAGACGAAGACGCTAGTGTATCATCCTAGGTTAAATCCATTATTTATGTGAGTACATATGATGATATTCATTTAATCTGCTGTGATACAATGTGGTGGTTTCATCCCGTGTATTTACAATGTGTATTTTATCGTTAGGGATTTGGATGAACGGAGATTGTGTGACATTGCACGTGACAAGTGTTACGTATTATCAGTAAAACAGAATTCGGTAAGTGTTAAATGTGATGTCTAAGTGCATAACGTATTTGAATTGCGTGCTTAATGTCGTTTGTACATTATATTTGATTTCCATGTAGCACTGTTTAATTCATATGATGAAAATGCTGATAGTCGTTCTGTGTTTATGTGTAGGGTGCCACTACCGTGTTTGTGTGATCCTTAAGAGTATTGTTTCACCCTAAAAGTGTGCTCTAACATTAGAAATAATTGTACAGTCGGAAGAATTGACACTTTATTTGAGTTTTTCTGTATTTACTTTTTGATTTTTCTTGTGAAACCTCCGTTTGGAGTTTAAGCACAGTTATAGTGACCCCGTGTGGTGAATCTGAGTATCATCTTTGATGTAAGTTGAGTGATATCGAATTATCACCTGTTATTTGTTGAACCATTGATTTAAAAGTTGCCTAAGATCACAAACAAGAAAATCTAAACCACGGATTGTTAAAATACCAAAATAAATTAGCAAATCTAAAATCTGATTCTGTGTCAATTGATTTATTTTGTTAGCTGGCAACATATAATAGTTAAAAAGGTAATATAAATGTTCTAAATGTACGGAAGAGGATTAGGGCCAAGCAATAATAAAAAAAATAAAACCATCTCGAGATTAAAGTCGTTAAATTTCAAGAAAAAAGTCTAGATAAAATGTTGATATTAAACTCATTAAATTCGAGAATAAAGTTGTTATTTTTCGAGAAAAAAATCGTTAAATTTCGAGAAAAAAAGTCTAAATAAAATGCGCTAAAAAATGACAGCACATATGAGTTATCAAATTGTTGTCAACTGCATGATTTGTAAATTTTGATTGGCGGGCCTACATTTCAAGACAACCGCAGATTATGTAAAAGTAACAGATCTTTGCAATACATGTAAATTGTAGCTAATTAGATGTTATTTATGCTTATAAATAGTAGCAGATACTATTTGCACCTCAGTATTATTGTACAGGATGCAATAATAACATTGATTTTAATAACAATGATTTTATTTATTGAAATTATTAAATAGATGCTGCCTTATTGGGACAACAAAGTCCTCCCTAGCCTGCCTACCCCTAATTAAGTTGGCTTGATTAAAAATCATAAAAATCCCATAGACTTAACACTGACGGAATATTCAAATGAGCCAAGACTATTCAAACTCCAACTGCCAAAATTCAAGCTTAAACTCCCAGAATCCCTTGAGACCATAGACTGTATAAAAACATGGACGTAGTGTCTGTGATGTCACCCGTAGGATTCTGAAGAGCATTTTTGAAGCCTAAAGTGGGCGGAGCCGGCCGTCATCATCTTAGCAGCACGTCACTCCCAGATAATTAAAAATGGGCAAAGAGGCGGGAAGTGAGTTGAGCTGGTTGCTGAAACCATGCCCACCTAGCGCGACAAGCGGGCAATCCGCCTATCACTCAAGTGGCCACGCCCGTAATTATGCAAAACTTTAAGGCTTAATTTAATTTAAACGGATGAGTTATAAAAAAAATTCACCCCCCTCACAGTTGTCATGAAGGGCAAAATTAGCTATATATAGACCAAAATCAATTTTTTAACCAGGCTGTAAAGGTTTTTTTCTGCTGTAAAGTTGGGCATTTTAACATGGGGAGTCTATGGGATTGAATCCCTTTTGCAGCCAGCCTCTAGTGGCCAGTTGATGAGTTGCAGTTTTAGTCACTTCCATGTTGGTTTCACGAGAGACAGCGGGAGGTTGCCGCTTGCTTGAGACTCAATCAAGCTTCCCTTCTATGCACCATTTCTAACCCATTCAAACTCATTCAAACTCATCTATCTAATATTTCTAATCTATCTATCTATCTATCTATCTATCCATGACAGACTGTATTGCCTTCAAAACATACAAACTTTAAGCTTTTAAAACCACTTTAAACTTCAAACTATTTCATACTGAAAACCATCAAACTTAAAACTTTTTTAAACTTCTTAAACTTTTTAACCATTTTAAACTTTTACAAACTTCCTGTTCCGGCTTTCTCAAGCCAACTTAAAGTTTGTTTTGACATTTATCTAATTGATACATTATTATTAAACACTTTTTAAGCAATTGATTTCCACTTTTCCGATGTGATATGTGATGAGAAAAGGAAGAAAAGCGAGTTTGGCAAAAGACAGATTCGAACCCAGTCGATCATGTCCAATGCATTACTCTCCAAGCTCCGCCATTACAGATGCTGAATAACTCTGTCCAACGAGTCGAAATGAACATGACACGAGTGTGTTTTTCTCAAAGTTTTTTTCTTAATTTAATGAGTTTATTCTCAACATTTTATTTAGACTTTTTTCTTGAAATTGAACGAGTTTTTTTCTCGAAATTTAAAGACTTTTTTCTCGTAATTTAATGAGTTTATTCTCAACATTTTATCTCAAATTTTTTTCTCAAAATTTTACAAATTTTTTCTCGTAATTTAATGAGTTTAATCTCAACATTTTATTTCAACTTTTTTTTCTCGAAATTTAATGAGTTTTTTCTCGAAAAATAACAACTTTATTCTTGAAATTTAATGAGTTTAATCTCAACATTTTATCTTGACTTTTTTCTTAAAATTTAACTATTTTTTTCTCGAAATTTAACGACTTTAATCTCGAGATGTTTTTATTTTTGTATTATTGCTTGGCCCCAATCCTCTTCCTTATAAATGAGCTGTTTATTAGAATATAATATAAATTTATGCTGCATAATATTAAATTAAATGTCTAATACTTATACTTCCTTTGAAGATGAGGCAGAAGCAGGCTCAGAGAGTGAGGGAGAGCCCACTCTATCAAAACTTCTATAATAAAGTCTGAAATTATTGCAGTGATGTCTTCTCTTTTAATTGTACGCTATACAGTCAAAAGTGTTTCAACAGTAAGATTTTAGATAATGTTTATTAAAGATAATGTTTTTTAAAGTCTCTTCTACTCACCAAGCCTGCATTTATTTGATCAAAAGTACAGCAAAAACAGTACCATTCAGAAATAATTCTAATATTCTTATTTGCTGCTCAAAAACATTTATTATTAGTATTATGTTGAAAACAGCTGAGTAAAATTGTTTTCAGTTTTTTTTTTTGATGAAAAGAAAGTTCAGAAGAACAGCATTTATCTGAAATAGAAATGTTTTTTAACATAATAAATTCTTCAATCATTATAAAGTCTTTATCATCACTTTTGATCAATTTAAAGCATCCTTGCTAAATAACAGTATTAATTTCTATAATTTCTTTCCTATATATATATATATATATATATATATATATATATTAGGGGTGTAACGATTCACTCGTTTTCTCGATGCATCGATTACAAACCCTGATGATGCATCGATCTTGAAACATGGATTTTTGAATCGTGAATTGTCGATTTCGGACAGTAATCGATTTAAAACGCTAAGAATCGAATGAATCGCGATTTCTATAGCGATTCAATGCTTTCAAAATATATACACATTAAATTACTACAAGCACGAATTAATGGAGACCTTGAACAGCGTTCGTGCCTCACATTTCTCCTTCACGCGCTCCACTATATTTACTGCCTGTTACAGGATTGCGCTCGCGCCCCGTTTGTCTCACGGACACATTTTTTGAGCAGCTGATGTGTGATCTCTCCTTAGTACTCGTGGCCAGTACTGCTAAAGTGAAGTAGTTTTGTTTTCTGTAGTTTTTCAATGGCTCTCGGTCATAAGGTCGACATTACCTGAGCAGTCGAAGGCTGCGCATTTATTACATGGACGGAGCAAAAATGTAAGTGTCTAAAGCATACGCACAGTTCCATTGAATGATTAATGTGTTTCACAATGTGTTGAACCGAATGTATGAAGAAAACTGTTAAAATAACCACAGCATTAACAACAACCTTGAAATAAGAGCGCAAGGTTTATCTGTTAATCAGATGCACAAGTAGCATTCCTTGCTATAGGAAACAGACATCGGGCGCTTTTTCTTTCAGAATCATCATTCACCGATGGAGAGGAAAAGTTAAATACCATAGCATTTTATTTTATGAAAATGAGATAAAGAAATTTTGCACTGAAATATAAGTGATCTTGGCTTGTAGAACTTAAGACGTGCCAGGAAATGCCTAATATGGACAAAGGCAGCTGCAGCTAAGCTGAATAAAATGAACTGGTGAAACATTAAGACAATAAACACAATAAATAAATAAAATTCATGAATGATGCAGTGCTAATTGACATATCATTTATTACAGTACAGAAACTATAAAGTTTTCTACCTTATTCTGTGCAGGAAATTGAAATAATTGTTTGTAGTATATAAAACAATCATGAAATTGCCATTAGGAAAAAATTATAGATTACAAATTATTTATTATTGTCCAGCAGTCCAGCAGTGTATTTGATTTATTTATAGCAAATTCAAAGTAAGAGATAAG
Source organism: Spinibarbus caldwelli (assembly GCA_039654775.1). NCBI lineage: Eukaryota > Metazoa > Chordata > Actinopteri > Cypriniformes > Cyprinidae > Spinibarbus > Spinibarbus caldwelli. Next base: position 23,311,337 of record CM077229.1, read on the forward strand.
AAATTTCTTGTAAAAAAATAAAAATAAATAAAAAATAATACATAACATAAAATTATTGTATTTGACATTTCTGTCACTTCTAAAATGATGGCTACACACCTGGTGTGACAAAATGTTAGCCTATACATAATACTTTTAAAGCTCTTTTTTTAAATCTTGGCGTACATCAATTTCTACATATGCTATGTCACACCATAGCATCATTAAACTAGTATCAAACAATGGACAAAAGTGTTTTTTCATAAAGGCTGTTGTGTAATTTGCCCTCTGACTAAGCATTTAAAGAATTTAGGGGAAGCATTGACATAATCCTGTGAATGCACTGAAAGAATGTAGTCGAATCGTTAATCGAATCGAATCGAATTTAATTGTGAATTGAATCGAATTGAATCGTTTTGAATTTGCAAAAACCGTTCTTGAATCGAATCGAAAACCTATGAATCGTGAATCGAATCGATTCGCTGTCTACCCAAAGATTCACAGCCCTAATATATATTTATATATATATATATACTGACTCCAAGCTTTTGAATGGTTATAGTGTATAAGTGTATAAATGCTGATCTTTGGATATTTATATTCATTAAAGATTCCTGAAAAAAATCTACTCAACTGTTTTAAATATTGATAATAATAATAATAATAATAATAATAATAATAATGATAAATGTTTCTTGAGCAGCAAATCAGAATATTAGAATGATTGGTGAGCAGAAGAGGCTTCTTTAAAAAAACATTACAAATCTTCAAAAAACTTTTGACTGGTAGCGTATATTTGTAACAACTGGATAATTTGGATTAGCAAGCACCCACCCCCTTAGTGCCCCTTTTTTTTTGGTTTGGGCCACTGCCCCTCAAAATGTCTGTGCACGGCCCTGTACATAAACATTTTTAAATGATACGATTTAAAATAAATAAATAAATAAATAAATAAATAAAACTATTTGATTTTCATGCAAATATTTTCTTAAGATTTTTCATGAATTGTTTTTTAAACTTATCAAAATTTTCTTGAATAACACATATACAGTGTGACCATACTGAACACCACTGTATGTTTGTGTGTGACAAGGCCAATGCAATCACCGTTCTATATTAATGCGTTGCTTTAATTGACACACACACACCACTCGCACACAGAGATCGGAGATCACGCTGTGCAAAAAGTAATATTCAGAAGCTCATAAACTTGTTGTCAGTGCTGCCACACGTTTTTTATTAATCAATACTGAATCGCTACATTATATTTCTCAGCAACGAGGGGGGTAAAATCACAGTTTTTAAAGTAACTAAACTTAGCTTCATTGTTTGTAGAGAGAGACAGACGCAGACAATTCACACATCTCGCTCTCTCTGTCTCTCTCTCTCTCTCGCTCTCTCTCTCTCTCTCTCTCTCTCTCTCTCTCTCTCAAAATGGCCATATTTGGGAAAAAAATCGAGTAGTTTGCGTCTCTGGATATAGCTGTCAGTCATTTAAAGGTGCAGTAGGAGATCTTGGAAAATGCTAACTTTAGCCTGATAGCACTGAAAACAAACGTCCCACCCTCCCTGCAATCGCCATCCAAAGCCATGCCCCCTGAACGCATATACGCTCACAGACCAGAATATTAGAGACAACATTACTACAATGGTCTACATTAGCGGTTCCCAATTCCAGTCCTCGCACCCCCCAACCCGCCCTGCACGTTTCATATGTATCTCTTATCACGTGCGACGTTTGTTCTATTCGACCTTAAGTGTCCATCACCAGATATTCTGCCATGATTCCAGTTCGAAGCAAGCGTATATGTTTTATACAAAGGGCATTAAAGTGTGTGAGGCGTAAATTTAAATAGTATTTATTTACAGAGGTATATTATATGAAGTTCCAAACGTAGGTTCGTGAGGAGCCTAATCCCTTTATATCCTGAAAGCTTTTTAATGATCTGATGCCTAAATGGTACTCCTATATGTATAATCTTATTGAATAAGTAACAAACCGTGAACGTGTAATGTTTCAGCGTCGGTGGGCTCCTACTCTACAGAGTACAGTAAATGATAGACATATCAATCTGGGCAAACGATACAATTCAAATGCGCTCTAACTGTTAAACAGTGGCTGATTCGTCCCTAGAAATCATTCCCTCCCACTCTATCCTAGATCAAGTTCCCATTGGTCGGATTGCTGTCGTTTTTCAAATGATGTTTTCAGCCATCGTTTGTGAAGCGACCGGATCCCGAAAGTCACAGCTCTAGACAAATAGCATGTTGTTGCAGTCCGTAAACTTTTCTCAAGAGCTATAAATCGCTTTACATTATGCATAGGCTCGTTTGAATTGAGATTATCTGCTTTAAATATAGACTATGCTTTATTAATGTTTCGCAAAAGTTATAATCTAAAAAGTTTCACAAAGAATACCGTGCATACTGTTTATATCTTTGTACGTGGCATTTTTCTTACAAAAACGTTTTATTGTTTGATCTCTAAATAAAACAAATGTTCTAGTTGCATTCTGCTAGTTGAGATCTTAACAGTATATATCAAGACTATGCATTATGCGTCATGCTTTGGCTGCTCCATTGTATACCTCTGTTTCTTCCTATAACCTTTCTTCCAGAAGTGCCCTAGCGTAAGGCTGCTTCTGCAACAAGGTACCGCTCTGGCCGCTCCTTTGCATACCTCTCTTTGCTACCTCTGCAAAAGTGCCTGCCTTTTCTCTCCCCCTTGCTAGCTATCCACCATCTACATCAGCTACATCATCTACATCATCTTGCACCCTCTCTACAGCCACCTACATAGCAACCCCAACCCACACCGCCGCTGTGGAACCTCCACCTTTCTAGGTGTTTTCACACCTGGTCATTTTTAAGTATCTGAGCTATTGGAGACAGTTGTAAACCAAGTCCATCTTGGGAGGTGGTCTGAGTATGGTTCGATTTCAGCTATCAGCATGGTTCTTACTTAATGTTTGCAAATTTCAATTTAGTTGGTCATCGGATGCTTCTGTTCAAATGACTATTCGTCATGGCTGCATCTTCAGGCAGATTTCTACAAAGCATGTTTACGACATACTTTTCGTGTAAGCCCACAGCATATTTAATAATATTCTTAAACCATTGTGCGAATATTCAAATGAGGATGTCACAATCGCTTCGTCCAATAAATGATTTAAGGTGAAATTATTTGATCTATATTTCAGACCATAGTAAATCAGCAAGTATAATCAGTGCTACTGCATCTCTCTCAGACGTGTGCGCTGTGGGCTGCTGTATGTGCAAACCATCTTCTTTCGCATATTTCTGAAGATGGTCTGCATGGTTCAGGCTAACTAAACTTCAGTTACGTGCTGCAATGCTTGAGACCTTGGCATGTGAAGAAGGATACTTTAAAAGGCCCGTATTATCAGTACTTGATACTGTATTTCACCTGTTACATTTCCGCATTACATTACTTCATTTCGCTGTTCTCCAGCAGCTCTTTTTATTAAATTATTTTTAATTATTTTAAATTATTTTTATTAAATCGTGTTACTTAGCTGCCACAGCAGAGATTTCTCCCTCTGTTTGTGTCCACTACCCGTGGTTGAAAGAATGGGCCTCCTAGGCTTTTCTTCTATCGGGACAACTCCACTGTAGTCTATTCCTTTAACAAATGCAGATGTAATGCCAAACTAATGTGGTTCCTCAGTTGGTTAATCCGGTCTTCCGTTTGCTTTATAACTAAAGCACAACTTACAACAGGATTTAAAATTCAAACTGCTGTCTCTCTCACGTTCTCCCTTTCAGAAATTTAGGTGATCGGCTCCTCATAAAATCTGATGTCCAAGTAAATCATTCCAATTTTCTCTAAACTAATCGTGGTCAGTAGAGCCCTGCTATTAATTAATAACCCATACATCATGTAGCTCTCTCCACGACAACACAGACACAGGTTGGTTCTTTAGAATGGGCATTTTATTCTTAGGGTCATCTTCTTTATTTCTTTGCGCCTTTGACGTCCTAATGCCACAACGTCATAACACTGTAATGCCTTAATGCCACAACGCCATAACACCGTAACACCATATCGCCGTGAGAACTGTACACAAGTGAAAACAGTACAAAATACATCAAACACAAAATGGCGCTTAGCGCTATTATGAACACTTTCGTTACAAACAAATACCTTGTTGGCCGCTTGTCATGAAAAGAGTTCTTTGAGTTTATGAAAATCTTCTTTACTGTCCTTTAGACTTGCGACAGCACTGATTTTAAACTTAAATGTATTTGAACTTTGCAGAGCCTTGTGATTCGTCCACTCAGATGTGTTTTGCCCTGACTCGATTGCTTCAGTCTGTTCCTGTCTGTTGTGCTGCTTAGAGGTTTGCGATTGTAGCTCCGTGTAGCTTCACTTTTTATTGAATCTCTACCTTACTTTCACTCCTTGTTGTTTAAAGTGATAATATATAACTTAATTCCCACCATATTTCTGGTGTTATCTTTCAAGCTAATCTAACTAATTTGATTGTTCGCTTTTAAAACCGCGAGTGCAGCGCGCGTGCAGCGTGTTAGCATTCGTTAGCCAGTTAGCATGTCACTTGCGGTTCCATTCGCATTTCTATTCGTGCCTATTATTGTTTTCTTTCTTTTATTTTTTTTTCGCTCCGTTTTCATTTCTCTCTCGCTCCATTTTTCACGAGTTCATCAAACAACAGCGGTAAGTGGTAAGTTAAGTTGGTATCATTCATCAATCATGGTGAGTAATGGCTTCTTCTCCTGCTATTGTTGTTTGCACTGTTTGCCACATGTACAGTTTATCTGTCTCCGTCAGCAGCGAGGGATTCACATGTGATAAATGCAGGGAAATAGTTAGGCTGACAGAGAAGATTTTAGAACTAGAGACACGCATCCAAACTTTAGTTCAGGATAGTAAGAATATGAGGGCTGTAGATACTGCTTTGGATGCGACTAGCTCAGGGAGTCCTGTACATTGTTCGGTTCCGGTTGAGCACGTGCAGCAGGGCAACTGGGTGACTATTAGGCGGCCTAGTCGCGGGTCAAAACAACGCTCTTCTGTTCCGATCAAAACATCAAACAGGTTCTCCCCACTCAGTGAAGCACCCACTGAGAAACCTGATGTAAGTGCTCTAGTTATTGGCGATTCTATTGTATGGAACGTGAAAATAGAGACACCAGCCACCATAGTCCAATGTTTACTGGGAGCCAGAGCGCCTGACATCTTGGCAAATTTAAAAGTGCTGGCTAATGCTAAACGTAAATTCAGTAAGATTGTTATCCACGTCGGCGCTAATGATGTTCGACTTCACCAGACGGAGATCACTAAAATTAATATTAAAGAGGTGTGAGAACTTGCAAGTACGATGTCAGACACTGTAATATGCTCTGGTCCTCTCCCTGCTTACCGTGGCGATGAGATTCATAGCAGACTGTCATCACTCAATGGCTGGATGTCTAAGTGGTGCCCGTAGAGTAACATAGGCTTTATAGACAATTGGAAGAATTTTTTGGGGCAGACCTGACCTGTTGAAAAGAGATGGTCTTCACCCCTCCTGGGGTGGTGCCATTCTTCTCTCTAGAAATATGGCACATAGTCTTAGAGTTCGTATTTGACTAACTGGGGCCCAGGTCAGGAAGCAGACAGACTGGCTAAACTGACTGTCTGCTAGCTGCCTCATGCCACAGAAGTCAGTTAATTCTCAGCACATAGAGACTCCTTCACCTAGATATCACACTATAGAGACTGTGCCTGTTCCACGTACTAGAAAATACAGAAAACATCCAAACCAAAGTAATAGTAACAATTCAATTGATGTTCAACAGATAAAAAAATGATATAATACAGATAAAAACATGATAAAGCTTGGCTTATTGAATATTAGATCCCTTTCTACAAAAGCACTTTTTGTAAATGATATGATCACTGACCATAAACTAGATGTGCGTCGTTTGACAGAAACCTGGCTAAAACCAGATGATTACATTACTTTAAACGAGTCTACACCCCGAGATTACTGTTACAAACATGAACCGCGTCCAAAAGGTAAAGGGGGAGGTGTTGCTATAATTTATAGCAATATTTTCAGTATTTCTCAGAGGTTGGGTTTCAAGTATAATTCGTTCAAATTAATGGTGCTTCATATAACATTAACCAAAGAAACAAGTGTTAATGATAAATCCCCTGTGATGTTTGTACTGGCCACTGAATACAGGCCACCAGGGCACCATACAGACTTCATTAAAGAATTTGCTGATTTTCTATCGGAGTTAGTGCTGGCTGCAGATAAAGTCCTAATTGTTGGTGATTTTAATATCCATGTTGATAATGAAAAAGATTTGTTGGGATCAGCATTTATAGACATTCTACACTCTATTGGTGTTAAACAACACGTGTCAGGACCTACTCATTGTCGAAATCATACTCTAGATTTAATACTGTCACATGAAGTTGATGTCAGTGGCATTGAAATTTTGCAGCAGAACGATGATATCTCAGATCATTATCTAGTCTCCTGTATATTCCATATAGCTAAAGCTGTAAAGCCAACTCCTTGTTACAAATATGGTAGAACCATCACTTCTACCACAAAAGACTGCTTTATAAAAAATATTCCTGATTTACCTCATTTCCTCAGCATATCCAATAGCTCAGAACAACTTGATGATGTAACAGAAACTATGGACTCTCTCTTCTCTAGCACTTTAGATACGGTTGCTCCTTTATGCTTAAGGAAGATTAAGGATAAGAGTCCAACACCATAGTATAATGAGCACACTCGCATCCTAAAGAGAGCAGCCCAGAAAATGGAGCGCAGCTGGAGGAAAACAAAACTAGAGGTATTTCGTATAGCTTGGCGGGAAAGTACCCTATCCTACAGAAAAGCATTAAAGACTGCTAGATCTTATTACTTTTCGTCTCTTCTAGAAGAAAACAAACATAACCCCCGGTATTTATTCAATACAGTGACTAAATTAACGAAAAATAAAGCATCAACAGGTGTTGGCATTTCCCAAGAGCACAGCAGTAATGACTTTATGAACTACTTTACGTCCTAGATCGATTCTATCAGAGATAGAATTGTAACCATTCAGCTGTCAGCTACAGTATCACATTAGATAGTGCACTTTAGATCCCCTGAGGAACAATTCCACTCATTCTCTACTATAGGAGAGGAAGAACTGTATAAACTTGTTAAATCATCTAAACCAACAACATGTATGTTAGACCCTATTCCATCTAAACTACTAAAAGAGCTGCTTCCAGAAGTCATAGATACTCTTTTGGCTATTATTAATTCATCAATGTCATTAGGATATGTCCCCAAAACCTTCAAATTGGCTGTTATTAAGCCTCTCATTAAAAAAAAACACAACTTGACCCCAAAGATCTAGTTAATTACAGACCGATCTCAAATCTCCCTTTTCTGTCAAAGATACTAGAAAAGTTAGTATCCTCACAATTATATTCCTTCTTAGAGAAAAATGGTATCTGTGAGGAATTCCAGTCAGGATTTAAACCGTATCATAGTACTGAGACTGCTCTCATTAGAGTTACAAATGACCTGCTTCTATCATCTGATCGTGGTTGTATCTCTTTATTAGTTCTACTGGATCTTAGTGCTGCGTTCGACACTATCAACCACAACATTCTTTTGAATACACTAGAAAACTTTTTTGGTATTAGTGGAAGTGCCTTAGCATGGTTCAAATCACTTATCTGACCACCATCAGTTCGTAGCAGTGAATGAAGAGCTATCATATCAATCTCAAGTGCAATATGGAGTACCTCAAGGATCAGTACTAGGGCCGTTACTTTTCTCGCTTTACTTGTTACCCTTGGGAGATATTATCAGGAGACATGGTGTTAGCGTTCACTGTTATGCTGATGATACTCAGCTCTATATTTCTTCGCGGCCCAGTGAAACACACCAAATTGAGAAACTAACGGAATGCATAGTCGATATAAAAAACTGGATGACGAGTAATTTTTTACTGCTAAATTCTGAAAAAACAGAGGTGTTAATTATCGGACCTAAAAACCCCACATGTAATAACCTAGAACACTATCTAACACTTGACGGCTGCTCTGTCAATTCTTTTTCATCAGTTAGGAACCTAGGTGTGCTGTTTGATTGCAATCTTTCATTTGAAAGCCATGTTTCTAGCATCTGTAAAACTGTGTTTTTCCATTTCAAAAACATATCTAAATTGCGACCTATGCTCTCAACGTCAAATGTAGAAATGCTAATTCATGCGTTTATGACTTCAAGGTTAGACTATTGTAATGCTTTATTTGGTGGTTGTTCGGCACGCTTGATCAACAAACTACAGTTGGTCCAAAATGCAGCAGCTAGAGTCCTTACTAGAACCAGGAAGTATGACCATATTAGTCCGGTTCTGTCACTGGCTCCCTAACAAACACTGCACTGGCTCCCTATCAAACATCGTATAGATTTTAAAATCATGTTAATTACTTATAAAGCCCTGAATGGCTTAGCTCCTCAGTACTTGAGCGAGCTCTTATCGTATTATAGTCCTCCACGTCCGCTGCGTTCTCAAAACTCTGGCCGTTTGATAATAGCTAGAAAAATCAAAATCGACTGCGGGCGGCAGATCCTTTTCCTGTTTAGCACCCAAACTCTGGAACAATCTACCTAACACTGTTCGGGAGGCAGACACACTCTGTCAGTTTAAATCTAGATTAAAGACACATCTCTTTAACCTGGCTTACACATAACATACTAATACGCTTCTATTATTCCAATCCGTTAAAGGATTGTTAGGCTGCATTAATTAGATCAACCGGAACCGGGAACACTCCCCATAACACACAATGTACTCGTTACATCATAAGAAGAATGGCATCTATGCTAATATTTGTCTGTTTCTTTCTTATTCTGTTTCTCAGTCCGTATCCGATCAGATGGTGGATCAGCTTCAAGAGATGATGTCTACCCTGATCGTCAGCGGAGATCAGGACACCTAGATGAGCCCCAGAGACATATCCCATTGAAGACCTCAACTAAAAATACAATAAAACTAAAAATATAACAAAGTAACTAAAAATATAATAAAATACCTTAACTACATAATACTATTATTGTTAGAAATTGCAACAATATATAAATAGAAATATAATACATTTATGCATTTAAAATTTTAATTAAAACATATTAATTTACAAATATTAAAAATGAATAAATACATTCTAAAATAATAAATAGTATTATATATATATATATATATATATAATATATCCATTGGTGTGAAAAATTGTTTGCCCCCTTCCTGATTTTTTATTTTTTTTGCATGTTTGTCACACTTTAATGTTTCAGATCATCAAAAAAAAATTAAATATTAATCAAATATAACACAAGTAAACACAACATGCAGTTTTTAAATTATTATTTTTATTTAATTTTTTTTATGAAGGGAAAACCAAATCCAAACCCCTGTGTGACAAACCCAGCTAGAAATTTTTTGTTCTAAAAATGTTCTAAGAACATTACCATGCATTGTTCTTATAATGTTTTTAGCGGGTAGTTTTATTTTGGTTCCCAGAACGTTCTCTCAAAAGATAGGATAACAATCTCTTAAAACATTCTAAAAATGTTTATTGATAATATTGTTAGAACATCATTCCCTAACATTCTTACAATGTTTTTAGCGGGTAGTTTTATTTTTGTTCCCAGAACGTTCTCTCAAAAGATAGGATAACATTCTCTTAAAACATTCTAAAAATGTTTATTGATGACATTGTTAGAGCATCATTCCCTAACATTCTTACCATGTTTTTAGCAGGTAGTTTTATATTTGTTCCCAGAATGTTCTCTCAAATGATAGGATAACATTCTCTAAAAACATTCTAAAATTGTTTAGTGACAACATTGTTAAAACAGTATTCCCTAACATTCTTATAAAGTTTTTAGTGGGCAGTTTTATTTTTGTTCTTAGAACGTTCTTCTAAAAAGTAGGATGACATTCTCTAAAAACACTCTAAAAAAGTTCTGTGATGACCTTTGAAGAAGATTTTTATAGTTGAAGATCTGAATTAATCAAGTATAATCAAGGTGAATCTTGCCATTAATATATATATTTAATCTTCCATTATGATAGTATCTAAGGCCCCTGTGTAAAATGTGCCTACGTGTGTGAAATGTGCCTACGTGGCTAAAATGTGCAGACGTGGCTAAAATGTGCAGACAAGAAAACATCTGGAAAATGTAGGGGTGCTTTTTCCTTTACCATAATAGGACTAGGAGGACTCTTCTCCTTAGGGAGATATATGGAATTGTATACAAAAGAGACCCTCCAAATGTATATGAACCCGCCTTAAAAACTTGTATATATACCAAAGCCCAGAAGCGTTCGGGAGATTTTTTCTGCAGAAAACTTCTCGGCTTTGTTCTTGTAATAAAGTCTATCTTCTGGCATCAAAACCCCAAGACTTTGAGAGTGATTTTTCATAGTGGCAGAAGCCACCACAATTGGCGTCACGAACAGGATCGGAAAGGAGCAGAGGGTGAAAGACCACTTCGGACTGGCTTGGCAAACGGCAGATTCTGTGGCCACTAAAGGTAGGGAATTTTTGCTTAAATAAATCTGTGATGTTTGCCAGTTAGCACGGGGTGGTACGGACACTCAAGATTGCTCTTCCAAATTTAAAGAACAAAAAGAAAAAAGGGTTTTGATTCCAGAAGAAATAACTGCATGCATTTATCTCGTTTACTGTTAGGAAGGCCTGATAGGTAGCCTAAATTGAAACTAGATGGTGTAGGCAGACATACATTGCTAGCAATGTTCTGTGTTTATTTAGACTGGGCCTGAAGGGACAGAAATAAACGTGAAGCAGATATAGTGAAGGAAGCACGCAAAGAGGCCTGCGGATATCGCCTGGTTTAGAGATACAGGGGTCTGCACGGGTAGGCAAAAAGACCTGCGGATACCGCCCTAAAAAGGTGTAAGGGAGATTACAGGGGACTGCACGTGCAGGCAAAAATCCTGGCCATGCGCTGCTTTTTTACTGAGAGAGAGAGAAAGTGGATTAAAACAGTAGAAGAGCGAGAGCAACGCTGCAGGTCACTCACAGAGAGGTGAAGTGGTTTGTTTTGTAGTATGTCTGAAACTGTGTTTGTGTCCAAGTACATGTCAGTGTGAAAAACTATGGTTGTATGAGAAAAATTCCATATTGGGTGAATAAGCGGTGCGTGCCCCTCCCTGGGAGAGACGGACGCAGTTCTAGTTACACCCGAGAGGGAGGAATGAAAGAATGGGCCCAATAAAAAAGAGACGAAATATGAAAGCATAAGAACCTATAAAAAAAACAAAAAGGGATGCAGAATGAAAGGATAAGCCCTGTCTGAATAAAGGGACCTATATGAATGTTATTTGAAGAAAAAAAGTGTTCCAAGATATGGACTTTGAAGAATATTGAAATAATAATAGATTAATTAAAATGAGATAGACATTTATGCTTTAATGAATTATCTGAATAGATGAATAAAAATATTGCACATGCTTAAAACTTTATATCTTATATCGAAGACGTCTTAAAATTTGTATCTTGTTATCCCTGGGAAACAGTAAGAAAATTAATCCATTACACAATTTCAGAGATTTGGATTTAAGTTAACTAAAGATAACTTGTGTAGTGAAATGTTGAATGAGAGCAAGATTGGGTGACCAAGTTCATTGAAATTTTAAATCAAAAGTCATAGACATTTTACAATAATAAAGGAACTTGTTGATTAAATAATTAAACTAAATAAAATGAATTATTTGATGTTGGTTGGGAAAATTCATTCACCATTACTGATTATTCTGAACCATGTATGCAAATATAGAAGACAAATTATGATTGAAGTCTTTAGTTTACCATATGCATGTCATGCTGTTGTAAAAGAAAGGATTCTTTTGTTTTATTGAAGTATATAATAAAGGAAGATTACTGCTACTTTCTGCATTTTGCAAAGAAGAAACTGCTTGCTGTTTTTCTGCAATGAAGAACTTGCTTTACTAAAATAGAATAAGAGAACTGCTGTATTTAACCAGATGACTTTATTTATTTTTATTTACTTTTATTTAACCTTTTTATTAAGGAACCATTGAAAAAGATGGTTGAAAAGTGTTTTGCTTGTACACCAGAATAAAGGCCTAAAACATATAATTCACAATCCTAATATCCATAAACAGTTCACAATCAACCGCTGTATAGTTACCTCGTGTCTGGATGGATGTGTTTAGGAAGTTTCAGGTCCTTCTCTCCAGTGTCCGTCCTAGTTCAGTCAAGTTCAGACCACTTGAAGCTCGATGGGGTAGAATTCAGGTTCAGATAACTGGTTATTATTAATGAAGTACTCAGAGACTTGTTTTAAAAGTTTAACGAATCACCAATACACTGGTTTCGTTTTATTAAAAACAATAACTTATAAGTACAAAACATAAAATAACAACGAGTAAAGTCTTCACCACGAATTGTCGGCCCTGGACAATGGTCTCCCAGGCATTTTATAACCTGTGCATAATAAACCCTCCTCCTGCCTGCGACTGCCTCCTCCTTGCAGACAGGATGCATGACCTTTGTCACAGAGTCTAAGTTACACAAGTATCAAAAGTTCAAATGGAAAGAAAATGCAAATAGAAAACATCACTTCTGAATAGCAAGCATGTCTGGTTCTATTTTCAGATATAGGGAAAATAGCGACACCCTCTATGAGCTCTGCTTAAGCATCTATATCATAAACCGCAATGTAACACCTCTAGCAGGTGCTATCTAATTCTAAGTAACGGTTCGGCTAGAAGTTCCATCTCGCACACGTTGCGAAATGCATCCCCTTGCCCTTCACCGCCTTTTTACAAAATAAGCGAAGCAACTACATAGCAGATATAAACCACAAAGCACTCAACATCAGTGCTTCTAAAATAAAACATAACCTTCAAACATTTTCTGACATTTACCCTTTTGAAGTTTGAAAATCCATTTTCTCTAGATCACTCATTAACATTTGTAAATCTTTTGAAAAACCCTGCAATTCCATTACTTCTTTTATTAACTTTGCAACCCTTTTATTCATTGTTTCTTGTTTCCGTATCAGCTTCAGAACTGCTTTCATCTTGAAGATGATCTTTGGATCTCCCAGCTCTCTCCTGGGCACACCTGCGACGTTCCTTCTTCTTCTGCTTCTTGTGCTGCAGCCTCTGGACTAAAAAATCACTAAACTCAATTTCTATGCTATCTGACTGGTTCGTATAGTTTCTGGTAGAGGATCGATCAGGGAATAACACATTAGGCGGGTAGGGGTCTGATTCGACATCCTCTCTTGTTATTCCTTGATCGTATTCTCTTGTAAATGTCCCATCAATAGGTATTCTGTCAACCCCACATTTCATAAAAGTTGAGCCAATTTTGTCACTCGTATATTTTTTCTCTATATACACATCAAAAATGTTTCTACATTTTCTATAAAATGTTACTTCTACAAATCTCCTCATTTCCCAATAAGGAAGAGGGTCAGCTTTTCTAGGATATTCGTGAATTAAGCACTCATTGATGTTTCCGTCTGTCTCCACCAGGACTCGCAATGCTGCCAGCGATAAATACACTCTTCCTGCGGTTCCGGGTCGGTACCAGACCTCACAAAAGAACCGCCCCAAGGTGTAGCCAGTTACGCGGCCTTGTTTATCTGTCAGCATTACAGCAGCGCCCTGTAAAAGAAGTCAGAACCATCAATGAAGTACAAACCAAATACCCCTGTACTGATGAACGCTTTTACCGCCGTAGATTCTTTTTCTTCACAATTTTCTTCGGCATGTCGTTCTAAAAATTCAAATAATTGAAATGTTATTACTGAACGTCCAGGTCCAATTTTTGGCCGTTCATATTGTCGTCCCATTACACATAATTTAACCCACCATGGGATTTGAAACACTCCATTGCCATTTTTTTCCAATTCTATCTCCCTAAAACCATGTAATTTTAATTGCCATTTCTCAGACACTCCACTTCTTGCGGTCATACAATGTACTAGGTTCCATATGGGAACCTCTCTGCCCAATCCGTCAATTACATTATTAATAGGTTGTGTCATACATTTAGGACAATGACGCTGGCCATTAATTAATTCAAAATACAATCTTCTTGTAGAAGCGCCACACCCATAACACATTTGTATTTTTCTATGTCTCTTCCTGTTTTTCTCCAATCTGCTGGTTGTTCCACTTAATATCTGATTCAGTGCTGCCAATCCAGCCAGTTCCTGCAAGTTAGGCAGAAAACGTTTCGGCTGAGTTCACATTTATCATTAGTTTACAACACTGCATACACTGTTTGACTTTGGTTTTCATTTTATCCCATCTATTCATCAAAATAATTATCCCCAAAAGAATAATACTCTCATTGCATAAATAACACCCTAATAAAAAAGCAATTAAGGTTGTACTACCCATAATTATCCATAAAGTTGCTTCTTTCCCATATTTGACTAATAATATCCCCATCAGATACATTGCGTCAAACACAATTATCGCTATTTCACACCACAGAACAAATTCATTTCTTTTAGTCACTGTCATAATCACATCTATACACAGTCTGTATATACTAGTCATGGTTACTGCTATTAGTCCTCTGATACCTAGTAAATTGCTCCATCCTTCAGATACCACAATTAAATGACTTACCAAAATAATCTTACTAATTTTTCCCATCAAAATTATTCTGATAATTTGAAATAAACCAATTACTATTAGCCACCAGAGATTTAGATTTATTCCTTGTATTAACATCCATAAAAAATATACCCCACATTCACAAACCTGAACAAATGTTTCGGAAACTGCCTGAGGAAATTCTCCAACTCCATCAGTCGTTCCGTTAGAGGTTTGATTGTTAGTCCCGTTGGATGCCATACTAAATTATCGAATTTCGATCTCTGTTGGACTTATCAGGAACAATTCAATTTTTCAATGAAATAATGTCTTGATTGTTCTTTGAATATGCTCAATTGTAAGCTCTATGGTATCGTCAGATAGCCCCCCCGCAATCACGAGTGGTCTTTTGTCAGTTATGCAAACCCTATACTTTCTATACCTTCTCAGCTCCACCTATTTCCTTTTCGTTTTGCCGTTTCAACTATAGTCTTTCCTTTGTATAACTGTTTCCCTTACAACAATGGATTCTCTGAAATACTCTTTTTCCTCTTTCTAGAGCGTCTGTGCTCGTTAGTTTGATGATCTATCAACTGTTCTAGGACTGCTAATTCGTCACTTTTGCTCACCGTTTTAGAACACATTTGTGCTCCCATAGCAGTGCATAAGCATTTTATGGCGATGAACAGCAAAATTAAACCTAGGACAATTAGTCCTCCGTATAACACGTACCAACCTGCACTGACTAAAAAGTCTATTCCCAGCTAACAGGGAACGTTCTCCTAACTTTGGCTAACGTTCTCTAAAGGTTCTCTCAAAGTTATCAAAAAAACGTTCTTGCAGTAACGTTATTAAAACGTTTCCTTAACGTTATCTGCAATTTATAAACGTTCTAAAAACATTAGCATAAAAACGTTATAATTGCATTGTTAGTGGAACGTTCTAAAAACGTTAGAATAAAAACGTTATCATTACGTTGTTAGTGGAACGTTCCAAAAACGTTAGCATAAAAACCGTTATCTTTCCCTTGTTAATGGAACGTTCTAAAAACGTTAGCATAAAAACGTTATAAATGCATTGTTAGTGGAACATTCTAAAAATGTTAGCATTAAAACGTTATCATTGCGTTGTCAATGGAACGTTCTAAAAACGTTAGAATAAAAACGTTATCATTACGTTGTTAGTGGAACGTTCCAAAAACGTTAGCATAAAAACGTTATCTTTCCCTTGTTAATGGAACGTTCTAAAAACCTTAGCATATAAACATTATCATTGTGTTGTTAGTGTAACGTTTTAAAAACGTTGGCATTAAAAACGTTATCATTGTGTTGTTTATGGAATGTTTTAAAAATGTTAGCATAAAAACATTATCATTGTGTTAGTGTAATGTTTTAAAAATGTTGGCATTAAAAACATTATTATTGCGTTGTCAATGGAACGTTCAAAAAACGTTAGAATAAAAACATTATTGTGTTGTTAGTGGAACGTTCTAATATAGTACAATGAAAATCAGAATAATGAAACTAGTATAATGAAAAATAATAACTCAAATAATACCTCATTATCAGTTAACATTTTTGGTATTTCAGTGTAAATTGAACAATGAATATTCTTAGAGTTAACGTAATTTTTCTGTTCTTGAGGTTGCAAACAATTTTTCTAATAATATTAAGTTCACTACTTAAAGTTGGCTTGTTGTATGTATTGTTAGTGAAATATTCTTTAAATGTTACAGCTGTGACATTTCACATTTAAAATAAAAACAAAATTATATCAATGAGTCCATCAATCAGATAATTAAAATCTAACTTGCAGTGTCACTATCAAAATATAAAGTGTCACACTTTATTTTCTCTGACACCATACATGTCAGATTTGTTTTTTCTTCTTCTCAGTCGCTTTGGCTCATTTATCAGATCAGAAATGAAATTCTCAACTACTTGTTCAAACTCCACATCATCTAGTATCTTGTGCACATCATAAAAGCAGTTTCTCATTCTTTTGAACAAGTTTCAAATGCTTGGTACATTCATGCACTTGTATATGTACAATTGTATACGTTATCAAATTGCTAGTGTTATGTTGCTCAAATATGGTTCTCTGTCAAATTGACTTAACCCTCACAACATCTATCATTATTTCATCACATTAGCCATTCATTGCAAAATGGTGAGCTACTGTAGTTACAGCTAACAGGGAATGTTGTCATAACTTTGGCTAACGTTCTTTAAAGGTTCTCTCAAAGTTATCAAAAACGTTCTTGCAGTAACGTTAGCAGAACGTTTTGTTAACGTTATCTGCCCTTGATAAACTTTATAAAATCTTTAGCATAAAAACGTTATCATTGCCTTGTTAGTGGAACGTTTTAAAAACGTTATTAAAAATATGTCTTGACAAAATGAGTCGTAATTTCCATAGCAACTTAATTTGTTTATCTAATGAAACAAAGAATGACACAATCCAGTGGCTTTTTCCCATGGCCTGAGAGAGAAAAAACATTTTGTTTAAAATTAAAATCTTACAATGTGCTTAAAAGTCAGAAGACACTTTATTTATTCTCAAACTGTTTTTCTTATATTTGCAATAACAGTGAAGGAGAAAATGCACTTGCGAAGTATACATTATACAGTATGATCTTAATTCCCCACGAATTCATCTAAGCGTGAAAAGGTGGGCGTGGCTTTAGAACGTACGTGCGCGTCAATCAAACACTTCAGCGGGAAGAACACAGCTGCCAAACATTTACAGTGAGACGACGCCTGTCAGGTAAGTTCTGTGACTTTTGTTGGATATATTATGAATAAAAAATGTTTATTGTCACACTGATGATTAGCTTAGATTTGCAGCAAGTGCTGCTGTTTTGATGAAATTATAGCTAGGTGACCGATTTGCCTGAACAAGCAAAAGCGGTTACAAGAGTTAGTAAACAACTGTGTAAAACAGGAATAAAGGCTAAATTTTTGTAGAAGTCGTTAGACTCGCTGTTTCTCAGTATCTAGTTCGCTCTTTCTATATAGCATAACTGATTTTCATTACACCGTGTTCTTGCTCGAGTTATTAGCGAGATTAGTTTATGAATGTCCCGCGCATTTTCCCTGCTGTTTTCCGTTCATCTAAAAGTTTAAAGTCAGTTCGTCACAGTGAAATCCATGCACTTAGATATCAGCTTTTTGGATCGACTGCACAGCGCCTGACTTTTTAAACGGCTCTTATGAGTGGATTAAGGAAAAAATGTGAAAATGGAAGGTTAGTCCATTACCACTTTTTCTTAAATAAAACTGACCCTACATACATGGCGCTATAGCCGATGTCAAGACTAACGTGTTTTTTTTTTCTCTCTCGATGTGTATATTATAAAAGTTGTGAAATATTTGCCTACTATGGTATTAACGTTAACTCTGGTGCTGCGGTCTGTCGCCGCTCGTCAATGTTATAATATTTGAAATGACCAATCAGATCAAAGAAGGCGGGCTTCATGTTCACAGAAGCACCAATCAGATCAAAGAAGGCGGGCTTCATGTTCACAGAAGCACCAATCAGATCAAAGAAGGTGGGCTTCATGTTCACAGAAGCCGAAGATGCTGAGCGCAAATTTCAGTTAATGGTCATAAAGTACGGGATAATATGTTAACTAAATATTTAATATTTGAGAGCTGTTTTACAATACAAATGTTAAACATCAGGTTTGCAAACTAATAAATTCTAATTTCGCCATTTTTAAATTTAATATAGGCCTATTTTCGTGATGTATAATGTAATAATTCGTTCTGTCAATGTGAGGATGCAATATATATATATATATATATATATATATATAAGGCATAAGATATAAGATTAATAATGTAAGTGCACGTATTGTGAATTAATTTAATACACTAATTCCCGGTTTCACAGACAAGTCTTAAACTAGTCCCAGACTAAAATGCATGTTTGAGGTGTCTCAACTGAAAATATCTTGCTCTGACATATCTTAAAATATGTCACTGTCATTGTTCTGTGTCAAGATGCACACCTGTAATGTTTTCTTCTAAGGCATTTTTGTAAAAGTTGCTTAAATATCTTAATCTAACTAAGGCCTAGTCCTGGCTTAAGCTAAGCCCTGTTTGTGAAACCGGGCCTTAGTTACCAAGATTTTCGGGAAATTATGATATGCGAAACATATATCATTTGACCTTATGTTTACTTTCTTCACTGACTCAGACGAGAATCACTATTATCAAAGCTCAGTTTTAGGAGAGGAAGAGACAGGGCAAGATAAGGAGACAGAAAAACAAACAGTGATGGAGATGAGGAGAGAGCAGGTATTGACAAATAATCTGCCTACGTGGTTTTAGATCAGAGAAATCAATTTTTTTTTTTACATTTGCGACCTCTAATTATAAAACCCAGTGCCTATAGTAACACCAACTGTGGTAATATAACAGTTTGTTAAAATGTTTAGAATGCAATCCTAGATCTTTAGTAATTTTGTACAAATGTCATAGTAAATATGATTAATTATTTATAAATTATGAACAACTAAAATAATTTGCTAATTAATTTAATTTCAAATGAATTTTGTCAATTTAAGTGGACTTTGATATCAAGTGTTCAGTAAAAACAGAGCAGTGGTATCTCAATGTATATTTTATCAATAGTTAAAAGCTATTGAAGTTTTCTGCTATGTCAATGCTATGTTTCATCAATAAATTATTTATCACAGTTGCTAATTTGTTTTTTTCCCCTTATTCTCTTGTCTTTGACAGTGGTATTTCAACAATCGCTCCTGGAGTCTGATCGGGACTGGTATGATCATTTTTACCCTTTTTATGAGGACAGAAGTGTCTCACATTTCGGTTTTGATAAATCATTCAGCCCTAGGATAACATATGTTGTCAGCTCAGGAAAAGATGTAGGAAATTGAAGAGAAGAATGGCTTTAATCAGTGTGGTTTAAATTTGAGTGTGTTTGTAATTTTTAGATGCCTGTCAACACAGTTTTGGAAAAAGTCTTTGAGGAGCTGGTATCTGAAACTTTGCACCGCATCGAGATCAGTCTTATCACAGGTTGGTGTCTTTCTGTTTTGAATCGGTGTACAGTTAATGAGATGCAAACCAGTGTAAGATTAATGGGAGAGTGATGTTAATACATGTAAACTAATATTATCTTACATTAATATCTTACATAGTATAAAATAAAAATATTTCAACTGTTTTACATGTTGTTGATTGTAAATGATTGTAAAATTTCAGTAGTCCAACACCAGTGAAATTTCATGGTGCTTGACACCAATGTCGATGCCATAGCAAAACTTTTGGAACTATTTAACTGTTTGGAGAAAAAAAAAAAAAAAAAAAGAAAGAAATTAGTTAATTATGATAACATTAAAACATGAAAACGGCATGTAGACTTCAAATATTGTTTATCAGTGGATACCAAATTATACTACTGGTACTGGAGAAAAGCTGGTATTGTTACATTTTTAAAATGTCAGTATCAGCTTGATACCAAAGTACCGGGACTTTTGACAATAAGCTAAGACAAAGATTTCATTACAAAATATGACTAATTGCTTTTCTGCCCAGTGCAACTAAATATTTTGATCCAAGCACAAAGTGAACAGGCGGTGCCGTCCACTGATCTATATATATGACTGGATCGCTCATTGCGTTCTAAACTGCCAACAGTGAAGCCACCGGAAGTGTTCGATCCGCCATCTTACTATTCCCTACTGGCAGAGAGCACTATTGAATCACAGCTAAAACACTGACCTAATATTACCCGATTTGAAGCGAATCAGTCACACGGGATTAGTTTTTACGTTAGGTGTATGTAAATTCATTTTTACTTCAGATGTTATCGGCAATGTTTATGATCATTTTGGGCAGGATAAGCGATATATTTAAATCGTTTAGGTGGGTGTGTCTGCTGCGCCCTGCCCTGCCGACACAGGTACGTTAACTGATCCAACACAAAATATAGCCAAATTATTTATGTACGTAATTATTAAGGAATTATTAAACATGAACGTATTAGTATCAGAAATTGATTTGAATATTAAATGAATACAATAGCCTCTGTTATTTTATTTCTCCATGTTGTAGACTACTGAAATGAAAGCTTAACTTACCATCTTGGAAATAAAGCTTCATGTCTTTAAATCCGTACTGTGTGTAGTCAGTTATTTTTCTAAATAAATTAATTATGATGTGTATATTTTTAATGTCCTGATTGAGCAGCATCTATTTTAGATACTCCCAAGATTGCGCAAATATGTTTAACTTTACTAGCATTACACTTTTCCATGTAAAATGTTATATGTTAAATTAATCATTTATTTTACCACCGTTTAAATCATTACCTCCTTCAAAACGAATGCTGTTAACGAAATCATTGTTGAAATATTTGCAGTAAGCCTACTGTACGAATAAAAACACTATAACAAAATTATATAAACAATGAATAACTACAAGGCTAATGAAGGTATGTGTGTAACTTAAGTATACAAAGCATAAATCTTCAGATTTCAGAATGAGCACTTTGTCATTTGTTATATGTTGAGGTCGTGTCCGTCTGATGTTTATCATGTTCATCTGATGTTCGGCTACTGTAATGAACGTAACTTTTTAATAAGCAGGGGAAATTCCCGACATTAAACAAATAACAGTTTACATGCTTAGGGTGTTTGCATTGTAAGAATGTACAGGGATACTTCAGATTTAAAAACGATGACTTGTTAGGTGATGTTTTCTCATTAAATTCGTGCGATTTCCTATTAATTCAATGGAATGTATTGGAATAGTGGGGAATACCAATATGGCGGTGCGGCGGCTTCACTTTAATGACGTCATGAGCAATCCAGTTCTCTAGTATAGATCAGTGGTGCAGTTCCTTCAGTTATGAGGGATTCCATGTCAGTGATTCAGTGACTTGTTCACAACATGAGTCAGTTGTCCCACCAGAAATGGTCACTTTACAGATGTTTAACAAAAACAATTTTATGAATCAAAATCACTACCACTATTTGGAAAGCTATTTTGCAAAGACATAGAGCGATGCAGTACGTATAGTGAAGCATCCCAGTGCTTTTATTCTAAATCTTACCAAGCATTAATACAACGCTGTCTTCTTTTCTCCCTGCAGTATCTCCCAAGATCGTTTTGAGATTCTGTCCTGTCTGATGGCCTAGTATCTGAAGACGTCATAAACTCCATCATTTAAAATAATTGTCTTTTATATAAGTGTATATTTTAATATATATAATTTATATTCTTTTATACAATTTTTTTTTACATGTTTCTAGGTCATTCAACAACTAAAATTCTTAAATTTAATTCTCAAGATCTGAAAATTTGGTTTGAAGTTCTAAAATTCTTAATTGGTTCTTGAGTTTTGTTGCTGCAACTTGAATCTTGAAGATGCTTTTATTTTTTTTCTTCATATTGTTTAAAGGCACAATATTGGATTGTTTGATATTAGAACATGACGGAATGTATTAACTTTTAACTCTAATGTGCATCGTATATAACATTTAATATTTCATACATTAGAGCAGTTTAAATGTATTGAATTGATTCTTGGTACATATGTCATTGATTTCATTTGAAATCCATACTTGTAACTACATTTCAAATTGCTTTTATTCATTTCTGTGTTTCTGTCTAGACTCAAATTAAGATATGTCTATTTTAAAAGAATTGGAAAACTAATATCTTTATAATTAGACTTTACTTTAATAACAGTATAGTGTTCCCTTACTTTCATGTACTGTATTGACCACTTATATTTCATTGTTATTAGCTTTCCATTGTACTATTTCTAGACTATTTTGTAAGTCTTGAAAGTTTGATAACAGTTAGTGAACATTTAGCAAACATCTGTAACAGTAAATAAATATTACATAATCTTACATAATGTCAACTTTAAAAAAAAAAAAAAACATTTAGAGAACATTAAAATAATGTAAGAATGGAACATTCTAAAATGTTTTGTGAAACGTTCCTAGAACGTTAATATAATGGGAAATAGAACGTTCTAATAACGTTCCTAGAACGTTAATATGAGATACTTACGTTATAAGAACGTTTATGTAACGTTCCTATTAAGTTATAAAAACGTTATTTCTGAAAGTTCTTTAGTTTTTAGACGTTGTATTAACGTTCTTATTTGGTTATAAGAACGTTATGTAAAACGTTATTAGAACGTTCCAAATTCGCATTATAATAACGTTCCAAGAACGTTAATGAGAGACTGGAACGTTCTAATAACGTTTTTAATAACGTTCTTAGAACGTTCCAAATTCTCATCATAATAACGTTCTAAGAACGTTAATATGAGAGACTGGAACGTTCTAATAACGTTTTTAATAACGTTCTTAGAACGTTATTATAATGAGAATTTGGAACGTTCTAATAACGTTTTACATAACGTTCTTATAACCAAATAAGAACGTTAATACAACGTCTAAAAAACTGGACGTTTTTAACGTTCTAAGAACTTTCAGATATAACGTTTTTATAACTTAATGGGAACGTTACGGAAACGTTCTTATAACGTAAAATTGTTAGCTGGGTTATGCCTTTCCACATGTCTGTAGTAACGAAATTAAATATCGCGTTTGCTGCTTTCTTCACCCCCTGAATTCCTACATGCACAAATTCTCCTGGGGCTTCATACCATCTCGGTCCTCCTTTAATTCGTTCGCCAATAATTTCTATACTCGTGTTGCATAAACTACTCTTCATCCAATCCAAACCTAAATAATAAGTTTCATCAATTCCTCTACACCATTTCTCTTTCCAATTTTTCCTCATAATTGTGTGAGATAAATCGTCAATTGCTATAGCATCAAGGCCTGTTAATGGCACATTTTTTCCTCCTTTCGGCACTCTATATCTTATTAAGCTATTCGCAGCGATTTGAGCCGGGCCATGCAAGACCTTCCATTTCAGATTTTTATCTGCTATTCTAATAACTCCCCCTGATCCGAAACTCATTTCGTATCTGTTAGCTATATTACTTCTCTTAATGGCAAAGGAAGAATTCCGCCGCTCCAATAACACAGAACCGACACCATTTGATTTATTGTAATCGCATCGTGTCCCACAGCACACTTCCCTATAACTTCACTACATTCGCGGCTCGCTATTCCATATACCGCATCTCCAAAGAAAACTAAATTGTTTCTATAAACACCTTCCTTGTCTCTTCTTCTGTATATATTTACTCTTTTTAAATATAACTTCCTCCTTATACTTAAAATCTCCGATGTCTGGTTTCCCGTTATAGGGTCGGTGCCGTTAAGAAAATCTTCACAGTCTAATTTTTCTCCGTCTTTATCACAAAAATTAGCATAAGAAAAGTCATTGTAATCTGTCTTTGTGTAAAAGTATTTTTTCCCGTGCCTTCTTTCACTAAGCTTTTCTCTCACGCATTTGTCTATCCGTTTCACACTATTTTCGTAATATTCTTTGATTTCTCTTTCCGTCTTCAAAACTTTATTTAATTCCATTTTGATTAAATATACATCCGTTTCCCATTTCATATTATCTATTTCCCAATAGCCTATTTTAAAGTTAAATTTGACTCTGGGTAATATCATCTTTTTTCTCCAAATCCAGGCACGTGTTATTTAATTCTAAATCTGCCTTTGTCTCAGATCTGGATTCTAATTCTGCGTACCCTGTACTGCGTGACCCCACATGTCTATCTCTAGCAGTGGTTAATAAAACTAATTCCCCTTCTGGGTTGAGAATTTTACTAGTTTTTATCCACTCTTCTATATTCTTTTTTTATTTTTACCACTGAGGATATTCTCTCTTTTTCCATATTTCTTTTGATTCTTTTTACTGCCCCTCTATATTTACACTGGCCTATTTTCCACGGATTAAAATTTTCTCGTGATCTAAATATCCAGCATCCTCCGAGCGCTTCGTTCGAGCTGACTCTATAAGTCGGCCCAATAAAATATTTTACCGTCGTGTTTCCATCACGTTCTTAGATAAAACTATTTTTCTCATAAACTTCGACTTATTTTTTATGCCAATTGTCTAATCCTTACTGTACTCTTAAGTTTTACCTTTGGTTTTCTTACCATGTAATACATTACTTCATCTGTGTTAACATTATCTAACCACTTCCAAAAATTTGTGGTGGTATTTTCTATTTCTTTACAATTTTCTTTTGATGTGCCCCAAACTGTTAATTCAAAACCAGACACATTTTGTCTCTCGACCTGTACTTCAGCTAGAATAATTCTTCCTGTCATAATTTCCCATTCTAAGAGATAACTTACTCTAATTAATATTAACAAAAATATTCCCAATATTACAATTATCCAAAGTATGATACTTATCCATTTGCAGAGCCGTCGCTGCTTCCTCAGCTTCGTGATCGTGTCCTTTGCTCCCGCCAGTTCCTCGGCTAAGCTTTCCACGGACGCCGACCTCTGCATTTTATCCTGTAAACACGTTAGTTCTGGGGCTCAATCAAGAGCCGCTTCGCTCTCCTCATGAAACCTCTGCGTACTACTTTCACTACCGGTTGCTTTTCGTGCAATTCCACTTCGATTCCGCCGATCCAGTCATAATCTGGATGCGCGCACGACAATATATTTATTTTGAAATGCATAATCACAGTGAACACTTCAGCTGGCTCCTCTGTGATCTGTCCATCATTGTAAATTGCTCCTGTCATATATTTCTCTTCCTCCGGGCACCAAACTTTGTGCTCCCCAATATTATTTGGCAAAGCTACTGTCAATTGCACAAACTTCTCCTTGCGCACACTGGTGGTCATAAACTTCCTGCACACCCTGCAGTTCGTTCGAGTCTCTCTATAATGAGCGCGCCAGTTTGGTATTTTCAGGTTTCGTAACCTTAATTCCATCTGGATCATATTTACACTCGGATGGTTTAACTCATCGTGCATTTTTTGAAACAATTCTGTTATTTCTGGCATTTTTACCTGGCCTATCATCTTATCCACTTCTCTGTTTCCCAGGGCTGCCTCGCTTTCCTGTTTTGTGTGCGACACCTGGTGGTAACAGTGAACATTTACCTCCTGTAACAATCTGGCAATATCTATCCACTGCTCTCTATGGACCATTGGCTTATTTCTGGCAGTATGAAAACCGTTTGCCTTCCAGGTTTCCAACTCTTTGTTAATGCCCTCTGTCACATACTCAGAATCGCTAGTCAAAACAATCTCCTTGTGTCCTAATTCTACCGCTTTCTGTAATGCTTTCTGCACAGCTGTGACCTCAGCCCCCTGCGCAGTGCCCTTGACGTCACCACTTTGCAACGTGATCAGCTGTCCATTATGCTTGACTAAATAACCCCACTTTACTTTCCCTGCTCTTTCACTTCCATCTGTGAAATATTTAGGGAGATGTTGGTGTTTATCGTGGAACTTAGTCATTTTATCTTGACGTTTCACTTTGCTCATTCTCCAATCGAGTTGAATATCTCCTAATATTAAACTCCATTGATCCCACCTTTGCATATTTATGCATGGTTGGTTCATCACCAAATTTTTCTTTATTCGAGCAAGCTCCCTTGCCATCGAAAAAATTATTATTGGCTGTTCTTTGGCTATAGCTTTGAGCTGTAATAGCCGCCTAGTTACTGCCGCCAAAATCCTTTCAGCGCCATTTTGCTCGTAGCGCCTCATTGTTGCCTCCTGTTGATGGGTTAAGAACGCAATTGGCGCTCGCCCCCCCTCGTTTGACAACGTCATCATCACCTCGTCATCCTGTTCGATCACGTGAACAAACAAAGGAAGAGAGTCATCTCTGCGCTGTAACTCTCCACTCTCAAGAGCCATCCTGATTAATTTTAATCTGGCTTGCTCCATCTGCTCTGTCCATTTCCACACACCATCCTTCGTTCCACTGTACAAAATCTTTGCCTCCCTAGAATACCTAGGTATTAGCTCCCTGACATAGTTTAAAGTCCCTAGCAGCGACTACAACTGCTTCCTGTTTTTGGGCGGGTCTGACCGCTCCATCTGCTCTAGCTTTGCTCTTGTGCTCGTAGTGAGGGCTCTCGTGTCTTTCCCCAATTTAAATCCTAAAAAATCCACCTCATGTTTTCCGATCTCCATTTTCTTTAAACTAGGTTTTAACCCTGCTTTGGTTATCCTGTCTAAGGTTTCGTCTAGCAACTTCAGATGCTCCTCCTCCGTGGAGGTCCCGATCAGGATATCATCAATATAGACGGTCACCGGTATTCCTGATAAAATTGATAATAAAGTGCTCTGAAGTGCTCGTTCCCTGCATTTTTGTAGCCTTGGGGGAGGACTGTAAATTTAAATTGATCCCCTTTATATGTAAAAGCCGTTTTTCCCTGACTTTCTTCCGCTAACGGGATGCTCCAATAGCCGTTTGCAAGGTCAATCTTCGACAGCCACTCCTTGCCTCGGCCTATCTCTCCGCTCGCCTCGCTGCAGTTGATCAGATATCTGGTGTCAGGAACAGTTAATTTGTTTAAAGCCTTATAATTTGTCACTAACCTCCAGGTTCCGTCATTTTTTGGGACCGCTTGTATAGGCGAGTTCGTCGGCGCGCACTCATTAGATCTCAGCTTCCTAATAATTCCCTGTTCCGTTAACTCTTTAATAGTCTCCGAGATCTCCTTCTCTGCTGCGCTGTTAATTTTGTATTGTCTCTGGGGGGGAGGGATGCCTCCCTGAATCACGTGTTGGTACTTCATATCAACCCTTCCGCAGTCGTTTTTGCTGCGTGAATAATAATCAGAGTATTTTCGCAAAAGTTTTTCCAGCTCCCCTTTGTTGCTTAATTCTGATTCTTTCACTATTCGTTCGATTTCTTTGTTCTGATCCACTACTCCTAGCTTTCCTATTTTTCCTATTTTTTATGCCTGCGCATAGCAAATTGTCACTTCCAAAAATCACATTTATTTTGTCTTTCCTCCAAACATTTTTATTCCTGGGGTTTCCCTCAAAATCCTCTACTGTTATCACACCTAATAATTCATCATGTTTCTCTGACGGTTTCAAAATGTTCAGATCGGCTCCTGTATCAAGGCAAAACGTGGTTTGATCATAAACTTTATACAATTTCTCATCAATTTCCTCTGTTTTCAATAAAGCATCTTTCAGGGGAGCCGCACATCCCTATGCGCTTTGAGCTTCGCTGCTCGTCTTTCGGTTTCTCTTTCTCTTAACTTTGAGGTCCTCCTGTCCTCGCGACTCTTTCCTATCATTTCCCTGCGGGCTCTCTATTCTCACTCAGCCTATTCTATTTTGGGATTTATTTCTCCCCCGCTCCGCTATTACTCGTGCCCGCTCTTCTGCATTCATTTTCTCCCATTTGTCTGGGCTGATATAACCGCCTTTTCCTCTGTCACTTTCGTTTTGATTAGCCCTCGGCCTCGACTGGTCTCTAAATTTTTTCCCTCTCTGGGCCTGATTTTTCGGATCAGTTTTATCTTCTCCTCTCCTCCATTTCTGATCAGCTTTACGGTCGGGGCGCGCCGCAGACCTGCTCTCCCTTTCATATCGATTATACGGCTTCTTTTCTCGCTCTGATCTCCTAAGCTGATCTTTGGGACGCTGCGGTTTATTATTTGATTTTTCCCTATCTGTCTGAATTATCTCAGTTTTTCGGTCATAGCGGATTAACGCTTTCTCCAGTTCTTCTGGAGATGTTTCTGGGCCGTACAGGAGGAATTCTTTAGCTCCTATCAGAGCATTTCTTTTAACTCCCTGAAAAATATGTTTTAAAATACCTTCTACTCCTTTTTCCGCTACTTCTTGACAGGCTGATAATGCACCCACAGTGCGCCATCGCTCCTCAAAACTTTCCTGTTCTATTTCCTCCACATTAGTTGGGATTAATCCTTCTAACGTTTTGGCTAATTTCCTTCCTCCTTGAATCCCAAATTCCGCTAAAATGTGAGAATCGACTGATTCCCCAGAAATTCTCATCTGTTCTCCATAACGGACTAATTCTCTAACTTTCCCTTTTACTGTTGTATTTTTCAGCTTCGCTTTCTTTAGGAGTTTCATTTCGTGATCTCTCCTCATTAATTCTTCTAAGGTCGCTTTCGCTCCTCCAGCGCTAAACTCAGGTTGGCTCGGGGATTGCACCTGCCTAAGGAAAGCACTTGGTTTTCTCTGACCCGGTGTTCCTAAATGCAACGCATCTAAATGTTGGTTTATTGCATCTACCTCGACGGTCCGATTAATTTCCGCATCTGACGGATCATCTCCGCCTGGGGTTATTTCTCTGAATCTTAACCTCCTAGGTACTGACACTGTTCTGTCCGTGACCGGTGTTGCGTTTCTAGGCGTTCGGTCCTCAGGGCGTATTAACTCTTCATATGCTGAGTCTTCCTCTTCACTAAATTCGCTTTCTGAACTATCACTTTCTGGCCCTGAATAAAATTCCTCAAATGTTTCATCCCCGACTCCTTTCCTAATTAACCTCTCTAGTGCGGCTTTGTTCATTAAATCCTTCTGAGCTAATATTGCCCGTTTAGCCCTCTGTGTTAACGAAGTGTCTGCGAGGATTGCAGCCGCATCTCCTCCATTCAGCAGACTCCAGATCTGACCGCGGGTAATGCCTGGGGCATACTCGAGGTTCCACTGATTTTCTCTATCTAAATTAGTTTCGGTCTTTTTAATTTTGGAGTGCGTAGGTCTGTATAATCCTTTCCCTATTTGGAATGTTTCGAAGCTATCACCCAGTTTCAGTTTGTAAAAAGGATTTTCTACCTGATCCTTCTTTCCTCTAGATGTCGTTGTTCGCTTTAATACGGGGTAATCAGGGATCGGCTCTTCCTCCACTGACCTGGTCTATGGAGGTGCCTGTTCCCGCTGAGCGGTGGCTCCCTGGCCTGACCTTCCCTCGCCTGATGTTTGGTCTCGGTTCACCCTTTCTGTGATCGCCCTTAGCACAACAGCATTGGGGTGACAGACCATCCACATTTTAGGCCACTCTGTCTGATCTGTTTTTCTCCTTAATGCATTCACCAGGGCTGTTCCCATAGCGATGTCATTAAATCCGAAAATTCCCCCTGATATTATTGGCATTGCCACTGTGCGGTAATTATTTTCTCTAGATAATAAACATATTTTGTCTATTATACCGTCTAACGTGAGTATCGCTATTAATTCTTCCTCAATATCTCTCCTCTGACCTCTTTCATGACCGACAACATGTATTACTGGTTTTCCATTTGGCCCTCCTATTTTTTGTAAAATCACATCGCCTGTTCGAATAGGATCCTGTCTTTGTTGAGCTATTCTATACGACTCATCCTGGAATCTCACACCGGCTCGCTCCCTGAGAGCGCCGGCCACTCCCGCGCCGTGATATAAAAATCTATTAGCGGGATTCACTATAACACACGATTCCTGCTCATCTTCTAACCGCCCCTCTTTGAGAATGATTAAGTTTTTTCCTCTCGCGAAATACACTCGATATATTTCGTCATTGCCCGGTGTGGACTGCACATCGGGACTTTCTGGACTATACCATTGTGGAGCACTGGGATCTAGAGCACTTTCTTCTTCCTCTCTTTGAGGTACAATGCTGGGGGCTATCGATCCTCTCTCGGACCCCTCACCTGCAGCATCTTCGTCTAAAGAGTCCCAACTTCTCACGGGGATATTTTTAATTTCTCCCCCGGACTCATCAAAGACTCTCACTCGCGGAAACCCATCCTTTCCTCCTTTACTTGAGTATATAAAAGGTGGAATTTCCGCTCCATTTAGGATTCTGATATTCACCACGGAAGCGATTAACTTAATCTCTTCCCATGGTAACTGGCCGGATCCGCATTTACCTTGCGTGGAACTAATCCAGACCAGTCGTCCACCAAGATCCTCCGGTGTTAATGTCAGAGTGCACATCTGCGCCATTAACTCGCTCCGGATTCCCTTGGATTTAACTTCATACACTAGCACTACTCACACTCTGAGTTTTATGCTTTTACTTCAGGTCTTTTCAATTTACATAAACCCCTCTGGGTTATCACTGTTCAACTCTAGTATGTAAGGACTTACTACTTTACTCACTTTACAGTTATCCCTGAATTTTCTACCTTAGTTAATCGAGCCCCACACGTTTGGGCGCCATGTTTTGCTTGTACACCAGAATAAAGGCCTAAAACATATCATTCACAATCCTAATATCCATAAACAGTTCACAATCAACCGCTGTATAGTTACCACGTGTCTGGATGGATGTGTTTAGGAAGTTTCAGGTCCTTCTCTCCAGTGTCCGTCCTAGTTCAGTCAAGTTCAGACCACTTGAAGCTCGATGGGGTAGAATTCAGGTTCAGATAACTGGTTATTATTAATGAAGTACTCATAGACTTGTTTTAAAAGTTTAACGAATCACCAATACACTGGTTTCGTTTTATTAAAAACAATAACTCATAAGTACAAAACATAAAATAACAACGAGTAAAGTCTTCACCACGAATTGTCGGCCCTGGACAATGGTCTCCCAGGCATTTTATAACCTGTGCATAATAAACCCTCCTCCTGCCTGCGACTGCTTCCTCCTTGCAGACAGGATGCATGACCTTTGTCACAGAGTCTAAGTTATACAAGTATCAAAAGTTCAAATGGAAAGAAAATACAAATAGAAAACATCACTTCTGAATAGCAAGCATGTCTGGTTCTATTTTCAGATATAGGGAAAATAGCGACACCCTCTATGAGCTCTGCTTAAGCACCTATATCATAAACCGCAATGTAACACCTCTAGCAGGTGCTATCTAATTCTAAGTAACGGTTCGGCTAGAAGTTCCATCTCACACACGTTGCGAAATGCATCCCCTTGCCCTTCACCGCCTTTTTACAAAATAAGCGAAGCAACTACATAGCAGATATAAACCATAAAGCACTCAACATCTGTGCTTCTAAAATAAAACATAACCTTCAAACATTTTCTGACATTTACCCTTTTGAAGTTTGAAAATCCATTTTCTCTAGATCACTCATTAACATTTGTAAATCTTTTGAAAAACCCTGCAATTCCATTACTTCTTTTATTAACTTTGCAACCCTTTTATTCATTGTTTCTTGTTTCCGTATCAGCTTCAGAACTGCTTTCATCTTGAAGATGATCTTTGGATCTCCCAGCTCTCTCCTGGGCACACCTGCGACGTTCCTTCTTCTTCTGCTTCTTGATCTCTTTACTCCAGTCTCGCTGCAGCCTCTGGACTAAAAAATCACTAAAATCAATTTCTATGCTATCTGACTGGTTCGTATAGTTTCTGGTAGAGGATCGATCAGGGAATAACACATTAGGCGGGTAGGGGTCTGATTCGACAAAAGTGAAAATTAGGTAAAGAGCTGATTGCTCAGACACCATTTGATCAGAGTTTACAAATGTTCAATTTGATTAATGCAGTCTCTGAGGGTTAAAATTTCAGATGCCTGTTGGAATAGAGCTTTGACAAAGGGAAGCAATGAACTGGAGTCTGTTGGGCAAAGTGGCGAAGAAGCAAAGACACGGCTGCAGAGAGAAGAAGAGGGAGGAGCTGATGGACTTGCAACCCCTCCTGAAAGAGGAGTTCAAACTTCTGCATGGAGAAAGGCTGACTTAAAGCAGGAAAAGGTGAATTTTTCACTTGAGACTTTTCCTAAGGGTGAAGAGAACATCCGGAAATGCAAAACTCTGGCAGGATCAATCAAAAGCCAGACTGAGAAGAGGCGGAGAAACAAAGAGACCATACAACACAATATCAAGCCTTTGAGTGCCATCACAGACTGACGACCCAGTGCAACAACCAAACAACTTCAGCAGACTGATGATCTAACCAGAAGCACTTCCATCCCTTCCCTTTGCACGCACAGGTGCTGCATATTTAATGATCACTATAGAGACTGCTTCAAATTTTGTTAATTATTTTATTAATTTTTAATTAAGTTTGATTACTTACTGGTCTCACAGCAGTTCTTTGAATTCTGTGTTTTAACTAACGTTCTCAATCTGCTTTTCAATAGGTACTAGTCCAGCCTTGTGTCTAAAAACCAAGGAATTTTGACAGACAGAAGTGGTGCTTGACACACCAATCAGATAAAAAGGGAGCTGGAGTTGACATAGCGAGGGCTATTTCATTAACCAATTAAGGGATAATGCACAACTGAATTATTGACAACAATGTTGAACTCTTTGAAAAAAACAAAAAGGAAAAAAAGGGTAAACAAGATGTCTAGAAATGTTGATGGCCATGGATCCTAGATTATGCAGAGATCTCCAATCTCCTTTTCAAAGTAGCTCATGAGCAATAACAAAAATCATATGACTAAAATTTAAATTAGACAAGTGATATTTGAAAAATTACACATAGTTCTCTCAACTGCACGATGCCTAAGAAAATTATTCTAAACCAATTAACCTATTAGATTATGTTAGAAGAAAAAGAGGTTGATACCTGCAGGGTTAAATTAAACTTTATGATGACTGATGTTGTCCAGTAGAATATGACAATTAGACACTATGTGGAATGCTACCAGGTCTACGCTCAGTAAAGTCCTATTCAGAATCCATGGCATTCCACAGCTAAAACCATTCAGTTCACAATCAGCTGAAATCAAGACAAAATATGTTTTTGGCCAAAAGGGGGGTGTGAAAGGGTGTGAAAGAGTGTGAAAAAGTATGAATGATGGTGTTGTGGAGTGAAAGAAGGTGTCTGACGAGACACTGAGGCAGATCAATTATTTTGCCAAAACAGCTGTATGCAAAATTTAATATGTGGGCCCACAGGGCAAATAATGCCCGGTAGAATAATGACCGTGGATGAATTTGGTTAAGTTTCCCGGTCAGTACCTAGGTTATTGTTGTGGCAGAAAGAAAAACAGTGCCACACTTGCGCAGCGCATTACATGGGAAGGCAAAGCAAGCAAGCTTGCTCTGTCCACCCCACATCTAACTTTCTTTTCAGCATATCAAGATGGAGCTGATTCTGTGCCAAAAGGATAAAATATTGTCTTTCTGACTGTTAACATAAAGAACGTGGGTTGAAGGTTTTCCAGGTCAAACTACCTATGATACTGAGCAAGATAGGTCTAGAAGAAATTATTGAGTGAAATAGTGAAACTCAGTTTATAAAACAAAGAGATAACTGAATTAGCAAGTTGTTGAGAATAAATTTGTAATGAATTGAAAAATAGTAAGATTAGAGATAACTAAAACCAAATTCTATATTACATTAGAGAAAATGGATATTCGACCTATGCTCATTGTATTGATAGCAATGAATTTGTGAGAGCTCAAAAAATGGGCCAGGACAGCCCTCAACCCACATGAAATTTCCACAGGTCACACCAAGAAGGATAACTGAACAGATGAGTAAATGAGCATGCTTGATATCACTAACAAAAACTCTGAAAGATTCCACCGACAGGTGCAGCAGTTCTGTCAAGGCCCGGGAATGGTTTGCTCTACCATTAAGGACCAGTGAGTGTGCAGTTATGATTTCAAGGAAGAAGCTCGCATTGATCAGCAAAATAGTTGCAAAGTGACACCTGGGTCCACCTCTCTCTCCTTAAAATACGCCAACCAGCTTCAGCAACCCTACACAGCATGAAGTGAGGGATGAAGGGCGTGCTAGTAACGACCCTCTCTTGCCAACGAGGGAAAGACCATTGCAATGACTCGCAAAGAGTCACCCTGGTGAAGATGGAATGATTGATGGGACAGCTAACAAATGATCAAAATACTTGGAAGCCAACAAATGGAAAAGAGGAAGTGGAAAGAGAAGGAAAAAGACAAGCAGACAACTCAGGAGAAAGAGACGAGGAGAGACCAGTGACGCAAGATGAAATGCAAACTGGGCCTCTTAATAGTGAACCATCGCTCAGAGACTCTCGCTATTATTACAACTAGTGCATGCCCGCACTCTAAAACACGCAGCACGTTTTAAACCGCGGCCTTTGCGATTCGAAAATTGCACTAAGCAATACCGCAGTTCATAATTAATGTTGGTATATCATGCAGCCCTAAACTGAACTGTGTGTGAATATGTATGTGCGTGTCATTGAAATCCAAATTTAGCAACAGCCAAGTGACTTTGAGTGACCCACCTTGTTCCACTCTGCGACCCACCGCTTGAAAACCCTTCTAAAATCTAAGAATCTAGTGAAATCAGATTAGATGTAGTGAAAGGGAGGCAAATGCTTTATAGAAAGAGGCAAAGAGTAACTGTCTTTAGAAATTGTACCCAAAAAATAGCATTTTGCCCATACTGGAGCCAGTGTCTCCAATCTACAACAAACTAGAGGGAAGAGGTATAAAACTAACCGGGAAGAGAATGAAAGAGGCAGACAGAAAGACAGGCAAAAAGGAGATGTTGTTTTCAAACTACCCCCTATCTGCCTTCGGAGGGAGAGTTCCCAATTCTCAAGGGAATTGGGTAGAGGTAACGGGAGAAATGGACATGGAAAGACAAGTAGGGTTGGAAGAAAAAAGGAACCAGGTGTAAAAACAGAGGCAGGGAACAGAAAAGGGAAAGTGAAAGATATTTACCTATGGATGGTTAGAAACAAGCACGCATAGCCTTAGAAATGATGAAAACAAACCAAGAAGGCAAAACGGAATATGAGGAAGTGTCAGGAAAAATAAAGAGGAAAGATAAAGAAATTAAAACACAACTAGAGGCTATGGAAGAAGAGATGGAAAATAAAATCAGAGAATCAGGAAAAAAGATCCAAGAGGTAAATAAATTGAAGAGACGGAGAAGTAAGTTGTTTGACAGTAGTGAGGAAGTGAATGGTGAAGAGGAGTTATGTGATACAGGAAAATGGGAGCAGGGCAGAGCAAAGGGGAAACTTAGACCACTGGATGCACAACTCCTTGATATTCATGAGGGCGCAGGAAAATGGATAAGAGTATTTGAAGAAGAGACAATGGGCAAACTTTTGACTGAGGGGACATTAAAGCTTTGCTGGCTGAAATTACAGGAGAGGCAGGAGAACAAATTTGACAATGTGTCTGAAGACCATCTTATGCCTAGTGCACCTAATAATGCAAATCCAAGCTCAACCAATAGAAAGCAACCAGACCTCCCTGCAATTAACTTTTCAACCATTGAATAACAGTGATAATGATATCAACTCAGCAGAGCCAAAGATAATCCAAAATCGTAGAGACACGGATTATAATATACAAGGGGACGAAGAAGTTAGTCAATATGATGAATTAAGGGAAACAACTCAAAATAATGAATGGTATAGATGGGCAGCTTTTACTGCGAGAGAAACAAGGAAAGAAAATCGCTTGCTATGCTCCAAATCTCCGTTAAACAAAGGGATAGCCATACCAAATCCACATGACTACCAAAAGTGTGCCGAATTTGGGAGAAACTTTTGTCATTTGACAGATTTTACTAGACCACATTATATTGCTGAATGTCTAGGATTTTTTGGGAAATCCTAAATTAACAAATAATTTTTTTAGACCACTCTGGGGATTTTGGTGTCAGTATTCGGACGTCAGCCGAAATATAAAAATTGAAAAACAGAAAGTAGAGATTCCGAAATTGTATGGCGTAGATTGTAAACAAGAATATGAGTGTTTTCCTAAACCAAAAGGAACACAATAGGTGGGCAAGTTCAAGGGCAAATGTGCTATTATTTGGTATATAGATAAGAAAGATTCTTGGAAATCTGGACTTCCTTCTAGAGCTCCATAAATTTTAGCACTTGGAACAATGAAAAGAAATAAAATAACAACTGAAGGATGTAAAAATCAAACTAATGCTTTACCTTCTATAGAAATTTATGACGACCAGTCATTAATAATAGCAGACTTCTTTTGGATCTGTGGAGGTGAGACATTGTTGCCTTCTTTACCAGTCGAATGGAAAGGTATGTGCGTAAGAGTACGATTACTTCAAGAACTTAACATAGCACAATGGAGAACAGAACAGAGGGTAAACAAGGAAGACAACAGAATTAAAAGAGGTTATGAGCCAGACCCCAAGGTATATTTAGACTCAATTGGACAACCGAGAGGGATTCCTAATGAATTCAAGGCATGAGATGAAGTGAAAGCAGGTTTTGAATCAATATTTGTTTGGATAACACCTAACAAAAATGTGGAGTGGATTAATTACATTTATTATAATCAACAAAGATTCATTAATTAGACTGATGATGCGTTAACCTTAATAGGAGAAACCAAGTGCACGCAACAAGTAGAATGACGTGACAAAACAGACAGGCACTTAATTGGCTTTTAGCTGATAGAGGAGGAGTCTGTATTATGTTTGGAGATCAATGTTGTACTTTTATACCAAATAATACTGCCCCTGGAGGAGCTTTTAGTGAAATAATGACTAAAATTAAAAAATTAAGAGCTGAAATTACAGCAAATACAGGAAGAGACAAACGAATTTGGGATTGGTTTGATCTGAAATTTGGAGCATGGGAAGCATGGTTTGCTAAACTAAGAATGTTTTTAGGAGCTGCTATATTGATAGGAAGGTTATTATTTTGCTGTGTATTACCCGTATTAAGAACATTAGTCATCAATGCTGCTGTTAAGCAAATGGAAATGATAAAAGCGTTCGGGAGATTTTTTCTGCAGAAAACTTCTCGGCTTTGTTCTTGTAATAAAGTCGTATCTTCTGGCATCAAAACCCCAAGACTTTGAGAGTGATTTTTCATAGCGGCAGAAGCCACCACACCTTCTATAAATGTTTAGTCATAACATTATTAGAACATTATCCCCTAAAATTCTTACAAAGTTTTTAGTGGGTAGTTTTATTTTTGTTCCCAGAATCCTAAAAACTCAAAAAAATAAATAAATAAAAATAAAAAAAATGCTTAGCTATTACATTGTTAAAACATACAATTTTACTAATCTCAAAAGTAAAACATCAAAATGTAACAGGTTTATAAATGGCACCCGCATAAATTAGTAGTTTTACATTAAGTGCTCAGCATCATATTGAAGAACTCAGTAAAGTGCAGTGCATAATCAAGCGTCTGATTGTTGTTTGCTCAGAGTGCTCATCATTGTCTTTGCTTGTTGTGGTTATTGCAGAAAAATAATACAGTGGTCTGTATTAATAGGTATTCAGCTGTTCCTCTCCTCCAGTTTTCCAGCTACTCTCCCAGTTAGCAGCACTGAGCACTATTCACTATTCACTATTCTCGTCGCTTCATAAAATTCATATTGAACCACTGATGGCAGATGGACTATTCTGATGATGTCTTTCACACTTTTCTGGGCCTTGACAGTGAAAATTGTTTGGCAGTCAATGGGACAGTCACAAGCCTCACGGTTTTCATCCAAAATATTTTAAATTGTGTTCCGAAGACGAACGAAGCTTTTACAGCTTTTGGAACGACATGGGAGGAGTTAAGAGTTGAACAATTCAGTCTCAGAAGAAAACAGAATAATAAGTTTAAATATTACAATGATATACTTTAAAACCTTACCTAAGACTGCTATTACCAGTACATACAATATTTTCTAGACTACCAAATCAAAAACACATAGTCTTAGACTTAATGCTTATTTTCCCATTACCTCATTATGAATTACTGAAAGATTAACTTTTATGTTCAAAAGACATAATCAGATGAACACTTAAAACAAGTTCAATAAACACTTTTATACAAAGTAAGATTACAGGTGTATGTTGTTTGAACCTCTAATTAGCCAGCTGTATGTGTATCTGCATTTTACTTTACAGAGACACCTCACGCTACAATTTATCTTCCTCTACTCATTTATGGATATAAAATTAAGTATTAAGTATTAAAATTAAGTATAAAATTTCATCCTACCACGTTCAGACCACCCAGGGTATCTAACAGAGTATATGTGATTGCGGTTGTTGTTGTTGTTTTAGTTTTTTACTCAATAATATTACATTCATTGCATTTTTTCTAATATTAATTTGATTTAAAGTGGTTAAATATACAGTTTAGAGCAGTGGTTCCCAACCACGTTCCTGGAGGCCCCCCAACACTGCATGTTTTCCATGTCACCTTAATCAAACACACCTGATTTAGATCATCAGCTCATTAGTAGAGACTCCAAGACCTGAATTGGGTGTGTCAGAGAAAGGAGAGATGCAAAATGTGCAGTGTTGCGGGGCCTCCGGGAACGTGGTTGGGAACCACTGGTTTAGAGTGCCTTAAAAAACTTCAGCCCCCAATTTTAGCCATTATTTCTCATAATTGATTTGGACAACTTGTACAACTTAATTCACCTTTTTTATTATTTGCAAATGAATACATTCTGCAACAGTGCAACCTCAAAAAAAAAAAAAAAAAAAAATGCATCAAATTATATTTCAGTCAGGACCACATTGTAGAGGTCCTGAACTTTATATTTGGCGGCAGCTTCGCTCTTGAAGGGTTCAGATTCTGAGCTATCCAAAGGCAACTTCACTGAGGTTTGAACCCACCTGAAGCCTAAGCAATTGCCAGATATTTTCATATGCACAGTTATATATACCAAGTAGAGTAACACTGTACTGTGGATAATATTGAACAATTTGAGCAACATGAGCTGGATAGATTATATATCTCCGTGGGCGAGCAGTTGAGTGATCATGTATCTGCATAAGGAGGAGTTGGGGATGGAGGAAGGTAAGCGCGTGTCTGTATGACAGACTATGGCAAGTGTGAGTACGGATGACCTTATATATCTTATTAATTGTAGTGGGAGGTGTTACGATCAGCTGATCGTCAGCTGATGTTGCAGTCACGCTGTGGTCTGCCTGAACTACACTTGAGCTCCATTTGTCGCTCAAACTAGATTTTAGTCAGGACCGCTCTGTTCCAGTCAGAATATTGTAGAGGTCCTGAACTATTCCTGTTGCGCCAGCGCGAGCAGGCGGCATTTCCATTAGCTCCATCTTTGCGTCACGTTAGTTGTTTTTAATAGTTTTTACCTTTTTAACTTTGTCATTACGCGCTTGTGTAGTGCTTATTATTATACTTTTATTATATCCTATGGATATGGATTCGCCACAACAGAAGAACGGCCACAAACTCATGTACACGAGGGACCAGCTGCTCGCCCTCAGGACTATGGCCAGTGTTGGCATTGTCCCACACCTACCACGAGAGGTGAGGTTGCCGTAGCGAGGATGCCGCGCCGGCGCTAAGGTGAAGGCTAGGCGCCACGAGAAGCGGTGGAGGTACAAACCCTCTGTTCCATTGGTAGTTATGGGGAATGTCAACTCACTGGCCAACAAAACTGACGAACTGGCTGCAGTCATGAAAAGCGTGAGAATCTACAGGGAGTGTAGTCTGCGGTGTTTCACCGGGACGTGGCTAACCACTAGCATCCCGGATGCTAATGTGGATCTACCCGGCTTCACTACAGTCAGGGCCGACAGAGACACAAAGGCGTGCGGGAAGCGCAAAGGTGGGGGACTTGCACTGTTTATTAATAACAAATGGTGTAATTGAGGGCATGTCACTGTTAAGATGATAACATGCAGTAGGGACATTGAACTTTTGGCTGTAAGTCTACATCCATATTACATGCCCAGAGAGTTTTCTCATGCCATTGTTGTTTGTGTTTACATACCCCCACGAGCGCAAGCGGAGGTTGCGTGTGACGTCATCCACTCGGCGGTCGCATTACTACAGGCACAACATCCTGAAGCCTTTATGTTTATTTCTGGGGACTTCAATCATGTGACACTTGACTCCTCACTGTCTGCTTTCTTCCAATATGTGGACTGTTCCACCAGAGGAAACAGGACTATTGATCTGTTGTATGCAAATGTAAGGGATGCATACACTGCCATTTCTCTGCCACCACTGGGAAAATCAGACCACAATCTGGTCCTGCTCCGGCCTCACTACAAGCCCAAGGTACGGAGAGAATTCACCACCACACGCTCATTTAGGAAGTGGTCATCTGAAGCAGAGGAGGCACTGAGGGACTGTTTTCAGTCTACTGATTGGAGAATGCTGCAGGAGTCGTATGGGGAGGACATTGAGGGTACCACCAGCTGCATAACTGACCACATGGATGTTGTGGTCCCTACTAGAACTGTACGCTGCATTTCCAACAACAAACCCTGGATTACCAACAATATCAAGGACCTACTTAATCAAAAGAAGAGAGCCTTCAGGAATGGTGACCAGGAGGAGCTGAGACGTGTATAAAGGGTGCTCAAAGTCCAGCTGAAAGAAGCCAAGAAACTGCGGCAGAACAGCACAAGAGAGGTGTGGGATGGTATGAAGACCGTCACGGGATACTGCTCTAAGTGGGGGAGCACAGTTGAGGGGGATCAGGAGAAGGCCAACCAGTTAACCCTCTGGGGTCTGAGGGTGTTTTGGGGGCCTGGAGAAGTTTCGACATGCCCTGACATTTGTGCTTTTTTCAGTTGCTTATAAAAATATAAATGGCTAAAGTCTAATAACACTGTAAACAGCACAAACTGGGCTACAATAATATGTTAGCAACATTTATGTACATGATTGTGTTTTTGAGAAAGCAACGTTTATGCGTGGTTAGTGAAAAACTAAAATTTTGAAGTCACTGAAATAAGGCCATAAAACACATACAGAACATTTGTTCACAAGACTTTTGAGAAATGGATCTTGTAGCCTAGAATTTTTGCTTCAAAATTATGTGAAAATCAGCTCGTTTACTCACTCACAGAAAACAATATATGGATTTAAATTTTTAATATTCAAGGCCATTGCCACACCCTCGCATATAGGCTTTCGATCACAAAACATGTCTTTAAGTGATTCTCCCCTGAGAGACAAAGGGCCCTCCTCTAATGGCCCCCTAATGGCCCATCAGTGTGACTGTGACTTTGAGGCAGGTAAGAAAGAATGTGAGGAGATTGAAAAAAATGTTTGTTTTTTTTATTATTTGTATTTTATTTACAACACAGTATAATGAAAACATACACAATGAAGGTCAAAGACACATTATTGTGCACACTGATCTAACCACAGAGATGTGAACAGACTTTGAGTCATTTCTGCAACAGATTCTGTTCAACAAGTGAAACAAGTAAATCATACCTGATATTTACTTGTTTTATTTAAGTGTTTCTGCTTCTTTCCATGGATTCAAGAAGAAAAAAACATAACCAGTAGTCAAGGAGCTTGTTTTACCATAGAATATCAGTGTAGTTGAAAATCTGATGTTGGTACAGCGCTCTCAGAGGAAAACAGTTTGAAGAGACTGAAAGTCAGCAGGATTCATCTGTGGTGCAGGTATCTGATTCAATAAAATACAAACAACCAAAAAAAAAAAAAAAAAAATGTACATACAATATTAAACATGTTAATATCAG
Organism: Spinibarbus caldwelli; assembly: GCA_039654775.1. NCBI lineage: Eukaryota > Metazoa > Chordata > Actinopteri > Cypriniformes > Cyprinidae > Spinibarbus > Spinibarbus caldwelli. Next base: position 23,353,207 of record CM077229.1, read on the forward strand.
GAGCATCTATGTATATATATATATATATATATATATATATATATATATATATATATATATATATATATATATATATATATATATACACACAGGTTTTGTAGTCATAGATTCACGCATGCTTTGTACTATTGTAAAAACAAAAACATTTTATATCTGAGAAACTAATTATTATTGTTTAGCACGTTATTAAAATCTATTTTTGAACAGAGTAGGCTATTAATAATAAACATGTTCTAAACATACTTAGATTCGTAGCATTCATCATGTTACAGTGTACTCTCATATTACTTTTATTGTTTTATATAGAGCATGAAAACATCATCGCGCCATAAGAAATTTAAATACGATTAATTGCCTTTCATATTCAAAATGTTTTACTCGATTTCAAACATTGTAGTCAGGAATTATAGTTTGGGAAAAACCCAACTATGATTTTGTAGTCATATAGCCATCCTGAACATCATGTATGATTTTATAGTTGCCTAAGATATGATTCTGCAGCCATAGACTCACGCATGCTTTGTACTATAAAAGGATGTACATTGTACTATAAAAAAGGATATTTTATATTTGAGAAGTAATTGTTATCGTTTAGCACGCTATTAAAATATATTTGTGAACAGATTATTAATAATAAACATGGTCTAAACATTCTTAGATGCGTAGCATTCATCATGTTGTAGTTTGGGAAAAACCCAACTAGTAATGTGTTCAAGTTTATGTCACAATAACACGTTAACTAATGCAAAAAAGTAACATTACTTACTCATCAGATTGATCTTCTCTTCTGGATGAAATATTGTTCTTCTTTTGAGGGAAATCCAGCCTTTACTCAGCGCGTCTTCTTGCAGAAACGAACAGTAGCCGCGATGAACGAACTCCTCGGGCTTTGTTTATGTTGGGCGTTTCCATGCGCACGTGTCTCACGTGGATATTTACATATGAACGGCGCGAGCCGCGAGGGGGCGGGATTGCATTAAAGATAATGAGTTAGACGGGAAAGACTGAACATCGCGTTGGTTTCATACGGATTACTTTATCACAAAATGTTTGTTTTCGATATTACTTCATTTAAAAGTAGACACTTCGAGCTCTCTATAGATATAACTCCCACGTCTGTGTGCTGAGTATTTGCTGAGTTACAGTTCATTTTAGTGACGCGTTTCTAAAAGCAGCTCGCAGAGAGGAAGAAGGCAGAGAGCGCACCCTGTTTGTTTTCTTTATTCTTCAAAAGCACAAAGTTTAGTTGTTATAATGAGTGTATACAAATAAAAGTAGACCCCTTACAGATTCGAATGGTGTATTGCTCTTATCTGTACGATCAGAAATGGCAGAGTAATTCAAGCTCATTTCGGCCTTATCAGGAAAATCTGCCACAAAACGCGTATCCGCGTTTGTCGACCCCAGAGGGTTAAACAACTTCTTCAACAGGTTTGACTGCCCTGACTCCACTGCTGCAACCTGTCCTGCTGCAACCTCTCCCGACCAACACTGCTGGATGTGAGGAAACCACCCCCTTACTATCCTCCCCATTATCCACTGACACTTCCCCCCCTCTGACACCCTCTGGGAAGAGCAACACCCTCCCTTCCCCGCTCACCTTTACAGCAGCTCAGGTGAGTGGAGAGCTGAGGAGGCTACGCACCAGCAAAGCAGCCGGTCCCGACGGTGTGTCTCAGGCTACTCAAGGCCTGTGCTCTGGAGCTGGGTGATCCCCTACAGCACATCTATAACCTGAGTATGCGAGTAGGGAGGGTTCCAGTGCAGTGGAAAACGTCCTGCATCGTTCCTGTTCTGAAGAAACCGCGCCCCAAGGAGCTGAATGACTTCAGGCCGGTCGCCCTAACATCCCATGTCATGAAGACCATGGAGCAGTTGCTGTTACACCACCTCAGATCACAGGTCCAACATGCACTTGATCCACTGCAGTTTGCCTATCATGAGAAAGTAAGTGTGGATGATTCCACTCTCTGCCTGCTTCACTGGTCACTCTCGTATCTGGAAAGGGGCAGTAACGCTGTGAGGATTATGTTCTTTGATTTCTCCAGTGCTTTCAACACCATCCAGCCTCCGCTACTGAGTGAAAAGCTGAAAATGATGGGTGTGGACTCATACCTGGTGAGGTGGATCACAGATTACCTCACTGGAAGGCCTCAGTACGTCCGGCTGAGGAACTGCACCTCTCAGACCGTGGTTAGCAGCACAGGAGCCCCACAGGGAACAGTGATCTCCCCGGTCCTGTTTAAATACAACTCGGACTTGTGTCACATGCAGAAGTTCTCTGATGACACGGCCATTGTTGGGTGTATAAGGAATAGACAGGAAGAGTACAAGACCCTGATTGGGGACTTTGTGGCATGGTGCAGGTCTAACAGTCTGCAGCTCAACACCACCAAGACCAAGGAGATCTTGCAGCCTGTGTCCATTGCAGGTGTCTGTGTAGAGATGGTCCGGAAATACAGATATTTGGGTCTGGAGTTAGATGACAGACTGGACTGGTCCCCAAACACGGACGCCATCTATAGGAAGGGACAGAGCCAACTCTACTTCTTGAGGAGGCTGGGGTCCTTTAACATCTGCCAGAAGCTGCTGCATATGTTCTATCAGACTGTCATTGCCAGCGTTCTCTTCTATGCTGTGGTGTGCTGGGGAGGCAGCATTAAGAGGAAGGACGCCACGAGGTTGAACAAACTGGTGAGGAAGGCTGGATCAGTAGTTGGTGCTGAACTGGACACCTTGACATCTGTAGCTGAGAAAAGGATCCTCAGCAAGATACTGTCCATCCTGGACAATGTCCACCATCCTCTGCACCAAACCATCTCCAGGCAGAGGAGTTTCTTAAGTGACAGGCTGTTGTCCCTGGCCTGCTCTACAGACAAACTGAGGAAGTCGTTTGTCCCCCAGGCTATACGGCTCTTCAACTCTTCTCTGTGAGCAAGACTGTGAGTAGGTTTTTATTTTTATTTTTATCTTTGCACTGGACTATATCATCTTTATAGTATCTTTATTACATCATTACATTTCTACACATTTTAAATACCTGAACTCTGACTCCTTCTATTTTTTGTAGTGTATTGTATTACATATTTGTACATCATAAACTGGTACCCAGCATCTAATGCTTGTATTTACATTTATGTACTTATGTCTATTCTGTACATGTACTCAGTTGCATTTTATTTTGTACTCTATGTTTATACTTTTTATGAATGCTTTGTTGTCTGTTTTAATGCAGCTACTGGATACCTAAATTTCCCCTCGGGGATCAATAAAGTACCTATCTATCTATCTTTATATTTGATGGCAGGCTTCGCTCTGAAGGGTTCCGATTCTGAGCTATCCACAGGCAAACCTCACTGAGGTTTGAACCCTCAACACAAAGACGTAGTAAGTTCAGTTCTAAGAACATTCAGGGAGTGCACTCTCTGAATGGTTAGGAGAGGTGGCATGCCTTAATATTTAAAGAGAGTAGCTTCTTACTCTGCAGAGATTTCACCATTATCAGATCAGGTCACATGTTGGCACGATGGGCAACAAGACGTTCCATGGCCACATTATCCACATCTTCCCATTGGATGCCAATGTCTTCCAGGTCTTCTTGGAAAGCCTGTCTCTATGTCTCCATTGATCTTTCTTATTCGGCTGTTGATTCAGCCTATGTCCCTCCATCAGTGGCCACTATGCTCACAAGATTGATAAACTGCTACACTTCCTCAATAAGCTGTCCTCGAACCATCAGTGGACTTTGGTCTGTGTACCTCCCACTCTTATCGATTGGTCTTCTCTGTTCAACTTACCGGCCTCTGCATTCAGGCTGATTGTCACTTTAGTTGATACACTCGTCTCGGCTGGTGGAGATGGCATATTTCAATAATGATCAGGAATGCTGTTATCTGGTAAGACAAGTGGTGAGGATAAAACTAGAAAATTGATCTATATCGGACATAACGTTGAATAACTCCATTAGAGGAAGAAATAATGCTTGAGTTATTATCCCCCCAACAAAATGAAGTAGGTATATGGGAAGCTAGGCAAGCATCGTCTCCTTTAACGTAGGCATTGAGGGACTGAAGATGATTATGTGCTAGCATGAATAGCATTATCACACAATCGTTAAATGAGCGATTTAAGAATAATTACAAATGTAGCTACGCCAACCTGCAGTCCTAGAGAAATAGTGTGAAGAAAGAATAGGCTAAATAGCTGTATTAATGTGGACCCTCTCAATAAGTTGAAATCAGACTATAGCACAGTTGAAACGAAGTCACATGTAGCCAGTGAAATGTCCTTGTCATCAAAGTCCCTTCTAGGCAAGTTCACGCAAATAAGTCCTTGAAACGCCTCTCAGATAAGCAGCTTAGCTCCTCTATCCATGAACATGGAAACACCACTCCCCAAAGGTTATCACCAAGTCTCTGACTAAACATTGACACTAAAATCGCCAATAAATCTGACAATGACTCTCTCATAATGATTTCTAAACACACAAATCACGAAACTGCATTTTCTCAGGCTGACCAGTCAATGCTTATTCGCTGTTCTAAATGTGCATCTCAGAGCACCGAATGCCTCCACGGCAACTGGAGCCTCCAACAGCAGCCGAAGCAACTTAATCCATCAGCAACTGGCTCATAACTTAGAAGGCGGAACCTATTGGCCACTCTGCATGCTGCACTTCCTCCCATCAGTGTTAACAAATATGCAACTTATTGCTAGATAACGACTTTCAGACCCTTTAGTGACTTTTCCAAGTGCCTAGTGATAAGCACTGTCTTATGTATATAGAGATTTTGTCCCAATGATAAACATAAAATCCTGGTAAACAGTAGGTTCCAAATAGTGACTAAATAGCTTTTAAGCAACATCAGTTTCCAAGTTATGGCCAATGAGATCAGAAGACTATAGCAACAGCGTGCACTGAGCAATTAAGCTTAGCAACAAGCATGTTGCCAATACCTGATAACTTTAAGCATGAGTTTGAAAAAGAAACTTGGCTTAGCTTCATGAAGACATGTTCGGATGAATGGAGAGCGAAGTATATCCACATCTGTTGAGGATGCTTGATCTTCTTGATGTAGGCTACAACTCCATGCAGGGAGGGTTGTTCTCGACTGAATTGTTCTTAAGTCACTTCCAAATCAACCCGCTTATTGGTCGATGCGGTGAATCATGTGTTCAAAACACGACCGGAATCCGAAGCGAAAACTGTATGGTCAACATCCTTTAAATCCATTTGAAAGCTGTCCTGAGTGAGTGTTTGTGACAAACTAGAAGACTGTTAAGCGAGTATCTGTGCAACGAATTAGCATTTTGAAGCTGTCTTGAGCCAAACTAGAAGCAAGTGTCTGTGCGATAGAACTGAACTGACTCTGCGTTTGTCTGTGCGACAGAACTCAAGGCTGACTAAGCGCATGTCTGTGCAACAGAACTCAAGGCTGACTAAGCGCATGTCTGTGTGACAGAGTAGGGCAAGTGTGAGTACGAATGACCTTATATATCTTATTAATTGCAGTGGGAGGATTTACGATCAGCTGAGCGTCAGCTGATGCTGCAGTCACACCGTGGCCTGCCTGAACTACGCTTGAGCTCCATTCGTCGCTCAATCTAGATTAAAAATAACAAAATTCATGTGACACTTTCATAAGCCTAGATCACATTAGTTGAGCTCTGCACATTAGGACTCTTTTTACTGCTTTTACTTTCATCCACCCATGGAGGCAAAATAATGTAGCGATGCCATTGTGATTTTTGGATCAAGTGCCAGTTTAGGTGTGGTTATGAGTACATCAGATGACCAATTCTCCTATCTCTTAATTTGGAGCCTTAGTCAAGGACTTTTACCTTGACATTATGAGAACACTCCCTACAGGGTTCTGTTCAATCATTTAGAATTAATGCAAACTGGAGGGAATTGGTCAACTGATTTGTCTGAAAGTTTGGTAGGATATCTAGGTGGGATAAGTGTAAGAGCCTCTTACTGTATTAGGCTCAGAATGTTGGTGATCTGTTACTGTGTCTCTGAATGGGAGACTCAGAACAAGGAGTGTCTGTTGAAAGGGTACCATTTATCTCTTTCCATTGAAGAGGAGATTACAATTTGGCACTTCTCAATTTCAGTGCTGTGATTGGCATTACGACAACTAGTCGAGCCGTAAAGACCGATCCCCTGTGGAGACCTCATCGCCATGATAGTCATCGGCACAGATCCTCAGCAAAGGCCACAAACAGCAGACAAGCCCTCTGCACAGTCTGGCATGATGGACCCAATCTTCAAGCAGAAGGAACTAGATGAAATATTCAGAAAGCTATCAGTCCAAAGCTCTGACTTATGATGCAGTCTGGATCATGTTGGTTTGTCTGGCCAGAGGAGAACTAGCCTCCCGACCGAGCCTGGTTTCTCCCAAGTTTTTTTTCTCAATTTCTGTCACCAGTGGAGTTTGGGTTCCTTGCCACTGTTGCGTTTTGGCTTGTTTAGTTGGGGACACATAATATTTGGCAATATTATTTGGCAATATTATTGACTTGACTGCATGCATGCTATTGGATGAGAACTGAACTGAACTGAGTTGGAAGAAGTTTCTCTAGAACTGCTTTAGAGATTAATTAAACATTACAAAATTGATGGAGTTATTGAACCAAACTGAATCAACACTGAACTGATTTCAACTAAATAATGACTGTTTGCTATTGTCTTTTTAGATCTGCTTTACAGCAGAACTGAATTTAGTTTGCATCACTGAATCGCTATTTTCTTTTTTATCACTGTCAAGATGCTTTGAAACAATCTGTATTGTATAAAGAGCTATATAAATAAAGGTGAATTGACTTGGTTTGAGAAGCATTACTATTATTATCTCATGTGCTGCTTTTTCTTCTTCTTCTTCCATATAAAGTCTGTCTTGTAACTTGTCCAGCATTTGTCATAGACCAGTGGTTTTCAATCCTGGTACTGAAGACCCACTGCTCTGCACTTTTTTGTATGTCTCCCTTATTTAATACACCTCATTCAGATCATCAGCTCATTAAGTGAGAGTGAGAGTGTGTCAGATAAGGGAGACAAACAAAATGTGCGGAGCGGTGGGTCCCCAGGGCCAAGATTGAAAACCACTGTCATAGACCCATGAATGAAGCACCATCTTTTGTGGCTTATTGGGAAAACATGTGCTACGACTTTTATAAGTGATTGGACACACAGTGGTCACACAGCAGGTGAAAAATCGGTCAAAAAATCCCATAGACTTAATATAGGAAAGAAATTTGTGACATCATGTCTCCACATCTAAATGTTGTTTAGACTTGAGGGTTTAGACTTACTATATACCATGTGTGGTTGGAGCATTTGCAGCTTGTTCTTTTAACATTTGCTTAGAATTTAAAGTTGTCATCTTGATGGCTTTTTGTTCCAGCATCAGTTTGTTTTCTTTGTTTTGTTGAACAAATAATGGATAAATTACATGGCTGTGATTAGATCCAGCTCTCCCTCTCCTCTTACTTTGCCTATCTTACCTGACCATAACACCAAAATGAGCAGAGTAAAAAAATATATACATTTGCATTGATTTTCACCTGGGCTTGAAATTTGACTCAAACCTCTTTTTATTTGTGATAGTGTCTCAGCTCAAATTACAGTCACAGTGGTGAATTTAGAAAGCCAATAATGTGAAAATAATAATAATGTAATAATAATAAATAATATATACAAATAAACCTACTACAATGTATACAGGGGAATATATATCTATGTTATGTCATAGTTATTAAACACTATTAAAACACATATTTGAGCAGGGTAAATGTGAAAGTCAAACCTCAGTATGTTTATTTGACAGTATGAATTCTTCAGTCCAACACAGAGTATCTTCACTCCAGAATTCTGCAGGACATTGTTACTTAGGTCCAACTCACACAGACGGGAATTTGGGGACTGTATAGCTGATGACAAATGTTCACAGTGGCAATCAGATAGACGACATCCAGCAAGTCTATAACAGAGGGTGACATGGTGCAATGATTAGGAGAAGGATGGTTATGGTCATGTTTTCTGTGCATTCTGTTTTTTGATAACATAGTATCCATAGTTTTCGCTACTAAAAGTGTTACCTACCACTTACATCACAGGTCATGCATGCGCCAGAACTCATGTAGCAATTGTCTTCTGGCCCAGCTCTGGGCCAATCAATCAGTTACACTCGGCCCACATGCAGCAAAGAATGACGGCCCTTGTGTGGCCCAGATCTGGAATACAGACATGAGCCACACATGAGCCGTAACTGGGCCAAATCTCAGCCAAATAGTAACTTATAAACAGCCCTGAACTGGGCCAGAACAAGTTTTAATAGTGCTACCCAATCTCAGCCTTCAGTATACCACGTAGAGACCAGTCTTTAACCAGAAACCCCAAAACTGAGCCATAAAAAAGCCAAAAAAACAAAACAAAAAACAACTCAGCCATGGATCCATCGATAGGCAGTAAAACTCACAGCTATTCCTTTAGACAATTAAGCATCTGTGATTCACACTTCTTTAGATTGTGAGGGAAAGATTTTCTGGCTCAGCTGGGACTCAAACCAGCAATCTTCTTGCTGTGAGGAGACAGTATTTCCCACTGAGCCACTTATGCTGTACTTAGTCACAGCCATTAAATACAGGTACAGACATTTACAGGTACAGAACTCTGTTTGGATAGATGCTGAAATGTATGGCATGCACAGCAAAATCCTCAGTGAACACTGCACACAATGTTAAAAGAAACACTAAGCGGATGTCCTGCGTTTTGAGAACGCTGCGTTCTCAAAACTCTCCTTTTCCTATTTAGCACCCAAACTCTGGAACAACCTACCTAACGCTGTGCGGGAGGCAGACACACTCTGTTAGTTTAAATCTAGATTAAAGACACATTTCTTTAACCTTGCTTACACATAACACACTAATACGCTTCTATTATTCAAATCCGTTAAAGGATTGTTAGGCTGCATTAATTAGATCAACCGGAACCGGGAACACTCCCCATAACACACGATGTACTCGTTACATCGTAAGAAGAATGGCATCTACGCTAATACTTGTCTGTTTCTTTCTTATTCTGTTTCTCAGTCCGTGTCTGGATCAGATGGTGGGTCGGCGCCGGGAGATGATGTCTGCGGCCCTGATCGTCGGCGGAGGCCGGGACACCTGGATGAGCCCCGGGGACATATCCCCAGTGAAGACCTCGACTAAAAATACAATAAAACTAAAATAAAACAAAATAACTAAAAATATAATAAAATACCTAACTACATAATACTATTATTGTTAGAAATTGCAACAATATAAAAATAGAAATATAATAAATTTATACATTTAAAATTTTAATTAAAACAATAATATACAAATATGAAAAATTAATAAATTCATTTTAAAATAACAAATAATATATATATATATATATATATATATACACATATATATATATATATATATATATATATATATACACAACAGAAATATATTAAATGAACTAAACTATAAATTAAAATCATAATAAACAAACAAATATATATATAATAAAAATAGACAGAGAAACAATAAATTGCATTAAACTATACATTACAATAATAGCAAATGAATAAATCATATAAATGAAAAACTTCAAATAATGAATAAAACACAAATATAACTTAGAAATACAGGCTGATGGTCGACCTGCTGGGCATTGCTGCCTGACGCACCTCCACCAGTGCCTTTTGTGCAGGTGTGCCCCTCTGAGCACCTCTCTGGGCATAAACTGGTCATCAGCTGGGGACCACCAGTCATGGATGTTTCGCTCCTTTAACCCCAGTACATCTCCTGGTGGCGGAGCGATGGCAGGGATCTCTCCCTGCCACCCCCTGCTGATGCCCTAGGTGTTATCTGATTCCCACCCCCTATGCTTCCTCCTTAGCCACAGCCAAAAGCTGCCCTTCTCTGCCTCCTCTGCCAGTTCTTTAATGGCTTTTCGACACCCTGCTCCTGTGCATCCCATGTCGCGGAGCAGGCAAACCATTGAGGACCCGACGAAGCCCCTGCATCCCACTTCGACAGGACACGTGATGGGTTTCCAGCCAGCCTCCCTGCAGTCTTCTGCCAGGTCTGCATACTTGGCATGCTTCCGCTCGTTGGCAGCCTCCATTCCCTCCTCCCATGGGACGGTGAGCTCCACCAACAAGATGGTCTTGCATGGCTCTGACCACATAATAAGATCTGGCCTGAGAGACGTTTCTACGATCTCCCTGGGGAATTGGAGCTGCCTCCCCAAGTCGACCCTCATGCTCCACTCGCTGCCAGGTGAGAGGACTCTAGATGTTGTTCTCTGGTGAGGGTGGTTGATGTTTTCTCCGGCCCTTGCAAACAGGATGGGACGTCTCGTTGGCACGGAGGGTCTCCTATTAGCATCTTGTCTGCATGACTCTGCCACCTCTGCTAGCTTCCTCAACACCAGATCGTGTCTCCACCTATAGCGGCCTTGGGACAATGCTGTCTTGCAGCCCGACAGGATATGCTGGAGGCTTGCGTTGCTGGTACTGCAAAGGGGGCAGAGTTCTTCAGTGCCGAACCACTGGTGGAGGTTTCTGGGACAAGGTAGGGTGTCATAGGTGGATCTAATCAGGAAACTGAGCCTAGCTTGGGGGATCTTCCACAGATCAGACCATGACAAATGCCTGTCTGTGACACCTTCCCATGACATCCAGCCTCCCTGCCGGCTCTGAGACACCTCCTTGATGTTAAGGCGCTCCTGCTCGGTCTTTGTCACTTCTGCCACCACCATGGCTCTCCGCTCTTCCTTGGAGGCCTTTGACCAGAAGAGGGGGGTCTCGCTCCTCCCAAGGCCTGCTCGACCCTCCTGGACTCTGCCGACGATCTCACGGTGTTTCAGCCTGCTCATTGCCATGTCGACCTCTTCCTGGGCTTTCCACTTCCTCCCCGTTTGTATGTTGGGGCCAGCTGCTCTCACCAGTTGGTCAGTGGATTCCCTCAGCTCCAGCACCATCCGAGCCTTCTCCTGCTTGTAACCCAGGCCGATGGATCGCAGTGGCAGCTGTAGCATGTTCCTGCCAAAGAGCCCTACATCTGATAGGCATCTTGGCAGTCCCAGCCACTTCCTGATGAATGAGTTTGCCAGCCCATCCATCTTGTTTGCCACCGAGGAGGGGACTTCACTTATCTTCAGAGGCCACATCACCCTTGGGTACAGTATGAACTGGTAGCTCCATACTTTATACTTGCCGGGAAGCTGGCTCTGATTGATCCTGGCCAGGCCATCTGCAAGCTGCTTCCTCACTGTTTCCCCCATCTGCCTGTCAGAGAGGTCTGCTGTATAAGTACGACCCAGGCTACGGACGGGTTGATTTGCAAGCAATGGGATTTCTTCACCGCCTGCGACAAAGATGGTATTGTCGCTTCTGACCCCTTTCCTGAGGGACAGGCTGCGTGATTTGGCGGGTTTGATCTTCATCCTCGCCCACCCCACAAGCTCGTCAATCCTCTTCAGTAGTCTTGTTGTACATGCTGCTGTCTGGAGAATGGTGGTGATGTCGTCCATATAGCCTCTCACTGGTGGTAGCCTTTGGCCTGATGGTAGCTTCATGCCTCTGACCATCGCCCTTGCCCCCATCAGGATAACCTCAAAGGCTGCAATAAACAGGATGGGAGAGATCGAGCATCCCATGGCAATGCCTACTTCCAGCTGTTGCCAGCCTATTGTGAAGTCCCGATGGGTGCAGCACATCTTGATGTCCTCAAAGTACTTGGCTACCAGGGCACGAATGCAGACAGGGATGTAGAAGAAGTCCAAGGCATACTCGATGAGTTGGTGGGGGACGGACCCGTATGCGTTGGCAAGATCCAGCCACACCACATGCAGGTCACCTCTCTCTCTTTTTGCTTTCTGGATCTGCTCCCATATTACTGCCGAGTGTTCCACGCACCCTGGGAAGCCTGGCACGCCTGCCTTCTGGCAGCTAGTGTCGATGTACCCATTGCTTGTGAGGTAGGTGGTCAACCTCTTCGCCAAGATGGAGAAGAAGATCTTGCCTTCAACATTCAGGAGTGCAATACTCCTGAACTGGCTAATGGTGGTAGAGTTCGATTCTTTCGGGATAAACACTGTAACAGCTCGTCGCCACTCTAAAGGGATGACTTGCTTCTTCCACTCTCAGGAGGTTCCACAGATGTTTCTGGACCCCTGGGCAATACTTATACAACTTATAAGATATCCCATTGGGGCCTGGAGCTGAGGCTGCTCTCGCTTTCCGTACAACTTCTGCTACCTCACTGAATTTGGGGAGATCAGCGTTGAACAGGAAGGATGGGAGGGCTGGACGAGGAACGTAACCTGGTGATCCCAGCGGAATTGACTTCGCTGGGTCACTGTACTGCTCCCTGATGAAACTCTCCAGCTGTGACTGTGTTATCTCCAGCTTCCCGTTTCTCTTATCCTCCAGTAGTTGTCTCGCATGCTTGAAGGGGTTTTTGAAGAAGTTGCTCCTCTCCTTCTCCTTCTGCCTTCTGCGTTTACGGATACACTCTGCCCTCCGAAGGCTGGCAAGATTCTTCTTCACCTCCTCCCACAGTGGCTTCAGGCCTTCCTTCTCCTCTTTACTTGCCTTCCTCCACTGCTTTCGGAGCTGGCGTCGCCTCTTCACCAGTTGCTCGATCTCTCTCTCCCTCCTCCCCTTCTGCTTTGGGCCCTTCTGCTTCCCAGCCACTACTCCAAACCTACTTCTGCACTCCTCATACAGGATGTCTCCAATGCAGTTCAGCTTGGTTTCCACCTGGCCACGCAGTGAGTATTCTAGGATGATGCTGAGATCCTCGTCGAGCTGCTGCCAAACTGCCACCTGATTTGCTTTCGGCCATTTTACTCGCTGCCTCCGCCCAGGTTCTTTCCTCTCCGTCCTCTGGCCTGGCTCCTGGTTGCTGGGGTTTGTTGATGTTGATTTCCTAAGGCTGTTTTCTTCTATGCTACCCTCAGAGGAACACGTATCAACCAAGGACCCTCCTGTATCCTCTACCTGCCTTCCCTCAGCAACGTTGGCACCCTCAGCACTGTGGTTAGCGACCTGGCTTTGGGCTCCTCTTGTCTGACCTGCAGTTGCAGTGCAATGTTGCTGCTGGCCCCCCACTTGACACTTCTTCTTTCCCTGGTGAATCCTTAAACCTCTGAAGGTAGTCATCTTCTCCCATCCACACCTGCATCTTCTCAAACTCTTACAATCATTACCTGTGTCCATTCCAGTCATTACCAAAAAGTCCGTCTGGTTGGGGTTGGAATTGAACTGAATCTGACATGGCTGGGGTTGGAATTGAACTGCGGGTTTCGTCTGGCCAGAGGAGAAATGCCCCCCCAACTGAGCCTGGTTTCTCCCAAGTTTTTTTTTTTCTCCATTCTGTCACAGAGGGAGTTTTGGTTCCTTGCCGCTGTCGCCTCTGGCTTGCTCAGTTGGGGACACGTAATTGGGGACGCTTAATTTCTAATTATTGTCAATTTGATTTCACAGATACTATTTAAACTAAACTGAGCTAAACAATGACATCTCTGAATTCAATAATGAAATGCCATTAATTGAAAATTGAGTGTTTAATCTTATCATTATACATTACTGACACTCTATCCTCCAATTTGATACTGTTAAGTGCTTTGACACAATCTGTATTGTTAAAAGTGCTATATAAATAAAGGTGACTTGACTTGACAATGCACTAGACAGTCGTAATACTGAATTTGTATTCGGTTTTCATATTGGTGTTAAAAACTGTTGATTTGGAAAGCAAATCACACAAAATGGATGTGGCAGAGCTGAGTGTGTATGCAACTATCACTGAGTTGCTGAATTACCTGGATGCTAGACTGGACAGTGTGGGGAGGGTCAAGTCAGTCTGTACTATTAATTGGATATGTCCCCATAAAAAAAGAATTTCCCTGATATACATATATACAGTTTAAGATGCTTAAAAAATATATAACAATAGCTTTAAAACCATGTCAATGTGCAGTAGAATACATTATTTGTAATCAGATAATAGATTAGTAACATTCATATACAGATTTAAAACATATATACTTTATTTCATAATTTTCTATTTAAATTATAGATAAGTGTCTCCAGAAGTATATACACATTCTCAGTCTTTTGAATTTCACATTACCAAATAGCCTTCTTCCACGTTATCTATTTCTGATGTGGAAAATGCTTTCATGACCTCAACAATTGATTATTGTAAAGGACTACTTGGTAGTTGTCCTGCATCCTCCAAAAATGCTGTTACCTCATCAAGAAAATATGATTACCTGTTTATTGTTACATTAATTAAAATAATTCTGCAGTAGCAGTTGGTCTGTTCAGATGCACAATTATTCATTATATTTAGTGAATAATCCAACAGACCCCTCACCCAACAAGAGAAATAGGTGCCAAGGTGTCTGTGAACTACCCCCAAGCCACAACTAACACCCAGATGCAGAACAGACCTCTGGCTACCAAGGCAACAAAGACGAATAATCAAGAAAAGACAACCCAAAGGAATTTATAGTGTTTCCATTTCACTTTATTCACCAGTAAAATAATGACACATAATGCCCATAAAAAGAACTTCTCTCCATTAATTCATAGACAAACCTTTCTATAAATGAACATACATATCCCCAGGACATTGTGTGTGTTATTACTTTTTTGTATAGCCTTTTATATAGTATAATGTTTCTGCATGCCTTATGATAGAATTATTAGATAATTTATTGTAATCATATTAAAATAATCATCATTTAATTTCCTTCACACAATTTCTCAAAACGTGCATTGTATGCTTGTTATATTAATTTGAGTATAAAGGGTCACAAAACTGCAAGCCCACTCTGATCATGCAAATGCATCAGCTTCCAAACACAGAAACCTTTTCCTGTTTAAAAAAAATGTGACCTCTGGAGAAGTTAATAGCCTCTTTCTCCAGTCAGTCACCTTTATTTACAGTTTATTTGGAAAGTATTCACAGCGCTTCACTTTTTCCACATTTTGTTACAGCCTTATTCCAAAGTGGATTAAATTAATTATTTTCCTCAAAATTCTACATACAGTACCCCATAATGACAATGTGAAAGAAGTTTGTTTGAAATCTTTGCAAAAAAAAAAAAAAAAAAAAAAAAAAAAAAAACCCTCACATGTACATAAGTACTCACAGCCTTTGCGCATTTGGCACCAATTACAGCCTCAAGTCTTTTTGAGTATGATGCTACAAGCTTGGCACACCTATTTTTGGGCAGTTTCTCCCATTCTTCTTTGCAATACCTCTCAAGCTCCATCAGGTTGGATAGGGAGCGTCAGTGCACAGCCATTTTCAGATCTCTCCAGAGATGTTCAATCGGGTTCAAGTCTGGGCTCTGGCTGGGCCACTCAAGGACATTCACAGAGTTGTCCCGTAGACACACCTTTGTTATCTTGGCTGTGTGCTTAGGGTCGTTGTCCTGTTGAAAGATGAACCGTTGCCCAAGTCTAAGGTCCAGAACGCTCTGGAGCAGGTTTTTATCAAGGATGTCTCTGTACACAGCATTCATCTTTCCCTCAATCCTGACTAGTCTCCCATTTCCTGCCACTGAAAAACATCCCCACAGCATGATGCTGCCACCACCATGCTTCACTGTAGGGATGGTATTGGCCAGGTGATGAGCGGTGCCTAGTTTCCTCCAGACATGATGCTTGGCATTCAGGCCAAAGGGTTAAGTCTTTGTTTCATCAGACCAGAGAATTTTGTTTCTCATGGTCTGAGAGTCCTTCAGGTGCCTTTTGGCAAACTCCAGGTGGGTCGTTATGTGCCTTTTACTGAGGAGTGGTTTCCGTCTGGCCACTCTACCATAAAGGTCTGATTGGTGAAGTGCTGCAGAGATTGTTGTTCTTCTGGAAGGTTCTCCTCTCTCCACAGAGAAACGCTGGAGCTCTTTCAGAGTGACCATTGGGTTCTTGGTCACCTCCCTGACTAAGACACTTCTCCCCCAATCACTCAGTTTGGCCGGGCGGCCCACTCTAGGAAGAGTCCTGGTGGTTCCAAACTTCTTCCATTTACGAATGATGGAGGCCACTGTGCTCATTGGGACCTTCAATGCTGCAGAAATTTTTCTGTACCCTTCCTCTGTGCCTCAATACAATCCTGTCTCAGAGATCTACAGACAATTCCTTGGACTTCATGGCTTGCTTTGTGCTCTGACATTCACTGTTAACTGTGGGATCTTATATAGACAGGTGTGTGCCTTTCCAAGTCATGTCTAATCAACTGAATTTACCACAGGTGGACTCCAACTAAGTTGTAGAAACATCTCAAGGATGATCAGTGGAAACATGATGCACCTGAGGTCAATTTTGAGTGTCATGGCAAAGGCGGTGAATACTCATGTAGATGTGATTTTTTTGTTTTTTATTTTTAATAAATTTGCAAAGATTTCAAACAAACATCTTTCAGATTGTCATTGTGGGATATTCTTTGTAGAATTTGGAGGAAAATAATGAATTTAATCCATTTTGGAATAAGGCTGTAACATAACAAAATGTGGAAAAAGTGAAGCACTGTTGTCACGCTACGGTGGGAATGAATGCACGAAGAAGATAAAGGCAGATGCAAATAGTCTTTAATAATCCACAATAGGGTAAATACCAGACAGACAGGCAGAATGCACACATAGGGACTTAGTAGACCGGACGAGGGAACACAGGACTGAACACAGTTTATATACTAAAGCAAATGAGGATAATTGATAAGACACATCTGAACGAAATGACACAATAAACGAGAGACAGAAACTAGGTCACACAGCACATGGGGAAAGAAAACACAACAAACAGTCCTAGGGTCTGACAGTTTGCCCCCCTCCCGGAAGGCGTGACCTCACGCCGCAGGAACAACAAAGGGAGGGACGGAGGGGGACTTAGGAGGAGGACAAAGGAGTGGATGTGGGATGGTGAGAGGGGACAACGAAGGGCTGGCAGGAAGGCAGGCAGGCAGACAAGACAGGTGGAGGTTTGGGCAGAGGACGGTCTCCCGGGAGGAGGATGACTAACAGAATCCAGAGTGGTGATGGAGAGAGGAGCCATGGAGGAAACAGAAGGAGCCAGAGCGGATCAGACGGAGGAAGGAGCCAGGACAAAGACAGGAGGGACTTGGAGCAGGAGGAGCCAGGCGGGACCTAGGCCGCAGCCATGATGGCGGCCCACGGTGGAGCCGACGGAGAGAGGAGCCAAGGTGGAGGAAGGACCGACGACTCCAGGGGACCAACCAACGGCGGCGGAGCAGGTGGAGGTGGAGCCCGAGGCGTAGACAGAGAGCCTATGAGCCAGGGCGAGGGGGGGGATCCGGAGGGCCAAGGCGGAGCAGATGATGACTGAAAACCAAGGTGGAGCCGGAGGGAAGGAGGAGCCTGACAGAGCCAGAGGGACGGAGGGACGAGGTGTAGCCGGAGGAGTGGAGTCCCGAGGTGGCGGATGGTCGACGATTGACCAAGGCGGACGAGGGAGCCCAGTGGAGCTGGTGGACTGACGGGCCACGGAGGAGAGGAGGGAGCTAGGAACCATGGTGGAGCCGCTGGGTTGAAGGGCTGAGGCGGAGTCCAGAACTCAGAGGCTGGAGGCGGAGACAAGGAATCCTCACTCTCTCACTGTCCATCATGCTCTCCCCCGTGACGAGCTCTGTTGCAGGCTCTCGCACCTGGATTGACATCACTTGAGGCTCTGGCTCCGTGGCGATCCTCAGCTCTGTCGGTCGTGGCGGACTCGGGCTCTCCGTCAACAGTGGGCTCAGGCTTTGGCGGGGGGGATGGTGACGAAAAAATATGGAGCGCTTCAAGGATTTGTGTGAAGACCTTACATAGAGAAAGGAATGAAGACATCCAGTCAGAACGTGACACAGCACAACTTAACTACAACACCCATGTTGTGGACTTTCCACCCAGGAAAGAGGACTCTACCGAAAACAACTGAGTAAGAATAACATCACTGAAGTTCATCATTCTCCACTCAACCCAAAAGAATTTAATCTCAACTTCACCACCATCAAACTATCAAAGCCATCAAGACCTTCATCTGAGACTGCATTCAGATGCCCATTCAATGGCTAATGCAAGTATCAAACATTTAACTAAACTAAACAGACGTTTAGTATAAACAAGACTCCTTTGTTACAAAGTTGTTGATGATTCTGTTCAGGTGGTTAACGGACTCATTTTTCACATCATTATTCCCTGTTTTCTCTGTCAGTTTCCTCCATTCTCTTTTACTTTTCCATTTCCCCTTTTTGATTAGACTAGTTAATGTGTGTTTGTGTTTGTGATTTAGTTGAATAAACTTGTGCACATTCACATGAATATTGTTTCTGTGGCCGCCACTTGCAAAACAAGACCTTTAATGGGCCTTTTTAATGAGTTAAATTTACAACACTTGGATTTGCATTAGCCATTAAGCAAGCATCTAGATGTAGTCTCAGATGAGAGTCTTGATAGTGGTCAAGTTGCAATCAGGTTCTTCCGGGTATAAGGACGAATGACGAACCTCAGTAACGTAAACCCTTACTCTGTTATTGTCTGGAGAGTCCTCTCTCCTGGGTGGGAAGTTTACAACATGGGTGTTGTACTGGGGACTGGAAGAAAAAAAATCTAATTAGGTGGATGTCATAACAGCATTTTCTTGCTACTTGGTTCAAGGACTTGGATCTAAACACTGATGTCCCATCAATCCAAAGAAATGTGGGGGTGAGCTGGGATAAGTCTGGTGACACATTCACCTTCAAGATTTATAAAAAGGTCAGCCTTATAACAGACATGGAACATTGTCAATGACCAACAGTTTGCTTGTCCCACTTGAGTTTGCTACATTCACGATCATTCACAAGTGAAGCAAAAAGGAAAGAGAAGTGTATCTTGAAAACCCTGCTGACCATTCCACAATACAAATCTTGGCAACTAAGCTTGCTCAGACCATCTGGTAGATGACAGGACCAACATTCTAGTTAATATACACAAACTCATGAAGGTTCCTTCAGTATGAATAACCAGAAACAGTCATTTCCAAACAATTCCACTTTTCAGCACTTTCAACATAACCTCCATCTATAAAAATGTTCCAGAAGCTCCTCATTTGCATACATTTTTGCATTTAGCAGGCGCTTTTATCCAAAGTGACTTAACAAAAGAGGAACAAAAGCAATTCGTCAAAGAGCCAAAACGTACTCGGTTACTTTCGTAACCTCAGTTCCCTTAGATATGGGAACGAGTACTGCGTTGTAAGACGCTTGTATGGGAAAAACTCTTTTTCCTCTTCAACTGAAGCCTTTTCAATCACGCAGTGAAACTGCACGTCCATTGGTTCGTGCAGTGCTATAAAATCGAACCAATGGCTTGGCGGCGGCGCTGAGCGAGCCTATGGCTATGCAGCCTACCATAGCCCGCCGAAATGGGGAGAGTCTCTGGCTATATAAGTGGCCGCTTCACCGCCGCATCTCAAATTTCTTCGAATGAAGCGACTGAGGCGTGCAGCTCATAGCACGGCCAGGAACACAGTACTCGTTCCCATATCTAAGGGAACCGAGGTTACGAAAGTAACAGAGTACGTTCCCTGTCGATATGTTCACTCATACTGCGTCGTAAGATGCTTGTATGGGAACCAGTACAATCATGCCATGCTATGATGGGGAATGACTCAAAACCAAGACTCACATGGGAGAAGACCCAGGGGAGTCAATAGAATACACCAAGTACAGGCTGAGCCCTCAGGGTCATCCGTGGCCTGGGTGTCGTCCCGTAAGTATACCTAGTGTCCATATAATATGGACCGCCCAAGTGAAGGAGGGACTTGAACAATGTTGGTCAAGTGAACCCATAAGACTGCTTAACTAGCCGGAGGCGGCGAACTAAGCAGAAAGGACTCTGGCCTGCAAGGCAGGGACGTCCAGGTTGTAAAACCTTACAAATGTGGACGACGAGGACCATCCGGCCGCCTCACAAATTTCCGAAATGGACACCCCGCTGGACCATGCCCAGGACGAGGCAATGCCTTTGGAATGGGCTCTGACTCCAATGGGGCACTGCAAGCCCAAGGAGGAGTATGTCAGGGTGATAGCCTCCACTAACCACCTGGAAATTCTTTGCTTCGTAACAGGGCGTCTCTTAGCGCGGTTACCGAAGCTGACAAAAAGCTGTTCTTATCTCCTGTATGAGGCAGAACGCTCGATGTATACCCTCAGGGCCCTGACGGGACAGAGCAGGGACAATTCCTGGTAATCCGTCAAAGGGGAAAGTGCAGAAAGCGCTATGACCTGGGCTCTGAACGGAGTGGAGAGCACCTTAGGTACATAACCCAGCCTTGGTTTCAGGGTTGAGTGAAAGGGCCTGTAGGCCAGCGCTAACAGCAGGGCGGTTTTAAACGAGAGTGATCTGAGGCTCGTGGATTTCAATGGTTCAAACGGGGGGCCTTCCAAGCCCCTTAATATGGTTGGTAAGTCCCAAGGTGGAACTGTACGAGGACGCGGGGGTTAATTCTCCTGGCACCTCGTATAAACTGGACCACTGCACTATTCCTGCCCACCGATCGGCCAGCAATAGGGGCATGGAAAGCCGCTATGGCTGCCGTGTAAACTTTGATGGTGGATGAGGAATGCTGATTATTCAGCCTCTCCTGCAGAAACGAAAGAACCACTGATACATCAGAGGTAACCGGATCTAAGTCACGGTCTTGGCACCAAGCCGAGAAAATAGACCATTTCAGAGCATAGAGGCACCTGGTAGATGGCGCTCTAGCTTCTGTCATAGTGTTCAAGACACGCTCTGGGAGGTTGAAAGGCTCCCGTTGAGCTGCCACACATGCAGGGCCCATAACTCGGGCCGTGGATGCCATAGCGTGCCGTTCACTTGAGAGAGGAGGTCCTGTCTCAAGGGAATGGGCCACGGGGCTGCTTCAAGCAGCTGGAATAACTCGGACACCCACGGCTGGTTCCTCCAGAGGGGGGCTATTAGAAGAAGCCTGTGCCGTTGTTCCCTGACTCGTCTGAGTACCTGCGGTAGCAGAGCAATTGGAGGGAACGCATAGAGGGAGACGTTGTTCCTCAACAACATGTTCACTCCTTGGTTCATTTTGCCCGGCACATGCGTCGCCTTCAGTGAGCGCAGACTGGTCTGAGCCCCAACAAGAAGGTCGTTCGCCAGCGTGCAGAGGCGCTTCGAGACGAGGCCGCCCTGTTGATTTATGTATGACACCACGGACCTGCTGTCTGAGCGTATTAGCACATGGTGTCCCCTTATGTCCGGCAGGAAGAATTGACAGGCATGGCACACTGCTAGCATCTCTAGGCAGTTGATGTGCAGACCCGACTCTTCTTCGGACCAAAGACCGAAGGTCAGTTTGCCTTCGCACAGCGGTCCCCAACCCTTGTTGGAAGCGTCTGTCATGACAACCTTCCTTCTGTGCACCGTGTCTAAGATCACACCCCGCTTCAGCCAGAGGGGGTCTCTCCATCGGGCCAGGGCTGATACACAGGCCCGAGTCACCATTATGCGATGGCGACCTTGACGCCAAGCCACGGATGGAAACCTCTGCTTCAACCAGAACTGGATGGGTCGCATGCGAAGCAGGCCCAACTGAAGTACTGGCGAAGCTCCTGCCATAAGGCCCAGCATTTTCTGGAAAGCTTTGAGCGGGTGGGCGGTCCCTTCCTTGAAGGAGGCCACGCGGCGCTGAATCGTCATGGCTTGTTCCACTGAGACAGCTGCTGTCATCTCCACTGAGTCGATAACTGTCCCCAGGAATGACACTCGCTGGCTAGGTGACAGTATGCTCTTGGCAAAGTTGACCCTGAGCCCCAGGCAATCTAGGTGGCTGAGGAGGAGGGTTTTGTGCAATGTTGAAACTGCCTCTGACTGGGCCAGAATGAGCCAGCCGTCGAGGTAGTTGAGGATGCGGATTCCCATCTGTCGCCGAGGAGAGAGAGCCGCATCCATGCATCACGTAAAAGTGCGGGGAGCCAGGGACAGCCTAAACGGGAGGACCTTGTATTGATATGCCACCCCCTCGAATGCGAATCTCAATAATCATCTGTGATGGGGGGCTACCTGGATGTGAAAGTATGCGTCTTTCAGATCCAGAGACATGAACCAGTCCCCTGGGCATATTTGCGAGAGGATCTGCTTCAATGTGATCATCCTGAACGACCTTTTACCAGGGCGTGATTCAGGAGTCTGAGATCTAGAATAGGTCGCAGGCACCGTCTTTTCTGGGGACGAGGAAGTAACGGCTGTAGAAGCCTGACTCGCTCTGGGCTGGAGGAACGACTTCTATGGCTCCCTTTACCAGCAGATTCATCACCTCTGCGCACAGGACCTGAGCGTCCTCGCTGCGCACTGTGGTGGTGACCACATCGCGGAAGCGTGGTTGTCTTCGAGCGAATTGGAGTGAATAACCTCATCTTATCATAGCCATTACCCACTCAGACACAGCAGGGATGGCCTGCCAGGCCTCAGCCCGTGTGGCAAGAGGTTGAATAGGCTCTAAAGACTGGCTGCATAAGGGCAGGACACTTATGGTAGGCAGAAGAGGATACTTGCTCTCTTTTCGAAAATGTATGTGTTTCATTTTGTCCGCTATCACCGCGGTTGGACACCCCGGCGCTAGAGTGGGCCCGTGGAGAACCAATAACACACTTCCCTCTGCACCCAGCGCTGAGCGAGGTGACAAGAGGCACATTAGAGGCTGCTTATAGGGTGGTCCAGCGGTAGCGAGACTCGGGCCCCTACTCTTTCTGCCTGGCTGATCAGGAGGACTTCAGAGGCAGGAACGCCCTCTATCCTGCTGATCCTTAGGTCGGGGCTTGGGAGTGGCCGGCCTTGGCTTGGCGGGCTGCTGAGTCAGCGCAGGCTTGGGGCGACTAGAAGCAGCAGAAGAGCTGGCGCGTTTCGGGAGGAAGTGTCGCATCACTTGAGACAACATCTGAGCCTCCGTAAAATGCTCCGCAAAGCCCTCCACAGCTGGCCCGAACAGGCTGTTCGACGAGACCAGAGCATCGAGGAAGAGAACTTTATCCGCCTCTTTCATCTCCGTCAACGTGAGCCAAAGGTGGCGTTCCAACACTATCAGGCTGGACATCGACCGCCCGATGGCCTGGGCAGTGGCTTTGGTGGCGCGCAGGGCCAGGTCCATCGCGCTTCTCATTTTTGAGTGAAGCTGCATCGAGACTGGCCTCCTCACTGGCGAGCATCTTGGCCTAGAAGACCTGGAGCACAGCCATAGAGTGCAGCGCCGAAGCCGCTTGTCCATCCGCCGAGTAAGCACGTCCAGCAAGTGCAGACGTGGCTCTGCACGGCTTGGACGGATGGCTCGCCCTCGCTTTCCATCCGATAGCCGTGGGCGGGCAGAGATGCGCGGCCACAGACTCATCCAGAGGGGGCAGGTGCTCGTATCCCTTCTCTTCAGCGCCATCAAAGGAGGTGAGGGCGGAGGAAGCAGAAGGACGGATGCGAGACGAGTAGGGGGTGTGCCACGATATAGTGAGCTCGTCGTGGACTTCGGGGAAGAAGGGGGACGAGCGTCGGTGGGGGGCTTGCTGGCGCCCCGGGAGAAACCACTCGTCCAGCCTGCTGGGAGACGGCTCCTCAGGCGGAGACCACTCGAGCCCGAGCTCACTGACAGCCTTAGTCATCACATGGACGAGCTCCTCGTCCGTTCTGTCTGGCGCTGCGTGAAGAGGACGGCGGCAAGAGGGTGGGGTCAGACACTGAGCCCGATAACTTCTCCGCGTCCATAGCCGCCAGAGAAAGGCTGTCATCCATCCTATCGTCACTCCCTCCGAACGAGATCATGTCGCTCGCAGCCTCGGAGGGACATTGATCAGGTTGAGTGAAGAAGACCGGCGAATCCTCTCTCTGCAGTGACGGTGAGGCATGCGGGCACTGAGCCGACGTGAGCTCGCTCGTCTTCGGGCACTCGAATCCTCTGCCCCGCTGTCTTTTCCTCGCAGGTCCCTGGGAGGAAAAAGACGGGAGGTTGCGAGGGGCGGAGTCGCTTTCTGAAAAGAAAGCTATCGGTGAGCGTAGAGAGGCGAGACTGAAACTCTCGCAATGAGAGTAGTCAGTCCCGCTGAGCGCAGCGTCAGCATGGGATTTCCCCAAGCATGACACGCACTCAGCGTGACCGTCATCAGCGTGCAGCGAACATTTGAAACAACGCCGTCAAAATTTGCTCTATTGTGAGGCTCTTTTAGATAGTCGCCGGATGCCGGCAGGGGATAGACCGGGATCTGCGAGCTGAGCGCTGCAAAAGGTCCAATCCGGCTGCTGAGGTGTTTCAACAGCGAATCTCGGCGTCAGCGAAGAGTCAGCGAGGAAGAAGCTTCGTCGCTGAAGAGAAGAAATCTGAGATGCGGCGGCGAAGCGGCCGCTTATATAGCCAGAGACCCTGCCCATTTCGGCGGGCTATAGCGGGCTGCATAACCATAGGCTCGGTCAGCGAAGCCGCCGAGCCATTGGTTCGATTTTATAGCACTGCACGAACCAATGGATGTGCAGTTTCACTGCATGATTGAAAAGGCTTCAGTTGAAGAGGAAAAAAGAGTTTTTCCCATACAAGCGTCTTACGACGCAATACGAGTGAACATATCAACAGGGAACTATTTGTAATATACAATGCCAGGTTGATTAGACAAATAGATTAGGAAGCAAACAAGAGATGAGGAGAAATGCGGAGAAGAAAATAGAATTGTGTGTGTTTCTGTGAATTGTGGGGACTTTCCAGACTTCTGTTTCTTTTATACTGACCAAACAATATTTTTTATCCCCTAACCCTAAACCTACCCCTTACAGAAAACCTGTTTGCATCATTACGCTTTCAGATAAACATTATTTACTATTTTTAACAATTTGTTTCCCTTGTGGGGACCGCAGGCCAGACATGTGGTCAATGTAGCATAAACAAGTACAAACGCGCACGTGTGTGTTTTTGTGTAAGTGCATTGGTTTAAGGGTATGGGGTGGTTAAGTGTTTGCTATTTAGCTGTCTTAAGCTCTTTCTTGAAAATGCATGTTTTCAGCAGATTGGGTGAAGTCAAGTCAAGTCAAGTCACCTTTATTTATATAGCGCTTTTAACAATACAGATTGTGTCAAAGCACTTAACAGTATCAAATTGGAGGATAGAGTGTCAGTAATGTATAATAATAAGATTAAAAACTCAATTTTCAGTTAAAGGCATTTCATTATTGAATTCAGAGATGTCATTGTCTAGCTCAGTTTAGTTTAAATAGTATCTATGAAATCAAATTGACGATAATCGTTAGAAATTAAGTGTCCACAACTGAGCAAGCCAGAGGCGACAGCGGCAAGGAACCAAAACTCCCTCTGTGACAGAATGGAGAAAAAAACCTTGGGAGAAACCAGACTCAGTCGGGGGGCCAGTTCTCCTCTGGCCAGGTTATTATTATTTATTTTTTTACTTATTGTTTTAATTAAATTTTAAATATATAAATGTATTATATTTCTATTTTTATATTGTTGCAATTTCTAACAATAATAGTATTATGTAGTTAGGTATTTTATTATATTATAGTTATTTTGTTTAATTTTAATTTTAATTTTTATTGTATTTACGTCGTGGTCTTCACTGGGGATATGTCCCCGTGGCTCATCCAGGTGTCCGGCCTCCGCCGATGGTCAGGGTCGCAGACATCATCTCCCGGCGCCGATCCACCATCTGATCTGGACACGGACTGAGAAACAGAATAATAAAGAAACAGACAAATATTAGCGTAGATGCCATTCTTCTTACGATGTAACGAGTACATCGTGTGTTATGAGGAGTGTTCCCGGTTCCGGTTGATCTAATTAATGCAGCCTAACAATCCTTTAACGGATTTGAATAATAGAAGTGTATTAGTGTGTTATGTGTAAGCCAGGTTAAAGAAATGTGTCTTTAATCTAGATTTAAACTGACAGAGTGTGTCTGCCTCCCGAACAGTGTTAGGTAGATTGTTCCAGAGTTTGGGCGCTAAATAGGAAAAGGATCTGCCGCCCGCAGTCGATTTTGATATTCTAGGTATTATCAAATGGCCAGAGTTTTGAGAACGCAGCAGACGTGGAGGACTATAATGTGATAAGAGCTCGCTCAAGTACTGAGGAGCTAAGCCATTCAGGGCTTTATAAGTAATTTACAAGATTTTAAAATCTATCCGATGTTTGATATGGAGCCAGTGCAGTGTTGACAGAACCGGGCTAATATGGTCATACTTCCTGGTTCGAGTAAGGACTCTAGCTGCTACATTTTGGACCAGCTGTAGTTTATTGATCAAGCGTGCCGAACAACCACCCAGTAAAGCATTACAATAGTCTAACCTTGAGGTCATAAACGCATGAATTAGCATTTCTGCATTTGACGTTGAGAGCATAGGTCGCAATTTAGATATGTTTTTGAGATGGAAAAACGCAGTTTTACAGATACTAGAAACATGGCTTTCAAATGAAAGATTGCTATCAAACAGCACACCTAGGTTCCTAACTGATGAAAAAGAATTGACAGAGCAGCCGTCAAGTGTTAGATAGTGTTCTTGGTTATTACATGTGGGGTTTTTAGGTCCGATAATTAACACCTCTGTTTTTTCAGAATTTAGCAGTAAGAAGTTACTCGTCATCCAGTTTTTTATATCGACTATACATTTCGTTAGTTTCTCAATTTGGTGTGTTTCACCGGGCCGTGAAGAAATATAGAGCTGAGTATCATCAGCATAACAGTGGAAGCTAACACCATGTCTCCTGATAATATCTCCTAAGGGTAACATGTAAAGCGTGAAAAGTAACGGCCCTAGTATTGAGCCTTGAGGTACTCCATACTGCACTTGTGATCGATATGATACCTCTTCATTTACTGCTACGAACTGATGGCGGTCAGATAAGTACGATTTGAACCATGCTAAGGCACTTCCACTAATGCCAACAAAGTTTTCTAGTCTATTCAAAAGAATGTTGTTGTCGATAGTGTCGAACGCAGCGCTAAGATCCAGTAGAACTAATAAAGAGATACAACCACGATCAGATGATAGAAGCAGGTCATTTGTAACTGTAATGAGAGCAGTCTCAGTACTATGATACGGTCTAAATCCTGACTGGAATTCCTCACAGATACCATTTTTCTCTAAGAAGGAATATAATTGTGAGGATACTACCTTTTCTAGTATCTTTGACAGAAAAGGGAGATTTGAGATCGGTCTGTAATTAACTACATCTTTGGGGTCAAGTTGTGGTTTTTTAATGAGAGGCTTAATAACAGCCAATTTGAAGGTTTTGGGGACACATCCTAATGACAATGATGAATTAATAATAGCCAAAAGAGGATCTAAGACTTCTATAGTGCACTATCTGATGCGATACTGTAGCTGACGGCTGCATGGTTACAATTTTATCTCTGATAGTATCGATCTTGGAAGTAAAGTAGTTCATAAAGTCATTACAGCTGTGCTCTTGGGAAATGCCAACACCTATTGATGCTTTATTTTTCGTTAAATTAGTGACTGTATTGAATAAATACCGGGGGTTATGTTTGTTTTCTTATAGAAGAGACGAAAAGTAATCAGATCTAGCCGTTTTTAATGCTTTTCTGTAGGATAGGGTACTTTCCCGCCAAGCTATACGAAATACGTCTAGTTTTGTTTTCCTCCAGCTGCGCTCCATTTTCCGGGCTGCTCTCTTTAGGGTGCGAGTGTGCTCATTATACCACGGAGTCAAACTGTTTTCTTTGATCTTCCTTAAGCGTAAAGGAGCAACTGTATCTAAAGTGCTAGAAAAGAGAGAGTCCATAGTTTCTGTTACATCATCAAGTTTTTCTGCACTGTTGGATATGCTGAGGAATTGAGATAAATCAGGAAGATTACTTACAAAACAGTCTTTTGTGGTAGAAGTGATTATTCTACCATACTTGTAACAAGGAGTAGAATTTACAGTTTTAGCTATATGGAGTTTACACAAGACTAGATAATGATCTGAGATATCATCGCTTTGCTGCAGAATTTCAACACCACTAACATCAATTCCATGTGACAGTATTAAATCTAGAGTATGATTTCGACAATGAGTAGGTCCTGAAACATGTTGTCTAACCCCAATAGAGTTCAGAATGTCTATGAATGCTGATCCTAAAGCATCTTTTTCATTATCAACATGGATATTAAAATCACTAACAATTAAGACTTTATCTGCAGCCAGTACTAACTCAGATAGAAAATCAAAAAATTCTTTAATAAAGTCTGTGTGGTGCCCTGGTGGCCTGTACACAGTAGCCAATACAAACATCACAGGGGATTTATCACTAACACGTGTTTCTCTAGATAATGTTATACGCAGCACCATAACCTCAAACGAGTTATACTTAAAGCCTGCCCTCTGAGAAATACTGAGAATATTGCTATAAATTGTAACAACACCTCCCTCTTTACCTTTTGGACGTGGCTCATTTTTATAGCAGTAATCTTGGGGGGTAGACTCATTTAAAGTAATGTATTCATCTGGTTTTAGCCATGTTTCTGTCAAACAAAGCACATCTAGCTTATGGTCAGTAATCATATCATTTACAAATAGTGCTTTTGTAGAAAGGGACCTGATATTCAGTAAGCCAAGTTTTATAAATTGTTTCTCTGTATTGTAAACATTTTTTATTTGTTGAACATCAATTAAATTGTTACTATTACTTTGGTTTGGACGTTTTCTGTATTTTCTAGTACGGGGAACAGACACAGTCTCTATAGTGTGATATCTAGGTGAAGGAGTCTCTATGTGCTGAGAATTAACTGACTTCTGTGACGTGAGGGCGGCTAGCAGACGGTCGGTTTAGCCAGTCTGTCTGCTCCCTGACCTGGGCCCTAGTTAGTCAAGTACGAACTCTAAGACTATGTGCCATATTTCTAGAGAGAAGAGCGGCACCATCCCAGGAGGGATGAACACCATCTCTTTTCAACAGGTCAGGTCTGCCCCAAAAAGTCTTCCAATTGTCTATGAAAGCTACGTTATTCTGCAGGCACCACTTAGACATCCAGCCATTGAGTGACGACAGTCTGCTATGAATCTCATTGCCAGTCTGAAGTCTGGCAGTTCATTCTACCAGAGAGGCAGTATTAGGTGCGGGTGAAGAGACAGCTAGGATTCCAAATACAAAGAGGAAAATGGGTTTTACTTAATAGACAAAAAATAAACACCCTGTAGGAGAAAACAGGACTGAGGCAAAGCACACCAACAAGGCAAGCAGACATGACAAGACATGATTGGAACACCTAACAGGGTAACACTAAATCAGGGAAACAACCACAATGAACTGGCACAAATTTAAATTGGCAATGATAAATAGGGAAGGGAGAGCAGGTGGGGAAAATGAATCAATAATCAGTTAACAAGAGAGGCGGGGTCAGGACAAATAGACAGTGGAGCAGGTGGCACATAGAAACAAATAAAACAAACATAAAACATGACATAAGAACACAGCCAAAAAGAGCTCTCACCAGCTGCATGTCTACACCAAACATGACAACGTGAAAGCATGTGGCTGATAAGAATCACAAGCAATGTGCTACACAGGACAGAACAACACAAGAATGCAACAAAAACACATATGACAAGAGCGTATGGTGAGGGGATAAAAACTCAACCTGTGTACTCACAACAAGATATTGCTTTCATCTTCCAACACCTAATGGCAAACTGATTTCTTTCATGATTATATGACTTGACCTGAAGAAGGACAGGTGCAGGTAATCAAATATGCTCAGATCCTCTGTTGCTGTCTGTGTCCGTGACATGGTGAAGATTTTGAAGACTTTCACGTCCACACAGACCACACAAACAACAGTGCATGTGATTAACTGAACACTCCAATACATACAATCAAATAGGGCCCATTAAGTATTGTAGATGAACTGAATGTGTTCATTCATACTAGTGGCACTTCGAAATGCTTGTGTGCTCAAATGTGTGCAAGATGGACAGAACACAGAAAATAAAAAAACACATACTCAGGCCTTTAGGAAAGATCTGAGATATATGAAACAGAATTACCTATTAGACAAAAGAGACCATTGCATTTATATACTCAATGTTCAATGCTGCTACCTTTGGTGCAATGCAATTAGATCTAAATATAATAATCAGCACTTTTCATAAGAAGTTAATAATGACAGTGTATAAAATGTTCTTTGTTTCTATTATAAATGCACCTCAGGAAACAACAACAACAACAACAACAAAAAAAAAAAAAAAAAAAAATGCAATGCATAGCACTTTGAAAGGAAATTCAAGTTCAATTTCGGTTTATTTCAAAAGCACATTTAAGCACAGACACGGCCGACAAAAGTGCTGCACAATAAAAGAATAAGAATACACAATGAATGAGCAACAAACAAATTAAAGACATGAACGAACTAAACACAACTACATATTAAAAGCCAAGACAAGAGATAAATTTTGAGAAAGTATTTAAACTTGTTTTAATGTGAATTGGTAAATTATTCCAAAGAGTGGGACCAGCCACTTCAAAGACTCTATATCCCCTGGTCTTTAAGCGGGTTCTGGGGATCTGGAGAAGAAATTTGCTCTCCGATCTTAATCTATTGGTTAAAGAAGATTTAAACCAGCTTAAGACCACCCACCCCCAGACCAACACAAGATTCCAGTCGAGAAATGAGGATCTCGTGATCAACAATATAGAAGGCTGATGACAGGTCCAACATAACTAAAATGACAGAATCACCAGAGTCAGTAGCCATTAGGATATCATTAAGAACTCTTACAAGGGTGGTTTCAGTACTGTGGAGTGATTTGAACCCAGACCGAAATGTTTAAAAAAAAAGTGATTATTGGTTAAGAAAGACTGAAGTTTTAAAAACAATATCATATGCTCTCATAGCCTTGACTTCTTGTTTATTACTGAAACCTGGGTGAAGTTAGGAGACTTAAGCTCCTATTCAGAATTAATTCCTGCTGATTATTGTTTCTACGATGCTCCTCAACTCACTGGTAGGGGACGTGAGTTGGCTATCATTACAATGAAAACTTTTAAACTTCGATGTTGGCTATTATCCTCCACCACTTATATGAGTTTTGAAACTCAGATACTACTACGTGACTGGTC
Organism: Spinibarbus caldwelli; assembly: GCA_039654775.1. Taxonomy (NCBI): domain Eukaryota; kingdom Metazoa; phylum Chordata; class Actinopteri; order Cypriniformes; family Cyprinidae; genus Spinibarbus; species Spinibarbus caldwelli. The sequence goes on from CM077229.1 coordinate 23,384,338, forward strand.
TGAACCTATCGTTTTAGCACTGATAGGGGATCTGATTACTAAACATGATCAGTTTCTTTTAGCATGTAACTTTAATGTCCAGTTAACAACAGAGTTTTTGAACACTATTGACTCTTTTAATCTGCTGCAATGGGTTAATCATCCTACACATACCCAAGGCCACACTTTGGACTTAATATTGACTCTTGACCTGTCTATAACTGACATTAAAGTTGTTGATTAAAAAAAAAATAATAATAATATAAGATTTCTGGTCAGCTGTAGAGCTGAACAAACAGTTTCACAGTGCTGATTAGAGAGACAACATCCAGCAAGTCTATAAGAGAGGATGAAATGGAAATGGACAAAATAAAATCATGTTTTCTGCATTCTGTGCATGATAATGTCTTTCATAGATCACAATATATATGAAGGTCTCTGATCATGACACAGGTCATGACTGATTCAGCGGTTGTCTGAAAACCATAACAAATCCAAAACATGGATGCATGATGCACGTATGCATTAACAAACACTTACACTGTTCAACTAAAGAGACCTCATTGTTGCTTGGATTTAAAATACTGGTAATACTAAACAGGCAAAATTGATAAAATTTCATTTTTTTAAAAAAAATATATAATTCTTTAATGAGAAATTTACATGACTGTTCAAATAATTTTTCAAATGTTTTAAAGCTCTATCATAAAACTGTACACAACTAACAATACAAGCAACAAAATGCAACAAAATCTCACTCACATTTTCATCAAATAAATAAATCAGATTTGGATGCATGATGCATGTATGCATTAACAAACACTTAAACTGTTCAACTAAAGAGACCTCATTGTTGCTTGGATTTAAAATACCGGTAATACTAAACAGGCAAAATTGATAAAATTTAATTTTTTTTTTTAAATATAATTCTTTAATGAGAAATTTACATGACTGTTCAAATAATTTTTCAAATGTTTGAAAGCTCTATCATAAAACTGTACACAACTAACAATACAAGCAACAAAATGCAACAAAATCTCACTCACATTTTCATCAAAATTGTTTATAAATAAAGTTTTCTGGCATACTTTAACTGTTATATTGATTCAAGATTATATCCAATTGTGAGCCTATTATCGTTTATAGAACTGAATAGTAAAATGACAAGAATAGTGACATGACATGAATCAATACTCACAGAGCTTTTCTGCAGTTCATTACAGCTGGTATCAGTCTCCATCTCCCCTCATATGATGTGTTGTATTTTGCAGGCTCAAACGTATCCAGCACCTCCTCTGACTTCCGAAGCATGCAGGCTATTGCTGAGCAGTGAACAGGAGAGAGTTTCTTCTCTGAGTGTTGGTCTGATTTTACAATCTCTTGAATCTCTTTGCAGAGTCTGATCATTCACTTCTAGCAGACAGAGGAACAGACTGATGGATCTATCAGCTGAGAGATTATAACAGTTGATTGTGTCTTTAATGTACTGTGCTGTTTCTTTGATGGTTTCTGAGCTGTTCTCTGTGTGTGTCAGTAGATTCTGTAAGAGTGTCTGATTGGACTCCAGTGAGATGCCTAGCAGAAACCGCAGAGAAAGATCCAGTTGTCCATTTTTAGTCTTAAGAGTTTTATTGGAAGCTGAAGTTGGTAGCTTAAACAAAGCGTTTCTCTGAGACCTCTCTTGCTTATATTCATAATGTTCACATTCTTCATGCAGAAACAATGGCTACATGTTCTTCATCAAATGGCAGTAAAACACATAGAAAGCAGCTAGAAACTCCTGAAAGCTCAGATGTATGAAGCAATACACTTTCCTTTGCTGAATCACAGATTCCTGCTTAAAGATCTCAGTGCAAATCCCAGAATACACTGCATCAGTGATGTCTATGCAACAGTCTCTCAAGTCCTCCTCATAGAACATGACATTACCCTTCATCAGCTGTTTGAAAGCCAGTTCACCAAGTTTCACAATCACTTCTTTGTTGGACAGCATAAGATTCTCTGTATCTCTCTCTTCATACTTCTGATTCTTCATGCTTGTCTAAATGAGCAGGAAGTGGATGTACATCTCAGTCAGAGTTTGTGGGATTTCTGTACCTTGTTTCACAATTATTTCAAGAGCAGTGGCTGAGATACAACAGAAGACTGGTATGTGGCACATGATGTGGAGGCTTCTTGCTTTTCTAATATGGGAGCTAACTTGATCCTCATCACTGATTCTCTTCCTGAAATATTCCTCTTTCTGAGGCTCATCAAATCCCTGAATTTCTGTCACACGGTTAATGCACTTGAAAGGGATCTGATTGTCTGCTGCTGGTCTGGAGGTAATCCAGATGAGAGCAGAGGGAAGCAGTTCTCCTTTCAGGAGGTTTGACATCAACACACCTACTGATGAAGTCTGAGTCACATCAGATACTTTCTCATTGTCTGATAACATCAGTGTAATTCTGCTTTCATCCAGACCATCAAAGATAAACACAACTTTGCACTCCTCATAAATCCCTGGGTTCAATTCATGAAATTTAGGATGAAAGTCAAGCAAAAGTCTGTGAAGACTGTACTGATTATCTTGAATCAAGTTTAGCTCTCGAAATGGAAGCACAAACATACAATCTACATCCTGATTGGCTTTTCCCTCAGCCCAGTCCAGAATGAACTTCTGCACAGAGACGCTTTTTCCAATTCCAGCAATGCCTTTAGTAAGAACAACCTTTATTTTGTCTTTCTTCTCACATCCTGGTTAAGTTGAGGGTTCAAAGATGTCATTACAGTAGATTGATGTTTCTTGTGAGTGTTGTGTTCTGGGTGTTTTCTCAACATGTAAAACCTCATGTTCTTCATTCACCCATTCACTCTCTCCCTCTATGATGTAGAGCTGTATGAAGATCCTGTTCAGGAGGGTTTGATTATCTTGTAGTTTTACTTGCTCAAATAAGCTATCATACTTGTTCTTCATGTTGGTTTTATGTTGGTCTTTAACTCTCTGTAGTTCATCATCAACTGGTTGGTGAAGAACCTGCTTCAGGATTTTAGTCTGATCATGTGCACTGAACACTTCACACTGCAGGAATAAGAACAATACAAATGAATGAGAGTGTGGTCAGCAATTAAATATTCTAGAAAGGCCATACATCATTCTCAAAACCAGCTGAGATGCAATAATACAGTAATACATAATAATAATACTGCTTAATACAGGCCCACACTTTTTTTTTCCAGAAACTATCCCAGATCAGCTATTATATAAAGCTTTATTGTTTAAATGACAGTAACTGTAGTAAAAACATCTGCAAATAAAAGAAGTTAATTTCTTTATCTTTCCCTCATAAATTCTGCTTGTTTACTTACAGGTGTTATTAATAATTGACACTACTTTATTTCAGTGTTACATTTACTCTCTGAAAAATACATTCATATTTACAAGAAACACTGTTCATTTAATGCTCAGGGTGGTAACAGGCATATTGATTGTGAACAAGGATCTGCTGAACAAATCAAAGCATGATGACCGCTCAATTCGGCATGTCTTGTTCAGACGTAGGACAGAAAGAAATTTTAGAGGGGACTGAGGAAAATACATAAAAATGACACAAGGACATTTTGAAACTAATTTTTAAGCTCTTATTGTCTTTTTGGCAAAGCTTGATAAAAATCATGCTGAGCAGTTCACACAATATGCATCTGCTTTGTTGTCACTTGAGGAAAATGTTTATGATGTATCTTAGTAGATTTGCAAATTTGAACAACCTGTAGATACGTTTCTGCCATAAATATGTAATCTAAAGAAATGTTCACAAATCTATGTTAACAAATCTGGAAAAAAAAAAAATCTGAACAAATCTTTTTGGTGAAAGAATCCAGAAGACCCAAGTCATTGGGATAAATCAAATTCCCCATCACTAGTCAGAGTGTTCTCTAGTGAAGCAGATATATTTCTGACAGTGAGGACTAAAATATAGTAAAACAACAAAATATGCCTTAAATTTTAGAATTGCTTGATAAAGGATATTGTTTTCAAAAAGGAAATGAATGTATGAGTAAAATATAATAATTCAATTTATCTTTCATTCTGTTAAAATGTATTTGCGACTTTTTATCTCATAATTATTTTTTCTTGCAATTCTGACTTCTTTTTAAAGAACTGCACGATATAGACTTACAATTGTGAGTTATAAAGGTAGAATTGTGTAATATAAACTCGCAATTCTAAAAATAAAGTCTGAATTGCGAGATATAAACAATTTCAAGAATAAAATCAGAATTGCGAGATATAAATTACTTGCGAGTGCGAGTTTATGTCAACATTCTGAGAAAAGAAGACAGAATTGAGAGATATAAACTCAACTGCAAGGAAAATAGTCAAAACTGTGAGTACTTTATAACTCACAATTGCGACTTTATATCTTGTAATTCTGACTTCATAACATGCAATTATGACCTTGCATCCTGCAATTCTGACTTTATAACTAGCAATTGCAAATTTATATCTCACAATTCGGAGAAAAAAGTCAGAACTGTGAGATGTAAACTTGCAATTCAAAATTGTGAGATAAAAAGTCACAATTACTTTTTTATTTATTTATTTATTCATTGGGGGAAATAGGCTTGCATATTATAAATATAGGGCTGAATTGCTGCAATTCATTCGGCCACAGTCCATGCTGATAAAAGGTAAAAGACCTAGACTAACATTCCTCAATTCCTATTACTACAGACGTCCCCTGAAGACAATATGGTATGTCATTGTTTTTTTAATTTAGCCAAACTATTATTATAATATTCTATACATATTAGTGCTTGGTATACAGATAATTAATATTTTTTAAACATTATTAAGCAGATAATTAAATAAGACAATATAGTCCCTTACTTTGCCACACTGAAGGTTGCAACCCTACTTGATCAGTGCAGGAGTTTACAAACTACGTATTTGTACTCACGCACAGTCAGAGGTCACTGTTCCATCACTGAGATCAGGGGGATGACGCATAGATCCATCACTCTTCAAAGACACAGCTGGGCTCTGGAGATGCTGCTCTCGGGTTCTGGTAATGAACAAAATCCCCGTCCTCTCTCACCACGCAGGGGCTCATTTTTGAGGTAGTGTTTTTCTGTGGCTTCAAGATTTTATTTCTGCATTTGGAGAGAAACAAAACTGAACTGTTGTCTTTAGATAAAAGTAATAAATTATCCCCATCTCTTGCAGTATTTTATAGGAGTGGGCTATCACTACAGAGCTCCTGATGCCATTTGTTTGTTGCAATTCTCTGATTAACTAGCTTTAACAGCAACAAAACATAACTCATACGAGATTTTATGAGAGTGACATATTATAATTATTCTCTCTGGGTTCCTTCTGTGTTAATGACTGTAATATTAAATAACGTTTCAATCATGTTTGCACTCACACAGGGTCGGTGGTCATTGCTTTATCACTGAGATGAGGGGGATGACGCATAGATCCATCACTCTTCATAGACACACAGGAGGATACTGAACATGATTCTGTCTGATATTCCTTTTGTCTGACACTGAGAAAAACACAGATATTTCATATTAAATCTCTTGAATTGAGAAATCAAATTTTCCTTGATCTTTTTACATATAAGAAACCATTATACTATAAAAACAAACTGCAAGTTTCAAAACAAAGAACTTCTTTATTAGTCCAAAAACAGTTTTTATTGAAACAAAGCTGCCAAAATGACTTATTTCTACATATCTTCTTAGGGATTCTAATATTCACAAAGGGGCTGTTTATTTTCAACAAAGTGCCTGATCATGTCAGTAGGTCATAATTACTTGTTCAGTCCATTTCACTGTGAATTCTTTAGTAAAGCAGTCTCAACTTGACAGAGCTTTGCAAACACACTTTTAGTGAAAGGTGTACATGACCATAATGCATCAACATATAAGTTACCATGCTCATTCTTAAGCATGATCTGTGATAAATGATTGCTTTGATGTGTAAGGGCTCATGTAGTCTGCTGTTCTGTCTCAAAATCATTTATTTCTGTTTATAGTCAACTTCACATTCCTTTTAGTAGCTTGAAAAACAACTGTTATTTTAAACTGTGATTATATACAGAAGGTAATCAAAGGACACTCCCTATGTAATCCCTATGTAGTCACTTTAGTTTAGCACAAGTTCTGCTTTACATTGTGCCTACACTTTTTTGGTTATGATGAGAACATTCATGAGAGACTGAGCTCACGCTGAACAAAACTCTGGCCATTGCATGTATGCATTCAACAATGTTTACAACTATGCTCCCTGCAAAAAAATAAAATAAATTAATAAAAAATGTAGCACTGTAAAATGTACCTTTGATGGAGTAGATGTAAACATAATATTGTAATCCACAGTTTCCATTATTAATTAATCATATCAACTATATTCAAAATCATTTAACATTAACAATTTCACATATATAATACTTATTCATATGCGAAGATGTTACACAGTTACTATAACTGGTTTTAATGTGTGGATCTCACGTATAATGTTGTTTTTTTTATCTCATATTAAATTGTTTCGGAAATGGAAAAACATAAAACAAGGGCAACCTGAGTAAACACAAAATACTGTTTTATATATATATATATTGTTATTTACTGATGCAAAAAAGTTTTATAATACCAAGTTGATCTATAGGAAAATGTATTTGCCCCTGTAGTTTCCAATTCCCAAAACTATGAAACTGCATTCATAATGGGGTTCAGCTGGATTAGACACAACCAGACGTGATTACTGCCAGTCTTGTTCAATTAAAGCAACACTTAAATAGAACTTTTTCAACAGCATGAGGTTGGTGAAAAGGTCTTACCCAATAACACAAGGTGAAATAAATACCAGAAACAATGAGCAAGAAGGTGACTGAAATACATGAATGTGGGAAGAGTTACAAAGCTATTTCAAAGACTCACCCAAGAAGTCAAAGCGACAAGTCCAATATCTGAAATACACTGGCCAAAAATGACATTTGACTGATGAGTCAAAAGTTGAACTATTTGAAACAGCTAGCATAAACCAAACAGGAAATTCCACAAAAAGAACATATAGCCTACCTGTGGTCAAGCATGTTGGTGGCAGTGTGCTGGTGTAACAATGTTTTGCTACTTCAGGGCCTGGACAACTTGCAATAATTGAGGGAAATATGAATTCTGGTCTCTTCCGCAAAATTCTAAAGGAGAATGTCCGGTTTTTAAACGGGCAGTTAATGCTCAAAAACCCTCCAGTGTGGCAGAACTAAAGCAGTTGTGCAAAAATAAGTGGGCCAAAATTCCACCACAGTATTGTGAAAGACTGATCTCCAGTTATGAAAGCATTTGGTTGCAGCTATTACTGCTAAAGGTGGTACATTTTAAGTTTAAGGGGCAATTAGTTTTTCTTTTTTTTTTTTCCTTTTTTGCATAAATAAATAAACAAACAAAATGTAGTGTTTACTCGGGTTGCCTTTTTTTTTATAGTGTCTCATTTGAAGATCTAAAACAATATATTATGAGATATACATAAAAACAGAAATTATGTATATATTTTCAAAACACTGTAAATAAAAAAAAATTAAAAAACATAATTCATGACCCATTTAAGTTCTAATTCTGTTTCCTGTCTCTAATACTGGTTATCATCTCACCTGGTGTTAAAGGTCTCATCACTGAGATCAGGGGGATGATGCATAGATATGTCGCTCTTCATAGACACACAGCTGGGCTCTGGAGATGCTACTCTCTGGTTCTGTTAGTGAACAACAACCCTCTCCTCTCCCTACTCACTGAGACTCATCTTACATGGGGCGTTCATCTGTGTCTCCATGAAGATTTCAGTTCTGCATGTGAAGATAAAATGACAAAAACTGGGCAGTCATCTTTTAGATAAACAAAAAATCACTACCTCCAATATAAAATCAAAGTTTCTAATTATTTAAATTAGATACATAAAATGACCAATGACCAAAACCTGACAGTTTCCCATTTGTTGATCACTTTTTTGTTGATTGTTGAGTTCAAATTTGATATTAATCACATCAAAATAAAATAAACAAACAAACCATACTGAATTATAATAGAATCTGTGTATGAATCTTTCAGTAGCTTTTATAGATTCTTTCTGTATATTTAATGACAGTGTATTAACTACATGCTTATCAAAATAAACACTTTGATGAAGTGTATTAACTTCACATCTATTAAACAGTGATACAGATACTTAGCTAAGTATCTATCTATCTATCTATCTATCTATCTATCTATCTATCTATCTATCTATCTATCTATCTATCTATATCAGTGGTTCAATCCTGGTCCTGAGGACTCCCGCTCCACACATTTTGTATGTCTCCCTTATCTGACACACTCTCCTAAGGAGCTGATGATCTGAATTAGGTGTGTTAAATAAGGGAGACATGCAAAATAAGCAGAGCCCCAGATAGCACATGCAAGATGTCTGTTAAAGATCTCTTGATCTGGAAAGCATCTGCTGTCTACAAACGTCTAACAGACGTCTTTCAGATGTCAGTTTTACATACATTCTAAATCAAAAACATCTTAAAGACATCTAATAGATGTCTATTTGACATCTAAAAGGAAACATCCTATAGACGTATTGCAGATGAGCAAGCGCTCTAAAAAATACGTCTTGCAGATGAAAATGCAGACATCAAATAGACATCTCCGAGATGTACGTGTGCTATCAGGGGCGGGAGTCCCCAGGACCACTGTAGGATCTATATCAATAGAGCTTCTCTCACTGTGTCATATATTTACAGAATATATTTAAAATATTAGCGTTTCTGGGTCCAAAGGCTATATCAGACATTGATAGTATATCAGATACCAAAATAAACTGCTAATATACACTCATGGTATGCTGTAGTATGCTGTAGAAGAAAAGATCATGATTATCTCTATACTGAAACCTCAATTGGACAGTAATTCATCTTTACTCAATCCGTTAAAATGTTTTCTAGGATACCGTGAGACTGTGCACAACACTGTGAGTTTTAAAAAACGTAGCTTCATAGTGTGCTATAAATAAATAGTAAACAGCTCACTTGAATATCACTTGAAACGGACTAGACATAGCTTCGATAAACGTCACAACAAGCGGATATTTATGAGTGGATAAGGTTATTAGTTTGCTTTTATGCAAACACTACAGTACAGTACAGTTCTCGTCAAAGTAAACTTTGATCTTAGGACGCCAACTGACCCGGAAACCAGACAAACTGCACGTAACACCGCAACACGTGTTCACATCCATAATTATATACAGTTGAACAGTACAGCTTGCTTTTGCATAGTTTGGACATGTTCCTTTTCAACATAAGCCTATTTTAAGCATTGTATGAACCATGAAATGATATTCAGATACGACATTTGAGATTCAAATGATGAAATGACGATGAACCGCATGCATTTCACTCGATTGTTTACACTGAGTGAAACCATAAGTGAAACTAAACTTTATAATTATAGTGCAGTACCTTACAAGCAGACCAGAATCACAATTTGAAATATGCAACAGCACGAGTATTTATTAATTTGCCATGAATAATGATTTACCACGAATAGTGACTTTTCTTGTTAAAGTGGTGAAATGCTGAAGCCCTGAACCTTGTCTGGGACTAGAAATGTTTTTCTTCATAACCACCAAACCACACCCGTTTTGGAATAACCTACGAACAAAACCAGTACACAAAGGCCACGTTTACACCCGAGGGGTCCAGAAAGCAGATTGTGTGTCCAGTTTTAATAGATACATTGAATGTCTCTACAAGCTTCAGAGGTTTTCATAATGAAGATGTGACCTGCATTCAGAGGATTGTGATGTGAAACCATATATTCGGCCTATGTGTGACATTATCATTTTAAATTATTATATATTATATATTATAAAGCTATCTTTAACTGAACTCACAAAACTGATTTATCTCTACACAGCTACCTTTCTAATCTTACGTCACAAATCTGCATTCAAAATAATTTGTATGTGTTTATGGTTACATTATTATTATTATTTTACAAAATGCTTGTTTGCTATGTTTCTATATTTAAATTTAAAAAAAAAAATAACTAATGTGATTCATATTCTTTTGGTTTCTCTACCAAGTATTTAAAATAAAATTAAATAAATAAAATCCCGGTATCAGTATTGGCAAGTATAAGAAAGTGTCAGCATCATACTTGTTCTCTACAAAGTGATGTTGTTAAATCCCTATTTATTGTATTTTGTGCATTGTAACCACAACTTAATTTTGAACACTTCTATGTCTTCTATGATCTTTTTTGTTTTTAATTTACAGCGACAGAGGAGGAATCAGGAAATTATGTAGGTCAGACTCAAACCTGCGGGAACACCATGGTTCCAATATGTCTTTAGCTAGTGCCCTACCCCACTGTGACCCCACAGTTCTGATGCACAATTTTGTTAACAAATACAGCAAATTAGACTGAAGTGAAAAAGTGTATTAATGAAGTAAAGAAATGGTACTCCATTCATTAAATGACTTTTATAGTTTAGCATTTACTCTAGTCACAAGGAGGCAGTATTACATCAAAACTGCAGGCTGTATGAGCCTGTGATAGTTTCTCTCTGGAAGAGTTAGGAGCAGATGCTAAACAATATACTGTAATTTTACAGTAGTTTTACAATTTATTTTACAGATTGATATGTTAATAAAATGACAAAAATAGACTGTGAATTTACATCTCATGTAAAATAACATGAAAAACTGAATACTATAATTATAAAAAAAAAACTGTTTTATAAAGAAGCTTTCTTTACCCTCATTTTCCATTCCCTACATGAGTTTACTATATAGTCCACTCAACGATTTTTTTTTTTTTTTTTTTTGGTCAGTTTTTCTCAGTCGCTTTCAAGCATATATGGACAGAGCACATTCTGACAATGGAAGAAGAATAAGAAAACAAACAGGGTCAACAGCCAGGAAGAAGGTGAGTAAAGATTTGAGAAGGAAGGTTAGAAGGCAAAAGGCCAAGAATGTAGGGATGTTTCTGATGAAATAAGGGCCACTATTGTGGGCCATGTTCTCAATCCTGACTTTACAATGGCTGATGCTTTTTGAAGAGTGCAGCAGAATGTAAGGAAAGGAAAACGTATTTGTATATTAGAATATCACTGATCACGTGACTCTAAATTCCAGGGGGTGTTGATGATGTGTGAATTTTTGGTGTTTTTTACACAATTATTCGGGATTCAAAATTGTGACGCCCGTAGCGCAATGGTGCTATATATCAGCACACTGCCCACAAGGTTATCGGCACCAACAGAAATGTTACTTTTAAATGTTTTGTTTGTTTGTTTGTTTTTGTTCTGTTTAAAGCTTGAAAAACATCATGCACTCTCATTATATGGATAAGAGCAGTGAAGACTCAAAAATGTCTACTTTTGTGTTTGACAGAAAACAACTAAACAAATAAATCAACTAAAATGACAAAAGAAACATTTTTATTTTCGAGTGAACTATAATTTAAAAGTGTAAAGCAATTTGTCATCTTTCATTTCCGCACATGAATAAAATTAAAATTCAACAGGCATCTTTTAGATGTATTTATATAGGTATTTATTATGCCTATATTCCACATTGTATTGTTATATTACATCTTTAGTGGTCAAACTGCCTATTTTCCAAATGCTTAAAACAATTAAAATGTACAGTATAATTATTGCAATTTAACCAGAGGTTTCACACTCTAGGAAAGTGCATGTCACCATCCAGTCTTTAGAGGATGAACAAGGAAGATTCTTTCAGGAAGTTGGATCTTTAGTTGCTTTACTGTCTGTTTCAGTGTCTACAGGAGTGGATCCTGCAGGAGAGCTGAAGTTCTCTGGCTTCTTCTCAATGTCTTTAGTGTGCGGTTCCCCCTGAGGGAGATCTTCACTGGAGGGTTTCACAATCTCCTCAGCAGGGGAAGTGTCTTGTGGAGGCGTCTTTGATAAGGGACTTGTATCATCAGGACACAAAGAAGCAGCACTCTCCTCTTTCACACCAGGAAATGTCCGGTCCGGATACAAGAGTTTCAGCTGTTCCTCAAAATAACTTTCTAGATTAGCACCCACACTGGCCATCTCAGTGTCTTCCTACAAACAACACGAATACACAACATTAGATGTCATATGTGTGGTGTGTCTCATTCAAGCTGTACCACTGTTTGTTTGTTTTTATTTGTTTGTGTGTGTGTGTGTTCAACAAAAGAAAGAAATCCATAAAGGTTTGAAACAAGTGTAAGTAAATGACAGAATTGACAGAATTTTCATTTTTGAAGGAAATAACCCTTTAAACTATGTTAAAACATTTATCATTTAAACAATTAAGATTTATTGAAAAGGGCCAAAGCACAACAAGTTTTTTTTTTTTTTTTTTAAATATTGTAACTTGTATATGAATCTCGCATATGAAATAAGATATGAAATACCGGGGAATGGTTAAAACAGACATATTGCAGATATGTACACTTGAAAAGCTTTGATTAATGAACCCTTTGAAGATATAGTTGAGAGAAAAGCTTTGTTTCACAATGACTGCTCTTTTTGAAAAATTCAAAAGCTACAATTCTTGCTTGAAAAAATTTTTTTCTGCAGTTTTCAGAAAAATTCAAAGTAGAATTTTTGTGAATTTAAGACAGATTACTTATAGAGGGAAGGTTTAAAAAGGTTTGGCAACAAGCCCAAGATATTTATAATCTATCTAATAAAACTATTTTTTGTATGCTTTTTTCTTAAACCCATCTTAAGAGACAGAAAGTTCCCCTAATTGAAGAATCGTCCCTTATATCTTGAAAGTAATACTGTAAATCAATGCAAGGCAGCATACCTTGTGGAAAGTTGCACAGTTTTTGAAAATCAACCTGATGTCCTCGACAAAGTTTTCAGTGCTCTTGTAATTGCTGTCCTCCAGTTTGCTTCTGATCACCGACAGGTCCATTGGCGTCTTTATTATCTCACTGTACTCTGGCATCGACTGCAAATTTGAAATGTGAATATGGCACAGAACAGAAAACAGTCCTTATCATTAAATGAAAAACTAAAGCTTTGATCTAAACCCTAATGAGTATATCTGGGTCACCACAAAATCTGAAGAAAAACCTAAGAAATTATATTCTGCTCACTGACATTAACTAAACCAACAAATTTTTGTACTGTGGCATTATTTGTCACAATACCCTTCCAAACACAATGATTTGCATATTTATTAATTCAGTTTATATTTAAATCAGCACAAATTAAAGGCAGTAAAAATACTACTCAATGTATAAACATATTAACATGTAATGATTTTTTTTTCATTACTTTATTAGTTATTTTAAGATTCCTTATTATACTTAATTATCATGAAAATAATGTTACAATGCAAAGATACTAGATTACCACATCATCATATATTTCATAAAATACGCTTAATTTTCCTTATGCAAAATACAGTTTTCCTTTGGGTTGAAATATGACCAGACATGCGTGTAAAATATCTGAATGAAAATAAATCTAGTTCATGTATCTAAAATGCCATGTGTGATGGATGATCTTACCGATGGTGTTACAGGCTCCTGAAAATCTGTGCTGAGCTCATTACAGTAAAGACGAAGCAGCAGTCGCTCACATTTCTGTATGAACACAACAAATAATTGCAGCCATTTTAAAAGACATTCATAATGTAAAACAAATTTTTGAAACATAATAGTTCTAAAGAGACGTCTAAAATAAAGCAAACTAATTGAAAGCAGTTCATACTCTTTTATCCACAGGAGTGAAAGCCTCAGAATCCGGATCCTGCTTCACATTGTTCGATTCTCCGCTACCATTGACATTATACACCATTTCAGGTGAGGTAAGGTCACGGCAGAACGTACAATACCACTCACCACTACAGATACACACAAATACAACACACATGCATAACTACAGTAGAATTACTAGAAGAAATCTACAATCAAATCTGCTGCTTATAAATCTGTGTTGGAAATTTAACAATAAATAAAATGTTGTTAAATGAAAAACAATATTGTCATGCCTACTTTGGGAAAAATGCAACAAATATTGAAAACAGTTTTGCTGCTTAATATGTTTGTGGAAATCATGATACTTTTTTAGGATTTGTTGGTGAATACAAACTGTAAATAACAGCATTTATTTAAAATAGAAATATAGTAGTCAACATATGAAGAGGATCAAAAAAGTTCAAAGTTGTCTTAAGACAAGAACGCATTTTGGTTTTAGGACAACTTTGATGAAAGGATTTGATCCACTTCAAATGTTGACTAGTGTATTCTGTAACATTATAAATGTATTTACTGTCACCTACTTACCCCAAACGTTTGAATGGTAGTGTCACGGTTTTCAAAAATATTAAGCAGCAAACCGTCTTCAACACTCATAATAATAAGAAACATTTCTTGAGTACCAAATCAGCATTTTCTGAAGGATCATATGACATTGAAAACTGGAGTAATGATGCTTTTGATATATCTGATACCTTGGAGAGGCAGTCAATGTGGGAATATGGCAGCTAAGATGGAAAACTTTGGGACATTTGTCACAGCAGAGCAGTTCTCCTCCGTTCTGGCACACTGCGCACCAGTCCTCATTGGGGTCTTCATCTGCTTCTGGGGTCTTCTCTGATTGCTGCTCACCTTGTGGTGTTTGAGACTGAACGCCTGTGCTGTCTGGAAGACTGGCTTTTGCACTGGTGTTTACCTACAGTAAGACTCAATTTGAAAAAATGTATTGTGGAAAAACTGTGATTTGTGTGTGCCTGACAAAATGCATGAATCTGCTAAAGTTGCTCTTTTAAAAACGGGTAAAAAACAGGCAATTTTGTGGTCTTTTTGGTTGTTAAAGGCATAGCTTACCTAAAAATAAAAATTCTGTCATTAATTACTCACCCTCATGTCGTTCCAAACCTGTAAGACCTTTGTTCATCTTTGGAAGGCAAATTTAGATATTTTTGATGAAATCCAAGAGCTTTCTGACCCCTCTATAGAGAGCAATGCAACTGAAATGTTCCCAGCCCCAGAAACGCAGTAAGGATGTTGGTAAAACAGTGGTTCAACTGTAAAAAAAGTATTCTCGTAGCTTTGTAAAATTACGGTTGAACCACTGATGTCACATGGACTATTTTACCGATGTCCTTACTACGTTTCTCTGCCTTGATCGTGGTAGTACCGTTGCTGTCTATGGAGGTTCAGAAAGCTCTCAGATTTCATCGAAAATATCTTAATTTGTGTTCCAAAGATGAACAAAGGTCTTACGAGTTAGGAATGACATGAGGGTGAGTAATTAATGACAGAATTTTCATTTTTGGGTGAACTAACACTTTAAGATGTCAAATCAGAAAAAATCTGATGTTCAAATCTATTCCTTCTCTGATGTGGCACGGAACGAGTAAAATCTTACAAAATGAACTTCATCATCCTCTGGTTCATCTTTGATGACAATGACCGGCCCTGGAGACGATCTGCGTCTCCTCTTGGTAGAGGGGTTTGATGGGCCACTCTGGGGGGCTTCTACACGCTTCCAGGAGCCAGAACTTGGGGAAAAAACAACAGAAGCAAACAACAAAATGATTCGATGTGCATTTTGTGAAGGAAACAGCAAGGCAGTAAAAGAATGGAAACTTTTCACACTGTGATTATTACTAATGTAAATCTAGGTTTTTTAACTATTTTATTTTTTAAAAATTATGCAAATGTATATATTGCATATGTATATATAATGTATATGTATATATTAGCTCGGAGTTATATTTGAAAAAGAATCTGGTTAACATACAGTGGTGTGAAAAATTGTTGGATGAAAAATTGATTATTTTTTTGCACGTTTGTCACACTTTAATGTTTCAGATCATCAAACAAATTTAAATATTAATAAAAGATAACACAAGTAAACACAATATGCAGTTTTTAAATGAAGTTTTTTTATTATGAAGGGAAAACAAAATCCAAACCCACATGGCCCTGTGTGAAAAAGTGCTTGCCCCTAAACCTAATAACTGGTTGGGCCACCCTTAGCAGCAACAACTGCAATCAAGCGTTTGCGATAACTTGCAATGAGTCTGTTACAGCGCTGTGGAGGAATTTTGGCTCACTCATCTTTGCAGAATTGTTGTAATTCAGCCACATTAGAGGGTTTTCGAGCATGAACTACCTTTTTTATGGTCATGCCACAGCATCTCAATAGGATTCAGGTCAGGACTTTGACTAGGCCACTCCAAAGTCTTCATTTTGTTTTTCTTCAGCCATTCAGAGGTGGACTTGCTGGTCTATTTTGGATCATTGTCCTGCTGCAGAACCCAAGTTCGCTTCAGCTTGAGGTCACGAACAGATGGCCGGACATTGTCCTTCAGGATTTTTTGGTAGACAGCAGAATTCATGGTTCCATTTATCACAGCAAGTCTTCCAGGTCCTGAAGCAGCAAAACAGCCCCATACCATCACACTACCACCACTGTATTTTACTGTTGGTATGATGTTCTTTTTTTGAAATGCTGTGTTAATTTTACGCCAGATGTAATGGGACACATACCTTCCAAAAAGTTAAACTTTTGTCTCGTCAGTCCACAGAGTATTTTCCCAAAAGTCTTGGGGATCATCAAGATGTTTTCTGGCAAAACTGAGACGAGCCGTTATGTTCTTTTTGCTCAGCAGCGGTTTTCGTCTTGGAACTCTGCCATGCAGGCCATTTTTGCCCAGTCTCTTTCTTATGGTGGAGTCATGAACACTGACCTTAACTGAGGCAAGTGAGGCCTGCAGTTCTTTGGATGTTGTTCTGGGGTCTTTTGTGACCTCTTGGATGAGTCGTCGCTGCGCTCTTGGGGTAATTTTGGTCGGCCGGCCACTCCTGGGAAGGTTCACCACTGTTCCATGTATTCGCAATTTGTGGATAATGGCTCTCACTGTGGTTCGCTGGAGTCCCAAAGCTTTAGAAATGGCTTTATAACCTTTTCCAGACTGATAGATCTCAATTACTTTCTTTCTCATTTGTTCCTGAATTTCTTTGGATTTCAACATGATGTGTAGCTTTTGAGGATCTTTTGGTCTACTTCACTTTGTCAGGCAGGTCCTATTTAAGTGATTTCTTGATTGCGAACAGGTGTGGCAGTAATCAGGCCTGGGTGTGGCTAGAGAAACTGAGAAACTGAAAAACTGGGGAGGGGGGGAGGGGGCCCATGTGGGTTTTGTTTTCCCTTCATAAAAAAAACCCCTTCATTTAAAAACTGCATGTTGTGTTTACTTGTGTTATATTTGATTGATATTTAAGTTTGTTTGATGATCTGAAACATTAAAGTGTGACAAACATGCAAGAAAATCAGGAAGGGAGTCAACAATTTTTCACACCACTGTAGCTGCAAGAGCCTTTCTTCTAACTGCTATAATCAATCTTTCTATTTGATTTTCCTTATATGGAGAGTCGTGGATAGAAAAAAGAGAGATATTTTCAATTTGATAGGTAGAGTCTAGCTGGCTAGTTAAATCAGAATATTACTTTACAAGCTCCAAACGTAATCTTTACATCACTCACTATAATGAATACAGCTACACATGCTTTAATGGGAGTGATTAAATGTAGCAGACTTTTTTTTGCTGAAGAAAACAATTATCTACGCTATGATGCACTTTCATCACCTCTCATTTACATCCTTGACATGGTCTACAGATGGTTAAAATAATTCAATATACAGATAAATGCAAGAATGAAGATCAATCCTACGGAGCCCGGGTGGGACAGAGAAATTACTTTTCAAATATTTTGCGTTCTCTCGCAAAACTTTTGCGTTCACCTGAGAAACATTGCATTCTCTCGCAAAGATATTTGCGTCCTCTTCCAAAACCAGTTGAGTTCGGACAAACACTTTCTGTTTACTTTACAGCTTGCAGTGGTTCATACAGCTCCGTCTCTTCACAATGGAGCGGTTCATAGAGTTTTATTTTGAACTTGCCACATTAAGCCACATTAACCGTTTTAGAATTTGCCCAAACTGTGCCTTGAACCGCTCCATTGTGAAGGTACGGAGCTGTATGAACCACTGCAAGCTGTAAACAGGAAGTGTTGTCCAAACCCAACTAGTTTTGCGAGAGAACGCTAAAGTTTTGCAATGGAACGCAAAGTTTCTCAGGGGAACGCAAAAGTTTTGCGAGAGAAAGCAAAAGATTTGAAAAATATTTTTTCGTCCCACCCCGTATTTTTTCCACAACCATGTCGCGATCGACTGGTAGATCTTTATCACTGTCCCAGTAGTTCCCAAAAATAACAGTAAGTACAAAAATACATTACATTTCTCCATTCTTTGCACTGTATTTTTCTGTTATATTCGGTAGCTACTGAGAGATAGTGAAGAAAAATACATCACGCCTGAGTCTGTCAACAGGACGTTAACAGAGACGCGGAAGACGAGCGCAAAGAAAATACTGTAGAGGGCAGAGAACAATAGCTCACTGTTCACGATGGTCGAGATGACTAGAGGAAGAAAATATAAATATTGAATTGTGGGTATGTGGTTATATTAATGTATCACTGAGGGAAAATGTCTTGAGAAAAGTTTCGATGGCGATGGCATTTTCTTCTCCTTTTACCTCCGTAAAAAGCGCAGCTCTGCTTTGTTTACAGCGGTAACCAAAGAAACGCTATATCGTGACTGGTTTATAAGCGCCACCTGCTGTCAGAGAGTGAATTTGTGTCTCAAAAAATAAAATTAAATAAATAAAACTAAATTCAGACCATTCTGTTCTTGTTTTAAATCCTGAAATCATACAGTTTAATTCAAATTAAAAAGAACAACTGCTTGTGCAATGTGTGTAGCATCTTAGTTTGGATCATGATTATGCAGTGGTTGCCTCTAATTTCAAATCGCTACAGATAATTTTTGTTTAAGGCCAGTTTGTTTCTTATAAAGCAAATATCCAATAAATTTAAAAAAAAAAATCAGAATCAGCCAATTTGGTAGTTTAAAAAAAAAATCTGATTCTGAATCAGCTATGATTGGTGCATCACTAATTAAAATACTAAATAAAAGGCCTCAAATTGGAAGTACAATCTGGGATGTCTTTTTTCTATCAGTTCTTCAATAGGTAGATTTTGTCTTTCATAAAGGCCGAGGTCAGGGATCTTGGGCCTAAAAAAGGTTGGTGACCACTGCTTTAGGGGCACCGTACAATCCTAAATCAGTATGACATGATTCTGTCATTATTTAATGACAATGACAGCTCTATTGGTTACGTTTCGAATGCTGGCCATTCTGTTGCATCAGTGCAAGTTGAAAAGAAATTTTTACATTTTAACCTTAAATCTTTCAAGTACAAAAAAAAATCTATACAAAGCAAAGTTTGTTGTATGTCACGTATTTCCGGATGAATTAACTACAGATAACAAGAACATAAGGACTTAAAAGAACTATAAACCTTGAATTAACAGAAAAATATTAGAAGAATATTTACCTGGTCTTTGGTTCTGATGATGTGACTGACATCATTTGTCTTCCTTGTACTAAAAATCCAATAAAATCAAGACAATATTCAGTACTGTAACACAAAGCATTTGATAAAACAGAACATGAACTAGGCAGCAAGCATTTATGTCTCCATTCAACAAGACAAGACAGGGTGGTTACCAATACCAGACATCTGCTTTTGCTGATGGGGCATACCAGTTCGCTCTGTAGGTGTAGAGAGGTGACTGGGTTGATAACTGGGCCTTTGAGCAGACAGCAGTGTGCTGGGTTCACATCTCCTGTTCAGGTATGTCACCTGTATGTTTTGCTTAAAAAGTGCAAAGAGAATTTTGCATATGCATTATTATACATAAGACTAGAATAACAGCTGCTGAAAAAAGCTTTACTATCACAGAAATTGATTCCATTATAAAATATATTTACACAGGAAAATTATATTGTAACATTACTTCACAATACAACAGTTTTTATCAAATTTTGAAACAAATAAATGCAGCCAAAAAGCTAAAAAAAAAAAAAAAAATCATAATTATTCCAAACTTTTGACCAGCAGTGTACATATATGTGCAGTGCATTTTTTTAATAGTCAGAGTTTTTAATTGGGTGATGCCATTTATACTGTATATGGGTGGTTGACAAAAAAAATTAACATCTACATTGTTGTTGTTTTTTCAGGCCTACAGGTAAAAATCTGTAACTTTTTTTTCATTAAAGTTACAGTTGTCACAATGAAATCTTATCTGATTGATTGTGCTAAAAATAATTGCAAAAATGATTTAATTGTCTGCTTTTTCACTTAATAAATAACGTATAAACTTAATACACATATATCTTGTATTAAACAAACAAACATTACTTCCCTTAAAGCTTGAGAACAAACATTGCACGTGGAATGAGATAAAAAAAAAACTAAATATAAATATAATATTAAGATGTTTATTATTTCATTAGATTATTATTTAATAAATATTATTTAATTAGATTTATGCATTTAGCAGACGCTTTTATCCAAAGCGACTTACAGTGTATTCAGACTACACATTTCTTTATCAGTATGTGTGTTCCCTGGGAATTGAACCCATGACCTTTTGCGCTGCTAACACAATGCTCTACCACTGAGCCATAGGAGCATATGATATTTAAGAATATATTGCTGAATATATTGAAATACGTTGTTTTTTTAATCACATTCTTAATTATATCGAGACTGCATAAAATATTTGTATTTAAACTAACATTATGTATATTTTACATAAATTACTGAAATTACTCAAACTAGTAATTTAGTTGTAACCATGTTGTGTGATTGAATAATTCTAAATCTTCCATGTAGCTTCCTGATTCATATGAGAACATAAAAACTGTGACACAATTTGTTTAATGTAGTTTTCGTATCTGCTTTCAGAGCTTCATGTCATGTAAACTACCCATAATCCAGTACAAAAAAACTGCACACTTATACTTAATACTACACTTACTCAAAACAGTTGATAGTTTTTGTAACAGACACAATTTTTTGTTAACAAATCAAACAGGCACAGTTTCAACCAATGATGATAACAAGACGTCCGGCACAATCACCTGATTGAGCGTCTGTGGAGTGGGAAGTGAAGCTCCACTGGAGAAAGCAACACTGTGTGGATAGCGGGTTCTTGGCAGCACCTCCATCGGTTTAGGAGGGTAGGTGGGATTGTTGATGAAACCCCTCAAAGTCTTTAAGAAAGAAAAAACAGCAAGTTTAGAATTACACAAGTGTTCTTCCATTCATAAATGAACATTATATTAACATGCACACTGCCAGTCAAAAGGAATAACTGGAATAATTCAATATGGAATAATTCACCAAGCCTCTCCAAGGCTGCATTTATTTGATCAAAAATACAGTAAAACAGTAATACTGTGAAATGTTACTATAAATTAAAAGAGCTGTTTTCTGTTTTAAAATATTTACAACATAATTTATTCCTGTGGTAGCAAAGCCAAATTTTAAGCAGCCTTTACTCCAGTCTTCAGTGTCACATGATCCTTCAAAAATGATTCTAACTTCCTGTAATATTGGGCCGGTTGCATAAAAGGTTTAGACTAGTCTTAAAAGTTAGTCTTAATTAGTCTTAAAGACTAGTCTTAATTTTTTTTTCCTTTAAGACTGGTCAAAATTGTTAAAATTCGGTTACAAAAAAACTTAGATTAGTCTAAGTTGAATCCAAAATATAAGACTGATTACCCCTTGGCTAACTGCTACTTGGTCAGACTGGTTCTTAAGACACTATCTTAACATAGATGCTAAGTTTATGCAACAGGCCCATAAAATCACACTTCACCTGTGGAGATAGGTTAGTGGGCTGAAGCATAGGTGGAGGGCTCCGTGCACTATAACGCCGCCCATGTTGAGGCATGCTGGGTAACGTCTGAGATGGTGATCCACCCTGCATGGGTCTATGTGGAGGTGGCCCTGGTAAGCGCATGCCGTGGTACCATGGCCACTGGTTGGGCGGTTGGTGGCGGTTGGTGTGCTGGGATAGTTTCTCCACTTGCATCTGCAGCTGGGCCAGTGTACTCTGCCGCTGCTGCTGCTGCTGCTGCTGGGACTGCGAGCCTGGGAACCCTGCCTGAAGACCATCGGGTCTGGGGCCTGGGTTCATTTGCTGGAAAGGAAACGGCTGTGGACCGCTGGGATGACGCACTGGAGTTTTCTCTACCACTAAAGAACCTGAGAAAAGATTCAAGAATATTTCCAGTTGACAAATTGTACATTGTACACACGCAAGCAATTGAAAGTGCACTCCATTGACAATGAGTGTAGATGGACGTATCTGACATGTGCAAACTACTTAGTGGACCTTGTTTTGGAGTGCTCAAATCACTTTTGCATCTGCTGTTGACCATGTGGTAGCACAAACCAGAGCCAACAACAAAGTGCAGATAAAATGCAAGAAAGACATAAATTTTTTCAGTGATTATAACAGGAGTTGCAATAAACTGAACACTTTAAACTGAAGTCATGGACAGCTTCAGTGTTCTTTGTACACTTTCTTAATATAATATGTCAGTGATAACACGTTATGATAACGTTCAGTTATAAGTCATTTATAAGCATTTAGTTAATGATGAACTAATCATTTACAAAACAAGACTGTGTTCATAAATTATTAATAAGTGATATGTTAATATTTTTATCCATGTTTTGTATAAGTTATAAATCATTTACAAGTGATTCGATAATGATGAACTAATCATTTACAAAACATGACTATATCTTCACAAATCATTAAGTAATATGCTAACAATTTACAAATCTGTTGTAAGTTATCTTTAAAAAATAGCATATCATGAAATAATCAAACAGATCCTTAGTAAATGGTTAATAAATTACTAGTTAATATATTATTAATCACTTATAAATCATTGAAATGTCAACACTGTACTATTTTCTCAATAAACACGTTAATCATGAACCATTAGTAAACGATCGGTATATAATAATAAAAGCTGGTCTGCTAAAAAGCACAAAAATGCAATAATGCTAAAACAATTTTTCTATTCTAAGAATAATAAATTATTTGTTCTCAAGTGAATAAACATGTAAATGACTTACAGTCATGTGATTCCAGTGGGTTGTGTTAAA
The DNA here is from genome assembly GCA_039654775.1 of Spinibarbus caldwelli. Lineage (NCBI taxonomy): Eukaryota > Metazoa > Chordata > Actinopteri > Cypriniformes > Cyprinidae > Spinibarbus > Spinibarbus caldwelli. Next base: position 23,407,404 of record CM077229.1, read on the forward strand.
CCCTTTCTCTCATCAGGAAAGAGTTGGGTTCTGTGTGGAGTGTGTGGGATCTAGTGATAATGTGAACCGGTTTTACCCTCCACTCAAGTGCACAGCGTTAAAATACTCCATGTGTGTCAGAGAAGACATCTGTCTACACCCTCACCAGTCAGCCTTTTTTTTCAGCCTACATTGCAGTACACACTAAAAAGTATTCAAAACCTGTTGTGTAAACTCATTAATAAATCATTTACAAAGTTTTCTGCATCCCCTAATCTAAAGTGTAAACTACTCATCAGTTGTAAATGTTTTACAAACCGTATGGTTTCCAGTTGTGTGTGCGTAAATATATGTACACACACAAACAGCCTGTAACCGGAAGGTTTGTAAAACATTTACAAGTGATGAGTAGTTTACACTTTAGATTAGGGAATGCAGAAAGCTTTGTAAATGATTTATGTTTATTGAGATAATAGTACAATGTTGACATTTCAATGATTTATAAGTGATTAATAATATATTAACTAGTAACTATTAACCATTCACTAAGGATCTGTTTGATTATTTCATGATGCTATTTTTTAAAGATAACTTAGGACAGAATTGTAAATCGTTAGCATATTACTTAATCATTTGTGAATGTACAGTCATGTTTTGTAAATGATTAGTTCATCATCATTTAATCACTTGTAAATGGATTATAACTTAATCTACAAAACATAGATAAAATATTAACATATCACTTAATAATCATCTATGAACGCATAGTCATGTTTTGTAAATGATTAGTTCATCATTAACTAATCACTTATAAATGACTTACAACTGAACGTTATTATAAAGTGTTACCAGATAGGGCACTCTTATGGAGCCCCTAACATGATATGCAGGGGGGGAAAAAATTATATATATATATATATATATATATATATATCGTGGCCATGAATTAAGAATTCATTCCATGACATGTTTATTCTTGACCACAATTTACTAATTGGAATTGGTTCCCCCACTTTAATTAAATCAAAAAGAGGGAATAAATTACTATAAATGTGGCCATGGTTTACTAAAATGAGGGAACAAATTAGTAAATAAAACAAGTGAATGAATTAGTAAATGGTTGATTGGTAACAGTCAATAGCATTGAGACTCATTTAAGTATTTGTGAATAGTAAATGGTACATTTTGCATCTTTTTTATTTAGCCAATGTTTTGAATCAACTGTTCTCAAACCATGGTAATTTATTTTGAATTCAATGTTTTAAAGCATGGTAATTATTTTAAAAATAATGTTTCATATGTATTTTCGCAACACAAAAAAACTGACAAAAATAAAGACTGTATTGTTCCTTTTTGGTTAGCTATTCAAGAAAACAGTAAAAACTGACAGGGATCATATTTAGATTTTCATTATTTAAAGTCTGTCAAAAAATAAAAATAAAAATAAAAACCAATTTAAAAAATCAAGAAAAAAAAATACTAATTTTAAAATCTATAATTTATCCCACATCTGACAATAAATTAAGATTGGCATTTTTGAGGTCTTAAATTTTTTTTCCCAGTTTCAAAACACCACTGGTTGAAGAATAAGAATCTTACCAAGATCCACATTTGAGGCCCAAAAAGCAGATCGACTTTGGAACCGAACCAAACTCTGGGGAACATATGAGATGTTGCACTTTGCTCGCATGAGGTACTGGATTTGACATGTTATCTGAGATATGAGAAAAGGAAGTTGAGAGACCATCAGCCAAACAGCAGGCTGACCACAATTAGTACATACAACAAAATTTAATCTAATTGTGATTATTTGAGTTAACCAAGATCATTGTACACATATTGCAAAATTTAGATGGAAAAAAAAAAGAATCACGTGGAAGAGATGCAATATTTTTACATGTCGTTGATGGCAGAAAGACACTTACCAACCGCTTACAGTACAGGAGGGCTGTTCCACTGTTACTGGCTGTGGCCCATTTTGTGAAGTTGATCACATGATCAAGATGTGTGGAGAGTGATGTCACATCCTGTTGTTGCTTTTTCAGGAGGGTTTCATGGTCCTTTGTGATTGCCTAAATAAACATGTTTATATAACCTTACACAGTTCACAGCAATCAAATTTGACTGCGGTGCTTCTCAGCTGGTTTAGCTCCAGCACAAAGATTTGATATTAGACATTAAATGGTGACCAAAAAACTATACCAAAATTGTATGACAAAATTGCAAGTCAAGCCGAATTTAATGTAGTCTTGTTGGTATTTTCTTCTACTTTGTGTGGTTTTTTCTATTGTTTGTGAGAATGCCTATATTTTACTTTGTCAATTATTCACTACTTTTTGGTTTTATGACTAGCATTTAGTTTATTTTTTCCTTGCTGGACGTAACCCATAACACGCTGGGAAGCACTGCTCTTGATAATGAAATACAGGACACTACCTCAAGTTGATTGACTAATAACTTCCCCTTCCTGTTGATCTCCATTATGAGATTGCAGATAGATTTTTTAATCTCATTAGCCACAGTCTTGCGATTTTCATCCACCTGCAGAAGACTGACAAAAAAAAAAGAAAAAATATGCCCTAAAAATAAATAAAATTTAAGTGTTTTTACATACTACACATGTTAACATGGTTCCCACATTTTGATACTTTTCCCACTGCATTTGTCATTTCTGGATAAGGATTTTTTGAAGAGTGATTTTAATATTGAATACATTTAAAAATAAATATTTCCTGTGAAATATCTTGGAGCCGAGCATAGCTAGAAAAATGTATATTCACTATACATTCATTATAGCAGAGTTTACTGCATCCATTAGATGTCAAATATTTACCTGAAGTTTCATTTCACATTAACATATGATCTAATTAATTATTAGCTGATCATAAACTCACAAACCCCCTGCAGTTCCTTCATAAACTGAAAATACTGTACTATAGAAATGACATGATACTTTTATTAATTTTCACGACATTTATAGGTATTCCACTGAGGAAATAACAATTTTAAAGTTATTGTATATCTAGGTATACCATGTCAGTTGGGAACCCTGGCTTTAAATGTTTAATATTAATTATAAAATGTAAAAAATAAACAAATAATTTTAACATACCCATTATGTATGGTATTAGATATGTCCTCTATAGCTTTCTTCTTTTCTTGAAGTTGGCAGGTCATATTTTCCAGATGTTCCTTGTGGTTTTTATATGCATCTTCTAGAAATTGGTAACTGTATTGGAAAATTCTCATTTAGCTGTATGTTCAGTCACTAATACTGATGATGCCATTGATATTTACATACAGAACAGGAAAAAACATGAAAATGCACTCTGTTTCAGAAGTATTAAGGCATGCTGCTTTCCACACTAGACTCGTATTAACATTTAGTTCACTGAAAAACTAGAATTCTGTTCATCATTTTCTCACCCTCATGTCCCAAATTTGTATGACTTTTTTTTTCTGGAACACAAAGATCTTTTAAAGAAAGTTGGTAAACCAACAGTTTTGGTGACCTCTGACTTCCATTATATGGACAAAAAATATCTCACACATTTCAGACATTTCTCATCTTCTTTCATGTTCCATAGAAGTAAGTCTGTCATACAGATTTGAAACGAGTAAATGACAGAATTTTCTTTTTTGAGTGAACTATCCCTTTGAACATTATACATGTTAATATGAGACTAGTGTGATAAGAATTCCTTTAATGGTTTATTCTTTTAATGCCATGAATGCGCATCGTACTTATGGTCCTTGTGTTTGAGTAGCTGACAGTCTCTGCAGGTGAGACGATCACAGGTTTCACAGAACAGCTTCAAAGGCTCCTGTCTGTGGATGTCACAGAAGACAGGCTTCTGTGTGGAAGCACCCATCGCCTCTGTAAACAGGAAGACAAGCTCATGTTCATCTGTGTAACTTCAGAAATGCACTCCTGCAAGTTTGTAAAGTTCATTTACAGAAGTTGCTGTAAGACCATAATCAGTAATATAATCAAGACTAAAGTCAATGCATTATATACAAACCCTCACCTACTTCTCACAAGCTGATATCATTTACAAAAGTTTAGGGTCAAACCTGAGGACATTTCAGTTATTTGCCGGACTGTGTGATCTCTGGTGAACTTCACACGCTGATGAGCATCGATGCAGGTGACGCACAGAAACTCGGCGCATTCCACGCAGAAACCGCTGGCCTCTGTGTTATCGTCACAACTCATGCAGAGCTGAGAGCAAAAGACGCAAAGATGCATTTAGATTTACTAGTCTGATACATACAGTTTCTTTAAAGAGGATCATCTCAGTGGTGTAGTATAAACACTGACAGAAGTAAATTCACACCTGACAGCTCTTTTCCATTGTGCTGCTCGGCACTTCCACAGAATCCTTGACAAAGAAATTATCCAAGACCTCAACATCCATACACTCCTGCTGACAGACTGGACAGCGGATCATGTTCACTAATGTAACATAATAAAAGAGAAGAGAAGGAAAACATATTCAATACCAAGTCACCAGAATGCATGATACAAAAAGGACATATTATTCAATTTTATTACAAACTGGAAGAAAAATCCATTTAATTGAGACATCATTAACAGTATTGGGATCAATGATACTACTGGCCTTTATACTGTAGGCTATGTAGTTAAAAAAAAATAAAATTGTCTTTGTTCATTAATTTGGAGATTTATTATGAAAATATATTCATGATTACAAATTTTAATGTTAGTTGCTAATAGTCATTATTAACTACAGAAACCTATGTGATTAATTAGGGCTGTCAATAGATTTTAAAAAAAAATGTTTAAAACATTAAAACATGTATTTTGGCTTATTTCATCATTTTTTGAGCAAATCTTACTCCATCCCATCCTGATCAAAATGTGCACTGTGCTAGAGTATATAGTAGGTATATATATACAGTATCTCACAAAAGTGAGTACACCCCTCACATTTCAGCAATTATTTTAGTGTATCTTCTCAAGGGACAATACTATAGAAATGAAACTTAGATATATTTTAGAGTAATGTGCAACATGTATAGCAGTAAAGATTTACTGTCCTCTGCAAATAACTCAACATATGGCCATTATTGTCAAAAAAGGTGGCAACAAAAGTGAGTACACCCTAAGTGATAACAGCTATACGTTGTTTAACCATGCAAAGCCACATGTCCTATTCATCATGTTCATGTTTTTATCTGCTTGACAGGATCATACAAATTTGTGTATCTTGTATTAGAGCAGTTAAAATTTGGTGCTTTGAGTACAGTTCTCTCATAATGACCACTGAATGTTCAACATGGCACCTCATGGCAAAGAACTCTGTGAGGATTTGAGAATTAGAATTGTTGCTCTCCACAAAGATGGCCTAGGCTATAAGAAGATCAGTAACACCCTGAAACTGAGTTACAGTACAGTGGTCAAGGTCATACAGAGGTTTTCCAAGACGGGTTTCACTCGGAACAGGCCTCGCAAGGGTCGATCAAAGAAGTTGAGTCCTCGTGGTGTGCGTCAGGTGCAGAAGCTGGCTTCAAAAAACATGCATGAGTGCTGCCAGCATTGCTTTAGAGGTTGCAGAAGTGAAAGGTCAGCTTGTCAGTGCACAGACCATACGCCACACACTGCAACAAGTCGGTTTGCATGGCCGTCGTCCCAGAAGGAAGCCTCTTCTGAAGCTGGCTCACAAAAAAGCTTGCAAACAGTTTGCTGAAGACAACCTGTCCAAGAGCATGAATTACTGGAACCATGCCCTGTGGTCTGATGAGACTAAGATAAACTTGTTTGGCTCAGATGGTGTCCAGCATGTGTGGCGACACCCTGGTGAGGAGTACCAAGAAAATTGTGTCTTGCCTACAGTCAAGCATGGTGGTGGTAGCATCATGGTCTGGGGCTGCATGAGTGCTGCTGGTACTGGGGAGCTGTGGTTCATTGAGGGAAACATGGATTCCAACATGTACTGTGACATTCTGAAGCAGAAGATGATGCCCTCCCTTCAGAAACTGGGCCGAACGGCATTTTTCCAACATAATAATGACCCCAAACACACCATCAAGATGACAACTGCCTTGCTGATGAAGCTGAAGGTGAAGGTGATGGAGTGGCCAAGTATGTCTCCAGACCTGAACCCTATTGAGCACATGTGGGGCATCCTCAAGCGGAAGGTGGAGAAGCGTCATGTGTCTAACATCCAGCAGCTCCGTGATGTCATTGTGGAGGAGTGGAAGAGGATGCCAGCAACAACCTGTGCAGCTCTGGTCAATTCCAAGCCCAGGAGGATTAAAGCAGTGCTAGATAACAATGGTGCCGATACAAAATGTTGACACTTTAGACACAGTTTTGACATGTTCACTTAGGGTGTACTCATTATTGTTGCCAGTTATTTGGACAATAATGGCTATATGTTGAGTTATTTTTAGAGGACAGTAAATTCGTGCTTCTATACAAGCTGCACATTGACTGCTCTAAAATAGATCCAAGGTTCATTTGTGTAGTATTGTCCCTTGAGAAGATATACTAAAATTGTTGCAGAAATGTGAGGGGTGTACTCACTTTTGTGAGATACTGTATATATCTATATATATATCTATATACATATATATATATATATATATATATATATATATATATATATATATATATATATATATATATATATATATATATATATATATATATCTATCTATCTATCTATCTATATATATATATATATATATAGAGTGCTGGGTAGATTACTTAAAAATTGTAGTCCGTTACTGATTACAGATTACATGATGAAAACTCTAGTTCCCATTCAGTCGGTCACGTTCGACGTACGTCGGACTGACCGACGAATAGGAATCTCACTAGAGAGGCCAATCTGCTTCGAGTGTAACTAAAACGAGCCAATGTACATTGGCATGCAATCATATGCAGCAGCTGCTCACCTCGCAGCGCGGGTATATAATGAGCAGCAGGTGCGTTACATCTTCAGCTTTTCGCTTCGGAGCCGAACAGTTGTTCTCTGCTGGAAGTGCTAAACGAGTCTCTGCAGGACGATTTCTTTTGCGTGGAAGTGTGGGCGTACAGCACAGCAGGGGGGGTCGAATTCTCTCCATTTTTTCCTTATCTCTTTTTTTTTGCCTTTTTTTGAGCAAAGAGAGCTGAAAAGGCCGTTCTCACAGCTGGAAAACGGTGCGCTTAAAGAGCGCGTAAAAGCTGTTTTTACAGCTGGTAAGACAGCGTCATCGAGAGAGAGAAAGAGAGCACACGACAGGCTGCACAATCCTTGTCTGTGTTGCCGCGGCCGTTCCCCTGCGTGCTTCAGCACTGATTAAAAGAGCAAAGTCCCTAAAAGAGCTTACACAAGTAGAGCTTGCGTCTTTTTAAAGATGACATTCTACTTGTGTGTTTCTGGATGCGGTCGTGTCTGGGCTTAGCGCACGCTGGGGCAGCGTTTGTGGATGAGTCATGTACCCATTGTGGGAAGATGGACCATCTCGGAGTTACGGTCGAGACTCCAGTTCCTGCAAAGGGGCGGAGTCCCAGTGCTGCTGCCTCGTTCCAATCCTCCTCAGAAGATTGCTGTGGGTGGTGGCGCTGGTGATCTGAGGATTACAGTGAGTGCGCTTCCTTCGGGGAACCAACCCCCTATGAACCCTCACTCCTCCTGCACGCCGCAGCCAGTAGAGCTGCCGGGGGAGCGCGGTGGGCCGTCTCAAAGGTGTGCACCATCCATTTTCTTCGGCGCTCCTCCCGATGACCAGATGTCGATAGCTGCATCGGAGGGTGAGTCAGACTTTTCTGGAGATGACGTGTCGGCGCAGTTGCCCCCTTCGGGTACGGTAGCTGTGCCAGATACATATCCGGAAATGATGGCTATGCTTTCCCGGGCCGCCAACAGGGTTGGGCTCGTGTGGAATCCTCCACCGTGTCCCGAGCCCTCGAGGCTGGATGACTGGTTTTTCAGGGTGGCACGAGCTGGTTCTCAGCCACCCACCCCGGTTCCTTTCTTCCCGGAGTGGCTAAGGGTTACACGCGCATCCCCCCTGTGGAGCGGGCCATTGCTATGCAACTGTGCCCTAACTCCACCTGGCGGGGGGAGCCGTTTCTCCCTTCCCGGGCCTGTAAGCACTCGTCGGATCTTACCGGCAAGCCTTACCAGGCCTGTAGGGAAGCCGCTTCCGCCTTACACGCTATGGTGTGGTTGCAGGTCCATCAGGCCAGGGCACTGAGGAGCCCCCACGAGGGTGGTCATGATCCACAAGTTCTTCAGGAATTTCGTGCCGCGACAGACCTTGCGCTTCGGGCGACAAAGGTTACGGCGCGGTCAGTGGGTCGTGCGATGTCCACTTTGGTCAACTGGGAAAAGAGCAAACTCGCCCCAGTGCAGAGGATCTCTTTTCTCGGTATGGAGTTGGATTCGGTCGAATAGTCAGCATGCCTCACAGAGGAACGTGCTCAGTCGGTGCTGAACTGCCTGAATACATTCAGGGGCAGGACAGCGATTCCACTGAAATTTTTTCAGAGGCTCCTGGGGCATATGGCAGCCGCAGCGGCAGTAACCCCGCTCAGTTTGCTTCATATGAGACCACTTCAGCACTGGCTTCACGGCCGAGTCCCGAGATGGGCGTGGCAACGTGGCACATACCGAGTGCCAATCACTCCGGAATGCCGCCAAGCCTTCAGGCCGTGGTCAGACCCCTTGTTTCTTCGGGCAGGAGTGCCCCTAGAGCAGGTGTCCCGGCATGCTGTAGTTTTCACGGATGCCTCTGCCACTGGCTGGGGTGCCACGTACAACGGGCATGCAGTGTCAGGGGTGTGGACGGGCCCCCAACTGCATTGGCATGTCAACTGCCTCGAGTTGCTAGCAGTACGCCTTGCCCTGAGCCGCCTGAAGGGGCTGTTACGGGGCAAGCATGTGCTGGTCCGTACGGACAACACTGCGACCGTTGCGTACATCAACCATCAAGGGGGTCTGCGCTCCCGTCGCATGTCGCAACTCGCCCGCCATCTCCTCCTTGTAGTCAGAAGCATCTAAGGTCGCTTCGCGCCATTCATGTCCCTGGTGTGCTCAACCGTGCGGCCGACGAGCTCTCACGAGCTCCACTACCGGGAGAATGGCGACTCCACACCCAGGTGGTCCAGCTGATTTGGGGAGAGTTCGAGGAAGCTCAGGTAGACCTGTTTGCCTCAACCAGAAACCTCTCACTGCCAGTTGTTCTACTCCCTGTCCGGGGGGACACTGGGTACAGATGCACTGGCGCACAGCTGGCCCCGGGGCCTTCGCAAATATGCATTTCCCCCAGTGAGCCTACCTGCACAGACCTTGTGCAAAGTCAGGGAGGACGAGGAGCAGGTCCTGCTTCCCGGACCTGGTTCCCGGAACTTTCGCTCCTCGCGACAGTCCCTCCCTGGCGAATTCCTCTGAGGAAGGATCTTCTTTCTCAGAGATGGGGCACCCACGTCCAGACCTCTGGAAACTCCATGTCTGGTCCCTGGACGGGACACGGAGGTTCTAGGTGACTTACCCTCTGAGGTACTTAACACCATCGCTTCGGCACGTGCACTGTCTACGAGATGTGCTTACGCCTTGAAGTGGAACCTGTTCGTCGAGTGGTGTACTTCTCACCGAGAAGACCCCCGAAGATGTTCGATCGGGGTCGTGCTTTCCTTCTTGCAGCAAGGGTTGGAGTGTAGGCTGTCTCCCTCCACCCTCAAAGTTCATGCTGCCGCTATTTCCGCATGCCACGACCTCATCGATGGTAAGTCTGTTGGGAAGCACGACCTGGTCGTCAGGTTCCTTAGGGGGGCAAGACGGTTGAATCCTCCTCGACCCCCCCTCCATACCCCCTCTTGGGACCTTGCTCTGGTGCTTCGAGCACTCCAGATTGCTCCCTTTGAGCCTTTGCAGCCAGCAGACTTAAAGATTCTGTCTATGAAGACTTTGTTGCTGGTTGCATTGACCTCCATCAAGAGGGTAGGGGACCTGCAGGAATTTTTGGTCGATGTATCGTGCCTAGAGTTTGGGCCGGGTGATGGCCACGTGGTACTGAGACCCCGGCCTGGCTATGTGCCCAAGGTTCCTACCACTCCCTTCAGGGACCAGGTAGTGAGCCTAGCAGCGCTGCCCCCGGAGGAGGCAGACCCAGCCCTGGCTTTGCTCTGTCCAGTTCGCACCTTGCGACTGTACATAGACAGAACTCAAGGCCTCAGGACCTCAGACCAGCTCTTTGTCTGTTACGGAGGTCAGCAGAAGGGAAAGGCTGTCTCCAAGCAGAGGATGGCTTGTCTTACCAAGCACAAGGCGTGCCCTGCCCCCTCAGGTTGCATGCCCGCTCTACGAGAGGCGTGGCATCCTCCTGGGCGCTGGCTCGTGGCGCCTCGCTGACAGATATTTGTAGAGCTGTGGGCTGGGCGACACCTAACACATTCGCTAGATTCTATAGCCTTCGTGTCGAGCTGGTCTCCTCCCGTGTTCTCACCTCACGTCAGAGGCATAGAGAGGTCCCGGCTTAGTGTCGGCTTGCTGCGTTACTTACGCTTATTGCTCCAGAGAGTCCCTACAAGCCAGAACCTGTTGAGTCCTCCGATCACCCTTCGGCAGCCAGACGTGGCGGAGCGTCTGGCGCCAGGCCTTTACTCCATTGTATCCTTGAGAACCGGATTTAGGCTAGGTTCCATATGTGTGACCCTACAGGGATCCCATATGGGTTATTCCACGGCTTGCTTCTAAACGAAACCCGTGTCTTTCCCTCTGGGAGAACCCACCTCTCGTCAGGTTGGAGTCACCCCAGTACTTCCATATGTAGTACAGCCCTACAGGGTTAGTCCATATGTACTTCTCCACATAACTCCTTCGGGGAAGGATGTGGCTTCCGCAGCGTTCCTTTCCAGTGAAAGGGTACGCTTTCCCAGTGTTATCCAAAAGTCTCACTGAATGGGTTTTGGGGAACGGCAGTGATTGACACTCTCTGTGTTTGCCCGGTCCCACCGTCCTTAAGCAAGGGGGTACAGGAGGCTTTGCTACAGAGCGCTGGAAGGGGGCAGCTCCTGTGGCGCTTTGGTAGGGATTCCTATTCGTCGGTCAGTCTGACGTACGTCGAACGTGACCGACTGAATGGGAACATCTCGGTTACATAGGTAACCCTCGTTCCCTGAAGGAGGGAACGGAGACATACGTCCCGTCGCCACAGTTGCTGGACCCCGCTGATGCTGCCGCCTTACCTGTTCGGCTCCTCAGCGAAAACCTGAAGATACAACGCACCTGCTGCTCATTATATACCCGCGCTGCGAGGTGAGCAGCTGCTGCATATGATTGATACCAATGTGCATTGGCTCGTTTTAGTTACACACGAAGCAGATTGGCCTCTCTAGCGAGATTCCTATTCGTCGGTCAGTCTGACGTACGTCTCCGTTCCCTCCTTCAGGGAACGAGGGTTACCTATGTAACCGAGACATTAGTTACGTAATCTTGGTTACTCATTTTAGGTAATGTACTCTGACTACTTTTTAGATTACTTTTTTGTCAAACTTGTTTTAAATTTACCATTAAACATACCATATTGAAAATATATTCCTTGAAATATTCCTTTCTTTCAGTCTGTCTTTGTGTATATAGTCAAAGCTGAATGGTATGACACACAGTAGAATTTTTAGAAAAAAATCATGTAATCTATAAAAAAAGTAACTGTAATCTGATTGAGTATTTTAAAATTTAAAATAGTCAAACATACTTCTTATTTTTTGAATAAGTCAGAATTGAAAACCTGTTCATATATATATATAAAAAAAGATGCATAGGAAGACGTAAACAATGTGAATTTACTTTTAAATTGTAATATATTTAGATTTAAGTTTAGCATGTGCAGAACGGTGATGCGATGCGATGCATCAGCTAATATGTTATTAAAATTAATACATAGAAACACTTGCCAAAGCACAAAGTGGCATTTTTCAAAGAGGCATCTTACCCCACTACTGCATGCAATAAATGTATTTCTGAAGTGTCATTCATATAAAATACTAAATCAACTACTCTATGGCCATTTATTTGAATAACTGAATCACTGCAAGTAAATTTAATTAAACAGAGTAAAATTGTTCATTCATATGTTTACTCAAAATGCATTATCAATTGCCCATATTTTAACTGAAGATCAGCATATATGTATAAATTGCCATTTTCTTTGTTTTAGCTTGTCCTTTACTAGCAGCTTTGGGACATTGTGCTGTATCTCAGCTCTTCGTTTTTTATTGGGATTAGTCATTTGAATAGCGCGTCTTGTGGATGAGGAAAAGTGAAAGCGAGCTCTTACACTGTTGCGCGTTGCTGGCGGTGCTGGCAGGTGTGTTGTGAGCAGGTAAGCATCTCTTACAGAAGGAGTGCAGGCAGGGCAGCAGTTTGGGCTCTCTGCTGCTGAAGCTGAGCTTACACACGGGACACACGTCCATCAGAGCCATCAGCATCACCCTCACACTGCCCTGAGCTTCATCAGCGCGCTTACTCTCCGCCTCATTCTCCACGATGATCACCACATCGTCAGTCTGCATCTTCTCACTTCCATCCATCGTTTAATTACCAGAAGAGCATCAGTGGAAACATCTCAGGTTCACAGCAGTCCGCGCGCTGGTCTCAGCGAACATCTGAATACATCTACACAGCGCTAATGATGCAACACGCGGATAATCCCGAGCTCTTATTCGCTCGTCAATCATGTATAAAGTTCAAAAATGAAACGCACTGCTGTGTTGTTGCCAGACGCGTATGATGATGAGGCCACAAACAAGACGTCGCACGGCCTCCATTGTGACGTGTTGCCACGGCAGCCGAGAGAGGACAAACATCTCACGAGAAAAGAAGGAAAAGAAAAACGCCTGATAAGCTATAAAGCGAAAGAAACTGCTTTTGTTAATAAACACTGATTTACTTTAAAAAATAATGCAATAAATAAAAATAAGCAACGAGATACTTTAAAAGTATCTCTATTCTTGTTTTGTAAGCATTTAGATTTTTGTGTTTTATTCTTTTTTATCATATCATTTTTGTGACAATATGTCGGTATTACAATATATATATATATATATATATATATACATATATACATACATATATACATACATATATATATATATATATATATATATATATGTATATATGTATGTATATATATATATATGTATATACATATATACATATGTATATACATATATATATACATATACATCTATATATACATATACATATATATATATACATATACATATATATATATACATATACATATATATATATATATATATATATATATATATATATATACACACGAGACACTTTCTCGTTGTGAATCGACGATTAAATCGTTGATTTTACGCAATAGGCAGACACAAAAATAATAGGCTATGTGGCAGCAATTCACCACCGTAGGTATGGACCATTTACAGTTGATTTAATAATAAAAAGAAAGAAAGAAAGAAAGACATTTAAATGTAGGAATCATTATTTGTTTATTTATTGATAAATAAATAGGCAGTGCTGGGTAGTAACTGTAATCTGGATTATGTAATCAGATTCCAATAATTAAGTACTTGCAGTTTGAGTAAATTACAATTTATAATGCTCAAAATCAGATTACAGTTACTTTTTTATGGATTACATGATTACATATAATTCACACAATGGCAGTACATTTTTCATAACTTATAACTTAAACTTTTTTTTTTTTTTTTTCAAAAATCCTACCATGTGTCATTCTATTTATCTTTGACTAAATGTACAATATAGAATGACAGTGTAAATGTCACGTAATTAATTTGCAAACCATGTTTCTGGATTTGGGTGGAAAAAAAAGCACCTCTCAAGCAGTTAGACCATGTATGAAACAAATAAATAATTAGTAAACACCGGTGATGTACACTGCCATTCAAAAGTTTTTGTACAGTAATATTTTTTAAAGATGTCTGTTCTGCTCACCAAGCCTGCATTTATTTGAGCCAAAGTACAGCAAAAACAGTAACATTTAAAAAATAACTGTTTTCTATCTGAATATATTTTAAAATGTAATTTTTCTATTTTTTTATTTTTAGCATCATTACACATGATCCTTCAGAAAACAAAACAAAAAATAAATAAATAAAATAAAATAAATCATAATGACATTTGAATGGTATGGTGTATAATGTTACAAAAGCTTTTTATTAAATGAAAAAAAAAAAAAAAAAATATATATATATATATATATATATATATATATATATATATAAAATGATCTTTGGATCTTTTTAGACAAAGAATCCTGAAAAAAATGTACTCAACTGTATTAAATATTGATGATAATAATAATAATAATAATAATAACAAAAACAACAACAATAATAAAATGTTTCTTGAACAGCAAATCAGCATATTAGAATGACTTCTGAAGGATCAGTGACACTGAAGACTGGAGTAATGATGCTGAAAATTCAGCTTTGAAATCACAGGAATAAATTACATTTTAAAATATATTCAAATAGAAAACAGTTATTTTAAATAGTAAAAATATTTATAGTATATAGTAATAGAATACTATATATAGTAATAGTATAAATCTTACTGTTTTTGCTGTACTTTGGATCAAATAAATGCAGGCTTGGTGAGCAGAAGATTACTTCTTAAAAATTAAAAAAAATGAAATAAAATAAAAAAAAAAACTTAAAAATCTTACTGTTCAAAAACTTTTTACTGGTAGTGTATAGCTGTGAACCACTTCTTCATCATCATATCCAGGGGCCTTCAGTAATTGTTGATTCTGGAAGTCTGGACAAAATCATTTCAAACGTAAAAGACTTTGGGCATGTAATTTTCATGTTTGTGTATCAATGTTTGTTCATGTAATGCAACGATTACCAAATGTTTTGAAAGCCAGGCCCCTTTGACATGACACATTACTTAAAATATCCCTGAAGAAGTCAATAATTTAACAACACGTTTGCATGTTTAATGTTCTCTGATGTCGGTTAATGGTCACATTGACATGCAGGTTAACAAATAAAATATTTCTATTTTAGTGTTCAAGTGTATAAATGATTGATTTTATTTTACATTTGTATGATTTAATTAATTATTAGCTTTTTATCAACTCACATACCCAATGCATTTCTTACATTAACCCCGTGTCACCGTTGGCGCTATTTTTTCGTTGTCTTTTTTTCTCTATCACATATTTTAGTAAATTCTATATCATTTGAAAGCTTAAACCCGTAAAATTCATCCTGTGAATACCATTTTGAAATCAGATATTGCGTTATCATGGAAATAGCACTTTAAAATCTTTTGGCAGTCTCCTCCCCCTTAGTGGGCGGTGTCAAATGCCATATTACAAAATATATTACGGTCTTTTAGAATCAAAACTTTTTATAATCTTGACAAAATACATATCGTCGGAAAGGTCTGAGTCTAAAGATTCCATATTTGGTGGCTATTTTGTCATAGAAGTAATATTGTCAGAGAAATTTAGACACTTAAGGGGTTAAGCCCAGTTTGGGAAACCCTGGTTTAATGTAATATTTAATGCCTTTTATGATATTGATATAAAAAAGGATATATTTTCTTTCTTTGCTTTTTATATATATCAATATGATACATTTAATGGTAAGTTTAAAAGAAGCTAGATAAAAAAGTAACCTAAAAGTAATCAGAATACATTACCTAAAATGAGTAATCTAGATTACGAACTACAATTTTCATCATGCAGTCTGTAATCAGTAACGGACCACCATTTGTAAGCTGAATACCCTGTAAATATATAGGCTATGTAAAATTTTAAATGGTAACACAAGTTACACTATTCATGATTAGTTCACTTTAATGCATTTAAAAAACTGTAATAAATCTATAACGGTACTAAATACTGTTAAATTAATTTTTTTTTTCCACCAAACACCTCCAAAAAAGTGCTGGGCAACTAAACACAGAGCAAAGTCAAAAGCAGATACCATTTAAGTACTTTGTACTATTATTTTTCAAATTAAAGTTGAATAACTTTAAAGTTGATAACATGCATGCTTTACTGTTGCTTTGTTCAGTATATTTTTGGTGGGGTACTAATTCTGTGCAGGTTCAGAATGGCCCTTTAATGATTAAAATATGGGAGATATATTGATCAGACCCTTGTGACAGAATTCTTATTTGTCCAATCAGAAAAACCCTCTGGCAAACTGAAGCCGAGGAAACAGTACATTGGTTACATATATAACCATGGTTCTATGACTGGCGGAAGACTTTTATTGATATACAAGTAGTGACAGCTTTTATATTGGGCTCTTAAAAAGAAGGACATTTAGGAGGACATTTCACTCAGATATAACATCTGGTGATCCAATCATAGAACCATGGTTAACCAATGTTTAATGCAACTGTCCCACTGTAAAACCCCTTTTTATAATAAAATAATATATGCTAGGAGACAATAGGTGGGTCAATGTAGACACTTTTATTTAAAGGCACAGAAGGCTCACAGCTGCACCTCAGTGTTTACAGGAGATGTGGTTGTGGAAACTATTAGTACTTTCAAAAACTGTCCAAATGTTCAGGTGAATTAACATTGTAAAAGTAGCAGTTAAAAAACACAAATCCCCCCCCCAAAAAGCATTTACCACAGCCATTATTATTCATACAACATTAATAATGAGTATTGTACACTTTTCTGACTCACTGTTGCAATTGATAGCTGAAAAGTAAAGTACACAGTATTGGGGTTTTTTTTCCCTATAAAGAATTTAGCAAGCAAACAACAGAATATATTATATATATATATATATATATATATATATATATATATATATATATTTTTTTTTTTTTTTTTACCTTTTTAAAGTCTGGATAGTGGTAAATCAGCAAGTTGAAGAGAAAAGACAAAATCTACAAGGAGTTTAAATGTTCTAGATGGATTTTAATGTTGCATTTTTAAGAAAGATACAGAAGATATGAATGACAGAAGAATGAGACTGTATAAGAATGACACAAGCCCATTGATTACAAGAAGTACAAAGGTCTTTGGACATGTAGATGTTTGATGAAATTGTAAATAAGTTATTAAATAATAAAGAATATATATTTTTTTTTTCTTAGACGTAAAATAAAACTAGGATTTTAAAGATTCTACATGCACAACACCTTGCCAAAAGAAAAAAAAAAAAAGTGCTAACATATCAGATTGTTAGGAAAATGAATCAGTGCATGTGTGTTTTATAAGATTGGGCATTATCGTTTGGTGCCTATTTGTAATAATTTGTGGATATTTTCAACACAGGTCAATCTGGCATCTTTTTGCCCCTAAAGTCTGCCGGCAAAGAGTGGAGTTACAAATCAACCCTTTCAATAGGAAACAATCTGTTAAAGAAATGACTTGACAGAGCTGTAGAGCAGTCGCAGATGAGTGTAGCTGTGGGAAGTGGCAGTTCTTACACAGAGGAGGGCGAGAGAGGCTGTTATCAGTCCCAGGTATGGTAAAAGAGGGTAAGTGTGTTTAACCGGATGTACAACAGCCTCCGGCGGGCATGGCAGTCTGCGGCTCATCATCGACAATCTGTACGCCTCTCCGGGCTGTGCTTGTGTGACTCGTGCCGTTCCCCCTTGACCTCTCCTCTGCCTGAGCGGTCTCCATCATGCCTACAGATGCCAGGGAAAATGACATAAATTAAAGACAGATACGTAATGAACTATACAATACATTTTAAAAAAAACTTTACTTTTTTTTTGGATGTAGCGCTACATGATACTCTCATAAATCTGTGTATGGTTCTGACAAACATAGGACTCTAATCTATTTTGTTTAGGGATCTCACACCTAAAAGAGCCAATCACCTTTTTGGGTATAAGACAATTATTAAGGAGGAAAAAAAAAAAAACATCAACAAAGGAAAAGTCTAAATTTTTTTAAGCTAAATTTACAATACCACTGGTGTGAAATTTTATTGGTGATTTGACAAATGCAATCCTGACAAATAGCTCCGGAGATTTCAGTCCACAAATATCTAGGATCATCAGATGGGCAGAGTGATTTTGGAAAAAAAAAATCTAAGGTTACATTTTAAGGTGTCCTTGTTACAGTGTAATTATATATTAAAGTACTGAGTAATATTAATTAACTACATGCATTTACTATATGGTTAGGATTAGGGTTTGGCTTAGTGTTACTTGCACGTAACTATGCATAATTTATTGTTATTATAATAGTAAGTACATGTAACGTGTAACAAGGACACTGTACAATTAAGTGTTACCAAATCGAATTATTATTACTATTTTTATTATTTTATAAATAAATAAAAAAACCTCTAGATTTGCTGTGCTTGTTTGTAGGTCTGCACAATTTGAACAAAAATCAATATTAATCATTATCAATATAACTTAAAAAATAATAATAATTATTATTATTACTAAATGAAAATATATAAAAGAAACATTATCGTAATATTTCACTGTAAAGAGTATTTAAGAAAACACAATATTTTACAGTATAACTGTAAAATTACAATACTAATAATGGCTTATTTTCTTCATTTTTAAACATTAAACCAATAAGTGGACATTTGGGTGGACAGCTGATTTATAAGCACTTCTCACTAAAAACTTGGGAAGAAAGTTGTCATATGCTGTGTTCCCAAATACATGCTATAAGAGAGCCAAAAGTCAGATGCTGAGATGGAGTTTTTAGAGCAGTATTTACTGCGACCTGAGCCGCTCTGAGACTCTAAAAACACTGAATAATGAGCTGCTCGTGTGTGAAAGAACACAGTGTCATGTTACACTCTGAAATACACAATTTCGATTAATCAGGAAGCCTGTTGTGTTATGAAAAACAGACAGACTGACAGTATACACAGCATCTAAAAATAACGTACGTTTACACAGGTCCAGAAACAGCTCCTCAATGCCTTTGTTTAATTTGGCTGATGTGTGATAGTGTTTTGCACCCACTGACTCTGCGTATCTGAAAAAAGACAAAAATAATTTTAAGGACATAAAAACAATTGATACAAATTTCCCAAAAAGCACTTAAAAGGTGCTTTAAGCATTTTTTCCCCTAATATCATGAATAAAATGTCCCTGATAGCTGAAAGACTGCTGTCAATTTTTTTTTTTTTTTTTAATTCAATTTTGTTTCAACTAAATGTATGGTTGTTTCAGTGATGTTCTTTTTACTGGAAAACAGGACAAGAATGCTGATTTTTGAAAATATTTTTGGAATGAAAGTTTGTCAGATAAGAGCAAGTCGAGAAAATATATTCATGCATTTCTAGGTAAAGATTGTGGCACTTAATGAAATACATTTTCAAATGCAAGACAGAAAAGATCACCATTTACTGCTCTATTCCTTCCACATATAGCGGTATAAAAAGTCTGCACAGCTGTTAAAATGAAAGGTTTTTGAGCTGTAATAAAATGAATCCAAGATAAATTGTGTCAGAACTTCTTCCATCTTTAAAGCAGTATTAAAACCAACAAAATTCAAGTAACAAACAAATAGAAACTTTTAAGGAAAAACAAAGACATGGTCTGGGCTCTTGCTCAGTAATTCGAAAACATTCGTCTTTTACTTCTGAAGCCATTTGTGTTTGAGGTTACTATCAAGCTGAAATTCAGTTAATATTATGGCCCAAAAGTTTAATTTGGTTTCATCAGACCATAAAACTTTTTGCCACATGGTTTTGGCAAAATTTAGGTGACCTTTTTTTTTTTTTTTGCGAGCAATGGCTTCCATCTGGCCACTCTACCCAATAGCCCCGATACATTAAAAACAGATTGTTGCGAGCAAGTTATTTTGAATAAAGAGAATGAGTGCACATGAATTAAAAAAAAAAAAAAAAAAAATGGTGTGCATAGATAAATCACTTTTACAACTTTACTTTTCAGTGAGAGTTTGCATGTGATTGGCTTATTCCAAACAGAGTTCCATGCCTCCATTATTAAAAGATGTGCACACTTATGCAACCAAGTAAATTTAGGTTTTAGGTTATTTTGTTGGTTTTAATATTACATTAAAGGTTGGAAAAAAAAAAACTGACTTTCTGCATTTTTACATCATCATCAAAAAAAAAAAAAACTACAACTTTAACAGGGGTGAGTAGACTTTTTATACCCACTTGTGTGGACTGATCTTGTGATTATTTTAATCATGTGACCAGTCTTTTAGTGCATGTGATCTTCATACACCCTCAGTCAAAAAGTATAATATACCATGTTTAGTCTGAAAGACATTATAAATTATGAATATATGAAACTGTGATTACATTTATAATATATACAAAACCAATGTACATAAATAAACTGTAGTTATATATGTCTCAGGTCGCTTTGTCCAATACAGCCATTTACAAGCCAAATCTGATTACTGATTAACCAACATAGCTTATAACTGGAGCCTTATTTATTTATTTATTTATTTAGCGCCATGTTCTCAGCAAAGCTATCTTCGTGGCGGAAATTAGAATAAATAACAAAGGTCATACAATTAACAAGAAGCTGTAAGACATTTAAGATTAATACTACTACACAAAAATACACTAAAATACATTCAGGTGATACTTTTTTTAAATACACAAGTTAAACACATCTCTGAATAAAATCATTGTCTCTTCACATTAAAAGCATAACAGTACAAAAAAAAATAAATAAATCTTTAACAGTCATTGTAGTTTGACAAGGAAGGCATAACAGTGGTGTCGCACCTTTTAATAAATAACTATGTGTGAGTTTCTTATGCCCATAAACAGCACCTAGTAAAAACAGCTTTCTTTTGAAATGAATAAAAAACATTCTTCTTACACTAGGATTTATTTCATGTCACTTTTCTGAATGTCTTTCTTCCTATTTCATCTGCCACAAGTTATTAATAAAAAAATAGTTTATAAAAGGTCTAAGATCACAGGGTAGAATTTGATTTGATCCTTCTTGAAGCTCCTTTAGTGATGTCTGCTTTCTCATTACCAGATAAGTTATCTACTTTAGCTAACATACTTATAATTATGATATGGTCAGTCTTTACAGATTCAAGTGCCTAAAGGCAGGTGAAGATTAAGAAAATTCATTCTTGTCCATTTTTTATATTTTCCAAGGCCAGGAGTAAAGCACGAGCTTCAGCTGTAAAAACAGAACTTTGTCCTGGGATTCGCATGCCATGAGATTGATCGCCAGTTATTGCTGTGTCAATTTGCATGTACAAAACCACACATTAAACAGAAAGACAAGGTCTCCTTCATATGGTCTGTTATCCACAATGCATATTAAAAAATCATGTAAAAACACAACAAACATGAGAGAAGTACTTACCCCTCTGCTTCCTCCACTGAAACATGTCGCTCTTTTTCCAGGTCAATTTTATTGCCTAAGAAAGATCTTATAGTAAATATTCACAGCAGATAAGCATAAATATTACACCAACAATCAATGATGCAAACTTCATCAAATATAAGACAAATCCAAACTCTGCTGTATAGCAGACAATAGTGTCATTATTCAAGTCAATTTTTCTTTTTTTCCAATCTATTACGGATTTCAAGTAAATCCTTTTTGAGGTTGTGCAATCTAGTTATAACTGACAAAATATTTTAAAGATTAGATTAAAATTAAAGTCCCATGACTTTAAATCCATTTCTGTGAGTTTCCCAGGCTATCATTATTTTAAAATTCTCTCATATTTTCTACAAACAGGGAACCCTGCAACATGTTTCTATTTATTTGGCAGATTTGCCACGAAAGCTAGAGGGGAAAATAAAAAAGACATTTGTAGAATTCAACTTCAAACTGCTAGACTACTTAAAGACAAACGTGTTAGACACAAAACATGTTAATAAATGATGGAACGTTACTCACCTACTATACATAAACAGATCTCATTCCCCAACATTTTCCTTAACTCTTTTACCCAATTCTTCACCTGTGAACAAAAGTTAGTCTGTTAGCAAGAACAAAAATTAGTATTCATATCTACAAGCTACAGTACAGGGATAATATTGTGTCTTGGAGAACAATAGAGAACTTGACAATTGATTTAACACATTTATCATAGGTTCTCATATATTTATTATTTGATTTTGACCTTTTGAAGCATAGGTAAGTGAGAAAACATTCACCTTCTGAAACGAGTCCTCATCTGTGACATCGTACACCAATATTGCGCCGTTGGAATCTCTGTAGTAGATGGGTCCAAGGGCATGAAAACGCTCCTGACCAGCAGTGTCCTGTGATAAACGTAAACACATACTCAATATATAAAGAAACCACAACTCTAACAGATCAGATAACAGAAACTTGGACTGAGAAAATACTCTTTGTCCCCTCTCCTAAAAATGTTGTTGCTGCTGCTGGCATGAGCAAAGCTCAACACTGAAACACACTCAGAAATACAGGGATTAAAATACATGCTACTGCTAGGTGAAGTAGGGAGAAACCCTTTTGAGCAGACCTAGACATGTGGTGCTGGGGTGGAGGAGGGCTCAAAATTACTGAGCTGTGGCTGGTTACATAAAAGGCTTAGACAAGTCTTACAAGTTAGTCATGTAATTTTTTTCTTTAGAGACTGATTGGCTGTGTTGCCAGCTTGGAAGAATCAGCTACTCAGAAGAGTTTCATTACTGAACTACGCAGTGAAACGATTTTTGCAACAATCTTGTACGTATCTTGCATTCTGTGGGCAACTGACTGGATACATTCTTGTCAGGAACTTGAAAGTAAAGCACAAATCTGACACTTTGATCATTCTAGTGTTTGACTCCCTTGATACTAAAGTCAATAAACAATTTAAACTCAATGTGAAAGCAAAATTGTCCTCGTTTACTTTTTTTAAATACATGTTCCAGTTTTGAGTGTGAATAATTTACTTGCATGTCATTGAAAGAAAATAATATTTTATCAAAACATAATATGTAGTTTAGCGAAATAAAATATAATTTGCTTCGCTTCTGAAACATATTTCCTATACAGCTGACATTCCCTCCAATTACTAGACTCCATTTTCTGATAACAGCCATTTTTAACAATACACTCAAACTAATATATTGGAAAACACAAGTCCAGTCCTACTTTCTCATTAAATAAATGAAATAGGATGTGAAAGGCACCAGATCTCATGCTGCTGTAAGAAAGCTTCCCACCAACTATTGAGAACGAGCTGTTAATTCTCATAGATCAGTAACATCTATCCAAAACACAGACTTTGCTTAATCATTTCAGTTTAATCAACCTCTACACAAATGCTACAATCATAGGATGGAACTTGTGTGACTCACCCATATAGCCAGATTTA
This sequence comes from Spinibarbus caldwelli, assembly GCA_039654775.1. Classification (NCBI taxonomy): domain Eukaryota; kingdom Metazoa; phylum Chordata; class Actinopteri; order Cypriniformes; family Cyprinidae; genus Spinibarbus; species Spinibarbus caldwelli. The sequence continues at coordinate 23,430,648 of CM077229.1, forward strand.
CTCTCTTTCCTGTGATGTTGAGCTTCTTTGTGAGGAATGATGCCTGCAAACAAAGGCATAAATTGGTATTAATTTACAAGATTCAAGCCTATTTACATTTCAAACTTCTAAAATCTTATTTGATGTGCCATTTACTGCTATAGTAAGCTAAAGACATTTAAACATAGCAGTTCAAACACCCTACTGTAATGATTAAACACATATACAAGTATGTGCAATATTTAGTTACATGCCTTGAAAAAGTTTATTGATAACACATAACAGGTTTCAGTGTCACAACTAGGCCACAGCAGCCTTTTCTGTATGTTTATAGTCTGTTACACAGTAACAGGGATGAACTATTACGAGTGTATCCTCATTCTACGCGTAACCACACTGATGAAAACTTTGATGGACTTCCATTGTATCTCTTACTGCTTATTTGAAGGGATAGTTCACCCAAAAGTGAAAATTCTGTCAGAATTCATTTACCCTCATGTTGTACTAAACTTTCTTTCTTCTGCAAAACACAAATGAAGATATTTTGAAGAATGTTGGTAACCAAACTGTTTTAGATATCATTGAAAAAAATCATACCCGTTTCGAACGATATAAAAAAAAAATTGGTGAACTAACCTTATAAATATATATTTAAAGTTACATAAAATAATATAGGCACATCCTTTTCTCGATAACTGATAACACACAATTGTAATCAGTGAAGATGTTTATTCCATCGATAATAGTTATATGAAATGTTTCGTGAGCATAAAATCAGCATATTAGAATGATTTCTGAAGGATCATGTGACACTCAAGACTGAAAATCTAGCTTTGCTATCACAGGAACAAATTACATTCAAAATATATTGATATATAGAAAACAGTTATTATGATATTTTACATAATTATTGTTTTCCTGTATTTTTTTTTTTTTTTATCAAATAAAATCAGCCTTGCTGAGCAACCCCACATTTTTGAACAGTGGTGTACTGTATGTGATTTATCACGTCTTTTAATAAAGATGTCATCATGGCTATGATCATTCAGTTATGTTTTGACAATGTGACATGGATTTATTTATTTATTTATTTTTTATGTGTTGTTAATGATGTGTTATGGCAATGAGACAAAACGTTGGAATGGATAAACCATAAACTGAAGTTAACTAGTAGTCAAATAACTTTGGATATATTTAGTAACGATGTAAAATCCAAACATTTTCTGAACATAATTCTGTTACTTCTCATCCATCATAAGCAAACACTGGAGACAACAATACTTTGTGTAGACATCACAAATGAATTAAAGGTTTTAGTTCCTAATGAAAAAGAGAAAACAACAAAGTAGAAAAACCAGAAAGCTTCCCCTAACTGAATGAGTATGAGTAGCTGATGAACAACTAGTTAAGTTAGAGAAGTTAGTGCTCACATCAAGATTTGTTATTAAATGTATGCAAATGTTTACAATGATCTTAAATACAATAATTCCATGTGGTAACATGCATAATAATCATGACAAATTAGTCAAATTGTGTTTATTAAAAATGAAAGCATCGCACATGGCATGTCACACTGCTTGACATTTCATGTTAAATATGATACGTATTTTATATATACTTACATATTGTACTATTATACTGCTATATATCTATATAGGCCCACAATCTACTGCTATAACGAAAACAAAACAGATTTACAAACTTGAGAGCAAAACAATTTAACTAAACTGACCAAACTCTTAAAATCTAGCCTATTTATTTATATTACAGATGAAAGCACACACAAGCGAGTGAAGACTGGGTCACGCATGTAATAATGGAAAGATTGAATCAGATTGACTGCAGTTCAGCTGACTCTCACCTGAAGAGTGGTGATGTGTTTGTCGTTGAATTTGTTCTCGCAGTATCGCAACACCAGCGATGTTTTGCCGACGCAGCCCTCCCCCAGCAGCACCACCTTGAACGAGTACGTCTTCCCTCCAGCAGCCGCCATGCCCAAACTCTCACCCTGACACAAAAACAAAGCCTGACTCGAGCCCCTAGCCGATCACAGCAGCCATAGAGATCCACAGATGACCGCAACACACACAAAGAGCCCCCGATCCGCGCTTCGCATGAAGTCTTCGCACTGATTCCTCTGTTAAACACTGAATCACTCCTGATGAAGCTCTGCCATCGATCTAATGGCGTTCTGCTCTGTCTGGGGCGTTTCGGATGGGGTCAGGTGATCCACTGCTTCCTATGACAAACATACGGGTTCTTCCTGCAGGGGGCGCGCGGTGGCCCAGAAAGATGATTCGTCCAATGAGCTGCACGTATTCCTCAGGACGTTTTATTTCTTACTGCAGACATTTCTGTGCTAAAACCATATTAAATATATTGTTTAAAAGCTTTAACAGATCTAAATATTCACGTAAATCCGCTTCAACAGTCTTCACCAAAAGCCATCAGGTAATCAAAGCTGACTATGAATCAGAAAAAAAATGAACAGAAACCACGTGATAACCGTGATCTGGACAGTGATTTACAACTGAATAATAGCAATTGTGAACTTACACTGACATTTAAATTAAAATGTAAAGAGTTTATTTAGATTATTATTTAAACACAACATATCTGACCAATCAGAGATAACATCCAGGCCATTAAGCCCCTCCCATTTCGATATTTTCTTTCCATTCTATCAACTGAGTATTTTTTTTGTATATTCAGAAGTGACAGTAGTTGCTAGAAAGTCATATGACTTTTAAAAGCAGCAGATACCATATAATTCACCAGTGCTAAAACGACATATTCCGTCTAAAAATATAAATAAGTTAAACTAATAAAACAGGAGAAATGCTTATATAAATGGCTTATATTCTTGTGGATCGACTGTCAGTCAAAAATTAACTCTTTGAGATCTAACCTGCATTCAGTGTGTGTTTTCTTGCTTAGTTTTTAAACATAATAATTAGTGCTGTCAAACAATTAATCACGATTAATCGCATCCAAAATAAAAGTTTTTGTTTACATGATATATGTGTGTGTGCTGTGTATGTTTATTATGTGTGTATAAATACGCACACATCCATGTATATATTATATAAACAAAAAACTTTTATTTTTGATGCGATTAATCGTAATCATAATCTAAATAAAAACATTTTACAAATAGCAATATAATAACTAATTAAAATATTAATATAGTAGGCAAACCTAGTAAAATATATTTCTTTTATTTTAAATTATTTAAAAATGTTAATTAACTGTAATAAGCTAATCTACTAAAATATGACTTTATGTAAATCTTGTGCCTTTTTAATCTAATTTAGAAAGATGTATAAAAGTATACATAAAAAGTAAAATTAATGTTGAATTAGTCACGTGTAAAATATCTATACATATAAGCTGCATGTTACGATCACTGTCCAGAAATGAAGAGCAGCCAAACCATTTCAGATCCAAGATGGATTGAGCTGCAGGAGTGCAGTTACCCTCCGACTAATCACATAAAATACATCAGATCTATTTTGGGTGATTCATTTTGGCAGGGATGCTTGTTGCTACATGGTGAATGTCAGATATCAGATCACCATGGCAACAGCAGAGAGCTGCATGTTTGCCACAAGACGACGCAGCAGTGAGACTGACTTGGCAGATCTGAATTGTGTAAGAGCAGAATAAATAACATCCTATATATCCTCTTTTAGTAGTGCATGAGTAAAAATTGGAGGATTTGTGATGCCTCTCATGTTGGGTGTTTAGAAGGTTTTGAGGATGGTTGTGAGGCGTGCTTGAGGATCAGCATAATCACTGTAGAGATTCATACAGGGAAACTATATGAGGGTTATTGTTGTTAACTAAAACTAAAACTTGAAACGTACTTGAAACAAACATTACATGAAATAAAGTAAAATAAAATGTAATAAAAAGTTTTATTCCAAGGCAACATTTCTCATTTTCCTTTAGTTTAGCTTCAAGTACTAAAATAACTGAAATTAATAATTAAAAATGAATAAAAAATAAACAAAAACTAGTATCAGTTAACACTGCACTTAAAATGTTAGAAATTACTCATTCATGTCACTCAGCAAAAACATGATGTTGCAGTCATTGTCCTGATTTTTTTTTTTATTTTATTTTATTGTGTTTATTTATTTTTATTTCTCTGATTCATGCTCTATAAAAGCCAAACACATTTTATAGCGCAGGAGCGCTAGGCTAGAGTTCTGAATGAAGAGCCCATGTGACTTTGTCCTTTCAGTCTTTCCTTGATCAGATCTGAGCTATAAAAGTTTTTCGCACAAAGAACCAAGTGATGCTGACAAGAAAAGGGCTAGATTTCTAGCAAGGATGCTTTAATATCTACATGCCTTTTATGCTTTTTTGGTGCCTTGAGATTAGACATCTGATAAAATCAAGTCTTTTGACTTAACTGAGCAAACAGCATCCACCTTCACAATGAATAAACTCATCCTTTGAGAGAATGGGAATATTAACAGACCATTATGAAAATGCTACTGCTACTGTATATGCTATATACTATATAATACTATATATATGTAAATTAGTATTAAATCATATAAAAAATGGCCTATTGCAGAATTATGGAGCAGAGATGTGAGACAACACCTATGTTTACACAATAAACATAGGCCTATAATCAGCTTGTCAAGACACCAAACATTGGCTTGATAAAACCTTGCCTAAAAGTTGCCTGGTTTTCTTGGTACTTGTTAAATTCAGACATCCTGGATGACTGTAAATTGTGTTTGAAAAAAATAGTATGGGATTTTTGATCATCCAGTGCAGGAAATAGTATACTATAATACTCCTAATACTGCTAATAGCCTAATAATAAATTATTTAAGATGTCCAGATTTATTCATTTATTGAGGGATTTTTTTTCCTAGTATTTCAATACCTCAGTGCTTCCTTTAAAACCGCTGTATCTGTGCTCATGTTGGCAAATAAAGCTTATTAATTTTTCAGTTTATGTTTTCTCCTACTCATTTTCTCTTCTGAGAACTAGTGATTCATGAACAAATCGAAACGGTTCTTATGATTCATTCGAACAGAATCGCAGAGCGTCTAGTGTGAATCACTGGACTAATAGAACTTTGTGAGGTGGGTGGATGTTTGAATTCTAAACTACGTAGTATTTACTGTAACACAATCTACAGAACTAAATAAAGACCACAGCTGGAGATTAGTTCAGAAAAAGCACAATGCCTCGATTCGCGAGCTCTGTGTTTGTTTGATTCTCTTTTTAATATTGTAGTATTTGGCTAACATACACAATATGTTTAAAAGATGCACTATTTATGTTCTGGTATGGACCGGACATAACATATCAGATATGTATCGAGGTCTGAATTGGTTCTTTGAAATGAATCAACCAAACGAATCGATTCGCCAAATGAATCCTCTCAGCGCTAGAGAGACACATCGGGGTGTGTGATCCTCAGCAGATGCAGAATTATTGTATGAAACAGCCATCGTTTCGGTGTCTTAACCATAGAGACACTGCAGCCTCGACTGATTTTCATAAAGCCATAATGTATTTGTAGTACAAGAAGAAGAATCATGTTCGTGAACACGGCATTAGTCCTTATTTCTTCATTGATGGGATTGCACGTCACAGGTGAGGCTAAAAACAATATCGATATCGTCTGTTTGTTTCAATTCCTACTATAATAATTTCTTTATTTGGTATTGTAATGACTGAACTCAGCGTTTATTTGGCAAATACTTGATGTGCTTTTAATAATATAGGCGATGGGGGCATTTGAAGGGGTAAATAAAATCAGTTTAAGAAAATAAACAGTGCAGGTCATGTTTATTTCGTCAACATCTTCTTGTCAGTCAGTGCTAAAATGAATAATATTGCACCCAAACATCAGTCATTTTTAAGATCAGGTACAGTAGAAATAGCTCATTTTTACAGTATATATTCATTATTAGGTTGTCTTGTGCCTGTGTATGCTCATACAGCATTAATGTAATTGATGTTGCATGTGGTTACACTCCATAATTATGGTTATGCTTCTCATAACAGGCTTAAATATATCTTATTTCACTTATCTACAACTTAACCATAACCATATTCGATCATTTGCAGTAATTATTCATTTAGATTGACTTGACTGCACTAAAAAATGTTGTAGAAACAATTTTAATTTAGAAATTGCTAGTAAATTTTACAAACAATTACAAAGTAACATTTAATTAAATGTGAAATTGTGAAGTAAAAATTTGTATAGCATACTACTCTAATAATCAATTTTTTATTTATAAATTTATAGTGCTGGGCAATGATTAATCACGATTAACTGCATCCAAAATAAAAAGTTTTTGTTAACATAATATGTGTGTGTACTGTGTATATTTATTATGTGGCCTATATATAAATACACACACACATGCATGTATATATTTAAGAAAAATATGTTATGTTTTTATACTAAATATGTAAGGGATAATCAACGGCTAGCCGTGCATTAAAGGATTTTATAAAACGGATAGTTCCGGTCCTTGATTCTGATTGGTTGAGCCACGTTCAAAGCCGTTGTAAATTACATTACAAACCTACACCTTTGTTTACTTTGCGTGTTGCTTGGCAACCACTTTGTTCCAACCACAACTGTTTCTGAGGAACTACATTGTTTGGTGGAAGAATACTGTTTTTATAAATATCATTACATTTATTTGCTCTGTTTTATTTTGTGAAACCTTACTATGCATATGGAATAAACGCTTCGCTTCGTGCCTAACAACGCCCCTTAGCTGTTATAAATTCACTGTAAACCACAGCTTCTTGGGACTTATCGAGTCAAAGAACCGCCGACGTGAAGCGGAAGTAAAAAATTACTTCAAAAACAGCGATTTTATCACCTCGTTGTTGGGGAATATAATGTAGCAATCTAGCATCTATCTTTTATTTTATTAATAAAAATCGCGGGGAAGCGTTGGAAGTTTATGTGTGTGTGCAGCACAATCTGCGATCTCTCTCTCTCTCTCTCTGTGTGTGTGTGTGTGCGAGAGCGAGTGATGCGTGTTGGTTAGTGTGCATCAATTAAAGCAGCGCATTAATATAGAACGGTGATTAAACTGACTTGGAACTACCTGGTTATACTGTATAGCTGCCAGCCAATCAGAATCCAGTATTCAGACAGACCATGGAATAAATTTATATATAATACAAATTATATGAATATTAATATATACATGTAAATACATGTAAATATTTTCAAATATATACTGTATGTGTGTGTCTGTATACATAGGCTACATAATAAATATACACAGTACACACACATATATTAGGCTATATAAGCAAAAACTTTTATTTTGAATGTGATTAATCGCGAATCATTAAAAAAAAAAAGGGTGAGTTGGTTTGGAAGGGCATGATGATGAGTAAATCATGTCAGACTTTACATTTTGGGGTTAACTATCCCATAAGCTCCAAGCTGCATTTATAGTCATCCTTTTGGTCCATAGACAATCTTAAAAATAAGGTTCTAAAACAAGGTTTTTTGGGTTCCCCTGAAGACACTTTTAGTGAACAGTTCTTAAAATATATATATTTTTTTTTTTTTTGCTATGAAGAACATTTTAATGATCTGAAAAAATAAATAAATAAATAATACCTTTTGTGCAATAGGAGGTTTCCATGGATGTTAAAGGTTCTTCATGGAACCATAGATGCCAATAAAGAACTTTTATTTTTTAAGAGTGAAGGTCATTTATTTCATTTGGGTTCTCAGGTTTCTCATTTTCTTGGCTCCTCCAAGTGATCCAAGTTTTGTGTTTGTATTGGACATCAATATCTGTTTCCTTTATGCATGATCATTAGGTGTTTTACATTCTTACACTTAGATGGTTTGGAGTTCTTCAGAATGGTTGATACTCTTTAGCTAGTGGTTAAGCTCGATTTCATTTCAATTTTGACCTGTTGAAGTTGTTCGGATTTTTTTCATATACATATTTACAAAATAAGCCAACTGAAGTTTTGTTCAATATGCAAAAACAATATAATATAAAATGGACAGTTGTGATCCTGCATTCTAATTGGTCAATAGACTATTCCAGTCATTAAATTGTAACAGCTATGATGTGAAACTCTGTTTATCTATATTTCAGGGGGCATCTCTGTGGACGATGAAGTTTATCAGATACCGCATCGGCGCGTGGCTAATGGAATGACTGGCCCTGTGTACCAGCACATGGGTGTTCTCAATCAAGAAAAGGCTTTAGGATTTAACGGGGAATTGCTTCAAGCCCAGTCCCGTGGACGGATGGCTAAGCTGATGCCCGCAGTGTTTCTAGAATCCCATTTCCAGAGAACTCCACAGAGGCAATCAGATGTCGACTTCCTGCAAAACATTGACCGTGTGGAGAACAAGCCTGTATCTGCCCACCATACGGTCACGATGGTGAGCGCCTAAACAACTTGTCATTTTTTTGGTGCTTTGAGATTGTGGTGCAAAAATGTAGAACCCTGGGGTGTAGAATTAATTAATAGCGAAAAAGGGTTGGATGAGATGACTGACAGTTTTGCCAGCACAAATGTTTAAACATGTATACACACACACACACACACACACACATGCACGCATAAATCCATACATTTAAAAAAAGTGATATTTTAAATATTCATTTAATAAAACACTTTTACTAAGTAGCCTACTATGAGTGATTCTTTTATTATTTCTAGGGATAAAATGAGTGATTACAGCCATTCAACATTATAAGTAATTGATTATTATTAATACTTATTTCCGAACTTACACCTGAACGTCCCTAAGACTGAGAATGTTACTAACAGGATCAAAAACAGGTAGTTAGATGATGCTTGCAATGTGCTGGCATTGATACTAAGTGGTTCCTAGGGTGTGGAGAATGTTAGGTCATTGTTAGGGTAGTTGTTGAGTGGTGCATTTCCAACAACGTAACTTGCTGTTTAACTACCATAATATATTATTGGAGAAATTAACTACTCACAACTGTTACTTTGTTACACATCCATTGTTCAAACAATACTGGTTCAACATTATAGACTATCGTTATGCAGGTGGAGTAATAATTTAACAGATTTGAGATCGAATTAAAGTCAGATTATTGCTACTTCAAGCACATTCACACATGCGCAATCTTCATAAACGACCCTTTCACTTTTTCGACAAACAAATACACGTAAAATGAATTTTGTATATATATAGACTGAAAGATATAGATAATAATGAATGTTAGCTTGCTTATTTTGCTCAGCATGATCTATTCAAGTCCACGTCATACAAGAAACTATGCTTTTAACCGCAAGTCGACTTTGAAATGCTGTTTACGAATGTTGATTTCGGAAAACACTAAATTGTTGAACTGTGTTTCTAATGACAAAACTTGTGTCAATAGTTGCAACGATACTTTTGGGAAATGCATCTCTGGGTTTTTTAGTTTGATTATAGCTGTCTTGGCATGAAAGGAGTCCACAGTCTCTGTAATTTGCTGGTGTCTTGATAAGGCTCTGGTCCCTCTTTCAATGCAAGTCTTTGGGATTTTTTTCACCTGTTTTATTGTCCACCAGGTAAAAATCATAAGTGTGGTCACTTAAAGTCACAATGAAAGAAAGTAATGGCAGATGTTTTCTTCTGTATTGTGACATGCATCCGAGTGTGATGGATTATTGAAATTATTGAGACTTGGTTTCAATGCATTGGTTGTTGATTGGATTTTGAGAAGTCTGATGTTTTCACTGGAAGATTCAGTTTAGACATTTTGATTTAACATTATGAGGTCAAAAAATAATATGTTTAGAAAACAGTTACAGTGAATTAAGTAATAATGCATCTTTCCTCAATAATTAGCGTGATTTGAGGTGTTTTGTATGGTATTTTAAACATATTAATAACAGTAGATATACTTGCCTCAGCTTTGACATTGTGTCTGGCGCTGAACATTTGGCAACTGTCTGTACATACCGGATTGAATGATGTGTATGTGTATTTGTGAGTATCACAGCGATGGGAATGTGTTTTATGGTGGAGGGAGATGAACTCTCTCACCCTCAAAGCCAATTACACTAATGCACCTGATGCGAGACCTCTGGAAGCTTCCCCACTCCCACGAGGTGTCCAAAAAAATCAATCACGGCTCACATATATCACCACTTCAGCCCACAGCACTGCCTGTGAGAGTCACACATTTATATATTTATTTGCTTTAATGCCGGTGAAGCTTAATAAGCTTAATAGTCATTGCAATTTGCCTGTCAAAATGAATGCAGGTTTGAGAGCTACTTCAGTGTGGGTGGTAATTAAAGTCAACATAAAATCAACATCAACCCTGTTTATGCCATGTATTTCCTGCTCTTGTTATGTTGACTTTTACTTTGTAGTTGCCTTGTGTCACTGTTTTCCCTCATTAGGTCTTCATGGTTTGCACCTGTGTCTTTATAGCCCTTGAGTATCCACCTATTCCTACGCCCCATGACGCTTTGTGCAAATTATGTGTTTAACTTCTGTTAAGCTGTAAATAATCAGTGAAAGTTTCGCTCTATAAGCACAATATGTTTTTTTTTAAACTGTGTACAATGAGATGACATTATTCTACTCACCCTTCAGCCATCGAACATTAAAATGACATTTAAAAGTGTAAAAGCATAAACAAGGTACTTTCAACAGACCATGAATAACCCCAAAAGCATGATTCTTTCCACAGCAATAACAGAAGGGTGAAATATCACTGTAGTAATATCTATCTGTATTATGTAACATTTGTTGCCTTAACCAGAAATGTTCATTAACTTCCTCATTGAGTGATACTATTTCAAAGTGATTTCCATCATTTTGACGAATAATAAATTATATTTACCTGAGAAAACAAACAAACCTGGAAAGAGACGTGAGGATTTGAGGAGAAAAACGAGAGATTCTTTGTGCATTCCAGTGAATTATCAATGGGATATATTGTAAATTAAATCGAGAGAACAGACCACAAAGGTGCAGTATATTTTGTTGTTTTCTCGTACTATTACAGTGGAATTAAAAGGGAAAAAAGAAAATAATCAAGAGGAAAATAATGCAGCGACTGAAAAGAGCTCTTGCCATAGATGTTCTTGTTATAAAATGTCACGTTAAAATACCAAGCATTACATTATTCTCATGATGTCTGAAAATAAAACATGAAAGAAAATTGACAGCTCATTCACCCATAATTCAAAACGCAGTAGGCTCGGCAGGAATAAGGTGGATATATATAACCCTTGGCTGTGTCTGAAATTACCCCTATACCCATAGTGCACTGTTTGAGAGGACAGCCATTTGCAGAGGTGTAATCAAAACCATATCGGACATTATTGAATGAAATGCCATAATGCACCTTAGTAATTAAGTCTACAACCGATGTACACTTTCCATATACTATAAGTGTTGTGTCAAATGAATTACCTCATCTTGCCAGAAGATGGTGTCTGAAATTTGCTCATTTATTTTTATGTTCGATTCTGTTTTTTTTTAGGGTTGATTCCAACTCCCACTTTCCAATCCCGTGCTTTTTAAGACAAACTACACTTGCTTACGCTACTTCTGACACAAGTACAAACTGATTGATTTCCTTTTGCAGTGGTCACTTTGGCACATTCAGTGTAGACAGCGGTCACGTTATTGGTTGCGGTGTAGTACAGTGTAGTTAACACAACCTTAAAACCTTGAAATGATAAGTAGCCTACCAATTGTTTCTTAGTTATTATATTCTACTCCACATCTGTGAAATAATGAATAAAGAATGCATTGTTTTTTTTTTAATGTTTTTATTAAATTTATGAAGGTGCTGTAAATTGAATAGTTGTTCAACAAATGTTCTAGTTTAATATTCCTGGTGTTATTGTAGATGATTCATTAGTGTACATTTATTCTAATGAAAAAAAAAATCAACCACTGGTAATAGAGACACTTTAAATCAATGAAATCAATTTGACTTTTTATGTACAAGGTAAATTGGATTGCAAACCACGTTTTACAGCGATTTTATGCTTAACGTTACATTTGCATAATCAGTATACATATTATTGTGAAGATTATGTACTGTATGTCATGGAAAGTCAATGAAAACGAGGTGAAAGTGATCTAAATGCATTATTTTTAATGAGAATGAAAATAAAGATAATCCATCATGGAAAAAAAAAGACAAGACAAAGAACTGAACAGAACGAGGGACAGATAAACTAGAAACAATGGAACATATGAGACGTATTATTTACTAATAAACTATAAATGGGAACAAATGCTGGAAACAAAACAGAAACTGAAGCTAGCAGTGCCAGAGCCCACAGAGGAGCTGGCAGCAGAAGAGGCCACAAGCGAGTTGGTGACGGAAGTGCCCACAGTGGAGCCGATGGAGGGAGGAGCTAGGGTAGAGTCTTGGCAGTGAGGCCAAGAGGAACCAGGGGGATGACTGACTGAGGAGTAGCCAGGAGAGATGGAGAACCAGGGTGACACCGCTGGTCTGGAGGGCCCAGGCAAAGCTAAAGGCTAGCCGGACTGAGGTGGAGCCGAGGGCTCAGCAAACCGTTGGTGGAAGTGAGAGTGAAGGAGGAGCCGGAGAGAAGGAGGAGCACAGCGGAGCCAAAGGGGTGAAGAGCTGAGGCATAGCCAGACACCTGGAAGTCCATGATGGAAGCAGAGTGATGATTGACCAAGGTGGAGCCGGAGGGAAGAACCAGCCTGGAGGAGCCTGAGGGATGTCCATGTCAGTCACACAGTCCGCGCAGTCTAAGTCCACTTGTATTGTGGATTTGGGACCACCAGACTTCAGAGCTCTGGGAGTTTGGTATCCTCCTCCCCCACAGTGAAGGAAGAACCACAGTGCAGGAGTACTCACTCCAAGTCCCCTGAAGTGTCTATGCCCAGACAACTTAGCCTTGCTGAAGATGATGAGCCTGACATAAAAAAGGCATAGGCAGTTATCTGGATAGTGGGCCAGGTAGGCTAGATCTAAAAATTCCCTCATGTGGTCCCCAAGGAAGCATTCCTTCTGTTCCAGGAGAAGGATCTGGACAGCTGCTAGATCCATTATTTTAGTCTTGTCTTCTGTCACCGGAGGTCAGGGGAATGAGGTGAAGGTATCAAAATGCAGCACAAAGAAGATTATTCAGCATAGAGAAATAACAACTAAAACCCCAGGAGAAACTTATATTGCTATAATAATTTGCATGTGCAATTATACATGGTTTTTATAGTGGTGACCAAAATTATTGGAACACTAGTATTTTCACTAGCTAAAAATGGTTTTAAATCAGTACACCTAGGGCAAAAGCTGCTTTAATCACAAAGGATGGTCACGCCAAAGGTTGATTTAATTTAGTTAATAGAAGTTAATTGCTGAAGAAAATCTATTTATGACATTATTTTTGACAGTATCCTCATTTTACATCATTTTTACACAAGTGCCTAAATGTTTTAATAGTACTGTAGCTTTGCAGGTAGGTTTCTTGAAGCATCCTGTCTCAGTTTGTTCTGTTTCTTCATGTCATTCCAGACAGACTGATGATGATCAGATCAGATCTCTGTGTGGAGCACTGGCTGTTGTCAGACAAAAATCTCACCGGATTATTACAGTTAATGGCAAAATGAATGTTTGGAAATGTAAACTTATATTTCCTACTGAAACACTACAGGAAAAGATAGAAATAACTGACTTAAACCCATTTTTTTAGCTGGTGAAAATACTAGTGTTCTAATAATTTTGGCCACCACTGTATATTTAATGTATAACATCTTATATCATATATACCTTTTTTTTTATCATTAATCATAATTATATTTTCTAATCATTTTTTATCCCTGAAACAATGATAATTTATTAACTGATAATTTATTAACTTAAATTAATCTATTTTTTTCATGTCCATGTTACAAGTAGCCTATCATTTGTTACATAAAAATTTTATGCAATAAATGATATGCAACAAATTTAACTTTTGTATATATTACAAATAAAAGGTATCTGTTCTAGACCTCATTACCTCAATGTGAAGTTTCTCATAATCGAGTGGGCGTTATTGACGTTTAAATGTGGTCATGTGTTTATGTTTCATCAGGAAGCCACAGAAGTTAAGAACGAATCGTTGTCACACCTTAGTTTCAGTAAAAGCTCTTTTTGACTGAGGAGGAAGTTTTGACTTCTGAAAGTTACAATATTTCTTTGTTTTCAATGTTCAATGATCTTTTATCTCAAAAGATCAAGGAAAATGTGATTCTTTATGATATGAGGCCTATAAAGTCATGCAAACATTTAATCTTTCATTACATCACACAGGGTTGTCCCTGTTCTTTTGCCTCTCTCAGTTCCCTTTGTGGTTTGGGAGACAGAGTCAATGAAAGATTTGTTTCAAAAGTTTTCTTGTGATCTTTGATATCAGTGTTCCTCTAAGATCTGATGTTGTAGCTTCTGCTCGTACCACCAGAGGGCACCGTCCCCAGTCGCTCCTGACCCATATTTAGTCCTGTGTAGACATGCAGTCAGTAAAATACTTACTGCGAAGTCTTGTTAGTCTAGCTGTAGTCAGATTTTATTTTATTTTTTTGTTTTTTGTTATCGTCCAACATCACAATTAATTCTATGCTTGTTCATTTCCTAAACAAAATGTGAATGGTGTTTGTCTCTACAAATCCAGCCTCACGATGCTAGGGATGTTGCCAGGAACTTCTTGATTGTTGTTTTTGTGACAGTGTCAACTGGAAATACAGTGAAGTTGTTATATTGCCTGGTTGTTTACTCATTATCTTGCTTTTTTAAGACTTTGACACTGTTAAAAAAGAAAAATGGTTGAGATGTTTAGAATTGTTTGGGACTGATAGTGAGTTTTTGTCTGTTTGGCACAGTATTGCTGTCAATACACTATCAATGTTATAACATATTTGAAACATTCATTTTTGTTTGTTATATTTCAAGAAAATCCAGAAATTGAAGTTCATACAACAGTTAAAACAGTTAAATTAAAACGGTTCAGTTGACTTTAAATGCCTAATTATAAAAGGATATCCTTCATCCACCATTCTTCATGGTTTTAGGAGGAGAATGATGACATCGAGCTGTACGTGTCGTCTGTTGGCGCATCAGAACCTGTGGCTCACGAGGAAATGATCCGATTGCTCAACATCAACACCCTTCACCACAGCTCTTGGCCGCTTGCCACCACTGAAGCATCCACTGAGGTTTGTGTCTCAACAGCTCTAGGATGAAGTTACAGTCAGCTGTAAAACTGCAAAACATACAGTTGTTGTTAGGTGATTAAAATGGCAGCAGAGTGGCAGTCCTGCCTCCTACATATTGACCTTTTCTGGCAAACCCATCCGGTTTGCATCAGTGAGAACCATCATAAGCTTGCACCATATTTGAGCTGTATGTCCAGCTTTTCAGCTTCCTTTGGCTGTCTTGAGCTGTGTTGTCTGAGACTCCGGAGGCCCCTGGTACTCATTCTGACACAATTCTAATGTTTTAAAAAAGTTTTTGAAGAAAACTTTTAAGTCCTGTAAGAAGAGTGCCAAAATATGAAGTCTTTCTTTCTTCTGTTGAACACAAAAGATATTTTGAAGAATGTTGGTAACCAAACTGTTGCTGGTTTGGAACAACATAAGGGTGAGTAAATGATGACAACATTTTTATTTTTGGGTGAACCATCTCTTTAAGGAGCTATTTCCTCCTGATCTGACCCCCAGAATGTCTTTCCTCTTCATAACCCATTTAACCTAATTACAGTCAAACCAAAATTTATTCAGACACGTCAACATTTCTCACATTATCACAGTTTATTCACTGTAGTTTAGAAAATGGTAATAAAATATGACAAAAACTCAGAGTTAAACTGTTTCAGAACGAATTCATCTTGATAAACACAAATGAATTACAGTCAAACCAAAATTGGTTCAGACACCTTCAAAATCTTTCACATTATCACAGTTTATTCGCTATAGTTTAGAAAATGGTAATAAAATATGACAAGTTAAACTGTGTCAGAACAAATTCATCTTGATAATGTCAGATAACTTTGATAGAAAGGTATGTAACAAAAAATGGTCAGGTCAAAGAGTCAAATCAAAATTTTGGTCCCAGTTTTACTGGTAGTCCACTGTATGAAGAATTTTTAGGTATAATATGTCACAGTTTACTTTATTTTGCTATCCTCACTTACATAAATGATCTATAGTGTCCTGCACCCACTAGTAAAAAAAAAAAAAATATCAAAAATTATATCTGGTGTCTGAATCATTTTTGGTTTGATATTTTTTGGTTTGATTGTAGTCAAAAACATAATGACCTTCAAGGGGATGAATCACATGAAAAGAGTGACCTTTGACATTTTATTATGAAGGTATTGTTTGTTGCATCAAATTGCCTGCAAGTGCAAGGCTACATTTATAGTTTTTAAATTAGTTTCATATTCACCTGTACTTTAGATATACGCAAAGCAAGGGTATTTTAATTAAAACTAAATCAATAAAAAAATGTTACTTAAAATAAAATAAAAGTTTACTGAAATTAAATAAAATATTAAAACTGACTTTTCAGCTAGTTTCCAAGGCAAGATTTCTTATTTTCGTTTAGTTAACTTTATGTAAATTTATGTACTAAAATCAACTAAAACTAATAAATAAAAATTAATACAGACATTAAAAAAATAATACAAATGATAATAACACAACAAAATTACTAAAACTTTAAATGATACTAGAAACTAGAAACTTTTCTAAAAAATAATATGTTACATATTACAAAAACTATAATAATATATTCGTGATACTAAAATAACACCATATAATGCATTTTAATGTGATAATGCATCATATAGCACATCATATTTGGCATTGATGATGTTTTGTAATGAATTATTGTCTGTATAATATATGATTCATTGCAAAAATTATTGATAATTATTGTGTTTTCTACCTTTCTACCTTTTCAGTCTTTTTGCTGTATGACAAGTGAATTTTTAAGTACAATTATGTTATGTAATCTGTCCATTAATATGATATAATTAATAGCTATAAAATAGCAACAACAACAAAAAAAAGATCATGTTTAAAATCTTATTAATATAGCATGTCACCTCACAGGACCCTGCTGTCAACTACCCAAGCACAGGTGCATTTGTGTTGCAGGACGTGTCATCCAGTGTGTGTGTGTGTGTGTGTGTGTGTGGGCAGATTTAGGGGTGGAGTCAGCTTCTGTCTAGCCCAATGTCAGTGTCTTCCTTAAGATCGCACTTGTTGATCCTTGTATCACTTTTACTCAAGCACAGTATAAATATATATTAGGGCTCTCAAACTTCACGCCTGATGTAGCACTGCAAATCTGCTTGGCATTGTTGGATCTTAAGACTGTTAATGTTCTTTTCTGTCTGGCTTTGAGCAGAAGACTGTTTTCAAAGACCACCATGAGAAGAACAGCATTTGGGGTAAAGACGGCTTCTATGTGCTGGTTATCTGCCTCACAATATTCATCATCGTCTTCACCTGTTTAATGGTACGTACCTCATAAAGTCTTCTACCATATGCTTGATTTTCATAGTATGTGATGCTATGTGGGAAGATACAACCTCTAAAAGAATATACATGCGTGGTTTTGAGTTTGCGTTAAAGAAATGGAGTTCTCACTTACGTTTTATTGATTTATCAACTTTGCCTCAGAAAAAGTTTCCTTCATAGAAACACCAATAGATTCAAATGAGTAGATAATTGTCATAGATAATAACACTTCAAAATGACAGCTCTCGACAGATTCTGAGGAGAAATATTTGTGTTCGTATTGAGATGTCTGACTTCTGATGTGAGATTATTGGGGTCTTTCTCAGGGAAAAAACATATGAGAAGTAAGAAACTTTGGCAAAAGTCAAGTCAACTCATCTTTATTTAAATACCGCTTCATACAATACAAATTGTTTCAATGTTGTTTTCACTAATAAATTAAAAGAATCGATGATGGAAACATCTTCCAATATGAGACAAATTCAGATTCTGCTGTAAATCAACTCTAAATGGACGATAGTGTCATTATTCAACCCAAGTCACTTCAGTATTCGGTTCAATAACTGTCACATTTTACTCTCCATTACTTCTCAGTGCTGTCTTGGAGAAATAAATAAGTGATTTTATTTATTTATTGCTGTCCTACGGGTTGAAATATTGCATACTTATTCACTTTTACATGTTCAAATACTTCCTGTTAAACGCTTGTCTCAGCAGAAACGCTTGTGAAGTAAACGCCAACGGTTTTTAAGATTAATACTCAGATCATTCAAGTCTGTACACACTGAAGACACTTGGGTTGTATTATACCGTGAGTAATTGACCCGAACAGACGCAGAGACACAGGATATGATACAGAAAGAGTCATTGCAAAACGGATGTATTGTGGCAGAGGAAGCTGCATGGTTTCCTCTAGTGGTTCAGCGCTTTAAAGGGATCAGCGCTGCCATCTTGATCACACCTGACTCTGCCCTCTGATTGGTCGACGTTTGCTCTTAACGTTTAAGTCTGTCTTAAGTCCGGTAATGACATCATCAAGCGTCCTGAGAGCACCCACACTCTCTGGCGCTGATGGACTGAAGAGCTTAAGGAATAATTACCATGTTAAGCTGTGAGCCGCTCACAATGACAGGGACCGTTGAAGCGTTATTAGCATTGAGACAGGACAGGTTTTCAAACTTGTTAATGCCACAGACCACCAAATTAAATGATCCTCCTTAGCAACTAAAGGCAACTATGTAAGATAAAAATATAATAAAAAATATCCGTAAAATATCAGCCGTAAAATATTTACTCATTATGTTTTTTTCCCTACCCAGCAGAGTACTGTTTGATATATAAAACTGAATAGAAACATAAAACAGAACAGAAAATAAAATGTATTCTCATTATTTCCAAGAACGCAGAATGAAAAAGCAATAATATCAAATTTGGTAAATTACTACAAATTATATATATATATTTTTATTTAATTTTATTCACAATATACTTTTATTTATTTAAGTTATTTTTTTAAACTTTAAAAAATGATTTTCCCTATTTTCCCTATTTTCCCTTCAAAATGCAATTTTTTTATGTTGCAGAAGGCATGTGGTACAGTGTTTCTAATTGTTGAGTAACATTTTATTATAGTGCTCATTAATAAGTCATTAATAAATATTATTACGTGGCTTGCTAGAATACTTGATACCCATTTGTCAAAAAGGATAAAATCAGTAGTCTGTGCGTTCGAAAATGAATGTGAAATTTCATGACATTTGTAACTTTTTAAATTTACATGAACAAAGAATCTGCATTATATACAGTAGTAGTGTTAAGTGGTTAGGTGTCAATCATGAATCGCTGTGAAAGTGTGAATTGTGAAAACTGCTTTTTGTCCTGCCAGACATGCATTTGCAAGTGTAATTACACAAGCCAAAACCACATTAAGGGCCACTAATGAATAAAGTGTTTGTTTGTTTGAAGTCAGGCCTAAGGATGCACTGAAACCATACAACAACTCATTGTGATGTGATAGAGACCTCTGGTGGGAAACTTGGGAATTCCTGGATGCACTTGTGAGCACATTTATTTTCAGACCAGAAAACATGCTCATATTTGAATCATTACTGATCTAGTTGCATATTCAAAATAGATATAAAGGGCTTTTCCGATTAGATACCCTGGCTTTTACACGGCCTGGTTTCTTTGTAGACTATACCTACCTACTTTTAAAAGAAGATGATTTTGAATTGTGTATATGAAATTATGACTCTCAAAACAATAATGCATTAGTTTTAATCATGGACTGCATGTGGTTTTATGTGATGCAGAGTGTAGTGAAGATTATAATAGCTCATTTAATTTCTCAACAAGATTAGAAACTGACTGAAAGTATTCAGAGACTGAATCAATTCATTAAATAAGCATGGTAATAGGGTTAATAAATCTAACTGTAGTCAGAAAACTCCCAGTTACTGTTATTGCAACTTTTCATAAATAGTACAAGCAGAGAAACTGTATTATTGTTGTATTATTATTTTAGGTAACACTTTAGATTAGGGAACACATCTTCACTATTAACTAATAGTTTTCCCTCAATAAACTAATTTGCTGCTTATTAATAGTTAGTAAGGTAGTTGTTAAGTTTAGGTGTTGAGTCGGGTTAAGGGGTCTAGAATATGGTCATGGAGAATAAGGCATTAATATGTGTTTAATAAGCACTAATAAACAGCCAATAAGCTTGTAATATGTATGCTAATATGCAAATAAAGTGGTTCTTAAAATAAATTGTTACCTTATTATTTGTTTTTCCTTAATAGAGCGACCATGTCTTGTACAGGTAATGAATGATTTACATGGGTATAAAATGGACGGCTAAGCTGTTGAATATGGTTAACAGCTGCAATGTGAGTAACGGCAATAAGGCGGTTGAGGTTAGTAGAGAAACATTTAGAGGCAAGTAGTAATGAGGAAGTATTGTGTGATGAAATGTCCTGTGAGATTTTAACAGTCATTAAACGTTTACGATCGTCAAATTACTGATATTTGTGCCATTATTTAACACCCAAAATAAGCATGTCTAAAGCAGGCGCTAAATTGCACTGCTCTTGGTAGATTGTGCTGGTCATTATGGAAATGATCTGGCTGTGTCTGTATTCTTTAATGTGTGCATTGTCTGTAAATCACACGCAAAATTTTCCCCTCCCATAGGCACTTTTATGGAATTGCGCTCTAACACTAATTTGCCCTGTTTAAACTAGCTGTGCGTAATACATTATTATTAAAAAGTAATATTTTTCTTTCCTCAGGTGCTTTACCGAATAAAGGAGAAGAAATTCTTGGATCATCAGCTTAAAGACCCATCCCCACCCAGCCGGGACGTGCAGCTGGCACCCATCCCTGTTCATGGTGCTCAGCCCCCTCTGACCCTCAAGAACAGTATGGTCCAGGCCAACCAGACATCCAAACCCAGTGCCACCCATTCTACCAGCAGCACAAGCGCCCCATCCTGTAATATCAGCATCCATCAGACCCATTCCAGCGTGACAACGTCAGAGCCACAGTGCCCACCCGGCCACTCTGTGGCTGAACTCAAACCCACTGTGTCCTCCACACAGTCACCTTTTAGGATGAAGCCGGTTGCAGGCCTGCAGGAGCGGTAAGACTTCATTTGTGCATGATTTTTTCATTTGTGCATGAGCTGAAACATCAGCAGTGCCACCTATTGGTTAAAAGTAATAAGCCATTTGGTCTCATTACAAGTGATTTTTATTTATAGGATTCTTTTCATGATAACTCAATGCTGCATCAGGTGCTGAGGCTTTGGGGAACATTTTTGACGTCATGGTGTCTGAAGCACATGTGCAATCATGACAATTTTATTGGCAGACGAAGAGGGCATAAATGGCCATCTGCATCATAATGTCCTCAGATTCCTTGTCCTCATGAAGACACGTTTGTTTGTGTGTGTGTGAAAAGAGGAGACTGGTTTGTCATGACAGACCTAAAAGATGCCTATTTTCACATACAAATTTTACCCCGTCACAGGTGGTCTATCATGTTCACTTTTGGGGGTTGAGAGTTTAAAAATTCTTTCCTTTGGCCTGGCCATGTCACCCCACACCCTCACAAAGTACAGGGATGCAGCCCTGGCTGCCTTGCTTACAGGCTGGGGTGCAGTTCTCAAAGGCCGCCCAGCCCATGGACTCTGGAAAGGTTGTGCCATCTCACTTGGCACATAATTACCTGGAGATGAGGGCTGTTCTGTAAGGTTCAAGTACTTACTTCCAGAAGTACTTTCTTCCTATTATGTGTTGGTCTGGACAGACAACAAGACGGTAGTGTCATACATAAATCACCAAAGCTGGCTGCGTTCACATCCCCTATTCACTTTGGTGCAGCAGCTTTGGACCCAGTTCACATTCTAGGACATATAAACACAAGAGCATACATCCTGTCGAGGCAGCTCAATGCATCAACAGAAGTGAACCAGTAGTAATATATTGTTTATTAGCATTTTTGTTTGTCTGTGTCTCAATCTCAGTGGTGCACACAGTACTATGTAACCTCTATCTGTGGATGACACTTCGTAACTGTCTGCGCAAAATACTGCTTTTTATGTTTTTATTGATTGGTACTGATATCAATGGACATCTTGGTTTTCCAATTTGTGTATTGTAATGCCATGAAGTTGGGTGTGACATAATTCCCATCTCCGACTGTAAATGGAACACAGCGTTGGGCTCAATATTTGTGTATACTCTTGTTATACCCACTTGTTTTGTTTTTCAGAAACCCATAATCTACTGTCATGTTAACTTCCCTTTTAAAGGAATAGTTGACCTCAAAAATGAAAATTCTGTCATCATTTACTCACCCTCATGTCGTTCTAAACCTGTATAAGTTTCTTTCTTATGTTGAACACAAAAGTGTAATCAAACAGTTGTTGGACTCCTTTGACTTCCATAGTATTTTTTCCCTACTATGGAAGTCAATGGGGGCCAACAACTGTCAACTGTTTGATTACCAGCATTCTTCAAAATATGACAGAATAAGTGATGACAGGATTTTCATTTTTGAGGTGAACTATTCCTTCAATTGTGTCCTATGCTGTTGTGTGAAACTCACGATTCTTAGTTGTAACTGCTGCATTATCACTTTTATCATTCTACCTTTTCCTGTTCAACATCAACTGCGTGCGTGTGTCTGATGCAGCGAGAAAACTTTGCTCAGTAGTCAGTACAGTACTTAGCTGTCTGGTATACTGTGTCAAACTGAAACGGCAATGCTTATGCCTTTTTTTATTTCTCATTCCAGTAGGTGAAAAGTAAAGTTAGATTTGTTCTACCACACTTACCTGGCTGTGTTTTGTTATTTTTTTCCATATTTTTGATATGTCTCTGTATCTCATGCAGACGTGGATCTAATGTCTCGCTGGTGCTGGATATGAGTGCTTTGGGTTCAGTCGAACCTTTGAGTAGTGGGGTTGTGACCCCGCGTGAGCGTGCAACACAGGAATACCTGCAGTCAGCCGGTCGGGTCCTTTCACGGCAACAGCTTCGTGACATCTCACTGAACACACAGATGCTGCATGCAGAATTTGCTGTAAGTAACACACCAGTGCAACACTAATAAGTAAGTTTAGCATTAATGTGGTTCAGCTTGGCTTTACTTAATCATGGGAATTACAGACAGTTGGGGTTCAGTTAGGGTGTGTTTTAATGATGTGGGACATCTTTCAGTGCTTATGTTATGACAGTTTGACAATTTACATTGTACTTAGTTCAGAGTGTGTGACTTTTTATCCACAGGAAATTCCAATGAACTTTGTGGATCAGAAAGAACTGGATATCCCAAATCATGGAACAAAAAATAGATACAAGACAATTTTGCCAAGTAAGTATCAGAATTTCCACTGAATAGCATTTAACTGTATGGCATTTCAATTTGAGCTGATTGTTTATCTTTTTTATTATCATGTCAGTGTCACAGAAAGATAGCATTGTCGAGTATATTCAGCAAAGTTTAATAGATAGCTTGATGGTATGGTCAATAAACTTTTGTATAGAGGACAGAATATTTTATTCATTGAAAATTGTTTTCTGCCATAATATAACTTTCACAAAAGGAGAAATTCTGAAGAATGATCACGCTGCTCTTTTCCATAAAAATGCTAATGAAAGCAGACAGTGATCTTTCAAGCATTAGGAAAAGTGTTAATAGTGTTGTCAAAAGTACTGGTACTTTGGTATCAATTTGATACCGAAATTTTAAAAACATAGCCCTTCTGCTGTATTGGTAGTACCAAGTACCAGGTAAATTTGGTACTTGGTAATAAGCACTGCTTTCAAATGTTGATCATAACAGGAGTTTTCACTCTGTCAATAAGTAAAATCAGCTGCAGTGATGACAAAGATTGCTCTTTTTAATGCAATGTTTACTTAAAGAAGAATAGATGGGTTTTATTATCATTCATAATTAACTTAATTTCTTTTATATTTTAAATAATTAAGCAACTTTTAAAATCAAATAGTTCCAATAATTTGTGATATGGTAGATTTACATTTACATTTACATTTAGTCATTTTGCAGACGCTTTTATCCAAAGCGACTTACAATTGGGGAATACAAAAGCGATTCATCTTAAAGAGGCAATCAGACATACGAAGTGCTTGTAACAACAAGTCTCAGGCATTGTTCAAATAAGTACAAGCTAGCAAGGGAAGGAATAAATAAAGAGAAAGTTTTTTTTTTTTTTTTTTTTTTAAAGTTTAGGATGAAGTCAAGTAGTGACGAAAGAGATGAGTTTTCAGTTGTTGCTTGAAGATTGACAGGGATTCAGCATTCCGGATAGGGATGGGAAGATCATTCCACCAGCCAGGAATGGTGAACGAGAATGTTCTGGAGAGTGATTTTGAGCCTCTTTGTGATGGTACCACGAGGCGTCGCTCACTAGCGGATCTCAGACTTCTGGAGGGGGTGTAGATTCTTAATAGTGAGTGGAAGTAGGGGGGTGCTGAGCCTGTGGTTGTTCTATATGCAAGCATCAATGTCTTGAACTTGATGCGAGCTGCAACTTGTAGCCAGTGCAAGGAGATAAAGAGAGGTGTAACATGGGCTCTTTTGGGCTCATTGAAGACCAGTCGTGCCGCTGGATTCTGAATCATTTGTAGAGGTTTGATTGTGTTTCATGGAAGTCCAGCCAGAAGAGCATTGCAGTAGTCCAGCCTAGAAATGACAAGGGCCTGGACAAGAAGTTGTGCAGCATGCTCTGTCAGAAAGGGCCTGATCTTTCTGATGTTGTGTAATGCAAACCTGCAAGATCGAGCAGTCTTTGCAATCTGCTCTTTGAAGGTCAGCTGGTCATCAAAGATTACACCAAGATTTCTGACCGAAGTTGATGGGGTAATTGTTGATGAACCTAACTGAATCGTGAAGTCATGCTGTAGAGCTGGTACTGAATTTGGAAAAGAGAACTGGTTTACGTAAAATTTTTACTGATATTGATACCGACTATACTGAAATTTTGGTACATTATTGTGACAACACTATTACAATACTGCTATATTTATGCGCAACCAAACAATCAGTCAATATTCGGATTGATGTCTCAATTGGACTAAAGCCTTCATGTAAACCCACTGATCAGTCCAATCAAAATTGATCAGAATGACGTTTCGATCAGATTGAAAGTGGTGGTATAGATCTTAATCTGTTTAATAGGACAATATTAGCCATGTGCGTATTTTTATTTAAATTTTACGAACTAGCCAGTAAAAGTTTTTACAACAGTTTTGATGACATCAACCTGCACTTCAGCTCATATGATTCTCTGATACTCTCTAGAATCTGAAACGCTAAAGCTACACCTGTAATTGTTCAATTTTTCACACATTTATAGTTTACTGTATTAAATAAATTAAATAGGAGAGAGTGAATAATTCAAACAGTGTAAATATACTGTGTAATACACAGTGTATTTATAATATAATGTGTAATACATATTGAGCTTTCATTAAAGTTAGCATAAGTGCTTCATACTAGGGATAATGTTCTAATGAAATCTATATATAGAACAGTTTTTAACTGTACCAATCTTTTTTCACATGCGACTTTTCCTTCACTAATTAGTTCAGAAGGATGTCATTGTGTTTGTTTTGTTTTGGCTTGATTCCGTTGTGTTGTGACTTGTTTTTGTTGTCTTGTGGCTTGTTTATGCTGTGTTATGGCTTGATTTAGTTTGCATTTTGACTTGCTTACGCTGTGTTGAAAACGTTTGTTTGCTTTTTAAAGTTCCTTGTGTTGTGCCCTACTGGGCTCCTGGTGAATCGAATAGAATGCTACAGAAATGTTCACAAAATTCATGTTTAATTTCAGATCCACATTCCAGGGTTATTCTGAAGACTAAGAACTCAAACGACCTGCTCAGCAGTTACATTAATGCCAACTACATAAGAGTAAGTTCAATTTTCAGTGACACTCACAAATTCTTCAATAGCCCATGACAGAGCCATTTAATGTCCTTCATGAGGAAACTTAACTTAAATCTAGCACCATCAGAAACTGTAAAGTGAAATATTATAACAGGAGAGTTTAGTTGGATCTCAAAATTATCCAAGTATCCAAGAGAGTTTTGCTTATCTAACTTGGCTCTGATGGTGCTTTATACTTACAGTTCAGCTCCGTTATATCATTAAATCTGTTTAAGTTCAGGACTTCTTCCATCCAGGGCTATCTTAGAGATGAGAGAGCCTTCATTGCCACTCAGGGTCCAATGATCAACACGGTGAACGACTTCTGGCAAATGGTCTGGCAAGAGGACTGCTCTGTCATTGTCATGATTACTAAACTGAAAGAGAAAAATGAAGTAATTTTCAATAAAAATATCTATAATGTTCTTAGTATGACTAAATAGACTGTGCATGTGCAAAGATTCATTTTACTTTTTCAGAAATGTGTT
Source organism: Spinibarbus caldwelli (assembly GCA_039654775.1). Taxonomy (NCBI): domain Eukaryota; kingdom Metazoa; phylum Chordata; class Actinopteri; order Cypriniformes; family Cyprinidae; genus Spinibarbus; species Spinibarbus caldwelli. The sequence goes on from CM077229.1 coordinate 23,457,075, forward strand.
CTGTATTGGCCTGAGAAGAGGGGGATCTATGGAAGGGTGGAGGTCTTCGTTAATAATGTGAAGGAATGTGACCACTATATAATCCGCTCCCTTATACTAAAGGTATTTGCATTATAAAATAAACACTCTTTAGAAAAATGATTGAAAAATAGAAATGTGGCAAGATTATGTCTTGTGAATTATCTCTTTTAGCATACATTTTTATTTAATCACTTTGGCAGACACTTCTATCCAAAGGGACTAATACAAGTGGAATTGATTAACCCAAAAGAAATAGATTTGTCCGATACTGTAATGGAGCAAATGTTTTTGTATCCCCAGCAAGGAGGCCAGAGTCGTAAAGTGCAGCACTACTGGTATACCTCATGGCCGGACCATAAGACCCCAGAGAGCACAGGACCCCTGCTGCAGTTAGTGAATGATGTTGAAGAGGACAGGAGAGGCTTTACATCCCGTGGGCCAGTTATTGTACATTGCAGGTACAGGAGCTTACCAGCAAAACATTACGAATTGTCTACCAGTTAACACTTTTCTACCATTGCATGGTATACACAGTATTGTCAATGTAATGTAGTAAAAAATCGGTCATAATTCAGTTACAGTACAAACATAGAAGTAATCATTAGCCATTTAAATTATCTTTGAACTTTTGTAGTGCTGGAATTGGTCGGACGGGGTGTTTCATAGCCACAACAATCGGCTGTCGTCAGTTGGAGCTGGAGGGAGTTGTGGATGTGCTGGGAATTGTGTGCCAACTTCGGACAGACAGGTACAACTGGTTCAGTGTTTTGAAATACAATTATGAATATGAATACAATAGAAATGCTTTGGATGAAATAGTTGAAGGGATAGTTCACACAAAAATGAAAATTCTGTTTTCTATTAATTACTCACCCTCACGTTGCTCCAAACCCATAAGACCTTCGTTCATCTTCGGAACACAAATTAAGATATTTTTGATGAAATCCGAGAGCTCTCTGACCCTCCATAGACAGCAATGTAATTACTACGATCAAGGCACAGAAATGTAGTAAGGACATCTTTAAAATGGTCTACGGGACATCAGTGGTTCAACTGTAATTTTATGAAGCTACGAGAATACTTTTTTGTGCGCAAAGATTTTTCTCCTCCACGTCACCCATTTTGGAGAGTATCACAAATGCATGCACGTGCTTTGCTCTGAACGTAAACAAGGAGCAGCGCATGCGTGTTCTACATCAGCAGCACCACGCACATGCGTTGTTTACGTGCAGGAAAAGCATGCACATGCGTCGTGATACTCTCCAAAAGGTGATGCGGAGGAGAACAATTGTTGAATAAAGTTGTTTTCTTTGCGCACAAAAAGTATTCTTGTCTCTGATATTTCTAGTAACCTAGATTCTCTGTCTTCCAATATTCATCCTTTTGCTAAAAACTTTTTAATTTTTAGCAAAAGTGTAATTTTTGATACAGATTTGTCAAGGGCTGTCGTGAAGAGCAGCTTCTTTCAGTTAAGGCAAATAGCCAAATTAAAACCTATGCTCTCATTTAAGGATTTGGAGATTGTCATCCATGCTTTCATTTCTTCCAGAAGTGCAGTACAGAATCCATTTTAAGATTTTATTATTTGTTTTTAAAGCATTAAATGGTGTAGCTCCATCCTACCTGGCCGAGCTTCTCAGCAATCTTCTACCAACAATCTTCTCGATCCCTCAGATCCTCTGATAAACAACTCCTGCATGTTCCCCGCTCTCGTTTAAAGCAGAAAGGGGATCGTGCTTTCTCCATAGCTGGTCCAAGACTATGGAATAGTCAGGACATCAGATTGGCAACTTCCATTACGGTTTTTAAATCACAGCTGAAGACCTACAGTCAGGTCCATAAATATTGGGACATCGACACAATTCTAACATTTTTGGCTCTATACACCACCACAATGGATTTCAAATGAAACGAACAAGATGTGCTTTAACTGCAGACTGCCAGCTTTAATTTGAGGGTATTTACATCCAAATCAGGTGAACGGTGTAGGAATTACAACAGTTTGCATATGTGCCTCCCACTTGTTAAGGGACCAAAAGTAATGGGACAGAATAATAATCATAAATCAAACTTTCACTTTTTAATACTTGGTTGTAAATCCTTTGCAGTCAATTACAGCCTGAAGTCTGGAACGCATAGACATCACCAGACGCTGGGTTTCATCCCTGGTGATGCTCTGCCAGGCCTCTACTGCAACCGTCTTCAGTTCCTACTTGTTCTTGGGGCATTTTCCCTTCAGTTTTGTCTTCAGCAATTGAAATGCATGCTCAATCGGATTCAGGTCAGGTGATTGACTTGGCCATTGCATAACAGTCCACTTCTTTCCCTTCAAAAACTCTTTGGTTGCTTTTGCAGTATGCTTTGGGTCATTGTCCATCTGCACTGTGAAGCGACCGTCCAATGAGTTCTGAAGCATTTGGCTGAATATGAGCAGATAACATTGCCCGAAACACTTCAAAATTCATCCTGCTGCTTTTGTCAGCAGTCACATCATCAATAAATACAAGAGAACCAGTTCCACTGGCAGCCATACATGCCCACGCCATGACACTACCACCACCATGCTTCACTGATGAGGTGGTATGCTTAGGATCATGAGCAGTTCCTTTCCTTCTCCATACTCTTCTCTTCCCATCACTCTGGTACAAGTTGATCTTGGTCTCATCTGTCCATAGGATGTTGTTCCAGAACTGTGAAGGCTTTTTTAGATGTCGTTTGGCAAACTCTAATCTGGTCTTCCTGTTTTTGAGGCTCACCAATGGTTTACATCTTGTGGTGAACCCTCTGTATTCACTCTGGTGAAGTCTTCTCTTGATTGTTGACTTTGACACACATACACCTGCCTCCTGGAGAGTGTTCTTGATCTGGCCAACTGTTGTGAAGGGTGTTTTCTTCACCAGGGAAAGAATTCTTCGGTCATCCACCACAGTTGTTTTCCGTGGTCTTCCGGGTCTTTTGGTGTTGCTGAGCTCACCGGTGCGTTCCTTCTTTTTAAGAATGTTCCAAACAGTTGTTTTGGCCACGCCTAATGTTTTTGCTATCTCTCTGATGGGTTTGTTTTGTTTTTTCAGCCTAATGATGGCTTGCTTCACTGATAGTGACAGCTCTTTGGATCTCATCTTGACAGTTGACAGCAACAGATTCCAAATGCAAATAGCACACTTGAAATGAACTCTGGACCTTTTATCTGCTCATTGTAATTGGGATAATGAGGGAATAACACACACCTGGCCATGGAACAGCTGAGAAGCCAATTGTCCCATTACTTTTGGTCCCTTAACAAGTGGGAGGCACATAAGCAAACTGTTGTAATTCCTACACCGTTCACCTGATTTGGATGTAAATACCCTCAAATTAAAGCTGACAGTCTGCAGTTAAAGCACATCTTGTTCGTTTCATTTGAAATCCATTGTGGTGGTGTATAGAGCCAAAAATGTTAGAATTGTGTCGATGTCCCAATATTTATGGACCTGACTGTAGGTCTTCAGCTGTGATTTAAAAACCGTAATGGAAGTTGCCAATCTGATGTCCCAATATTTATGGACCTGACTGTACTTGTATTCCCAGGCTTTTGGTTGAACTGTATTTTGTGTACTGCTTTGTGTACAAACTCTTTTGTTGGTTATAAGTTGTTTTGTGGTTACTTTTATTTTATTTTCTTATTTCGTCTTGTTTTTACATTTTTGTTTTGTACAGCACTTTGATATACACTAGATGTTTAAATGTGCTATATAAATAAACTGACCTTGACCTAAATATTTTCATGTAAATGTCCTTATGGAATAAAGGCTTTTACAGACTATGAACCTAAATAAGAAAATGATGTGCATGCAAACTCAATCATGATGTGTGATTTCCAGAAAGACAGAATATTTGCAACAGTAATACATAAAATGATATTTGACATCCAATCTGAAGATTCACTCTTTGGAAGAAAATCCCATAAAAACACCTTTTCTTTCAGTAGCTAAAACAGCTACAAACAAGCAGACACTACAAGGCTGTTTTTGCAAGGCTTGACTGTAATCATGTGGTGTCGTTTTCCACAGGGGTGGTATGATCCAAACGGAGGAACAATATGAATTTGTTCATCATGCCTTGAGTCTCTATGAAAGCCGCCTTCCTGCGGAGCCTGTACAATGAACAGCTAGAGGAACTTCATTTTTCATACCAAGAGATCTGCTATTGCCATGAGCTTTCTGATTCAGGAGAGAAGGCGGCAGATAATGTTTGTGAAGATGGATCTTTGTGGAATTTTGTTATGTGCGTGTCAAGGCAAGGGTTGCACACATCGCACCTCTGATGTTTTCTGGAATCTGTCGTTGCCGGCAAATGTATTTATTGTCATAACTTTTCAATAGCCTCTGCCATGCTTTTCAAGGCCACTAGTGTTAAAGTGTATCAAAGTGTCATTGCACAGGGTCTAGTTCCACTAAATAATGCTTTTTTAAAACAGTATACACAGCACAAAGACTTTTATATAGGTTTTCCTTCATTTTATCGGAATATAGGCTTGAAAACACCAATTGGGCATTTTAAAAATACCGAATTGTCCTCATGATGCAGTATAAATGAGGTATTAATATTCTGTATATCATAGTATGATCATCGCTAGAATACATATTCATTTTTTACTTTTGTACTTAATGGTTTGTGGGCATATTTTTTCTGCTGATGCAGAACATAATTTTAAAATATTCAGACTGTGTTTCCTGTGTTGCTGATACTGAATCTACAGTGCCGCAAAAGAAACGTTATGTTTGAGCTGCAGTTTGCAGTCTGAATTGAATGTTGAATGAGATAGAAGGACTGGATTCCTCAGAATTTCTATTGCGTTGGCCTTGCTGAATGCACATAACGACAAACCAACAGCAAACCCAGAACAAATGACTATTATGAGTCGATTCCTTTAAATAACTACCACATATGGAATTCATGATCATTTGAATTGTTACTAGAGACTCACTAAATCTGTCACTGATTCTTAAGTGGATCCTGAATTATTAAGTGGATTAAAAAAGAGAATCAGAGAAAAAACAATAAACAATATTTGAATAAATATCCAGTCATGATTCATGACAGCTTTGAAACCAAAGGAAATAACAACAATATAAAACACATTTGGGAGAAATTATGTAATTATATAAAATATCTACAATTTAGGAGATTTTACTTGTGTGTAGAGGTAAAATAATCATTATATATTAATAATAATGCATACAGTTTTAGTGTGAAGGTTCATGTATCCTGGGACCACAAGGGTTTTGCTGCTAATACTGCAATTGTTTATGGCTTTAGGAATTAAATATGTTGTATGAAAGTGAATATTTCTAATATGTTTGTTTTCTATTGTATTTATTATTATAAAAATTATTGTTACTATTACCTGATACTTTTATAAACTATGGTTATTGTCAGTGTGCACTGTTACGCTATATATTTTCCACTATGTGGGCTTAATGTTAGACAGTCAGTGACTTTCCTATTTATGCTTAATGATGATTAATGTGAATTGAATTCTGTAAATAATAAACAATCCATCATAACCACAATAACAATATTATAAACTGCACATATTGATGCCTCAGACAGTGAGGGTAGCAGTATAAGCAACCCAAACTGATGATCTGAGCTGTTTTTATATGATACTTTGGTTGTGGTAGAATTGATTAGTTATGTGTATTGGTACAGTATGTATATTAGAAATGCATAACTTGGTCCCGATAAAACTTTAGAAATTACTGGTTAATGCTATACAGACAGTTCTTTTGATTTACATTGTGTGTTTGTTCCTATAACAATGTTAAACCATCACCTAAAGCCATAATATCTCATGTTTACATTTTTGGCACTGCAAGTTCATCCAGTATGCTTATTCTGTTATTAAACTCTGTCATGTGAAGACGTGTTTTTGTAAAGTGAAACTTTGCCTAGTCAGAAAGCAAAGTACATGAATTATGATTCTGACTTTATGGTCATTACTGCCAATAAATGAACCCTGGGTTGTCATGTCTGGCTTAATTATTTCTGTTCTAAGACTTTTATTTTGATGTGCTTTTCATGTATCATACATTAGAGCCATGTGGGGGTGGGGGTAAATTAAGTGTGATCTGATGTGAAATCACAATCGTGCATACACTGTGGTATATGTGGCTGCCCGAAGTATACATTCTACACAATGCTACACAAACTATGTATTTATTTGTTTGTTTGGGTATATTAGGTACTGTATATTATGCTGTCCTAATGCACGAATCACATATACTGACACCATTTTTCCCTAACTGTTAAGCTTCACTTAAGACATAACCGTGTTTACATGAATACTCCACAAGTTGGGTATTTTAAAATAACCGCAAAAAATAACTAGTTCAGCATTGGCGTCGGGGAAGGAGTGGGGAAGTCGCTAAATCTAGCTACAAAATTGCTAAACTGGCAACACTGATCATCAGATATGCCAGAAACAGTGTGGCGGAGCTGCTGAAACTCTGTATGCAGTGGACAGTGAAAATGTGACCGGACCTGGCATGCACTAGCATGCTGGCTTATGGCTTAAAGCAGGGGTACCCAACCACATTCCTGGAGGTCAACCAACAATGCATGTTTTCCATGTCTCTTTAATCAAACACACCTGAATTAGATCATCAGCTCATTAGTAGAGACTCCAAGACCTGAAATGGGTGTGTCAGAGAAAGGAGGGATGCAAAATGTGCAGTCAGGAACATCTTCAGGAACGTGGTTGAGAACCACTGGTTTAAAGCACCTTTAGTTGAAACAATAACAGTATATTGGCAAAACAGATTTGACAAACATGCATATTTGCTTTTGCACTCTGGAGAGCATCAAAGGTTTCTATTTTCAACGTGTTTTCTGCAGCGTTGAGCATCGTAGCCCATCACAAACATGTCTGTTGATCTCTTGAATGCAATGACCAATCAGAGGTATTTACGTTAGTCAGAACTGATAGAAGACATTTGGTTAAGGTTAGGATTTGGGGTAGGTTTGGATATTCATTAAGCTTCAAACCTCATCACACCACTTGAATATTATGCTGGTAGCCTAATCTGAAATGTCGTCAAAATGTGCTACCTGCCGTTAAAAGAGTAGGTTACACAATCTGATAAGGTAGAATAAACTGACAGAGCCCCGGGCCTGTGGGAGCATTTCAAGTAAGAATAGTGTCTCAACGGTCATTTATGAGCACTATTCACTTATAGCACATCTTTAAACTAAGCTTTAAAAAAAAGTAACGGTGTACACAACAATCTTTGAGCTCACAGCATCACGGACACTAATATTTTAACGATTTATAAAATATGAATCACTGTCTGGCCAACTGAGACTTTGATATAGAGATAAAGGTTAGGATCATGATTTTCGGTAGTATTACAACACACCATGAGTGCATATTAGAACCGCATGTCGTTTTCTTTTGGGATCTGAAAGAGCGCTTGGACACAGAAATAGTGACATCACATTTAAAAAGCGGATTCATCTAATAGTCCTGCCAGGGACATCACTAGACCATTTTTACTGGAGCACAAGTGAAATGTTCCTTGATCTAATCAGTCTTCGAGTTCGCAAAAAGATCTGAATTTGTTCTCGATTCAGTTTGATTCATTCAGATAGCACTGGATGAGGTGGATAGTTACCTACAATTCCTCGTAACAAAACTTGCAAATGTCTTCTAACGTTTGTCAATGAGAAAAAAAAGCTTTATATTAAGCATGCAGCTTGTGAATGACTCTGTTCTGAAGTTGAAGACAATTTATATTAATTTATATCCAAAACAGTGTTTTAAAAAAAGAGTATCAAAACATGGGCACACTTTTTTGATGGGGGCCTGTGCCCCTGTACTGATGCAAGGCTAGAAATCCCCCTAATGGCCACACTATTCGTTTGAGGTCTTCAACTCTGTTCCTGGCAATCCCCTTTCCTGCAAAGTTTCTTTCCAAACTTCTTCAACTCCCCTGGCTGTGATTTTCAAGACCTTATAGATGAATGGCTGGTTCAGGTGTGTTTGATTAGGGTTGGAGCTAAACTCTGCATGACAGTGGGTCTCCAGGAGCAGGACTGAAGACATCTGGCAGAAGGTAAAGCTGTTTTTGAAGTAACTTTGCAAACATGAATATTAGCTAGAGATGGTCATTTAATGAACCGTCATTTCAAAAAAACCTCCACTCTCAAAATGGATGTGTTAATTTTTAACACATTTTTGTGGTATGACTATTTTAACACGTTTTGTGTCATTTTGTGTTAAATATGTGTTAAAAAGAAAAAAGAAAAAAATCCAACACAGTGTGTCCAACACAATATGTGTTAACTAAAGTGGAGCAGAAGATGGAAGGCTGTGAAAAAAATCCTTCCAGAAAAACAAAGTGGAGCCCATCGAGGTCTCAGCACAGCCGGATCCAGAGCCAATGTGTGTCCCAGGTCCTGAACCAGAAGCTAAAGTGGATCTGGTTGATGCACAACATTTGTGTGTCCCAGCTCCAAGTGGTATTGAACCTCAAGTGACAACAGAAACTCAGGAAACTCAAGTGACAACAGAGTTGTCAACATTACACAGCTATTTCCCTGTAAAGATTTTCCAACTGGAGCGCCGCATGTGCAAATGTAAAGTGCACTGGACACCTGCCACGGAGGTCTGGCCCAGTGTCTTCATTGGAAATGAGTAAGTCTGCAACACACTGCTACTGTATGAACTGGACACAAACACTACATGCAGTTATATTTCTCTCACTGTAAGAGTTGTTTTATAATTCTACCTTGAAAGACTAAAGGCTGTTGTGTTTTTGTGCAGAGAGACAGCAATGGATCGAGCCAAACTGAAGATGGGTATTTCCCACATCCTGAACACTGCGGCATACAAGGAATATCTGCAAGGAAAGATTGATACAAAGGCAGAATATTACCAAGAAATGAACATCACTTACTATGGTGTGCTTGTAATGGATGAACACAGGTTTGACATCAGCGAGTATTTCTTCCCAGCTTCAGAATTCATCCACAAGACCCTGAGTAACCCAGAAAGTAAGAGCTGACACACACACACACACACACACACAAATTCATTATCCATCATTTATCCTCGAGTGACAAACTGAGTATGAGTGCCTTTCTTTTTTTATTTCCACAGATAAGTTGTTAGTGCACTGCATTAGATGGTGTCAGCCACTCCACCACATTTGTTCTGGCATACCTGATGATCCACCATGAAATACTGTTGGAGGATGCCATTGACCACGTCATAGATAAGAGATGGATCAGACCACAAAGAGACTTCTTGAATCAGCTGATAGCTCTCACTTCAAACCTCGTAACACCGAAGAAACTACAGCTAAGAAAGCAGATAAACACAGATAAAACAAAAAACAAAGAGGACCCAGTTGCACAGCCTGTTCCAGAGCCATTGTGTGAGCCAGGTCCAAGCAGACCTAAAGCAGAAGCTCAAGTGACAAAAGAGCTTTCAGTGTTAGAAAATCATATCCCTCAGTGTCGTTCAACTTCATCGCCTGGATGAATTCACACTGGACTGGACACCTGTCGCTGAGGTCTGGCCCAATGTCTTCATTGGAAAAGAGTAAGTGTACAACACATTGACTGTCACATTTATGACATATGATACCAAACCTTGTGATAAAATAATGGAGCAATATGAACAGGAATCAAACACAGCAGTTATATTTATCTCACTGTAAGAGTTGTTTTATAATTCTACATTGTGAATCCGCTTTAGTAAAAGACTAATCTAGGCTTTTGTGTTTTCATGCATAGAGACAGCAAGAAACCGAGCCAAACTGAAAGGGATAGGTATTACCAACATCCTGAATGCTGCAGCAGTGGAGAAGAGCTTGAAGGTCTTGTTTGAAATGCCAAGCAAGAAAAGCCTAAAAGGAAAGGTCAGTACAAGGGTGACATATTACCAAGGCAGGAACATCAGTTACTATGATGTGCCTGCAGTGAACAAACGCTCCTTTAACATCAGCGAGTATTTCTTCCCAGCTGCACAGTTTATCCATCAGGCCCTGAGTAACCCAGAGAGTAAGAGCTGACGCACGTGCACACACACACACACACACACACACACACACACACACACAATTTATTTGCTTGTCATTTATCAAGTGTCCTATAGTGACAAGCTCTCTAGGAATGACTTTGTTTTGAGTCTCTTTCTAATTTATGTCCACAAATAAGGTGTTGGTGCACTGCAAAAAGGGTATCAGTTGCTCTGCCACACTTGTTCTGGCATACCTGATGATCCACCAAAACATGATGGTGGAGGGTGCCATTGTGTCATAGAGTTGAGACACATCAGGCCTAACATAGGCTTCTTGAAGCAGCTGATAATCTTCAATTCAAACCTCAAAAGTCAGCGAATACTACAATTAAAAAAAGAGTACAGTTAAAAAAAAAAAATAAAAGTTAAAAAAAAACAGCACAGATAAAAAAAAAATACATTAGCAAAATAAAAACAATTATTTAAGTTACAAATATGTAAAATCATACCTTTGATCAAAATAAAACATTGTCTAAATTATATTCAAATGCACTTTATTTCTAAGTACTGTGGAGTAGCATCATGTCACTAAAGCAACAGAAATACACAAGTAGTACAAACTTATTTAAAAAAAAAAAAAAAAAGTAAAGTAACACCTTGCCTGCACAAGATGTAAGTGCCTCTTCAAAAGCACATAGAACCCATTACAGACAGTCAAAATTTCTGGAATGTCTGATGTTACATGATGCTGAAAATGTCAATAAACAATAAACTCTTTCTAATGGCCTCATATTTGCTTTACTTAGTAAGGAAGGGAAGCTCATTCTCCATATCTTTAATCAGTTTTCATTTTATAAAAACCTTCTTCATTGTCAAAGAAAAAATATCAACCTGTTTCCAAAGCACACACATTACACTTTATACAGATTGGCTATTAGGAACTGCTTACAAGATGAATATTGTTTCCAATATACTTGCCACACATAAATCCCAATTGGCAGTCATCAATAAATTTATCCAAAGAAAGCCTCTCAGCAAGTAAAATAACAATTTAGCATCCTTGTTCATTAATGGCATGTGCCTCCAATTTTCAATACTTTTTGGGTCCTTCCCTGACTTTGGAGTAAGGGTTATTAAACTTCTCAAATTTCCCAATTTTTGGTTTTCTCATCTAAACCATTTGTTTGAGGGTGGTAAACCATGGTCACACTCCGTGTAATGCAGAGCAGGTCACACAGAGAATTGTTATTATAAAAGAATAAATACATAAATTGTTTAAATAAATCTTAGCTTATCTTGTAAATGAATGTCTCTGCTCATGTAAAAACATACTCTCTAGCCATGCTAACACAGAATACCTTAAAAGTTTTAAGTTATTAACATTATCATTAAATAGATTGGTGACATTTATTCAGCTATCGCTGTAGCTGAATAAAATACAGATAGAGCCTTTACTGATGAAACATGAAGACAGTAAATGTCTCTGGTTAGTCTTGTATCCCCCTCCTAAAAAATTGTGGAAGAATTATCCTAATGCTTAGATGGGCGCTGAGTGGAGGAGGATCTATAGTGTGTTGAAGGGACTTGGACTGCCTTGGCTTCTATGAACTTTTCAGAACCCACAGTATCAGAGGCTGTGGGGACTTATGGGCACGTCCAGCAGCTGCGCCTCCTCAGAAACCCTTATGTCCATCAGCATGAGCCACAGGTGATGCTTAAGGACCACGAGGATACCTATACTGCTACCAATGCCCTGGGTGGTTTTCTTCATCGTTCTGAGCCCCAGATCTGTGGTGGAACACATCTTCCTGAATGAATTAGGATTCAGGCCTGCAGCTTCTTCGCTTGGAAGACCTGAAGTATACACTGCCCATCCAAAAAAAAAAGTCACACACACTAATATTTCGTTGGACCACCTTTAGCTTTGATTACGGCACGCATTCGCCGTGGCATCGTTTCGATAAGCTTCTGCAATGTCACAACATTTATTCCCATCCAGAGTTGCATTCATTTTTCGCCAAGATCTTGTATTGATGATGGGAGAGTAGGCACTAGGCATGATGGGTGCATCACTTCATCCGCCCCTCTTCTTACACTGATGCGCCCATCACTCTGGAACAGGGTAAATCTGGACTCATCAGACCACTTGACCTTCTTCCATTGCTCCAGAGTCCAATCTTTATGTTCCCTAGCAAACTGAAGCCTTTTTTTCCCGATTAGCCTCACTGATAAGTGGTTTTCTTAAGGCTACACAGCTGTTTAGTCCCAATCCCTTGAGTTACCTTCGCATTGTGCGTGTGGAAATGCTCTAATTTCACTATTAAACATAGCCTTGAGTTCTACTGTTGTTTTTTCACAATTTGATTTCACCAAACGTTTAAGTGATCGCCGATCATAATCATTCAAGATTTTTTTCTGACCACATTTCTTCCTCGAAGAAGATGGTTCCCCACTATGCTTCCAGTTTTTAATAATGCGTTGGACAGTTCTTAACCCAATTTTAGTAATTTCAGCTATCTCCTTGGATGTTTTCTTTGCTTGATGCATGCCAATAATTTGACCCTTCTGAAACAGATTAACATCTTTTCCACGACCACAGGATGTGTCTTCCAACATGGTTGTTCAAGAAATGAGAAGCTTCTCACTGCATCAGTTAGGGTTACATAACTTTTTGCCAGCTGAAACATAATCATCCATGCAGTAATTATCCAATGGGAGGCTCTTACCTATTTGCTTAGTTAAATACAGGTGGTGACTTTTTTTTTTGGACGGGCAGTGTAGTTGGGATGGATCCATAGGATTGAGTACCGATCCATAGCTTGGATGATTGATGCTGCTTGTCCAGCTGCCATGTGCACTTTCTCAGTGATGTGCGCGATAGCACAGCATGGCTTCGAAGTCGGGCATTGGTGGGCTGCAACAGCCTCCTCAATGGACAGCAGTTTGGTGTATCCCAAGCAGTCGGCCCTGTCAACAGAGGGAAGGAGATGAAATCCCACAGCTTGGCCTCAGGCTGAATAGGGGGAGCAACAAAACTGAAAGATATTGTAATGAACCTCAGGGAAAAATAGAGGCGGTATCTGGGGGGTGGTGGTGTGTCATCTTGGCTGCAGAAACCACATATCTATTCCACTGCTCACTCGATTCCTCCTACAATTTACCATACTTTTCAACAATACAGTAGAATGCAACAGTTGCAAAAACACTGTATGAATGGTAAATGCTTAATTTCATGTGTAATAGAATATGTAATTATTACCCATACATGGCATTTCAGGTTTTAAATATCCCACTGTGGCCTCCAGTTGGAGTGCTGTGGAATTCTTCAAACAACAGTGTGTACTCCTGCTTGGTCTTCAGCACTTTCCTTCTTTCATAGTACAATATGCCATCTGCAACCGTACATTAACCTGCTTAATTTATATCACATATTTACCAAATTCAAAGTACTTCTGGCACAAAACACTGACTTTATCACTAACCTGTGACTCTTAACTTTGCAGCATATCACCTCAAATTCTGCCATTCTGTCTTGTTGCACTGCACAGGGTAAACATTTTTAGTGAAGAGATTCAAAACCATATATTTCCACCATGATTACAATGCTGTCAGAAAGACAAAAGGATTCAGGAGCAGACTGATGGCAAAACATAAAAAGAGTAAGCGAAATACAACTTAAATAGACAGAAAATATTACCTGTTCCCATGCGAACCCAGCCAGCAAAGTGGACTCTGGAAGACAAAAACAAACACACGTGGGAGACAACCACCTGAAACTGCTGAATATACTGTACGAGTAAGGATTCACCCACTTATCACTATCACAGTTCCTGTTTTTGGACTTTGTTTTTCTTGTGTACCATTTCTCTTGTGTTGACTGTCTCATTCTGTTCAGGTGTGTCTAGTTAATTATCCTAGTGTGGTTCATGTATTTAAGTTGCTCCCTTCTGTTCATTGTTGTCGGGTCTTGTAAGTCTATACCTTGTGTGTCACCAACCTGTCCTTGTATGGATTATTCCTGCTTGTGGATTATTAAAGTTTCCTCACAATCTCGTCTATGTGTCCGTCTCTCGATTCACAGTTCGTGACAATGATGTGTCAAAGCATTATGAGATTTTTAGAGATTATTAGATTAGTTTTGCTTTTATTTTAATGTTGTACAGTATCAACAACCATAATTATTTAAGTTCATTCACAGTGACTAACAAATCACTATTTTAAGATCTACAACTTATTTAACATAATTTAACGAACAAGTAAGATATTACTTGTCACAGACATTAGCACAGTCATTATTCAGAAAGTCAATGTGTTTACCTTCATGTAGTCTACTCTTTTTGATTAGCTATAGATTACTATAGCCCATTACAAGTAAGCGTAACACTTGAATAATCTTTTCTATGCATATGGTAAATTAGTTTATTTTGCATTTATGCAGTATACTGCTGCCAAACCTGAGAAGGGAGTCCAAAAATTTCATAACATTCCTGTATGCATAATTAACATATTTCTAATTCATGGGCTGGGATTCTGCTAATTGTGAATGACCTTACACACGTTATCATTCTCAACCATTCCACCTGTTGACCAAATTATTGTAAGAAAAAATTAGTATAAAACAAATGTTTTCCCTTTAATTTGTATGAAATAATAAATTAAACAATGATTGCAAGCCAACATTCAGTCATAAACATCTATAACAGCTTTATAAATCCAGTAACTTTCAACACTTTTACTCAGTTTGTAATAGTATTTTGTGTTTATTTCACTTTAATTATTCAAAACAAAACTGCACAAATCAAGGGGTTTAGAGGCCAATTCACACCGAGCACGTTTTGCTTTGAAAAACGCAAGATGCGGTTAGTGGAATAGAAATTTTATTTAATTTAGTTTATTAAAAACACGAGACGCATATGCCACAGCGCTAATGAACGAACAAGAAGACACGTACATCTAGCCCATGTTTACATATAAAAACAATTAAAAGCAGCGGAGCTTATTGTAAACAGCTCCTACTGAAATTTATTGTTCCAAAGCAGATTTATAAAGATCCAAGATAACGTAATTTTCACAACTCACCTTTCAAAACTGTTTAAAAGGTAACGTTACCTTTGCTATATCTGTTTACTCATGCAGGAGAAGGCGGAAAGAAGACAGTAAGTGCTTATAAACTATCGTTTTGTAAATGTAGTCCACGTAAAAAATCTTATATATAATGTATGTGTAAATAAAATAATTGAATAACGTTTTAATATCGAGTCAGTAAATGTGATCTGTTTGCAGTAATTTATGTTAACCTATTTCATGAGACCAGTATTAGCGGTAATGCTAAGCTCCGCTGCTTTTATAAAACAACCTGTTTCCATGGCAACTTTGGAACTACAGCAAGAAGTGTCACTTGATTACGTAATAGAACAGGTATGCTGCTGACAATCTAAAAAGTCTAAACTCGTCTTGTGAGATACATACAGTTTATAGACACAACCTGTACAGACAAAGAGTCACGCAGTGTGTATCAGACACTGTTTGACAGGTTTCTCACACTACCAGTTACTGTTCATCATGTCCACAGAAAAGACCAAATTTGCAGATGAAGTTTGACATCTCACAGATGAAGAGCTGGGATTTGAAAGGATCTGAAGATCTGACTGAGCCAGCAGGAACCACTGAGAAGACCAGCCCAACAGGTTCATATCAACAATGTATTTGAGATACAGATTACAGTGAGATGTAAATAGAAAAGTGGATTTTGTAATTTAGTTTTATTGCCATTATGCACGTTTACATGCCATTCTCATAAGAAGAACCTATTAATTTCCCAAACCTAATCTGTACCATAGAGAATTAAATGCAACAACTGCACATTGCACAATGACTAATTTTTAATGTTTAATCTGTGGTTAAAAATGTTTAAAATAGCTTATTTGTTTTTTTTTTCTTCTTCTTCTTTTATCAGAAAATACCAACATGAGAAAGAGCAACAAAATCTTTGCATTCTTCCGAAGAAGATGGAAGGCTGTAAAAAAAGCCTTCCAGAAAAACAGAGTGGAGCCCATTGGGGTCTCAGCACAGCCTGATCCAGAGCCACCATGTGTCCCAGGTCCAAGTGGTCCTAAACCAGAACTTAAATTGGATCTAGTTGAGGTAGAGCCATTGTGTGACCCAGGTCCAAGCAGTCTTAAATCTGGACCTCAAATGGATCTGGTTGAGGTGGAACAATTGTGTGACCCAGGTCCAATCTGTCCTAAAACGGAACACCAAGTGAAAACAGAGCTTTCAGTATTACAAATGTATATCCCTCAAAGCGCACTCCAACTTCAGGATTGCCTGGAGCAATGTACATTGGACTGGACACCTGTCACTGAGGTCTGGTGCAATGTCTTCATTGGAAATGAGTAAGTCTGCAAGACTGACTGCCACATATATGACAGATAAATACCGAACCTTTTGAAGAAGTAACAATGCAATGCAGCAGTATGAACAAGAATCAAACACAATGCAGTAATATTTCTCTCACTGTCAGAGGTGTTTTATAATTCTCCATTGTACATATTTATTAAAGGACTGGGGTGTGCTCAATCAGCTTCCTGTCTCAATCGCAAAATCCTTCCAGCACACTGGAATTTTCACTCCTTAAAAATCACACAAATTCACTACAAAAACCAAAGAGCAGAACTATATTCCTTTGACTGATATTCTATCACTTTTATAAAGCACAATGACAAACCGCTATGTTAAACACATTATTGTCAGCAATAACACATTGCTAAGCAGGTGGTAAACAAAATCTTCAAAAAAAACAAAAACTGGCTAAAATGTTGCAGAGATATGTAACAAAACAGATAAATATTTGTTCATACCATACTTAAAACAGCATATAAAACAGTGTCAACCTGTTCTTGATAAACCTGTGGTGACGTTTTACAGCACAAGCGCATCGTCATGTCACAGGAATCAGTGTCTGTGGAATCAGTTAGTAATCAGTGATTCACAATCTAGGGAGCTGATTGAGATGTTAGCCTAACTTGGCTGTTGTGTTCTTGTGCAGGGAGACAGCAATGGACCGAGCGAAACTGAAGGGGATGGGTATTACCCACATCCTGAACGCTACAGCAAGTGAGGAAGATCTTCTTGGAAAGATCAGTACTCCAAGGGAGGAATATTACCAAGGCATGAACATCACTTACTACAATGTTCCTGCAGTGGATGAAGACTGGTTTGATATTAGCAAGTACTTCTTCCCAGCTTCAGAATTCATCCACAAGGCCCTGAGTAACCCAGAGAGTAAGAGTTGACACACTCACACACAACATTTATCACATATTATTTATCAAGTGTCTTACGGTGATAAACTGTGTGGGACTAAGTTTGTTTTGAGTGTCCTTCTGTGTATTTCCTCAGATAAGGTGTTGGTGCACTGCATACATGGTGTCAGCCGCTCTTCCACACTTGTTCTGGCATACTTGATGATCCACCATAACATGATGGTGGAGGATGCCATTGACCATGTCACAGATGTGAGATGGATTGGGCCCAACATGGGCTTTTTGAATCAGCTGACAGTCCTCAATTCAGACCTCGTAAGGCAGCGAAAACTACAAGTGAAGCCTGTTCCAGAGCCATCGTGTGTCCCAGGTCCAGAAGAAGAACCTCAAGGGAAAACAGAGCTTTTGCTGTTAAAAAGGCATCTCTTTCAAAACATGATCCAACTGAAGCAATGCCTAGAAAAACCTGCACTGGACTGGACACCTGTAACTGAGGTCTGGCCCAGTGTCTTCATAGGAAATGAGTAAGTCTACAACACATTGACTATCACATAAATGACCATGAATTATACCAAACCTTGTAATAAAATAATAATGTATTGCATCAGTATGAACAGGAATCAAACATAATGCAGTTATATAATTCTAGATTTAAATCCTTTTAGTGAAAGACTAATCTAGCCTGTTGGGTTCTTATGCAGAGAGACAGCAATGGACCAAGCCAGACTAAAGGAGATGGGTATTACCCACATCCTGAATGCTTCAGCTGTGAAAAAAAATCTTAGGGTCTTGTTAGGAATAGCAAGAAAGGAAGACCTATTAGGAAAGACCAATACAGGGGCGAAATATTACAAAGGCATGAAAATCAGTTACTATGGTGTGCCTGTAATGGATAACCACTTGTTTGACATCAGCAAGTACTTCTGCCCAGCTGCAAAATTTATTCACAAGGCCCTGAGTAACCCAGAGAGTAAGAGCCGTTACACACACACACACACACACACACACACACACTATTTATCATCTATCATTTATCATCTATCGTTTGTCCTATAGTGACAAACTGTCGAGCACTGAGTTTGTTTTGGCTGTCTTTCTTTTTTCGTAGGTAAGGTGTTGGTCCACTGCTTAGATGGTGTCAGAAGATCACCCACACTTTTTCTGGCATATCTGATGATTCACCATGACATGACGGTGGAGGATGCCATTGACCATATCATTAAGGTGAGACGCATCAGGCCCAACATGGGCTTCTTGAAGCAGCTGATAATCCTCAATTCAAAGCTTTTATGTCAGAGAAAACTATAGTTTAAAACCAGACAGACATATAAAAACCACAGATAAATAAATTGCATGAGGAAAATAAAAACATTTATTCAACAGTTACAAATATTTAAAACCTTTGCTCAGACATTTCAATAAAAATTCATATTAAAATATTACATTTTGCCTAAATAATTTTCAAATGAGCTTTATTTCTTTAACTGTTTCTAACTGTTTGTCAAAGCACTTAATCATTTTTTTTGTTTGTTTTTTTCTAAGAGCTCTAAAACGTGCATATGGGAATGCCTCTGCTGCTAGTCCAATTAATTGATATATAATAAAAGAAGAGGGGAACATAAATCTCTTCAGGTCCATAAACAATAAACAAAAAAAAAAAAAAGCAGCTACTATACATGCAGAAAAGCTAAAATTAGACATTTGGGGCTTTAGAATATTTCTTTTATTTAACGCTTTTGCTAGTTAACTTAGGGAGTCCATTAGAGAGCAATTGTAATTCTTATATCCCAGCTACAGAAGAATGAAAGTTCACACTTTGTATGTCATGTATTAAGCATTTAAGAAACTTAATAGTAAAGTCCAGTGAGTGCCAGTAATCTAAATACAATTTATTTAACAAAATTAGCATAGAACATAAATAATTACAAACAGAGGTATACAAGTATGAACTGAAGTACATAAGTATGTCATAAAAAAGTTGTATAAAAATAAAGCATATATCTTTGTTATGCACTGCTATTAAAACTATAGATGAAAAACAAAAACATCTCTGTTCTTGTTCAAAAAGGAGACAAATCTTCATGATCCTGTATACAGAAGAAAATATGTAAAATTACATAAGATCACATAAGTTCAGGACATCTATCCTCAAATTTAAAGTCAGCATGAAACTGAAATTGACATATTTTTCTTTCCTCTTCTTTACTAATGGAATTGATTGGATTGTGTGTGTTTGTATATATCATAAACACACACACAATTCCATAAAAATTGTCATTTCAATTTTATGATTACTAGTTAGTTTTGTTATGAACAAACAGAACTGTAAAGCTGTATCCATAAAGTGTCTAAGTGAAACATGCAATACTTACCTTTATAATAAGTTGTTGTAGATGGGGAAAAGAGGGTTATCTCGCTCACAGTGAAGTTTACGAGCCCTCAAAACATCCCGCACACACTGGTGGATATAAGCATACTGAGACTGCAGAAAAGAATTCCATCATATCAGGGTGCTTATAAACCAATTCACACATTTCATTAAAACTACAGAGGCAAAACAGAGTACCTACACATTTAGGCAATTGATTTCTAATAGAAATTAGGCATCTTAAGGCCAATTCACGCCAAAGATGAAAACTCTAATTCTATGAGAATAAGGAAGTCCACAGTACAACTATAACGATAATGACAGAAAATCGATCAAATCAGTCAAAAAGCCAAAGTTTCCAAAGTTACTGTGTTTTGTCTGTGTAGGGCAGCAGCACTTTAGATGAACTTCTATTCAACTGGAATTATTTCATTCATTAAGCAATGCCAGTCTGACACCAATATAAATGTTGCTGATGTTGCTATACAGACTGACTCATACCTCCGTTTGTACCATGTATGAGCGATGCTGGCGTAGCTCAAACACACATCCATAAATGTCCACTGTGCAGTTCCTGTCTAGTTGCTGTAAAACACGATCCAGCACAATGAAAGTGCCAGTTCGGCCCACACCAGCACTGAGAGAAAGAAAAACATAACCATTGTATATATATTTTGAGTGTGAACACCCTGAAATATCCTTTAAAGATGTTTAGATGATACACAGATACCTGCAGTGTACTACAGTGACTCCTGGACTGGTTGTCTTGTCACTGTAATCTCTGACTGTTCGCACAAACTGAACGAGTGATTGGGTTGTTTCCGGTACGCCGTGATCTGGCCAAATGGTGTAATGGAACTGACGCACCGTCCTGGGGTATCTCAACTGACCCTCCTGAAAAAAAGACATCGCATCATGTCGTCTCATCTTTGTTCATTCATTCAGTCATGGACTTTATTTCTTCATATATGCTTAAAACTGTTTCTGTAAGACAAAATCGCAAATTACAAAGTTTCAGAACAGGTTTCATAAACTGCTGAATCTTGCAAAGAAATGTCCAGGTCATATTTTACCCCAAAAAAGAGAAGAAAAGAAAAGAAAAGAAAAGAAAAATACTATTTTGCATGAAGATGAAGCCAACAGTCATTATGGAGTGAAATATGACCCAATGTGTTTTTACAATTTACCATTAAAAAAGATACCTTTAAGAAATAAATAATTTACTTTATAGTAATAAATACATTTAAAGTTCACCATTAAGTATTAAATTATTGTATTTCCTTTTAATATCTATTTATTTGACACTTACACATGATATATTGAAGTCCCGAATGGTCCACTCTGGGAGGATCTTCTCAGAAAGCAGTTGCACGACAACATCACCATAATACAAAGGCTCACTGTCAATTGGCCAGTATCGATCACACTTCACCTGAATCATACACATATATGCAAAAGTGTAACATGAGACAAGCACACACCACCAGAAAAACAGCACCAGAAGCATCTATACTCACCATGCCCCTCTCCACACACTGGGTCACCATTACAAGGCTGTGCACGTTCTGTTCCCACACCATGCGCCAGAAATCATCCTTGGTACCTGGGAGAGGCCCTTGTGTGGCAATATACTCCCATCTGAAATTGTTTCCCTGTTAAACAGACAGAAATATTTTAGAGTCTATGGACAAAAACGACCTTTGACTGCTCTGAGGCTTGTGTTCTGTCCATGAACAGGTACAAATATTTAGTTGACTGTCAACATCAGGAGGACAAACTAAATATTATATGAACAGTTTTATTTTACATTTGCAATTTTTTTTCTAGGTTTTGCAGTTATTAAAGGGTTAGTTCATCCAAAAATGAAAATTCTGTCATTAATTACTCACCCTCATGTGGTTCCAAACCCGTAAGACCGTTTATCTTCGGAACACAAATAAAGATATTTTTGATGAAATCCGAGAGCTCTCTGACCCTCCATAGACAGCAACACAACTGAAATGTTCCCAGGTCCAGAAACGTAGGAAGGACATCGGTAAAATAGTCCATGTGACATCAGGGGTTCAACTGTAATTTTACGAAGCTACGAGAATACTTTTTGTGTGCAAAGAAAACAAAAATAACGACTTTATTCAACAAGTCTTCTCCTCCTCATCCTGTCTTCAGCAGCGCACCGCATATGTTTCTGGACCTGGGAACATTACAGTTGTGTTGCTGTCTATTGAGGGTCAGAGAGCTCTCGGATTTAATCAAAAATGCCTTAATTTGTGTTCCGAAGATGAACAAAGGTCTTATGGGTTTGGAATGACATGAGGGTGAGTAATTAATGACAGAATTTTCATTTTTGAGTGAACTAACCCTGTAAGCCATGTTACCAAAATTTAAGACATCTGAATACTGTCACGGAACAGTGTTTCCTTTATTTACAAATCACAAAATAAACCAAAACACAAATGAAACCACCCCGAAGGGGAAAAAGCTAGAGCAAACACAACCACTGAAACCAGGACATACACTGGGCACAGGGCAGACAGAAATCACAGGCATTATCTGGCACAAAAGTGAGACAAACAAGCCCCGAACAGAAAACCCAGGAAGCCTAAAAAGGGAAAGAAATCAGGAAAACAGCTGGGGCAAATGACTCAGTAATGAGGTGAGTGGAGTTTGTGGAATTGAATCCGGGAGATAGTGACCTCTGGTGGTGAGAGGGAGAAACCCAGGACCCGGACTCCTGACAGGACCCCTCCTCTAAGGAATGGCTTCCAGACGTTCCCAAGCCCCCAACCAGGGGGATGGCAAAGCGGGAACGGAGCAGGGGAAGGGGAGGGATCGGGGGGCCAGGTCCGTGTGCTGGAGGGGGACCTGGGGACTGAGGCAGCGCCGGCGGGATGGGAACCCAGGGCAGAACCAGCGGCCACCACAGCGGTGTATGTGGAGCTGCCACCCTGTAACGGGCAATGGTTGGCTCCGCCGCTTCGGGAGCCTTGTGAGCGGGTACCGCGGCCTCGGGGGAACCGCGAGCGGCCACCGCCGCCTCGGGGAATTCGTGAGTGGGCCCCGCCGCCTCAGGGAATTCGTGAGTGGGCCCCACCGCCTCGGGAGGAACGTGAGCGGACACCGCCGCCTCGGGGAATTCGTGAGTGGGCCCCGCCGCCTCGGGAGGAACGTGAGCGGACACCGCCGCCTCGGGGAATTCGTGAGCGGACACCGCCGCCTCGGGGAATTCGTGAGTGGGCCCCGCCGCCTCGGGAGGAATGTGAGCGGACACCGCCGCCTCGGGGAATTCATGAGTGGGCCCCGCCGCCTCGGGAGGAACGTGAGCGGACACCGCCGCCTCGGGGAATTCGTGAGTGGGCCCCGCCGCCTCGGGGAATTCGTGAGTGGGCCCCGCCGCCTCGGGAGGAACGTGAGAGGACACCGCCGCCTCGGGGAATTCGTGAGTGGGCCCTGCCGCCTCGGGGAATTCGTGAGTGGGCCCCGCCGCCTCGGGGAATTCGTGAGTGGGCCCCGCCGCCTCGGGAGGAACGCGAGTGGACACCGCCGCCTCGGGGAATTCGTGAGTGGACACCGCCGCCTCGGGAGGAACGTGAGCGGACACCGCCGCCTCGGGGAATTCGTGAGTGGGCCCTGCCGCCTCGGGGAATTCGTGAGTGGGCCCCGCCGCCTCGGGGAATTCGTGAGTGGGCCCCGCCGCCTCGGGAGGAACGCGAGCGGACACCGCCGCCTCGGGGAATTCGTGAGTGGACACCGCCGCCTCGGGAGGAACGCGAGCGGACACCGCCGCCTCGGGGAATTCGTGAGTGGGCCCCGCCGCCTCGGGAGGAACGCAAGCGGACACCGCCGCCTCGGGGAATTTGTGAGTGGGCCCCGCCGCCTCAGAAAGGCCTGAGATGAGCCCCGCCCCCTCGGAGAAAAACTCAGCGGACACCGCCGCTTCAGGAGCTTTGTGAGCGGGAACCGCCGCTCCTCTCACCGACATCAGCGGAGGATCCTCCACGCTGCGTCTCAGCCCGGGGCGCCCAAAAAAAGACCCCGAGATTCTGGAAGCGGCCGGCACGATCCGAGGAGGTTCTGGAGCAACAGCCCAGACAGGGAGGGGGGCACCCTCCCGCAGCTCCACCTCCTTCAAATAGATGACGTGGTCGACCATCTCCCAATAGGACCACGTATCTAGCTCCCCCAGCTCCTCCCGGTTGACAGGCTCATCCAGACCCGCTAGAAACAGGTGGATGAGAGTGCTCCCTCCAATCCCTAGCCCCTGGCCTGCATCGAAAAGATCTTCGGCGTACCGCCCGAAGGGGCGACTGTCCTGTGGGCAGGGATGCAGCCCAATGGCTGGAGCTTGGTTCCTCTGTCGACCAGAAGCTGGGTACAAGAAAATTCCCATTGCCGCTGAGTCTTCAAGTGGCTTGTTTGTACTGTCATGGAACGGGAGAGACGAAGACTCAAATGCTGGCAAATGGTGTTTCCTTTATTTACAAATCACAAAATAAACCAAAACACAAATGAAACCACCCCGAAGGGGAAAAAGCTAGAGCAAACACAACCACTGAAACCAGGACATACACGGGGCACAGGGCAGACAGAAATCACAGGCATTACCTGGCACAAAAGTGAGACTAACAAGCCCCGAACAGAAAACCCAGGAAGCCTAAAAAGGGAAAGAAATCAGGAAAACAGCTGGGGCAAATGACTCAGTAATGAGGTGAGTGGAGTTTGTGGAATTGAATCCGGGAGATAGTGACCTCTGGTGGTGAGAGGGAGAAACCCAGGACCCAGACTCCTGACAAATACAGTGTAAAGCCTTGATGTGGGCAGTTTAGATTTGAGTAAACACCAAAGTAAAATAAACACACACACACACACGTTCGTTTTTGTGAAAAGTGGGGACATCCGATCTGATATTAACATTGAAAAAATGGAATTAATTTAATTTACTTTTCTTCACATAATGCTGTAGAAATTGAATAAATTGTCATTTCCTGTTTGTAACAATTTTAAGAAATGTTATATTACAACATGTGGTAAAAGACCAAAGAAGATATTTTAAAATATGATTTTTTAAAATATCCAGTGGGGTCATTGAAACATTGTTCATGATATGTTTGTGTTCCACTGAAGAAAGAACATCACAGGTTTGAAACAACATGAGGGTAAGATTCACACCAAAAGTAATGAATTGAGATCACATGACCACATGAGTACTACTCACTTGATCTTATTATCAGACACCCTTAGTCATGCAGTACAATAAATTAATCATGGGTGGCAGCAGGGACATCACTAGACATAAGCCTCTTTTAGGGGGTTCGGGTTTTACTCTTTACTCTTTACTCTAATACGTACCAATAAGTACATATCACTGCAGTTTCCAACAGAAATGAAAACTAGAGGTGGTAAAACAATGAGCACTTGTAATTGTTTTGTAATCGTTCTTGGTAGCTCAGTCGGCACAGAATTGGACTTGGGTACGAATCCCATCAAAACATGACTCACGATGAAAGAGCTGAAAGATGAGAGATCGAAAAACAAGCTAAAATGGTATGCTTGCGATTACGCATTTACGCCACTTTTGTTCATACTATCGGGTAGGTTTAGGTGTAGTGCAGATGGTACGTTATTTTAAAACGTCACGAAGCATTAGGCTTATAGCACCACTCAACTTACATTTCAAGTCAGAACTGCGGTTACACCTACAAAACCAACAACACATAAAACGTACCATATGTATGTTCATCTGTTTCGGGGAAAAAAACGAAACACTCTTTTAGCGCCACCCTGTGGACATTTCACATCGAATATGTCACAAAACATAAAGGGTGGTACATATTTTGCGTCTTGCGAAAAATTTCCCAGAGGTACGTTTTCATCATGAGACCAGGTTGGTTAAATAACATTACACAGATATCATCAGATATTAAAAAGCCACCATGTTAACATTAGCTT
Source organism: Spinibarbus caldwelli (assembly GCA_039654775.1). Classification (NCBI taxonomy): domain Eukaryota; kingdom Metazoa; phylum Chordata; class Actinopteri; order Cypriniformes; family Cyprinidae; genus Spinibarbus; species Spinibarbus caldwelli. The sequence goes on from CM077229.1 coordinate 23,482,678, forward strand.
GCACCATAGAATAGAGCATTCAGCTGCCTCCCACAGGTCCTAGTGCCGAAGTTTAAGATATGACGGAATGGTCAACGAAAAAAAATGACAAGAGAAAATATATTGATTAACATATAATTTATTTGAATATTTTAGGTGGGTTTAGTGACTAGTGACATCCCTGTCACCGAATATCGCATTTCTATGATTGGCAACCAAAACACTTGTATGAAGCTACGTCCATGGTACTAGGTGTCAGTATAAAATCCACAACCTCCATGATCCTCCGTCTTTAACTTTTACACCACACAACCCACAATTCCACCCAGTTTTTAGCCAATGAACAATCAAATGAAGAACATATGTTCAACTTACAGGCATGTAGTTAGCATTGATGTAGTCTGAATAGGGGTCAACATCCAAGCAAGACAGTCTTACCCGCGTTGAGTCGTCTGCAGTTAAAACAGTTTAGAATCAAGCTATATAATAATAATCAAGCTGCTTTGCATTAAGGCGTGGGCAATTGCAGAGTGAAAATGATTATACTGTAACTATACCGGTATAATCAGTTTGAATGCTGATACCATATTGGTGTGAAAATTATTATATCATGGCAAGTCTAATATACTTTGTGATGTAAATGTATGAAACTTGTATTTTACTTACAGTATCATTTGTCTCAACTTACAGGGCAGTATATTGTTATAGCGATTTTTGCTTCGGTTCCCAAGTAGACGTGCAGCATTCTGAGTTTGGGTCTGTCCCACGTCCTTTAGGCCCTTTTCAGCATTGAGTAAAGGTTGTTGCAATAATCAGTAATGCATTCAAATGATAAAGTTCAGCTTGTTTGCTGATAAACAGTTTATTTAGATTGGAGCAAAGTGGAGTGATGGAATGTAAAGTGGAACATTCCATGGAATGACTATTGTTCAATTGCTGCTTTGATAGAATTAGATATTTAGTGTTTCATTTTTAGAGTGCATTACCTCAAACTCTTCAGATAGAAGGTAACTGCAATCAGCTTGAAGTTTAGCAAGATGAGACTCAAAGTGGGCTGCTTGGACAGGGCTAGTGCATAACAGAAAATTCTTAATCAGTAACAAATACTTATAATAGTAAATATTTAAATAATTTATGAACAAACATGTTTTTGAGGAACTTAGCCTCAGTCTTTTGTCTTGGCACAAATATCAGTCATATTTTACAAAATATGGTTTATATATATAAATATTATTTATTTTCCTCTATCATCAGTTTAAAGAGAAATTAAGTGCTTTTGTACCTCCTTATGCCTGAGCACATCTGTGAGGTAGGCAACGGCTTCCACATGCACATTTTCGTTACTGGACTTTCCTGCACGGCTCTTGAAGAACACAGACACAAATAAACATCAGCACAGTAGCAAATATTGTGTGTTAACAAATGTGTATGTACTCACATTTTGTGAGCCCTCTTTCTGTAAATGAGTAAGGCAGTCACAGCGAGCACCATGGCTACTAGAAACATAGCAGCTGTGATTCCTCCTGTGAGTCCATTTCGTGGTGCTGAATGACAAAAAGAGTGAGAAAAAATTATACTATTTAAAAAAAAAAAAAAAAAAGTTTGAGTGATGGCAAAATGGTAGTACACATGGGGAACTGGATTCTGGCCTGTGTCATGTTCTCATCCCAACAACCGTAAACTCAACTGTCCTGTTAATTCTTCACACTAAAAAACAACAGTGTCTTACCTGATTGAGTTGTTAATGGGAGGGAAAGGTAAGTGTCGGTGTAAAGGGGATGCGCACATTCTCTGTTCTCTTCATCAAACAGCTGAGTGAAGGCACGGACACTTAATCTAAGACGGTAAAGCGAGAATATTCAGAATTACACATCTTAAACCTAAATTGAAATTATTTCAGTTAATAATTAAAATTCTGTCATCAATTACTCATATTCATATCATTCCAAACCTGTCACTTTATAATTTAATATTGATATTTTAATGTAATTACTTTTTGGCCATTTTTAGAGCTTGAGAGGACCCATCAACATTCTCTTTCACTGTACGAAAAAGAGCAACATGAACATTATGCTAAACATCTGCTTTGATGTTCCACAGAAGAATGAACGTCATTACAGGTATTGAATACTATAAGAGTGAATAAATAATGACAGTTTTGGTATGATATTCACTAGGACTTTTTAAACGTTCAATTTAAATGGAATTTTTACAATTTTTAATACGAAGACAAACTTATTTATACCAACACACTGACATTAAGATGGATGAACACTACAGACTTTAATGTAAGATAAGATACTACAATAAATATTACATAAAGCTATTCAGTAGTACCGATATGATGTTCTGGGTCTGAGCGGCCCATCACAGAAATGCATTCCATGCTGAATAGATTCTGGATACCATTTGCAAGCTCCCCCCAAACGTTTCATGCCTCCTCCAAGGTTTATCTCAAAAACACGGATCTTGCTGTCCGATCTCTCGGCACACAGGCTGTGAAAGTAGCCGGTCTGGTATGCTTTGATGGAGCGGTTTTGTCTGTAGTCCAGATAAGATGGCAAAGGATGTCTTTGATCTGGCAGTACATTATCAACATCTGTAAATTAAATGAAACGAGACTGGATTAAGTTCTTAGAGTTAGACAATGGAAAAATGGCAACAATATTGCCATAAATTCTAACTCCGGTAAAGAAACTGAGATTACAATGACTGGTACCATTTGACTCAGTGACGATTACTGTGAAGAAACGAACTGCCCCATTAGCATCACTGAACCAGCTGCAGTTGAACTTAAACAGGATGGTGAAATGGGTGATGACCGTGGACTGCTCACTGACCCGTACTGTCACTGGTGGGACAGGGGGCCCTGAAAAAAAAAATGGACCTCTTGAGATTCTGTCGTAGCGTTTCGACAACAATACTAAACTTTTTAATAGTTCCAAAAGCAGCAAACTCACAAAGAAATGTGTGCTTGGTTGCTATGAAATGCATGAGAGATGAAAACAATATGCATTCTAAAACTGGCTGAAAATATCAAACATGATTGAAAGCCTTCAAATCGACAGAAAAATTTGTTCAAAAGTCGTATAGCATATTCCAGCCTTACATGTAATTCTTTCATTAAAATCATGAAAGTCTGGATTCTAGAAAAAGTTTGGTCACACTTGATTTTAAGGTCCAATTCTCACTATTAACAAACCATTAACTATGACTTTTGCCTCAATTAACTCCTAATTTGCTGCTTATTAATGGTTAGTAAGGTAGTTGTTAAATTTAGGTATTGGGTAGGATTAGGGATGTAGAATATGGCCATGCATAATATGTGCTTTATAAGTACTAATAAACAGTCAACATGTTAATAATAGGCATGCTAATTAGCAACTAGTTAATAGTGAGAATTGGTCCCTATACTATACATGGAGTGGGTCACCCCTCATAATGACCGCCATGTTGAGATCACATTATGCAATGATGTAGAGCAAAGAGTGACCATAAGTCCTTAATTTTCAGTAAGAGTTGGTTAATACAAGGAGAAAGAGCAAGCTTGTATTATACTGTCACTTACTGTCGATCATAGTGATAACGCTGGTTTTTGTGGTTGAACTCTGCTTGTCTCCAGACATCACTGTGATGTAGATGGTGTAGTTTCTAAAGGGTTCCAGCCTGTCAAAATGTTGTGAGAGAGCATCGCGTCCCAGTGTGTATGTGTACACCGGCATCCTGGACCCTTGTTTGCGGCATTCCACAACATAAGAGTCATAATCGGACTCTGGAGGTGCCCAGGAGCAGGAGACAGAGGTGGAGCTCAGGGGGAAACAGTGGATGTTTTGAGTTGAATGTGGAGCTATAGAGATAAGGAATCTCTTATGAACACTTTTGTGAGCAAATATTCCCAAAATCACTCTCCAAAACCTTCACCCTCTCTACTCCTCCCTGGTGGAATGAGCATACAACCTCCATCTGAACTGCTGAGAACATCACATATTTCAAGAAGCACCTAAAGACACACCTCTTACGCAAGCCTTTAACCAGTGCTCTTTGCCAAATTGCTTGTAAGTCACTTTGGATAAAAGTTATTTGCTTGTCATGTTTGTGTATCTAAAACCACAATCCAGAATTCACATACACTTTTCCACAATTTTCTTTGTTACGAACTGAATAAGAAAGCAGAAACATCTAGTGTCCTTCAAAACCCAGGATAGAATGCTTTCAATTCATGCACAAATGTAGCTAAAATTGGTCCCAATTTTATTTTTTTAACACTCAAACCTTCCATAGACTATGGCTGGAAGTCTCTTCAGCAAAAACACTCATTCAGATTCATTCTCTGCTTCGTTTGGTTACTCTTTTTTGTTGGGTACATCATTACACCAGCAGGTGGCAACCAGTGAGTGTCTTCAAGTGAGTGAGTCTTCATAATACAGATGATTTGAACAAAATAATTTGAACAAATGCAGATTTTTTTCTTAAGAATCAAAACAATTAATTTATAACAACTTCTATAACAGCTGATGATTTCGCCACATTTTTCACAGACAAAACTATCAGTAGTCAGTTCTCACCTCCACACACACAGGACCTCCAACCAACCACATCCACTGCTGAAAACTCCCATCTTCTCCTTCTGTCCCCTCACTGAGGCAGAGGTATCCAAACTTCTCCTCTCCAGCCATCCTACAACATGTCCTCTAGACCCAGTCCCCTCACATCTTCTACAAGCAATCTCTCCCACACTCTTACCAGCACTCACACACATCATCAACACATCTCTCCTCACAGGCACTTTCCCCACTGCATTCAAGCAGGCTCGGGTAACCCCACTGCTCAAAAAACCTACATTGAACACTTCTCTTATAGAAAGCTACAGACCAGGTATCACTGTTTCTTTCACAGAACAACAAACTGGATGCAAACCAGTCAGGTTTCAGGAGTGGCCATTCAACTGAGACTCCGCTACTCTCAGTCACTGAAACCTTGTGGATTTTTTCATTCTGCTGGATCTATCTGCTGCTTTTGACAATGTCAATCACCAGATCCTGCTGTCTACCCTCTCATCACTGGGCATCAGTGGGATTCCACTTCGCTGATTTGAATCCTATCTCACTGGTAGGTCGTTCAGGGTGGCCTGGAGAGGGGAGGTGTCCACAGCACATCAACTAGTCACTCGGGTTCCTCAGGGATCAGTTCTTGGACCCCTCCTCTTCTCCACATACACTACATAATTGGGTCCCATCATACTGGCACATGGCTTCTCCTACCATTGCTACACTCATGACACACAGCTCTATCTCTCTTTTCAACCAGATGATCCAACGGTAGCTGCACGGATCTCAGGCTGCCTGGTGGACATCTCGGCATGGATGAAAGAACATCACCTACAGCTCAACCTGGCAAAGACTGAGCTTCTTGTCTTCCCTGCCACTCCAGCTCTACAGCATGATTTCACCATCCAGCTAGGTTCTTCTACAATTACCCCATCAACTTCAGTCAGAAATCTTGGTGTAATCTTTGATTACCAGCTGACCTTCAAAGACCATATTGCAAAGACTGCTCGATCTTTCAGGTTTGCATTATACAACATCAGAAAGATCAGGCCCTTTCTAACAGAGCATGCAGCACAACTTCTTGTCCAGGCCCTTGTCATTTCTAGGCTGGACTACTGCAATGCTCTTCTGGCTGGACTTCCATCAAGCACAATCTAACCTCTACAAATGATTCAGAATGCAGCGGCATGACTGGTCTTCAACGAGCCCAAAAGAGCCCATGTTACACCTCTCTTTATCTCCTTGCACTGGCTACCGGTTGCAGCTCGCATCAAGTTCAAGACATTGACGCTTGCATATAGAACAGCCACAGGCTCAGCACCTGCCTACTTCCACTCACTATTACGAAACTACATCCCCTCCAGAAGTCTGAGATCTGCTAGTGAGCGACGCCTTGTGGTACCATCACAGAGAGGCTCAAAATCACTCTCCAGAAGGTTCTCGTTCACCATTCCTGGCTGGTGGAATGATCTTCTCACCCCTAACCAGAATGCTGGATCCCTGACTATTTTCAAGCGACAGCTGAAAACTCACCTCTTTCGACACTACCTGACGTCATCCTAAAATAAAAAAAATAAATAAAAAAAACTTTGTCTTTCTCTTTATTTATTCCTTCCCTTTCTAGCTTGTACTTATTTAAACAATGCCTGAGACTTGGTATTACGAGCACTTCCTCGGTCTGTTTGCCTCTTTAAGACGAATCGCTTTATGTATTCCCCAATTGTAAGTCGCTTTGGATAAAAGTGTCTGCAAAATGACTAAATGTAAATGTAAATGTAAATTAGAATTGACTCACTGAAATGATTCTGAACAACTGGAATCAAGCCGGTTCCAAAATTTCTGGAATTAAAAAGCCATATACAAAACAAAACCCACAGGTTTTTTTTTGGTTTTACTATTCTATCGTGGTTAGATTTTAGTGTTTTTTTTTTTTTTTTTCAACAGGTTAATCTGAAATTGACCCTGGCCACAAGTTATTTTCAGCATATGTTGTGACATATGTGATCTCTAGTCGATGAATCTGTACTCACGGGTTCTGATGGTGTGGTAAACAGGACTGCTGTAGGTCACAGGACTGTGTGTCTTCCCGCTGATAGTCCGAAGGCTGATATTATAGAGCCGCCCTGGATAAAGTCCTTCCAGTATACGCTGAGTGGGATGAAGACCAGAAACCTTAAGTGTGTCCTGAGGAAACCATGTCATTTCAAAATCATCATAGTCTCCTGTATCTGGAACATGCCACTTTATCTCCACTGAGCCAGTAGAGCCGCTGACAGACACTGATGAAGGCGGTGCAGGAACTGTGGTGATATAACGAGTAATTTAGCTTTCAGAATTGTAGTGCATTGGTTGTGTTTTGGTTTTAGTAAAATGTCCAAGTTGCTCTTTTCCATTTAATGGAATGTAATTGCTGCTGAGCTCCAAAAAGACCTAAATCATTATAACAGCATCAGAAAAGTTAAATTAATTTGACTTGGGCACTATATTTCTAATCTTCTCAGGGTGTATGATGCTTTTAATGAAGAAAAGATTAAAATGTAAGTCATTATTCACTTAAAATGAATCACTGAAGAAAAGCTGAGAGCTGCAGCAAGGAAACGATTTTCAGCACAGGCATACTGTTGCATACTGTTTCAAATATAGAAAGATTTTAAATCTAAATGAAATTGGCCCATCACTATGGCATTAGATCAGTTATAATGTGAAACATATCTTCAGGGCTTTATGATTTGCACTGACCTGTACGCCCTATTGCAGTCGTAGTGTTGGTCAGATCTTCACTCAAGGTCTGAACGGTAGCAGAATAAAGCCTACCAGCCAGCAGCCCACGAAAGATGACCTGTGTGCTCTCTGAACCCAACCGCTGTTCAGAACCATCCACAGTGACTGAATATCCAGTAAGTCCTCCAGGACCACGCATCCAGCTCAGAAGAAGACTGTCCATTTGACCCTGATTCTCAACATGGAGGTTTATGACAGAGGCAGGAGCTGTAAAAACAAACAAACAAACAAGACTTTCTTTAAACATCCAAACAAAAAATATACATAGAATGTTTTTTATTAGAGAAATTAGAAGGAGTAAGGGTCAGAAATGACCTGAAATTAGGGGATCAGGTCTAAATTTTAAATAAAAGTGAGAAAAATGCCACAGACTTTTACTGTTTATCTAAATTTTGATATACTTTACACTCAGAAAAAAGGTACAAAAACAACACAGGTGTACCTTTTGGAAAGGTACTGCCCCAGTGACAGCTTTTGTACCTTTTTTTTTTTGAGATTGTACAGTAAAATTTAATTAAATTCTAGTCCTATTCTAGTCCTATTCTTTTTTCTTTTTTTTGTAGCTTTAGAAATGTATGTTGTATAGTTTGAATTTAGTTTTATTGCTCGGATTGTTCATAGATAGTTTTTAGTTAGTTTGTAGCTTTGGAAAATGAGAAGCTCTGAGTGGCTGGATGTTTATATGTCAATCAGATAGCCATTTATTGTTTAATTGCACAGAATACTGAAAATGGGGTTTGGGAGAATTATTAATTAATTAATTAATTAACTCCGACCAAGCAGAATTGATTCAAAGTATGAAAACTAAAGTCATCCTATGCCATTTCTCAAACAAATTTTAGCACACGTTTACGGTTTAAGTTTATTTTTTCATTCTTTTGTGAACTCCCATTAGTATGACGTTTTACTTCAGTTAAATATATTTTACTTTTAATTGTAGTTTTTGTAATTGTTTTTTTACAATAATATCTTTTATATACTTACATGGTTTTAACCGAAGGGAAACTTAAAAAAAAATGTCATCATAAAAGTCAAAATGCTCCTAAAAAATCAAATCCGGGGGCGAGTATTGATTCTTAATAAATTAATTTTCTAAAGAGTGATGCAATATTTTGGGGGAAAGCAGGTAATTGTTGTGAAACATTTTAACTAGGAAATATTATATATTGAACTGAGCTTCAGTATTCACCTGTGTGTGCCCATATAGATGACTGACTACTCAGTTTCCCACTCCTGCTGGTGATTATCATCTTATACAGTGTCCCTGGCAGCAGGTGTGTGAATGACCAGCCCAGAGCATCTTCTCCCAGTGTCCTGTGGGACTGTATTGTCTCAACCTGATCGTACAGATGCAGATCAAACCCATCCACTCGGCCCTCTGGTGCAGCCCAGCAGAATGAAAGTTCAGTGCTGGCGTTGGAGCATATGTGTAGCCCGGTCACTGCTGCTGGATCTGAGTAGATTAGGAGAACAAGCCTTGTAAACTGTCTTTGCCATTAAGTGATTATAGGAAAGACTTGAAATCTTTGTTTTTCCATGATAATTTGGTTGGAAAATCTGTGGAATTCTGCAAAATTTATCTATTTGAAGTAAAATGTGTTGAACAGAGCTCAAAGTACTCTTAATACTAGTAAGATATGTTATAATTTAGATAAAATAAAAATACCATAAAAGTGTTCAATATTTGTTTCATCATGTGAGAACTCATTTGTGTGGTGAATACACAGTGAAAAACATGCTGCAAGATGTGTGTCTTACATGTTTGTCCCTCAGCAGTGATGTCCTTGCTTTTGGCAGTGCCACTAAGTGTCTGAACATGTGCTTTGTACCACCTTCCTGGAGTTAAATTTTTAAACAGGTGGTGGTTGTTAGTAGCGGGCACAGAAGCGTTGGCGATCACTCTTTCACTCTCATCTAGTAACTGTAGACTGTAACCATCATAAACACCCAGAGCTGCCGTCCAGCTCACTAACAGATTGTGTATGCTGAGTTCATTATCTACCCGCAGGTTGGTGACTATGGAGGGGTCTGAAACACACACAAGCACACGTTAGACTGTAGCTTCTGGTTTCAAGCACTTCTTGTCTTCCTGAGACAACATTATTGTATTAATCAAATTCATGAAGTATCATATTTCTATTAGAAAATCTAGTTCTGACATTTAAATTACAGTTAATATGTGTATTTCATACCTGTTCTGCCACTAGCTGTACTGTTGTTTGTCTGCGTTCCACTGACCGACTCCACAGTAACTGAGTACAGTTGACCAGGTACCAGGTTGTGAAATTCTGTCTGTGTGATGTGTTTAGGAACATGTCTGATGTCCTTGACATGTGTCCCATGAAACAGATACACTGAGTAAAAGTCCAAGTCTCCATCACCAGAGGACCAAGAGGTCCTGAGACTGCTATCTGTGGTGCCAGTGCTGAGATGGACACTCTGAACCTGACTGGGTACTGGGTGACAAAATGGGAAAAAAGACACAACTGCGATGATGATAATGATACATTTTGATTCAAATCCTGTCGGGTTTATCATCTAATTCAACACATAATCAGTGTTAAATCTGTTCATATTTAGTGCAAGTGTTTTTTAAAAATAATTATTTAAATAATATTGTACCTCATAAACCACTGCTTGATGCAATTCTAAAATATTTAGATTCATTATAAAAAAATTACATTTAAAGATGAAATTCACAAAAATATGCCCGGGTTGTTTGCTCCACATTTTGCTCCAAAGTCAAAAGAAAATTATTTCTTTGAAAACTGTATATATTTAACTGTATATATTGTCTCTAAAAGACTATTGCAGTTTCTGTTAAGTCAAATTTATTTATTTATTTATTTACCTTTTCATAAAAAATAAGCACATTTCCCCATATTCTCTTTACTGTAATGCATAAGACCATTTTTATAATACTGTATAATTCCATCATAACTAAAATACCTTTTTTTTATGTATTACAGAAACAAATTACCGAATTGTGATTATTTAAATCAACATAAATTTATGGCAATACAATGCTACTATAATGTATACAGTGTTGGGAAGGTTATTTTGCAAATGTAATAGGTTACAGATTACAAGTTACCTTATTTAAAATGTAATAAGTAGTGTAACTATTTCGATTACCTTATTAAAGTAATGTAAATGATTACTTTTGATTACTTTTTGATTACTTTTCTAAATTTTTAACGAATGTCTTTAAGTGTTAATCACTTTCAAACATTTTATGCAGGCAGGGTTAACCTCAGAATAGCATCACTTTACTAAATGGCTTTTAAATGGCAGGAGGCATCGTGCACATCAAAAACAGGCGAAGCAACAAATTAATATTATTCAACATATTCTAGCTTTTTACAGAAAATATTCAGATGTAACCCCCTTTGTAATCATTATCCATTTCTTAAGTCACTGCAATTTAATCACACATTTTTTTCTCAGTAACTGCAATTGATTACAGTTACATTTATTTTGTAATTAAATTAATCCCATTACATGTAACTAGTTACTCCCCAACAATGAATGTATATATATATATATATAATCCATGAGAATTATATCAGAATGCCAATGCAAAACTAACATTGTTAATTTTTTATGGGAAATATAATTTCTTATTCTTTTCTTTAGATTTTTGGACCAAAATAATTATTGACAAATTTGACGTTATTTTTGAGTACTTTTCCCCAGCAACATCATTATTATTATACATGAACAATAAAAATCTTTCCATTGTAAAACCTTACCTGTGCGGCCCTCAAGGATTTCTGCACGCTGATATGACCCACTGTGAGTAGAAAGCACAGTCTTGTAAAGCCGACCAGGTGTGAGCATGGAGAACAGGTGTTCCCTAACTGTACTGCTCAGATTCACAGCTGGTGACACCTGCGTGTCATTGAAGAGAATCTGAACCTCATAGTTATCGACATCTCCTGGAGCAGACATCCAGTTCACCCTCAGAAAACTGGTTCCATATTCTGTTAAAGACAAATTACCCACAGCACCTGGGACTGAAATACACAAGGGTGAAATGAGATTTGTATTTATTTGCAAGCAATTGATCATGATTGTATTCAAATTGCATATTTGCTATATTAATAAGTATTAATTTTATCATCAAGACCACGTTTTACTTGTTTGGTTGTTTTGGCTGCATTCTAATCTGAGGAATTAAATGGTGAAATAGTCATCTGGCTTTGAGAATTTTGAAAGTCTATATTAATAGTATTTGACCCATTGAAACCAATGGAGCTACGATCAACTTAGGCTTACGATGCTTTTGGGAAATGCAACCCAGATCATGTTTCACATGTGTGGTTGTTTTTGGCTGCATTTAATTCCGAGGAATTAAATGATGGAATGGATGCTGGTGGAAAGACGGTACTTTCTCAAATCTATCATTCCTCAACACAGGAAGGTTCTCAGGTTTGCTTTTGGAGGCAAAGTTTACCGATATCGCATTCGTCCGTTTGGCCTAGCCTAGACAACTCGCACATTCACAAGTGCATGGATACAGCACTGGTTCCTTTGTGACTCCAGGGCATCCATGTACTCAACTATATCAATGACTGGCTAATTCTAGCTCACTCGAAGGAAAAGGCAGTTCAGCTTTGAGATGTTCTCACCCACATGAGGAAATAATTCTTATGTCCACCACTCTTCTTAGTGGTGTAAATTGGACCAGTTGTTGGTCTGCTTTAATTCACCCAGATGGGTATTCTCAGTATCTAAGCAAAGAAAAAGCTAGTGGATTGTAAAAGCTATCGCTGTGGCTTATGAGGCATGTGGTCTTCCTTTGGCTCGTAAGAGCCCATTCTACGAGGAGTATGGCTGCCTCTAAGGCATTGTTATTAGGGGTTTCCTTTCACAAAGTTTGTGATTTGGCCTCTCCACACACCTTCATCAGATTTTACTTCAAATTAATTGATGTGTTAGGTATAATTTGATATCAGTTCCAAAGTTAAGTGGTGTTCACACTGACAGTGATTTGCAGTGTCTTAATATTATTTAGTTTTAATGAGAGATTGTATCAATATCAGTGAATGCCGCTTGATAATGGGAAAAACAGATGCTAAAGCATGATGTCACTCACATGTTCGGCCATATATAGAGACAGTGGAGTTGTACTGGCCACTCCAGGTGCTGATGGTCACAGTGTAGAGACGTCCTGGAACCAGATCACTGAACTCACATTCACTTTGTGTCCTATTGAGCTTCTGACTTTGAAGACGTGTGCTGTTATATTCGATTGCCACTTCATAATAGTCATAATCCCCAGATGCATGATTCCAGTAAACCTTTAAAAAGTCATCTCTGGCTGAGTGGATGGCAGTGGGGTTTTGGACTGTGGAAGGCTCTGAAAGAAAAAAAATAGTGCAATTTTATTATTCTCAAATTATTGTGAATATAATGTAACATTAAAAACAACACATCACACTTTAATCATTTAAGTGCCCCAAAATAAAATACTTGATAAGACAATTAATGCCCTTCAGTTAGTTCATAGTAGCCTAATGTAAAGGTAATATTGAAATGTGGAACAAAATATATATTAGTTGAATTATAAAAGTGTATTTGTAAAGTACGCATGTAAGTATCTGGGGAGAACAAAATCATTTCATTGATTCATTTCATTACTGTAATGAAGATTTCATGGAAAACATAGTGAAGGGAACAAAAATGTCAGAAGTTTTTCTTTTGAATTTGCTATGAAATTTAAGAACTATAAGAACGATGATACTATTATTGCTTACGCGTTCTCTCCTGTACAAATGTTTGGTTTCTGTAACTGCCGCTGTGTGTGGTAATGGAGATGGTGTATAGTCGGCCGGAAACCAGACTCCCGAACACACACTCTGTGGTTGCTTTAGATGCAGCAAGTGTGTGTACAATCTTTTCCTGGTCCTTTAGCATGACCATGTAATTGTCTACATCTCCATCTGCTGCCTTCCATGACACATTCAGGAAATCTGGTCCGCTGTTAGTGACGGTTATGTCAGAAACAGCAGCGGGCACTAAAAACCACAGAGAAAATGTTACAGTATGGCAATAATAATAATAATAATAATAATCCTTAGGTTAGTCAAATAAAGGTGCTCAATGCTGTTTGAAATGCTTAAACTTCTCTGAATTTCTTTTCTTTTTCAAACAGACAAATCAATGTTTTCTTTGTGCATCCCATAGTCACACATAGAGTTTTACACTTTTAGAGAAATCATCTTACAATTGGCTTACTTATAGATGACTCTCTGTATTAAATTGCAATATGAGAAAATATTGTAACATTAAAAATTATGCATCATGTTTAATCAATTAAAAGGATTGGCTGAATGTGTATTTTTATGGTGTCTAGCTGCTGTAGAATGTGTAACTATCCTCCATTGTTTGGGCAACTTCACAAGAGTTCATTAAACACTGGCTGAAAATAGAGAGCATTTGAGCCTAACAGGATGTGTTTAATATGACCCGCTCCTTTTATGCAGAGCTTCCTGAAATTCCATAAATCCCCTTTGTATTGAACTGCAAATTGTTTTGCAGTTCTGTAGTGAATTTAATCTGTGGGAAAATAGTTACGTGGAAATATAAAATCTGTATCAGTACTTTATTAGTAGATTAGTTTACATAATCTGAAATAACATAGAAACAAAATATATGAAAATGTGTTTTGTCATATGGGTTAATACATTGAAGTCTTCAAAGTTTAAGATTATAATATAATGTGGAAACAATTATTTATGATAACATACAACAAATTATGTATTATATTTTTATGACTGCATTGGAATCTCTATATAATACAGTATAGGCTTAAAATAACATGCCAGTTGTTAGGAAGACATAAAGTCCTGCATAGCAAGAGAGTAAGAGAGCATAATAACAATGAAAAATCATACCATGTTTTTGTTAAACGCTTATCTCAATTGGGTTAATGTTACCTGTACGACATTCGGCCTCGGCTAGTTTGGAAGTCTGTGATCCGCTGACAGTGGTAACCAGCAATTTGTGTAAAGCACCGGGTCTGAGGAAGGGAAGCAGGGTGGAGGTTGTGTTTGCTGAAACAGAAATGTTGTGCACCATCTGTCCCACCCGTAACAGCACTAAGTTGTAGAAATTCAGATCTCCAGATGGTTTCTCCCAGCTTGGATTCAGACTATCTGATTTTCCCTTGTTACTTAGCTTCAGGTGATTCACCTTTAAAGGCACTGAGAACACATCATTGTAAATAATTACTGAAAATACAAAAATATTTTGACATTTCAACTTTAAAAAATATATATATATTCCAATATATCTATTTATCTGTTGCCATGTGGCTCTTTTTATACAACCTAAAATCATTCAGTACCCACAACTCAGGTTTTAGTATCAATGAAAATTACGTAGCGCAGGCCAGAAGTACTTGTTTTTTTTTGTTTTTTTTGGTAACATTTTACAGTAAGGTTCCATTTTTTTAACATTATTTATTTACATTAGTTTATATGAACTAACAATAAAAATACTGCATTTATTATTCTTAGTTAATCTCAGCAATCATTAATACATTATTAATTTTGTTAATATTGTTAATATTACAACAAAGTTTACAAAGATTACAATATTCATCAGTTTTGAAATTATACATAACTTAGGCTTTTAGACAGTAAACAGTTATTACTTCTAGTGTTAAATGAGGAACACTGAGTATTTTTCTTAGAAAATGGCAAGATAACCTTACATGTTCTTCCCTTTACTGTAGCAGAACTTCGCAGATTTTTTGTGGTAGTGGTTACAGTAATGTCGTACAGGCGACCAGGCATGAGTACGTTAAACGTGCACTCTCTCATGTCACGACTCAAGGTTCGTGTCTGAATAGCTGTAGATGTGTTGCTTTGGAAAAGCTGTACAATGTAGCCATCGCGGGATGATGAGCCAGAGGGGTGAGTCCACAGAGCGCTTAGAGAGGTCTCGTCTGAGTGACGGATGTGCAGTTGAGATATTGGTGGAAGACCTGAAAAGAAATAGACCAATACAAAAACAAATATGTTACAAAACCCCAACTACAGTTTGAAATAATGTTGTGTTAGGAAAAACATACAACAGTATTATTTTCAAAAAATTAGTTCACATGGCAATTTTTTGAGGATTTACAGTAAAAACAGAAATGTGAGGGTTATAAACCATTAAATTTTAGGGTTAACTTATTTTGTCATGGAGACAAAATTGTAAAACTTAATATAACTTTACCCAGAAAAGGTTAGTGAGTGTTGTTTTCACAGAAAAATCATGTTAACATGCATACTGTTTATGTCTCGTGGCTATACTTAAGAAGAAGAAAGATTTAAAATTCTGCTGACTTAACTAGTACTGAATCTAGAATATTAAATTACTAATAATTCTATTTGTTGAAGTCATTTATTGTTCTTTAAAATAGCAGACTGTGTACACATTATACAGTGTGCTGGTGTTCCATTCCAAACACTGCTTAAAATCCTGTTTAACCAAGACAAATATTTGGCATGAAAATTCAGCATGAGAAAGTTTTTGTTTTGTTTTGTTTTTAAATGAAAGAGGGTTGTGGCCAATCAGTCCACTCTTAAAAAGCTGAGACAATTATTGGCAGCTATGGTTCCATAAAGAACTTTTAACAACCTTGGAACCTTTCTATTGGATAGAAGGTTCTTTAGATTATTAAAGGGGTCATGAACTGAGAAACCAAATTTCCCTTGATCTTTTGACATATAAGAGATCACTGTACTATAAAAACATCCTGTAAGTTTCAGAACTCAAAACTTTCTTGTTAGTCTAAAAACAGCTTATATTGAAGCCAGTCTGCCAAAATGACAACTTGTGGAATATACGACTCTATGATGTAATAGCGTTGATAAGCACCACCTCCGCAGAAGAAGATCAACACCTGCTTCTACAGCACTGCCTGTCAAAAACAGGACAGAAAATAGCCTATTACTTCTAAATTATGATGTTTTTTGATGTAAAAAAATCTTGATAACATTATAAGTGGACCTCAGAGAACAGTACAAAATAAAAAAACAGAGGAAGTTCACGACCCCTTTAAAACAGTTCTTTCAAGAACTGCTAACTGAGAGGTTCTTTGTAGAAACCAAAATTATCCTTCTATGGCATCGCTGTGAAAACCTCGCTTTGGTCCCTTTATTTTCAAGACCGTACTACAGTATTAAATGTCATTTCAGAACATTTTTGACTAACGCTACATGCACATACACTATATTGCCAAAAGTATTGGGTCACCCCCTTCTAATGAACAAGTTTGACTACTTTAGTAATTTTCATCAGCACAAATCTTAATGTTTAAGCATATAATGATATTCTAGGGAACTGTGTGCTTCTAATTTTAAAGCAACAGTTTGGACAGGACCCTTTTCTATTCTAACATGACAATGCCTCTGTGTATAAGGCGAGGTTCAAAAAGAAATGATTGATTTAGTCAGTGTGGAAGAACTTGACTGGTCTGCAGAAAGCCAAGTCCTAATCCATGCTGAACACCTCTGGTGTGACTTTAAATGCAGACCTTGAGCCAAAAACTCTTTACCAAACACCAATGACTTGTACATACACTATATGGACAAACATATTGGGACACCCCCTTCTTTAGAACAGAAAAAGGCACTTCCAAAACTGTGGCAACAAAGATGGAAACATAATGCATGTATTTAAAAATTGTATTTCCATCTTTGTTGCAACAGTTTTGGAAGTGTCTAAAATGACTGTACCCATATGTACAAGTCATTGGTGTTTGGTAAAGAGTTTTTGGCTCAAAGTCTGCATTTAAAGTCACACCAGAGGTGTTCAGCTTGGATTAGGACTTGCTTTCTGCAGACCAGTCAAGTTCTTCCACACTGACTGAATCAATCATTTCTTTTTGAACCTTGCCTTATACACAGAGGTATTGTCATGTTAGAATAGAAAAGGGTCCTGTCCAAACTGTTGCTTTAAAATTAGAAGCAAACAATTCCCTAAAATATCATTATATGCTTAAACATTAAGATTTGTACTCATGGAAATTACTGAAGTAGTCAAACCTGTTCATTAGAAGGGGGTGACCCAATACTTTTGGCAATATAGTGTATGTGCATGTAGCGTTAGTCAAAAATGTTCTGTCATTAAATGCAATAAGTGTTTTTCGTCATTTTGACAGTAAACAAATATTTTATTTCCATGCTTTAGAAACACTGAAAGCTCTGTAAACACTTGCATTTTTACAATACTATAAGTGTTTCCCATCAGGTAATGAAAAGTTCTACACACACTTGGGGTCTTCATGCTCACTTCAACACTTGCACCAAATACAAGAAATACACCATATAAGTAGTCAAGTGGTCAAGTGCAAAGACCGCAAGTGTGGGTATTTGGACAAGGCAATAGCAGTGGTTCCCAACCACATATCTGGAGCACCTCCCTCACTCCTTAATCAAACACACCTTACTCAACTCATCAGCTAATTAGTAGAGACTCCAACACTTGAAATAGGTGTCAGACAAAGATTAAACTGGAGAACAGATCACGAGAATGCAGTATCTGTTGTCTTTTCATATTTGAAATGTGGAAAAGAAAAAGAAAATAATCAGGACAAACAGAACACAGCAGACTGAAAAGAGCTCTTGCCACAAATATTCTTTTGACCCAATGCTCTGCACATTTTCTTATCTGCTTATCTGACACACTAAGTTCAGTCCATGGAGCTCTCTCCTAACAAGCCAATATTCTGAATCAGCTGCATTAAATAAGAAAGACATACAAAATGTACAGAGTGGTGGGACCCCATTACTGGAGTTGAGAACCACAGATTTAGAGTATTAACACATTTTTACCTATTTCATCCTCGTAATAGACTGTATTAGCCAGGCCTCCATTCTCGACACTGACCGCCAAGCTGTACACTCTGCCAGGCTGCAGATTTAACCATGACAAGATTATTTCCTTTGCCATTCTGTCCACAGTTTGGTTAGCAAGGATTTCACTTCCATTTGAAAGCACCACTTGGATGTGCTCCCATTCTCCGGAAGGGGGCGTCCAGGTGATCTTTAGCGAGCCACGATCAGACAGGTTCTCCATCACCAGATCTGACACCTTCCCTGGTTCTAATAGGGAAAACACAATGTTAAATTCTAGAAATTGATTCTTATTAAAATTACTAAAGTTATTTAGTCAAAAGCACTGAATGATTTTCCTTTTTTTGTAATATTAAATATATTAAATAGACAGTAGCAGGTACCATGCACTAGGCTCCTGTCAATATAATACATAGATCTAACATACTGTTACACATGTGATTACTTTACTTAAGACATAACCTACTGTGTTAATGTGAACCTTGTGTGTTTTTGACAATGTTTTGCTCTGAGTACTCTGAGAAAACCGTATTTTGTATATTTAATGTATGTTTTTGCTTTCACCCAAAAACAGGCATTTCCAGCATGGAATAATAAATTATCTGTTGGGTATTTTGAGCTGAAATTCACAGACACATTCTAGGGACACCTGTGACTTATATTACATCTTGTAAAAAGGGGCATAACAGGTCCCTTTTAAAATCTGGCTTTTGGCTTTCTTCTGGCCAGAGGCCAGTGTTTAATAGTCTTCTAAATGTGTGCAGCATGCTGTCCTCTCAATAACAAAATAAACACAACAAAAATGACATTGGTGAGAAAACAGCAGTTAAGAAAGCATCTAATCAGAAGCATCTGGTGATAGCAATGTGGATAAGAAGAAATTAAAACAGAATAAACTAAACAGAAGAAATTAAAAGATTTCCATGGCAAAGAAGACAGATCCCAGAGCACACCAAACTATTACAAAATGACCACTGACCAATGGTAGTTTGAAGGTGTTTACCAGCTGGAGCGAACTTTTTCAGGAAACTTGTTTTGAGCTCCTGAAACAAACTCCAAACTAACTTTGTTTTGATCTGATTTTGTCTGAAATGACGTCAAACCAGTTTGTTCTTTGATTTCACTTAAAGTTTATCTTTAATGGTTGCTGTGCATGAGCATCAGCAATACGAACGCAATCTGACCGAATGCGTTTTACCCAAAATGTACTTATATTTATGAAATAATAATTCACTATTGAAAAAATGTGTCTTAGAGCACTTACAGCATAAAAGTGCACTGTACTTACCAGTTTTTACTGTGATCCATGTCTTATTAGAAAGTGTTCCACTCCTGGTGCTGACTGACACCTGGTAGGTCTTTCCAGGACTCAGACTGTCAAACACTACAGCTGTACTATTAGGGGACATGGCTTTCTCAATAGAGTTTGAACCAGGTAATGTCAGACTGACAAGGTAACTGTCCACATCACCAGAGGCTTTATCCCACAGAACTCTGAGGGTGTTCTGGTTGCCATTGTTCTCCACTCTGAGGTTGGAGACAGCAGCTGGTACTGTAAAGGGAGAGGAAGAGGTCAGTTACATTTCTTTGTTGTTTGTTATTGCCTCTGACTGAACTTCTGTAAAAAAAAAAAAAAAAAGAAAAAAAAAAGTATTTTTCATTGTATTAGTCACTGGTTGTGTTGACTGAGCATTTGAGCAACATTAACAGGCATTAATTTGGTTTTATTCAAATCAAAAATATGTTGAATGACTGAACCTGACCACATTAGATCTATAGCACTATATACAACACAGATTTGGGCCAAAGCGGCTTCAGAGTGATTTGATAAGCCAAATAAATGGAATGTAATCAAGTTATGTATGTTTGAGGATTTGCTGTCAAGATCTCAAAGAGTGATAATGAACACAGCCAATCAATTAAAACTGTACAGAAATTCAGTGAATGTAGGAATTTATAATCAATGCAACATGACGTAACGTGACATAACACAAGGAGACAAAGGTGACCTTTCAGCGCTCAAAACAGGAAAAGGTGTTAACATGTCTGCCTAAAATACAGCAGAGGAAATCATACAGGCACAGATATATGATCACAGCCGCAAACACACACACACACACACACATTTATAAAAGAGTGTTGAAAGAAGTGACATTTTAGTGTCTGTATTGTCAAATCAGTTCATTTATTTAATTTATTACTTGATGATCCGATGCAAAATACCTGTTTGTGATTGTCTAGATGCTGAATTCTGTAGCTCTCCAACCTCTGCAATGACAGTGATATTGTAGAGTCGTCCAGGAATCAGCCCTTTTATTGTGTATGAGGTGGCCTTGCTAACAACTGTTTCATTCCAGACTGAACCCATACCACTGCTGTCTGCAAGTATGATCCAATATCGCTCTGTTTTGCCCGGACCAGGCTGCCATGAAACTTCCAAGCTGTTTGTATCTTCAGAAACCCAGAGATTTTCCACTGCTGAAGGTCCTAACCAAAAGACATATAGAAATCCCATCAACAGTGTGAGATATTCACAATATAATAATTAAAAAAAAAAAAAAGTTTAATAAAAGCATGTTAAAATAAGTAATATAAGGATTGTCAGTCGACAATTTGAAATCAAATTAATTGATGCATTAAATATGTTAAATTGTGAATCTATCTGTGGCAGACAATATATAATTTCTTTAGGACTTTGGCTGTAGCATCACTGTTTAGTGCCATGACTGATGCCAGTGCATTTTTATTATGGTATGTCAAGTTAAAAGTAATTAAACTGAAAACCTCTAAAAGCGTGTTTTAGATGTGTATATAGACATTTAAATTTACTACAATGAAGTAATATTTATACTTATAATATTTATACTTATAGTATATACGTATAGTATAATATTTATACTTATAAATCATGTAGATGATAAGTGATCTCTTTGGTTTTGTAGCTTCTGACAGATGGTATTATAACAATCCTTATGGTAGTGTGGTCTGTGAGAACTCTTTTACACAGAAATGAAAAGGCGTGGACACAATGTGTCCTGCTGTGAATTATTGTCAGAGAAGGGAGCAGAATGTCAAACAACCTATGTGCAAACATGATAGCGCTGATCTTTGCTTTTTTAAGAAAGCTCTTCCTAATGAGGCTTTGTTGAAAGGCTATTGTGAGAAAACAGGATAAGAAACCTTTAAGGTTGAAGGTCAAATTCAGGCAACCTCTTCTAATGACTTTTTTTCACTCTTTTTCTCCTTGAGACCCAGTCATTTTTTATTTAACAATTTTTGATCATGTTAATTATCCAAGTTAACTAATAAAATGCAATATTCAATAACTAAAATACAAAATGAAAAAACCAATAGCCCTACATCTTTTGGTTTAATGACAGAAATCTGTACAGAATATCATCAGGTATATTAGACAGAGGCTCCCTCTGTCTAATTTGCCTGATGATATTTGTATGCATATTTACAGCTAGAGATTTCTAGTCACTTTCTTTCATACTTTGTTCTCGAATGCAATCATAAGTAACCTAAATATCCAAATACCTTGGGGGTCCACTGTACATGTTATATAAGCGTCACTGTAATCAGATCTCTGAGAGGTAACAGTCTTTGTATATATTAGAACAAAAGAACAATGAGCCGGATGGGAGAGGGAGAATGGACTGAAAGAAATGACCCACAGTCAAACGCCTGTTTTGGAGTTTAGCCCAGTTGGAGCACTTCATGCAGATACACAGCCTGGGCTCTGAACCGGTTTAAGGAATGAAAACGAAAACCGGAAACGAACGAAATTTTGACTGGAACAGAACCGGAAACAGAAACGAAATCAAATTTTATAGTTCCGAACAGAATCGAAAATTTGAAATGGCCATTAACCGGTTAATAACGTTATTTTATCGTTCCATTTAATATTTGAAATTTGCTGTTAACCAATCAGGAATTCAAGTTGCTAGACTATGCAAACGTGACGCTGACGCATCCAGCGAGTGAAACGCCGCGCGCTCAGCTGTGAGCTCGTCATAGGTAAGTCACAATACACCGGCGATAGTTTATCCGAGGACTGATGGATTCAACAGATCTTACGCACCTGCAGCGCTTCTGTGAACAGAGAAAACAGAATAAAACTACAGGCTTACATAATATATTTCACTTAAATCATTGACAGATTAACGAAACCAAAGAAAAAATATATATGCTGATTTAGGCCTATGGTTCATTGTGACGCATTCCAAAGTTCTCGGAAAGGAAAACGAGACGCAGAAAGTAGTTTTATTTGTTTTGCAAAAGCTTGACAGTTTTGAATGATGTCGCATGTAACCAACCAGAGTTGCTATGGCCGTATCGCGCTGGAGCATCACGCGCACAAAGACACAATATTTTTGCGACTTTGCAGCCTGTTCATTATCAAAATAAAATACAGTTAAAGGAACGTATAAAAAGTTACAGTGTTCCGTTATCCAATCTGTTTCTTTCATATAGCCTTAAGTTTAGAGGATTTGTTGTGGAAATAAACAAATAACTGTATTTATAATGTTTGTAAACATTTTTGATTTACCGGCATTTTAACCTACATCATTTCTGAATGTGTAGCCTAATAAAGTGCGACGCGTTTTTTCCCCCCTCAAAACGCAATTTTATACAAGTAGTGTTTTTTTTTAATTTTTTTTTTTAAACAATGCAGCAAACATGCATGTTTATTTATGTGAATAAAATTGTTCTTGTTTGTTTGATGCTAAATATATGAATAAAAAAGATAAATGTAACTAAAACATTCTGTCCTTGCAAAGATAATATGGCTGTATGATTTTTAAGCCATTTTGCGTCTATATTTGTTGTAAGATTTTTATTATAGAAATACTTTATATATACAGGTGCATCTCAATAAATTAGAATGTTGTGGAAAAGTTCATTTATTTCAATAATTCAACTCAAATTGTGAAACTCGTGTATTAAATAAATTCAGTGCACACAGAGTGAAGTAGTTTAAGTCTTTTGGTTCTTTTAATTGTGATGATTTTGGCTCACATTTAACAAAAACCCACCAATTCACTATCTCAACAAATTAGAATATGGTGACATGCCAATCAGCTAATCAACTCAAAACACCTGCAAAGGTTTCCTGAGCCTTCAAAATGGTCTCTCAGTTTGGTTCACTAGGCTACACAATCATGGGGAAGACTGCTGATCTGACAGTTGTCCAGAGGACAATCATTGACACCCTTCACAAGGAGGGAACAGGAGCCCTCTCTGGGCTTGACTGGGGAACAGGAGCCCTCCGTGGGCTGAACTCGGGGTCAGGAACTGGAGTCTTACGAACTTTCGAGGAGCAGGCACTGGAGAGCGCTCTGGAAGGCGCTTTCGAGGAGGGGGCATCGAAGGGCGCTCTGGCGCTGGAGCCCACGACATCCCTTCATACTCCACCAGTATTCCAAGTGGTACATTTGAAGTGGACGGTGGGCTTGCGTGAGCCGCGGACGGCAGCGGGCATGAGTGAGCCTCGAACAGCGGCGGGCTGGAGGGAGCCGCCAACAATGGCCTTGACTTCGCTGCGGGTGGCGGCCTTGAGTGAGCTGCGAACGGCGGCGGGCTGGGCAGCCGAATCAGGCTGTAGTCTGTCCAGCTGGCTGGGACCAGCCGCAGACGGCGGGGGGCTTGCCATCACGGCGGGAAACAAAATGAACTAAACAAAAACTTTTCAAAAAACCGGAAACAAAACACAGGGAAAGGGAGCGCCGCTTACTTTTCTTTAGGTCCAGTATTCTGTCACTCGGGGAGACAAGGGAATAATCCAAAACAAAAGTCTTTAATGACATCCAAACAGGTAAGTACAACACAGGCTGGAAACACTGACGCGACATACAAGAATGACGTGTAATACTGGACAGGAAACACAGGGCAGGACACACTATAAGAACACAACGTAATGAGATTATTAAACAAACACAACTGGAACATAATTAATTAATAATGAAACAAACGAGAACAGGAACAGGAAATAACCAAATATGGGCAAACAAGAGGAAGGGAAACACAAGACACACAAGACAACCTTGACACCCTGCGGCCTCATATGAGAACGTTATATTTTAGTGAATTTCACTGAGACTCTACATGCCACAGTTTTAAGTCTGGATGTCCTGTACAGAGCACATTCAGGGCTTTTCAGAGATGCTAAATGATTGGATGTTTCACCATGACCACTCCCGCTCCTTGGTCTTCAAAAATGTCTGAAATTAATTTAGTGACACTCTTCTGGAAATATGATCATATTTTGTAATTATCATTTAAATCTGTCTAATTTTTAAATTGTGTGTTATAAATCAACATCTCAGGAAACACAAATATGTTATGGAGTTTCAAATCAAAATATGACTTTCTGTTACGAAACAGGACGTTGATTTCATACATATGAGGATACCGGGACTAAAAGCATGTTTATTATGCATTTTGGGAGACATAACAAATGAATAGGGAAAGAAATTATATTTCAATATTCTATGAAATATTATATACAGTGGTGTGAAAAATTGTTTGCCCCCTTCCTGATTTTTTTTTTTTTTTTTGCATGTTTGTTACACTTTAATGTTTCAGATCATCAAACAAATTTAAATATTAATCAAATATAACACAAGTAAACACAACATGCAGTTTTTAAATGAAGGTTTTTTTTTTTAATGAAGGGAAAACAAAATCCAAACCCACATGGCCCTGTGTGAAAAAGTGTTTGCCCCCCCCCCCCCTCCCTCCCCTCAGTCTCAGTTTTGGGAAAATACTCTGTGGACTGACGAGACAAAAGTTGAACTTTTTGGAAGGTGTGTGTCCCATTACATCTGGCGTAAAAGTAACACAGCATTTCAGAAAAAGAACATCATACCAACAGTAAAAATGTGGTGGTAGTGTGATGGTCTGAGGCTGTTTTGCTGCTTCAGGACCTGGAAGACTTCCTACAGAAAAGCATTAAAAACGGCTAGATCTGATTACTTTTCGTCTCTTCTAGAAGAAAACAAACAACCCCTGGTATTTATTCAATACAGTCACTAAATTAATGAAAAATAAAGCATCAACAGGTGTTGGCATTTCCCAAAAGCACAGCTGTAATGATTTTATGAACTACTTTACTTCCAAGATCGATACTATTAGAGATAAAATTGTAACCATGCAGCCGTCAGCTACAGTATCGCATCGATAGTGCACTATAGATCCCCTGAGGAACAATTCCACTCATTCTCTATTATAGGAGAGGAAGAATTGTATAAACTTGTTAAATCATCTAAACCAACAACATGTATGTTAGACCCTATTCCATCTAAACTACTAAAAGAGCTGCTTCCAGAAGTCATAGATCCTCTTTTGGCTATTATTAATTCATCACTGTCATTAGGATATTTCCCCAAAACCTTCAAATTGGCTGTTATTAAGCCTCTAAGCCTCTCATTAAAAACCCACAACTTGACCCCAAAGATCTAGTTAATTACAGACCAATCTCAAATCTCCCTTTTCTGTCAAAGATACTAGAAACGGTAGTATCCTCACAATTATATTCCTTCTTAGAGAAAAATGGTATCTGTGAGGAATTCCAGTCAGGATTTAGACCGTATCATAGTACTGAGACTGCTCTCATTAGAGTTACAAATAACCTGCTTCTATCATCTGATCGTGGTTGTATCTCTTTATTGGTTCTACTGGATCTTAGCGCTGCGTTCGACACTATCGACCACAACATTCTTTTGAATAGACTAGAAAACTTTTTTGGTATTAGTGGAAGTCCCTTAGCATGGTTCAAATCGTACTTATCTGACCGCCATCAGTTCGTAGCAGTAAATGAAGAGGTATCATATCGATCACAAGTGCAGTATGGAGTACCTCAAGGCTCAGTACTAGGGCCGTTACTTTTCACGCTTTACATGTTACCCTTGGGAGATACTATCAGGAGACATGGTGTTAGCTTTCACTGTTATGCTGATGATACTCAGCTCTATATTTCTTCACGGCCCGGTGAAACACACCAAATTGAGAAACTAACGGAATGTATAGTCGATATAAAAAACTGGATGACAAGTAACTTCTTACTGCTAAATTCTGAAAAAACTGAGGTGTTAATTATCGGACCTAAAAACCCCACATGTAATAACCTAGAACACTATCTAACACTTGACGGCTGCTCTGTCAATTCTTCTTCATCAGTTAGGAACCTAGGTGTGCTGTTTGATAGCAATCTTTCGTTTGAAAGCCATGTTTCTAGTATCTGTAAAACTGAGTTTTTACATCTCAAAAACATATCTAAATTGCGACCTATGCTCTCAACGTCAAATGCAGAAATGCTAATTCATGCGTTTATGACCTCAAGGTGAGACTATTGTAATGCTTTACTGGGTGGTTGTTCTGCACGCTTGATCAATAAACTACAGTTGGTCCAAAATGCAGCAGCTAGAGTCCTTACTAGAACCAGGAAGTATGACCATATTAGCCCGGTTCTGTCAACACTGCACTAGCTCCCTATCAAACATCGGATAGATTTTAACCTTTTCGCTGGTGAGTTTAAAATATTCTAGCAGTCCCTCCAGAGTGAGTTTTTTTAAGGCGACCGTTATTTTAGAACGTTTGCCCTTACTGTTTCCATGGCGACGCGTCATGATTGTCACGTGACACACCGCGGCCACAATAACACTGTATGACAGATGGATCGTTTTTATTTAGTTTTTCCTTTTTTTATTTAACATATTCACAAACTTGCTTACCATGGCATGGACAATCTGATATTCCGATTCACAAATATGCGTAAATGAGTGTGTTTTGTCCTTTAAACACCTTTATAAATTATCTTGTTCGTGATCTGTAATGTGAGACGGGCGCTGCCATGTTTGTTCGCGCTGCAGTTCAGAGAGTCCTGTCAGTTAGATTTACAGCACGTGAATTCATCAGTTTCTTCCGAAATACATGCAAGTAAGTGGCCGGTGAACTGGGTGAAGAATAGAGTGAACTTTATAGGTACTTACACTATGTGTATCTGATATGAATAAAACACATCGGCAAAGTCGTGGGGAAGTCGTGGCCTGACGGTTAGGGAGTCGGGCTTGTAACCTGAAGGTTGCCGGTTCGATTCTCGCACCGGCAGGAATTAAAGGTGGGGCTTGTGAGCAAACAGCACTGTCTCTGCCTTCGATACCATGACTGAGGTGCCCTTGAGCAAGGCACCGAACCCCCAATTGCTCCCCGGGCGCTGGAGCAATGGCTGCCCACTGCTCCGGGTGTGTGTTCACTGTGTGTGTGTGTGTGCGTTTGTTCACTACTCACTGCTGTGTGTGTGCACTTGGATGGGTTAAATGCAGAGCACCAATTTCGAGTATGGGTCACCATACTTGACAATACGTCACGACTTTCACTTTCAAATTAAACTGGAATGGATTGTTATTGTCGCTTCCATAGACATCTGTGTCTATTTTACAAGCTCTAAATGTATTGTTTTACTAGTACTTATGTGTATTTAAATGTCTGAAACCTAAAATATGCATTATGCGGTTAAGAACACTGCATAGTTGTGATAATATTACAGTCGCAGTGCACGTCTGTCTCTGGCTCAGCGCCAGTAAACGCGCGAAACCACAGTTTGAATTTGGCAGTTGTGTGACGTCA
Source organism: Spinibarbus caldwelli (assembly GCA_039654775.1). Taxonomy (NCBI): domain Eukaryota; kingdom Metazoa; phylum Chordata; class Actinopteri; order Cypriniformes; family Cyprinidae; genus Spinibarbus; species Spinibarbus caldwelli. The sequence goes on from CM077229.1 coordinate 23,510,468, forward strand.
CCGAACGTTCTAAATCCCATATGTGGGACCGTACCGCTCAAAAGGTTAAAATCTTGTTAATTACTTATAAAGCCCTGAATGGCTTAGCTCCTCAGTACTTGAGCGAGCTCTTATCACATTATAGCCCTCCACATCCGCTGCGTTCTCAAAACTCTGGCCATTTGATAATACCTAGAATATCAAAATCGACTGCGGGCGGCAGATCCTTTTCCTTTTTAGCGCCCAAACTCTGGAACAATCTACCTAACACTGTTCGGGAGGCAGACACACTCTGTCAGTTTAAATCTAGATTAAAGACACATTTCTTTAACCTGGTTTACACATAACACACTAATACACTTCTATTATTCAAATCCGTTAAAGGATTGTTAGGCTGCATTAATTAGATCAACCGGAACCGGGAACACTCCTCATAACACACGATGTACTCGTTACATCGTAAGAAGAATGGCATCTACGCTAATATTTGTCTGTTTCTTTCTTATTCTGTTTCTCAGTCTGTGTCCGGATCAGATGGTGGATCGGCGCCGGGAGATGATGTCTGCGACCCTGATCGTCGGCGGAGGCCGGACACCTGGATGAGCCCCGGGGACATATCCCCATTGAAGACCTCAACTTAAATACAATAAAACTTAAAATTAAACAAAATAACTATAATATAATAAAATACCTAACTACATAATACTATTATTGTTAGAAATTGCAACAATATAAAAATAGAAATATAATACATTTATATATTTAAAATTTAATTAAAACAATAAGTAAAAAAATAAATAATAATATCCTGGCCAGAGGAGAACTGGCTCCCCGACTGAGCCTGGTTTCTCCCAAGGTTTTTTTCTCCATTCTGTCACAGAGGGAGTTTTGGTTCCTTGCCGCTGTCGCCTCTGGCTTGCTCAGTTGGGGATACTTAATTTCTAACGATTATCGTCAATTTGATTTCATAGATACTATTTAAACTAAACTGAGCTAGACAATGACATCTCTGAATTAAATAATGAAATGCCTTTAACTGAAAATTGAGTGTTTAATCTTATTATACATTACTGACACTCTATCCTCCAATTTGATTACTGTTAAGTGCTTTGACACAATCTGTATTGTTAAAAGCGCTATATAAATAAAGGTGACTTGACTTGACTTAACTTGACTGTGATAAATGGAACCATGAATTCTGCTGTCTACCAAAAAATCCTGAAGGACAATGTCTGGCCATCTGTTCGTGACCTCAAGCTGAGGCGAACTTGGGTTCTGCAGCAGGACAATGATCCAAAACACACCAGCAAGTCCACCTCTGAATGGCTAAAGAAAAACAAAATGAAGACTTTGGAGTGGCCTAGTCAAATTCCTGACCTGAATCCTATTGAGATGCAGTGGAATGACCTTAAAAAGGTGGTTCATGCTCGAAAACCCTCCAATGTGGCTGAATTACAACAATTCTGCAAAGATGAGTGGGCCAAAATTCCTCCACAGCGCTGTAACAGACTCATTGCAAGTTATCTCAAACGCTTGATTGCAGTTGTTGCTGCTAAGTGTGGCCCAACCAGTTATTAGGTTTAGGGGGCAAGCACTTTTTCACACAGGGCCATGTGGGTTTGGATTTTGTTTTCCCTTCATAATAAAAAACTTCGTTTAGAATCAGAATCAGAATGAGCTTTATTGGCCAGGTATGCTTACACATACGAGGAAATTGTTTTAGTGACAGAAGCTCTACAGTGCAACAGAAAGACAGCAACAGGACAGGACACAGATAATAAAAGAATAATATACAAATATACAAATAAGCAATGTACAAATAGCAAAAACACAAAATATAATATAGACAATTATGGTGTACAGGTCTGATATGTGCAAATCTGAAATGAAAAAATAAGTATGTGTGGTGAATAAATAATTTATAATAGTGTTGTGTGTTCCACGTTTAATGTCAAGTGTTCATGAGATGGATTGCCTGAGGGAAGAAACTGTTCCTGTGTCTGGTCGTTCTGATGCTCAGAGCTCTGTAGCGTTGACCAGATGGTAACAGTTCAAAGAGGGAGTGTGCTGGATGTGAGGGGTCCAGAGTGATTTTGCCAGCCCTTTTGCTAACTCTGGATAAGTACAGTTCTTGGAGAGTGGGGAGGGTTGTACCAATGATTCGCTTTAAAAACTGCATGTTGTGTTTACTTGTGTTATCTTTGTTTAATATTTAAATTAGCTTGATGATCTGAAACATTAGAGTGTGACAAACATGCAAAAAAATAAAAAATCAGGAAGGGGGCAAACAATTTTTCACACCACTGTATAATTATGAAAATCTTGTCAATTATTACTCCCATTATTACACTTCTTTTTTCATTACGTTTCCCCAAAAATACATTAATATGCAAATTAGATTTAGTTTATAGATACATTGTATATAATGAGAAAACCCGTTTATGACCATTTTACAGAAATTTTGCAGAAATAAAAATGGTATATCGAATCATTCTGTTATAACATTGTTAAGAATCATCTTTATACAAAGTTTGGTAAAAAAAATAAAAAAAAATCTTAAACTAAAAGTGTATTGGTGATTTAAAAAAATCTATTGTTTTTGCCTATGCATGTTCATTCATGTCTTTTTATTTTTTTTAAATAAATTGAGTCCCAATGTCCTCTAGCGAGGACATAGCATAACTTATGAATGAAATATCATTTTTAATTTTTTTTTTAACATTATTTGTAATGCTCTAAACAATAATCAAGTTTCCATCCAGATTTTGCGCTGTTTTGTTATCGACAAAGATATATGCGTTAAAAAAAACTTTGCGACATTTGCTGTCTACAGTCTGTTTCCATCCAACTGGCCTTTTACCGATAAAATGGTGTGCGTCATAACGTCATCCCTAAAAAAAAACGAATTGTCACATGTTTTGGTGTATCGCAAAAAAATGTTGCCCTTGAGCTGTTTCCATACATAATTTATCCTATTGCATAAATTATAGGCTAGGCTAGAAGCCTGTTCTTCATCCATTTGCGTAGGCCTATATTAAATTGTATAAGCCTAAATAAAATAATTTTTATTAAGTGTCATGATGTTTTTTTTTTGTTTTTTTTGTACTTTTATAGACTAGATAGATAGTCCACTGTTGATAATCAAGCAATGATCATAAACAGTTGCAGTTGTATTATTATTATTTTTCTGATTAACGTTTACAGGAAATAGGAATGTTCATTCCGGTTATTTTATTTCTCCTAACCGACAGTCGTTAAGCCATATTAACCGTTAACCGACAAGATTATGTTAAATTACAATTAAATTAAATTCAAATTGATAGGTGGCTTGACCCATTAAAATTACCTAAATTTGTTTTCCAGGGATTCATTTTATACACACAAAAAGCAGCATAAACAACATGAACGCATGCACGTCACGGACCTGCAGCGCTTCTGCGAACTGAGAAAAACATAAGCTATTATATATATAAAAGAAATAGGCCCATATGCAAAATATATTTTTCTAAATAATTAATGAATTAACAAAACGAAAGAAAAAAACTGCAACAATTAGCAGCCTATATGCAGAATTTCGGTTCATTTTTGTGATGCACTCTCGAGAAAGTGGCAGTTTGTTTCCTTTATTTCACAACAGTACGTTTTGTTTTTTATTATGAATGTACACAAATAAAAGAAATATTTTGAATAGTTTTGAATAATGTCTTACTCTTATATGACCACAAATGAAGGAGTAGGCTAGTGCAAGTTGTTTCCACTTTTACAGGGGGGGGAGCGATCGTGCCGGCGCCTCACGGGCGCAGTTAATCATAGCCTACTGACTCGACAACGCAGCCTGTTCATTGTCATAATAAAATACAGCCAGCAAAAAAATATTGAAGAAACATGAAAAAAATATTTTATTTCCCCTCACTCCACAACAAATCATTTAAATTTAACGGTTGAAAGAACGTTCCAATATGTAAAACAAAATGTGCTTGGCCTAATATCACGGGGGTATGGTGGTCATGCTGAAAGGCTATTTAAACAGGCTATTTAAACTGAACAGTGCACTGTAAAAAAATAAAATAATAATAATAAATATAGCTGCAAGCAGCGATTACCGGGGTTCGAGCCTTGAGGTCTTAAGGTGGTGTAATTTTACGGTCTAGGCCAACCTGGATGTATAGCTGACAGTTAAACACATTGAAAATGGACAATAGACTCAGACACAGACACAGACACACACACACACACAGAAATGAAATGGTTAAACTATCATATGAATAATCAATAAGAATTCTTACACAAACTCACACACACACAGACATACATGCACTCAAATTTTCTTGCAGATATAGATATTTGAAATAAATGATAGGTGACAAAATACTTATTGCAAGTATTCTGTTTTTAAGAGTTTATATGTTATTTTCAGATTTCACTGTAATCATAATCTGGCATAATTGTAAAAACTGATATGTCTGTATGAACTAAATGATAAACTTTGATTTAATGTGATTTTAATCGTTATAACAGTACTGTTCATAAGACATTATAAAATCACTATTTTATTTAGCTGAATGAGCCCATTAGTGGTCTTCGACTGCCATCTAGTGGCAATAAATTGCAATTTCTCATACAACACTCTGTTTTAAACCTTTATGAGTATTATAGTGTTATTTATTGCCCGATCTCTCTTAAATTGTGCATGCTTGTTTATGTCAGGAGCCTGTCCTCACTGTGTTGTCTGTCTTGTCTTTGTTTCATGTCTCTGTTTGTTTTCTGTTTGAGCACATGGCTCTGTCTTTGTTGTTGTCAACCATATACTCCTCCTGTCCTGCCTCCTTGTTATTTGTTGCCACGCCCCCTTGTTTAGTCCTCGTTTGTCTGAGTTCTGTCACCTGTCTCTCTAGTTCTCTCTTGTTTGACTGAGTGTTGTCACCTGTTCCTCATGTTCTCCTGTCGCTTTATATTGTTCTCTTTTTCCTTCTTGTTTTATGTTTGTCCAAATGCAACCCAGAGAGCAAAATTTGTCTGGGCCACAACCTTGCTTCACTTCTGGTCCTATTCTTGCTGGGTCCCCTGCCCAAAACTGGCCCACACACTGAAAACCGACTCAAGCAATTTCCTCTGGCCCAAATGCGGCCCACGTCCTGTAAAATGACTCTTATTTATTGATGTGCCCCAGATCTGGCCCGCATACTGTAGAGTGACTTCTGTTTCTGTCATTTTATGTGGTCCATGTCTGGCTGAGACTCGGCTTGGTCTCCAGGCCAAATGTGGCCCAGAAACTGCTAAATGTAATTCAGCAGTGAAACACAAATGCAACCATTTAAAAACATTAAAAAGGCTTTAATTATAAAATTACCAAATACTTTAAAATAAATATATATTAACAATGAACGAATGCACTACAGTAAAAACATTAATATACTTTTTAAACCACAAAGTAACAAGTAAATTATATTTACTGTATATTATATATATATAAAACGTTGTGTGTCATAATTCAGTTCAGTTCTTATCAAATGGCTCAGTGCAGTGAAGTCAATAATATTGCTGAATATTAGCAGTCGTCAACTAAGCAAGAGAAAAGGCAACAGTGACGAGGAACCCAAACTCAAACATGATCAGGCTCAGTCAGGAAACCAGTTCTCCTTTGACCAAACGAATGAACGTGGTGTGATTATTGCCGAGACTGAGCCGACAGTGCCACATTTCAGCCAGAATAGGCCCGAGTGTGCTTGCTATCTGGGAAATGTTCAACATTTTTTTTTTGATAATTATTGACGTAGAGAGTCTAGAGAATAGTACGGCACTATTCTCATAGACACACACACACACACACACACACACACAGAAATGAAATGGTGTGTGTGTGTAAGCATGCTTACTGATTATTAATATGATAGTTTAACCACACACAGACACACACATATACGGACATACATGCACACACATTTTGTTGCAGATATAGATATTTGAAATAATTGATAGGTGACTCAAAACTTATTGCAAGTCTTCTCTTTTTAAGAGTTCGCATGTAATTTTCAGGTTTCTTTGAACTCATAATCTGGCAAAATTGTTATGTGATATATCTGTATGAATAAAATGGTAAACTTGAATTAAATGTGATTTTAAATGTTATAACAGTGATTTTACAATAACTTCATAAGAAAACCTATTACTGTTTAGTGTTTAATAAGCCTATTAGTGGTCTTCCGCTGCCATCTAGTGGTTAGAAATTGCAATTTCTAATACAACACTGTATTTTTTAAAGTTTATGACTGTTTTAGTGTTATTTATTGCCCAGTCTCTCTTAAATTTTGCATGCTTCTTTAAAATAAAATTATGCACCATTTTACCCAGTTGTGACAGAAGATGTGGGGTTTCTTTTAGGATTTACAGGCCTTTGGGTAGCCTATGTAAAGAACATATTATAAAATGACAGTTTTATAGTTGTTCAATTGCATATTTTCAAAGTTTTTTGATAATTATTGATCAAGAGAGTCTACAGAATAGTACTGCACTGATTTCATTGATTTTGATTATAAAAGTCATGTCTAGTTCACTAGTTCTCGTAGGTTTTTAAAAATAATCTTAAATATTTAATGAACAGTTTGATTGACAGCATTGGTCCCAGAGGCAAACTTGTTCAGAATGAGGAGATTTATCATATGATATGAAGATCTAGTGTTTGTGTGAATATATGAACATGTTCTACAATTTGAGGTCATTTTATGTACAAATATTGTGTTTTTGAAGACTTTTTTAACTGTTATAGCGCCACCTATTGTCCGATCTGCATGAATCTCCGCATGCTTGTTAAGAGTCATATGCCCCATGTTTTCACCAACTTTTGTAAAGTTTCAAGTTTTTGTTTAGGTTTTATAGGCTTTTGCGTATGTGTGACCATGCCCCCTTTTTAAATGAGCCTATTATAGCTAACCAAAAGACAAAATTCAACTTTTTTTTGATAATTATTGATCTAGAGAGTCCAGAGATTATTACTGCAGTGGTTTGATCGAGATTGAGCAAAAAACCAGAGACTAGTTCGCAAAAGTAGGTTTTAAACATATTTCCGAATAATTAATGAACGATTTGATTGACAGCAATGGTTCTTGAGGCAAACTTGTTCATTATCAGGAGATCTATCAAATGATATGCATATTGTGTGGATGTGTGAAACACCACGTGATTACAGAGGGCATAAATCTCGTTAGCGCCAACTAGTGGCCGATTTCTTTCAAAATTCTTACAGACCTTTAGGGCCATGAGTCGAACATGCCCACCGAGTTTCGTTCCGATCGACTTCCGTTAACCTTGTCTAATAAGTGCTCAAATTTCATTGGCCTATGGCGGCCATGTTTTTTGAGATACGCCAATATCCTCAAGAAGCCTTATGGGACATTGGACAAAGACACTGCATTCCAATTTTCAAGTCGATCGGATTAACGATTGGATAGTTATAGCTGTTTTTATGTTTTTTCAATCTTATGCCGCCATCAAGTGGTAGAGCTGCGCAATTTTTTTTTATTTGACCATTGTTTGTTCTTATACATATGTGTACCGAGTTTGGCAAAGATATGTCATTTCGTTCACGAGTTATAGCCTGTTTCGTAAAATTGATCCGCGACTTTTAAATGTTTTGGGGCCCCTTTGCGAAAGTCAGTTGAAATTTAAACACTTTTTTTTTAAAATTATTGTTTTCCAATGTCCAGAGAACATTTCTGCAGTTGTTTGGTTCCGATCGGGTGAAAAACTTAGAACTAGTTCGCAAAACTTGGTTTTGAACTTTAATGAGAATATTTAAATAATACTTCCATTGACAGCAGTGATCCAAGAGGCAAAGTTGTTCGAAATGAGGAGATCTATCATATGATATGAAGAACTAGTGGATGTGTGAATATATGAACATTTTTTTTTACAATTTACTTTCATGTACTACTGAAATATTGTGTTTTGAAGGCTTTTTTTACTGTTATAGCGCCACCTATTGTCCGAACTCCATGAAACTTCTTATGCTTGTTAAGAGTGATGAGGCAGATGTTTTCACCAACTTTTGTAAAGTTTCGAGTTTTTGTTTAGGATTTATAGGCTTTTGAGTATACGTGGCCACGCCCCTTTTCTTAAAGGAGCCAATTATAGGTAACCAAAGGACAAAATTCAACATTTTTTTGATAATTATTGATCTAGACTGTCCAGAGATTATTACTGCAGTGGTTTGATCCAGATTGAGCAAAAAACGAGAGACTAGTTCGCAAAAGTAGGTTTTAAACATATTTCCAAATAATTAAAGAACAATTTGATTGACAGCAATGGTTCTTGAGGCAAAGTTGTGTATTATGAGGAGATCTATCCAATGATATGCATATTGTGTGGATGTTTAAAAAATCGTGCAATATTCAATCATTTATACACTAAAAAACAAAATTTCGCCCCCCGGTGGCCGATTTCTTTGAAAATTCTTACAGACCTTTAGGGCCATGAGTCGAACATGCCCACCGAGTTTCGTTCCGATCGACCTCCGTTAACCATGCCAAATAAGTGACTAAAGTTTTTGGCCAATGGCGGCCATGTTTTTTGAGATACGCCAATATCCTCATAGACGATCCTGCCCCTGTGGACCAAGCAGCTGCATACCAATTTTCAAGTTGATCGGACCAACGGTTGCATAGTTATAGCTGTTTTTATGTTTTTTCCACATTATAGCGCCCCCAAGTGGCAGAGATGCGCGGTTTTTTTTATTTGGCCAAAGATTGAGCTCGTACACATGTACCCCGAGTTTGGTGAAGATAGGTCATTCCGTTCCAGAGTTATACTTCATTAAGCATTTTGGCTAATGTTAGCATAGACGCTAATTTGAATACTGTTTCGCGTGAAAATCAAAATTTCAACTTTTTTTTGATAATTATTCATATTCTGTTTCCCTAGAAGATTTCTGAAGTGGTTTGGTTCCGATCGGACGAAAAACCTAGGACTAGTTCGTAAAAGTAGGTTTGGGATATAGGTCAATTTTGCGGAAAAACGGTGCATTGTAGAGAAAATCTGTCGTAATACACTTTTTTTTGTATTGAACCAAGGATCGCAACGGTGAAAAAATTTTGAGTGTACGACAAAAAATGTACAAGTTAGGGCCAAAAACGTCTGAAATTTTTGTTTTTTGCGCTGTACCGCCCCCGTTTGGCCGATTGGGCTGAGACTTTGATACGTTCTTCACAGACTGAGCTCTACGATCTGGCCAAGTTTCAAGTCTCTAGGCCTTACGGTTTGGGCTGCTCGATCAGTTTTACGGCAGAATAATAATAATAATAATAAAAATCTTAACAAATACAATAGGGTTTCTAGCACTGCGTGCTCGAACCCCTAATAATGTAAACGTAGGCTAGCCTACTAACACCAAATTAAGATAAGTATGTTTGAGAGGTAACTCGTCTTTTTCTTACCATGTATAAAATAATTTTAGATACAATTTAATAATATGATTTTATGCGCTTTTGAACTACAGGGAAACGGTGCTTTAACGTGAGCAATACCATGAACATGGATGCTGCCTATTGGCTAATTCTGTTATGTGACACCACATTTATTTGCGTTAAAGCCCCTTTTCTCGACAAAAAAGTGTTTCCAAATTAATTTTTGCGACATTTGAAATATCGATATGGAATTTATGCGCTAAAGTTAAACGGAAAAAGATTTTGTCGACACATGAGAAATTTAATCGATAATTGGCATTTCCATCAGCTATATCGTAAATATTTTAAAGCGTTAAATATTTTTTCACAAAAAAATCCTTGGATGGAAACCTGGTTAATGTAAAGACGTGAAAAAAACTATTTTTTTCCTAAAACTTTTTTCGCGGGTCTTAAGAGGTTAAAACAAAAAGTTATAACAGCAATTTTTTTGTACTTCAGAGTTGACGTTGTGTATTTGTTTCACCGCATCTCTGTAGGTAACCACTTAAAAGTATTATCAATTAGTAAAATAACAGCTCACCTCTTAATAACATTATTTGAGGAATCATTCATGTCTGGAGAATAAAGGCTGTGAGTTACACGCGCTCAAGTTTAATACTGTTAGAAATTTGTTCAGCGAAAAACAGTAGTGATGCTTGATTTGACTTGTATCAGACTGAACACAATGCAAACAATACAACATTCAATATTAAAAAGCAGGATTCTTACTAGTTGGCAGAGAGACAGTGTGTTGAGTCTGTTGTTTTCCATTCACTTTTGATATTATATCCAGGTGATGCCACGTTCCAGGATCTAAATTCTCAGTTTTGCACTCAAAATGTGTCAAATGTTCCTGGTCTTGATGACAGTCTTTTGAGTCATTTTGTCTGTCCCTGACAGAAACTGTGTATTGGCATTTCACATCTTCGTTATTCAGTGTGATGTTTATTGAGTCTGTGGTAGAAATGGCCTTCACAACTTTAATGCTACATTCCTGTGTGTCTACAACCACGGTACTCTAAAAAAAAAAAAAAAAAAGTTAGAAACACCTTTACTGGACTGATAAAACAGCATACAGAATTCCCACATACAAAAAAGTATTTTTGTAAGTAGAAATCAAGTTTTTACAAGTATTTTTAGTATTATCATTAAAACTTACCAATATTCCACATGCTACCCAAACAGCTACATGAATGGCTTTTCTTCTCAGCATTGTTTTTTTTTTCTTTTTAAATATATATATATATTTTAGTTTAAACACAAATCCAGTTGAGAAAGGCACATTGTTCCTTATTATATATTCCAGAGAGTTCTTTTAAAGTGCTTTTCTGAAAATCCAGTCTGGAGTACTTCTGTGGGAACTGCTCACTTTCACTCATTAGCCCACAACAAGGAAAACAATCCCGTCTCTAAAGGATATCCTCAATCAAACGTCTAGAGAAGCATTGTTTTTGGTAGTCCAGTGGAGACACGTTGCACAGTCTCTCTGATGGCAGTCTTTTGCCTAAAATACTCAAACTCTACTAGACTAGCACAAAAATGAGGCAAAAATTTGTTTCTTCAAAATGCATGCTCCATCAGAAGCTTTAAGGTCATAAATGCCAGTGAATTGGAACTTTTGTTGGAACAATAGATGTCAATGACTTTGGGCTCCATGAACATTCAATACAGCCCAACCCCACTTCCTTCCTGTGTCCTCAGCGCTCCTGCAGAAGGATGTGTTGAACAGAGAAATCTTGTTCTAGTAATTGGCTTGTAAATCTTGCATCACGGAAATTCCATAAAACATTTTTTTTTTCATGTTTAAGATCATTTGTTTATCATAGCTGTTTGAATATAAAAATAAAACTTATGAAAACTGTTTTAGGAGACATGGGTCTAACATCAAGAACAATGCAGCAATGGCAGGCATATAAAAGTTAGTCCAGTTTACATCACTTGAGTGTACAAGTACCGCTAAAACATCAACAACATTCCTCTGCCTGGTTCCACAAAGAAATTCCAAAGAGGAGAAAAGAGGTGTCAATAAACTAGTAGTATCTGATTTGTAGCAACCTTTGTGTGTGCTTCAAGAAAGCAACCGTATATTTGTGCTGTTTTTTTCCTTGTTTTTTTTTTTTTGTTATTCATTCATTTAAAATACATCTATCATTTAATTAGTTTCATCATATTGTCTTCAGTCTTCAGTGTCACACGATCCTTCAGAAATCAATATGTTGATTTGGAAACATTTTGTTATCAATGTTGAAAACAGTTGTGCTACTTAATATTTGTTTAGAAACCATGATAAACTACTATTCAAATGTTTGGAGTGTGTGTGTGTGTTTAATAGAATAGGAATTAAAATGATAAAAAGTGACAGTAAAAACATTTATAATGTTACAAAATATTCTATTTTTTCATTCTATTCATCAAAGAATCCTGAAAAAAATGTTTCCACAAAATATTAAGCAGTAAACTGTTTTTAGTGTTGATCATAATAAGAACCGTCATTAATAACTAAGCACCAACAATAATTGAGCAGCAAATATTATAATTAAACAGTAATGAATAATAAAGAACCGTAATGAATAATAAATTAAAAATGTAAAAAAAGTTAAATAAAATGTTAAATGTTCTTTGAAAACAATAAATAAAATGTTAAAAAGTTAAATAATATTCAACACAAGTATTAACTATGGTGAACTCTATTTAAACAACTGTTGACACTATATACAATATACATAAAAAATAGTACTGTCAAAATTAGCGCGTTAACGCAGGCGATTAATTTTTTCAGTTTTCAATTATTTAACAAACGCAGGGGCGGGGCCTAGGGTTGGCCACCCCAGAGCCATTGAGAGACAGAGTTGCGACAACTCCGTTGACTCCAATGGACCAATTTTTACAGCAATGGCGGATCGTGGAGCCGCTCAATAGTTCCCGGAAGTTAGCGCTCATACTATCAGCGCCATAGAGAGACAGCAGAAGAGACCGCTGTGATGAACTTTTAAAAGGTAAGGCATTTATAAAATACAGTTGTATATCAGCACAGCTAATCAAATTACCTTGTGCATTAAAACAGATTATTATTAGATTAATCATGCTACGCTAAATTTCCAAAAATGTATTATATACCACTACTGTATTATAGAAGTAATCACAGTAAACCTGTACATTATTACTGTATTTTATACTTAAACTTCTTAGCTACTGTAGAAGCACTGTGTGGTGGAGGAGCAGTGATGCCACAGGACTGAAATGTGATGGAGCATCACTTAACCATTTCTCCTGTTTTTCTCCTTCTCTATCTTGCTTTCAGAACAAGAACCACCTTAAGTCTCCCTGTAATGAGACATCGCCCTCACAATGAGTCTCTTCACTGGGTTTGGCAAGTCTTTCCCTGTTCTTTGTGTCTTTGTGAAAAAGTGCCAGTTCCCAAGTATGATTACATCACATTTTGTTGGTGTAATCTATAGATTGCTCCTGCTGACTATATCCAGCCTCTTATGAAGACTTCAGATGACCCAGCACCTGTGAAGAGATGATGCTTTGAGAGGACTTCAGATGAAGCTGACTCTGAATAAACATACAAAACTGCTAAATTTCCCTTGCATTGTAATCAACATGATCACATCATGTAAAACCATTGCTTTAATTTGTTCATTGTTTCTATATACGTTTCATTGTTTCTGAATACATGACGTTACTTAACTGCATGATTTGTATAGCCTAATTTTAGAACATTTCTGCCATATGAACATTACTTTGACAGTTAACAGAACTCTTGTTTGTAATGTAGAAACATTCATTTTCTGTAAAGCTGCTTTAAAACAATGTGTATAATAAAAAGTGCTATACAAATAAATGTGAATGGAACAAAACTTGATGCATCAATTTTTTCTCCTCTCCAGATCAGTAGGGAAACCACACATTCATACTCCTTTTTGTGAGTGAGCATTGGTGGTGGATGAGGAGAATTTGAATATACTACAAATATATATTTTCAAAACACACCTGTTCCATCTTTATTTGACCCTCTAACTCTAGCACTTTCTATTCTATTTTAAATCTACTTTATCTTCTTTTTATTTAAAAAAAAAAAAAAAACCTAACACTAGCTTTCTATTTTGTTCTATTCTATCTACTTGTTTTTCTTTGTGTGTGTGTGTGTGTGTGTGTGTGTGTGTGTATACAGTGCCCTCCAAAAGTATTGGAACAGTAAAGACAAAATTGCTCTGTTGGCTGTGGAGTCAAGACATTTACAAATATGATTAAAAGATGAATATGAGACAAAACTACAGAATGTCACATTTTATTATTGGATGATTCAACACATAGATGTTTTACCAGCTAAGAAGTTCAGCACTTTTAGAGTTTCATCCCCTTATCTGATGTGAGCATAAGTATTGGAACAGTTGCCACACATGTCTTTCTAAGTGATCAGCTGTCCTGTTGCATTCATTCTTCAGATATTAAAAGCAGGGAATGTGTCGTATCATTTATATCCATTACTTCTGCATTCTGAATCTTGCATTCGATGATGACACACACAAACCAGGATGAAGATGAGGGAGCTGACTTTGAGAGAAAAGCAAGCAATCTGGATGCTAAAAGAAAAGAGGAAGTCAATTAGAGCTATAGCAAAAACAAAGGGCATGGAGAAATCAAGAGTTTGGAAACCACCAGCGACACCAGCAACCAACAACGACCTGATCGGCTGAGAAAACAACAGTAGTTGATGACAGACAAATCATAAAAGCTGTGAAAATTAAACCTAAAAGACGTGTCTGTAAAATCACCAACAACTTCCAGAAAGCTGGGGTAATGCTCTGACAATCTACTGTCCTCAGGAGACTTTGACAGAATTACAGATGCTGCACAGCAAGATGCAAACCTCTGACCAGCACCAAAAATAGAAAGGCAAGATTAGAGTTTGCAAAAAAGCACAAAGGTGAGCCAGAAGAGTTTTGGAACTGTGTTTATGGACTGATGAAGCAAAGATGAACCTTTATCTAAGTGATGGGAAAGCAAAAATGTGGAGAAAAAAAGGGAACTGCAAAAGATCCCAAGCATACAGCATCATCTGTAAAGCATGGTGGAGGTGGTGTCATGGCATGGGCGTGTATGGCTGTCTCTGGAACAGGCCCTCTCAACTTTACTGATGACTTAATATATGATGACAGTAGCAGAATGAATTTGGAAGGGTACAAAACCATCTTGTCTACCAATATTCAAGAAAATGCCACCAGATTCATTGGGAAGTGCTTCATATTGCATCAGGACAATGACTCAAAACCATAGGTGTAAATCCTGGGGGGGACGGGGGGGACAGGACCCCACTATTTGAGGGTTGTCCCCCCTAAAAATATCATTACAAGCAACTCTGTGTCTTGAAAATAATATAATGGACATATACTTAAAATAATTTTGTAAGTAGTAAAACAAAATAAATGCAAAAAAGCGTTTTAAGTTCAGAAATGTTTTGATTCCCCCCTCCCTTGCCTCACAGTGGTTTGGTCCACTGCCTCGATACACTCAGGACACGAGCCCGGTGGGAGCAGTGATGCCAAGTCTGCGGTTTTCCCGCGGAATTGGGCTACTTTTACGCTCTTTCCGTGGGATATTTTTCATGTCCGCGGGTTGGAGCGACCCCAATAACGTGGTATTTAGCCCCTGGAAAGCGACATTTATCAGGGGAACCCCATCAAAATACGTGTATTTTACCCCACCGGAACGCAATTTTTACCGGAAATCCCCCCTGAAAAGCGATTGGGCTAGTTTTGGGCTAGTTTTGAGTAGCAATTGGGAGGGTTTTGCTGTGAAAACCTAGCAACCCTGGGTGGGAGAGAGCAAAGTTCCTTAGTAGTTATGTGTAAGTAATTAGGCTGTCAAGGCTATTTTATTCTCTTTAAACATCGGGTGAAATTATTCTTTCTCTTTAATACAGATGATGCTGGATCATTAATAAATTAGTCATGACAAAAAATAATGATATCCGATGTATTTTCTATGAGCAATTTATAAGGTTACCAAGCTTAATACCGTAGCTTGTCACCCACTACAACTAACACAGCGATAAACCTGTGTGTGAACTGATATTAGGCTAATATTGTAGAACTACCGATGTGTTGGGTTTTGCTCAGTATGATGTTAAGTGGCAGGCTTAATGCGGTTGAATATCTAAAGAGACGTACTCGGTCCCAGACGAAACCTAAAATACTATGGAGGACGCAAAATAATCATTATAATATGACTGCGTGGTGAACCATATGAACCGAACTCATATTTAAACATGGTCTCCATGCTGTTTACACATGCTGTGCACACATATCTATCCTTACAAGTACAATTTTGGCTGTATTATTTGTGTCCCCTTCAAAAATTGCTCTTGAGAAATTTTATGTTTCTTGTCCCCCCCTACTGTTAGATGAAATTTACGCCCCTGCCCAAAACACCCTGCCAGTTCAGTCAAGGAATTTATAAGGGCAAAGAAATGGAAAGTCTTAGATTGCCCAAGTCAATCTCCAGATTTAAATCCGATTGGACATGAATTTCACCAGCTGAAGAGGAGAGTAAAGGCAGAAACTTCCCAAAACAAGCAAACAAGGCTGGGAAAAGTATTCCAAAGGATGAGACCAAGAGTCTGGTAATGTCTATGGGTCACAGACTCACTGCTGTGATTGTGCATAAGGGATCTGCAACTAAATAATAGCTTTTAATCTTTTATATCTGCCTTATGTTCAACTGTCCCAATACTTATGCTCACATCAAATAGTGGGATGAACTCTAAAAGTGCTGTTCTTTTTATTTGGTAAAACATATATGTGTTGAAACGGCTAATAATAAAATGTGACATTCTGTAGTTTTGTCTCATATTCATTTTTTAATCATATTTGCAAATGTCTTGACTCCACAGCCAACAGAGCAATTTTGTCTTTACTGTTCCAGTACTTTTGGAGGGCACTGTAGGTGTCTCAGTTGCTCCTGCCCCAGTCTCATTTAAACCACAGTTCCCCTGAGCACTTTTCTGGCCTTCCAATCATCTTGTTTGAGTTTTAAATTTATGACTTAAATATCTGAATATTTGTCTTTCCCCTATCTCAGTATGCAACAAACCACTTTTCAGATAAAAAAAAATATTAGAGACCTCTGTAATGTTCGTATAAAAAATATGAAGGTCTCACACACAGAGACTACAGGTCAATCTTTAAAAAAAGAAAAAAGAAAAGAAGCCTTTTAACTAATTTGAAAGTTCATTTCAATATGCAGGAACTAATATACATGTTGTGAATGGTTTAATTTTTAGGTCATTTATCCATCCCAAAATCAAACAATTTTCTTGGATTCCCCGGGAGAGTCAAAAATGAAAATCAAGAAGTGCCTGGAAACCACGAGGTAACAGTTTTGAAGAATGTGTAGTATCTATGCTATGGGTACAATATGAATGTTACACGGATTTATATATTAATTGTCTTTGTAGAGCCTTTATGAGGAGTAAAGGGTGCAAAGTGTCAAGATGGACATGTAACACTGTTCCTCACCCAGTGCAACGTGATGGTGTATCTTGTGGTGTCTTTGTATGCAAGGTAAGCATACATTAGATATTAAGGGTACAACTAAATTAATCCGGCTACATTAAAAAAATCTTGTTAAAACACTGGCTGTCCACACTAGCGTTTTTAAGCAAAAGTAGCTCATTCACACTGAAATGTCTAAAAACGCGTACGTCACTGTACTGGCATGATTAAAGGGGCAGTCACAGTACACTTTGAACGTGAATATTTTTTCAGACACTGCAAATATGGGTGGGGAGCAGGATATGACATCATGTGCCAAGGATTTTGCTTTGAACACAGCATAGATTCTGACATGCTTGCATTGAGTCTGTTGTGATGCCAACTGTATTAAATCAGTTGTAGGTTTTAGTGTTCAATTGTAACATCTGTTCCTGTTTGCAATGATATCACTTCCCAAGCAGCCTTGTTTTTGTTATTTTTTTTTTTAATCTTAGTGTAAAAAGTGTAGTGTGATCTCCCCTTAAAACGTAAGACCCTTCAACATGCATCATTTCTGTCAGGTGTTTATTTACTTTCCAACTCTTTGAAACATTGTGGATGTTCTATGTACAAGTATGTACAAACTGACATTATTCTGGAGAGCAGCTGAAACTGTGATACACTGTCATCCACCATCATGCTTTGGTCTGAAATGATCACATGATTGAATCACTTGACTAAAATTGCATCACTGTTTTCAAAAGCTTCCATTTTCAGAGTCCTACAACGTGAAAACACATTTTCAAATGTATCCACTTTGGAGAGCATTTGCAAAAACCTCCATTTTCAGATGACAAAATTCATCTCGTTGTGGATGGGGAGGCCAAAACGGAGAAATAAAAATGTGTTTTTGACGACAACATATTACAATCTAAGGCTTGTTCCACAATAATAAGTTTGTTTAGTTATGTTTGTTTGAAATTCTTCTTTGTAGCTTGCAGAAAAAATACTGAAGGACCAGCCAATCACCTTCTGTAATACAGAAAAGGAAATAGACCTAATAAGGAAAAAGATGTCAGTGACCCTTATGCAAGAATCAGGTAAATGCTGCTATAATTGTTACAAAATGCTGGAAGGTTTATTTTACAATGAGTAAGCAGTGCATTATATATTTAGAAGTACAAATATTCTTGTAAAATCTGCTTGTTCTAAAAGCAGATTAAGGTTTTTTTAATATTGTTGTGACTTAATTAACGAGAGCATGGGTGTAACGTGGGGAGCATGACAGAGTTGAGGATACAAATCCAGCTTTATTCAAAAGAGTGGTCAAAACAGGAAGGGTCAAACACCAGCAAACAGGTACAATCCAGGGCGAGACAAAAGAGTAATCCACAAAATAGGCAAGGGTCAGGGCAGGTAGCAAACAATTGAGCAGTCTTACTGTTACATAGAGTTATTTGCAAACATCTCACCCAGATACTCATCTTGCAATTTTTTTTTTTTACTGAACTTTTATTACCTCCAGTTAATTGCATCCACACCATTTACCTGCCTCACTGTTTGTGTATACTCACAGTTTTGTTCATCTGTTTTGTTTGAAGTCTATCAATTATCTGCTCAGTAATGTTCTCAATAAATTATTGTGATTTTTTACATCTAATCTTTGTGGTCTGAGTCACCCTAACACCGATTGCTGTATAATTAATCCAGTGTCTCAATGTTATCTGTAATCTGTACATTTTTTAGAAGACTTGACTGATTTCTGTCAGTTCTGTGGGGAAGACATCAACCCAAGTGATCCAGTGTTGACACCTGCTTGGGTAATGGAAATGTTTTATCTTAAAAGGTTCTTAATGAAAAAAATAATAAAAATACATACATTTTATTGTCCTTCGCACTGCCCTATCAGATTGCCTGTGATGGATGCGACAGGTGGTATCACCAGTCATGTCCTGGCAACCCACCGGTGGAGGAGGACTTTTATTGCCCTGTGTGTACCGAAGACAAAGATTAAATGTTGCAATATTTTTTAAAAGGATGTTGTTGTAATAATTGTATGGTGTTATAATATAAAATCTGTTCCCCCTGTGTTTTCGGTGCATGGGACTGTTCAGTAGATGAAAGGTGTTACACATAATGATGACACATAATGATGACACTTAAATACATCACCAGCATCACTGCAGTGCTTTATAAAGCTTCAGAAGGGAATATATGGGGGGGAACCCTTTTTCTGAGGCCTTCGGGAAAATCCGTTGCCCCTGTGTTTTCGGTGTATGGGACTGTTCTGTAGATGAAAGGTGTTACACATAATGATGACACATAATGATGACACTTAAATGTATCACCAGTATCACTGCAGTGCTTTATAAAGCCTCAGAAGGGAATATATGGGGGGGGGAACCCTTTTTCTGAGGCCTTCGGGAAAATCCGTTCCCCTTGTGTTTTCGGTGTATGGGACTGTTCTGTAGATGAAAGTTGTTACACATAATGATGACACTTAAATACATCACCAGCATCACCTCTGTAGATGAAAGTTCTTCTAGAGGTGAGTAGCTTTATAATAATAAAAACAACAACAACAACACAGTCTTGTACAGTGCAATATGGTTTATTTATGGAAAACATATGGTTGTGTGACAAAACCGACACACACCAACAGCAACAACAACATAACAATAATATAATAATGTAAACAACCATCGAAAATCGTTTATTAACCTTGACGTATTAGCTGTTATACAGAGTTTGTCAAAGGTAAAGTTAGCAGTAAGCCACGAACGACTGAGCTATAAAACCTCCAAAAACGATACATTCTATGCTTTAGTATTTAGCATTCTACTTATGTATTTGACAAACAACGTGAAATATGCCTTATGTTGATGGGAAGTAGGAAATAACACCATAAACTGACGCTTGAGATAAAGCATACATTTTCCGCCTCGAAATCATGACATCGGGAGTTAAAGCATGCGTGCCGAAGGGGAAACGGGAACTGAATTCACTGGAACACCGGCACGCGCATAGCCTGTATCATTTCATATCAAATCGCGAAATAAACTATGAGCATGCAATATCGTGATCAGTTAATGAAGTTATGAAAAGTCATGAAGTTACCAAATGTTACCAAAAAGGCAATTAAAGCTGCCATAAAACAGGCTTGTTAAGACAAACGGAGATTTAGACGCAACGTCATGTGGCTCTAATGCATGTCACCAGTCCGAATGTAACTTTTTATGGTGATAAAAAGTTCAAAAATCGGCACATTCTTCATCAGCTCGCTGCCGCTCCTCTCCTTTCTCTCTCTCTCTCCCTGCACTAGTGATGGGTCGGTCTTTAATGTGACTCGGAAAGAACGAGTTGTCTCGGAGAGTGATTCGTTCAGTCGCGCATGCGCAACATCCTATAGGTTCTGTACTGGAATTAGTTCACGTTTTCGAGTCTTTAGGTTTGAGTGGTTCGTTCATCACGTGACAGCCCCATAAGCTTAACTAATGCAGTCTGAGCCAGAAAGAGAATTGATTAGTTCATCTCTCAAGTCTTCGGGTTTGAGTCTTTCGTTCATCACGTGACACCCCCATATACTTAACTAATGCAGTCTGAGCCGGAACGAGAATTGATTAGTTCATCTCTCGAGACTTCGGGTTTGAGTCTTTCGTTCATCACGTGACACCCCCATATACCGTACTTAACTAAAACAGTCTGAGCTAGAAAGAGACTTAATAATAACCAACTCTTTATACCTTTGTTACCACATTCAGTGTTATGGAAAAGAACCATCATGACAGAAATTCACATATTTATAAACTGTAAGAAATAAATAGCTACAATTTGAGACCAGAAATGCATCCCGTAACTGTAAGAGTAAATAATAATTATGATAATAATAATAATAATAACTATGCACCTGTTTGTAAGGAAGGTTGTAAATGAACTAATTTCGCTATCCAATGCTGTCACGTCACGTGACAAAAGAACGAATGACCGGAAAGACTCGAGAGATGAAATAATCAATTCTCTTTCCGGCTCAAACTGCATTTATTTAAGCATATGGGGCTGCCACGTGAAGAATGAACGACTCAAACCCGAAGACTCGAGAGATGAACTAATCAATTCTCTTTTCGGCTCAGACTGCATAAGTTACGTTTATGGGGTTGTAACGTGATGAACGAACGACTCAAACACGAAGACTCGAGAGATGAACTAATCAATTATCTTTCCGGCTCAGACTGCATTAGTTAAGTATATGGGGGTGTCAGGTGATGAACGAACGACTCAAACCCGAAGACTTGTTGGATAAGAGGTGAGGTGAGCTAATCATAGACTAAAGACCCAGGTAAACAATGAATTAATAATTTCTGTTTCTTATAGCATTATAGTTTTGTATTGTGATCAACGTTTGCGTAAGTAGTAGATGTGTTAGGGAAGTAACACGTAACATTTTAATAATATTTTGCTAAAATGAACGAAATGACTCGAAAAAAGATTTGTTCATTTTGCTGAACGAGACTCAAAGGTCCGAGTTGGTAAAATGATCCGAACTTCCCATCACTACCGTGCATTCGTCACAGACACGGCAGAGAAAATAATGGCGGCGCCTGTGCAAAATTTCAAAATAAAACTCTTCTCATAATAGAATTTGTAGATCCCCTACATTCCCCCCTGCCATACCATCGGACAGTGTTTTTCAGTGTGAACATCAGTACTACAATGAAAAGCTTTCAATTAGTAAGATTTAGAAACATATACATTAACCCCCTGGGGTCGGCCGTCTCGCCGGCGAGACAGGCTAATTTTTTTTCTTATCAGTGTGAAAGACACTAAAAATACTCCGTCGATTTTGGTCATACAGATAAGTGTTATACATCAACTGAAACTTTGAAGTATCTATTTTTTTTCGGGTACACTCACAATAAAAACAAAATGTTGTGGTTTTGGAAAATAAAGAAAACAAACAGGGTGCGCTCTCTGTCTTCGCCGTCTCCGCGAGCTGCTTTTAGAAACGCGTCACTAAAATGAACTGTAACTCGGCGAAATCTCAACACGGAGACATGTATATCTATAGAATATATATATCTATAGAAAGCTTGAAGTGTCTACTTTTAAATGAAGTAAGTCTTATCGAAAACAAATATTCTGTGATAAAGTAATCCGTATGAAACCAACACGATGTTCAGTCTTTCCCGTCTAACTCATTATCTTTAATGCAATCCCGCCCCCTCGCGGCTCGCGCAGTTCATATGTAAATATCCACGTGAGACACGTGCGCATGGAAACACCTAACATAAACAAAGCGTGAGAAGTTCATTCATCGCAGCTACTGTCCGTTTCTGCAAGAAGACACGCTGAGTAAAGGCTGGATTTCCCTCAAAAGAAGAACAAGATTTCATCGAGTAGAGGAGATCAATCTGATGAGTAAGTAATGTTTCTTTTTTGCATTAGTTAACGTGTTATTGTGACATAAACAAGAACACATTTACTAGTTAGTTTGTTCTCAAACTACAACATGCTGAATGCTAGGCATCTAAGAATGTTTAGACCATGTTTATTATTAATACTCTGTTCACAAACAGATTTTAATAACATGCTAAACAATAATAATTAGTTTCTCAGATGTAAAATATCCTTTTTTATAGTACAAAGCATGTGTGAGTCTATGGCTACAGAATCATATCATAGGCTACTATAAAATCATACATACTAGGCTATATGACAACAAAATCATTGTTGGGTTTTTCCCAAACTATAATTCCTGACTACAATGTTTGAAATCGAGTAAAACATTTTGAATATGAAAGGCAATTCATTGTATTTAAATTGATTACGGCGCGATGATGTTTTCATGCTCTATATAAAACAATAAAAGTAATATGAGTGTACACTGTAACATGATCAATGCTACGAGTCTAAGTATGTTTAGAACGTTTATTA
Organism: Spinibarbus caldwelli; assembly: GCA_039654775.1. Lineage (NCBI taxonomy): Eukaryota > Metazoa > Chordata > Actinopteri > Cypriniformes > Cyprinidae > Spinibarbus > Spinibarbus caldwelli. Next base: position 23,533,293 of record CM077229.1, read on the forward strand.
TTAATAGCCTACTCTGTTCAGAAATAGATTTTAATAACATGCTAAACAATAATAATTAGTTTCTCAGATATAAAATGTCTTTTTTTTTTAATGATAATACAAAGCATGCGTGAGTCTATGGCTACAAAACCTACAGATGCTCCTGATATTAACATGCTCACAAATGTTTTTTTTTTTTTTGTTGTTGTTGTTGTTGTTGTTTTTTGGTTGTTTGTATTTTAGTGAATCAGGTACCTGAACCACAGATGAATCCTGATGACTTTCTTCAAACTGTTTTCCTCTGAGAGCGCTGTACCAACATCAGATGTTCAACTACACTGATATTCTATGGTAAAACAAGCTCCTTGACTACTGATTATGTTTTTTTCTTCTTGAATCCATGGAAAGAAGCAGAAACACTTAAATAACACACGTAAATATCAGGTATGATTTACTTGACAGAATCTGTTGCAGGAATGACTCAAAGTCTGTTCACATCTCTGTGGTCAGTGTGCACAATGTGTCTTTGAACTTCATTATGTATGTTTTGATTATACTGTGTTGTAAATAAAATACAAATAATTTAAACAACCCATTTTTTCATTCTCCTCACATTCTGTCTTACCTGCCTCAACGTCACAGTCACACTGATGGGCCATTAGGGGAGGGCCCTTTGTCTCTCAGGGGAGAATCACTTAATATTCAGGGGCATTGCCACTCCCTCGCATATTGGCTTTCAATCACAAAACATGTCTTTAAAAATTTAAATCAATATATTGTTTTCTGTGAATGAGTAAGCAGAATGATTTTCACATAATTTTGAAGTAAATATTCTAGCCTACAAGACTAATTACTCAAAAGTCTTATTCAGAACTATTTAGTGTGAGTTTTATGGCCTTATTTCAGCTACATTTTTTCCCCCAAAACTTACTAACCACGCATAATATTTTTTTTCTAAAAAATGCAAACATGTACATCCATCAGGGTCACATATTATTGTAGCACAGTTTGTGCTGAATACAAACAAATTACATGTTGGTCAATAGTATGTTTTAAGTAGCTGAAATAAGCACAAATATCAGGGCAACCTATATTTAATAATTAACCTTTATTTAACCAGGTAAGTCAGTTGAGAACCAATTCTCATTTACAATGACGACCTGGCCACGAGGGAGCATAAAAGCAAGTGCAATACAGTAAAACACAAAATTACAAATAACATAAATATAAACAATAACAAATAACTAAAAACAAGTACAGTGATCTTGTACTATTAACTGAATTGAATTTTTAAAGGAAGAAAGTGAAATAAATGAGCTAAGCTTTAGAGTCCGCTGCAGGTGATTCCAATCATATGCAGCAGAAAATTGAAAAGAACGATGACCGAAGGAGGTACGGACTTTGGGTATGCAAAAATTAATAAAACTACTAGAGCGCAAATTACAACTTGTGTTACGGATATTAAGAAGTGACTGTAGATATAATGGAGTTTTCCCAATAAGAGTTTTATAAATAAACAAAAACCAATGAATTTGTCTACGAGAATGAAGAGAAGACCAATTTGATAAAGAATACAAATGACAATGATGAGTGTTAAAAGAAGCTCCAGTTACAAAACGGATTGCAGCATGGTAAATAACATCCAGTTTATGAAGAAGAGTTTTCGAAGCGGACCTGTAAGCTACATCACCATAATCCAAAATTGGAAGCACTGTCATTTTAACCAAAAGCTGTTTTGAAGAATGTGTAAAATAGGATTTGTTACGATAAAGAAAACCAATACGAGATTTAACCTTTCTAAGCAATACATTTATATGAGTTTCAAATGTCAATTTGCTATAAAACCAGATGCCAAGGTATTTATAGCAATCAACATGGTCGATCTCGGAGCCATCCAATGAGAAGATTTTAGGCAGGTTTTCAAAGTCAAGTCAAAGTCAAAGTCTGCTTTATTGTCAATTCTGCCACATGTACAGCACATACATACAGAGAATTGAAATTGCGTGACTCTCAGACCCATGGTGCATACAGTTAACAATAAAACACTAACAGTAGACGTAGAATGCAGATAAATACAGTTTAAAATATAAAAACAAACTATACAGATATACAAATAAGGACATTGTAGAAAAGAGTTAGATTAAGTGGCATAAGGCACATGGCAGATGAAATGCAAATCGGTTAAATAAATAAACAAAACAAAACTGCAGATATGAGTGTAGTGCAAAAAGAGCTTAACAAAACGAAACTGTGCAGATATAAAGAGTGTAGTGCAAAAATAGCTTATCAGGCTGTTTAAAGTGACAGAAGAGGTAGTTGAGTGGGGTCAGTTCAATACTGACTGAGGTAGTGGGCAGTCCAGTGGTGCACTAAGTGACTGGTGCAGGTCACAGTGTGTAAGTGGGGGGGGGGGGGCAGAGTTCAGTGGTGCGTGGGGCAAAAGAGGGGGGGAGGGGGGGCAAGGTCGGGAGGGAGTTCAGCTTCCTGACAGCCTGATGAATGAAGCTGTCCTTCAGTCTATTGGTCCTGGCCTGGAGAATCCGCAGTCTCCTCCCTGATGGCAGCAGACTGAAGAAGCTGTGTGTCGGGTGGGTGGGATCACCTGCAATGCAGAGGGCTTTGCGGGTGAGACGGGTGTTGTAGATGTCCTGGAGGGAGGGGAGAGAGACACCAACAATCCTCTCAGCTGCTCTCACTATGCGTTGGAGTGTCTTGCGGCAGGACGCATTGCAGGCGCCATACCACACAGTGATGCAGCTCGTCATGCTCTCGATGGTGCCTCTGTAGAAGGTGCACATGATGGGGGCCGGGGCTCTGGCTCTCCTCAGTTTGCGGAGGAAGTAGAGACGCTGTTGTGCTTTCTTGGCCAGTGCTGCGGTGCTGTCAGTCCAGGAGAGGTCCTCTGTGATGTGCACACCCAGGAACTTGGTGCTGCTCACTCTCTCCACAGTCGCACCGTTTATGGTCAGAGGAGCATGCTGAGTGTGCACTCTCCTGAAGTCAACAACAATCTCCTTCATCTTCTCCACATTCAGAGAGAGATTGTTGTCACTGCACCACCCGGCCAGGCGGCTCACCTCGCACCTGTAGTTTGTCTCATCTCTGTTACTAATGAGACCCACCACAGTCGTGTCGTCCACAAACTTAATGAGGAGGTTGGAGCTGTGTGACGGTGTGCAGTCATGGGTCAGCAGAGTGAAGAGGAGGGGGCTCAGCACACATCCTTGAGGGGCCCCTGTGTTAAGTGTGATGGTGCTGGATGTGTTACTGACGACCCGTACTGCCTGAGGTCTCCCAGTCAGGAAATCCAACAGCCAGTTGCACAGCGAGGTGTTGAGCCCCAGCTGGACCAGTTTGTGAATGAGCTGTTGAGGAATGATTGTGTTGAATGCTGAACTGAAGTCTATGAACAGCATTCTGACGTACGAGTCTTTTTTGTCCAGATGTGTGAGTGCTGAGTGGAGGGCAGTGGCAATGGCATCATCGGTCGAGCGGTTGGACCGATATGCAAACTGGAAGGGGTCCAGGGAGGGGGGGAGGGCAGACTTGATATGATGCATGACTAGCCGTTCAAAGCACTTCATGAGGATCGGAGTAAGTGCGACTGGACGGTAGTCATTGAAGCAGGATGGAGATGGCTTCTTCAGGACTGGAATAATGGTGGTAGCCTTGAAGCATGTGGGGACAACAGCCTGACTTAGTGAGATGTTGAAAATGTCTGTGAAGACATCAGTGAGTTCCGCTGCACAGTCTCTCAGTACACGACCAGGAATGTTGTCAGGACCCGGAGCTTTGCGTGCATTGATCCTGCTGAGGGATCTCCTCACGCTGTCCGGGGACAGCGTCATCACCTGGTCACCGGGAGGAGGTGGGGTCTTCTCTGCAGTGGTGCTGTTTTGTGCCTCAAAGCGAGCGAAGAAGGCGTTCAGCTCGTTCAGCAGGGGGATGGTGCTGTCACAGGTGCACGGTGGGGGCTTATAGTCCGTGATGGTCTGAATCCCCTGCCACAGGCTCCGAGTGTCCCCGCTGTCGCTGAAGCGATGGGCTACCCTCCTGGAGTACTGTCTCTTAGCCTCTCTGATGCCGCGGGATAGATTGGCCCTAGCTGTCCTCAGGCCCACCTCATCTCCAGCTCTGAAGGCAGCGTTACGAGTCTTCAGGAGTCTGTAGACCTCCCCTGTCATCCACGGCTTCTGGTTGGCCCGGACAGTGATGGTCTTTGTGACCGTTACATCATCAATGCATTTGGTGATGTAAGCAGTGACAGTCTCTGAGTACTCTTGGAGGTCTGTGGTGTTATTGTATGTGGCAGCCTGCTTAAACATATTCCAGTCAGTGGTGTCAAAACAGTCTTGAAGTGCCTCTGACGACCCTTTTGGCCACACTTGTATCTGTTTGTGAACTGGTTTAGTGACTTTAACGATCGGTCTGTATGCAGGCATTAGCATGACAGTGATGTGGTCTGAGGTGCCAAGATGGGGGAGGGGAAGGGCCTTGTAAGCTCCTCTCTGGGTGGTGTAAACAAAGTCCAGAGTGTTGTTTCCTCGTGTTGGAAAGTCTACGTGCTGTTGTATTTTTGGGAACACACTCTTTAAGTCTGCGTGGTTGAAATCCCCAGCTGAGATGAGAAAAGCATCTGGGTGGGCTGTCTGCTGCTCACTGATGTGCTGATACAATTTATTCAGTGCCTCACTCCTGATGTTGTTGTTGGAGCTGGGAGGGATGTATACAGTAACGAGCAGTATGGCTGTATATTCCCTCGGTAGATAAAACGGCCGGCACTTAATAATTATAAACTCCACCAGGGGCGAGCAGTGTTTGCAGACCACAACAGCGTCGCGGCACCACGCGTCATTAATGTAAACACAAAGCCCGCCGCCGCGGGTCTTACCTCCCTCGACAAGAGCTCTGTCCTCTCGATAGCATGTTAGCTGGTCGAGCTGAATGGCGCAGTCCGGCACGCTGTTGCTGAGCCATGTTTCCGTGAAAACAAAAACACAGCAGTCTCTTACAGTCCTCTGAGTTGAGCGTAGTAGTCGGATGTAGTCCAGTTTATTGTCTAAAGAGCGTACGTTAGCCAGTACGATGGTGGGGATAGCTGGCTTGTGTGGGTTAGCCGCTAGCCTAGCCCGGATACCTCCGCGCTTACCCCTCTTCTGCTTCCTCTCGCGCCGCTTGTGGCGCCTCCGCTCTGGGCGAGATGCAGTAGTGGGGGTCGGTGATGTTGTAGGCCTCCGGAGCAGACCGAGGTCCCGCAGCTCTTCGGCGTGCGCGAGGTTTAACTCTAAAAATGTGGTTCTGCCGACGTCGAGCAGAAACTCACGACTGTATGCGCATTTAAAGACAGATAGACGCGACGAAGACGTACAAAAACACTTCGATTTACAAGATAAAAAACACAAAAACACCGTTCTGTCGGGAGAGAGAGAAGCCGCAGCGTGTGCACGCGCCGCCATCTTGTTGAAGAGGTTTTCAGCATGTAATTGATTTCTATTGAAAACCATGCACTTTGTTTTATTTGTATTTAAAACTAGTTGAAGGCTAGAGAAAGCGTATTGGATGCGGGTAAAACTGGCCTGCAATAAGGATAAAGCAGAGGTCAAGGAAGAACTAGATGTATAGATAATAGTGTCGTCAGCGTATAAATGAGCATAAGAATCACCTGCAGCAAGAACAATATCGTTAACATATATGTTAAAAAGTATAGGCCCTAATATGCTTCCTTGTGGGACCCCTTTAAATAGGGGCAGGGGATCTGACCAAAACCCCTCCACCCTTACTAATTGTGAACGATCAGAGCAGTAACTCTTGAACCAAGCCAGACAGCTGTCAGAAAATCCAGTACATCTTAGCCTACCCAGTAATATTTCATGGTCCACAGAATCAAAAGCCTTTGACAGATCAACGAATGCCGCTACACAATATTCCTTGTTGTCAATGGCACATATAATGTCATTGAGAACCTTTAGCGAAGCGGTAACGCAACTATGGCCGGATCTGAAGCCAGACTGAAACTGATTAAGAACATTGTAGGTCTCCAAGTGGTGCATAAGCTGCTTATTGACCAATTTCTCTAAAATTTTAGATAGACAAGACAAAATGGAAATGGGTCTATAGCAATTTAAATCTGCGTTATCACCCCCTTTAAAAAGTGGAGTAACAGCAGCAGATTTCCAATCCCGCGGGAAAACGCCAGTTTGGAGAGAAAGATTAAAAATGCAAGCAATAGGCGCTGCAATAATATAAGCAGATTTCTTTAAAAATAATGGATCTAATTCATCCAGTCCAGCAGATTTATGGATATCCAGGTTAAGCAATTCCCCAAGTACCTCAGACTCTTGTATTAACTGAAAAGAGAAGGAGGGGGGACATAGGGCAGGTGAATACATAACAGATGACGAGGTAACAGGGGAACAAATAGGAGTACAGGAGCTATTCACATAAGTACAACCAGAATTTACAAAGTGTCTATTAAATTGATCAACCATTTTGGATTTGTCTGTAATAACAACACCATCATATTTAATTACCGTGGGCAAGCGGGAGGAGATGTTTTCATTTTCCATAGTTTTGATGGTATTCCAAAATTTACGGGGATCGGAACCATTAAAAGTCAAATGGTGTTTAAAATAACTGGACTTTGCTTGTCTAATAGACTGAGTACATTTATTTCGTATAGTCCTGTATAATATCCAGTCAGAGATATTATTAGAAGTTTTTGCTCTACGCCATAGGGTGTGTTTTTGGCGAATAAGTTCTGACAAATCTGGACTAAACCAGGGGCTAAAACGATTTTTTTACTCTAATCTTTTTAAGGGGGGCATATTTGTTCAAAGCAGTACTGAACAAGAATTTAAAATATGCCCATGCCTCGTCAACTTCAGGAATAAGCCCAATTCTGTACCAATCCATGTCAACAAGGTCATTCAGAAAGGCCTGATCATTAAAATGTTTCAAAAAACGTTTAAAAACAAACACCGGAGGATTTCTTAAAGTGGTACCCTTGCGAACACAAACTATATTACAGTGATCACTAAGGCTTTGGCAAAACACTCTAGATGTATACCTCTCTGGCCTATTGGTAAGAATAATGTCAATTAATGAACCGGATTCCATAGTCTTAGTGTTATATCTTGTGGGGGCCTGCACAATCTGGGACAAGTTCAGTGCATTCAACTGTAGCTGTAAGGATGGTGGAGGATGAAACATATCCCAGTTCATATCCCCTAACAAAATAAATTCAGAAGAGATATAAGGAGCAATTAATTCACATAAAATAGTCAAACAACATGCTGGAGCAGAGGGCGGTCTATAACAACCAGCTACAACGATAAAGAAATTTTTAGATAAAACAATTTTTAAAAGTATTAACACAAACTGTTTAGCAACAGATTTTGAGGTAATTACTGAACACAGTAGATTATCCTTGCAATATACAACAACCCCACCACCCTTAGAATTTCTATCCTGACGAAAGATATTGTAGCCAGGAATTGAGATAGCAGAGTTAGAAATGGATTTCTTAAGCCATGATTCAGAGATGACAAAGATATCAGGATTAGTAGTATGAACATATGCAGTAAGCTCAGCAACTTTAAAGAGAAGACTACGTATGTTCAGATGCATGAGTCCAAGACCTTTACGATTACAAAAACAGTCAAAAGATAATGAATGCAAGGAGTTGTTTGCCAAGGTGTCCGAATATGAACAATCAAGTGGCCCAAGGTTTGGCTGAATATTCCCTGACATCAACAACAATAAGGTGATAAGACATCTCTGTCTGAACAATTTGATGGTAAAATCCTTATTAACAGTCTTACTATGATGAAAGGGCACAGAAAAATTGTCCTGTAGGACCATGATGCTGAATGAACGAACCAAAAAAACTGAACTGGTGATGATTGGAATTGAAAAAGGCAATGGCTTGCCCCGTGATAGGTAGCTGGAGGAACATGTACTGCTGCATGATATAAATGGAGTAGGCAGAACTGCAACTGAGGCTTGACAGTTACTGAAAACTTCAACAGAACTGCACAAATAAAACAAACATAATGCAGCAAAGATCAAAAATAATCTCCCTTTAAAAGTCAATGAGCAATCTGATAAAAAGCAACTCTGAAACCGCGACATGATGAAATCCAGTCCAAGTTTGCAGACCGCAGATTTAGAAGACAATGAGTAGACCATCAAAGTCGACTCCAGATCCATTACGTACAGAGTCCTGTCTGAGTTTGCAATCCACCGAGTCAGCTGAAAGGTGACGTTGAATTAAATTGCGTGTAGACACTGAGCCAATGCTATCAACCAGCACTATATCGTGAGTTTATCCAAACAGCACTCGGAGTAGAAACTGGAAGCGCAGAAGTCCGGTAAACATTAAGACAGCCAGTGTACAGCACGAGACCGATAGTTCGAGCGCAGCTCGTGCGCCACACAAAGACGACGTCCAACCAGACACCGGATCAGCAGAAGAGTAACAGATCCCCCGACTCGCCGTCAAAAGCTCTTAACCAGCGCCTGCAGTCCAAAAATGATCACAGACACGCACAGGCAGGCGAAAAAAATGCTCCAAAGACTGGAAGAAATACTGAGGTGCGCCAGCATTACTGAAAAATTAACACAAACGCAGAAACAGAGAGAAGACGTAAACGTGAAACCAGCTTGCTGCCATCTTGGATTGCACTAATTAGAATACAGTGACCTAATTGAAAGTGTGTTTACTTGAATCATCAGCTGACATTTCATTGTCATGGTCCCTGATACCTGTGTCTGATTCGTCTCCACCTTCCCTTCTACCTTGTGTTTCTGTAAGTGTAGCAGGTACAAATGTAACAACAGGGACTGCAAAAACATCGAGATCTTCTAAATCAGTGTGTGTCTGACCTGTGTGTGCTATAGATTCATGTCTAGATGTACGAGGTGTTAGAGGTGACTGAAAAGTGCAATGCCTGAGTTGATCCCTGTGTACAACTTTACATGGGCCCCCTTTCTCTGGGCGAATTGTGTAAACTGGAGTGTCTGCATGATTGTGTTTTACTACAATGTAAGGCAAGGGTTCCCAATGATCTTGTATCTTATTCCTTCCCCTATGTGAATGGTTCCGTAACAGAACACGGTCACAGGTCTCATAAGTGCGCCATGCAATCTACAATCATAGGCTCTTTTTCTTTGTCTTGAAGCCTCCTATGCTGCAGAGTTGGCTACTTCAACAGCGGTCTTCAATGTTGTGATGGTTTTTCACCCAGTCATCGAGATTGTCAACTCCACTGTCTTCCAAGTCTCTCCCATTAAGGATATCCATCAGCATTCGGGCATCCCTACCGAACATTAAGTAGAATGGCGAATAGCCGGTTGAAGCGTGGATTCGGCTATTGTATGTCATAACCAACTCGGGTAGATATTGTTTCCAATTATTTTTCTTATCCGGGGGTAACGTCCTTAGCATGTTGTGCATGCTTTTAATAAATCTTTCGCACTGGGAGTTACCCTGCGGGTGATACAGAGTTGTACGACTCTTTCTGATTCCATAGACTTTACACAGTTCTTTAATGACATTGACTTTGAAACACCGACCTTGGTCGGAATGTAGTCGTGCAGGACAGCCATAGTGGATAAAGGACAGCCATAGTGGATAAACCAATGCTGCATGAGGCTTTTGCCGTGGTATGGGCAGTCTGATTTCTGGTGGGCACTGCCACCATGAAACGAGTGAACATGTCAGTTAAGACGAGAACATTTTCATATCCTCCCACAGATTCCTCTAAGACAGTATAATCCATAGCGAGGACTTCCAGCGGTGCAGTTACGTTGGTGCACGTCATTGGGGTGCGAATTTTAGGAAAAACATCCTTCGCAAGGGCACATCTCTTGCACTCCTGAATCCAGTTTTGAACGTCCTTACTCATTGTTGGCCAGTAATAGCTCCACCTCATGCGCTCCAGCGTGCTTCTCTCTCCAAAATGGCCACAGTGATCATGCTGACTCTCGTACACTTTGTAATGCAAGGGTTCTGGAACCACTAATTGACAAATTTCTTCTCCATCCCGGGGGTCAAAGATAGTACGGAACAACACTCCTTTTTTAAGCTTGAGTCGTATGAATTGTCTAGCAAGCTTTTTTAACTCAACATCCATGTTGCACTGCTCAACTGAACTTTGATTCTTGTTGGTTAGTATGGCACGGTAGATTGGAGCTATATGAGGGTCGATCTTTTGTTGCTCTTCTATATCACTCCAGCTATATCCAGGGACTTTTCTTGTCATTGACAACTGGACCGATGCTTGTACTTTCTGCTGCTGTTTGGTGACTGGCCATAAGCATGCGCGCATTTCATCTGAATTTGTGTTTTGTTGTCCTGGCTTATAATACACCTCAAAATCAAACTCTGACAATTGAGCCATCCACCACTTTTCGACTGCTCCTAAATTTCTGTTTAAGTATTCTTTGAACTTTTCGGTTACAGCCCTCATGAAGAGGCCGGGCTAACTGAGCAAATCCAGGAACAAATCTCCTGTAATAACTCATGAATCCCAGGACTTGCCTCAGCTCTTTGACATTCGTGGGTACAGGCGAGGATTCCAATACCTGAGTTTTCTCTCCATCCACCTCTATTCCCTGGGAGGAAATTAGGTGACCCAAGAATTTCACTTCGGGTTTCAAAAGGAAGCACTTGCTGGGTTTTAGTTTCAAACCATGCTGTCTCAACAGGTTGAACACTATTTCAAGTCTTTGACAATGGCTTTTGAAGTCTTTCGAAAAGACAATAATGTCATCAAGGTAGATTTGTCATCAAATGTTAGATCGCCGAGCACCACCCCCATAAGATGCTGAAATGTCGCAGGAGCATTGCAAAGTCCGAATGGCATCCTGGTCCATTCAAACAGTCCAAAGGGAGTGGTGACCACTGTCTTTGCTCCATCCTCCTCACTCAACACCACTTGAAAATAGCCGGAAGTAAGATTAAGGGTGGAGAACAGCTGCACATTTCCCAAGGCATCCAGCGATTCCTCCACGCGAGGGAGAGGATAAGCATCTTTGCAGGTCACTTTATTCAACCTTCTGTAGTCGCAGCAAAAGCGTACGCTGCCATCATTCTTAATCACAATCACAGCTGCAGATGCTCATGGACTACAGCTTTCTCTGAGAATACCTTGAGACACCAAATCTTGAACATGTTTTTTCACTTCTTGAAACACCTGAGGTGGGATGCTACGATGTCTTTGCTTAATGGGAGGAGCATCTCCTGTTGGGACAGTGTGTGACGGCAGTCGTATAAGCGAAGTCATAATCGTTCTTCGAAAACACATCACTGTGCTTAACCAGTAGGTCCTGAAGTTTGCGGCGTTGAGTTTCTGTGAGGTTCTCTAAATTAATGTGCACTGGAACTGGCAGCTGCTCTGTGGTGCTTACCTCCACTTTCACCTGATGTTGCTGCACAGTCTTAACATGCAAAGCACCTTCCTTCTCCTCAAACTCGACAAGCTCTTTAGGCACAACTTCCTGTGGCTTGGACAGTGCAGCGATCCTACATTGTGGTAGGAGTTTTACGGGCTTTTCACTAGAATTCAAAGCTCTGACTGGAACTTTACCATCGGCTGTCTTGGCGAGTACATTAGCGATCAGAACACTCTTAGGCAAGCTGACATTTGACGAGGCCTCCACCAATACTTGGCAACTTACTTTTGGTGGTATTCTGCAGCGTCCTTCCGAAACATGTTCACTGAATGGAGGAATAGTGATTGCTTGCTTCCCAGCAACCTTCACAAAGCCAATCTTGTCACCACAGCTAAGTGCCTCAGTCTGCATCTTAAAGTTAGCCAACACTCGCTGGACCCTGGCCTCCTTGAAACCATAACTATACCTATCCATCTTCTTCATGTCTTCATTGGTCATGAATAGATCCTTAAGATCACTCAACACATTCATCCCAACAATGCCAGGTAAACCTTTCAACTCTGTCCCGCTGGATTCACTCTCTTTGATTACAAACATGCATTTTCCATGCAACATCTTCCCCATACACTCTATGTCTGCTTCCAGACATCCTATGATGGGAATATCTAGGCCATTTGCTGCTGTAAGTTGGACCCAGTTGGGCAGACGACAGCATAACTTCTCCAAAGTGATTCTTAAAATGTGACTCGGTCATAGTAGTCACTTCTGACCCTGTGTTCAAGAGACAGATAGTACTGATACCCGCAATTTTCACTTCAATTGTTAGGCAATCTCCAAAAGTACTTTCACAAAGGGACTTTGAAACATTCTCTGTATCACAGTCTGCAGTATGACTTCTAATAACAGATGGACCTGGGCTCTCTAGAACTGAAGTGTCTCAGTCAGCTGTCTTTTCCATCTCTGCCTTCTGTATTCTACTAGAGTTTTCTTTGCTCTGAGGACAGCGTCGGCTTGTGTGCCCTGGCTTACCACACGTATAGCAGATGTATCTTCCTTCACTATCTTTTAAAGGTGCACTTTTTGTCTTGCTTTCTTTCGCAAGAGGTTTCACTTTTTCTTTGCTGTTTACTATCTGAAAGAGTTCTTCTTGTCAGGCAGCGATCTGTTGAATAGCTTCATAAAGCGACTCCAAGGTGAGAGGGACTGAAGAGCTCTCTGTCACAGTGGTAGCATGAACGACACCGCGTGAACGAGTACTGGTTCTCAGATTGCTTGGAACTTGCACCTCCTCTTCTTCCAACCAAGTAATAGCTTCCTGCATAAGCTGGATGAATGTCAGGTCCTTCTCAGCTTTAACTCTCCTCTTCATTTCACGCCATAGCGAATCTTCTTTGAGGCCTAACACAAGCTGTTCTTTCAATACGCCATCAGCATCAGGAACTCTAGATGGCTCTCGGCTCTGAATAATAGTCAGCTTCTCCTGCAAGTCATGAGCATAAGAACGAATGGTTTCTCCAGGCATTTGTTTGCGGTCATAAAACTCTTTCAGTCTGCTCCCAATGGGAAGCTTGTCCCCATAAGTCTGGTCCAAAGCATTGAAAATCTCATCCACTGACTTCTCCTTTCCATTGAGCATAAACTTGACTGTCATCTTAGCCTCATCTTTTAAATACTGTTTAACAAACTCAATTCTGTCTTCTTCAGGAATTTTCATCACCTTGAAGGCGGACTTCATTGAACTTATCCATTCTTCTATACTCAACTCACCAGGCTTGGAACGACATCCGCTAAACTCTGGAAGCTTACGATCTCTTGGGATGTACACAGTAGATGGTGCTCTCTGAGCAGCAACCTGTTGTTCAAGAACAGTTTTAGCAAGGGAAAGGCTGGCTTGCTCAAACCTGCCTGTCTGCTCTCCGAACCGCCTTTGCATCTCTTCAAACTGTCTATTTAATTCTTCCAGTTCAGCCATGGCGTTGGCCCAAGGACCAGGAACTTACACTAAATCAGGAATCAGGAATTGATCCTGTTCGTGACGCCAATATGTGGCAGAGGGGAATATGCCACCGCCTCGTGGGGGAAATATTAAGCACTTAACTAAGGAAGACTGAGTGAGTGCCAGGATCTGTGCCAGATAACTTAGAAGATAAGAGCTTTTGACTCCACAAACCACCCTCCCCAGGTCTAACAGGATAGGTGAGACGCCCCCACTGCTTAGTATAAGAGACTTAACTTAGCATACACAGCTTCAGTTTAACTAAACAGAAATATTTATTTAGATGAAAAGTATTGGTCTTAAGAGACTAATTAAATGATTTGTGACTTCTTTCTTTTCTCTTGTTTTGTCACAGGAAGAGTGAAAGTATTTCAAATTCAGTCAGTTCAGAATGAAATCAAACACTGACAACAATAAAGAAAATGTCAACAATCTGTGACTGTTTCTGTTGAACCTTAAACAACAATCAGTGTTCCTCTTTTACCACACTGAAAAGTTACACATTCACAATCTGTTTGATTCAATCAGTGCAGCTCAAATTTTGAGTCAAAAATCCAGGAAAAATTATATTCAGTCTATTCATGAGTCAGAATGTTCGTAGACTTACAAAAGAAAATATATGAATCACTTTGTTGGGAAATTCACAGGTCACAGTTCCACATATGAAAGATTCTTTAAAGCACAGCTCAGTCTTTATACTCGTTGAAAAGAAAAATTACTTGCTTACCAGCGTTCAGTGAAAAATGAAGAAAATTATGTACATCATAGACGGAGCGCTGAAATGTGTCCGGATAGGCAGGGTAATGTTTGTTCACTCTATGATCCCCAACAATTGTCCCCGTGATCCTGAAGGCCACGGCTTGATCCGACGAGGCCACAATCCTGTCCAACGGAGATCAGCCCGAGAACACGAACAATACACGATCCCATCCAACGAATCAGCCAACTCTCCTCACACAAAAATAAACAACACCATCCACAACGTTTTGAGTTCGTTTGAACTAACAAAAACAAAAATCTGAATGCAAATTACACACCAAAAAAACACGGGAGTATTCAACTCCAACGCTGAAGAACTTGATCAACTTTAAGAGGCCTGTCGCCCAGCATCACCCACGAGCACGACAAAAAACTTGCTACGTCATTATTAATAACAGGCTTGTTAAGTAATGATGTTACGTTCAAAACCGAAGCTCCGAAGCTTGTATCAAAAAAATAACACATTTCACATTGAAGCGTTGTATCGGAGCTTGATTCGTTTTGCCAAAAGCACGTGATCTATGACGTCCGAAGCTTCATTCGCCTGAAAACCACATGACTGCTTCAGTATCTGGTTCAAATGAAGCGAACCTCAGCGCTGTTTCCTTTACATTACATTACATTATAATGCGTTAGCATTGTTTTCTTTTTATCATAATTTATATATTAAGGACAAATGGACCCATGAAATAACAGTCTAAGGACTGAGGCAAAGTTAACATTGACAGATCACATTTTTAATTGATGAGTTTATATTTGATTTATTTGAATTATTTTAGTGGCAGTACACCGACACAAATGAATGACTTTGACAATGGCCATTATTTTTATACAATAAATTAAAACAAGGAATCAGTTGTAGAACCAGATGTGAAACCAGCAGCTGTAATGGAACACAGCACTTTGGAAGGTGTTATTCATTTTTATGACCACAAGATGGCCACAGTATGAACCGTTTTAAAAAAGCTTTGAGTAATGAACCTTTTTCCGATACAATTGGGTTGAAAGTTTCACTGTTCAGAACGCTTCACTTCGCCATCACTATTGTTAAAGGGGTCATATAATGCCCATTTTCCACAAGTTAATATGATTCTTTAGGGTCTTAAGGAAAAGTCTGTAATATACTTTAATTAAAAATTCTCATTAGTAGTGTAAAAATACACTAATTTTACCTTGTCAAAAACAGCTGTTTTCAGCACGCCATTTCAGTGCATGTTTCTTTAAATGCTAATGAGCTCTGCTCACCCTGCCCCTCTGTTCTGTGGGGCGTTTTGACACAACACACGTGGAGTGTTGCCTTGACAACAGTTGAGCAGGGTTTTTCCTGCATTGAAAATTTTTTGGCGGCCGCCAAAACAAATTTTTGTCCCGCCAAAGTCTATTTGATCAGTGAATGTGATTTATGAGTGATGTAAATGACTGCACACGTTAACTGGGAGAGAGAGCAGAGAGCCGCTCCTCGCACACTCTCTCTGGGCCTGTTTACACCTGCTCACTTCAGGCATTTTCTCAGAGTGTATTGCTATCCAATCGTGAAAAGTCCAGATGTAAATGCCCTCCAAAACGCTTTAGAGGCGGATTAAAATCTGATCGTTCAAACCACAGGTGTCTGGGACGCACTCCAGACGAACCTGGACAAGTGTAAATGCATCTGCTTGTTGAAACCACATATGTACATTTTACTCCTCCCAAAATGTTAAAAAACAAACGTGTGAGAGCGTGTTATAGACTATAGGACATGTTATAGTCAGATATGACTGCGCTAATGCTAGACGCATCGCCGCGGATACAGCCAGCAAGCCGACGCGCAAACGAATGAAACAAAGTCGCAGATGCTCAAAAGACAATCATCTTCATTAGATGTAGTGAAACTAACTTATCTTTCCAGTGCTGATTCCGCTCTCTCTCCTGTTGCGAAATTTGCTTTTGTAATTAGCTGATGATGAACAAATGGCAGCGCATGTCTGTTGATTTCATTGACGTGAACTCCGTTAATTTTGCATATAGCGCGGGAATTCAAGACTGGATTTATGTTTTGCTGAGACACATTTATGCGGCCAAGTGTAAATGGAAACGTTTTAACAAATCAGATCGATATCTGAATCGGAAAAGAGAAAACGCATAAAGTGACCAGGTGTAAACATGCTCTCTGTCTAACTGTTTTTACTCTCCATCCCTCAAAATCAACTGGCATGAAGCGTTCCGCACATGCAACTAACATGAACACTTTCAATAAAAGAAAAAAAAAAGTCATGCATTGATTAAGTGTTTTCCGTGTTGTTGACACAAATATTTTGCGATGTCCTAACTAAGAACCGGGATTAGCACACAATGCGTCCACGTCCGCTCTAATGTCCGATTCGCAATTTAACGACTCATTTGAACCGATTCATTTTAATGAATGGTTAAAACAACTGATCTGTTCAACACTCAACTCACAAGACGTCACTGTCTGAATTGGTGTATATCAATTACAAATAAGCCTAATTTACTCAGAACACCTCAGATATGAGACCATAAGTGTGATTTAGCCTTGATTTAACCTTAATAATAATACAAGATTTAGCTTTAATCCACAGAAATTTCAGGTCATTTTTGCCAATTCATAGTAGATTACCTATAAAATCACTCCAGTTTAGACTGGAGTGAGGTGAAACCAGAACAAAGCAATTTGTTAGCTAGCTGTTAATTTTATTCAGATGTATGGTAGAAAAATAGACTATTAGTTAAAATAAACTTTTTAATGCAATTATTTAATGCTTTTCAATATTGATATGATTATACCAAAATAATTGTCAGGTCTTGCAAAGAAGGAACCTACAAAAATATGAAAGCCAGTTTTAATATATGCCCTGACAGTGACTGTTTTTTTCTTTCATGAATAAGTAGCCTATGATAAGCAAAAATCACAAACTGTTTCTTTGCATTTATTTTAGTTATGGTCGATATTGGGCTCGCAGATCACGTGGGGGGGGTTACTTTTTACTGTGTGTGTGGATGACCGTCAGCCACCACCGAAGGCCTTTTTTGACCCAGGAAAAAACCCTGTTGAGGGTATATTTTGGGGAAAGTATGGCAGCAGGAGGCTCTGAAGACACATCTGTGCAACCGTATCAATTTGAACCGGAGTCAGACCTGGAACAAGATGATGCCCCCGAAGAAATTGGACAATTAAGGCTCGAACAGGACGTTTCTGAATGGTTGGTTAACATAATGTCACTTTGATCTATCTTTGTATGTACTGGCAGGGTAGCATACGGAGTGAGATACGAACGCGATATGGTTACTGAAGTACAGTTCATTGACAGATAGGATACATGTCTATATGTTACAGCTAATGGTCATGAAAAACTGTTTTTCGGTAAATGTAGGCTTGTCAGCAATGCGTAACGTTATCTATGCAGTGCTAGGTATGACTTTAGCTGTAGCACTGACATTAGGTCACGGCAGGAATAATGGGTCTAGTAGGGGTTGAAGGACACCTAAGAATTTGTTGTAATGTATGTTTATGTCCAGTGCAGTGTATGCATGTTAACGTCCAGTGCAGTACTTAACAAAATATTCAAGTACATCTGCAGTATTGTAACTACATTGATATTCCTGTTACAGGTGTCTTTGTGTGGAAATTGTGGGCAAATGCCTACAGAGCCCGAGAATACAGGTGCATCTCAATAAATTAAAATGTCGTGGAAAAGTTCATTTATTTCAGTAATTCAACTCAAATTGTGAAACTCGTGTATTAAATAAATTCAATGCACACAGACTGAAGTAGTTTAAGTCTTTGGTTCTTTTAATTGTGATGATTTTGGCTCACATTTAACAAAAACCCACCAATTCACTATCTCAACAAATTAGAATACTTCATAAGACCAATAAAAAAAACATTTTTAGTGAATTGTTGGCCTTCTGGAAAGTATGTTCATTTACTGTATATGTACTCAATACTTGGTAGGGGCTCCTTTTGCTTTAATTACTGCCTCAACTCGGCTTGGCATGGAGATGATCAATTTGTGGCACTGCTGAGGTGGTATGGAAGCCCAGGTTTCTTTGACAGTGGCCTTCAGCTCATCTGTATTTTTTGGTCTCTTGTTTCTCATTTTCCTCTTGACAATACCCCGTAGATTCTCTATGGGGTTCAGGTCTGGTGAGTTTGCTGGCCAGTCAAGCACACCAACACCATGGTCATTTAACCAACTTTTGGTGCTTTTGGCAGTGTGGGCAGGTGCCAAATCCTGCTGGAAAATCAGTATCTTTAAAAAGCTGGTCAGCAGAAGGAAGCATGAAGTGCTCCAAAATTTCTTGGTAAACGGGTGCAGTGACTTTGGTTTTCAAAAAAACATAATGGACCAACACCAGCAGATGACATTGCACCCCAAATCATCACAGACTGTGGAAACTTAACACTGGACTTCAAGCAACTTGGGCTATGAGCTTCTCCACCCTTCCTCCAGACTCTAGGACCTTGGTTTCCAAATGAAATACAAAACTTGCTCTCATCTGAAAAGAGGACTTTGGACCACCGGGCAACAGTCCAGTTCTTCTCCTTAGCCCAGGTAAGATGCCTTTGACGGTGTCTGTGGTTCAGGAGTGGCTTAACAAGAGGAATACGACAACTGTAGCCAAATTCCTTGACACGTCTGTGTGTGGTGGCTCTTGATGCCTTGACCCCAGCCTCAGTCCATTCCTTATGAAGTTCACCCAAATTCTTGAATCGATTTTGCTTGATAATCCTCATAAGGCTGCGGTTCTCTCGGTTGGTTGTGCATCTTTTTCTTCCGCACTTTTTCCTTCCACTCAACTTTCTGTTAACATGCTTGGATACAGCCAGCTTCTTTGGCAATGAATGTTTGTGGCTTACCCTCCTTGTGAAGGGTGTCAATGATTGTCTTCTGGACAACTGTCAGATCAGCAGTCTTCCCCATGATTGTGTAGCCTAGTGAACCAAACTGAGAGACCATTTTGAAGGCTCAGGAGACCTTTGAAGGTGTTTTGAGTTGATTAGCTGATTGGCATGTCACCATATTCTAATTTGTTGAGATAATGAATTGGTGGGTTTTTGTTAAATGTGAGCCAAAATCATCACAATTAAAAGAACCAAAGACTTAAACTACTTCAGTCTGTGTGCATTGAATTTATTTAATACACAAGTTTCACAATTTGAGTTGAATTACTGAAATAAATGAACTTTTCCACGACATTCTAATTTATTGAGATGCACCTGTATATGCTGCAGGGAGATACCACAGGTACAGTACTTTTCCTAAATTGTATTGCTATTATGCGATCATCTTTTAAAAATGTCAGGTCACTTACCTTATTCATAATTTGTAGGTTTTAAGAAGATTACAACAGCTGGAAAATCCACCTGAATGTATGGTGGATCATCCTGGCCTAGAACCTGTTTGTTTAAATGTGTTCTCGCTTCAGGATGCATTGAACATCTACAGAGCAGACTATGGGCCTTTAGGTCTAAGGGGAACAGAAGGGTAAGTTGTGTTTTGATTCATTTGAGTCATCATTTTGTATTGTAACATTAGCGACTGCCGAGCAAAGCATAAAGTTCCCTATGGGGAACTGTTCATCTGTAGTTTAATTTTTTAAGTATCACATACCAACATACCATTCTACATAAAATACCAAGTATTGAATAGACACAAAACTGTTTGTACTAACATTTATTGACTGAAATATTGTTTTACTGAATACCACAGAGGTTTTTAATCAGTTATTCAACAAAACAGCATTAACAGCAAAACTGATTGTCAAAAGACAAACAGCAAGTAGCAAATGAATAAAAAAATAAAAAATACATGTAATGATTAGACTAAATAACATTACTTTTCACCCCAAAAAATTGTTTAATTGTCTCAGCCGTTACAGGTTTTTGGCCTACAGAAGCTTCGTTAGCTGGTGTTGGGGCATTCTGGGCTGGAGAATCAGGGTAGTGCTGCTCTCCTGTGTGGTGCGATGAATAAGGGCAGAGTTCCCTAATGCTCAGGGAAGGTATGTGGGTTCAGACCTGCCCTTGATTGAACCTAGACACGTAGCTGTCTATCACTTCCAGTTTGTCTGGTTTCTCAAATTGGGATGCGAGATCCTCAGGTATGGAGATCTTCAGGATATCGTCCATATATGGGGTTGGGTCCACAACAACTTTCTCAAAGATAAGTTCCAACAGGTTGTCCACGTAGTCTGTACAAAAAAACATTTTAAATACAGCTGCAAGCAGCGATTACCAGGGTTCAAGCACATTAAGGCCTTTAAGGTGGTATGCTTTTAGGGTATAGGCTAACCTGGATGTATGGCTGACAGTAAAACACATCCAAAATCGAGAATAGGCTCACAGACACACAACACACACACTGAAATTAAATGATTAAACTAGTATATTAATACTCTATAAGCTTATTTACACACACACACACACACACACACATACACAGACGTACATGCACACACATTTTGTTACAGATATAGATATTTGAAGTAAGTGATAGGTAACAAAACTTATTGCAAGTCTTCTCTTTTTAAGAGTTTAGATGTCATTTTCATGTTTCACTGTAATCATAATCTGGCAAAATTGTAAAAACCGATTTGTCTGTATGAACAAAATGGTAAACTTTGACTCAATGAGATTTAAAATGTTATAACAGCGATTGTATAATGTTTAAGCATGAATCCATAAGTAAACCTATGAACAGTACTGTTTTACAGTTTAAAGGTAAAGGGGGAGGTGTTGCTACAATTTATAGCAATATTTTCAGTATTTCTCAGAGATCGGGTTTCAAGTATAATTCATTCGAAGTAATGATGCATCATATAACATTATCCAAAGAAACAAGTGTTGATGATAAATCCCCTGTGATGTTTGTACTGGCTACTGTATACAGGCCACTAGGGCACCATACAGACTTTATTAAAGAATTTGCTGATTTTCTATCGAAGTTAGTGCTGGCTGCAGATAAAGTCCTAATTGTTGATGATTTTAATATCCATGTTGATAATGAAAAAGATTTGTTGGGATCAGCATTTATAGACATTCTACACTCTATTGGTGTTAAACAACACGTGTCAGAACCTACTCATTGTCAAAATCATACTCTAGATTTAATACTGTCACATGGAATTGATGTCAGTGGCATTGAAATTTTGCAGCAGAGCGATGATATATCAGATCATTATCTAGTCTCCTGTATATTCCATACAGCTAAAGCTGTAAAGCCAACTCCTTGTTACAAATATGGTAGAACCATCACTTCTACCACAAAAGACTGCTTTATTAATCTTCCTGACTTATCTCAGTTCCTCAGCATATCCAATAGCTAAGAACAACTTCATGATGTAACAGAAACTATGGACTCTCTCTTCTCTAGCACTTTAGATACGGTTGCTCCTTTGCACTTAAAGATTAAGGATAAGAGTTCAACACCATGGTAAAATGAGCACACTCGGGCCCTAAAGAGAGCAGCCCGGAAAATGGAGCGCAGCTGGAGGAAAACAAAACTAGAGGTATTTCGTTTAGCTTGGCGGGAAAGTACCCTATCCTACAGAAAAGCATTAAAAACTGCTAGATGTGATTACTTTTCGTCTCTTCTAGAAAAAAACAAACATAACCCCCAGTATTTATTCAATACGGTGACTAAATTAACGAAAAATAACGCATCAACAGGTGTTGGCATTTCCCAAGAGCACAGCAGTAATGACTTTATGAACTACTTTACTTCCAAGATCGATACTATCAGAGATAAAATTGTAACCATGCAGCCGTCAGCTACAGTATCGCATCAGATAGTGCACTATAGATCCCCTGAGGAACAATTCCACTCATTCTCTACTATAGGAGAGGAAGAACTGTAGAAACTTGTTAAATTATCTAAACCAACAACATGTATGTTAGACCCTATTCCATCTAAACTACTAAAAGAGCTGCTTCCAGAAGTCATAGATCCTCTTTTGGCTATTATTAATTCATCATTGTCATTAGGATATGTCCCCAAAAGCTTCAAATTGGCTGTTGTTAAGCCTCTCATTAAAAAAACACAAGTTGACCCCAAATATCTAGTTAATTACAGACCGATCTCAAATCTCCCTTTTCTGTCAAAGATATTAGAAAAGGTAGTATCCTCACAATTATATTCCTTCTTAGAGAAAAATGGTATCTGTGAGGAATTCCAGTCAGGATTTAGACCATATCATAGTACTGAGACTGCTCTCATTAGAGTTACAAATGACCTGCTTCTATCATCTGATCGTGGTTGTATCTCTTTATTAGTTCTACTGGACCTTAGCACTGCATTAGACACTATCGACAACAACATTCTTTTGAATAGACTAGAAAACTTTGTTGGCATTAGTGGAAGTGCCTTAGCATGGTTCAAATCGTACTTATCTGACCGTCATCAGTTCGTAGCAGTGAATGAAGTGGTATCATATCGATCACAAGTGCAGTATGGAGTACCTCAAGGCTCAGTACTAGGGCCGTTACTTTTCACGCTTTACATGTTACCCTTGGGAGATATTATCAGGAGACATGGTGTTAGCTTTCACTGTTATGCTGATGATACTCAGCTCTATATTTCTTCGCGGCCCGGTGAAACACACCAAATTGAGAAACTAACGGAATGCATAGTCGGTATAAAAAACTGGATGACGAGTAATTTCTTACTGCTAAATCCTGAAAAAACAGAGGTGTTAATTATCAGATCTAAAAACCCCACATGTAATAACCTAGAACACTATCTAACAATTGACGGCTGCTCTGTCAATTCTTCTTCATCAGCTAGGAACCTAGGTGTGCTGTTTGATAGCTATCTTTCATTTGAAAGCCATGTTTCTAGCATCTGTAAAACTGCGTTTTTCCATCTCAAAAAGATATCTAAATTCCGACCTATGCTCTCAACTTCAAATGCAGAAATGCTAATTCATGCGTTTATGACCTCAAGGTTAGACTATTGTAATGTTTTATTGGGTGGTTGTTCTGCATGCTTGATCAACAAACTACAGTTGGTCCAAAATGCAGCAGCTAGAGTCCTTACTAGAACCAGGAAGTATGACCATATTAGCCCGGTTCTGTCAACACTGCACTGGCTCCCTATCAAACATCGGATAGATTTTAAAATCTTGTTAATTACTTATAAAGCCCTGAATGGCTTAGCTCCTCAGTACTTGAGCGAGCTCTTATCACATTATAGTCCTCCACGTCCGCTGCGTTCTCAAAACTCTGGCCGTTTGATAATACCTAGAATATCAAAATCGACTGCGGGCGGCAGATCCTTTTCCTGTTTAGCACCCAAACTCTGGAACAATCTACCTAACACTGTTCGGGAGGCAGACAAACTCTGTCAATTTAAATCTAGATTAAAGACACATTTCTTTAACCTGGCTTACACATAACATACTAATACGCTTCTATTATTCAAATCCGTTAAAGGATTGTGAGGCTGCATTAATTAGATCAACCGGAACCGGGAACACTCCCCATAACACACAATGTACTCGTTACATCGTAAGAAGAATGGCATCTACTCTAATATTTGTCTGTTTCTTTCTTATTCTGTTTCTCAGTCCGTATCCGATTAGATGGTGGATCAGCACCAAGAGATGATGTCTACAGCCCTGATAGTCAGCGGAGACCAGGACACCAAGATGAGCCCCAGAGACATATCCCAGTGAAGACCTCGACTAAAAATACAATAAAACTAAAAATATAACAAAATAACTAAACATATAATAAAATACCTAATTACATAATACTATTATTGTTAGAAATTGCAACAATATAAAAATAGAAATATAATACATTTATACATTTAAAATTTTAATTAAAACATAATAATATACAAATATGAAAAATGAATAAATGCATTCTAAAATAATAAATAGTATAATAAAAATATATATATATTTATATGTGTGTGTATATATATATATATATATATATATATATATGTATATAATTATATATGTGTGTATATGTATGCATGTGTACATATTTATTTATATATATATATATATATATATATATATATATAAATATAAATATATATATATATATATATATATATGCGCAACAGAAATATATTAAATGAATTAAACTATAAATTTAAATTATAATAAATAAACAAATATATATTATAAAATTAGACCAAGAAACAATAATTGCATTAAACTATACATTACAATTATAGCAAATGAATAAATCATATAAAAGAAAAATTTCAAATAATGAATAAAACACAAATATAACAAATACATTACATTATAAATTAAAATGCCCCATCGGGACAAGACCACAGGAATCAGGTAA
Organism: Spinibarbus caldwelli; assembly: GCA_039654775.1. Classification (NCBI taxonomy): domain Eukaryota; kingdom Metazoa; phylum Chordata; class Actinopteri; order Cypriniformes; family Cyprinidae; genus Spinibarbus; species Spinibarbus caldwelli. Next base: position 23,557,727 of record CM077229.1, read on the forward strand.
GCCCTTTACACAATCTGATATGGCTGCGATTGGAATTGAACTGTGGGTTTCGTCTGGCCAGAGGAGAGCTGGCCCCCCGACTGAGCCTGCTTTCTCCCAAGGTTTTTTTTTCTCCATTCTGTCACAGAGGGAGTTTTGGTTCCTTGCCGCTGTTGCCTCTGGCTTGCTCAGTTGGGGACACTTAATTTCTAGCGATTATCGTCGATTTGATTGCACAGATACTATTTAAACTAAACTGAGCTAGACAATGACATCTCTGAATTCAATAATGAAATGCCTTTAACTGAAAATTGAGTGTTTAATCTTATCATTATACATTACTGACACTCTATCGTCCAATTTGATACTGTTAAGTGCTTTGACACAATCTGTATTGTTAAAAGTTTTGAGTTTTCGTTTAGGTTTTATAGGCATTTGGGTACATGTAGCCACACCCCTTTTCTAAATGACCCTGTTATAGCTAACTAAAGGACAAAATTCAAATTTTTTTTTTTGATAATTATTGATCTAGAGAGTCTTTGATTGAGTGGTTTTTAACTGCAGTGGTTTGATTGAGATTGAGCGAAAAACCTAGGACTAGTTTGCAAAAGTAGGTTTTTAACATAATTTAGAATATATAATGAACAATTTGATTGACAGCATTAGGGCTGTCGCGATAACCAGAATATCGCAATACAGCGCTATTGACGAGCATAACTGCAGAGGAATGCAACAACCGCAGCAACCGCGATATTTGCATTTTCTTTTTTCGTAAGGTTGTGCCCTTCTCGTTTTACACTTCGTGCATGTGTACTGAATATTAAATAAGTTAGTAATGATAACATAATGTGTACCATGCTGATTTGTACAGAGGCTCAGTAGATTTGCACTTAACAAGCCTAACAGACTGCAAATGAGAGATCGACTGAGCGCGTGCGATTACCTGCATCTGTCCTTCAGGCCGAGTCTTGTATATTTGTGGAAACAAGTTGTCATGTCCAAAGAAAGCGAAATCTCTGTCTGAGCATCGACGCTCTGCTGGTCAGTTGAGCCTTTAAAAGTGGCGCTCAAAGTTAAAATGATTTCAACAGTGTTTCATTACATCTCTCTTTGAATGAATCGGCGTTTTTGAACATGTAGTTGAAAGAACGGTTTAAAGACTAACTCAAAGACAGTCTCTTGACGACACCTTGTGTTGCAATAATGAAACTGCACTGACTGACAGCCCTCTAGAACACACAGGTGAAAATATCAACAGAAAAAGTATCTTGTCCAGTCAGATTCGAGGATCAGAACTAACTGTTATATAACAACAGCCTAACGATCTTATTGCCAGGTTTTTGTTCTGTTATGTGGACCGTTATCGTCATTCTCTTCTGTTTACTTCACTTCCTGTTTCAACGAGATTTAGTTTCGGTTTCTGAATTCCTTACATCGTAACACATATACACACAAATATTATATATATATATATATATATATATATATATATATATATATATATACATAGCGATAATACCGCATACCGCGCTTTTGAGCCACTCAAAATTACCGCAAGGGAAATTCCTTCACCGCGACAGCCCTAGACAGCATTAGTCCCAGAGGCAAAGTTGTTCAGAATGAGTTCTATCATATGATATGAAGATTTAGTGTTTGTGTAAATATTTGAACATGTTCTGCAATTTTAGGACATTTTCTACAGAAATCTTGTGTTTTCAAAGACTTTTTCAACTGTTATAGCGCCATCTATAGCGTCCGATCTCCATGAAACTTGGCATGCTTGTTAAGAGTCATCTGTCACATGTTTTCACCAAGTTTCATAAAGTTTTGAGTTTTTGTTTAGGGTTTATAGGCTTTTGGGTAAATTTGGTCCACGCCCCTTTTCTAATGACCTCATTAAAGCTAACTAAAGAACAAAATTCAAATTTTTTTTGATAATTATTGATCTAGAGAGTCCAGAGAATATTACTGCAGTGGTTTGTTCGAGATTGAGCGAAAAACCTAGGACTAGCTCGCAAAAGTAGGTTTTTAACATATTTGTGAATATTTAATGAACGATTTGATTGACAGCAATGGTTCGAGGCAAAGTTGCTCATTATTAGGAGATCTATCAAATGATATGCATATTGTGTGGATGTGTGAAACACCACGTGTTTACAGAGCCAAATAAATCTCGTTAGCTGCAGGGGCGAGTCTTTGGATCTGAGTAGCGAGCAACACTACTACGTTCTGACCAAGTTTCAGCTCTCTAGGCCTTATCGTTTGGGCTGCACAATCAGTTTTACCAGAGAAAAATAAAAAAAATCCTAACAATTACAATAGGGTTTCAATGCACTACGTGCTTGAACCCCTAATTAGTTTTTATTTTCAGATTACTCTGAAGCAGTGTTGTTCACTTAGTGTTGTCACTTTATGGTTTTATATATGAAATTGTTTATAAGGTTTATCGTTTCTAAAAAGTAATTTGATACAAAATGTATTTATGTTCTGCTTCTGATATTATGTCTGTACATACAATGTTTATTTTGCATTTAAATAAAAACTTGTTAAACTCACGGAAGGTAGGTTCTGCTTTCACTGGCTTTGCAGAGCATTGTCCTTTCTTGTATTTTGGAAAAACCACCTTAAATAGTGGCTCCCCAGCTGCTGTTGTGGCTTGGGGACGCCCAGCATTCTCATTAAAATGTAGGGCTGCCAGGTAGAGTCTTTAGAGGAGAAATAATGGTTAAACATAAGTTAGGTCACACTTGTGTGTTATTTTGTGTGTTTGGAAATGTGTATACATTCCTTTCCAAATTATTATATTGAGTTACCTGCATAACATTCCAAGAAAAGAAAAGACAATATTCTTGGGCGCAAAACGCAGAATTACGCTGTGGAACGCCTCCAGTGATGAGGTCTGATGGTGAGGGCTCAGTTTCTCAACATCCTTCAGAATCCTCTTGTTTCTGAAGATCTTCTCTAATCGACAGAAGGCAGGTGTCCCTGGTGGGAAAAGTGGAACTTATTAAACTTTATATTTAAAAACAAATAAATACACAAAAAAATAATAAAAACTGACAATTAAAATTAAAGGGAAAAAAAGTCATGTCTGTCGTATGCACATAGACACATGATTTACATTGACATTGCAAATAGGGTAAACGCACCAGCTCTCAACCACTTGCTCTTGTCCCTTGTAGTGCGTTGCGGATGCAAACACCGTGGGAAAACGGGATTGTCATGTGTGTGCATGTCTTGGACGTGATTAAGAATTGAAGTCCACTTTGCGACTCGCTCTTGCCCTGAGGAAGAAGAAGCCGCTGTCCAATATATGTGGTTTTTTATACTGCGATACCACTTCTGCAGTTTTTCACTGTCTTTGCTCTGAGCAATCCTCAGCAGTTTCTTTGAGACTCCTAATAATACAAACAAACAAACAAACAAACTGTATTTCAGACATGCAGAAAGATACAGTGTTGTATTGAACACAAAATAATATTTAAAAAAAAAAAAGACAGTTCTTGGCAAAGGTATGATTTTTGATCATAATCTTTAGTAATAACATTTTACTGCTCTGTTTAAAAAATAACCAGTCTGTGAAAGTCATTAAGCACATAAACCACACCTACCCAAAGAGGAGCTAATACCTTTTTCTATGTGCCATACATCGTAATACTGCGTGATGTTGGCCTCCCGCAGGAATTTTTGTATTTCAGGGTGCCGGTCTGTAACAATGCTGTCAAAAGTCACACCGTGTGCCCTCAAGAGATCAAGGCTCCTCCTCAGACCCTCTTTCTCCAGGTTGTTGCTCCCTCCAACTTCATTACTCTGATTACAAAAGAAAGGGCAGATATGACAATGGTTGACAATGCCTGTTATGTTAGCGAATAGCTACACAGTAAAAAATCTGTGCCTTTTTTTCTGTACATTTACATTGTTATATTGCATATGCACTACATTTTGCAAAAGTCCATAATTTTAGACTCACCTGAACTAGTTGCAGATCAATAATACTGCTGGTCCTTAGGTCCATCACAGAGTAACTGCCAAACTTGGCAGAATGACCTTTACAGAGAAAATTGCATTTTACATTGTATTACATTCTGTATTTCTTTTTTTTATTATTATTATTCTGTATGTTTAGCTTTCACAGTAATATCCAAACTGAGACAGTTGTTCAGCATTTAGTACCTGCTGAATCTGCCCTCATGTCACCGCCTAGGACAATGTTCTGCTGCTGTCTGAGCTGCTGCAACATGCCATCCTGTGCTTTCTTCCAGCTACTTACAATTGCAGGCTCTATGTACCTCCGGGCATGAATTCGAAAAGTGGTGTAGTGGATCATTTTCAGTTGCATTGCCTGGAATATCTAAGGTCAGAAAAGAGGATTTTTTCATTTAGCATGACTTCAGGGACAGGACATGTTCATTTCTTTATGTTCAGGGTGGATCTTAGTGATATTAATTGCAACAGTAAACTATAGGCTAGACAGTAAAATCCTTACAAACCTACCTTTTTAACTTTGAAGAAAGAGGCACCAGTGGCATACACTGCAACAGAAAGCTGGAGGTTCCCTGCAGGAGTGCTTTGTATAATTGGCTGACTATTCCATTTTCTGAAGAAGTCACAGTGTGGGCACCGTTGTTCCACAGTGAGGAATGTGCCAAATATTGTTTTCCGCACATTGGTAACACGATGACACACATGGCACTGCTCAAAGAGCTGCAGCAGGCAGTTTTCATAAACAATGTACGTTGCTGTCTTATGAGCCGGCTTTGAAGATTCAAACCTATTAGAATAATAAAGACTTAATTTAATAATTTCCAAATTCCACATAACATATTAAAAAATAAATTGATGAATCCAATCCAACTGAATGCAACATTAAAAAAAAAAAAAGTCTTGTAACTCACGTCACATCTGTTGGCTCAGTCAAAGTTGTGACAGAGTCAGCTGGATCATATGTAGAATTCATAGGCTCTTCCACATTCATACTTGAGCTGGCTCCAAAAGGGTCCTCCTCTTCCTCCTCTAGCTCCAAGCGAGATCTCTTATTTGGCCTCTTTATTGGTGTTGATGATAGCAGGGGTTTTGAGGAGCCAACACCAATATCTGGGTATAACATAGTTGTCTGTGTGCCTGTTACATAATAGTAGACATTTTACTACCGTGGAAGAATATACAATTTACATCATAACTGACAAGTACCATAAAAACTGAATAAATTACTTAACACTATATAGGATCTGGATCAGCAAACCTGTGCTTTTGTAGCGCGGACGTAGAGTTTTTATTGACAGCTGGGTGCCAACTGTGCACAGTTGTGGTGTTTTCTTCTGGCAGGGCACATGTCGCACCACGGCCAGTTCTTCAGATGTGCTTGCCTAAAAAAAAGCAAATAAATGAGGAGCTGATAAAATGTAAAAGAAATGTAACTTGAACGCAATGTAAGTCGCTTTGGATAAAAGCGTCTGCTAAATGCATAAATGTAAATGTAAATGTAAATGATCGGGTAACATAACTTATTCCGGCGTAATATTGAAAAACATAAATGTGAGTAGTTATAGTCTTGAATCATATGCATTTGCAGGCTGTAAACACTATTTTGCAGGTACTGTGTTAAAGTTACCATTCATCTTCATGCACTTATAACTGCTACAAAACAATTTAAAAGATTTTTTACATTAGTTATTAATCATTAACAGACACCGTTATAAACCATCTACAAAAGTAAGCTTAATGTAGTGTTACCATGTTAACATTACCAACTACATACACAGTTTGTAATAACACAATCATGGGATTATGAATTATACTGAGAAGGTTGTACATAGAAAAGATGACATAATGTTCCCTGAGTGTACACTTTAGCCGCATTCATCGTGAAACTCGCCAACTTTTGCACATTATTAGAAAAGGCGATTTGCAAAGATTAATAGAACGAAAAGTTACACTTGCTTCTTCTGGAGGTGAAGCAGGAACACGAATAGTTGGTACCGATCCTTTTTTCAGGAGCAGCTTCTTAGCAAAACCTGCTTTATACTGACCCTCGTTTATAAAGCAGTCTGGTGAGAAATGATTCGCACAAACATGAATGCATTTAGGTTTATCGGGGGGCATATCCCCTTCAAAAACAAAATTCAGCCACTGCGTCTTCAGCGGCTCGGATTTAGGAACATCATGATGACTGCTGTGTTCCTTATTACACCCAAGAACTGTACACCACAATCGCTTAGACGCCATTCTGCTCCAGCGTCGAAACAATGGCGGACTATGCTGACAGCTCACTCAGGGCGGGTCTGTGCTGAAACAAGCTGTCAATCAACAATCGTGGGCGGGGCCTCCGTCCGTGTGACGTCACACGGACAGACGGCTCGATTTGAGAAAGGAGAAAACATTTCACGAGATTACCAAAAAAAAAAAAAAAACCACTGGGTGGATTTTTATCATTATAGGGTGGTTGTGTACACACACTGCCAACACACATTTCAGTTCAAACAACTTGTAAAAGTGCATGTAGCATAATATGACCCCTTTAAGACCAACGTTGCGGGTCTAATGCATGTCGCCAGTCCGAATGTAACATTTTATGGTGATAAAAAGTTAAAAAAATTTGCACATTCTTCCTCAGCTCGCCGCTGCTCCTCTCATTTCTGTCCGTGCATTCACGCCAGAGAAAATAATGGCGGCGGCCCTGGCAAATTTCAAAATAAAAGTCTTCTCATTATAGAATTTGTAGGTCCCCTACACATGCTTGTATTATGTCATATATGAGTTACATTAAGAACTGAAATTGTTTTCAGAACTGTCTTGGAGCATCCCAGCACTGTCTCTCTCATCTAACACACCCGATTCAACTCGTCAGCTTATTAGTAGAGACTGAAATGGGTCAGAAAAGGCAGAGTTGAGAGAAAATACGATGCGTGTCAGATCCGTGTCATGTTCGGTAGCGGCAGCTCTTAAAGAAATAGCAGCCAAAAACAACCTAATAACCAGCTGCTGTGATGTCTGTTCATCAAAAACAAAAGAAAAAAGAGGAAATCAATAACTTATAGTTATACAGGATTCATCTGTATTTAGTTTAGAATTTAGTGTTTTATGTGAGGATTGTTTTAAGTTCACTTAAATTAGAAGTTATTTTTAAAGTCTAATAAATGTTAAAATTGATAGCTCTTAATTATAATGTAAAGTTGAATGGCTATAGTCAATGGTTAAATAGGGGGAAACATTTTTATAGGGAAATCAGTATTAATTGGAATCAGTGATACTAGCCTTCAGTCATAAAAATAAAGATGCCATTAAACAAATATTAAAAATATACTGTCTTTATGTTGTTTGTACATTAATTTGAAGATTGAATGTGAAATTATTGCAATGTAAAAGTATATTTAACAACTTTAATGTTAGGTGGGATTAATAGCGATTAATTTCAGAAAAATGTGCAATTAATTAGTTAATTATTTTTAATCGATTGACAGCACTAATAAAAATATATACATTTTTTGGAAATGGTTTTCCTCATTTCCTCTAACCACACCTCTTTTGTAATAGTCTCAGTCTGTGGGCAGTACACCCTGCCTCGGTACTGGCTGTGTCCTGTTGCACTTGTTTTGAACTGCCCGCACTTCTTTCAAGTGTACACCTCTACAGTTTTCCTGTATAGTCTCTTGGCCATGGCTTCGGGCAGATGGTGCCTCAGACTGTGAGCTGGTGCCTACACAACTGCAGGTTGTAACAGTGGCTGTATTATTGGCATTCCCTGGACCATTTGTCACACCTTGAAACATCAGCACACCCTGGAAACCTGGTGCTGCTGGTATAAGTATGTTGGGTACCATCTGCACTGATGCTCCAGGTGCTGATGGCGTAACCAACATATGACTCTGCACTGGTGCCTTGGGTCTGAGAGGGGGTCGCCCAACAGAATTCTGCCTCTGCTTTGCCTAACTTGCTGTGCTCGCTGGTATCTTGTACTGGTGCTGCTCCCCTAGTTGTTCTGGCTCAGTCCGTGGGCGTTTGGTAGCCTGGAAAGGCTCCTGGCAGTGTTCGAACTATACCGTGGACTCTGGGGGAGCTCACTTGTTTTTGTTGTTGGGGGGGGGGTAATGCATAACAGCTAATAGAAAGATACATAACAGATACAAGTGTATGCACTACTTGCTTGCACTATATAGGATAAATCACTATACAGGATTTACCCTATTATACTTTATCGACACAAATTGATAGGTGAAACAACAAACAGCCACCCACAAATAGTCTATAAACAAAGCATCAGGCTGTCTTTGAGTTCACACGAACAACGGTTAAAGTTACTCGTCAGGCTACAGAAGAATACCATAATTCCTCCGTTCAGTTAGGCCTAAGACATCGAGAGTCACGCAGACCTATAACAACCCAGCCACAACACATAATTGCGAATAACATGCCTTACCTTAACACAGAATCGACCACAGAGGCCTGAATTCAAGTACTCCGCGCGCAGATCAATGGCCTCCAACGTTTATACTTTTTCTACGAATCTTTTGAGTTAACGTACTAAAGATGAGTGGAATTTGCACCGCAGCGCCCCCACACCTTGATGCTCATGACAAGAATAGCATGTATACTTATCTTTATTGAAGCGAATTAGGTTTAAATCGCCGTCATGCATGAATGAATATTTTTGCAATTTTACACATGATGATCACATTACACAAAACTGAAATTGCACGTCAAAATAACACATTGTCAATATTTTTTGAGACCCCCCAAAATTTCACAAATCATGTTTTCAGGGGAGCCCATGTCTTATTAAGGGGAGCCGAGCTCCCCCTAGCTCCCCCGTAGTTCGCACCCTGGCTCCTGGGTTTCAGGGACGGGGCTGAGGCAACTGAATGCCCTGAAGCAGCACAGACAGCACCTGCTTTTTCTGTCTGTTGTTGTACCAGTGAAACAAGGTGTTGTGGTTAACTTCCAGCAGCTGCATTGATGTTCCTCCCATTACCAAGCTGTTTCCCAGTACAAGCTGCTTTAGTCTGGAACAGTCTGGAAGTATCAGAGAACAATTTTGACAGGGTTCCCTTGCTTTTTAAGGCTTGGGTGAATAGTAAAAAAAAATATATCCAGGCCAGCCCTGGGAAGACAAGTTTATTCACTTTGTATGCTTTAGACATGTAAAACATCCACGTTTCATATCATTATTGGGTGCTTTAATAATATAGCTATTGTGTATATATTTCATCATTGTGTGATTGTGTAAACAAACTAGTGAATTGAACCAGTTCCTTGAAAAGAACTGTCTGAAATAACCAGTTCACAGAAAATAATCTTATTTACGCATTGCCTGAGACTATGGATTACAGGTAATAATGCTGTAAATAATATTCAGTTTCTTGCATAGACTGATCGTTTCACTTCACTCCTCAATATATCATTAAGAGCCACAGGTATTCATTTTTATGTTCCTTGATATCCTTTTTTTAAATTCTCAAAAACACGCAGCTACTTGCATTAAAAGAATCACAAAGGACCACAGTTTCAGATAAAAATCTTCACTGTTCTACTCACATCTTGGATGGCCTGAGGGTAAGTAAATTACCGGCAAATTTTCATTTTAGGGTGAACTATCCCATTAATATCTCCTTCCCTGTCGAGTTGGAAACACAGAACAAAGCTGTGTCCTCAGAGCTGTATGTTCAATAAAGTTTGTTCGGATTCACTCACCTATCTTTTCAGTGTGTATCTATCTTAACAGAAGTCCAGACCAATGCAAGTATGAATCCAACAAACCCAGATCCAGTCAGAGGACCAACCAATACTCTCCACTGAGAGCTAGCATGACACATAGTCGTACCTGTTGGTCATTCCTTCATTTGTGACCAGCTATATCAAATTCACCAAGGAAAAAGCTTAATCACAAAGTATTCTTTGACATTCCTGACCCTCTGTGGCTCAAGTGGTTGGAATGAGCTCTCTCTGCTCACAAAATATCCTCAAGATTTGAACCCAGCGCTGCAGTTGCATCTTCACATATGATGACACCATAGAACTTGAAAGATTCATCCAACTGTTTATCCAATTTCCCTTAAAGGGGACCTATTATGCAAAAATCATTTTTATAATGTATTTGAACACAGTTGTGTGACCGCAGTGTGTGAAAACAACCAGCCTATAATTGTAAAAATCCACCCACTAATTTTTTTTTAATCCCAAAAAATCATGAATAGTCTCTCAGAACGAGCGGTTTCAGATTCGGTTTCAGAGAGTTTGTTGAGCTCATAATCACAAATGAGACTTATGAAGTTTGTGATAGCACACGATAGCACTAAAGTCTTAGATAGCACCATGAGACCAGCTATGTCGTTATTTTTATTGCACCATGCTCCCCGTCTGTGTAATTCATAAACGTGAATTTATTATGCACAGTACAATCAGACGACTGACTTTTAAACGGAGTACGTTTTGTGTAAAGAGAACAGGCTTGTACTAATAGTGAAATGTTTATTTGCAAAGGCCAGCACACTGCTATTGCTGGAGCTTGAGCTCTTGAATCTCCGCCCTCTTCTCTGGGAGCGCCAGCTCATTTGCATTTAAAGTGACATACTCAAAAACGGCGCATTTTGGCTCATACCCTAAAAGTGGCCATTTTAACAAGCTATAAAAAAATGATCTGTACAGTATTTTGAACTAAACTTCACATACACACTCTGGGGATATCAGAGACTTATTTTACATCTTGTAAAAAGGAGCATAATAGGTCCCCTTTAACTCCACCTCCATACATAGTCCTATCACCTCCCAACTTCCACCACACAGACCATGGGATTGTGCCACTGAACACTGAAGAGATTCAGTCAAGGCTACCCTTTCACTTCTGCTGTTTCCAGCTTTTTCTTTATTGCCAAAAATGGCAAAGGCTTGTGGCCATGAAGCAGACCACGGCATGCAAGAGCTCAAAACAGCCTTCACTATTTCACCACTCCTCATCCATTCCAACCCGGAAAGACCCTTCTTGGTTGAATTTGATGCTTCAACTTCAGGAGTCAGTGCAGTACTATCGCAACAGCAGGAGAAGTGATCTAAACTCCTTCCGTGTTCCTTCTTTTCCAAGAAACTTAGTGGAACAGAATTATGGGTAACAGGGAGTTACTTATCATCAGGCTCGCTCTGAAATGGTGGAGGCACTGGTTGGAAGGATCTCAGTGTAATATCAACAAACAAATCAATGAATCCTCCACCAGATCCTGCTCTGCTGGGATGCCCTCTCGAATGTATCCATGTTCCCAGAGCTCGGTGACTCCAGTTAATCCAAACCTTGCGCTTCTCTCTGGGCACTGGCCACCCAAGGACCAATCAAACCCCTTTGCTACTTCAAGATTTTTTCTGGTGACCTGACATAGGTAATGACATCAGGTGATATGTCCAGGGGTGTCAGGTGTGCATGGTCTCCAAGGTCCCCTGTCATCTTTCATCTGGGAAGCTTCTCCCTCTGCCCATTCCTTGATGTCCCTGGTCCCTGGTGGAGTTTACAACCGATCTTCTTGCCTTTGATGGATTTAATTGTATACTGGTAATTGTAGACAGATTTTCTAAGGCCTGCAAACTAGTACCTCTCAAAGGACTCCTAACTGGAGACAGCAGAAGCCATGTTCAACCAGGTATTTTGTAATGTCAGACCGAGGTCCACAATTTATCTAAAGTGTGTGGAAGGCTGTTTTCTCCCTCCAAGATGTGACCGTATGTTTAACATCTGTGTACCACCCATAATTGACAATAAAAGATGGTGATTCCAATCAACCATTGCTGGAATGTATCTCAGATATTAAAAAATTATTATCAAATAATTTTCTCCAACTCAATGAGAACAAAACAGAAATGATTGTTTTTAGTCCCCAAAAAATGAGAACGAATAATATAATGAGGAGCTGGGCAATTATTTCCCCTTCATTTCCTCACAGCTTAGAAACCTGGGTGTTATCATAGACTCAGAATTATGTTTATACAAACAAATTAATTCTGTTTTTAGGAACAGTTTTCATCAATTACGGGTCATTTCCAAATCGTTTTTGTCTTTTCAAGATTTGGAGAAGGTTATTCATGCTTATATTACTTCACGTTTAGATTACTGTAATTCACTGTACTCAGGTCTTCCTCAGTCATCGCTTTCACGCCTCCAGTTGGTACAAAATGCAGCTGCAAGGCTGCTGACTGGGGCAAAGAAATATGACCATGTCACTCCAATTTTAGCTTTGCTTCACTGGCTTCCGGTCCATTTTAGAGTTCAGTTTAAGATTCTGTTGTTTGTCTTTAAAGCTCTTAACAATCAAGCTCCATCTTATCTGAAAGATCTTCTTATCCCTTTGTCATTTACCAGACTTTTAAGATCCGCTGACAGGGCTCTTTTATCTGTCCCTCGTTCCCGTTTGAAAACTAAGGGTGACAGAGCCTTTTCAGTCACTGCCCCCGTCTATGGAACCAATTACCTCTAGACTGTCTCCTTGCACCTCCCATCACCATTTTTAAATCGAGGTTGAAAACTTATCTTTTCTCCTTAGCATTTTAATCTCACTTTATTGGTGTTCTATTGTCTGTCTTGTTTATCTTTTAAATAAGAAAACCTTACAAAGACACTTCCACATGTTACATGAATGTGAGAGGGATGCTATTACTGCATTTATTCAGCATCAGCCCAGCATGAACACTGAATTTCAATATCACTCCTGTGTGATATTAATATTACACATATATTTTTGTCACATGAAAATGCACAATTGACAGTAAATAATTGGTTTTAAGTTAGGATGCAGTACAGTAAATTTACTACTGTAAGTAACAAATAAAAAATATACATATATATGCAGGGCTACATTTAATTCCGTCAGATATCTTAATTCTTGAATTTATTTAAGTATTTATTAGACATTAAGCTTTTATTAGGACGTATTTAGAGACTTTATTACAACTGAACATATTTATAAAGAAAACAAAGATTTTGTATTTTAATTCAGATAAGCGGACATGCTTATCATATCTTCATGTAATAAGAATCACAAGCCAGAGTTGAATTTTGGAACAAAATTTAATTAGAAACTTCTTTGCATTATCTTGTGTTTCTGGTCTCCTTTCCGGATGAATGAACAAAGTGACCACCCTTTAAATTGTTTATCTTTTTTTTTTTTTTGTCTTGCTGAAATCATAACCATTTATTAGTGTTAAAAAAAAATAGTTGCATATTTCTTTTGTGTGTGTGTATCTATTTCACCATATTATAGTGGCAAATTTGTACCTAGATGTAAACCTGACAAAATCTAGGCTGTGTGTTAGGTTACAGTATTTATAAGTGGCTGTATATAAAAACAATACAAGTCTATGCAACGTCCCCATTTAGATATAGGTAAGTGTGTGCGTGCAATGGTAAAATATATATTTTTTTAATTAAACCTCAAAAATGGTCTAAATTCAAAGTAGGTCTGAAGTGTTCGTGTGTGTGTGTGTGTGTGTGTGTACCTGTTTTTCTATTCAGGTGGGGACTTAAACCTGAATACACACAGACTCATGGGGACTCGTGTCACGGTGGGGGACCTAAATTGAGGTCCCCATGGGTAAAGAAGCTTATAAATCACAAGGAATGAAGTTTTTTGAAAATCTAAAAATGCAAAAAGTCTCCTGTGAGGGCTAAGTTTAGGTGTAGGGTTGGTGTAGGGCAATAGAATATACGGTCTGTACAGTAGAAAAACCATTACGCCTATGGAAGTCCCCACAAGGATAGCGAAACAAGTGTGTGTGTGTGTGTGTGTGTGTGTGTGTGAGAGAGAGAGAGAGAGAGAGAGAGAGAGAGAGAGAGAGAGAGAGAGAGAGAGAGAGAGAAAGAGAGAGAGAGAGAGAGAGCGCTTGCTATTTTCAGCACATCTTTGGACAACATGTATTTAACTAAGTATTACACAAAAACAAAAACTTTATTTAGTTATTTATTTATTTTAATCTATGCAAATCTTTATGCATTTTGAGATTATAGCCACAGCGTCTGGTTAGAACTTTTATTTTGGTTTGGTCGCAGACGTCATAAAGATGCGCCTGCGTCTGTTGTGTTTCTGGCTTAAGAAAGGTTTGTGCTTTACAACGTCTGTGGTTTTGGAAATTTAAGTCGCTTAAATGGGTACAGATTTTTCAATTATTTTTATAGTTTTTAATTATTCATGTAGTTTTTAATCATTTTTAAATACAACGTTGAGACATTTATTTAACATTTAGAAACGTTATTTTTGTGAATGAACACACGAGTCTTAGTGCGTCTCATTTCTCTCCCTGACTTTGTACATCGTTTATCCATATACTGTGAACATGAATTTGAGCACTGAAAAGTAATGACGGGGGACACTTATCGTTTAGAAATGCTTATTATTTGAACAAAATGTTTCGTAAAATGATTCAAAGTTTCGAAGCGCTCGAAACACCGCAAGTTGGCGACACCAGCTGGTCAAAACATTGTGAAGAAAACACAATACATGTTTAACGATTATAACTTTTACAAACCAATTGTAAATGTTTTTAATAAAATGTAATCCACTAAATATAATCCACAAGTGCCAAATATAAATAAGTAAACATCAAGTGCCTGTGTATACGCTGTTATTTTATTATTTTGTAATTTATTAAATTTGATCTAAACACAGGAACAACTGAGATCCACGTGACATAGTATTATAAAGATGGCATTTATTAAAGAGGAGAGTGAAGACATGAAGATTGAAGAAGCATTCAGAGTGAAACATGAAGATACTGAGGAACAAACAGGTTGGTTTCCTTTCTCAAAGGTGAATTAAGTCATTTGATCCTAATATAAATGATGACCTCAAAATGTTTGCATCACGTTGGTGGCTTGTAAACTTTGTTTTTTTGGGGTGGTGGGGTTGAGGCATGTATTCCAGAAAGTAGGATTAGGCCTAACTCACTGTCATATAAACCCCAAACTCTTGGTTAATCTTTCTGATTTCATCTTTATCAGTCAATCCAGAGTTATTCGTGGTGAAAAACAAAGACATTCTCAACAGAGCATCGAATCCATTAGTCACAATGGGTCTCATTCATGAAACTTATGTAAATATACGAGTAAATTCTGTATGATTTAATTGTGTATGAGTAATTTGCACATAAAATGCGCCTTCCCGAAAACTGTCCTCCGAATTCACAAATGCACTGTAAACCTCAGATTTGATAGTTAAATGTGTGTATGTTAATGAATTCCAATCATTTGTAAATAGGGTGCGCATGCATACTAATCACAATTAGCATAATCACAGGCCATGAATTACAACTATGTGAATTATGTGTACAGGAATGTACTGGGATGTTTGGACTCCCTTCTCAGGTTTGGCTGCGGTGTATTGCATAAATCAGGGGTGTTAAACTTTGTTCCTGAAGGGCCACAAGTAATCTTAAAGTCCTTGGTTAGCTCATTCAGGTGTTTTTTTTTTTTCTTAAAGAGTTGGAGCAAAACTCTGAAGATGCATGGCCCCCCAGGAACTGAGTTTGACACACCTGGCATAAATGCAAAAGAGACTAATTGGATATGTGCCTAAAAAAAGTTATTCAGTGAAAGTGTTAAGATTGCACATACTGCTGATGATCATAATAGGCTAATCGTAATCTATAAACAAAAGGAAAATGGACTACATGGCTGTCTGTTTTTGTTTATCAGTGAAATTTTCCACCTATAACTAACTGTTAATCAATTATTTTGTTATTATATGAAAATCCTAAATGCAATTTCTGGAGAAGTGAAACCATAATCTTTCAGTTGACTGCTGGAGCGCATAAAATAGGCTAATGTAGTGCTAATATTTATTAATATAGGCTAGTATATATTTAGTGCATGCACTTTTCTAGAGGTAATTTCTCTAGTGAACTAACAAGCTGTAGATACTAAATGACTAGCTTGAGGTAAATGTAATGCTACGTGACGCTGAATGAGTGATTTCATGAGACATGAGATGTTCATTCATATTTATTTCATACTATAGTAGTAAAAAGGAAGGGATGATCATGTTTACAACTAATAGAATTAATTTAAAATGAAGATCTGTAAATGTAGGATTTTCAAATCAAGTTCTGCACATGCAGTGGGTAAAAAAACAAAGCTGTACCAAACTGAAAGACCCATACCGAAAATTGTCAGTGTTTTTCTCCCACCATCTGCTTAAAAATCCCCAGCTGAATTACATACGTTTTTTTTTTTTTTTTTTGACAAACACTAAGGTTTTGTGGTAATTGCTTTCCGAATCCACATCTCTGAGTTTATAAGAAGAAATCAATTCAAAATTCAGTGTTTAAATATTTTTTGACCACTGCCGAACACCGTACGGTAACTGTTGACTTTGCTGTAATTTGCATGCATATTTATTACTGAAAAAAAAAAATGCTGAAAAGTTGGAAAGTATTTACAAGTGTATTTCTTAACTGCTGAGTGGGAGCTGTTAAAAACAAAAAGGAGGAGAAGAAAAGCATGTAAACATTTGAAATGGGTCATTATTATGGCCACAACAATATGTGTTATATAGGCCTACAATTACATACATAAAAATATAAACCAAGCAGGTTTAAGTTTTCCTTATGTAAATAAGAGGTTGCAATAACTTATTTCTGCTAATCTCCACATTTTTAATGACATGCATAATTTTGATGGATAAAATGCAAGACAGAAAACCATTTCAACTAACGTGTCTATTTTCCCATTTTTAATACAGGAGATTTACATAATCAAATAATAAGTAGGATATTAAATTATTATTATTTATTATTTACAGCAGACAATCATATGGCCTATTGGCCATGTGAGCAGCGCTTTCCCCGTTTGTAGGATCACAGAACTCACTTCTCCACAGTGAATAAATCGCCATCAGAATCTATGAGTTTTATCATTGAAGATGCACTCTGGCTTGAAAGCACACACAGCAACCTCTTCAAGCAATGTCAAGTGTGCCATCTTCAAAATCATTTAAAAACACAAACACCTTTTATAGAGACATATCATTTGTTAGCTGTACATACACTGATTCAATGAAGGTAAGTGGTTGCAATCATAAATGTAAACAAACACATTTAATTGAACTTAGTCAATTTTATTTAGTTATCTTAGTATAAGAAATTAGTAATTCCACCCCTATTTAAACATGTTACTTCTATTAAAGGGATACTCCACCCCAAAATGAAAATTTTGTCATTAATCACTTACCCCCATGTCGTTCCAAACCCGTAAAAGCTTCGTTCGTCCTCGGAACACAATTTAAGATATTTTGGATGAAAACCGGGAGGCTTGTTACTGTCCCATTGACTGCCAAGTAAATTACACTGTCAAGGCACAGAAAAGTATGAAAAGCATCGTCAGGATAGTCCATCTGCCGTCAGTGGTTCAATCTGAATTTTATGAAGCGACAAGAATACTTTTTGTATGCAAAGAAAATAAAAATAACATTTATTCAACAAGTTATCTCCTCTCTGTCTCTCTGTGTCAGTGTAGCGCCATTTTGGACGCAAAGTGCGTACGCTATTCTCTGTCATCAGTAACGCATGGATACGCGGTTTCCGTTCAAATCAAAGCGTAAATAAAGGTGCAATACATATCCATGCATTACTGATGACAGAGAATAGCATACGCACTTTGTGTCCATCGGATGCTTTCCAAAATGGCGCTACACTGAGACCGAGTGGAGACGAATTGTTGAATAAATGTCGTTATTTTTATTTTCTTTGCGTACAAAAAGTATTCTCGTCGCTTCATAAAATTCAGATTGAACCACTGATGGCAGATGGACTATCCTGACGATGCTTTTCACACTTTTCTGTGCCTTGACAGCGTAATTTACTTGGCAGTCAATGGGACAGTCATAAGCCTCCCGGTTTTCATCCAAAATATCTTAAGTTGTGTTCTGAAGACGAAAGAAGCTTTTACGGGTTTGGAACGACATGGGAGTAAGTGATTGACAAAATTTTCATTTTGGGGTGGAGTATCCCTTTAAATTACTGATTTATTTATTTTGTGTTCAAAATAACGAATTGTTTAGTGTTCAAAATGATCTAGCTACATTGGTATTTAACTGACAGTATGAGAGGTCCTTAAATGGCTTTTTAAATACACACAGAAATGACTTAAATGTTTTAAACTTATCTTCAATGACTTTGCCATCAAATGTAGTGAACATGTTCAATAACAGTCAGTTTCTTTGTGAAAAGTAAGACTGACATTTATAACATTGCCCATAGGTGGCAATAGGCCACAGTACATTTTTTTTGTGCATCATTAAAACAGTGCTTAAACTACACAAATGTTAAAACCAGTGCTGACTTAAATAACATTGAACATTCATTTAAAAAAAAAAAAAAACTGCACAACTCCTAAAAACAAAGTGCTCACATTTCATGCAGCAAATTGCAATTTGAATGGCAATTTAAAAAATGTTTGAACAATAAATATAAATGTCTTGAAAAAACAAAGTGCAAGGTACAGGCCGTGACATCTGAACTAAAGTTTTATGATGAGCCTGAACATCCATGCCTGCTGCAAAATTAGCCCAAGAATTTTAGGGGAGAGCCTTTCAGAATCCATCTGCATAACGACTTTCTGAACAAATTCATAGTAGTGTTTTAGTTCTTTGGGTATGCCAAGTTAAGCACATAGATTGCATCCAGCATCAGTGCATAGGCTTGTGCAACAGATTTGATCTGCTCAAGAATTATTATGCCATCAACAACAATTCCAATATTGTCATAGTCTCCAAGAACAACTCTATTCCTACAACTCAACAATTCCTTTTTAATAACACACATGCCCATGGTTATGTTTGCCAGGTCTTTCAAGAAGTCATCTCTTTGACTGTACTATATTTAAATAAAAAGAAACTGTTATTGGACATTGGGTTTCATTTACAAATAATTGTGTATTTATACACACATTCAAACTTCTTACAAAAACTTTCTCCCTAATTCATAATAATTCCTTTAAAATACTCCAAATTCTCTAATATTAGGATGAGGTTAAGAACAAATTCATGTGCGTACGCACATGTTGTGAATTAGGTGGAAAGTTTGCATGAGAAGTTCAAATGTGCTTATAAATATACAAATCATCTACATAATTATTAGTGAATGAGACCCAATAAAACACGTTTTATACAGATCCGGTTTACAGAGCTCTCATTAGCCGTCTGTACATACCTGTATATCTGTGCTGTTATTCAGAGAAATGTTGCAACTTGAGCTAAAGACTAATGCAATATCTATTTTACACCAATGTCTGACCAGAGTATGTGCTTTTTGCGTATGTGCTTTCAGTTGTTCCTATATTTTTTTTCATAAATTTAGAGTAAATTTTAGTACAAAAGTTTTTAGTGAATAATGATTTGTTCATGAAAATGTTTGTATGCAGGTTTTTCACACAAATTTGTGCGTATTCATGCTTAGAGAATGAGACTCATTGTTTTTGATTCCTATCTCTTTGACAAGTCTTTGCAATCAAGGGTAATTAGGACCTTTGAATTATGTATAGAGAGAGGGAGAAAAAGCATTGCCAGTGTAATCCAGTTGTGTGGTGTAATGCAAATCCTTATGGGTGATATTATTAATAGTATTATTTATTTATTTATTTATTTATTTATTTTTGTACCAAAGAAATCAAGTCACCCAAGACTTGCCTTAAACAACAACATAGGTCATGTTGATTGTGTTGACAATGCCTTATAGAGTGATAGGAAAAATGCAAAACCTTTGTAATTAGTTGGTTTCCTGTATGACCTGGTGATGAAATGTCATCTGATCCTCAAAGACATAAGTATAGGCAAAACTAGGGCTGTGAATCTTTGGGAAGACAGCGAATCGATTCAATTCATAAGTTTTCAGTTCGAGAGAGAAATGATTTTTGCAAATTCAGAACAATTTCATTTGAGACCATTCCCAATAAGGGTATGTTTACACAACAATGATGTACTAAAAACAGAAGTTTTTCTTTTGCTTTTTCACGTACAGATGACAACGTTCTCAAAATTATGTCATTTACACAGATCCATCAAAACAAAACAAAACAAAAAAAATTTGTATATGCTGCCAGGCCAGTAGTTGGCAATGTCTCTTTGTACAGACACACATGCCTACAGAGTGAACATGTAATACGTATGCCAATGACATCGCCGCTTTCACAAATACTTCATCACCACTATTTTCTTTAATCTGTCAATAGATTTACTGTAGTTTACTGTAATGAATGATAGGGATGTTACCTAAAAAAAAATGTAAACAAACTGTGGGTGTTGTAGTCACATGCATGTGCAGAGAGTACCTCAAATCAAAGCAAGCTTACAATGATTATTATTGTTATTCAAGATAAGGATAGTGAAAAGAGGGTGTGTTTAATAGTAAAGACATTTGCAATAATCACAAGATCATAATTACAGGCACATAATTACAAGGATCCCTGTTGTGAACTTGTCACTGAAAAGATTCCAAAATCCAGTGCTGTATTGTGAACTTTACTGATAGGAATAAACTTTGGAAATTCTCCACATATTATAAAATACTACAGCACAAAAACACACGCACACACACACAGTCATTGACTGACAAAGTACAAGGAAGCACAATCTCCCCCTCATTGATTCAAATGCAGAATCGCAACAGAAGTTTTATTTTTTCTGGAACATGCAAACCGTAACGATTAGAGGCCTTTCACACACAACACATTTTCCATTAATTTGTTTTTCTATGTGTTTACATGCTAAATTGGTGTTTTACAGTTTTAACCTGTGTTCACCACAAGTTTTTTTTTCAGCCACTGAAAAAACAGCAGGCGTTTAGCTAAAAATTCCCAGCTTCAGGCATGTGAGTGCTTCAGCAGCAAAGGCTTTTTGCCTTCTTTTTTTTTTTGTTTGTTTTTGTTTTGCACTGCCCTCGGCCAAAACAAATTACTCTTGAGCAAATAATAGATTATTAAGATAAAAAATTACCTGTCCAAAACAATTTATATCATGTTTAACCACATTACTTCTAATGGCAGTTTCCTGAACGACTGGCCGGGATGAAGCTGTTGTTGGCAGGAACGAAAACATTGAAACAGTTTTTTTAAATAAGTGGTATTCTCACCTAAAAATATCTTAAGTACATTCTGTGACACAAAATCAGTAATATTTGTAAAATTCTGTGTGTGTGAAGTAGGATATGACTGTTGATTGCTGTGGAAATTGTTCAAAGACACGTGAACCAGAGCATTTTATGTTCTTTATACAGTCAAAAAACTATTTAGTTGTCATAAACGGTGCTGCATAATGTGAAAATTACTAACTGTGCAAATCGATGGAACCTTAAAACTCCGGGACTGGAAAGAAATTCACACTGCATGAACCTGGCTGGAAACTCAAGGAAACGGTGCATTTACGTGCATGTTCGCAGAACCAACTTATTATTTCGGACCTTAATTTACATAGCTTGGTTCAAAACACATGTAATTTGCATAAAAGTAATTAATATTTCTTTATTAAAATCAAAAACAAAATTGAAATTATTTAAATGAGCAAAATGTAATTATGCTTAATTTAATTGGGGCCATAATTATTTTTATTCAGTGTATGAGTATCTGCTTTATACAAAGAAACCTCTCAGATTAAGCTATAATGTAGCTTTCCTGGGGCCTGTACCATGAAGCCCGTTTAGCTGGCTAGCTAGCCAGGTAAGTTTCATTTTAGTTTGCACCAATCCTGGGTTTTAGGTACCATGAAAGTGGCTTGGCTTTTAGCGGTGTTCTTTGCCATAGTAACTTAGACTCCACGGCTAACCTGCACCAGGGCAGGTTATGTTCTGAGATAGAGATCTCAAACTGAAACTGAACCAATCAGATGTGAGCAAAGTGACACATGTCTGGCACAGAAAATCACTCGCCCAGTTTCTCTTGCTCCAAATTAAAGGTCACTAGTACTAAAAAAAATAAACAAAAAAACAAAAAAAAAACATCTGGCTTTAATAATAACTTAGAGATATTTTATATGATTTATGATTCATATTATTATTATTATTATTATTAATCCATTACATACAAGCAATTTTAGTTTAACAGTTATTATAAATCATTTATTTTAAATGAATATTAATATATACAGATCATGTAATATAAATGAGCTGTAGTATCAATAGATAACACTATTTTAAAAATGGCTACATGTGACCTTACATGTTCAAGTCTCTATCGCTATATATTTTCAAATGTATAAACTAACTTAACAAGTTTCACTTGTGACTGCACTGATAGAGCAAGATAATTTATTTTATTTGTCCTCTTTCATGTTTCATATGACGTTTAAATTTGTCATATTCTTCAATCTCTTAACCTTTAACAAAAGAGTTTTGAATCTCGCTGGCTCTCTTGCGAGAAGTGAATCACACTTGCTCTGTGTTGTGATTGGCTGTTCGCCGCTGATGTCTCACATTCATGTGCACGCGCTCCATTAACTCAGGATCAAGCCTGAGTTGACAGAGAAAGTTGATGATCAGCTTCATGGTACCAACAAATCCAAATTGGAGTGGTTTGGTTTTGTCAACTCAAAACTTATCCTATAACTCTGAATTTGTTCATCTACCATCATGGTACAGGCCCCTGTTCTTTTACTGTATATGATAATGTATTTAAGATTAATTGTCTGTGTATAAAATTGAATCTTATTAGTATTAAAAGGACACCTACAGTGTGTGATTTTTGCATACTTGTGGTTTCAGTTCCTGAATTTTTTTTTTTTTTTTTAGAATACATTTTATAACAATTTTATATTTATTTATTTTAATTCTTTTTTTGGTGAAAATGTTTCATGTGTCTGCACACATAGTTTATGAGACCCACTGTTTCTCTGCAAAACAGAACATAGTTGAGAGGACACTGTATTTCCATTGTTTTAGACATAAATGACAGATTTGAGATCAGTCAAGCTGTACTTTATATTTTCATTTATTTTTATTTTTTGAGCTGAAGGGCTTGATAACTGTCAGCTTGAAAGTTTTTAGAATATGTCCTAAAGAAAGTGAAGGTTAAAAAAATTGTTCACCTAAAATTGAAGAGATGCTGAAAATTCACTCTGTCCATCCAAGATGTAGATGAGTTTTTCTTCATCGAAAACTGAGAAATGTAGCATTACATCTCTTACTTGCCTATAGATCCTCTGCAGTGAATGGGTGCCGTCAGAATGAGTCCAAACATGACTCCTGTTCATCAATGAATGTCATATAAACTGAAAAACTCTGTTTGTAATAAACAAATCCATCATTAAAACATTTTTGACTTCAAACCTTTGCGTCTGGTTAAAATACAAAAAATCAAGAGGGGAGAAAAATCAAGAGACAAATATGCACAGATAAAGCACAGTTTACAAGCAAAAACAGTTCCAAACAAATATGACTCTTGATTTTCACTGGAGGAAGCATCATTATGGATTTTTCACCGTAGATTACGATATTTTAGCTAAAAGCAATGGTTTAAAGAAAAATGCTTGCATTTGTTTCTCACAGACACAGCTTTTTACTTAATAAGATGGATTTGAGTTTTAATGTGGATTATTGTGATGTTATAAGTTCTGTATGTAAGTTCTGTTTGAACTCTCATTCTGATGGCAGTCATTTACTGCAGAGGATCCATTGGTGAGTAAATGATGTAATGGTAAATTTCTCCAAATCTGTTCTGATGAAGAAACCAACTCATCTATGGCCTGAGGGTGGTTAAATTTTCAACAAATTTTCATATTTGTGTGAACTATTTCTTTCATAATAGCTAATAAATGGCAGTTATGAGATTAAAATAAACTCATCTTTCAGGTTCTTAGTCGATTTAGGAGCTAGCATACATGATGGTTTTGATATTTTGAATTTTTTGATGTCTGTTGTATTGTGCCATTAAACTGAAGTTAACTTGTATTTGTCTTTTTTGATCTAGGCCTGTTAGTGCTGAAAGAGGAGAGTCAAGAACTGAATGAAATAGAAGAGAAAGTTGAGAAACAGCTTGATTTTATGACTGGAGGAAAATCCCCAAATAGTTCAAGAAAAAAAGCTCGAAAAAAAGCAACTAAGAGTTATTTCACATGCTTTCAGTGTGGAAAGAGTTTCAATCAACATGGAAACCTTGAAGTACACATGAGAGTTCACAATGAAGAGAGCTCTTTCACTTGTCAACAGTGTGGAAAGAGTTTTACTGAGAAAGGAAGCCTTAAAGCCCACATGAGAATTCACTCTAGAGAGAATCCATTCACCTGCCAACAGTGTGGAAAGAGTTTTACTCAAAAAGGAACTCTGAAAAGCCATATGAGAATTCACACCGGAGAGAAGCCTTTCACATGCAAACTGTGTGGAAAGAGCTTCATGCAAGAACTAAACCTTAGATATCACATGAACAGTCACACCGGAGAGAAGCCATTCACATGTGATCAGTGTGAAAAGAGTTTCACACGTAAAATAGGTCTTAATAGCCACATGAGAATTCATTCAAGAAAAAACTGTTTTAAATGTAATCAGTGTGGAATGAGTTTCCCAGACATGGATAGTCTTAACAGACATGTAATAATTCACTCTGGAGAGAAGCCTTTCAAATGCCAGCAGTGTGGAAGGGGTTTCAAATTCAATAAAAACCTTAAGACGCACATGAGAATTCACACTGGAGAGAAGCCTTTCAAGTGCCATCACTGTGGAAAGTGTTTCGGTCATAAAGTAAGCCTTAAGACTCATTTAAGACTTCACACTGGAGAGAAGCCTTACACATGCTCTCTGTGCAGAAAGAGTTTCACATATAAATCAACCCTTAATGCCCACATGAGAAGTCACACTGGAGAGAGCCCTTACACCTGCAAACTGTGTGGGAAGAGCTTCTCACAAAAAGGAAATCTACAGACTCACATGAGAATTCATACTGGGGAGAAGCCGTTCATATGTGGTCAGTGTGGAAAGAATTTCAGATGTAAAGTAACCCTTATTTACCATATGAGGATTCATTCTAGAGAGAACTGTTTTATATGTCAACAGTGTGGAATGAAGTTCACAGACAGTAAACACCTTAAAGATCACGTAATAACTCACATCGGAGAGAAGCCTTTCTTGTGCCATCACTGTGGAAAGAGTTTCACACTTAAAGGAAACCTCAAGACTCACATGCGACTTCACACAGGAGAAAAGCCTTTCACATGTAATCAATGTGGAAAGAGTTTCAGACATAATGTAAGCCTCCAGACTCACTTGAGACTTCACACTGGAGAGAAGCCTTTCTCATGTCTTGAGTGTGAGAAGAGTTTCACATACCAAAGAGAGTTGAAGTGCCATTTGCAAACTCATTCTGGAAAGAAACTGCAGTCTGACAAGAAGTTAACAAAAAGGGGTCGTTTAAAAAATCCCCTGACCATTCACTCTGGTGGAAGGCGACTTAATTGTGATCAGTGTAACAAAACATTTCTTTTGGCATCACACTTAAAGATACACCAGAAAAGTCATGCAGATCTAAGACCCTATTTGTGTTCCTTGTGTGGAAAGAGTTTTAAATGGCTCAGAAATTTAAAATGGCACCAGAAAATACGTGTCTGTGTGAAATCAAGGCTACGTTCACTCCGCAGCTGAATGTGGCCAAAATCAGATTTTTCTGTTCAAATATGATTCTTTTCCTGTAATTTCAAATATTGATCAATTGTGGTAGACATTAAAAACCATTAAAACTGTTAAAAAAAAACAAAAAAAAACAAACAAACCTAACTGTTCATACTTTTGCAAAATTGGGAAAAATCAGGGCCCAGACTCAAAAGCTCATTTAAAAAAAAGTTATTAAATTTCTTCAGATTAAAAAAAAATGTGGCAATATTAGAATGTAAATAAATGGTTTATATTAAATTCATTTAAATATGCTTACCTATGTCAAAGTATGAAAATAATCCATTTAATGCTGAAGTAAATACACCTGCATTGCTATTTAAAAGACTGTATTACTTTCAAGTTATGAATGTTTAAGATGGTAGTCTTCTCTCCACGGGTCCTCCTCAATGTAAAGCCAGCTCCTCCCTGGTCAGATGCTTGTTGACATCTTCATCTGTCAGCGCAGGCCAACCCTGGGACATCTATAGCTCTCTCTTTGCTTCGCGAAGCATAGAGACATCAGCCGCATCCCATTCAAAGATGCACGCTGATAGCCGTGACATGAAGATGGGGTACAGCTGATGGGCATTAGTTGTACACTCCAAGGCAATCCTGCACATAAAATGCCAGATGTCCAAGCGTATCACGAGATCTAGCCAGCCTCTGAATCTGGTTTTCAGCTTGGTTTTGCCCACCTCAGTGCAGTACCCACAGTCCACGTACAACGCAGCAGGTGGATCCACACCAGCCTGCTGGTATCTTTTCAACAGACCGTCTACCATCATGTCCAGTCCTGCTCCTTCCTGGGCTGTCAGCACACTTATGAGCACGTGATCAAACTCGTTGCCAACAGAGGTAAGCCAGAGTCCCGTTCCCCTCGCTGTCCCAGCCAGCTTCTTGGTGATCTGTAAGAAGACATGATATGAAGTTATGCTGTAAATGTAATCAAACATCACACCATGTAAAATACAGATACAGTGCCGTGCTGGTATATAAACAACAGCATTAAGAAACAAAAATCCACAACTAACCTTTTTAGTGGAATCCATCTTCAAGACAGAGCCATAGGTGGATGTTATCCTTGCATGGATTTCATCCAGCCTTGTCAGGATGTCTTGGCTGTAAATGGTGAGCAGCCACTTGCAGCTTGGCACCACTGTAGGCTCTGGGGGCTCCTGTAATTTTACTGGGATCACCTCGGGTTGATTGAGGAAGTCAACACATTGGGTGGTGTACCGGGCCAGACGATGGAGCCACTGCTCGCTGTGGTTTTCACGCAGCTGCTTGATCACCCGCGTGGGGCTGTTGCCTAAGCCACGCTCACGCAGGAGCCGGATGACCCGCATATCACAGGCATACCTTAGGAAAAGCAAAATCCACACATTCATATATTTTAGATATTAGAGTTGTGAAGTATTTGCATATATATGTGATGATGGGCTAACAACTGGATGAGGAATGAAAGTGTACTTACTTCCGTGTGAGGATGACCTGAAACTCAGAGTGATGGCCCAGATCTAGCTGTTGCAGAACAGTCTGACTCCAGGACACATGCGAGGCTCTACACCTGGTACAGATGAGGGTTTCTGTGACCATGTTATATGTTCTGTCAGTGTCTAGAACCTGCCGTGCCCTTTTGTGCAGACCACCTCCTGTCAGCTGATGCTGTCCGCAGGCAGGATTGGGACAGAGAATCTTGACCCTCCACAGCTTGTACGGCATCCACAGCAGAAGAGAATAACAAAAGAATCTGTCTGGAGCTGGAGCCTGATTGTAGATGAGTGTTGGCTGTGGTTATCACGAAGCTCTGGCTTTCCCTTGGATCCAATTTTGAAAAGCCTTTTGCCGATCCACTTGTGATCCTCTGGTGGGTCTCCGACCACAAACGAGGAAGTGGAACTACAGATGGACCTTGCAATAATGGCCCAGAAGGAGCTGTCTGTTAAGAAAAAAGACAAAACTTTCAGTCAGGGAAGGTAATTCATTTAATAAGCATTTTATTTTTATCCATGACTTCTTTCACATAAAATTAACATTGCAATTATAGTTTTCACTTAAATACCTTTGGTATTACAGTGATTATTATGACAATGAAACTTATAAATTTATATTATCCACTGCTGTCATCCAAAAAAAGGAATGAAAAAAACAATATTCTGAAATAAAATAAAATTTTCTGTAATTTTACAAACAATCGCTCTTTATTTTGACACATGAATATGTTAACATCTACACATTGTTTATAATTAGTAAATTAGTATCAAGTCAACTCATTTGACATCATGACAATATTTTAATTGATTTTTTTAAATTTTTTTATTTGTTTTAAGAAACTACTGGTTATAAAAGTCATATTCACAATGATATGTCTTGCGACAGCTGATTTAATTACATTTTTAGACCAACAGAATATGAAATTACTTACTGAGACAATACTGCATGGCAGCGCAGGACTGGACACATCTGCAGTGGCTCTGGGGACAGGGGCTGGGACCTGAGGATCTGGTATCTGTACAATCATGAAGTGAACTATAATAGATTTTGTAAATATAACATTACAATAACTTTAACTCATCCTAGATTAAGTCACACACTACAGTTTAAAAGTTTGGGGTCCAAATGTTTATAAGAGAAACCTATTCTGCTCACCAAGGTTGCATTTGATCAAAAATACAGTAAAAACTTAAATATATATATATATATATATATATATATATATATATAAGTTAAATTGTGAAATGTAATTTATTTCTACGGTGGGAAGAACATAATTTCAGCATCATTACTCCAGTCTTCAGTGTTACATGATGCTTCAGAAATCATTCTATTGAACACAAACATTTATTACTATTAGTTGAAAATGTGAAAATGGCTGATGCTTAATAAAACTGCATTACAGTGGTGTTTTCAGAATTAACAGCATTTATTCGAAATTGAAATCCTTTGTAACATTGTGTTGAATAGAAATCTTTTATAACATTAAATGTCTTTACTGAGATTTTTGATCAGTTTAATGCCTCCGTGTGTTATAATAATGTTTATTGCTATTTATATTAATATAACTATTTTAAGTAAATGCAGCCTTTAAAAACACTTCTTTCAGAATGGAAGTGTAGTCCATAAGAGGAATGATTTATTAGAAGTACTGACTTAGGTCACTCTTGAAATAGCTACAAAGTATTTGCATCATGAATAATTATTAATGTGTACAATTAATAATACCCAGTGTGTATGTGGAATGTTACCTGAGATGGAGAATGAAAAAGAGAAAATGTAGCTTTAACACATGAGAAGGATAGAGAGAGATGCCATGAGGACATGAGTCTAGCTCAGTGACCTTCAACCCAGGCAGAGCTCAGTTGGAGAGGAAGAGGACAATCTAAAGGCTGATTTATATTTCTGCGTCGGACCTACATCATAGGCAACGCACGTAACTGATGCTGTCATTCACATTTATACTTCTGCGTTTCTGTCTGCGTTGCTCTGCAAGTACACCGCCGAAACGCTAGTTGGTGATGGGGGTTTTTATGTTCTGCTGCGTTGAGTTTCTTCGGCACTGTTTTGAGTTTGGGCTACTACAAACAACGTCGTCGGAGATGGTACGTACGACCCCTGAACCGTACGAGGCAGAAGGAGGGTGAATTTTCTGTGCTTGTCCGGCCATTGTGAGACATGGACGAAGAAATGCATTTCAGATATTTTTGGATGTTTAGCTTCAGGTGGAAGCCAACAGGCTGTAGCTGCTAGCTACAAAATGTCTTCCAGCACAGTGTCTTCCATAGTGTCGGAGGTCTGTGAAGCTTTGTAGAAAGCACTGCAGCCAGAGTTTCTTCCGTGCCCTACAGTCGCCCAATGGGAAAGAATGTGGAACTTTCCGAAAGGTGTCAGTAGCATAGACGGAAAGCATGTCAACATAAAGGCACCACCGCACGCCGGGAGCGACTACTACAACTACAGGGGTGCACACTCCATTGTTTTGATGGCGACCTGTGACACCAGATATCGTTTTACCATGGTGGATGTAGGGGGGTACAGAAGGGAAAGTGACGGTGGTATCTTCAAGGAGAGCCGATTTGGTTCCATGCTTCTTGATCACAAACTGAACCTGCCCCCACCAACCAATGTTCCTGGAAATGGTGTCCAAATCCCACAGTTGGTGATGCTGCATTCCCCCCTGCATTCCCCAGGTGTCACATGAAAATGTAATGTCATGTTCTTTGTGTATATTTCTGTACCTGATCACAGCTACATTTGTGCACAATGATTGCCTATTCAGTAATACTTTTGTTTTGCTACATAGGAATGAACCTGCCCATGGATAAGCAGATCTATAATTACCTTCACTCCAGAGGCAGATGGGTGATTGAGAATGCTTTTGGTATTTTGGTGGCAAGGTGGCGAATCCTTGGGTGCCCACTGGAGTGTTTGCCAGACAAAGCAGTTTGCATTGTCAAAACTTGTTTTACACAACTTCCTGGCCTACACCGATGAGGTCAACACACCTGTCAGCATATACATCCCTGCTAATTTTACAGACTCTGACACTACAGGGTCACCACAGTTTGGGGAGTAGCGCAGAGTGGTTGCTGGGGACACAAATCTTTTGGAATCACTAGACCCACGTCAACTTTCAAGGGCCCGCTCTACCAGAGCTGCGTAATGACCTGATGGCCTTCTTTCAGTCAACACACGGAATGGTGCCATGGCAGAACAACACAGTGTGTCACGGTCAACTTGCTCAAACTGTATAGATCTATAATTAAAGAACATACAAATGACATGCAATGAATTATTTGTTACAACCATGTAAATAAAGACATGTTCCAAAGTCACATTATTGTTCTTTATTTGCAATATTCAGCACAAAAAAGGTGCTGGATATCTGGATATCTAAAAACAGAATAAAAAAATTAAAAAAAAAACAATTGTGCAAAGTAAATAATGTTAGTGCAACTTATTATAGTGCTATGGTGGTGGATTGTTTATATGAACAATTGAATAAGAGGTAACAAACAAAAATGTGCAAACTATATAGATATAACATGCTACACACAATAATGAAAAAGATACAATATGGAAAGATGTAATGTGTAAACTCTATAGAAACGTGCAAATTATATAATGGATGGTGCTGCAATGTTAAATCAACAATAGAATCAAAATAGCAAACAACATAAGGGGGAAACTGTATAGATCTAACGTACATGCACCATACAAAATTGAAACAGCCAGTGAAAAACATTAAATGTAAAATCTAAACAAAAAAGGTGCAAATTATATAACTTGCACATTGTTTTTGCACCAACTACAGAATAAGCTAA
The DNA here is from genome assembly GCA_039654775.1 of Spinibarbus caldwelli. Classification (NCBI taxonomy): domain Eukaryota; kingdom Metazoa; phylum Chordata; class Actinopteri; order Cypriniformes; family Cyprinidae; genus Spinibarbus; species Spinibarbus caldwelli. The sequence continues at coordinate 23,588,617 of CM077229.1, forward strand.
ATGTAAACACTATACAAAAAATGTGCAAAAGTATATAAATTTCTCTGTAAAGTGCAAACTGTATAAGGCACAATGGGTGCAAAAATCAAAATATTAAAAATGCAAGTGCAATTATATAAAAATAAATGTGAAAACAATAAATAAAACATTAACATGTAGTGTGAAGCACAATGGTTCTACAGTGTTCATTTGTGCTGCTGCCAGTCAAACAACACCTTATAAACGTCGAACATTGCCTATGGCCGGTTTTCCTCAGACACCCTTCGAAGCATATCTGCTACAGTGTGCCCAAACCAGTCACTTTCATCAGTCCCTTGGGACAATCTTTGCTGAAGCTCCATCCGCCGTTCTTCCAACTGTGCCTCCAAATGAGCAAACTGCTTTTCCATCCAGTCATCTTTGTCTTTCCTCTTTCTTTTTTTGTGTGACCCTCGGGCTGGGGGTCAAAGCAGATGGCTGGTGGGACAGAGGACATGGCTGGCAGGGCAACGGGGATGATAGCTGGCTGGGCAAAGGAGATGATAGCTGGTCAGGCGAAGGAGATGATAGCTGGCAGGGCAAAGGAGATGATGGCTGGCAGGGCGAAGGAGATGATGGCTGGCACAGCAAAGGAGATGATTACAGGCTGGGGGGATGAGGGAGATGGCCGGTCACTGCTGTTGGCTTGAGGTCTCACAATAGCAGATGCGGTCGATGTTGAACTGGTTGAGGAGCTGCTTGCATCACTCCCATCCTGTTAAAACAAAAGAAACCGCAAATAGTAGAAGTTAAGGCCAATTATGCATATATCTGATGAATTCAGCTATAAATACGGCATTTTCCTACATAGCAAATGCTACGTTGATGCGTTTCTATGATATGCAAGCCAGATATAATTACAAGCTACAGCTATTACACGTAACATTATTACAACCTATTGTACATACAGTACATACACAAATACATGTTTTTCGTTTCACAGACGTATGATCTTTGAACAAATCACATGCCATAAACTAACTATGTAATACCATTGCTAGGTAACTACCTAGTTAGCCTAGCTAGCCTACACACACAACACAGAGGTTCACAAAGGACATCTTATATTTACCTCTTCAAAGTTTGACTCCGTAGCCCGGTGTTTTATATGGGGAGCCAGTCAAGACAGTAATAAATAAAATGCCAGGACTTTTTTCCTGCCCGGGTCCCCGGGTCCCCGCTCCTTCCAGCGAGATTTTTGCGGAGGCACACATATTTGTCCCTTGAATTCTTCCACTGTTTCATGCACTCCGCTACCTCCAAACCGACGTTTGTGGAAATCTCTCTCCATGAGTTGGCTGCCATTTGGCAGTCTTTATAATCTGGTGAGGAAGAGTCATACAGATGTCTGTATTTTCTAACCTCTTCAATTAACCGCTCGGTCACTTGATCCATGTCGATGGACGCCATGTTCTTCACAGTACTACTAGAGCTGAAGTTGACGCCGGAAATGAGTAGGAGGAAATGCGATGCTACCAAGCCGACCAATCACAGGCCTTGCGTTCTGCGTCGACTTGACGCGTAGTTACATTTTGGTGGAGGCGCGTGGAGGCTACGGCGTAGGGTGTGCGTCCATGCGTAGGCTACGGCGTAGGTTCGACGCAGAAGTATAACTTGGGCTTAAGAGTAGAGCCCAGAGATGAAAGAGAGAAAGCACACAGGTTACATTCTTCTTTTATCCTTGACCATGCGACTTAAACCAAATCTTGGATATTCAAACTGACCAATCAGCAGACAACAGCTGCCCCCACTGTACAAGAAGTGTGACAATTAGCAGGTCTCAGCCAGCATCTCATAGTTTTCTTGCTTTTACTTTTTTTTCTTCTTACTTTCTGTACTTCCTCGAATTTGAACTGAACTTATACTTAAATGCTTTTAAAAAAAATTAAATTGTAATTCTTACCATTAACAATAGTGGTGCAACTATCGTTGCCAAAGTTGCAATAGGCTGGGGCTGGGGCAGGTGATGAGGCTGGGGTTCAGGCTGACTCTGCTCCATGGCCTCCTTTGCTGTTCCAGCAGCAGCAGGTTGTTCCACCACTGGTGCTGGTCCAATAGAGGCAGTGGGCTGCTTAAGATGAAAAAAGACAAAAAAATAAAAAAACATATAACAATTCAGAAAGAAACCCATTTCAGTAAATAATAATAACAAAAAATACTTCCTACATCGATGTTACCTTTGGAGTGTGAAAACCATAGATGCATTTCAGCACACCTCCAAGCAAGGTTGTCTGGCCATGAGACTGCATCAGACATTTCTCTATCTGTAAGCATTATAACAAATGTAATGCACAATACAAGTGAGTCCCTTAACAAAGCATAAAATACTTTATTAAATTCATGTATTAATTAATTAATTTATTAATTTCTAGGACATGAGTTACTATTTATCTTATATATAATGCTACAGCTGGTATCTCTCTTTAAAGGAGAGAGAAACAAAAGGGGAACATTTCACACCTTCAAACCACCCAGTCATTCACCATCCCTTCCCCCACCTTCTCAAATCTCTGTATCTCTCAGTACAGTACACAAAAATCTTTAATGTAGCTTAAAAAAACTTCAAATAATGAATAAAACACAAATATAACAAATACATTAAATTATAAATTAAAATGCCCCATCGGGACAAGACCACGGGAATCAGATAAGCCCTTTACACAATCTGACATGGCTGCAGTTGGAATTGAACTGCTGTTTTCGTCTTGCCAGAGGAGAACTGGCCCCCCGACTGAGCCTGGTTTCTCCCAAGGTTTTTTTTTTTCTCCATTCTGTCACAGAGGGAGTTTTGGTTCCTTGCCGCTGTTGCCTCTGGCTTGCTCAGTTGGGGACACTTAATTTCTAGCGATTATCATCGATTTGATTGCACAGATACTATTTAAACTAAACTGAGCTAGACAATGACATCTCTGAATTCAATGATGTCATAATGAAATGAAATGCCTTTAACTGAAAATTGAGTGTTTAATCTTATCATTATTACATTACTGACACTCTATCCTCCAATTTGAAACTAAGTGCTTTGACACAATCCGTATTGTTAAAAGCGCTATATAAATAAAGGTGACTTGACTTGACTTTTCATTAACAGTATGACAAATCTCAAAATATCTGCAGCATTATCTACATGAATGTCTAGAAACAATTATGACACCTGGTTTACATAATGTCACTAATCTGGTCCATGGACTTCCATCTGCTTGCCACCAGAGGTCACTCTTCCATCACATTGACTCTCACATTGCACAGACTGTTTCACATTACCCCGGACTACATTTCCCAGGAGCCATTTCATTAATCAGACGCTCACACCTGAGACCAATCACACAATCACACACCCTACATTAACCATGGACTTCCTTGTTCAAGTTGTGGAGTATTGTTCAGCGCTTATCGCTCACTGTGTGATAGCTGCATTATGGAGCCAGTTTATTCTGAGTATCTAGTTAAGTCTTGCCTTGCCTTGCCTGTTTTCCCGTGTCTAGTTCCTTGCCCGTGTATCTTGGATTAACCCTTTGCCTGCTGTTTTGGACTCTGTTTGCACCTCGCTTGGACTATTGCTTGTGTACCTGGATTATCTCGTTGCCTCACCCTGTTGGATATTGTTCGACAATCAAAGACCCATGCTTGCCCTAGGATTACTCTTTGTCTTGTCCATGTTATACCTGTTTGCCACTGTTTGAACCATGCCTGTTATGACCACGTCTCTGTCTAATAAAAGTTTGCACATGGATCCGCACGTCTCTCGTCTCCGTAACAGATAACATAACACATCCATCACATTACATGGTTCTAATGAATGGGATCAGGTACAGGTTTGTACTGAAGCCTAATGTGTTGTTCTGTTATGCAAATACATTAAACAAAGACACTACTATAATGTTCAATTACGCAAGTCAACAAACACTTTAGTCTTTTTTTATTTCTCTATCATGCAAAGGTAACAAACACTTACTCACCCTTTGATAAATCTCGTACCACTTCTTCTGTCGAGGAGCTGGCCTGTTACCCTCATTTGATGACCAAATTCCTGTGTTGGCAAACTTTTTTAGACATGAAATCCATTCAGCGTCCGAAATTGTTTTATGCGATTTTTTTTTTTGCCAGACATTTTTCTTGAGTTCCATGAAACAGTTTTGAAAGAGTAATTAAAAATGACACACTAATTAAAAAAAGAATTAAAACGTGTAGAAGTATGCAGTTAGATTATAATTTCTTACCTGTCGTAGTCTGTAATACTGCTGCTTTTGATTATAAAATGTTTCGCTGTCCTCCGTAAAAATGATGCTGAGCTCCGTGGCAACGATGCTCGTCGTGGGTCATGAACTTCAGTATTGAACTTTTTTAACCTCTGACATGCCCCCTGAGGATTATGTCACTCTTTCGTACACCTTCGGCGCGGTTCGGCAATTTGATTAACACCTGACTAGAAGCGTTGACCCCTCCACCTAGCGGTGATATGCAGAAACGTGCCGTCGACATCCACCTGTACTCTGATTGGTCAGATTTCACGAATGTTACGAATATGTTAAGAATCATGCTTTTTGATTAGCTGGAGATTTTATAGTGCTTCGACACGATTGGCCCAAATGTCATAGCGCTTCGATGTGATTGGCCGTGCAGTTTGACATAGCTCGATAATTCTGAAATATTCTTGGACTATCCTTCGTCGGCTGGTGTTCAGGTCGCAATCTCCCCTGGAGGCGTGGGTTGGAATCCCACTTCTGACAGACCTGTCCTTTGGCTGTGGACAGCAGGTACAGTGTTCAGCCCTCTGGCACGCTGACCCAGCGGGGCATTAACTTTGCCAAAGTTTTTTCGTGAACATTAAGGTTCACGAAAGCTTGCCTTCCCATTGACAGAAAGTTTCATTTCGAATGCCAACATGATATTAACCTTAAGAAAACCTCACAAGGACACTGCCACATGCTGCATGGTTAGGAGAGGGATGCTATTACTGCATTTGTTCAGCATTAGCCCAGCGTGAACACTGAATTTCGGTTGCATCGCGTATCAAAGGATGGCACAGGACCGAGTGCAATATCTCTGGATGGGATTCAGGGAATTTACCTGTAACCTCGCAGTTTCTCACAAAACGCTATGTCATCCGCCCTCCAGAGGAGCTGTGCACAAGGAAAGGAACAGAGAAAACCGCTCTTTCGTCTAAGGAGCTCCCAGGTGTCAAAAAGCACCACGCTACCCCGTGTGAGGCTCAAACTCACGATCTTCAGATTATGAGACTGACGCGCTGCCTAACTGCGCCAACGAGGCTGGTGTGTTGGCTGGGCAGAAAAGCGAAGCGCTAGTTTCCAGGTCCTTGCCTGTAGGCGTAGCTCCAATGGGGTCAGCTCAGCTCCCACAGAGTAGGGGTGTCAGGATGGCTGAGCGGTCTAAGGTGCTGCATGTAGGTCGCAGTCTCCCCTGAAGTTGTGGGTTTGAGTCCCACTTCTGACAGACTTGTCGTTTGGCTGCGGACAGCAGCTACAGTCTTCAGCCCTCTGGCACGTTGACCCAGCAGGGCATTAGCTTTGCCAAAGTTTTTTTGTGAACATTAAGGTTCACGAAAGCTTGCCTTCCCATTGACATAAAGTTTCATTTAGAATGCCAGTGTAGGATCAGAACGAGTCAGACAAATTTAAGATTTGATCAGAACATCGAAACATGAGGAGCCGAAATTCCAGAGGGGCCCCAAGGCTGCAACAGGACGTCATAAATCAGATTCCTAGCTCCAGCCCTCTGAAGAAAGCCCTACCAACAAGCCTCTTTCACAGAACAGCTTGCAACATTCAAACAAAAGAACACTTATTGACAATTCCAATGCAGGAAGGAGATCGTTAAATTTGGGGCAAGTAATCAAGACTGATGGTCAAAGAGATGGCCGTCACATGTAAATCTGTGATAGAAATCACGAGATACAAACTTTCCCGGGCGAGTCCCCCCACCCAAGACAGACCAGACTGAAATTCCTTTGTCCACAGAGTCGCTTCCATATGCACCTAAAATCATCTTAAAAGACTTTAATTTTCATTCCCTGTCGATATGTTCACTCGTACTGCGTCGTAAGACGCTTGTATGGGAAAAACTCTTTTTTCCTCTTCAACTGAAGCCTTTTCAATCATGCAGTGAAACTGCACGTCCATTGGTTCGTGCAGTGCTATAAAATCGAACCAATGGATCGGCGGCCGCATCTCAGATTTCTTCTCTTCAGTGACGAATCTTCTTCCTCGCTGACTCTTCGCTGACGCTGAGATTCACAGTTGAAACGCCTCAGCAGCCGGATTGGACCTTTTGCAGTGCTCAGCTCGCAGATCTCGGTCTATCCCCTGCCGCCATCCGGCGACTATCTAAAAGAGCCTCACAAAAGAGCAAATTTTGACGGCGTTGTCATTGTAAGACATGCAGGACTCCCCTGCACGCTGATGACGGTCACGCTGAGTGCGTGTCATGCTTGGGGAAATCCCACACTGACGCTGCTCTCAGCGGGACTGACTACTTTCATTGCGAGAGTTTCAGTCTCGCCTCTCTGCGCTCACGGATAGCTTTCTTTTCAGAAAGCGACTCCGCCCCTCACGACCTCCCGTCTTTTTCCTCCCAGGGACCTGCGAGGAAAAGACAGTGGGGCAGAGGATTCGAGCGGCCGGAGACGAGCGAGCTCACGTCGGCTCAGTGCCCGCGTGCCTCGCCATCACTGCAGAGAGAGGATTCGCCGGTCTTCTTCACTCAACCCGATCAATGTCCCTCCGCGGCTGCGAGCGACATGATCTCGTTCGGTGGGAGTGACGATGAGATGGATGACAGCCTTTCTCTGGCGGCTTCGGACGCGGAGTTGTTATCGGGCTCGGTGTCTGACCCCGCCCTCTTACCGCTTCTCATGCTCTCACTCAAGGATGAGAAGCGCGGCGGACCTGGCCCTGCGCACCACCACAGCCACTTCCCAGGCCATCGGGTGGTCGATGTCCAGCCTGGTAGTGTTGGAACGCCACCTTTGGCTTACGTTGACGGAGATGAAAGAGGCGGATAAAGTTCCCTTCCTCGATGCTCCGGTCTCGTCGAACAGCCTGTTCGGGCCAGCTGTGGAGGGCTTTGCGGAGATGTCGTCTCAGGCGATGCGACACTTCCTCCCGAAACGCACCAGCTCTTCTGCTGCTTCTAGTCACCCTTAGCCTGCGCCGACTCAACAGCCCGCTAAGCCAACGCCGGCCACTCCCAAGCCCCGACCTAAGGAGCGGCAGGATAGAGGGCGTTCCGGCTCGGCAAGACGCTACCCCTTCCCGAAGCGCCAAGGACCATGGCCCAAGGTCGCCTTGGATCCGGCACCTCTGAAGTCCTCCTGATCAGCCAGGCAGAAAGAGTAGGGGCCCGAGTCTCGCTACCGCTGGACCACCCCATAAGCAGCCTCTAATGTGCCTCTTGTTACCCCACTCAGCGCTGAGTGCAGAGGAAAATGTGTTATTGGTTCCCCACGGGCCCACTCTAGCGCCCGGGCGTCCAACCGCGGTGATAGCGGACAAAATGAAACACATACATTTTCGAAAAGAGAGCAAATATCCTCTTCTGCCTACCATAAGTGTGCTGCCCTTATGCAGCCAGTCTTTAGAGCCTATTCAACCTCTTGCCACACGGGCCGAGGCCTGGCAGGCCATCCCCGGTGTGTTAGAGTGGGTAATGGCTATGATAAGACAAGGTTATTCACTCCAATTCGCTCGAAGACCACCACGCTTCCGCGGTGTGGTCACCACCACAGTGCGCAGCGAGGACGCTCAGGTCCTGCGCGCAGAGGTGATGAATCTGCTGGTAAAGGGAGCCATAGAAGTCGTTCCTCCAGCCCAGAGCGAGTCAGGCTTCTACAGCCGTTACTTCCTCGTCCCCAGAAAAGACGGTGCCTGCAAACTATTCTAGATCTCAGACTCCTGAATCACACCCTGGTAAAAGGTCGTTCAGGATGATCACATTGAAGCAGATCCTCTCGCAAATATGCCTAGGGGACTGGTTCATGTCTCTGGATCTGAAAGACGCATACTTTCACATCCAGGTAGCCCCCCATCACAGACGATTATTGAGATTCGCATTCGAGGGGTTGGCATATCAATACAAGGTCCTCCCGTTTGGGCTGTCCCTGGCTCCCCGCACTTTTACGCGATGCATGGATGCTCTCTCCCCTCGGCGACAGATGGGAATCCGCATCCTCAACTACCTCGACGGCTGGCTCATTCTGGCCCAGTCAGAGGCAGTTTCAACATCGCTCAAAACCCTCCTCAGAGAGATGGTAGTATACCTTGTGTCAAAAATTTGATTTATTGCCCCTCATAAAATTCCACCCCCACTCCCCTTACTGGACACCTGTTTTGGACACCTGTTTGTACACACACACATCAAAAAAAAACATCAAACATACGCGTAAAACGAGCAATGCAATGACTGTTTTTCCCTGCAAGTCAAGACGAGCTAGTGTTGTTAAACAATTTAAAAACTAGTTAGAGTTTGACAAAGTTAAATAAAAAGAAGAAGAGGAGAGCGTGTTCGCTCATCTAAAACAAAAATGCATCAGGTGCGTTCGTTAAACAATACGGCAGTTTTTCTGTTTAAATTTAAAACTAGTTAGAGTTTGTTATAAGTAAAATAAAAAGTAAAATAAAATAAAAAATAGGTACTGAACGTCTTACCGTGATCTAAAACAAAAAGTATAAGATCGTTAAAACAACAGCATAAGATACTTGTCAAAATCTATGTTGCACTTTTAAAAAAGCTAACGTTTGTTACGTATACAAAGTAGCTGACCGGCTTACCGTGATCTAAAACAAAAAAGCATGAAGCGAACATTAAGCAATAAGATACTTGTCAAAATCTTGTAACATTACATTTTAAAACTAGTTAAACAAAAGAATAAGAACCGCGTAGGCCTATCTTGCCGTGATCTAAAAGAAAATGTATCAGACGCGGTCGTTAAAACACCGGCATAAGATACTTGTCAAGATCCATGTTGTACGCCACCATTAGTTACAATTTTAAAAAGTGAGACCTTGTTACTGCCAGAAAGTTAAAAGAAAAAGAACCGCGTAGGCCTATCTTACGCTGATACATCCTCACATGCTGCTGTCAAAACTCAAAATGAGCTCAGGAGCACTGCGGTCAGACCACACCCCACTAACCGCCCCTAACACCGGCGGGGAGTAAAGATTTAAAAGAATTAAACAAAGTAATGTTTTAACATTAGAACAAACGTTATTTTTAATAAATCTTTGACGTTTCTGAATTAATGAAACCTTCTTCCTGTTTTTAACATTAGACCACACTTTTTCACTTAGGTTACACAAGTTTTCTTGTAAACAATCACCTCTAAGCCACAGGTTTTTATTTTATTTAGTAACTCACCCTTAATTTATTAATTCCTTTATTTACTCTTTGATGTTTGTCAACCTTAGGACTTCTGCTGTGCTATATAACCCAGACTTTTTTTTCACTTTAAAACTAGGTTAGCCTAGTTTTTTCTAAACATTCACCTCTAAGCCACAGGAAAAATGTTGTTTTATTTCATTTTATTTAGTTAGGCTATTCACACTTAATTCCTTTTATTTACTCTTTGATTTTTGTCAATCTTAAAACTTGCGGTACGGTATAACAGTTTGAAAGCATACACGTGTATGTAGACGCAAACTGATATGAAAGCAAATGTTTTGGCGGGGTCTTTGGATTTTCAGTCGTAATTAGACGCCTAAACTTTTTTACAATATCTTACGATATGTAAATATTTCGTCTCACGCAGTGCTGCGAAATGAGAATGGCGCTGTGTGTCTGGACGTATGATTGATTACTGACGTGACCATATCAGATCAAGAGGGCTGTCGTAAAACATCTAAGATGTTTCTGAGGTGCGACTCATTTGCAATCTAACGAGTTTTTGAGGGGATCCGGCATCGTAAACTTTGGCGGCGTGTTGGGTAAAAAGTTCATTGATCAAAACAGATCATCTTTCTAAGATGTTCAGAGATCAAAGGACATCCGTGTTAACCATTTTATGACATGCACCTGCGTGTGTGAACTCTTTCAAAAGTTTAGACTAAAGTTCACTGACCGGTCAAAGGATGTGTGCCCTTTTGAAACTTTTTACGACAAACATCTGGTGAAGTTAAAAATTAGGTAAAGTTGAGAATCGAGTATTTATAACGAATTTATAATCTATTTGAATGCGACTTCAAACTGATGTTCACGATGTGAAGAGATAGATAAAGAAGAAGTCGATAACAACAAACTTAAATAAATAGAGGACCCAAAGATGATTGTTTAATAAGAGGGTCTATGCTGTAGGAAAATGGTGTTTAATTTTAGTTAATTTAGTTATTTCTTTATCCGATCTTTGATCATTGCCATGTTTAAAACATATTATGCTGCTGGTCTATACGTAATACGAATAATACAAATAGATCCCCATGATCTTTTCCGACATAAGAATTACATCAGACCTACTTCAAACGTCCATTTGAACAGATGGTTTACATCACACGAGATCAATAAACAGATATCCCGAGCTTTGATTTTCGGCGGTTAAAACCCCCGTTGCGTTCAAAGACGCATAGATAAGGAAAAACCGTGTCTACACACAGAGATATGTAATAAAGAACAGACAGGTTCTGACGTAGATCGCACCCGCTAACATCGCGCCAATTAAGTTGTAAATGGAAAAAAGAAAAAGTTTCCTCATAGGGACAAAAAATTAAATAAATAAATAAATAAAAGTCCCCACAAGGACAAGGATTTTGGATATTGCCATTTTTGACCCCATAACGTAGGGTGTACCTGAACCCAACACACACACACACACACGCATGCACGCACGCACTCACGCACACACACTAGTTTCGCTATCCTTGTGGGGACTTCCATAGGCGTAATGGTTTTTCTACTGTACAGACCGTATATTCTATTGCCCTACACCAACCCTACACCTAAACTTAGCCCTCACAGGAGACTTTTTGCATTTTTAGATTTTAAAAAAACTTCATTCTGTGTGATTTATAAGCTTTTTTACCCGTGGGGACCTCAATTTAGGTCCCCACTGTGACACAGGTCCCCATGAGTCTGTGTGTATTCAGGTTTAAGTCCCCACCTGAATAGAAAAACAGGTACACACACAACACACACGTAATGGTTTTTATACTGTACAAACTGTATTTTCCATCAACCTACACCAACTTTACACCTAAACCTACCCCCTTACAGAAAACTTTGTGCGTTTTAAGATTGACAAAAACTTCATTCTGTATGATTTATAAGCTTGTTTCCTCATTGGGATAAAAAATAAATAAGTAAAATAAATAAATAAATAAAATACCCCCACAAGGACAAGGATTTTGAATACTGCCATCTTTGTCCCCTGAGCCGCACACACACACACACACACACGCACAAATCTGAGTATGCTAAATTTTAAATATGAGCAAAATCGTATATGTTGTTTTTACTTTTTGTTGTTATTTAAGAAATGTTTTCATTTTAATCTAGCCTGTAGATAGTATGTGTACTGTAAAAGAAGAAATATACATTTCACTTAAAACTTCTCAGTAAAATAATTACACCTACAGTTTAAACATGTTTAAAAAGTTTTAAACACATTGTGTGTCACTAAAGCAAGTCATGCTCTCTATTGTCTTTAAATTAAACTTTAGTTTTATTCTTTAATTTCTTTAAAATAGCCTGATGATAATGCACCCAAGAGCTTTTCTCACATGAGTAGATAACTCTTTGTATGTGTTTGTGACAAACACATAATTTTTTACTTCAGAAAAGTTTTTGAAATGTATGACTGAACTTTTCTCATTTGACAGACCTGCGTTTCAAATTATTTACCCGAGGTGTTTAACAGCCAGAGGGAATACATGTTGTTTTCTAATGTTCATGAAACCTTTATTTGTCACGAACGCTGGAGCCAGGAACGAGGAGACACGGCAAATTAACAAACTGAGAGTTTTTAATAATCCATCTAGGGAACATGGAACACAAGAAGACATTCAAAGACCGACAAACACTAACTGAAAGGACTGGGGCTTTTAAAGACGGGACAATCAAAGAACTAAGGAGACACACCTGGAGCAAATTAATACAATCAGACAGGGGAGAAACTGGGTCACAAGGAACACATGGGGAGCAAAAACTACAACAAAACAGTCCAGGGGCGTGACATTACTCCCCCCTCCCGGAAGGTGCGTCCTCGCACCGTGGAACAACAGAGGGGGGGGGAACGGGTGGGAACAATGGCGGCGGCTCAGGAGGAGGACGGACAACCGGGAGGGGGCCGGCAGACAGAGACCAGGGAGGTGACGAAGGAGGGAGGAGCCAGGGAGGAGACAGGAGGGACTCGGAGCAGGAGGAGCCTGGCAGGACCCAGGCCACAGCCATGATGATGGCCCATGGTGGAGCCGACGGAGGGAGGAGCCATGGAGGAGGAATGGCCGCCGACTCCAGGGGGCCGACCAACGGAGGCGGAGTAGGTGGAGGAGGAGCCCGAGGTGGAGACGGAGAGCCGCCGAGCCAGGGTGACGCCGAGGATCCGGGGGGCCAGGGTGGAGCCGAGAGCTCTGGCGACCGAGGCAGAGGCGGAGCTCCGGAGATCCGCGGCGGAGCCAGAGCGACTGAGGACCAAGGTGGAGCTGGAGGGAGGAAGGAGCCCAACGGAGCCGGTGGGATGGAGTGACGAGGCGCAGCCAGAGGAGAGGAGTCCCGAGGCGATGGCGGGTCGACGCCCGACCAAGGCGGAGCCGGAGGGACGAAGGAGCCTGGTGGATCGATGGATGACGGTGGAGGCGAGGGAGCTAGGAGCCGAGGTGGAGCCGCTGGGTCTACGGACCGAGGTGGAGTCTGGGCCTCGGAGGCTGGAGGTGGAGGTGAGGGATTCTCCAGCCACGGCGATGGAGGATGGCAGACCCGCGGAGCTCGCACCGCATTGATGGAGGACTGAGGGCGAGCAGAGGGGCTGCCAGACGACAGCGGTGGAGGAGGCAGGAGCGGGTGGGAGGGTGGGCATTTGAGATCCTCCGGGCTTCCAGGGGTTAACTCAGGAATGGGAGTCGACATTGTGGGGCGCTCTGGAGGCGCGGGTTCTGGAGGACGCTTTCGGGAAGCGGGCACAGGGGGGCGCTCGGGAGGAGCGGAGCTGGCTGGAACCAGCGGAGACGGAGAGAGGATAGGGGAAGCGTCGACCTCCAGATCATGTTCCCAGTCTAACAGATCCCCTTCAAAGTTTAGCAGCCCCAGATGTATCATCAGCTCACCCTCAGCCGCGGTGCAGGGGGCGGAGCTCCACTCCGCGCTCACACCGTCCACGGCTGGCTCCCACATGATCAGCTCTCGCACCTGATCTGACGTGTTGGGCTCAACTTCCGGGACGATCTTCCGCTCAGTCGCTCGGCTTGGCGCTGGCTCGTGGATCGTAGCGGGAAATGGCTCTCCGTCATCGGTGGGCTCGGGCTGGTGCTCCACACTGCGGGGAGTTGGTGGGCTGGGCTCTGGGTCAGGAGTGGCACTGGCGAGATCCCCCTCGGCACAGACGGTGAACGGGGATCCGTGCCTCGCCAGTGTCCACTCCACGAAGGCGGCAAAATCCTCTCGAGGACCATCCTCGGACGACAGCGCTCTGCACGCGGTGTTCAAGCTTGCATTATAGAATGTGCAGAGCGCGCCGTCCGGGTAGCTGGTGGCGTTAGCTAACATCAGGAAAAGTCGCGTATGGTCCTCGAGAGATCGGTCCTCTTGCTCCAGCAGGAGGAGGAGGAATTCGGGCCGGACGTAGGGATCCATGGGGCAACACAACGGAAACAAAAACACTGATAGAAAACGGAAAACAAAACGGAGGGTGGACACGGAGGTAACTGTTTCGGTCGGTCTTTCTGTCACGAACGCTGGAGCCAGGAACGAGGAGACACGGCAAATTAACAAACTGAGAGTTTTTAATAATCCATCTAGGGAACATGAAACACAAGAAGACATTCAAAGACCGACAAACACTAACTGAAAGGACTGGGGCTTTTAAAGACGGGACAATCAAAGAACTAAGGAGACACACCTGGAGCAAATTAATACAATCAGACAGGGGAGAAACTGGGTCACAAGGAACACATGGGGAGCAAAAACTACAACAAAACAGTCCAGGGGCGTGACATTATTGGTGTAAATTTCTCACCTAGAACACACAACTTGTACATTTTGACTATTTGACTCTTTTGTAGGTATCATGTCATTTGAAATGGTTTACTAAAAGATTAAAGCACCAGCGTCTGTGTTTTCTGCATGAAAGAGATGTACAAGGATGTTTCAACTATTATCGTCCTTCCTTTTTGACCCTAATAAACTGGTAATGAATTTTATACGGTAAGTGACACAATGTACAGTTCTCATACTATGTGTGTAAACAGCCGTGCTAAAACATTTATGAGTATTTTTGCCCGTAAAACTATTACAACTGAAACAAATCAAACTATTGCACTGAAAGCTGAACATTCATTTAAGTTTGAGCATGTTAAAATTTCCACACTCTTGTAAAGAGTATTGATAAATTTCATCCATTCATCCATATAATCCAAAAATTATATTTTTATTACTCCGCTGGGTTTAGTCATCTTGCTCAGATAGCAGATGACACAATTCACATTTAGTTTGTTTGACCTTATTTGTTTTAAGATTCCTCCGCAAGTTCATGCTAATCCTTGCATGGGAAAGCGAGCATGACGAATACATACTTATTCATTTAAGAAAATTATTGAACATTTGACTGAACTTTTTATTATTTTGACAAACCTCCTTTTCAAATTATTTCCCTTGAGGTGTTTGTCCACAGAAGCTTTTTCAACACAACGACATTAAACACTATCACCATCTTCTGTGACTCAAATAAAGCAACATCTCTGGTGTACATAAGCATCTGCAATGTGTGCATGTGGTAAACATCTTTGTTTCTCCACTTCTGTCATATTTGTTAGATGTAATGCAAACGATATTTTGAGAACTATGATGTTCCACGCTTTTGTAAAGGTTATAGAAAGAATTCAAACATAATCTTTACATAGGAATTATCTTTGCGCAAAGCGAATTGACTAAAAATCATTGAATTACGAAAGGCAAAAGTGTATACATC
This sequence comes from Spinibarbus caldwelli, assembly GCA_039654775.1. Lineage (NCBI taxonomy): Eukaryota > Metazoa > Chordata > Actinopteri > Cypriniformes > Cyprinidae > Spinibarbus > Spinibarbus caldwelli. The sequence goes on from CM077229.1 coordinate 23,603,759, forward strand.
ATTTAAGAAAAATTGCTATAACGCATACAGAATACTGAAATCCTCCTCTTGATCTATCGTGACTGACATTTTACTAAGTCAGACGATCAGGATTATGGATGACGAGGCTCACATTTTGTTTGTTGGACTGTATATGTCATTACTATGACTGTACTGTAGGTGAGGCCTTCTCTTTGAGAGCCATCAGCATTCAGTGTTTATAGAAATAAATGAAAATTAAGAAAAATTTATTGAGAGTGTTTGACTAAGACGGTATTTCTTTTTTAGGACAATTATCCATCTATTTGATGTGAGATCCCATTAAGTATCGACACGAAAATTAAGGCGTGCTGTTTTACACTTACGACTGAAACATATCTAACCATTGTGCTCAAAGCTACACATTCAGTAAAGTTTGAGGTTATACACAGTCTTGAAAAGGCTACAGACACAAAATATTAAGGATTTTATTTATTTAGTTAGTTAGTGCACCCTATGTAACTCAAGAGTCCAAGTCACTAAGAAAATTATCATATGAATACAGAAAACCCACTCATGATCATGTGGGTATATTTTTGTAAATGTTGTTTTAAATTACTTTTTTCTTACGCCACTACATCTAAAGCTCTTGTTCGGATAGCTGATGACGATGTGAACATTTTATTTGTCTTACTCATTTCTTTCAACATTTCCACTTGAGATTAAAGTGTAGGTAATGTGACCACAATTAAGAACCATAAAATTATACCACATTCCCTTTGAAAAGGTTATACAGGATATAATCGTTTATACAGGAAATATGTATCAGTATAACAAATACCTAATACTGAAATCCTCTCTTATAAATATATTGTTAAAGTTTTAATGTTGATTTTGATGGCCTACCCCCACTAGCTGATCCCACGCTATACTTTTTCATTGTTTTTTTAGATGAAGACTATTCTCAGAATCTGGTCAATCATGTCGCGAGCGTTTGCTGGAAAACATGAACAAATACATTATAAGATAATAAAAGGATAGTCCTCCTACAAGAGATTGTTTAAACTGAGATTGCGATGTACTGTAGAGCTTTTTCTGGTCTGTCTACAAAGCGGCCACGAGACACAATAGATGTTACATATACATCTATTTCATTTAGAACACAAAGTTGCACATTACTAGTTGAAGATAGTGTGGAAACACTATTTTCTTTGCACGCGTCTCTAAACATGTCTTTAATAAATAAATCACAGATGTCATTCATTGAAAGGTGCACATTTTTGACCATTTTAGATGGTCTGCTCCAGCACAAAGACACATGTTTTAGGTATTCATCTGACCAAAAGGTTTGATCCTGGGGAAACACGCACAACAGCAGCTGTGTTTTATCATGATTGTCTTTATAATTGATCCACTTTTATTAAAACAATACGGCATGAAGTTACTGTATTCAACAGCACAGTCCCTTGAAATATTGTAGTATATCTTTTTTTCCTTCTAAATATCTAAACACGTATTTAGCTTAAATATTAGTTGTTAAGTGTTTACAAAGTTGTCATGCCTGTTGTTGAATTTCATAACATATATTTCACCAAACCTAAAGGACTGAAAATAGGTTTAGCATAAGTTCGCATTTCAGCTGTTAGCCTGAAAATGCAAGTGAACTGAGATTATCACTGAGATAATCTACATAATGTGAAACAAGCTCACAGTTACATTAGAGTTTTGGATTTTAGTTTATGTTGAATATTGTTTGTTACTGTTTCACAGGTTTAACACCTCATTGTTTGAAGACACGTACTGTATAAATCAAAAAGTTTTCCACTGTAGTAGTCCGACTCTGAAACCAGACCAAAAAATTAGCTTGAGACTTAGTTGTAGCAGTATGAAAATTGTTGTGTTTTTATCTTTCTATGATTTGTTCGCTCTTTCTGTTTGAATTTGTTTACCGCAGTTTCACCATCCTTATCTTATTTTCCCACCTAACTGTAATTGTTAGGCCTACGCTTATGGCGTTATACGCTTTGGATCGTTAGCATCCTCTTTGTTCATATAAGTCAATATTTCTGCGAATTTGATTGATTTAATAAAATATTGCGTTTTCATTCGAGACATTTACTTTACATTATTATATTGTATCAGATATAAGATACAAGATTGTTTCTTATTAAATATTAATTATTATTAAATTGATAACAAACAAAAAACTTATCTAGGCGTGACCAATGTTTATGTCTTCCTGGCGACAACCCCACCCTGTACACCAGGCAACAGGTTGAGGGTGGGTCCGAACGCTAAAACCAAGGAAAACTGGCCTGATAAACTCAGTTACGGCATTGCTACCAGGTTTTAAAGTGCAGACGGTGGAGCTACTGTAAGATCTTGTCAAACGTTATCTACAGTTATCTACATGGATCGACAGAATCAGCTTCAAGAAACCAAATCGTCTGAGCCTGACGTGCTCTGCAATTTTTCAATTAATAAGACTTCGGCGGATCTGAACCATAAACCGACAGGTGTTCCGGTGAATTCAGTTCCCCTGTTTCCCCTTCGGCGCGCATGCGTTAAATCACGACGTCATGATTTCGAGGCGAAAAAATGTGTGCTTTATCTCACGCGTAAGTTTATGATGTTATTTCCTACTTCCATCAACATAAGGCATATTTCACGTTGTCTGTCAAATACATAAGTATAATGCTAAATACTAAAGCATAGAATGTATTGTTTTTGGAGGCTTTATAGCTCAGTCGTTCGTGGCTTACTGCTAACTTTACCTTTGACAAACTCTGTATAACAGCTAATACGTCAAGGTTAATAAACAAATTTTGACGGTCGTGTACATTATTATATTATAGTTATGTTGTTGTTGATGTGTGTCGGTTTTGTCACACAACCGTATCTTTTTCATAAATAAACCATATTGCACTGTACAAGACTGTGTTGTTGTTGTTGTTATTATTATAAAGCTACTCACCTCTAGAAGAACTTTCATCTACAGAGGTGATGCTGGTGATGTATTTAAGTGTCATTCATTATGTGTAACAACTTTCATCTACAGAACAGTCCCATACACCGAAAACACAGGGGGAACGGATTTTCCCAAAGGCCTCGGAAAAATGGTTCCCCCCCTATATATTCCCTTCTGAGGCTTTATAAAGCACTGCAGTGATGCTGGTGATGTATTTAAGTGTCATTCATTATGTGTAACAACTTTCATCTACAGAACAGTCCCATACACTGAAAACACAGGGGGAACGGATTTTCCCGAAGGCCTCAGAAAAATGCATAATTAAGAGTAATTTCTGTAACAGAGAGATTCTCTGTTTTGATTAGGTTATTTATGTTGCTTAATAAGTTGGCTTCTCTATCAGTATTAACCACTTTTAAGGCTTTAGATCTATTTATAGCAAGTGATCTAGCTTTAAATTTAAAATAATCCCATTTTTCACCATGTGACTAATTCATTTTTTTTGTAAATATTTCATCAGCTAAGTTCTTTAGCTGATCATTAAAAATTTTATCTATTAGCAGAGTAGGGTATTATTCAACTTCCAGTAACCACGCAAGGTATTCTCCCTGTGTTTTGTCTGCAAAAATCAGCTTAATTACTAAGTGGTCCGAGAATGGAGAATAGTGACTGATATCAAACACAAATTGCAGTAGCCTATCTGCTGAGAAATAAAAAAAAAAAGACATGTTTAGAGACGCGTGCAAAGAAAATAGTGTTTCCACACTATCTTCAACTAGTAATGCGCAACTTTGTGTTCTAAATGAAATAGATGTATATGTAACATCTATTGTGTCTCGTGGCCGCTTTGTAGACAGACCAGAAAAAGCTCTACAGTACATCGCAATCTCAGTTTAAACAATCTCTTGTAGGAGGACTATCCTTTTATTATCTTATAATGTATTTGTTCATGTTTTCCAGCAAACGCTCGCGACATGATTGACCAGATTCTGAGAATAGTCTTCATCTAAAAAAACAATGAAAAAGTATAGCGTGGGATCAGCTAGTGGGGGTAGGCCATCAAAATCAACATTAAAACTTTAACAATATATTTATAAGAGAGGATTTCAGTATTAGGTATTTGTTATACTGATACATATTTCCTGTATAAACGATTATATCCTGTATAACCTTTTCAAAGGGAATGTGGTATAATTTTATGGTTCTTAATTGTGGTCACATTACCTACACTTTAATCTCAAGTGGAAATGTTGAAAGAAATGAGTAAGACAAATAAAATGTGCACATCGTCATCAGCTATCCGAACAAGAGCTTTAGATGTAGTGGCGTAAGAAAAAAGTAATTTAAAACAACATTTACAAAAATATACCCACATGATCATGAGTGGGTTTTCTGTATTCATATGATAATTTTCTTAGTGACTTGGACTCTTGAGTTACATAGGGTGCACTAACTAACTAAATAAATAAAATCCTTAATATTTTGTGTCTGTAGCCTTTTCAAGACTGTGTATAACCTCAAACTTTGCTGAATGTGTAGCTTTGAGCACAATGGTTAGATATGTTTCAGTCGTAATTGTAAAACAGCACGCCTTAATTTTCGTGTCGATACTTAATGGGATCTCACATCAAATAGATGGATAATTGTCCTAAACAAGAAATACCGTCTTAGTCAAACACTCTCAATAAATTTTTCTTAATTTTCATTTATTTCTATAAACACTGAATGCTGATGGCTCTCAGAGAGAAGGCCTCACCTACAGCACAGTCATAGTAATGACATATACAGTCCAACAAACAAAATGTGAGCCTCGTCATCCATAATCCTGATCGTCTGACTTAGTAAAATGTCAGTCACGATAGATCAAGAGGAGGATTTCTGTATTCTGTATGCGTTATAGCAATTTTTCTTAAATGATGTATACACTTTTGCCTTTCGTAATTCAATGATTTTTAGTCAATTCGCTTTGCGCAAAGATAATTCCTATGTAAAGATTATGTTTGAATTCTTTCTATAACCTTTACAAAAGCGTGGAACATCATAGTTCTCAAAATATCGTTTGCATTACATCTAACAAATATGACAGAAGTGGAGAAACAAAGATGTTTACCACATGCACACATTGCAGATGCTTACGTACACCAGAGATGTTGCTTTATTTGAGTCACAGAAGATGGCGATAGTGTTTAATGTCGTTGTGTTGAAAAAGCTTCTGTGAACAAACACCTCAGGGGAAATAATTTGAAAAGGAGGTTTGTCAAAATAATAAAAAGTTCAGTCAAATGTTCAATAATTTTCTTAAATGAATAAGTATGTATTCGTCATGCTCGCTTTCCCATGCAAGGATTAGCATGAACTTGCGGAGGAATCTTAAAACAAATAAGGTCAAACAAACTAAATGTGAATTGTGTCATCTGCTATCTGAGCAAGATGACTAAACCCAGCTGAGTAATAAAAATATAATTTTTGGATTATATGGATGAATGGATGAAATTTATCAATACTCTTTACAAGAGTGTGGAAATTTTAACATGCTCAAACGTAAATTAATGTTCAGCTTTCAGTGCAATAGTTTGATTTGTTTCAGTTGTAATAGTTTTAAGGGTAAAACAGCATGACTTAATTTTCGTGTTGATGCTTCATGTGTTCTCACATCATGGACAGACACAAAGTTGCACTAAAATGAATATCTCAAAGAGAAAAGACTGTTACTTAATTTCTTGATTTTGATTTATTCCTATTATGATGACAGCTCACAAAGAGGTGTCTTCACCTAAAAGCATACACAGTCCAACAAACAAATTGTGAACGGCCATCTGAAATCTTGATAATATGACTAAAACTAGTGGTGTGAGAAAAATGTCATTTACAAAAGATTGCTATTCTTAGATGTGACACATCCCTAACAAAATCTGTTGGCATGCAAAAATACTCATAAATGTTTTAGCACGGCTGTTTACACACATAGTATGAGAACTGTACATTGTGTCACTTACCGTATAAAATTCATTACCAGTTTATTAGGGTCAAAAAGGAATGACGATAATAGTTGAAACATCCTTGTACATCTCTTTCATGCAGAAACACAGACGCTGGTGCTTTAATCTTTTAGTAAACCATTTCAAATGACATGATACCTACAAAAGAGTCAAATAGTCAAAATGTACAAGTTGTGTGTTCTAGGTGAGAAATTTACACCAATAAAGGTTTCATGAACATTAGAAAACAACATGTATTCCCTCTGGCTGTTAAACACCTCGGGTAAATAATTTGAAACGCAGGTCTGTCAAATGAGAAAAGTTCAGTCATACATTTCAAAAACTTTTCTGAAGTAAAAAATTATGTGTTTGTCACAAACACATCCAAAGAGTTATCTACTCATGTGAGAAAAGCTCTTGGGTGCATTATCATCAGGCTATTTTAAAGAAATTAAAGAATAAAACTAAAGTTTAATTTAAAGACAATAGAGAGCATGACTTGCTTTAGTGACACACAATGTGTTTAAAACTTTTTAAACATGTTTAAACTGTAGGTGTAATTATTTTACTGAGAAGTTTTAAGTGAAATGTATATTTCTTCTTTTACAGTACACATACTATCTACAGGCTAGATTAAAATGAAAACATTTCTTAAATAACAACAAAAAGTAAAAACAACATATACGATTTTGCTCATATTTAAAATTTAGCATACTCAGATTTGTGCGTGTGTGTGTGTGTGTGTGTGCGGCTCAGGGGACAAAGATGGCAGTATTCAAAATCCTTGTCCTTGTGGGGGTATTTTATTTATTTATTTATTTATTTTACTTATTTATTTTTTATCCCAATGAGGAAACAAGCTTATAAATCATACAGAATGAAGTTTTTGTCAATCTTAAAACGCACAAAGTTTTCTGTAAGGGGGTAGGTTTAGGTGTAAAGTTGGTGTAGGTTGATGGAAAATACAGTTTGTACAGTATAAAAACCATTACGTGTGTGTTGTGTGTGTGTGTGTGTGTGTGTGTACCTGTTTTTCTATTCAGGTGGGGACTTAAACCTGAATACACACAGACTCATGGGGACTTGTGTCACAGTGGGGACCTAAATTGAGGTCCCCATGGGTAAAAAAGCTTATAAATCACACAGAATGAAGTTTTTTTAAAATCTAAAAATGCAAAAAGTCTCCTGTGAGGGCTAAGTTTAGGTGTAGGGTTGGTGTAGGGCAATAGAATATACGGTCTGTACAGTAGAAAAAGTATTACGCCTATGGAAGTCCCCACAAGGAGAGCGAAACAAGTTTGTGTGCGTGCGTGTGTGTGTGTGTGTTGGGTTCAGGTACACCCTACGTTATGGGGTCAAAAATGGCAATATCCAAAATCCTTGTCCTTGTGGGGACTTTTATTTATTTATTTTTTTGTCCCTATGAGGAAACTTTTTCTTTTTTCCATTTATAACTTAATTGGCGCGATGTTAGCGGGTGCGATCTACGTCAGAACCTGTCTGGTCTTTATTACATATCTCTGTGTGTAGACATGGTTTTTCCTTATCTACGCGTGTTTGAACGCAATGGGGGTTTTAACCGCCGAAAATCAAAGCTCGGGATATCTGTTTATTGATCTCGCGTGATGTAAACCATCTGTTCAAATGGACGTTTGAAGTAGGTCTGATGTAATTCTTATGTCGGAAAAGATCATGGGGATTTATTTGTATTATTCGTATTACGTATAGACCAGCAGCATAATATGTTTTAAACATGGCAATGATCAAAGATCGGATAAAGAAATAACTAAATTAACTAAATTAACTAAAATTAAACACCATTTTCCTACAGCATAGACCCTCTTATTAAACAATCATCTTTGGGTCCTCTATTTATTTAAGTTTGTTGTTATCGACTTCTTCTTTATCTATCTCTTCACATCGTGAACATCAGTTTGAAGTCGCATTCAAATAGATTATAAATTCGTTATAAATACTCGATTCTCAACTTTACCTAATTTTTAACTTCACCAGATGTTTGTCGTAAAAAGTTTCAAAAGGGCACACATCCTTTGACCGGTCAGTGAACTTTAGTCTAAACTTTTGAAAGAGTTCACACACGCAGGTGCATGTCATCAAATGGTTAACACGGATGTCCTTTGATCTCTGAACATTTTAGAAAGATGATCTGTTTTGATCAATGAACTTTTTACCCAACACGCCGCCAAAGTTTACGATGCCAGATCACCTCAAAAACTCGTTAGTGTAACGGGGCTGATGAGACGTGAGACGTGCGGATCCATATGCAAGCTTTTATTTAGAAACATAGTCAAATCACAGGCAGGGTCAAACAACGGCAAACAGGTATGGCAGGGACAAGACAAAGAGTAATCCTAGAACAAGCGTGGGTCGATGATCGGTGAACAATATCAACAGGGCAAGACAGAGAGAGTAAATCCAGGTACACAGCAAACAGAGTCCGAACGGCAAGGCAAGGGTTAATCCAGGAAACACGGGCAGAAATCGAAACACGAGAAAACAGGCAAGGCAAGACTAAGACAACTCAGAGGGCTTCGTAGGGTAGCTATCACTAGGATATATGCGTACAATACTCGGCAGAGACAGAGAGGAAGTCCAAGGCTTATGTAGCGTGTGTGATTGCGAGATGGGTATCAGGTGTGAGCATGTGATTAGGGAAATGGCTGCTGAGAAATGAAGTCCGGGGTAGTGTGTGGTGTGAGAGTCAATGTGATGGTAGGGTGACCTCTGGTGGCGAACAAATGGAGGTCCATGGACCAGATTCATGACATAGCCCCCCCCCAAGGAGCGGCTTCCAGACGCTCCAAACATACACAATCCAAGAGGGTGGTGGAGCGGAGGCGGAACAGAGGGAGGGACGGAGGGCCAGGTCCACTTGGGAGTGGAGAGGTCGAGGACCGAGGCAGAACAGGGCACTATGGTGGAACAGGCGGTACTGGAACCCACCAGGGCGGAGCAGATGAGGTTGAAGCCCTCCAGGGCGGCGCAGACAAGGCTGAAGCCCTCCAGGGCGGCGCAGACGAGGCTGAAGCTCTCCAGGGCGGCGCAGACAGAACTGGAGCCCACCAGTGTGGAGCAGACGACCTCCACGGCGGAGCAGACAGAGCAGGAGACCTCCACAGCAGAGCAGACGGAGCAGGAGACCACCAGACCAGAGCAGACGAAGCAGGAGCCCACCAGGGCGGAGCAGACGGAGCAGAAGACTTCCACGGCGCAGCAGAAGACCACCAGAGCAAGACAGCCGGCCTCCACGGCGGAGCAGACAGACCTGAAGACCATGGCAGGGACTGGGACCTAGGGAACACTGAGACACACGAGACAGACAGAGCATTGATCGGAACTGAACTGGAAGATAGCTTAAAACGTGACTCATTGACACCGACTGGACTGGTAGATTTTTCAGTGAGAAAAGCAGTGGCAAATGATTCACAGTCAGGCTCATTCACAGAAACAGGACAGACAGATAACTCAGGATGAAACACACTGACTGGAAGGGGACATACAGACTGTTCACTAATGTTGTCTTTGGCAATAACAGGGTTAATGGGACAGATATGGGGTGCATTTACAGTTTGTGAATTCATGGCAGACAGTTCAGTTGTAGATTCCCTGACAGAGACGGACAGTTCGAAATCAGACACAGTTGAGACGAGATGGACAGACAGTTGATAATCAGCCACTATGGCTGGTTCAGAATGGGGCGAGAGTTCAGAGATGGCCTCCTCGGCCGGTTCAGAGCAGGGCAAATGTTCAAAAGCGGCCTCCGTGGCCATGACAGGGCAGGACGAGAGTTCAGGGACAGCCCTTCTGGCTGTGACAGGACAGGACGAGGATACGCAGACGGCCTCCATAGCCGTGACAGAACAGGACGAGAGTTCAGGGACAGCCCTTCTGGCTGCGACAGGACAGGCAGAGAATTCACAGGCGTCTCCATAGCCGTGACAGGGCAAGACGAGAGTTCACAGGTGGATACCACTGACACCTCTAGAGGTTCTGCAGCAGATGCCACCACCTCCGGAGGTTCTACAGTGGTACCATAGAGTGTGAGAGAGAGTTCTTTGCTGGGCGCCACCACCGCACACAAATCTGAAATAGGCAAAAACGCCTCTGGAGACACAGCAGCGAGCGACACTACCCCAAGAGGTTTTGCAGCATCAGCCGCCACCTCTGGAGACATCTCAGTGGACGCCGCCACCTCAGGCAGTTCGGTGGTGGTGTACGCAGCCCAAACGCAACATAAAACGATCCCCATCATGGGAAGCACTTCAAACAGGGTAATTAGTTCAGGGGCAGAAGGGTTGGAGTGAGTGGATTTGGGGATACCAGCTGCACGTGCAGACACCAGCGGTGCATCCCTCACACTGGATACCAGAATAGAATACCGAAAAACTGACCTTGAATATCTGGGAGTGGCAGACAGAACGTGACATGACTCTGGATGATCAGCTGCGAAGTGACGAGACTCTGGTAGATCAGCTGAGACGTGACGAGGCTTTGGCAGATCAGCTGAGACGTGCTGTGACTCTGGACGATCAGCTGTGACGTGCTGTGACTCTGGACGATCAGCTGTGACGTGCTGTGACTCTGGACGATCAGCTGAGACGTGCTGTGACTCTGGACGATCAGCTGTGACGTGCTGTGACTGGACGATCAGCTGTGACGTGCTGTGACTCTGGACGATCAGCTGAGACGTGCTGTGACTCTGGACGATCAGCTGAGACGTGCTGTGACTCGTGATGATCAACTGTAGCTTGATTTAGCTCATGACGATCAACTGTGACCTGGCTTGTTTCGTGAAAATCAGTGGTGACTTGACTTGATTCGTGAAGATCAACGGTGACTTGACTTGGCTCTTTAAGATCGTATGTAAATTGACTTGACTCATGACTGGCAGCAAGGACATGACGAGGTGTTGTTGTGGCCGCCATTTTTTGAACGTGCTCTGGTTCGGCCACCATTTCAGTCATAGATGCGGTGTCGCGTGCCTCATCGGCGACACCCACAGTGAACAAAGAGCCAGCACATAGCAAAGCATAGTCCAAAAAATCAGTTAAACTACAATTAAACCTCCCCTCAGGTAAACATGACTTGATTGGCTCATTTAATCCGAAACGGAAAATGTCTTTTAGTATAACCTCATCAAAGGGAATCCTATGCGCCAGCTCACAGAACTGAATGACATACTCTTCAATAGATGAACTCCCTTGTCGCAAATCGAGCAGCTGGTCGAATGGGTCCATACCTGGCCAGGGTTCCTTAGAAAAGCCGCTGGATCCTTGTGTGGCCGAGTATTCTGTAACGGGGCTGATGAGACGTGAGACGTGCGGATCCATATGCAAGCTTTTATTTAGAAACATAGTCAAATCACAGGCAGGGTCAAACAATGGCAAACAGGTATGGCAGGGACAAGACAAAGAGTAATCCTAGAACAAGCGTGGGTCGATGATCGGCGAACAATATCAACAGGGCAAGGCAGAGAGAGTAAATCCAGGTACACAGCAAACAGAGTCCGAACGGCAAGGCAAGGGTTAATCCAGGAAACACGGGCAGAAATCAAAACACGAGAAAACAGGCAAGGCAAGACTAAGACAACTCAGAGGGCTTCGTAGGGTAGCTATCACTAGGATATATGCGTACAATACTCGGCAGAGACAGAGAGGAAGTCCAAGGCTTATGTAGCGTGTGTGATTGCGAGATGGGTATCAGGTGTGAGCATTTGCTTAGGGAAATGGCTGCTGGGAAATGAAGTCTGGAGTAGTGTGTGGTGTGAGAGTCAATGTGATGGTAGGGTGACCTCTGGTGGCAAACAAATGGAGGTCCATGGACCAGATTCATGACAGATTGCAAATGAGTCGTGCCTCAGAAACATCTTAGATGTTTTACGACAGCCCTCTTGATCTGATATGGTCGCGTCAGTAATCAATCATACGTCCAGACACACAGCGCCATTCTCATTTCGCAGCACTACGTGAGACGAAATATTTACATATCGTAAGATATTGTAAAAAAGTTTACGCGTCTAATTACGACTGAAAATCCAAAGACCCCGCCAAAACATTTGCTTTCATATCAGTTTGCGTCTACATACACGTGTATGCTTTCAAACTGTTATACCGTACCGCAAGTTTTAAGATTGACAAAAATCAAAGAGTAAATAAAAGGAATTAAATGTGAATAGCCTAACTAAATAAAATGAAATAAAACAAAATTTTTCCTGTGGCTTAGAGGTGAATGTTTAGAAAAAACTAGGCTAACCTAGTTTTAAAGTGAAAAAAAAGTCTGGGTTATATAGCACAGCAGAAGTCCTAAGGTTGACAAAAATCAAAGAGTAAATAAAGGAATTAATAAATTAAGGGTGAGTTACTAAATAAAATAAAAACCTGTGGCTTAGAGGTGATTGTTTACAAGAAAACTTGTGTAACCTAATTTTTAAAGTGAAAAAGTGTGGTCTAATGTTAAAAACAGGAAGAAGGTTTCATTAATTCAGAAATGTCAAAGATTTATTAAAAATAACGTTTGTTCTAATGTTAAAACATTACTTTGTTTAATTCTTTTAAATCTTTCCTCCCCACCGGTGTTATGGGTGGGTAGTGGGGTGTGGTCTGACCGCAGCGCTCCTGAGCTCATTTTGAGTTTTGACAGCAGCGTGTGAGGATGTACCAGTGTAAGATAGGCCTACGCGGTTCTTTTTCTTTTAACTTTCTGGCAGTAACAAGGTCTAGCTTTTTAAAATTGTAGCTAATGGTGGCGTACAACGTGGATCTTGACAAGTATCTTATTACGGTGTTTTAACGACCGCGTCTGATACATTTTCTTTTAGATCACGGCAAGATAGGCCTACGCGGTTCTTTTTCTTTTGTTTAACTAGTTTTAAAGTGTAATGTTACAAGATTTTGACAAGTATCTTATTGCTTAATGTTCGCTTCATGCTTTTTTGTTTTAGATCACGGTAAGTCGGTCAGCTACTTTGTATACGTAACAAACGTTAGCTTTTTTAAAAGTGCAACATAGATTTTGACAAGTATCTTATGCTGTTGTTTTAACGATCTTATACTTTTTGTTTTAGATCACGGTAAGACATTCAGTACCTACTTTTTATTTTATTTTACTTTTTATTTTACTTATAACAAACTCTAACTAGTTTTAAATTTAAACAGAAAAACTGCCGTATTGTTTAACGAACGCACCTGATGCATTTTTGTTTTAGATGAGCGAACACGCTCACCTCTTCTTTTTATTTAACTTTGTCAAACTCTAACTAGTTTTTAAATTGTTTAACAACACTAGCTCGTCTTGACTTGCAGGGAAAAACAGTCATTGCATTGCTCGTTTTACGCGTATGTTTGAAAATGCTGGGCCTTGTGGCAGCAGCTTCGCCAGTACTTCAGTTGGGCCTGCTTCGTATGCGACCCATCCAGTTCTGGCTGAAGCAGAGGGTTCCATCCGTGGCTTGGCGTCACGGTCGCCATCGCATAACGGTGACTCGGGCCTGTGTATCAGCCCTGGCCCGTTGGAGGGACCCCCTCTGGCTGAAGCGGGATGTGATCTTAGACACGGTGCACAGAAGGAAGGTTGTCATGACAGACGCTTCCAACAAGAGTTGGGAAGCGCTGTGCGAAGGCAAATCGACCTTCGGTCTTTGGTCCGAAGAAGAGTCGGGTCTGCACATCAACTGCCTAGAGATGCTAACAGTGTGCCGTGCCTGTCAATTCTTCCTGCCGGACATAAGGGGACACCATGTGCTAATACGTTCAGACAGCAGGTCCATGGTGTCATACATAAATCACCAGGGCGGCCTCGTCTCGAAGCGCCTCTGCAAGCTGGCGAACGACCTTCTTGTTGGGACACGTGCCGGGCAAAATGAACCAAGGAGCAAACATGTTGTTGAGGAACAACGTCTTGCTCTATGCATTCCCTCCAATTGCTCTGCTACCACAGGTACTCAGATGAGTCAGGGAACAACGGCACAGGCTTCCTCTAATAGCACTCCTCTGGAGGAACCAGCCGTGGGTGTCGGAGTTATTCCAGCTGCTCGAAGCAGCCTCGTGGCCCATTCCCTTGAGACAGGACCTCCTCTCTCAAGTGAACGGCACGCTGTGGCATCCACAGCCCGAGTTATGGGCCCTGCATGTGTGGCCGCTCAACGGGAGCCTTTCGACCTCTCAGAGCGTGTCTTGAACACTATGACAGAAGCTAGAGCCCCGTCTACCAGGCGCCTCTATGCTCTGAAATGGTCTATTTTCTCGGCTTGGTGCCAAGACCGCGACTTAGATCTGGTTACCTCTGATGTATCAGTGGTTCTTTCGTTTCTGCAGGAGAGGCTGGATAATCAGCATTCCTCATCCACCATCAAAGTTTACACGGCAGCCGTAGCGGCTTTCCATGCCCCTATTGCTGGCCGATCGGTGGGCAGGAATAGTGCGGTGGTCCAGTTTATACAAGGCGCCAGGAGAATTAACCCCTGCGTCCTCGTACAGTTCCACCTTGGGACTTACCAACCGTACTAAGGGCATTGGAAGGCCCCCCGTTTGAACCATTGCAATCCACGAGCCTCAGATCACTCTCGTTTAAAACCGCCCTGCTGTTAGCGCTGGCGTCGGTTAAGCGAGTAGGAGACCTACAGGCCCTTTCCATCAACCCTGCTTGCCTGGAATTTGGGCCTAACGACTCCAAGGTCATCCTGAAACCAAGGCTGGGTTATGTACCTAAGGTGCTCTCCACTCCGTTCAGAGCGCAGGTCATAGCGCTTTCTGCACTTTCCCCTTTGACGGATTACCAGGAATTGTCCCTGCTCTGCCCCGTCAGGGCCCTGAGGGTATACATCGAGCGTTCTGCCTCATACAGGAGATCAGAACAGCTTTTTGTCAGCTTCGGTAACCGCGCTAAGGGTCGCCCTGTTACGAAGCAAAGAATTTCCAGGTGGTTAGTGGAGGCTATCACCCTGGCATACTCCTCCTTGGGCTTGCAGTGCCCCATTGGAGTAAGAGCCCATTCCAGAAGCATTGCCTCATCCTGGGCATGGTCCAGTGGGGTGTCCATTTCGGAAATTTGTGAGGCGGCCGGATGGTCCTCGTCGTCCACATTTGTAAGGTTTTACAACCTGGACGTCCCTGCCTTGCAGGCCAGAGTCCTTTCTGCTTAGTTCGCCGCTTCTGGCTAGTTAAGCAGTCTTATGGGTTCACTTGACCAACATTGTTCAAGTCACTCCTTCACTTGGGCGGTCCATATTATATGGACACTAGGTATACTTACGGGACGACACCCAGGCCACGGATGACCCTGAGGGCTCGGCCTGTGCTTGGTGTATTCTATTGACTCCCCTGGGTCTTCTCCCATGTGAGTCTTGGTTTTGAGTCGTTCCCCATCATAGCACGGCGTGATTGTACTGGTTCCCATACAAGCGTCTTACGACGCAGTACGAGTGAACATATCGACAGGGAACGTATTCGGTTACTTTCGTAACCTCAGTTCCCTTAGATATGGGAACGAGTACTGCGTTCCTGGCCGTGCTATGAGCTGCACGCCTCAGTCGCTTCATTCGAAGAAATCTGAGATGCGGCAGCGAAGCGGCCGCTTATATAGCCAGAGACCCTGCCCATTTCGGCGGGCTATGGCGGGCTGCATAGCCATAGGCTCGGTCAGTGCCACCACCGAGCCATTGGTTCGATTTTATAGCACTGCACAAACCAATGGACATGCAGTTTCACTGCGTGATTGAAAAGGCTTCAGTTGAAGAGGAAAAAAGAGTTTTTCCCATACAAGCGTCTTACGACGCAGTACTCGTTCCATTATCCCCCTTACTCTGTCTACTGGGTGATCTATCAACTCTCAATCAGGAAATAACAAAAAAAAGGATACTCCTTGTAGCTTTAGCCATCGCCAAGAAAGCTATCTTCTTGAACTGGAAATCCCGAAACACTATTCACATAACGCATTGGAAAAATTTGCTCATAGACTACATCTCCCTGGAACATTTTTCACCTCCTTACAGTTATACTTCGGAACCACAACACTCCAGATCAGACCTCATTCAACTCTTACAAATCTGACACTCATTCTAATTATTTATTTATTCACATATTATTATACATATTTATACAAGGTTTTAGTAATACTATGAGTGTTTTCATTACTATAATTATTATTATTATTATTATTATTATTATTATTATCATTATTAATATCATAGAAACATTGAGCAGTAATAAGATGGCGTTGATAGGATGATGTTTTGTATAAGGACGGTAACGGTTTAATGAAGATCATAACACTAAATATACTAAAAATATATAAATATAACTAAATCAAATCGGCACCCAACATATACCACACATGTTTTTAATGCACCGCATGCTGATTTTAATGCACCACCTTAGCTTAGGCATACATACATATACATATAGTAATCTTATCATGAATGGGAAGGGGGAAAAAAAATAAATAATAATAAAAATAAATAAATAAATACAAAAAAAAATTTATATGTGTATATATATATATATATATATATATATATATATGTGTGTGTGTGTGTGTGTGTGTGTGTATATATATATATATATATATATATATATATATATAACACCACATCGACACAGAAGCTAGGATAGGTGTGGTATATGTTGGGTATGTGTCATTATTACATTATTATTATTACTATTGTTACTATTTTTATTAATTGTATTATTATTGATATTACTGTTGCCGTCATCAAAGGATATTATTGTTATCATCACCATCTTTATTATTATTATTATTATTATTATTATTATTATTATTATTGTTATTTATTATTATTATTACGCATGCTAATACTACTTAAATACTACTATTATTCAGATTGTCATTGTTGTTTATTTTCATTGCTGTTCTATTGCTGTTTTTGTGTTTTGTGTTCACCGTATGTTGTATGTTTTGCACTCTTAATAAAAAATAAAAAAAAAAATCTAAGGGAACCGAGGTTACGAAAGTAACCGAGTACGTTTTAATGAAACTAATAATTTCTATGCATAACTCCATATCATGTATGTAACCCACACATTAGACTATCATGTTTTAAGCACATATTATGTATGTCTTTTTAATAACTATTGAATGACTTTAAGGGTAATTTGTGTATGGTATGTATGAGTTTGACAATTCTAGCTTGAAACGTTTCTTCCAATTGATTCTTTGTCAAATGTATCATATTCTGGTTATAGAAATCACATCCAAAAGTATACTTTGCAAGAGTGTGTAAAATTCGGACAATGTGACTGACCACGACATTTTGATTTATTGATTGGGTGGAGAAGCAAAGCAAAACCTCTAGCCAGGATAGGATCTAATTGGTCAAGACATCCAGATGGGATGTGTTTAGAAGACGAGTTTAAAAACTCAGGACACCATCAAACCCTCTCTTTTCTCTTCTTTTTCTTTTTGCTTTTGCCACCGCGTTTTGACGCTGCTTTTTAGCGCTCTTTGAGCGTGCTCTGGCCTACATGCCAGCTGACACCGTGATGAGAAGAAAAACCACCTAGTCTCGTTACATCCTTTTATTTTAGATCTAGTCTCGTTACATCCTTTTATCCTTTTATTTGTGGGAAGTCGTGGCCTAATGGTTAGGGAGTTGGGCTTGTAACCTGAAGGTTGCAGGTTCGATTCTCGCACCGGTGGGGATTGTGAATGAACAGCACTCTTTCTGCCTTTGATACCATGACTGAGGTGCCCTTGAGCAAGGCACCAAACCCCCAATTGCTCCCCGGGTGTGTTCACGGTGTGTGTGTGCGCATGTGTTCACTATTCACTGCTGTGTGTGTGTGTGTGTGTGTGCGCACTTGGATGGGTTAAATGCAGAGCACCAATTTCGAGTATGGGTCACCATACTTGACAATACGTCACAACTTTCTTTCACTTAGTTTCTTTTCTTTCCGTTGAGTTTTGTGTTCAAAAGTTTAGTTTGCCGCAAAGTCCAGTTCGACTTTACGCCAAACGCCCTGTCTGCTCCGGGTCAATCCACGACAATCCCTTTATGCAACGCAAGCAAGTAACCTCCAGATTTTTGCTGAGCTGGTGCATTTTAATATAAATTTTAGCCTCATTGAGAAACTCAAAGTGAGGGTTAAATAAGTGATCGAGGGTTGTTCAGGTCGATGCAATAGCACATATTGCTGTAAACTTGGGATATCACATTTTCATTCTCTTAACTCATCCTTTCCTTACTTTCTCTCCTTCTGCAACATGTGAATGCTTGTGTTCATGTGTTAGATTAGTTTACATGTCTTAGATTTATCAAATAAAGTCTTATTTATATTGAAAAGAGAAGTATCTTGTGTTTTGTGCTTACAAGTTAATGTCTTAAACTGCCGATCTTGTTACTGTGCTTATTAATAGTGTTTTCACTATATTTTGGATTTTAATATCCAGTGCAGAGTTGATGTTATACGGCTCGTTTAATGAATCACAGGTCGATTCAGCGATCAGCTGTAAAACAGTGATTCTGTTCAAATTCATAAAATCATAAATGATTCCCTTTGAGCTAAACTGACTTGTTTCCCTTACATTTTACCTATTACCCTTGCATATTATTGGTGGAGAACGCGGGGCAGTTTAATCTAAATTGTGAGCATAAACCAAGTTATTTAATTTTTCTGTTGCTCCGAGATGAAATATGGGACGCTTCTGAGCCGAGACTAAGTGAGTGAGTGAGTGAGCATGCGCGCGCGTGCGTGCGTGCGTGTGTGTGTGTGTGTGTTAGGGGTGGGCAGATCGATCCTAATATCGATAGTATCGATACCAACGTTGGTATCGGTATTGGATCGATACTAGCCTGATTAGATCGATACTTTAGGTTAATTTTCTCTCCTCTACACTTAATAATATTGCTTAATACATTCAACAAAGAATAGACATGTCTGTGTGTTTATATACCTCTCTTTTCACGTCTCGTATGCAAAATTACTGCTCCTCCCCTGCTTTAGTGTTTTGTTGTTATGCCATTACGTGACTCAGTGGCTCCAAGCGCAAGCAGATATTATTGGCTACAGCGAGAGATGGAACGGTAGAAATTCACTACTGTGGCAACAGCACCAAACTTATTCACCTTTTTCAATGTGGAAGTAAGCTTTTTTCATAGACTGAATGTGCGAGACTTCCACTTCATTAGGCATGGTAGGAAAATCATGAGGAAAAATAACAGTGCAATAAACGGTAAAATTGTTTGTGCTATCCACCATGTGACAATACATTAAAAGACAATACATTAAAATAATATGGTAAGAAACACCGGTTTGCAATACCAAGCAAGCAGCAAAACGAGCTGTTTTGTACAGTTAAATATCGCTGGAAGCGGATGGGACTGGAAGCCAGACCTGTAGTAGTCTGAGTACAAATCTAGCAGTTCCTATGGTTGACCGCTGGGGGGGGTGGGGGGGGGGGGGGTTATATGCAGTTGTTGGGAAAACTGCCTGTGGGGCAGAAGAACGTGTGTGTAATGCTGTGCAGTCAAGACTGTGTTGTGTATTCGGTACGCACAGATGGTTATTAGTAAAACCGATCGTTCTGCAGTCGTGCCTTCAGCTTGATTCTTCATGCCAAGTTACCACATATTTTGGCGACGAGGATAACACTGGTAACGCGTGTGAGCTTGGATTGCATGATGGATTAATGGAAAAGAAGTTTGGGTGGCTGTTAAAGTGAAATATGGCAACTATTGAGACTGTAGCGGCGTTTGATGAGCAAACTCGTCACCCTACCCAGAGCCTGCGCCGTGACCTTTGTAGCCCAGAGGGCATCGTCAGTTGCCGAGCGCAAATCTCATGACTATGAGATTCTGGACAATTTCTTTGAAGCAAATGACATTGACAATGCTGAGAAGCAAAGAGCTATTCTCCTGAGTGTGGTGGGTTCCAAAACCTACAGTCTAATCCGAAATTTGCTCAGCCCTGACAAGCCTAAATCTAAGTCCTATGCCCAGTTGGTGGACCTGTTAAAGAACCATTTCAACCCGAAGCCGAGCGAGATAGTTCAGTGTTTCAAGTTTGACTCACGCGTAAGGAGGCCGGATGAGACAATAACTGACTTTGTGGCTGAGCTGCGCAAACTCGCACAGGATTGTAACTATGGTGAAACGCTGCAACAGATGCTTAGAGACAGGCTGGTATGCAGAGTAAATGATGAACAAATCCAAAGGAGGTTGTTATCAGAACAAAATCTGACCTTTGATACTGCCTGAAAATAGCACTCTTGTTGGAGGCAGTGGATAAAAATGCACAGGACCTGAGAAATAACAACACAGCTGCGGCGTGTCATAAAATGTCCAATAAAGCAGACAGCAGAGCGAGCTGTGATGTGGAAATGCAAGCCAGTGCAGCAAGTAAGTCCTGTTCCAGATGTTAGGGAACGAATCACCCTGCACCTGATTGTAGATTTAAAACAGAAATGTCATTCATGTGGTAAAATTGGCCACATTTCGCGATCGAGTAGAAGTAAAAGTAAAACGGCCAGTAGAGGGAGAGAAAGAGACAGCAGAGATAAAAAAAGGGCTGTGGTCAAAGTCATCATGCATATAAAGTAGAGGAAAGTGACAGTGATGATTCTGTGAACACATTCACACTGGGTTGCATGAAGGAATACATAAGGAAAGTGAACAGTCAAAATCTAACTAAAGTGCAGCCATATACAGTTGACATGCGAATTGATGGACACAAAGTGAAGCTAGAAATAGACACTGGATGTAGTCTTACTGTCTTAAATGAGGAGACATTTAAGGAATTGAGAAAAGCA
This sequence comes from Spinibarbus caldwelli, assembly GCA_039654775.1. Taxonomy (NCBI): domain Eukaryota; kingdom Metazoa; phylum Chordata; class Actinopteri; order Cypriniformes; family Cyprinidae; genus Spinibarbus; species Spinibarbus caldwelli. The sequence continues at coordinate 23,624,444 of CM077229.1, forward strand.
CAAAAATGAAACAGGCTGGAATTAATTTGGAAACTTACACAGGACAGCCAATTGAAATGAGAGGCACTAGCCAGGTTACAGTGGAGTACCAAGATCAAAAGAAAAGACTCCCTGTTGTTGTAGTGGCTGGCAATGGTCCGAACCTGCTGGGTAAGGGCTGGTTAGCAGAATTAAAATTAGCGTGGGACCAGATCAAGCATGACAGACAAGTATTGCAGATTCAGACTGAAGATGATTTATTACAGAAGGTGCTGGTGAAACACAGTGACGTTTTTAAAGAGGAACTAGGGACACTGAGAGGAGTGCAAGCAAAAATTCACGTTTCCCCGGAGGCAGTGCCTAGATTTTTTCGCCCCAGATCAGTGCCCTATGCAATGTGTACAAAAGTGGATGTGGAGTTAAATCGTCTACAAAAGGAGCATGTAATCCGTCCTGTAAAGTACTCTGAGTGGGCCGCACCAGTAGTTCCGATTCTGAAGACGATGGATCCATAAGGCTCTGTGGCGATTATAAGTTGACCGTTAATCGAGCAGCATCCGTCGTCTTGTGTTCTTGCAAGACGACGTTGAGTATCTAGGACACCGAGTGAACGAGCACGGTTTTCAGCCAGTGGGAAGGAAAGTGAAGGCTATAATAGAGGCCCCATCTCCATCTAATGTGTCAGAACTGAAGGCGTACTTGGGGTTATTAAACTACTATGGTAAATTTCTCCCGAATCTAGCAACTTGCCTGGCCCTGCTGTATGAGCTTTTAAAAAAGGGAAGTGCTGGGAGTGGCTGACAGAACAGGAAGAGGCTTTTCAGCATTCAAAGAAGCTGCTGCAATCTGCAAATATTCTGGTGCATTATTCGGCAGATAAAGAACTGGTATTAGCATGTGATGCATCGCCCTACGGACTAGGGGCTGTGTTATCGCACAGATTAGAAGATGGAAGTGAACGACCAATAAGCTTCATGTCACGCACGCTGTCAGGGGCGGAGAAAAGATATTCACAGCTGGATAAAGAGAGGCTTGCAGTAGTCTTTGGAATACAGAAGTTCCACAAATACCTGTATGGGAGGTCCTTTACTATCTGTACGGATCACAAACCATTGATTTCACTCTTCAATGAGAAGAAACCCACACCCCAGATGGGCTCCTCACGAGTACAGAGGTGGGCCGTGCTTCTGAGTACCTATGACTATACCATGGTTTTCAGGCCTGGCTAAGCTAATGTTTGTGCTGATGCTTTAAGCAGGCTACCCATCACGGATGAGGGAACAGAGGAGAAGTAGTCTGAACAGGTATTTATGCTGGACGTATTGGGGGATGCACCCGTGGATACACCTCAAATTAGACGCTGGACCTCTCGGGATGTTATGATGTCCAGAGTTCGTGAATACATCCTGAGTGGATGGCCAAAAGTGCTGGATCCTGAGTTCCAACCTTTTCATCAGAGGAGAATGGAGCTGAGTGTCAGAGGCTGTGTATTGTGGGGAGCGAGAGTTGTGGTTCCAGTACAGGGGCAAGAAATGTTGTTAAAACTACTCCACCAGACTCACACAGGCAGAGGCGTCATGCCCATTCAAAGTGAGGGGGCACATGCCCCCTCAGATTTTTGAGCCAAGTGGATTTTGAATGCAGCTTCCAAAAGACAAGAAATAGTCAATGCAATCACACCGGCGTGATTAAATTGTTCAGCGCGTCATATCATCAGCTGCTAAATTCACATCTGCGTTCGCTGGCTGGTGCTGAGCCAGAGACAGACGCGTTTGTACAACACTGAGCATTATAACCAATCACACATGATGCTGTTGAGCTTATGAATGCAATGACCAATCAGAGGCGTTCAGATGAGTCATCGCTAAAATGCCGGTGTTTTCTTCACTCGCTCACTGACTGAATACCTCTTTCTGGCGAATTCTCTCATTAGAAACAATAAAGTGCAAATGTGTGTACCAATATGTAAGTAAGATATTCATTTCATAGTGTAAACAGCTTCAGTGATTTTAATGGGAGTTTTTGAGAGTGCTTGAACTCTAGACTGTCAGTGAAAATGTTCTTTGCTCTCTTTATGTAATGAAAGTGTTATGATTAGTAGCATAACTTACAATGTTTTTATTCACATTAACTTTCAATGTTAAATTCACATCAAATATAATATCAGTTGTATTAAAATATGTCATGGCATGACACCCATAGCTAATAGATTACTTTATTAGGTTACTTTGACCATCGCCCACTAGATCAACTAACATAATCTATAAAGGTGAGAATCAAGATATTTCATTATATAGTTAATGCGTTTGGGAATGTTTCGAATATAAAGGAAAAAAATAAAGAAAACATAAGTGCTGTTGTGGCTGCTGTGTGTCACATCGGTACGCACAGATGGTTATTAGTAAAACCGATCGTTCTGCAGTCCTGCCTTCAGCGTGATTCTTCATGCCAAGTTACCACAAGACCCATTAAATTTACAGAATTTGGCCTTTTTATACAGTATTTCTGTCTTCACCCATTAAGCCACATTGTTTTTTTTTCTTTATAAAGGTTTTCTATCAGAGGAAAACACTTAACATGCAGGCACTTTGCATTCATATCCTGGGCTGCTTGCCTGCATATAGTTTGCATCATCAGTATACTGAGTTGGCCTTTCAATATTACTTTCTTAATGCATTAGGCCATGTTGTTTTTTCTTTATAACTCTTTTCTAGGCTATGGGAGGAAAATGCTTAACACGAAACTTTATGCATTGCTTTCATATTCTGGGCTCCTCTGCTTGAAAACTCCTTTCAGAAAGGCAAATAATATCCACATAGCTTTAAGGTAAATGTAATATTTTAGTCATATCAACATAAGTTATTGTTAATTTTCAAAGTGTAATTGGTAATTTAAATGTATGTTATTAAAACGGTAAAAAGTATCGGTATCAGTATCGGCGATACTGGCCCTGTATTTACTTGGTATCGGATCGATACCAAAATTTGCAGTATCGCACACCCCTAGTGTGTGTGTGTGTGTGTGTGTGTGTTGTGACGTCAGCAGCGTACGCCCTGCTTGAAGGAATGAACGCAGAGAAGCCTGTAACTGGAGTCCGCCTCTCCATTTTAAACTGCAGTAAGGGAACTTAAAGGGGTCATATGATGGTGCTAAAAAAGAACATTCTTATGTGTATTTGGTGTAATGCAATGTGTTTACGTGGTTTAAAGTAAAAAAAAATGCATTATTTTCCACATATTTTCCATTATTTGATCTCCTCTAAGCCCCGCCTTTCTGAAACGGGTCGATTTGTACAAAGCTCATCGATGTAAAACATCGAGGTGTGCTGTGATTGGCCAGCGATCCAGTGCGTTGTTATTGGCCGAATACCTCAAGCGTGTGACGGAAATGTTACGCCCCTTACCATAACGTAATGCCGTGTCCTGGCGACGACACAAAAATATTAAAATCCATTTCAAACGAGGCATTTGTTGCATCCAGTGGGGACATAATTACTGATTATGACTTATACTGTCTTTTTACGCATTGCGTTGCATTGCACCGTGTTAACATAACACCATGTCTGCATTTGTGATCGGAGAAACACAAACAACAAGCACACCTCCACACTTCTCAAAACTCGCGTTTGAATATTAACGTTAAGTAGCAGATTAATAATAAAACGTAACTTACTTACAGGCTGTGAGTCAGAAGTGCCAGACTGTCCTTGTAAAGTTGGTAATGCCCCACTTAAGAGTAAAAGCCTTTCCGTAACAGTCCTTGTCCAGCAAATGCTGTGTGAGTAATCCTCACTCCCCTGTTCTAGCGACTGTTAGAACGCTCATATCCTGGTTCGAAGCCCGTTCGGAGCGGGGCGAGTTGGAGCGGTTACATGCACAACCGGCCTTGTTCTCTCCCATGTTCAGAAAACAATCCTCTGTGAAACTCGAGTATTTGTGTTGTACTGCTCTGGGACAGTGTTGTAAATAAAACAACCACAGATTTCTTGTTATGTCCTCTTTTGGAAGCCCAAACAAAGTACTTTTTCTTTCGCATCCAAACACACAGCGTCTCTCCACAATGGCGCCGGCGGAAGCAGCAACACTAGAGCAAGAAAGTTACGCCTCCTTTCTTTGCGTATACATTTGGGCGGTGTTGTGCAAATCTCCCCACATCGTGACGTAGAGATGTGGGGGTGTGTTAGAACGAGCCGTTTTAGGTAGGTGTGGCTGACTCTTAACTTTAATAAAGAATATCTCTTTGGATTTGAGACTTTAGTCTTTGCAACTTTACAGATCTTCTTTATGCACCAAGAGCTTGTAACACTCCAAAGAGAAAGGAAAAGTTGAAATCGCATCATATGACCCCTTTAAAGTTAACATCTGAGGTCGTACAATAAGGTTGAAATTGAGCGTGTTCCTCTTTTCTATAATGCCTTGTTTTATAGCTGAATTGATGTCCTGCATGTCCCAGGTCATTCAATAGCTATACTCCTGAATCTCAGTCGCTGTTAGCCGAACGGAGCTAAACTGCAGTGATTACAAAGGGAAATAAATCGGTGGATAACGAATAGTTTTGAGCGTATTCCTCAATCTATTTATCAAAGTTTGATTGTCAGTGCGTGTCCCATTGTCAAATCATCTATGCTATTGGTTAAACATCAGAGAAAGTTTAACTTTGAACCGACAGCGAAGAAAACCTGTTGTGTTTAGGTGTCCAGAGAAACTGGCACGGGCTGTTCTAATCCACCTAGATCTCTATCACTGTTTCCCTTAGCTGCAGCACCAAACTGTTATTTGAATAAAGTTTAAGTTTAACTCTGAACAAACTGAGAGTTTAAGCGCCACATCGCAGAACCAACTAAAAGCGGTGTTGTTTATTTGTACAGTGTTGAAATATGCCGACATTCCATGTAACATGCTTAACTGTACTTGCAATGCAACGATGCTAGCCTAGTCCACTAGAGTTTGTTTTGGTTGCCACAGTTACGATCGTGACACGGAAGTCTTAACCTACTTCCAGAGCAGCTCTGAACTGCACATGCGCAGCACATCGATGCTATTGTAAACAAACTTCATTGTTGCTAAGCTAACGAAACGGTTGTGTTTACATTGAAGTATATGCTAAAGTTTATGGTGCGTTTTAGCTGCCGCTGTTCCCGGGTGCTTATTGTTTAAATTATTTTAATCTTTATTGAGTTGTTTTCGATGCTGTAACGGACTGGGCTTACGTTTTCAATACTATAAGCACTATATTCGGAGAAATCCGAATCCGACTCTATTGAACTCAGTTGTTACACGGAGTGTTTTGTTGCTCTCTGTGTTATTTCCGGCTGTCTAAGATCGGAAAAAAATGAGGCTCTACGTGATGGTTCCATGGAGCATCTTGAACTGGATGATCTTACTTACAATATTTAAGCCTGTTGTGTCGGTACTTCAATACAGTGCCGAAGAACTTCTTCAGTTTCGTTTCAGTCGCTATGCGGCTCCTCCGGATCTTCATTTTCACACTGACATTTTTAAGCCTCGTCGCAAATATATTCATTGCAGATCAAGACGGAATTACAATTATGATGACTCAAATTCCATAAAGTCCTTCTGGTCAACATCTTCGCGTTCGACAAGGAAATTGGAACGAACTGCGGATTACTCTGTGCTAGCCCATCTAGGCAAGTCAACAATCACCGAATCTACAACGAACGTTTTTATGTTTGGATTACTTAACATTCGTTCAATCAACAACAAAGCGCCATATCTACTGAAGGACTGTAAGTTTGATTTCTTCTGTTTGACTGAGACATGGCAGCAACACAATGACTTTTCTCAGCTGAATCAGTCCAGTCCTCCAGGTTTTGCTTATGCTTGTCAACCCCGAGTCTTGGGTCGAGGTGGTGGTCTAGCAGTGCTTTACAATAAGAAATGGAAGGTCTCTACTATAGCTGTACCTTCTGTTGAATCTATGGTGCTACAAATTAATGGACCGGTACCCACTATCATAACAACTGTTTACCGTCCACTTAAATCTAATACTAACTTTTTAACTGAACTTTCTGCTTTTTTAACTTTATAATGTTCTATTTCTCCAAATGTGATTATGGTTGGTGATTTTAATATCCATGTTGATAAAGCTACTGCTACTGATACAAAAGACTTTATATCATGCTTGGATAGCTTTGGACTGAAACAGTTTATTGATTTCCCAACTCATTCAAAAGGTCACTCACTTGATCTTATTTGTTGTACTGGAATAACACCTTTTGATTGTGGTTCACGTGACCTGTCTATATCTGATCATAAACTCGTGTCTTTCAGTGCCAAATTAACTGTATCAAAAATTGCTCAAAGCCGTACTATAGTATTTCGCAACATTAGTAATATTGAATTGTCTGTGTTTTCTAATGAAGTTGATAACTTGTTGAACACTGATAGATTACTTGGCCTCGATGAGTTGACTTCTCACTACAACTACCACTTGCAGAATGTCTTAGATGTTGTTGCACCTGTTGCACCTGATTGTCTCATTTGCTCATACTGCTCCATGGTATACTTCTGAGTTACGTCTGTTAAAAGCTAAGGGGCGTCAACTTGAGCGTTTATATATGAGATCTGGTTTAATTGTACACAAGGAAATGTATGATCTCTACATCAGAGACTACAAAGATGCCCTTTCTACTGTTAAAACAAATTATTATGCTAATTTGATAAACTCTGGTGGCGGGAATACAAAAATATTGTTCTCTACAATGAATAATATTTTGCGACCACCAGATACTTTTTCATTACATTCGCATTCTAATACTACGTGATACTTTTATGAATTATTTTAGCCGAAAAATTGAAACAATTCATTAGAATTTAACTCCCAATAATGGGGCATGTGGTTGATTCTTCTCTCTTCACGATGTTTCCACTCTAACTGCTTTCTCTAGTTTTTATTTTCCTACGGTGAATGAAATAGCTGAATGTGTTCAAAAATCTAAATCTACTACCTGTCAGTTAGATCCTATTCCCACACATCTTGTCAAGTTTTGTCTACCTTCTTTATTACCCCTGATAACTCAAATGATACATTCTTCTCTTATTACTGGTACTATTCCTTCATCCTTTAAAGTAGCAGCCATAACTCCCATACTAAAGAAACTTGGTGTGGATTGTTATAACCAAGAATACTTTCGACCCATCTCTAATTTACCTTTTCTTTCTAAATTAATGGAAAAAATTGTTGCTCAGCAGGTACATACTCATTTAATGGAGAATAACTTGTTTGAGCAATTTCATTCTGCCTATCGTCCACATCATAGCATGGAGACAGCACTTATTAAAGTCACAAATGATTTGTTAATGGACTTTTATCAATACTCATTCTTCTCGATTTAACCGCAGCTTTTGACACTATCTCACATAGCATTTTATTGGAGAGGATGATTTCTATTGGGATCAGTGGTATACCCCTTGATTGGTTTAAATCATATTTATCTGGTCGGACTTAGTTTGTTCAAATAGAAAATTTTAAATCGCAGATATCTCAGATAACCAGTGGTGTGCCTCAAGGCTCAGTCTTGGGCCCTCTTCTGTTCATTGTTTATTTACTGTCTAGGACAGATTTTTCGTAAATTTAATATAAATTTTCACTGCTATGCTGATGACACCCAGCTCTATATGTCTTCGAAGCCTAATTCAGTATTGCCGTCTTCCTCTCTTTTGCTTTGTCTTTCTGAAATTAAATCATGGTTTACATGCAATTTTCTAAAAGTTAATGAAGACTGAAATTTTATTAGTAGGTACTAAATCAAAACTGCGTAATTGTGGAAGTTTTACACTTACTGTCGATGACTCTGTTATCTCTCCTTCTTTTCAGGTTAAGAGTCTGGGTGTCATCCTTGACAGTACTCTGTCTTTTGAGGCACATGTAAATAATATTACATGGTCCGCATATTACTATCTGCAAAATATCAGTCGTCTTCGACCATCTCTTTCTGTTAACGGTACTGCTGTCCTCATGCATGCATTAGTTACCTCTCGAATTGACTACTGTAATTCTCTGATCAGTGGTGTTTCACAGAAACTTATTCGTAAACTTCAGATGGTTCAGAATTCAGCAGCTCGGATCATTACACGAACACCGTTGAATGAGCATATTACTCCAGTTTTAAGGCACCTTCATTGGCTTCCAATCAGATATCGAATTCAATTTAAGATTTTACTTTTTACTTATAAGGCTCTTCATAATTTAGCACCTTCATATCTGAGTGAACTTCTTCATGTGTATGTACCTACTCGATCCCTCAGGTCTTCTGCTTCCGTGACTCTTGTTGTATCATCTGTACGTTTGACTACCATGGGAAGTAGAGCATTTAGTTTAGTTTTTACGATTTGGAATACTTTACCTCAGATTAGAAGATGGAAGTGAACGACCAATAAGCTTCATGTCACGCACGCTGTCAGGGGCGGAGAAAAGATATTCACAGCTGGATAAAGAGAGGCTTGCAGTAGTCTTTGGAATACAGAAGTTCCACAAATACCTGTATGGGAGGTCCTTTACTATCTGTACGGATCACAAACCATTGATTTCACTCTTCAATGAGAAGAAACCCACACCCCAGATGGGCTCCTCACGAGTACAGAGGTGGGCCGTGCTTCTGAGTACCTATGACTATACCATGGTTTTCAGGCCTGGCTAAGCTAATGTTTGTGCTGATGCTTTAAGCAGGCTACCCATCACGGATGAGGGAACAGAGGAGAAGTAGTCTGAACAGGTATTTATGCTGGACGTATTGGGGGATGCACCCGTGGATACACCTCAAATTAGACGCTGGACCTCTCGGGATGTTATGATGTCCAGAGTTCGTGAATACATCCTGAGTGGATGGCCAAAAGTGCTGGATCCTGAGTTCCAACCTTTTCATCAGAGGAGAATGGAGCTGAGTGTCAGAGGCTGTGTATTGTGGGGAGCGAGAGTTGTGGTTCCAGTACAGGGGCAAGAAATGTTGTTAAAACTACTCCACCAGACTCACACAGGCAGAGGCGTCATGCCCATTCAAAGTGAGGGGGCACATGCCCCCTCAGATTTTTGAGCCAAGTGGATTTTGAATGCAGCTTCCAAAAGACAAGAAATAGTCAATGCAATCACACCGGCGTGATTAAATTGTTCAGCGCGTCATATCATCAGCTGCTAAATTCACATCTGCGTTCGCTGGCTGGTGCTGAGCCAGAGACAGACGCGTTTGTACAACACTGAGCATTATAACCAATCACACATGATGCTGTTGAGCTTATGAATGCAATGACCAATCAGAGGCGTTCAGATGAGTCATCGCTAAAATGCCGGTGTTTTCTTCACTCGCTCACTGACTGAATACCTCTTTCTGGCGAATTCTCTCATTAGAAACAATAAAGTGCAAATGTGTGTACCAATATGTAAGTAAGATATTCATTTCATAGTGTAAACAGCTTCAGTGATTTTAATGGGAGTTTTTGAGAGTGCTTGAACTCTAGACTGTCAGTGAAAATGTTCTTTGCTCTCTTTATGTAATGAAAGTGTTATGATTAGTAGCATAACTTACAATGTTTTTATTCACATTAACTTTCAATGTTAAATTCACATCAAATATAATATCAGTTGTATTAAAATATGTCATGGCATGACACCCATAGCTAATAGATTACTTTATTAGGTTACTTTGACCATCGCCCACTAGATCAACTAACATAATCTATAAAGGTGAGAATCAAGATATTTCATTATATAGTTAATGCGTTTGGGAATGTTTCGAATATAAAGGAAAAAAATAAAGAAAACATAAGTGCTGTTGTGGCTGCTGTGTGTCACATCGGTACGCACAGATGGTTATTAGTAAAACCGATCGTTCTGCAGTCCTGCCTTCAGCGTGATTCTTCATGCCAAGTTACCACAAGACCCATTAAATTTACAGAATTTGGCCTTTTTATACAGTATTTCTGTCTTCACCCATTAAGCCACATTGTTTTTTTTTCTTTATAAAGGTTTTCTATCAGAGGAAAACACTTAACATGCAGGCACTTTGCATTCATATCCTGGGCTGCTTGCCTGCATATAGTTTGCATCATCAGTATACTGAGTTGGCCTTTCAATATTACTTTCTTAATGCATTAGGCCATGTTGTTTTTTCTTTATAACTCTTTTCTAGGCTATGGGAGGAAAATGCTTAACACGAAACTTTATGCATTGCTTTCATATTCTGGGCTCCTCTGCTTGAAAACTCCTTTCAGAAAGGCAAATAATATCCACATAGCTTTAAGGTAAATGTAATATTTTAGTCATATCAACATAAGTTATTGTTAATTTTCAAAGTGTAATTGGTAATTTAAATGTATGTTATTAAAACGGTAAAAAGTATCGGTATCAGTATCGGCGATACTGGCCCTGTATTTACTTGGTATCGGATCGATACCAAAATTTGCAGTATCGCACACCCCTAGTGTGTGTGTGTGTGTGTGTGTGTTGTGACGTCAGCAGCGTACGCCCTGCTTGAAGGAATGAACGCAGAGAAGCCTGTAACTGGAGTCCGCCTCTCCATTTTAAACTGCAGTAAGGGAACTTAAAGGGGTCATATGATGGTGCTAAAAAAGAACATTCTTATGTGTATTTGGTGTAATGCAATGTGTTTACGTGGTTTAAAGTAAAAAAAAATGCATTATTTTCCACATATTTTCCATTATTTGATCTCCTCTAAGCCCCGCCTTTCTGAAACGGGTCGATTTGTACAAAGCTCATCGATGTAAAACATCGAGGTGTGCTGTGATTGGCCAGCGATCCAGTGCGTTGTTATTGGCCGAATACCTCAAGCGTGTGACGGAAATGTTACGCCCCTTACCATAACGTAATGCCGTGTCCTGGCGACGACACAAAAATATTAAAATCCATTTCAAACGAGGCATTTGTTGCATCCAGTGGGGACATAATTACTGATTATGACTTATACTGTCTTTTTACGCATTGCGTTGCATTGCACCGTGTTAACATAACACCATGTCTGCATTTGTGATCGGAGAAACACAAACAACAAGCACACCTCCACACTTCTCAAAACTCGCGTTTGAATATTAACGTTAAGTAGCAGATTAATAATAAAACGTAACTTACTTACAGGCTGTGAGTCAGAAGCGCCAGACTGTCCTTGTAAAGTTGGTAATGCCCCACTTAAGAGTAAAAGCCTTTCCGTAACAGTCCTTGTCCAGCAAATGCTGTGTGAGTAATCCTCACTCCCCTGTTCTAGCGACTGTTAGAGCGCTCATATCCTGGTTCGAAGCCCGTTCGGAGCGGGGCGAGTTGGAGCGGTTACATGCACAACCGGCCTTGTTCTCTCCCATGTTCAGAAAACAATCCTCTGTGAAACTCGAGTATTTGTGTTGTACTGCTCTGGGACAGTGTTGTAAATAAAACAACCACAGATTTCTTGTTATGTCCTCTTTTGGAAGCCCAAACAAAGTACTTTTTCTTTCGCATCCAAACACACAGCGTCTCTCCACAATGGCGCCGGCGGAAGCAGCAACACTAGAGCAAGAAAGTTACGCCTCCTTTCTTTGCGTATACATTTGGGCGGTGTTGTGCAAATCTCCCCACATCGTGACGTAGAGATGTGGGGGTGTGTTAGAACGAGCCGTTTTAGGTAGGTGTGGCTGACTCTTAACTTTAATAAAGAATATCTCTTTGGATTTGAGACTTTAGTCTTTGCAACTTTACAGATCTTCTTTATGCACCAAGAGCTTGTAACACTCCAAAGAGAAAGGAAAAGTTGAAATCGCATCATATGACCCCTTTAAAGTTAACATCTGAGGTCGTACAATAAGGTTGAAATTGAGCGTGTTCCTCTTTTCTATAATGCCTTGTTTTATAGCTGAATTGATGTCCTGCATGTCCCAGGTCATTCAATAGCTATACTCCTGAATCTCAGTCGCTGTTAGCCGAACGGAGCTAAACTGCAGTGATTACAAAGGGAAATAAATCGGTGGATAACGAATAGTTTTGAGCGTATTCCTCAATCTATTTATCAAAGTTTGATTGTCAGTGCGTGTCCCATTGTCAAATCATCTATGCTATTGGTTAAACATCAGAGAAAGTTTAACTTTGAACCGACAGCGAAGAAAACCTGTTGTGTTTAGGTGTCCAGAGAAACTGGCACGGGCTGTTCTAATCCACCTAGATCTCTATCACTGTTTCCCTTAGCTGCAGCACCAAACTGTTATTTGAATAAAGTTTAAGTTTAACTCTGAACAAACTGAGAGTTTAAGCGCCACATCGCAGAACCAACTAAAAGCGGTGTTGTTTATTTGTACAGTGTTGAAATATGCCGACATTCCATGTAACATGCTTAACTGTACTTGCAATGCAACGATGCTAGCCTAGTCCACTAGAGTTTGTTTTGGTTGCCACAGTTACGATCGTGACACGGAAGTCTTAACCTACTTCCAGAGCAGCTCTGAACTGCACATGCGCAGCACATCAATGCTATTGTAAACAAACTTCATTGTTGCTAAGCTAACGAAACGGTTGTGTTTACATTGAAGTATATGCTAAAGTTTATGGTGCGTTTTAGCTGCCGCTGTTCCCGGGTGCTTATTGTTTAAATTATTTTAATCTTTATTGAGTTGTTTTCGATGCTGTAACGGACTGGGCTTACGTTTTCAATACTATAAGCACTATATTCGGAGAAATCCGAATCCGACTCTATTGAACTCAGTTGTTACACGGAGTGTTTTGTTGCTCTCTGTGTTATTTCCGGCTGTCTAAGATCGGAAAAAAATGAGGCTCTACGTGATGGTTCCATGGAGCATCTTGAACTGGATGATCTTACTTACAATATTTAAGCCTGTTGTGTCGGTACTTCAATACAGTGCCGAAGAACTTCTTCAGTTTCGTTTCAGTCGCTATGCGGCTCCTCCGGATCTTCATTTTCACACTGACATTTTTAAGCCTCGTCGCAAATATATTCATTGCAGATCAAGACGGAATTACAATTATGATGACTCAAATTCCATAAAGTCCTTCTGGTCAACATCTTCGCGTTCGACAAGGAAATTGGAACGAACTGCGGATTACTCTGTGCTAGCCCATCTAGGCAAGTCAACAATCACCGAATCTACAACGAACGTTTTTATGTTTGGATTACTTAACATTCGTTCAATCAACAACAAAGCGCCATATCTACTGAAGGACTGTAAGTTTGATTTCTTCTGTTTGACTGAGACATGGCAGCAACACAATGACTTTTCTCAGCTGAATCAGTCCAGTCCTCCAGGTTTTGCTTATGCTTGTCAACCCCGAGTCTTGGGTCGAGGTGGTGGTCTAGCAGTGCTTTACAATAAGAAATGGAAGGTCTCTACTATAGCTGTACCTTCTGTTGAATCTATGGTGCTACAAATTAATGGACCGGTACCCACTATCATAACAACTGTTTACCGTCCACTTAAATCTAATACTAACTTTTTAACTGAACTTTCTGCTTTTTTAACTTTATAATGTTCTATTTCTCCAAATGTGATTATGGTTGGTGATTTTAATATCCATGTTGATAAAGCTACTGCTACTGATACAAAAGACTTTATATCATGCTTGGATAGCTTTGGACTGAAACAGTTTATTGATTTCCCAACTCATTCAAAAGGTCACTCACTTGATCTTATTTGTTGTACTGGAATAACACCTTTTGATTGTGGTTCACGTGACCTGTCTATATCTGATCATAAACTCGTGTCTTTCAGTGCCAAATTAACTGTATCAAAAATTGCTCAAAGCCGTACTATAGTATTTCGCAACATTAGTAATATTGAATTGTCTGTGTTTTCTAATGAAGTTGATAACTTGTTGAACACTGATAGATTACTTGGCCTCGATGAGTTGACTTCTCACTACAACTACCACTTGCAGAATGTCTTAGATGTTGTTGCACCTGTTGCACCTGATTGTCTCATTTGCTCATACTGCTCCATGGTATACTTCTGAGTTACGTCTGTTAAAAGCTAAGGGGCGTCAACTTGAGCGTTTATATATGAGATCTGGTTTAATTGTACACAAGGAAATGTATGATCTCTACATCAGAGACTACAAAGATGCCCTTTCTACTGTTAAAACAAATTATTATGCTAATTTGATAAACTCTGGTGGCGGGAATACAAAAATATTGTTCTCTACAATGAATAATATTTTGCGACCACCAGATGCTTTTTCATTACATTCGCATTCTAATACTACGTGATACTTTTATGAATTATTTTAGCCGAAAAATTGAAACAATTCATTAGAATTTAACTCCCAATAATGGGGCATGTGGTTGATTCTTCTCTCTTCACGATGTTTCCACTCTAACTGCTTTCTCTAGTTTTTATTTTCCTACGGTGAATGAAATAGCTGAATGTGTTCAAAAATCTAAATCTACTACCTGTCAGTTAGATCCTATTCCCACACATCTTGTCAAGTTTTGTCTACCTTCTTTATTACCCCTGATAACTCAAATGATACATTCTTCTCTTATTACTGGTACTATTCCTTCATCCTTTAAAGTAGCAGCCATAACTCCCATACTAAAGAAACTTGGTGTGGATTGTTATAACCAAGAATACTTTCGACCCATCTCTAATTTACCTTTTCTTTCTAAATTAATGGAAAAAATTGTTGCTCAGCAGGTACATACTCATTTAATGGAGAATAACTTGTTTGAGCAATTTCATTCTGCCTATCGTCCACATCATAGCATGGAGACAGCACTTATTAAAGTCACAAATGATTTGTTAATGGACTTTTATCAATACTCATTCTTCTCGATTTAACCGCAGCTTTTGACACTATCTCACATAGCATTTTATTGGAGAGGATGATTTCTATTGGGATCAGTGGTATACCCCTTGATTGGTTTAAATCATATTTATCTGGTCAGACTTAGTTTGTTCAAATAGAAAATTTTAAATCGCAGATATCTCAGATAACCAGTGGTGTGCCTCAAGGCTCAGTCTTGGGCCCTCTTCTGTTCATTGTTTATTTACTGTGTCTAGGACAGATTTTTCGTAAATTTAATATAAATTTTCACTGCTATGCTGATGACACCCAGCTCTATATGTCTTCGAAGCCTAATTCAGTATTGCCGTCTTCCTCTCTTTTGCTTTGTCTTTCTGAAATTAAATCATGGTTTACATGCAATTTTCTAAAAGTTAATGAAGACTGAAATTTTATTAGTAGGTACTAAATCAAAACTGCGTAATTGTGGAAGTTTTACACTTACTGTCGATGACTCTGTTATCTCTCCTTCTTTTCAGGTTAAGAGTCTGGGTGTCATCCTTGACAGTACTCTGTCTTTTGAGGCACATGTAAATAATATTACATGGTCCGCATATTACTATCTGCAAAATATCAGTCGTCTTCGACCATCTCTTTCTGTTAACGGTACTGCTGTCCTCGTGCATGCATTAGTTACCTCTCGAATTGACTACTGTAATTCTCTGATCAGTGGTGTTTCACAGAAACTTATTCGTAAACTTCAGATGGTTCAGAATTCAGCAGCTCGGATCATTACACGAACACCGTTGAATGAGCATATTACTCCAGTTTTAAGGCACCTTCATTGGCTTCCAATCAGATATCGAATTCAATTTAAGATTTTACTTTTTACTTATAAGGCTCTTCATAATTTAGCACCTTCATATCTGAGTGAACTTCTTCATGTGTATGTACCTACTCGATCCCTCAGGTCTTCTGCTTCCGTGACTCTTGTTGTATCATCTGTACGTTTGACTACCATGGGAAGTAGAGCATTTAGTTTAGTTTTTACGATTTGGAATACTTTACCTCAAGATATACGTAATAGTCTTAGTCTTTCAATTTTTAAATCACGTCTTAAAACTCATTTTTTTAGATTAGCCTATCCTGAGTGATTTTAATTACGTTATTGGGTATTGATTTTTCGTATTAGTGTTTATTGTGTTGTTGTTTTTTCTCCTCTGTTTAATTATGTATTTTATTATTGTAAGGTGTCTTTGAGTGTCTTGAAAGGTGCCCACAAATAAAATGAATTATTATTTTATTATTAAAGCCATTAGCCTCAAAGGCTAGCATTTAACATCCAGTGGTTGAATCGTGTGTGTTTGAAAAGCTAAAGTGGTTTAACCCTTTTTAAACATCTCACCTAATACACTTGTTGGTTTTTCTCTTTCTTATTTCTCTAATTTCTCACTTCTTACCACTTATTTGCATTTTACTAGAAAGGGAAATACTAGTTCACAATTATTAATTGTGCCAAATTCAAAATTTAATTAAAACATTAAATTTATTTGGAATCATTCAAATTTCCCCTCAGATCATTTCATATGATCATTACTTCTAGTATTCTCTTCTGGGCCTTATCATTTTAGGTACAAATAAGTCTTGAACTTTGAAAGTTTAGGTAAACGTATTCTACCAAATTGATTTATTACCCATATAAATTGATTCTATTCAGACTTATACTAACTTATTACATTATTGCGTTTTTACCCCCTCATTCTTCCTGTTTTGTTTATACGCTTAGCCACTCTTTTTATTTATTGATTTCCTCCTTTATTTAATTTAATTTTTGCTTATTTAGCCCATTTATTACTTTTCAATTTTACTTTGTCTTACCATTTTCTTTCCTCTGTGTATCCTAGCTCGGGAACACACACCCGAGGCTCATAGGAGACATTGTTATCCCGCACTACGAGTTCAAATAAATTAGAGAGACAAATTTCTTTCACCCAAAATTTATTTTTGTTGATAGTTGTGTAGCAACTGAAAACAACACTCTACTCGTAGTCGGGCATAACCGTTTGCTAGTGGACCCGATCCACTCAACTTACTGTCTCTTTCTCTTCTCTCCTGTTCTCTCCATTTTCTTTCCTCTTCACTTTTCACATTTGTAGGGACCTATGTAAGAACCATCAATCAATTCTAAGTGAATGAGATACACAATCTTGTAAAAAAAAAAAAAAAGACTACTCATCTTTACGAATTTGATTGTAATCAAACCCTCTTTCGTTCTTCCTAGCCTCCCCACATTTGAAAACGCAATCCAAATTTTAACATCTCATTCAACGCTGAGATCAATTTTAATAGAGATAAGTTTTGATCAATCGTTGCTTTCGCAGCCTCCCTGGTGAGCGGTCCAACTGGAAGGTGTATGATGTCAATTTTGTCAGACTAAGAAAAGAGATATCAGAATTATTATTATTCCTATGTCTATGACAGAGAATTAATAATATTGTTTGCCTCCTTAACAACATTTAATTGAAAATAAAAAGAATTTTCCTCATTTGAAAAAAAAGGAATTGTTTCTTTTAATTTGTTTTTCACCTTTTTCTCTCTTTTTCCCTTTTCCTCATTAGAGTGACGAAGTCTTCACATCTCTAGTCTACCTAGATACCCTGAGATCAACACAGACATCACCACACTACACTAGTGGTTCACTATCACTGACACAACACTTAGTTGTCCCACCACACATAGGCTTTTACTCCACACAGATCTGTGTCAGTCTCTCTTCTCCCCAGCGTGCCAACATGCCGCAGACTGCAGACCCAATTGCCCAAGGGGAAGATGTGAACACTTGGCTGAGAGGCACAACAGACAGCCTCACCCCCAAGACATTCGAACTGTTATTATTTTTAATAATATTTCTAATCCTGAGAAGATTCATGACACAAGATTCAAGCCAGAACAACAACCACGAGGAGCTAGTCAAAATGCCTTCACAACCCAGCTGAAACTGAGCGACAAGCACGTCACCCACCTTCAAGAGGAGCTGAAATGTGCTCAACACCGCATAGACAAGCTGGAAGTGAAAGTTCAAGATCAACTCAAAGCACCCAACGAGAGGGAGCAGGAAACAACGGAGCAAGTTAATGAGCTCCAAGCAGCCCTGACAGCAGCTCAGCTCGATCAACAGCATGCAAAGGCTGCCCAAAAAGACCTGGTAAACAAACTCCAGTATGCCGAACAGCTTCTAGAGAAAGCCAAGAATGACATCAGAGACAAGAATGCTGAAATCAGTGCCTTAAAAGACCACCTTGAAAGGTATGGAACTGAAATGGACAATCTGACCCAACAACTAGACGATACCAACGATGAGCTCTATATGGTCAGAAAAGAACTCAAACATGCTTATGAGCAGAAACAAGAGCCAAGACGAGAGAAACATCACTCAGCCTCACCACTGCTGAGCAGAGCAGAGTCCCATGTCCAAGAACTGGCATACAAGGAAAGAATCGAAGGGCCCCAGCCTAAAACCTCACCTGCCTTTGCCATAGAACTCTTTCCTGCCAACGAAAGAAAACCTTCCATCCAAGCAGACCTTGGAGCTGCACCTGGGATGACCATCAAAGACCTCGACAAGCTGTCTAAAAACATCAGCAAGTTCAACCCGAACTCCACAGAGGGCCACACCATCCAGGCCCATCTGCAAGATATCGACTTTTATCTAGAAATGAGACCTCATGTGACTGACAGAGACAGGTTTTACCTCCTTAGAGCCACGTCCAGTTCCAAGGTACGAAACTTCCTAGATCGACAGCCCAGTCGAACAAAGTCAGACTACCAGCTACTTCGTGAGGTCCTGATTAAAGAGTTTACCGACCCTGACTTGGAAAATGGACTGTTAACTGCCTTAGAAACCAAACAAGGTCGACAAGAGGCTCCACAAGCTTACTACAACCGACTCCGACAAGCCTACTTTGGTGCACACAACGAACCTGACCTTGAAGAGGATGTGAACTTTAAAAGCCTCTTCCTAAGAAATCTGCACCCTGGAGTCAGCCACCACCTAGGCGTCATGGCCTGTCCACGCTCCATGACCATACAACAGTTGCGTGACCTAACACAGAAGGCCTACAACAAGCAGAAGATGGCCTCAAAGAAAGGTAACAAAACCTCCACACTCTTACACTCTGTCAACAAAGACTCAAGTCTTGCACTGGACGACACCCATTTGCATCACAACACCAGAGTCCTCCATCAAGAGCACAGAGAACGTGACCCCCATGTCCACGACAGCTATCAGCCCAACCGCTGGAAACATCCATGGGACCAGCCACACTTCTCAAGAAACCCAAAAGATAAGAACAACTGGAAACCTAACCAGACATCCAAATGTAATCGCCTGACTCATCCAAGAGCGACTTGTGTGGGTAAGCGACAACGAAACCCACCTCAGCACCACTCAGACATGCACAGTGCTGAGTATGTACAAGAACAAGACAGCTTACCATCAGAAGACATGCAACAAGTCATGAGACAACTGAAAGAGTTCCTTCAAGATAAGCTGAACACGGATGACCACAAAATTGAGTCATGCTCACTGTGACCAGCAACAGAACGGAAGGCCGGTGATCACATGGTACACCACCATATCAGAGATGACAAGCACCTGTTCAACAACCATCCTGAACGAGCAAGTCTCTCACGGCCAACCGTTGATGAAAACTCTGAGGTACCAGACAAAATCACCTCAGTCACCCATCACTCACTAGCAAACTGCTAAATTAACTCCAACTCCAAGAACCACATTCCTGTCTGTGCAACCGCAACCACCAAAGCACAGAAGGTCAGAAAGTCTGCCACATCCAGAAGGCAGCACAAGAGGAATGCAACACAGGAGACAAAGTTTGCATCCCAGCTTCACACAGCCATGCCAAACTACCTCCGACTGTCTGCTAAAGAACTTCCTGCCTTTCTGGACTGACCCCCATTAGACAATGGACATGCCCTCATCCAAGCCAAGGATGCAGAGAGCCTGTCTTCACTGACATACCCAAAAAGGGGGGAGACAACACAGACTGAAACAGATCTGACCACACTTACACTACACCATTAACACACACAACATTACCTACAACCAGAGGTAACCACATCTACTGACAACACATTCAACAAACATATTCTTCCCACATACACCACCATGAAGAAACATGCAGCTATTTTCACAATAGGTAGAACACCTGACACTAAGTTAAGGTACCTGACACACTAGCTCCACATGACACCCTAGCTCAACAGTAGTTGCAAACCACGCTAGGAAAAACCCAAAGCAACTTTGTTTTTGTTTTGTTCTTCTTCTACCTATCCTTTTCCTTGCCCTCTTTCTTTAGTAGGTGAAACACCTAGACACCATGCAAGGGTCAAAGGTCTGATATTAGGATTGACTCACCACACCTAATATCCGCAAGCCACTCTAAACCGAATGGAAGCCAGAGAGCTCCATGCACGATAGGTCAATTCATTTTTCCACAAATGATGTCACCAGAAACTAAAGGTGAACATTCTTAAGTTAAGACAACTTAGAAGAAACAAACAAATGTAATCACAAAATTTGATTGAAGAATCAACGTACTGAACCAAATTAGAACAACAATTTCCAAATTTAGCTAAAACTGTTCAATTTACTAAACTATCTTGATTAATTGAATATAACCATCTGTACCCGAATAACCTGATGCCCTGCACCAGTACAGTAACTGTCATGGAGGTGTTGTATTGTTGTTTGTTGTGTTTGTGTCTGCTTCTTCTGCCTCTGTTTATCCAGTGCTTGCCGATGTCTCCAACTCGACACATCGCCAATCAAGGGGGGTAAATAGGATCAGAACGAGTCAGACAAATTTAAGATTCGATCAGAACATCGAAACATGAGGAGCTGAAATTCCAAAGGGGCCCCAAGGCTGCAACAGGACGTCATAATCGGATTCCTAGCTCCAGCCCTCTGAAGAAAGTCTTACCAACAAGCCTCTTTCACAGAACAGCTTGCAACATTCAAACAAAAGAACACTTATTGACAATTCCAATGCAGGAAGGAGATCGTCAAATTTGGGGCAAGTAATCAAGACTGATGGTCAAAGAGATGGCCATCACATGGGTTCCACACTGGAAACCACGAGCTTCCTTAGACTGACTTTTCCCCCACATAAAAGACAAAGAACCAGACTGAAATTCCTTCCAAACCCCTTTTGACCTTTTTGTTCTACGCAGAACTACACACAGAGACTTTCTTTTCATATGCACCAAAAATCATCTTAAAAGGACTTATGAATCATTTCTATGCCAGAACCCCATATTATGTTTGTAACCCACACATTAGACTATCATGTTTTAATCACATATTATGTATGTCTTTTTAATCATTATTGAATAGCTGAAGGATTCATATACTGTATGTGTTTGGTATGTATGAGTTTGAAAAATCATGCTTTAAATGTTTCTTCCAATCAGTTCTTTGTCAAATGTATCATAGTCTTGTTATAGAAATCATGTTCAAAAGTATACTTTGCAAGAGCCTGTAAAGTTCGGACATGTGACTGGCCAGATAACATGTTGATTTATTGATTGGGTGGAGGAACAGAGCAATACCCCTAGCTAAGATCATTTCTAATTGGTCAATACCAGCATTAGGAGGTGTCTGAAAGCCGAGTTTAAAAACTCAGGACACCATCAAACTCTCTCTTAGTCGCCTCTTCTCTTCTGAACTTCTAGCCATGCTTTTTGTCATCACTTTCTGTGCTCTTTGAGCGCTATGTGCTCTGGCCTACAGGCCCGCTACTTAACACCGCGATGAGAAGAAAACCGACCTAGTCTCGTTGCATCCTTTCTTTCTTTTATTTTAGTTTCTTTTCTTTTCTGTTGTGAGTTTCGTGTTCTCAGTTTAAGTTTTGCCACCACGCCTTGTCTCCGAGTTCAACTCGAGCCTGTGACCACCTCAAAACTTCTACCAGCCACAACTCCGCATCTTCAGCCAACTCCAACCATTGGCTTCCGAAAATATCACTTTAACGACTACTGAACCTCCAATCAATCAGCAACTTGGGAAAACCCCCTTTTTACAAAGACGACAACAAAAGGGATTCCCTTAACACAAAGGCACCAAGCAAGTAACCTCCAGATTCTAGCTGAGCTGGTGTATTTAATATAAATTTTAGCCTCATTGAGAAACTCAATGCGAGGGTTAAATAAGTGATTGATGGTTCAGGTCTATGCAACTGCACATATTGCTGTAAGCTTGGGATTTCACATTTTCATTCTTTAAACTCATCCTTTCCTCACTTTCTCTCTTTCTGCAACGTGTATGAATGTGTGAATTTGTGTGTTCATGTGTTAGATTAGTTTACATGTCCTAGGTTTATATAAACAAAGTGTTATTTATATTGAAAAGAGAAGTATCTTGTGTTTTGTGCTTACAAGTTAATGTCTTATACTACCGATCTTGCTACTGTGCTTATTAATAGTGTTTCACTATATTTTGGATTTTAATATCCAGTGCAGAATTGATGTTATACGGCTCACTCAGTGAATCACAGGTCAATTCAGCGATCAGCTGTAAAACAGTGATTCTGTTCAAATTCCCTATAAAATCATAAATGATTCACTTTGAGCTAAATTGACTTGTTTCCCTTATATCTTATCTATTACCCTTACACCAGCATGATATTAACCTTAAGAAAACCTCACAAGGACACTGCCACATGCTACATGGATAGGAGAGGGATACTATTGCTGCATTCGTTCAGCATTAGCCCAGGGTGAACACTAAATTTCGTTGCATCGCGTATCAAAGGATGACACAGGACCGAGTGCAACGGCGCTGGATGGGATTCAGGGAATTTACCTGGAACCTCGCAGTTTCTTGCAAAACGCCATGTCGTCTGCCCTCCAGAGGAGCTGTGCACTAGCTGTCCGCCCTTCAGAGGAGCTGTGCACCAGGACCTTCAGATTATGAGACTGACGCCCTGCCTAACTGCGCCAACGAGGCCGGTGGGCTGACTGGGCAGAAGAGCGAAGCACTAGCTTTTAGTTTCACTTCTGACAGACCTGTCCTTTGGCTGCGGACAGCAGCTACAGTCTTCAGCCCTCTGGCACGTTAACCCAGCGGGGCATTAACTTTGCCAAAGTGTTTTTGTGAACATTAAGGTTCAGGAAAGCTTGCATTCCCATTGACAGAAAGTTTCATTTCGAATGCCAGCATGATATTAACCTTAAGAAAACCTCAGAAGGACACTGCCACATACTGAATGAACAGGAGACGGATGCTATTACTACATTCGTTCAGCATTAGCCCAGCGTGAACACTGAATTTCGGTTGCATCGCTGTAGGATCAGAACGAGTCAGACAAAGTTAAGATTCGATCCGAACATTGAAACATGAGGAGCCGAAATTCCAGAGAGGATCCCAAGGCTGCAACAGGATGTTCGTCATAAATCAGATTCATAGCTCTAGCCCTCTGAAGAAAGCAAACCATCAAGCCTCTTTCACAGAACAGCTTGCAACATTAAAACAAAAGGAACACTTATTGATAAGTCCAATGAAGGAAGGAAACTGTCAAATTTGGGGCAAGTAATCAGAACTGATGATCAAAGATATGGCTGTCACTTGTAAATCTGTGATCAAAATCACAAGCTAGAGACTTCATTGGGTGGGTCACCCCAGCTCTCCACATAGAAGACAAAGGCGGAGACTGAAATTCCTTAAGAGACCTTTTAACCTCTCTAGTCTTCACAGAACATGTCCTTATGTTCACAGAACGGTACAGAAACTGCCTTTTCACATATAGATGCACCAAAATCATCTTAAAAGGACTTATGAGACTTATCATGTTTATGCATAACCCCATATCATGTATGTAACCCATGCAATTAACTATCATGTTTTAATCACATATGTATGTCTTTTTAATAACTAGGGAATAGCTTAAGAGTAATTCATGTTTGGTGTGTATGAGTTTGAAAAATCATGCTTTAAATGTTTCTTCCAATCAATTCTTTGTCAAATGTATCATAGTCTTGTTAGGGAAATCATGTCCAAAATTGTACTCTGTAAGAACGGGAAAATTTGGACCATATGACTGATAAGATAACATGTTAGATTTATGAATGGGGAGGAGAAACATACAACACCACGAGCCAAGATCATTTCTAATTGGTCAAGACGTCCAGATAGGATGGTCTAGAAGCCGAGTTTAAATACTCAGGACACGATCCTAAGCTCTCTCTCTTCCTCTTAGCTCTTCCTCTTGGTTCCTCTCGTTTTTCTTCTTCTCTTTTGCCACGGCGTTTTGACGCTGCTCTTTGAGCGTGCTCTGGCCTACGTGCCAGCTGCCAATACAATGAGAAGAAAGCCCACCTAGTCTCGTTACATTCTTTTATTCTTTTACTTTAATTTCTTGTCTTTCCGTGAGAGTTTTGTTAAGTTAAGTTTGCCGCAAAGTCCAGCTTCGACTGCACCCGCCTCAAACTTCAACCAGACCAACTCCGCATCAAGAGCCAACGCCCAAGACATCACTACGAAAGACCACTGAACTCAGCCAATCAGCAACCTCGGGAAACCCCTTTCTCCAAAGATGACAAGGACACAAGGGAATCCCTTAAGACAACACAAGCAAGTACAACCTCCAGACTTTTGCTGAGTCGGTGCAGTTTAATATAAATTTTAGCCTCATTGAGAAACTCAATGCGAGGGTCAAATGATTGATGGTTCAGGTCTATAGGCAATTGCACATATTGCCGTAAACTTGGGATTTCACATTTGCATTCTGTAAACTCATCCTTTCCTCACTTTCTGCAACGTGTGAATGTGTGAATGTGTGAATGCGTGAATGCGTGTGTTCATGTGTTAGATTAGATTAGTTTACATGTCTTAGGTTTATATAAATAAAGTCTTATTTATATTGAAAAGAGAAGTATCTTGTGTTTTGTGCTTACAAGTTAATGTCTTAAACTGCCGATCTTGTTACTGTGCTTATTAATAGTGTGTTCACTATATTTTGGTTTGTAATATCCAGTGCAGAGTTGGTGTTATACGGCTCGTTCAGTGAATCGCTGCCGACTCAGTGATCAGCCGTGAAACACTGATTCTGTTCAAATTCCCTATAAAATCGTAAATGATTTCCTTTGAGTTAAATTGACTTGTTTCCCTTATATATATTACTTATATATTTACAATTTTTACATCGCGTTTCAAAGGAAGGCACAGGACCGAATGCAATGTCGCTGGATGGGATTCAGGGAACCTCGCAGATTCTCGCAAAACACCATGTCGTCCGGCCCTCCAGAGCAGCTGTGCACACGGAAGGGAACAGAGAAAACCGCTCTTTCGTCTAAGGAGCTCCCAGGTATCAAAAAGCACCACGCTGCCCTGTGTAAGGCTCGAACTCACGACCTTCAGATTATGAGATTGACGCACTGCCTAACAACGCCAACGAGGCGGGGGGGCTGTATGGGCAGAAAAGCGAAGCACTAGTTTCCAGGTCCTTGCCTGTAGGCGTAGCTCCAATGGGTCGGTTCAGCTCACCTCCAACAGACCAAGGGTGTCAGGATGGCCGAGCGGTCTAAGGCGCTGCGTTTAGGTCGCAGTCTCCACTGGAGTCGTGTGTTCGAATCCCACTTTTGACAGACCTGTCCTTTGGCTGTGGACAGCAGCTACAGTCTTCAGCCCTCTGGCATGTTGACCCAGCCGGGGCATTAACTTTGTCAAAGTTTTTTCGTCGACATTAAGGTCCCCGAAAGCTTGCCTTCCCATTGTCAGAAAGTTTCATTTTGAATGCAAGCATGATATTAACCTTAAGAAAACCTCACAAGGACACTGCCACATGCTGCATGGATAGGAAAGGGATGCTATTACTGCATTCTTCAGCATTAGCCCAGCGTGAACACTGAATTTCGGTTGCATCTCATATCAAAGCATGGCACAGGACCGAGTGGAATGTCGCTTGATGGGATTCAGGGAATTTACCTGGAACCTCGCAGTTTCTCGCAAAACGCCATGTCGTCCGCCCTCCAGAGGAGCTGTGCACTAGCTGTCCGCCCTCCAGAGGAGCTGTGCACCAGGATCTTCAGATTATGAGACTGACGCGCTGCCTAACTGCGCCAACGAGGCCGGTGGGCTGACCGGGCAGAAGAGCGAAGCACTAGCTTTCAGTTTCACTTCTGTGCGGACAGCAGCTACAGTCTTCAGCCTTCTGGCACATTGACCCAGCGGGGAATTAACTTTGCCAAAGTTTTTTTGTGAACATTAAGGGTCAGGAAAGCTTGCCTTCCCTTTGACAGAAAGTGTCATTTCGAATGCCAGCATGATATTAACCTTAAGAAAACCTCACAAGGACACTGCCACATGCTGCATGGATAGGAGAGGGATGCTATTACTGCATTCGTTCACCATTAGCCCAGCGTGAACACTGAATTTCAGTTGCATCTCGTATCACAGGATGGCACAGGACCGATTGCAATGTCGCTTGATGGGATTCAGGGAATTTACCTGGAACCTCGCAGTTTCTCGCAAAACGCCATATCGTCCGCCCTCCAGAGGAGCTGTGCACTAGCTGTCCGCCCTCCAGAGGAGCTGTGCACCAGGATCTTCAGATTATGAGACTGACGCGCTGCCTAACTGCGCCAACGAGGCCGGTGGGCTGACCGGGCAGAAGAGCGAAGCACCAGCTTTCAGTTTCACTTCTGACAGACCTGTTCTTTGGCTGTGGACAGCAGCTACAGTCTTCAGCCTTTTGGCACATTGATCTAGCGGGGCATTAACTTTGCCAAAGTTTTTTCGTGAACATTAAGGTTCAGGAAAGCTTACCTTGCCATTGACAGAAAGTTTCATTTCGAATGCCAGCATGATATTAACCTTAAGAAAACCTCACAAGGACACTGCCACATGCTGCATGGATAGGAGAGGGATGCTATTACTGCATTCTTCAGCATTAGCCCAGCGTGAACACTGAATTTCGGTTGCATCTCATATCAAAGCATGGCACAGGACCGAGTGCAATGTCGCTTGATGGGATTCAGGGAATTTACCTGGAACCTCGCAGTTTCTCGCAAAACGCCATGTCCTCCGGTCCTCCAGAGCAGCTGTGCACACGGAAGGGAACAGAGAAAACCAATCTATTGTCTTAAGGAGCTCCCAGGTATCAAAAAGCACCCAGGTATCAACACTCACTTCATTTTCCCTTAAGAAAGAGACATTATGCCATAAAAATGGACTCTTCTCTAATTAATTCATAGAAAAAGCTTTCTTTGAATGAACACACATATCCTCAGGTCATTGTGTATATTGTTACTGTTCTTGTATATTGTCTTTTGTACTGTATCCTGTTTTATGCATGCTTATGATAGATCACTAGTTAATATTACCTCACTTATATCATGTTTGATCTCTATCACTTCGTCTTCGGATGATCTAATTGAGAGTGTATATTATATGTTGCTACCTATGCAACATATAAGTGTTCTAAGAATCTTTAATAGTTTGTATATCAACTTCCAATCCAACCCCATGCAAATTACCATGCTCAGAGATAAAGAGTCGTAAAACCTTCCCTCCAAAGAGACTGGAGCCCATTGGCTCTTTGACTCCCCAGAGGTGTGACCTCTATACCAGATAAAGCTCTCACACGCAGGTCCGACCCTCTCTCTTCTGCAAAAACTTCTTCTGCAAAAAGCTCTTCTGCTATCTTCTGATTGCTCCGTGACGGACTCACGGAGAGCCTAACCGGTGCGGGCACGCCCGGTCGGCCCCAACATAGAGCCGTGGGTGATCTCCCCAGCCTGGGAGATGACTCTTGACCACAAAGACCCAGTCTGCGGTTCTGTTAGACCCTAAGAGGATGAGGAAGATGTGAGCTAGAACTCTTCTGGACCCTTAAGTTATTGTGCCAGGCTTCGCGGCCTTGCCTTTCCATTCAAACAAAGATTCTTGGATCTTAGCTGATGTCTCTTAACTCTTCTTCACTTTTCACCTGGGAAGAAACTCCCAATCACCATCGAGTCAAAACATCTTTGGAATTCATCACTCTTCAAACCAGGAAGAACTAGATTGCAAGTCCAAAACCTTGAAACCATCAAGACTTTCACCCGAGACTGCATTCTGGACACTCGTCAAGATCAAGGCAGTGCAAGTATAGTACATTTAACTAAACAAAACAGAGGTTTAGTATAAGTTATAGACCCCGTTATAAACGGCGCTGATGGTTTTACTCAGGTGGTTAACTTGACTCTTTCCATAACTGCGTTCTCTGTTTTCTCTAATGCCTTCATTCAACCACTTTAGCTCCACTTTGTATGTATGCGTGAATGTATGTTATTCGTTTGTTTGTTTAGATTAATTATGTGTGTTAGCGTTTAGTTAATAAAACTCTTGTGCACAAATTACATGAGGTGCTGATTCTGCCTTGCAAATAATGGTCCCTTTACGATTTTGACCCTTGATACATGCTTTAATGCATTAATAGGAAGGTATTTTCTGTGGCCACGGAAATATCCTTTCTTAGAGTTGATATGAATTTACACTGAATGTTCGCTGGACGAACAGATCAGCTGATGGCAATTTAACTCTGCTACAGTTATTACTGTCAGCCGATGTGAATAATTGTAATTAATCATAATTAATTGTAATTATTTATATACACTTCCCTTTTAAGCTAATTTGCTACAGAAGGGAAGACGTCCCTGCTGCTGCTTGGTTCCATGGTGTAACGGTTAGCACTCTGGACTTTGAATCCAGCGATCCGAGTTCAAATCTCGGTGGAGCCTGCTAGCTTTTGATTGGCAGCGCTTGGCTTGTCACAACCTTCTCTGTGGCAGCGTGTCTTGAAAGGGAGTGCTACAGTGGCCTCCTTTAACCGTGCCCCTGTGATGAATCTGACATGGTGAGTGTTCCCAAAGAATCTACAACACACATTAAACTGAACAGGAACAAAATTGAGCAGATCGTTGTCACCGTTACCTTCTGTTGAGAAGCATAACATACCTAAGACAGTTTCTCTTCAGCGAAAACAGCACGATGTCTGTGGCAGTGCTGCAATGTAGCCTTCTGCCGTTTAATTCAGCTCATGTATTTTGTTCTTTATGTTTAAATCAACATTATACTGCAAAAGCAGCCCATGCTAGCGCAGGTACGGCAAAATCGAGTTTCTCAGAAATCCGACCAATGGCACGAGCCCTCTTTTTGGACTTGCCAGCTAC
The DNA here is from genome assembly GCA_039654775.1 of Spinibarbus caldwelli. Lineage (NCBI taxonomy): Eukaryota > Metazoa > Chordata > Actinopteri > Cypriniformes > Cyprinidae > Spinibarbus > Spinibarbus caldwelli. The sequence goes on from CM077229.1 coordinate 23,653,376, forward strand.
AGAGGCAGGATGTCTGAGCGACGAAGCCTCCGTGGCTAGGCTGCCTCCATTGAGAAAAGCCGGGTGGCTCGTTGGTCTAGGGGTATGATTCTCGCTTAGGGTGCGAGAGGTCCCGGGTTCAAATCCCGGATGACCCCGTTGCAGGGAGGCTTTTTTTTAGCAGTCTCCATAAATCACGCGTGGTAAAATACATGGCCGGGGGTACGCCGGGGTTGTGGACCCAGTGGCTTGTTGTGTCTAGGGGTATGATTCTAGCTTAGGGTGCGAGAGGTCCTAGGTGCAAATCCCGGACGAGGCTGTTTCGGAGCCTCTTTTTTTGAGCAGTCTCCGTAGCTCAGTCGGTTAGAGACTGGCGCACCGAAGCCGAAATAGCTCATTTGGGAGAGCGTTAGACTGAAGATCTAAAGGTTTCGGCAGAGGGGAGCAGGGAGTGCTTTTTGGACATTTAACTGATGCTCGCTTGTCAGCTGCTTTTCTCAGCGCCTCAGTGAAATACGTGGCCAGGCGGCCTCCATTGAGAAAAGCCCAGTGGCTCGTTGGTCTAGGGGTATGGTTCAAATCCCGGACAGCCCGTTTCGGGCAGGCTTTTTTTTGAGCAGTCTCCGTAAATCACGTGCGGTAAAATAAATGGCCGGGGGCACTCCAGGGTTGCACACCCTGTGTTTTGTTGCTCTAGGGGTATGATTCTTGCTTAGGGTGCGAGAGGTCTCGGGTTCAAATCCTGGACGAGCTTGCCTCTGGCTTTGTGGAACTTCTTAGTTCCTTGTCTGCATTTTAACCTTGGTCGGCCACTTAGCTCGGTGGGTTAGAGCGCTTGCGCTGAAAGGAGGTGTCGTTTTTGAGATGGCTCAGATGGGCCACGCTGCAGGGTAGCTGTCTGAGGTTGACTCGAGCCTCGTGTCCTTTGCCTTGATATTTTTCTCACCATTGGTTTGGGAAGGCTGCCCAAGCCAGTGGAGATACGGCAGAAAGGAGTTTCTTGGAAATCTTCACGGCCCTGTGAGCCTTCTTTCTGCATTTGCTAGTTGCGGGAGCATTCCATGGCTCGTTGGCTCGTCTAGGGCAGGGGTGGGGAACATTGATCCTGGAGGGCCACTCTCCTGCAGAGTTTAGCTCCAACCCTGAAAAGCCCCGGAAAAAAAATACCTAACTGCATCCTGAAGACCTTGATTAGCTGGTTCAGGTGTGTTTGTTTAAGGTTGGAGCTAAACGCTGCAGGGACACCGGCCATTCAGGGACAATGTTTCCCAACCCTGGTCTAGGTGTATGATTCTCGCTTCGGGTGTGAGAGGTCCCGGGTTCAAATCCTGGACAAGCCCACTTGGTGCTTTGAAGCTGCCGTCTCTGAGGAGCGGCTATTCATCCTGGTGTTTTTGCCTCAATTGTTCTTTGGCTTTGGTAGGTACTTGTCTTTCAGCATTGATATCTCGTCCTTCTACTTGGTCTCTCACCTATGGCTTGCGTTGCGTTAAGCGTTTAGCTCAGTCGGTTAGAGATTGGCGCACTGAGGCTGAAATAGCTCAGTTGGGAGAGTGTTAGACTGAAAATCTAAAGGTGTCGGCAGAGGGGAGCAGGGAGTGCTTTTTGGACACCTTACTGATGCTCGCGGGTCAGCTGCTTTTCTCAGCGCCTCCTTCTGAGTCATTTCTACACTGCACTGCAAACAGAAGTGTAGCATTTGGACCAATCAGACACACATTTGTTCATCAGATTTAACAAATCAAATTAGTTATTAGATTAACAAATAATCACAGACCCCTCACCCAACACACATTCTGGGTGCCGATATGTCTGTGGATGACTCCAGGCCCCCGGTTCCATAGCAACCAACCTGATAACACCAGTTTTATTGCTCTAAGGAATGCGGGCCGAGCAACACTCACCTCATTTTCCCTTAGGAAAGAGACATTATGCCATAAAAATGGACTCTTCTCTAATTAATTCATAGAAAAACCTTTCTTTTAATGAACACACATATCCTCAGGTCATTGTGTACATTGTTACTGTTCTTGTATATTGTCTTTTGTACTGTATCCTGTTTTATGCATGCTTATGATAGATCACTAGTTCATATTACCTCACTTATATCATGTTTGATCTCTATCACTTCGTCTTCGGATGATCTAATTGAGAGTGTATATTATATGTTGCTACCTATGCAACATATAAGTGTTCTAAGAATCTTTAATAGTTTGTATATCAACTTCCAATCCAACCCCATGCAAATTACCATGCTCAGAGATAAAGAGTCGTAAAACCTTCCCTCCAAAGAGACTGGAGCCCATTGGCTCTTTGACTCCCCAGAGGTGTGACCTCTATACCAGATAAAGCTCTCACACGCAGGTCCGACCCTCTCTCTTCTGCAAAAACTTCTTCTGCAAAAAGCTCTTCTGCTATCTTCTGATTGCTCCGTGACGGACTCACGGAGAGCCTAACCGGTGCGGGCGCGCCCGGTCGGCCCCAACATAGAGCCGTGGGTGATCTCCCCAGCCTGGGAGATGACTCTTGACCACAAAGACCCACTCTGCGGTTCTGTTAGACCCTAAGAGGATGAGGAAGATGTGAGCTAGAACTCTTCTGGACCCTTAAGTTATTGTGCCAGGCTTCGCGGCCTTGCCTTTCCATTCAAACAAAGATTCTTGGATCTTAGCTGATGTCTCTTAACTCTTCTTCACTTTTCACCTGGGAAGAAACTCCCAATCACCATCGAGTCAAAACATCTTTGGAATTCATCACTCTTCAAACCAGGAAGAACTAGATTGCAAGTCCAAAACCTTGAAACCATCAAGACTTTCACCCGAGACTGCATTCTGGACACTCGTCAAGATCAAGGCAGTGCAAGTATAGTACATTTAACTAAACAAAACAGAGGTTTAGTATAAGTTATAGACCCCGTTATAAACGGCGCTGATGGTTTTACTCAGGTGGTTAACTTGACTCTTTCCATAACTGCGTTCTCTGTTTTCTCTAATGCCTTCATTCAACCACTTTAGCTCCACTTTGTATGTATGCGTGAGTGTATGTTATTCGTTTGTTTGTTTAGATTAATTATGTGTGTTAGCGTTTAGTTAATAAAACTCTTGTGCACAAATTACATGAGGTGCTGATTCTGCCTTGCAAATAATGGTCCCTTTACGATTTTGACCCTTGATACATGCTTTAATGCATTAATAGGAAGGTATTTTCTGTGGCCACGGAAATATCCTTTCTTAGAGTTGATATGAATTTACACTGAATGTTCGCTGGACGAACAGATCAGCTGATGGCAATTTAACTCTGCTACAGTTATTACTGTCAGCCGATGTGAATAATTGTAATTAATCATAATTAATTGTAATTATTTATATACACTTCCCTTTTAAGCTAATTTGCTACAGAAGGGAAGACGTCCCTGCTGCTGCTTGGTTCCATGGTGTAACGGTTAGCACTCTGGACTTTGAATCCAGCGATCCGAGTTCAAATCTCGGTGGAGCCTGCTAGCTTTTGATTGGCAGCGCTTGGCTTGTCACAACCTTCTCTGTGGCAGCGTGTCTTGAAAGGGAGTGCTACAGTGGCCTCCTTTAACCGTGCCCCTGTGATGAATCTGACATGGTGAGTGTTCCCAAAGAATCTACAACACACATTAAACTGAACAGGAACAAAATTGAGCAGATCGTTGTCACCGTTACCTTCTGTTGAGAAGCATAACATACCTAAGACAGTTTCTCTTCAGCGAAAACAGCACGATGTCTGTGGCAGTGCCGCAATGTAGCCTTCTGCCGTTTAATTCAGCTCATGTATTTTGTTCTTTATGTTTAAATCAACATTATACTGCAAAAGCAGCCCATGCTAGCGCAGGTACGGCAAAATCGAGTTTCTCAGAAATCCGACCAATGGCACGAGCCCTCTTTTTGGACTTGCCAGCTACAGAGGCAGGATGTCTGAGCGACGAAGCCTCCGTGGCTAGGCTGCCTCCATTGAGAAAAGCCGGGTGGCTCGTTGGTCTAGGGGTATGATTCTCGCTTAGGGTGCGAGAGGTCCCGGGTTCAAATCCCGGATGAGCCCGTTGCAGGGAGGCTTTTTTTTAGCAGTCTCCATAAATCACGCGCGGTAAAATACATGGCCGGGGGTACGCCGGGGTTGTGGACCCAGTGGCTTGTTGTGTCTAGGGGTATGATTCTAGCTTAGGGTGCGAGAGGTCCTAGGTGCAAATCCCGGACGAGGCTGTTTCGGAGCCTCTTTTTTTGAGCAGTCTCCGTAGCTCAGTCGGTTAGAGACTGGCGCACCGAAGCCGAAATAGCTCATTTGGGAGAGCGTTAGACTGAAGATCTAAAGGTTTCGGCAGAGGGGAGCAGGGAGTGCTTTTTGGACATTTAACTGATGCTCGCTTGTCAGCTGCTTTTCTCAGCGCCTCCTTCTGAGTCATTTCTACACTACACTGCAAACAGAAGGGAAGACACCCCAGCTGCAGCTTGGTTCCATGGTGTAATGGTTAGCACTCTGGACTCTGAATCCAGCGATCCGAGTTCAAATCTCGGTGGAACCTGCTAGCTTTTGACTGGCAGCGCTCGGCAAAGAGGAGCCTACGTCACAACCTTCTCTGTGGCAGCGTGTCTTGAAAGGGAGTGCTACAGTGGCCTCCTTTAACCGTGCCCCTGTGAGGAATCTGACATGGTGAGTGTTCCCAAAGAATCTACAACACACATTAAACTGAACAGGAACAAAATTGAGCAGACCGTTGTCACCTTTACCTTCTGTTGAGAAGCATTACAGACCTAAGACAGTTTCTCTTCAGCGAAAACAGCATGATGTCTGTGGCAGTGCCGCAATGTAGCCTTCTGCCGTTTAATTCAGCTCATGTGTTTTGTTCTTTATGTTTTAATCAACATTATACTGCGAAAGCAGCCCATGCTAGCGCAGGTACAGCAAAATCGAGTTTCTCAGAAATCCGACCAATGGCATGAGCCCTCTTTTTGGACTTGCCAGCTACAGAGGCAGGATGTCTGAGCGACCGAAGCATCGAGCTCAGTGAAATACGTGGCCAGGCGGCCTCCATTGAGAAAAGCCCAGTGGCTCGTTGGTCTAGGGGTATGGTTCAAATCCCGGAGAGCCCGTTTCGGGCAGGCTTTTTTTTGAGCAGTCTCCGTAAATCACGTGCGGTGAAATAAATGGCCGGGGGCACTCCAGGGTTGCACACCCTGTGTTTCGTTGCTCTAGGGGTATGATTCTTGCTTAGGGTGCGAGAGGTCTCGGGTTCAAATCCTGGACGAGCTTGCCTCTGGCTTTGTGGAACTTCTTAGTTCCTCGTCTGCATTTTAAACTTGGTCGGCCACTTAGCTTGGTGGGTTAGAGCGCTTGCGCTGAAAGGAGGTGTCGTTTTTGAGATGGCTCAGATGGGCCGCGCTGCAGGGTAGCTGTCTGAGGTTGACTCGAGCCTCGTGTCCTTTGCCTTGATATTTTTCTCACCATTGGTTTGGGAAGGCTGCCCAAGCCAGTGGAGATACGGCAGAAAGGAGTTTCTTGGAAATCTTCACGGCCCTGTGAGCCTTCTTTCTGCATTTGCTAGTTGCGGGAGCATTCCATGGCTCGTTGGCTCGTCTAGGGCAGGGGTGGGGAACATTGATCCTGGAGGGCCACTCTCCTGCAGAGTTTAGCTCCAACCCTGAAAAGCCCCGGAAAAAAAATACCTAACTGCATCCTGAAGACCTTGATTAGCTGGTTCAGGTGTGTTTGTTTAAGGTTGGAGCTAAACGCTGCAGGGACACCGGCCATTCAGGTACAATGTTTCCCAACCCTGGTCTAGGGATATGATTCTAAATTCGGGTGCGAGAGGTCCCGGGTTCAAATCCCGGAGGAGCCCGGTCTCTAGAGCTTCTTTTCTTGAGCAGTATCCGTCCATGCTGCCTTCTGTGGGCCACTGTCAAGTAAGACTAGCGCTGTGTCTGTGCGGTTTCAAGCCTGCATCTCGCCAATATTCTTAGTTCCTCGTCTGCAATTTAAACTTGGTTGACCACTTAGCTCTGTGGGTTAGAACGCTTGCGCTGAAAGGAGGTGTCGTTTTTGAGATGGCTCAGGTGGGCCGCGCTGCAGGGTAGCCGTCTGCGGTTGACTCGAGGCTTTTGTCCTTTGCCTTGACATTATTCTCAACATTGGTTTGGGAAGGCTACCCAAGCCAGTGGAGAAACGGCAGAAAGGAGTTTCTCTGAAACTAGTTGCAAAAGTATTCTGTGGCTCGTTGGTCTAGGGGTATGATTCTCGCTTCGGGTGTGAGAGGTCCCGGGTTCAAATCCCGGACGAGCCCACTTGGTGCTTTGAAGCTGCCGTCTCTGAGGAGCGGCTATTCATCCTGGTGTTTTTGCCTCAATTGTTCTTTGGCTTTGGTAGGTACTTGTCTTTCAGCATTGACATCTCGTCCTTCTACTTGGTCTCTCACCTATGGCTTGCGTTGCGTTAAGCGTTTAGCTCAGTCGGTTAGAGGTTGGCGCACCGAGGCTGAAATAGCTCAGTTGGGAGAGTGTTAGACTGAAAATCTAAAGGTGTCGGCAGAGGGGAGCAGGGAGTGCTTTTTGGACACCTTACTGATGCTCGCGGGTCAGCTGCTTTTCTCAGCGCCTCCTTCTGAGTCATTTCTACACTGCACTGCAAACAGAAGTGTAGCATTTGGACCAATCAGACACACATTTGTTCATCAGATTTAACAAATCAAATTAGTTATTAGATTAACAAATAATCACAGACCCCTCACCCAACACACATTCTGGGTGCCGATATGTCTGTGGATGACTCCAGGCCCCCGGTTCCATAGCAACCAACCTGATAACACCAGTTTTATTGCTCTAAGGAATGCGGGCCGAGCAACACTCACCTCATTTTCCCTTAGGAAAGAGACATTATGCCATAAAAATGGACTCTTCTCTAATTAATTCATAGAAAAACCTTTCTTTTAATGAACACACATATCCTCAGGTCATTGTGTACATTGTTACTGTTCTTGTATATTGTCTTTTGTACTGTATCCTGTTTTATGCATGCTTATGATAGATCACTAGTTCATATTACCTCACTTATATCATGTTTGATCTCTATCACTTCGTCTTCGGATGATCTAATTGAGAGTGTATATTATATGTTGCTACCTATGCAACATATAAGTGTTCTAAGAATCTTTAATAGTTTGTATATCAACTTCCAATCCAACCCCATGCAAATTACCATGCTCAGAGATAAAGAGTCGTAAAACCTTCCCTCCAAAGAGACTGGAGCCCATTGGCTCTTTGACTCCCCAGAGGTGTGACCTCTATACCAGATAAAGCTCTCACACGCAGGTCCGACCCTCTCTCTTCTGCAAAAACTTCTTCTGCAAAAAGCTCTTCTGCTATCTTCTGATTGCTCCGTGACGGACTCACGGAGAGCCTAACCGGTGCGGGCGCGCCCGGTCGGCCCCAACATAGAGCCGTGGGTGATCTCCCCAGCCTGGGAGATGACTCTTGACCACAAAGACCCACTCTGCGGTTCTGTTAGACCCTAAGAGGATGAGGAAGATGTGAGCTAGAACTCTTCTGGACCCTTAAGTTATTGTGCCAGGCTTCGCGGCCTTGCCTTTCCATTCAAACAAAGATTCTTGGATCTTAGCTGATGTCTCTTAACTCTTCTTCACTTTTCACCTGGGAAGAAACTCCCAATCACCATCGAGTCAAAACATCTTTGGAATTCATCACTCTTCAAACCAGGAAGAACTAGATTGCAAGTCCAAAACCTTGAAACCATCAAGACTTTCACCCGAGACTGCATTCTGGACACTCGTCAAGATCAAGGCAGTGCAAGTATAGTACATTTAACTAAACAAAACAGAGGTTTAGTATAAGTTATAGACCCCGTTATAAACGGCGCTGATGGTTTTACTCAGGTGGTTAACTTGACTCTTTCCATAACTGCGTTCTCTGTTTTCTCTAATGCCTTCATTCAACCACTTTAGCTCCACTTTGTATGTATGCGTGAGTGTATGTTATTCGTTTGTTTGTTTAGATTAATTATGTGTGTTAGCGTTTAGTTAATAAAACTCTTGTGCACAAATTACATGAGGTGCTGATTCTGCCTTGCAAATAATGGTCCCTTTACGATTTTGACCCTTGATACATGCTTTAATGCATTAATAGGAAGGTATTTTCTGTGGCCACGGAAATATCCTTTCTTAGAGTTGATATGAATTTACACTGAATGTTCGCTGGACGAACAGATCAGCTGATGGCAATTTAACTCTGCTACAGTTATTACTGTCAGCCGATGTGAATAATTGTAATTAATCATAATTAATTGTAATTATTTATATACACTTCCCTTTTAAGCTAATTTGCTACAGAAGGGAAGACGTCCCTGCTGCTGCTTGGTTCCATGGTGTAACGGTTAGCACTCTGGACTTTGAATCCAGCGATCCGAGTTCAAATCTCGGTGGAGCCTGCTAGCTTTTGATTGGCAGCGCTTGGCTTGTCACAACCTTCTCTGTGGCAGCGTGTCTTGAAAGGGAGTGCTACAGTGGCCTCCTTTAACCGTGCCCCTGTGATGAATCTGACATGGTGAGTGTTCCCAAAGAATCTACAACACACATTAAACTGAACAGGAACAAAATTGAGCAGATCGTTGTCACCGTTACCTTCTGTTGAGAAGCATAACATACCTAAGACAGTTTCTCTTCAGCGAAAACAGCACGATGTCTGTGGCAGTGCCGCAATGTAGCCTTCTGCCGTTTAATTCAGCTCATGTATTTTGTTCTTTATGTTTAAATCAACATTATACTGCAAAAGCAGCCCATGCTAGCGCAGGTACGGCAAAATCGAGTTTCTCAGAAATCCGACCAATGGCACGAGCCCTCTTTTTGGACTTGCCAGCTACAGAGGCAGGATGTCTGAGCGACGAAGCCTCCGTGGCTAGGCTGCCTCCATTGAGAAAAGCCGGGTGGCTCGTTGGTCTAGGGGTATGATTCTCGCTTAGGGTGCGAGAGGTCCCGGGTTCAAATCCCGGATGAGCCCGTTGCAGGGAGGCTTTTTTTTAGCAGTCTCCATAAATCACGCGCGGTAAAATACATGGCCGGGGGTACGCCGGGGTTGTGGACCCAGTGGCTTGTTGTGTCTAGGGGTATGATTCTAGCTTAGGGTGCGAGAGGTCCTAGGTGCAAATCCCGGACGAGGCTGTTTCGGAGCCTCTTTTTTTGAGCAGTCTCCGTAGCTCAGTCGGTTAGAGACTTGCGCACCGAAGCCGAAATAGCTCATTTGGGAGAGCGTTAGACTGAAGATCTAAAGGTTTCGGCAGAGGGGAGCAGGGAGTGCTTTTTGGACATTTAACTGATGCTCGCTTGTCAGCTGCTTTTCTCAGCGCCTCCTTCTGAGTCATTTCTACACTACACTGCAAACAGAAGGGAAGACACCCCAGCTGCAGCTTGGTTCCATGGTGTAATGGTTAGCACTCTGGACTCTGAATCCAGCGATCCGAGTTCAAATCTCGGTGGAACCTGCTAGCTTTTGACTGGCAGCGCTCGGCAAAGAGGAGCCTACGTCACAACCTTCTCTGTGGCAGCGTGTCTTGAAAGGGAGTGCTACAGTGGCCTCCTTTAACCGTGCCCCTGTGAGGAATCTGACATGGTGAGTGTTCCCAAAGAATCTACAACACACATTAAACTGAACAGGAACAAAATTGAGCAGACCGTTGTCACCTTTACCTTCTGTTGAGAAGCATTACAGACCTAAGACAGTTTCTCTTCAGTGAAAACAGCATGATGTCTGTGGCAGTGCCACAATGTAGCCTTCTGCCGTTTAATTCAGCTCATGTGTTTTGTTCTTTATGTTTTAATCAACATTATACTGCGAAAGCAGCCCATGCTAGCGCAGGTACAGCAAAATCGAGTTTCTCAGAAATCCGACCAATGGCATGAGCCCTCTTTTTGGACTTGCCAGCTACAGAGGCAGGATGTCTGAGCGACCGAAGCATCGAGCTCAGTGAAATACGTGGCCAGGCGGCCTCCATTGAGAAAAGCCCAGTGGCTCGTTGGTCTAGGGGTATGGTTCAAATCCCGGAGAGCCCGTTTCGGGCAGGCTTTTTTTTGAGCAGTCTCCGTAAATCACGTGCGGTGAAATAAATGGCCGGGGGCACTCCAGGGTTGCACACCCTGTGTTTCGTTGCTCTAGGGGTATGATTCTTGCTTAGGGTGCGAGAGGTCTCGGGTTCAAATCCTGGACGAGCTTGCCTCTGGCTTTGTGGAACTTCTTAGTTCCTCGTCTGCATTTTAAACTTGGTCGGCCACTTAGCTTGGTGGGTTAGAGCGCTTGCGCTGAAAGGAGGTGTCGTTTTTGAGATGGCTCAGATGGGCCGCGCTGCAGGGTAGCTGTCTGAGGTTGACTCGAGCCTCGTGTCCTTTGCCTTGATATTTTTCTCACCATTGGTTTGGGAAGGCTGCCCAAGCCAGTGGAGATACGGCAGAAAGGAGTTTCTTGGAAATCTTCACGGCCCTGTGAGCCTTCTTTCTGCATTTGCTAGTTGCGGGAGCATTCCATGGCTCGTTGGCTCGTCTAGGGCAGGGGTGGGGAACATTGATCCTGGAGGGCCACTCTCCTGCAGAGTTTAGCTCCAACCCTGAAAAGCCCCGGAAAAAAAATACCTAACTGCATCCTGAAGACCTTGATTAGCTGGTTCAGGTGTGTTTGTTTAAGGTTGGAGCTAAACGCTGCAGGGACACCGGCCATTCAGGTACAATGTTTCCCAACCCTGGTCTAGGGATATGATTCTAAATTCGGGTGCGAGAGGTCCCGGGTTCAAATCCCGGAGGAGCCCGGTCTCTAGAGCTTCTTTTCTTGAGCAGTATCCGTCCATGCTGCCTTCTGTGGGCCACTGTCAAGTAAGACTAGCGCTGTGTCTGTGCGGTTTCAAGCCTGCATCTCGCCAATATTCTTAGTTCCTCGTCTGCAATTTAAACTTGGTTGACCACTTAGCTCTGTGGGTTAGAACGCTTGCGCTGAAAGGAGGTGTCGTTTTTGAGATGGCTCAGGTGGGCCGCGCTGCAGGGTAGCCGTCTGCGGTTGACTCGAGGCTTTTGTCCTTTGCCTTGACATTATTCTCAACATTGGTTTGGGAAGGCTACCCAAGCCAGTGGAGAAACGGCAGAAAGGAGTTTCTCTGAAACTAGTTGCAAAAGTATTCTGTGGCTCGTTGGTCTAGGGGTATGATTCTCGCTTCGGGTGTGAGAGGTCCCGGGTTCAAATCCCGGACGAGCCCACTTGGTGCTTTGAAGCTGCCGTCTCTGAGGAGCGGCTATTCATCCTGGTGTTTTTGCCTCAATTGTTCTTTGGCTTTGGTAGGTACTTGTCTTTCAGCATTGACATCTCGTCCTTCTACTTGGTCTCTCACCTATGGCTTGCGTTGCGTTAAGCGTTTAGCTCAGTCGGTTAGAGGTTGGCGCACCGAGGCTGAAATAGCTCAGTTGGGAGAGTGTTAGACTGAAAATCTAAAGGTGTCGGCAGAGGGGAGCAGGGAGTGCTTTTTGGACACCTTACTGATGCTCGCGGGTCAGCTGCTTTTCTCAGCGCCTCCTTCTGAGTCATTTCTACACTGCACTGCAAACAGAAGTGTAGCATTTGGACCAATCAGACACACATTTGTTCATCAGATTTAACAAATCAAATTAGTTATTAGATTAACAAATAATCACAGACCCCTCACCCAACACACATTCTGGGTGCCGATATGTCTGTGGATGACTCCAGGCCCCCGGTTCCATAGCAACCAACCTGATAACACCAGTTTTATTGCTCTAAGGAATGCGGGCCGAGCAACACTCACCTCATTTTCCCTTAGGAAAGAGACATTATGCCATAAAAATGGACTCTTCTCTAATTAATTCATAGAAAAACCTTTCTTTTAATGAACACACATATCCTCAGGTCATTGTGTACATTGTTACTGTTCTTGTATATTGTCTTTTGTACTGTATCCTGTTTTATGCATGCTTATGATAGATCACTAGTTCATATTACCTCACTTATATCATGTTTGATCTCTATCACTTCGTCTTCGGATGATCTAATTGAGAGTGTATATTATATGTTGCTACCTATGCAACATATAAGTGTTCTAAGAATCTTTAATAGTTTGTATATCAACTTCCAATCCAACCCCATGCAAATTACCATGCTCAGAGATAAAGAGTCGTAAAACCTTCCCTCCAAAGAGACTGGAGCCCATTGGCTCTTTGACTCCCCAGAGGTGTGACCTCTATACCAGATAAAGCTCTCACACGCAGGTCCGACCCTCTCTCTTCTGCAAAAACTTCTTCTGCAAAAAGCTCTTCTGCTATCTTCTGATTGCTCCGTGACGGACTCACGGAGAGCCTAACCGGTGCGGGCGCGCCCGGTCGGCCCCAACATAGAGCCGTGGGTGATCTCCCCAGCCTGGGAGATGACTCTTGACCACAAAGACCCACTCTGCGGTTCTGTTAGACCCTAAGAGGATGAGGAAGATGTGAGCTAGAACTCTTCTGGACCCTTAAGTTATTGTGCCAGGCTTCGCGGCCTTGCCTTTCCATTCAAACAAAGATTCTTGGATCTTAGCTGATGTCTCTTAACTCTTCTTCACTTTTCACCTGGGAAGAAACTCCCAATCACCATCGAGTCAAAACATCTTTGGAATTCATCACTCTTCAAACCAGGAAGAACTAGATTGCAAGTCCAAAACCTTGAAACCATCAAGACTTTCACCCGAGACTGCATTCTGGACACTCGTCAAGATCAAGGCAGTGCAAGTATAGTACATTTAACTAAACAAAACAGAGGTTTAGTATAAGTTATAGACCCCGTCATAAACGGCGCTGATGGTTTTACTCAGGTGGTTAACTTGACTCTTTCCATAACTGCGTTCTCTGTTTTCTCTAATGCCTTCATTCAACCACTTTAGCTCCACTTTGTATGTATGCGTGAGTGTATGTTATTCGTTTGTTTGTTTAGATTAATTATGTGTGTTAGCGTTTAGTTAATAAAACTCTTGTGCACAAATTACATGAGGTGCTGATTCTGCCTTGCAAATAATGGTCCCTTTACGATTTTGACCCTTGATACATGCTTTAATGCATTAATAGGAAGGTATTTTCTGTGGCCACGGAAATATCCTTTCTTAGAGTTGATATGAATTTACACTGAATGTTCGCTGGACGAACAGATCAGCTGATGGCAATTTAACTCTGCTACAGTTATTACTGTCAGCCGATGTGAATAATTGTAATTAATCATAATTAATTGTAATTATTTATATACACTTCCCTTTTAAGCTAATTTGCTACAGAAGGGAAGACGTCCCTGCTGCTGCTTGGTTCCATGGTGTAACGGTTAGCACTCTGGACTTTGAATCCAGCGATCCGAGTTCAAATCTCGGTGGAGCCTGCTAGCTTTTGATTGGCAGCGCTTGGCTTGTCACAACCTTCTCTGTGGCAGCGTGTCTTGAAAGGGAGTGCTACAGTGGCCTCCTTTAACCGTGCCCCTGTGAGGAATCTGACATGGTGAGTGTTCCCAAAGAATCTACAACACACATTAAACTGAACAGGAACAAAATTGAGCAGACCGTTGTCACCTTTACCTTCTGTTGAGAAGCATTACAGACCTAAGACAGTTTCTCTTCAGCGAAAACAGCATGATGTCTGTGGCAGTGCCGCAATGTAGCCTTCTGCCGTTTAATTCAGCTCATGTGTTTTGTTCTTTATGTTTTAATCAACATTATACTGCGAAAGCAGCCCATGCTAGCGCAGGTACAGCAAAATCGAGTTTCTCAGAAATCCGACCAATGGCATGAGCCCTCTTTTTGGACTTGCCAGCTACAGAGGCAGGATGTCTGAGCGACCGAAGCATCGAGCTCAGTGAAATACGTGGCCAGGCAGCCTCCATTGAGAAAAGCCCAGTGGCTCGTTGGTCTAGGGGTATGGTTCAAATCCCGGAGAGCCCGTTTCGGGCAGGCTTTTTTTTGAGCAGTCTCCGTAAATCACGTGCGGTGAAATAAATGGGCGGGGGCACTCCAGGGTTGCACACCCTGTGTTTCGTTGCTCTAGGGGTATGATTCTTGCTTAGGGTGCGAGAGGTCTCGGGTTCAAATCCTGGACGAGCTTGCCTCTGGCTTTGTGGAACTTCTTAGTTCCTCGTCTGCATTTTAAACTTGGTCGGCCACTTAGCTCGGTGGGTTAGAGCGCTTGCGCTGAAAGGAGGTGTCGTTTTTGAGATGGCTCAGATGGGCCGCGCTGCAGGGTAGCTGTCTGAGGTTGACTCGAGCCTCGTGTCCTTTGCCTTGATATTTTTCTCACCATTGGTTTGGGAAGGCTGCCCAAGCCAGTGGAGATACGGCAGAAAGGAGTTTCTTGGAAATCTTCACGGCCCTGTGAGCCTTCTTTCTGCATTTGCTAGTTGCGGGAGCATTCCATGGCTCGTTGGCTCGTCTAGGGCAGGGGTGGGGAACATTGATCCTGGAGGGCCACTCTCCTGCAGAGTTTAGCTCCAACCCTGAAAAGCCCCGGAAAAAAAATACCTAACTGCATCCTGAAGACCTTGATTAGCTGGTTCAGGTGTGTTTGTTTAAGGTTGGAGCTAAACGCTGCAGGGACACCGGCCATTCAGGGACAATGTTTCCCAACCCTGGTCTAGGGATATGATTCTAAATTCGGGTGCGAGAGGTCCCGGGTTCAAATCCCGGAGGAGCCCGGTCTCTAGAGCTTCTTTTCTTGAGCAGTATCCGTCCATGCTGCCTTCTGTGGGCCACTGTCAAGTAAGACTAGCGCTGTGTCTGCGCGGTTTCAAGCCTGCATCTCGCCAATATTCTTAGTTCCTCGTCTGCAATTTAAACTTGGTTGACCACTTAGCTCTGTGGGTTAGAACGCTTGCGCTGAAAGGAGGTGTCGTTTTTGAGATGGCTCAGGTGGGCCGCGCTGCAGGGTAGCCGTCTGCGGTTGACTCGAGGCTTTTGTCCTTTGCCTTGACATTTTTCTCAACATTGGTTTGGGAAGGCTACCCAAGCCAGTGGAGAAACGGCAGAAAGGAGTTTCTCTGAAACTAGTTGCAAAAGTATTCTGTGGCTCGTTGGTCTAGGGGTATGATTCTCGCTTCGGGTGTGAGAGGTCCCGGGTTCAAATCCCGGACGAGCCCACTTGGTGCTTTGAAGCTGCTGTCTCTGAGGAGCGGCTATTCATCCTGGTGTTTTTGCCTCAATTGTTCTTTGGCTTTGGTAGGTACTTGTCTTTCAGCATTGACATCTCGTCCTTCTACTTGGTCTCTCACCTATGGCTTGCGTTGCGTTAAGCGTTTAGCTCAGTCGGTTAGAGATTGGCGCACCGAGGCTGAAATAGCTCAGTTGGGAGAGTGTTAGACTGAAAATCTAAAGGTGTCGGCAGAGGGGAGCAGGGAGTGCTTTTTGGACACCTTACTGATGCTCGCGGGTCAGCTGCTTTTCTCAGCGCCTCCTTCTGAGTCATTTCTACACTGCACTGCAAACAGAAGTGTAGCATTTGGACCAATCAGACACACATTTGTTCATCAGATTTAACAAATCAAATTAGTTATTAGATTAACAAATAATCACAGACCCCTCACCCAACACACATTCTGGGTGCCGATATGTCTGTGGATGACTCCAGGCCCCCGGTTCCATAGCAACCAACCTGATAACACCAGTTTTATTGCTCTAAGGAATGCGGGCCGAGCAACACTCACCTCATTTTCCCTTAGGAAAGAGACATTATGCCATAAAAATGGACTCTTCTCTAATTAATTCATAGAAAAACCTTTCTTTTAATGAACACACATATCCTCAGGTCATTGTGTACATTGTTACTGTTCTTGTATATTGTCTTTTGTACTGTATCCTGTTTTATGCATGCTTATGATAGATCATTAGTTCATATTACCTCACTTATATCATGTTTGATCTCTATCACTTCGTCTTCGGATGATCTAATTGAGAGTGTATATTATATGTTGCTACCTATGCAACATATAAGTGTTCTAAGAATCTTTAATAGTTTGTATATCAACTTCCAATCCAACCCCATGCAAATTACCATGCTCAGAGATAAAGAGTCGTAAAACCTTCCCTCCAAAGAGACTGGAGCCCATTGGCTCTTTGACTCCCCAGAGTTGTGACCTCTATACCAGATAAAGCTCTCACACGCAGGTCCGACCCTCTCTCTTCTGCAAAAACTTCTTCTGCAAAAAGCTCTTCTGCTATCTTCTGATTGCTCCGTGACGGACTCACGGAGAGCCTAACCGGTGCGGGCGCGCCCGGTCGGCCCCAACATAGAGCCGTGGGTGATCTCCCCAGCCTGGGAGATGACTCTTGACCACAAAGACCCACTCTGCGGTTCTGTTAGACCCTAAGAGGATGAGGAAGATGTGAGCTAGAACTCTTCTGGACCCTTAAGTTATTGTGCCAGGCTTCGCGGCCTTGCCTTTCCATTCAAACAAAGATTCTTGGATCTTAGCTGATGTCTCTTAACTCTTCTTCACTTTTCACCTGGGAAGAAACTCCCAATCACCATCGAGTCAAAACATCTTTGGAATTCATCACTCTTCAAACCAGGAAGAACTAGATTGCAAGTCCAAAACCTTGAAACCATCAAGACTTTCACCCGAGACTGCATTCTGGACACTCGTCAAGATCAAGGCAGTGCAAGTATAGTACATTTAACTAAACAAAACAGAGGTTTAGTATAAGTTATAGACCCCGTTATAAACGGCGCTGATGGTTTTACTCAGGTGGTTAACTTGACTCTTTCCATAACTGCGTTCTCTGTTTTCTCTAATGCCTTCATTCAACCACTTTAGCTCCACTTTGTATGTATGCGTGAGTGTATGTTATTCGTTTGTTTGTTTAGATTAATTATGTGTGTTAGCGTTTAGTTAATAAAACTCTTGTGCACAAATTACATGAGGTGCTGATTCTGCCTTGCAAATAATGGTCCCTTTACGATTTTGACCCTTGATACATGCTTTAATGCATTAATAGGAAGGTATTTTCTGTGGCCACGGAAATATCCTTTCTTAGAGTTGATATGAATTTACACTGAATGTTCGCTGGACGAACAGATCAGCTGATGGCAATTTAACTCTGCTACAGTTATTACTGTCAGCCGATGTGAATAATTGTAATTAATCATAATTAATTGTAATTATTTATATACACTTCCCTTTTAAGCTAATTTGCTACAGAAGGGAAGACGTCCCTGCTGCTGCTTGGTTCCATGGTGTAACGGTTAGCACTCTGGACTTTGAATCCAGCGATCCGAGTTCAAATCTCGGTGGAGCCTGCTAGCTTTTGATTGGCAGCGCTTGGCTTGTCACAACCTTCTCTGTGGCAGCGTGTCTTGAAAGGGAGTGCTACAGTGGCCTCCTTTAACCGTGCCCCTGTGATGAATCTGACATGGTGAGTGTTCCCAAAGAATCTACAACACACATTAAACTGAACAGGAACAAAATTGAGCAGATCGTTGTCACCGTTACCTTCTGTTGAGAAGCATAACATACCTAAGACAGTTTCTCTTCAGCGAAAACAGCACGATGTCTGTGGCAGTGCCGCAATGTAGCCTTCTGCCGTTTAATTCAGCTCATGTATTTTGTTCTTTATGTTTAAATCAACATTATACTGCAAAAGCAGCCCATGCTAGCGCAGGTACGGCAAAATCGAGTTTCTCAGAAATCCGACCAATGGCACGAGCCCTCTTTTTGGACTTGCCAGCTACAGAGGCAGGATGTCTGAGCGACGAAGCCTCCGTGGCTAGGCTGCCTCCATTGACAAAATCCGGGTGGCTCGTTGGTCTAGGGGTATGATTCTCGCTTAGGGTGCGAGAGGTCCCGGGTTCAAATCCCGGATGAGCCCGTTGCAGGGAGGCTTTTTTTTAGCAGTCTCCATAAATCACGCGCGGTAAAATACATGGCCGGGGGTACGCCGGGGTTGTGGACCCAGTGGCTTGTTGTGTCTAGGGGTATGATTCTAGCTTAGGGTGCGAGAGGTCCTAGGTGCAAATCCCGGACGAGGCTGTTTCGGAGCCTCTTTTTTTTGAGCAGTCTCCGTAGCTCAGTCGGTTAGAGACTGGCGCACCGAAGCCGAAATAGCTCATTTGGGAGAGCGTTAGACTGAAGATCTAAAGGTTTCGGCAGAGGGGAGCAGGGAGTGCTTTTTGGACATTTAACTGATGCTCGCTTGTCAGCTGCTTTTCTCAGCGCCTCCTTCTGAGTCATTTCTACACTACACTGCAAACAGAAGGGAAGACACCCCAGCTGCAGCTTGGTTCCATGGTGTAATGGTTAGCACTCTGGACTCTGAATCCAGCGATCCGAGTTCAAATCTCGGTGGAACCTGCTAGCTTTTGACTGGCAGCGCTCGTCACAACCTTCTCTGTGGCAGCGTGTCTTGAAAGGGAGTGCTACAGTGGCCTCCTTTAACCGTGCCCCTGTGAGGAATCTGACATGGTGAGTGTTCCCAAAGAATCTACAACACACATTAAACTGAACAGGAACAAAATTGAGCAGACCGTTGTCACCTTTACCTTCTGTTGAGAAGCATTACAGACCTAAGACAGTTTCTCTTCAGTGAAAACAGCATGATGTCTGTGGCAGTGCCACAATGTAGCCTTCTGCCGTTTAATTCAGCTCATGTGTTTTGTTCTTTATGTTTTAATCAACATTATACTGCGAAAGCAGCCCATGCTAGCGCAGGTACAGCAAAATCGAGTTTCTCAGAAATCCGACCAATGGCATGAGCCCTCTTTTTGGACTTGCCAGCTACAGAGGCAGGATGTCTGAGCGACCGAAGCATCGAGCTCAGTGAAATACGTGGCCAGGCGGCCTCCATTGAGAAAAGCCCAGTGGCTCGTTGGTCTAGGGGTATGGTTCAAATCCCGGAGAGCCCGTTTCGGGCAGGCTTTTTTTTGAGCAGTCTCCGTAAATCACGTGCGGTGAAATAAATGGCCGGGGGCACTCCAGGGTTGCACACCCTGTGTTTCGTTGCTCTAGGGGTATGATTCTTGCTTAGGGTGCGAGAGGTCTCGGGTTCAAATCCTGGACGAGCTTGCCTCTGGCTTTGTGGAACTTCTTAGTTCCTCGTCTGCATTTTAAATTTGGTCGGCCACTTAGCTTGGTGGGTTAGAGCGCTTGCGCTGAAAGGAGGTGTCGTTTTTGAGATGGCTCAGGTGGGCCGCGCTGCAGGGTAGCCGTCTGCGGTTGACTCGAGGCTTTTGTCCTTTGCCTTGACATTTTTCTCAACATTGGTTTGGGAAGGCTACCCAAGCCAGTGGAGAAACGGCAGAAAGGAGTTTCTCTGAAACTAGTTGCAAAAGTATTCTGTGGCTCGTTGGTCTAGGGGTATGATTCTCGCTTCGAGGTCCCGGGTTCAAATCCCGGACGAGCCCACTTGGTGCTTTGAAGCTGCCGTCTCTGAGGAGCGGCTATTCATCCTGGTGTTTTTGCCTCAATTGTTCTTTGGCTTTGGTAGGTACTTGTCTTTCAGCATTGACATCTCGTCCTTCTACTTGGTCTCTCACCTATGGCTTGCGTTGCGTTAAGCGTTTAGCTCAGTCGGTTAGAGGTTGGCGCACCGAGGCTGAAATAGCTCAGTTGGGAGAGTGTTAGACTGAAAATCTAAAGGTGTCGGCAGAGGGGAGCAGGGAGTGCTTTTTGGACACCTTACTGATGCTCGCGGGTCAGCTGCTTTTCTCAGCGCCTCCTTCTGAGTCATTTCTACACTGCACTGCAAACAGAAGTGTAGCATTTGGACCAATCAGACACACATTTGTTCATCAGATTTAACAAATCAAATTAGTTATTAGATTAACAAATAATCACAGACCCCTCACCCAACACACATTCTGGGTGCCGATATGTCTGTGGATGACTCCAGGCCCCCGGTTCCATAGCAACCAACCTGATAACACCAGTTTTATTGCTCTAAGGAATGCGGGCCGAGCAACACTCACCTCATTTTCCCTTAGGAAAGAGACATTATGCCATAAAAATGGACTCTTCTCTAATTAATTCATAGAAAAACCTTTCTTTTAATGAACACACATATCCTCAGGTCATTGTGTACATTGTTACTGTTCTTGTATATTGTCTTTTGTACTGTATCCTGTTTTATGCATGCTTATGATAGATCACTAGTTCATATTACCTCACTTATATCATGTTTGATCTCTATCACTTCGTCTTCGGATGATCTAATTGAGAGTGTATATTATATGTTGCTACCTATGCAACATATAAGTGTTCTAAGAATCTTTAATAGTTTGTATATCAACTTCCAATCCAACCCCATGCAAATTACCATGCTCAGAGATAAAGAGTCGTAAAACCTTCCCTCCAAAGAGACTGGAGCCCATTGGCTCTTTGACTCCCCAGAGGTGTGACCTCTATACCAGATAAAGCTCTCACACGCAGGTCCGACCCTCTCTCTTCTGCAAAAACTTCTTCTGCAAAAAGCTCTTCTGCTATCTTCTGATTGCTCCGTGACGGACTCACGGAGAGCCTAACCGGTGCGGGCGCGCCCGGTCGGCCCCAACATAGAGCCGTGGGTGATCTCCCCAGCCTGGGAGATGACTCTTGACCACAAAGACCCACTCTGCGGTTCTGTTAGACCCTAAGAGGATGAGGAAGATGTGAGCTAGAACTCTTCTGGACCCTTAAGTTATTGTGCCAGGCTTCGCGGCCTTGCCTTTCCATTCAAACAAAGATTCTTGGATCTTAGCTGATGTCTCTTAACTCTTCTTCACTTTTCACCTGGGAAGAAACTCCCAATCACCATCGAGTCAAAACATCTTTGGAATTCATCACTCTTCAAACCAGGAAGAACTAGATTGCAAGTCCAAAACCTTGAAACCATCAAGACTTTCACCCGAGACTGCATTCTGGACACTCGTCAAGATCAAGGCAGTGCAAGTATAGTACATTTAACTAAACAAAACAGAGGTTTAGTATAAGTTATAGACCCCGTTATAAACGGCGCTGATGGTTTTACTCAGGTGGTTAACTTGACTCTTTCCATAACTGCGTTCTCTGTTTTCTCTAATGCCTTCATTCAACCACTTTAGCTCCACTTTGTATGTATGCGTGAGTGTATGTTATTCGTTTGTTTGTTTAGATTAATTATGTGTGTTAGCGTTTAGTTAATAAAACTCTTGTGCACAAATTACATGAGGTGCTGATTCTGCCTTGCAAATAATGGTCCCTTTACGATTTTGACCCTTGATACATGCTTTAATGCATTAATAGGAAGGTATTTTCTGTGGCCACGGAAATATCCTTTCTTAGAGTTGATATGAATTTACACTGAATGTTCGCTGGACGAACAGATCAGCTGATGGCAATTTAACTCTGCTACAGTTATTACTGTCAGCCGATGTGAATAATTGTAATTAATCATAATTAATTGTAATTATTTATATACACTTCCCTTTTAAGCTAATTTGCTACAGAAGGGAAGACGTCCCTGCTGCTGCTTGGTTCCATGGTGTAACGGTTAGCACTCTGGACTTTGAATCCAGCGATCCGAGTTCAAATCTCGGTGGAGCCTGCTAGCTTTTGATTGGCAGCGCTTGGCTTGTCACAACCTTCTCTGTGGCAGCGTGTCTTGAAAGGGAGTGCTACAGTGGCCTCCTTTAACCGTGCACCTGTGATGAATCTGACATGGTGAGTGTTCCCAAAGAATCTACAACACACATTAAACTGAACAGGAACAAAATTGAGCAGATCGTTGTCACCGTTACCTTCTGTTGAGAAGCATAACATACCTAAGACAGTTTCTCTTCAGCGAAAACAGCACGATGTCTGTGGCAGTGCCGCAATGTAGCCTTCTGCCGTTTAATTCAGCTCATGTATTTTGTTCTTTATGTTTAAATCAACATTATACTGCAAAAGCAGCCCATGCTAGCGCAGGTACGGCAAAATCGAGTTTCTCAGAAATCCGACCAATGGCACGAGCCCTCTTTTTGGACTTGCCAGCTACAGAGGCAGGATGTCTGAGCGACGAAGCCTCCGTGGCTAGGCTGCCTCCATTGAGAAAAGCCGGGTGGCTCGTTGGTCTAGGGGTATGATTCTCGCTTAGGGTGCGAGAGGTCCCGGGTTCAAATCCCGGATGAGCCCGTTGCAGGGAGGCTTTTTTTTAGCAGTCTCCATAAATCACGCGCGGTAAAATACATGGCCGGGGGTACGCCGGGGTTGTGGACCCAGTGGCTTGTTGTGTCTAGGGGTATGATTCTAGCTTAGGGTGCGAGAGGTCCTAGGTGCAAATCCCGGACGAGGCTGTTTCGGAGCCTCTTTTTTTGAGCAGTCTCCGTAGCTCAGTCGGTTAGAGACTGGCGCACCGAAGCCGAAATAGCTCATTTGGGAGAGCGTTAGACTGAAGATCTAAAGGTTTCAGCAGAGGGGAGCAGGGAGTGCTTTTTGGACATTTAACTGATGCTCGCTTGTCAGCTGCTTTTCTCAGCGCCTCCTTCTGAGTCATTTCTACACTACACTGCAAACAGAAGGGAAGACACCCCAGCTGCAGCTTGGTTCCATGGTGTAATGGTTAGCACTCTGGACTCTGAATCCAGCGATCCGAGTTCAAATCTCGGTGGAACCTGCTAGCTTTTGACTGGCAGCGCTCGGCAAAGAGGAGCCTACGTCACAACCTTCTCTGTGGCAGCGTGTCTTGAAAGGGAGTGCTACAGTGGCCTCCTTTAACCGTGCCCCTGTGAGGAATCTGACATGGTGAGTGTTCCCAAAGAATCTACAACACACATTAAACTGAACAGGAACAAAATTGAGCAGACCGTTGTCACCTTTACCTTCTGTTGAGAAGCATTACAGACCTAAGACAGTTTCTCTTCAGTGAAAACAGCATGATGTCTGTGGCAGTGCCACAATGTAGCCTTCTGCCGTTTAATTCAGCTCATGTGTTTTGTTCTTTATGTTTTAATCAACATTATACTGCGAAAGCAGCCCATGCTAGCGCAGGTACAGCAAAATCGAGTTTCTCAGAAATCCGACCAATGGCATGAGCCCTCTTTTTGGACTTGCCAGCTACAGAGGCAGGATATCTGAGCGACCGAAGCATCGAGCTCAGTGAAATACGTGGCCAGGCGGCCTCCATTGAGAAAAGCCCAGTGGCTCGTTGGTCTAGGGGTATGGTTCAAATCCCGGAGAGCCCGTTTCGGGCAGGCTTTTTTTTGAGCAGTCTCCGTAAATCACGTGCGGTGAAATAAATGGCCGGGGGCACTCCAGGGTTGCACACCCTGTGTTTCGTTGCTCTAGGGGTATGATTCTTGCTTAGGGTGCGAGAGGTCTCGGGTTCAAATCCTGGACGAGCTTGCCTCTGGCTTTGTGGAACTTCTTAGTTCCTCGTCTGCATTTTAAACTTGGTCGGCCACTTAGCTTGGTGGGTTAGAGCGCTTGCGCTGAAAGGAGGTGTCGTTTTTGAGATGGCTCAGATGGGCCGCGCTGCAGGGTAGCTGTCTGAGGTTGACTCGAGCCTCGTGTCCTTTGCCTTGATATTTTTCACACCATTGGTTTGGGAAGGCTGCCCAAGCCAGTGGAGATACGGCAGAAAGGAGTTTCTTGGAAATCTTCACGGCCCTGTGAGCCTTCTTTCTGCATTTGTTAGTTGCGGGAGCATTCCATGGCTCGTTGGCTCGTCTAGGGCAGGAGTGGGGAACATTGATCCTGGAGGGCCACTCTCCTGCAGAGTTTAGCTCCAACCCTGAAAAGCCCCGGAAAAAAAATACCTAACTGCATCCTAAGACCTTGATTAGCTGGTTCAGGTGTGTTTGTTTAAGGTTGGAGCTAAACTCTGCAGGGACACCAGCCCTCCAGGAACAATGTTTCCCAACCTTGGTCTAGGGATATGATTCTAGCTTCGGGTGCGAGAGGTCCCGGGTTCACATGCCGGATGAGCCCGCCTCTAGAGCTTCTTGTCTCGAGCATTATCCGTCCATGCTGCCTTCTCTGGGCCACTGTCAAGTAAGTCTAGTGCTGTGTCTGTGCGTTTTCAAGCTTGCATCTCACCGATCTTCTTAGTTCCTCGTCTGCAACTTAAACTTGGTTGACCACTTAGCTCTGTGGGTTAGAGCGCTTGCACTGAAAGGAGGTGTCGTTTTTGAGATGGCTCAGATGGACCGAGCTGCAGGGTAGCCATCTGCGGTTGACTCAAGGCTTGTGTCCTTTCCCTTGACATTTTTCTCAACATTGGTTTGGGAAGGCTGCCCATGTCAGTGGAGAGACGGCAAAAAGGAGTTTCTCTGAAAGCTAGTGGCAAGCGTGGCAAGTTGGGTGTGAGAGGTCCCAGGTTCAAATCCCGGACAAGCCCACTTGGTGCTTTGAAACTGCTTATGTCCATACCACTCTGAGGGCGCTAGAGAGCTACAGGAAGGGTTGGGCTTTTTTTCTGTCTTTTTAAAGTTATAAAACCACCCAACAGCAGCTTTTTTGCTGGCTGGAGGGTGGTTAACCCTTTATATTTTCTTTTTTCTCTTTCCTCTTTTTTCAATGGACGGATTAATGGCAAATGACACTGGACTGGCACGAGGAACACGCATGGCAAACGACACTGGAACAGCAGGAGGAACACGTAAGGCAAACGACACTGGATGGGAAAAACGAATACGAGCTAGAAATGGAGAAAACCAAGAAGACGGACCAACGGCAAACAACGCGGGAATGGCTGGAGGGACACGGAAACATAACGACACTGGACTGGAACATGGACAACGAGCTGGAAACGGACCTGATTTGGAAGCGAGGAGGGTATGTAAAAAAAGGAAATATCTGAAAGAAGCAACGGTGATTATCAATGTGGAGGAAGCAAACGATGCAAAAGCGGTGGACATTATCAAGGCGGTAGTGGAGCAGATTGGAGGAGGAAAAATTTTAGCAGTACGACCAAGACAAGGCAAAGAGTACGAACTGACCCTTGAAAAGGAAGAAATGTGTGACATTTTGATGGATGGACTGACAATAAAAGGAGCAATGGGCGAAGTAAAAAAAACTGCAAAATAGAGAATATGTTGTTTCTTTCATGCATCTGCCTGTCTAACTGGAAGATGAAGAAATTTTAGAAAAATTGAATGGATGGGGAGTTTTACCCGTGTCAAAAATTAAACGAAGGGTGTATCCAGGCAGACACATTGAGGATGGCACCAGGTTTGTCAAAGCGAGGTTTCCAAGAGAAGTTGTCTCCCTCCCTTACAGCACAAAGCTGGAAACAGCGGAAGGGCCACAGTATTTCAGGGTGATGCACAGCCACCAGGTGAAGACCTGTCGGCTGTGCATGAGCCCGGAGCATCTGATGAAGGACTGCCCTGATTTTAAATGCTATAAATGTGAGGAGAGGGGACACTTTGCACGGGACTGTACTGCGGTTAAGTGCCCGGAATGCCGAAAGATTTTAAATAGATGTGAGTGTTGGATGGAGGAAGAGGAAGGAGGTGGAGAAAGCCAGGTGGATGGGCAGATGCATGAAAGAGACAACAAACATGCAGGGAATAACGAAGAAGAGAAAGAAACAGAGGAATTGCAACAACGAGAAATGGAAAAGGAAACAAACAACGAGGAGGACAGAGAAAGAGAACAAAATAATGAGGAACAAACACAAGGACAGAGTTCAACATGGACACCAATGGAATTAATTTCTAGTTTTAAAGACTTTCTGGCCGAGGTGGAGAAAGAGGGACAAGTAGAAAAGGAGCAAAACAAAGAAATGGACAGTGAAGAAGAGGAAAAGATGGAGGAGGTGGAAAAGGACAAAGCGAGTAAACAAACAAGAAGACGAACATTAAAGGTAACACCAAATATAGAAAATGCAAGGAAAAAAGTTATGAAAAAAGGACGAGTAAAATGTTTAAACCGATATGAAGTGCTGAGAGGTTTGGAGGAGAAGGACTGAGATGATGGTTTTTAAGTTTTCTTTCTTTTGTTTAATGGTTTTAAGTTGTGTGACTTTTAACACAAGAGGACTGATGGACTTGAAAAAATTTGAAAAAGTTAAAGAAAAATGTAAGAGTGAAGACATCGTTGCATTACAAGAAACCAACTGGAGGGATGATGTGATGACTGATTTTAAAAAGAGATGGGATGGAGGTGTTTTATATAATAATGGAGATGGAACGTTGGGGAGAGGGGTGGCGTTTTTAATGAAGAATGATGTTTTTAAAATGAGTAAAGTTGTATATACAGATAATATTGGGAAATGTATGGTAGTGGAAACAAGATATGATGGAAGAGAACTGATTTTAGTCAATGTGCACGCGCCAACCGAGGAGAAGGAAAAGAAACAGTTTTTTAATGTGTTAAGAGGTATTATAAACAAGTATAAGGAAATAATAATGATGGGGGATTTTAACACAGTTTTTAGTAAACAAGACATGGCAGAAGGCATGGTTTTTAAAACTGACATGGGGAGAAAAGAATTAAAAGCATTAATGGAAGAAAATAATATGATCGATGTGTGGAGAGAAAGAAATGAAAAGAAGAAGGAATTTTCAAGGAGGCAAATAGTGAGGCAGTTTGTGTGCGAAACAAGAATTGACTTTATTTTATGTACTTTAATGGACTTTAATGGACTTTATTTGACTTTATTATATGTGGATAATTTTATAGAAAAGATTAAGCATGAAGAAACAAGTTTTAGCGATCACAAGTTTTTATCTTTTAAAGTGGACTGGAGTAAAGTACAAAGAGGGCCGGGAGTATGGATTTTAAATACAGAGGTTTTAAAGAATGATGATTATGTTTTAAGTATAAAGGAAATCATTGAAAAGGAAAAGGGAAATGAAATGTATAATGAGGATAAGCGAATATGGTGGGAGAATGTGAAATATCTGGTAAAAAACTTTACATTAACGTATTGCAAGATAATTAAAAAAAATGTAAGAACAATAAGGAAAGAGAGCTAAGGCAAAACCTAAATAAGGAACTGGATAAGGCGGAAAAAAGCATACAGAAAATAAAATAAATAGAAGGTAGACTGAAGGAAATGGAAGAGGAGAAATATGAAGGTGCAAGATTAAGAAGCAAAGCAAAATATACAGTGGAGGGGGAGAAGTGCACAAAGTTTTTCTTTGATCTAGAGAAAAGAAGAGGAAAAGCAGAAATGATTAAAGAAATAAGGGGTAAAAATGGGATAATAGTAGAAGAAAATGAGGAAATATTGGAAGAAATAAAATCATACTATGAGAACTTATTCTGTACGGAGGGGGTAAAAGAAGGAGAAAAAGTGGAATTACTGAAGCAAATAAAAGCAAGAGTAGGAGAAGTGGATAAAAAAGAGTGTGATGATGAAGTAAGAGAAGAAGAAATAAAAAGAGCAATAAGTGGCCTAAACAAAAGAAAAAGTCCGGGGATAGATGGGTTGGGGAGTGAGTTTTACATTGTTTTTAAAGATTTTTTAACCAGTATCTTAAAAGAAGTATTTGATGAGATTTTTAGGAAAGGTGAGATGAACCAAAGGATGGGAATGGGATTAATGAAGCTGATATATAAAAGGAAAGGAGACAAAGTGGAGTTAAAGAATTATAGGCCTATAACAATGCTTAACACCGATCTGAAGATTTTATCAAAAGTTTTAGCTAACAGATTAAAAGAGGTGATGCCCAGTATAATCGAAACAAACCAAACATACAGTATTAAAGGAAGAGACACTGCGGATACAACAATGAGCATAAAAGATACGATAAGATATATTACTGAAAAGAAGATAGATGGTTTTATAATCAGTTTGGACTTTGAGAAGGCTTTTGATAGGGTAGAGCATGATTTTATATTTGGGGTTCTAAAGAGTTTTGGTTTTGGAGGGAATTTTATTAAATGGGTTAAGATTTTATATAAAGGTGCTGTAACGAGAGTAAAATGTAATGGGTTTTTAACAGAGTGTTTTAAATTAACGAGATCAATTTGACAGGGCTGCCCGTTGTCGGCACTTTTATATGCTTTAGTTGCAGAACCACTGGGATTAGCGGTAAAGAAGGAGGGGAGAATAAAAGGGATAGGCATAGAGGGAGGAGAGAATAAAATATTTCAATACGCTGATGATACTACGCTAATGCTACAAGACCTGGCCAGTGTAGGGGAAGCAATGAAAATAGTACAAAAATTTTGCAGGGGATCAGGGGCAAAAGTGAATGAGGATAAAACGGTATACATGAGATTTGGGGGAACTGAGGTTTTAACTGGGCACTTTACTTTTAAGGAAATGAATGAAATAAAGATTTTAGGTGTTTTAATGGGGAGGGACGAAAAGAAAGCAGAGGGAACTATGTGGGAGGAGATTTTAGGAGGGATCGAGAGAAAGTTGAATTTTTGGAAATTAATGTCCTTAACTTTGAAGGGAAAGGTTTTAATTTTGAATGTGTTAATGGTTTCTAAGTTATGTCATCTATGCCGTTGTGGGTAGAAAAAAGGCTGAAAAAATGTTTTTTAGATTTTTTATGGGAGGGAAAGCCGCCAAGAATAGCACACAACACTTTAATAGGAGCAGTGGGGAAGGGAGGACTGGGGTTAATGGATGTGGAACAAAGAAAGAACAGTTTGAGAATGAAAATAATTAAAAAGTACTTGGATGAAGAAAACAGAGCAGCATGGAAGAGAACAATGGGGCATTTTTTTAAGTAAGTGTAGTAACTTTAATTTGGGGGACAACATTTTATGGATGAAAACAAAAAATTGGATGACTGAGGGGCTGCCAGATTTTTATAAAGAGCTGATGGGGGCATGGGGCAAATTTTTAACTAATGTGCATTTTAAGCCACAAGGTAGAGAGAACATTTTAAATCAGCCTTTATTCTTAAACAACTGCATTTTAAATCAAGGGAAGGAGTTTTTTTTAAGAAATGGTGGGATCTGGGAATCACAAAAGTCAGAGATGTTTTATATACGAATTCAAAGAGGGGTTTTTACCAGTGCAATACATTGTGGATGTGATGGAGGAGGCAAAGGAGGATTACAGCAGACAAGAGATAACAAAGAAATATGATGTAATTAAGAATGCTATACCTCAAGAGTGGATAAAGAGAATTGAAAACATGGAAGAAGGGAAACAAGAAAAAGATGTGTATGTGAGGTTGGGGGAAAAACTGTATGCTTTCAATGAATGTACTGTGAAAAAGTTTTATCATGTTTTTAGAGATGCTGTTTTTAAGAAACTTGTTGTAAATGAATATTGGTTACAGAAATTCAAGGATTTAAAAGAAGACAGCATATGGGGAAACATGAATGGAAAATTTGTACAGACAAAATTGGAAAACTCTGAATATTTTATCAGACACAAAGCGATTTTTACAGATGTTATTTTAAACAAAATTGGAATGGAACCAAGTGCAAATTGTAAAGTTTGTAACGATGATGATGAAGGATTTTTACACTTGTTTTTATATTGCAAAGAATTGGAGGATGTTAATGGGAAATGCAAAAGTATGATTTTGAGTTTGATGGGGAGGATAATGAATATATTGAATGGAATAAGGTGCTGATGCTGGGTCTGGATAAACAATGATGTTGATCAAGAGTGTGATATGGGAAAGAAGGGTAGTGGCAAACAGAAAAGGTATTTTAATGGATGTGTGGCATGTGTTTAAAAGGAAATTTGAAAAGTATGTTCAATGCCTGTTTTATTATTTTAAACAGGAAGAGAATATTGGTGTTTTTTACAATGTTTTTACACAAGATGTCTGTAAGGTTTTAAAGGGCTCAGGTTTGGAAATGTCATTTTTACATAATTGAAAAGAATTATGTTTGCTTAGAAACTTAAAAAAAAAAAAAGCAGCCCCATCTCGTCTGATCTCGAAAAAAAATTTTTTTAAAAAAAGGGTATGATTCTCGCTTTGGGTGTGAGAGGTCCTGGGTTCAAATCCCGGACGAGCCCACTTGGTGCTTTGAAACTGCTTACGACCATACCACCCTGGGTGCGCTAGAGGGAGCTAGCGAGTAATCTAGGAAGTGATTGGCTGCAGTTGGGAGAGAAATTCTCTCCTCCATTTTGTGATTTATTTATATTTTTGTTTGTAACGTTTTTGTGGATAATATTTAATTTTTTTGTGTATTTTTGTTAGTTTTAAAACCACCTAACAGCAGCATCTTGCTGGCTGGAGGGTGGTTATTTTTTGTTCTTGCTTTTTTTTCAAAACAATGGATGGATTAATGGCAAACGACACTGGACTGGCTGAAGAGACACGCATGGCAAATGACACTGGACTGGCTGGAGAGATACGCATGGCAAACAACACTGGACTCGATGGAGAGACACGCATGGCAAATGACACTGGACTGGCTGGAGAGATACGCATGGCAAATGACACTGGACTGGCTGAAGAGACACGCATGGCAAATGACACTGGACTGGCTGGAGAGATACGCATGGCAAACAACACTGGACTCGATGGAGAGACACGCATGGCAAACTACACTGGACTGGCTGGACAGATACGCATGGCAAACGACACTGGACTGGATGGAGAGATACGCATGGCAAACTACACTGGACTGGCTGGAGAGATACGCATGGCAAACGACACTGGACTGGATGGAGAGACACGCATGGCAAATGACACCGGACTGGCTGGAGAGATACGCATGGCAAACGACACTGGACTGGCTGGAGAGATACGCATGGCAAACGACACTGGACTGGCTGGAGAGATACGCATGGCAAACGACACTGGACTGGATGGAGAGACACGCATGGCAAATGACACCGGACTGGCTGGTGAGATACGCATGGCAAACTACACTGGACTGGCTGGAGAGATACGCATGGCAAACGACACTGGACTGGATGGAGAGACACGCATGGCAAATGACACCGGACTGGCTGGAGAGATACGCATGGCAAATGACACCGGACTGGCTGGAGAGATACGCATGGCAAACGACACTGGACTGGATGGAGAGGCACGCATGGCAAATGACACTGGACTGGCTGGAGAGATACGCATGGCAAATGACACCGGACTGGCTGGAGAGATACGCATGGCAAACGACACTGGACTGGCTGGAGAGATACGCATGGCAAACGACACTGGACTGGATGGAGAGGCACGCATGGCAAACGACACTGGATTGGATGGAGAGGCACGCATGGCAAACGACACTGGACTGGATGGGGAGGCACGCATGGCAAATGACACTGGACCGGATTATCGACAACGAGCAAGACACAGGAAAAACCAAGACGCAAGAGAAAAGTTTGGTGGAAGGAAATATTTAAAGGAAGCGACTGTGATTGTGAATGTGGAGCACGTAAATGAGATGAGAGCTGTGGATATTATTAAAGCGGTGGTGGACAAATGTGGACATGGGAAAATTCTGGCGCTAAAACCAAGGCAAGGAAAGGAATTTGAATTGACAATGGAAAAGGAAGAAACATGTGAGGAATTGACTGATGGACTGTTAATAAAAGGAGTGAACTGTGAGATAAAAAAAAATAGCAAAATAGAGATCATGTTGTTTCCTTCATGCACCTGCCCATCTACCTTGATGATGAAGAAATTCTTGGAAAATTGGAGGGATGGGGAGTTAATCCCATATCAAAAATTAAAAGAAGATGCTACCCGGGCACTGACATTGAAGATGGAACGAGGTTCCTAAAAGTAAGGTTCCTGAAGGAGGTGGCATCGTTGCCCTACAGCACTAAGCTGGAAACAGCAGAAGGGTCGCAGTACTTTAGGGTGATGCACAGCCACCAGGTGAAGACCTGTAGGCTGTGCATGAGCCCGGAACATCTGCTAAAAGAATGCCCTGAGTTCAAGGGCTACAAGTGCGAAGAAAGGGGACATTTTGCAAGAGATTGCAATGCGGTCAGATGTGTCAACAAATTTTAAATAAGTGTGAGTGTTGGATGGAGGGAGAGGAAGGAGATATGGAACATGAAGCTAGTTGGATGAAGTTGAGAGAGATGGACAAGGAATGGAAGATCAAACCAAAGAAACGGACAATGAAGAAGAAGCAAGGATGGACAACACAGGAAAAGACAGATGGGGGAGAGGACAAATAAGAAGGAGAACTATAAAGGTAAAACTAAATGTGGAAAATGCAAGAAAAAAGATAATGACAAGAGGCCGAGTCAAAAGTGTAAACAGATATGAAGTGTTAAGAGGGCTGGAGGGAGAAGATGGAGAATAATGTTTTTTGGATATTTATTTTTCTTTCTTTTAATGGTTTTAAGTTGTGTTACTTTTAATGCAAGGGTATTGATGGACATGAGAAAATTTGAAAGAGTGAAAGAAAAATGTAAAGGAGAAGATGTTATCGCTTTGCAAGAAACAAACTGGAAAGAGAGTGTGATGATGGACTATAAAAAGAAATGGGAAGGGGATATTATATATAACAATGGGGATGGAAGGCTTGGAAGAGGAGTGGCGTTTTTAATGAGAAAAGATGTTTTTAATGTGAGCAAAGTAGTGTATAAAGATAAGATAGGGAAATGTATGGTGGTAGAAGTAAATTGTGAAGGACGTGAACTGATTTTAGCGAATGTACATACACCAATAGAGGAGAAAGAAAAGAAAGATTTTTTTAATGTTTTAAGGAGTATTATGAAGAAATATAAAGAAATAATAATGATGGGGGATTTTAATACTGTTTTCAGCAAGCAAGATATGGCGGAAGGAATGGTTTTTAAATCAGATGCAGGGAGAAAAGAATTAAAGGAATTGATGAGTGAAAATAACTTAATAGATGTGTGGAGAGAAATTAATGGAGGAAAAAAGGAGTTTTCAAGAAGGCAAATAGTGGGGCATTTTATATGTAAAACAAGAATTGATTATGTGTTGTGTACAAGAAATGTGGGGAATTTTATTGAAAAAATAAGATATGAAGAAACCAGTTTTAGTGATCATAAGTTTTTACGTTTTAAAATAGATTGGAGTAATATGCAAAGGGGACCGGGAGTATGGATTTTAAATACAGAAATTTTAAAGAATGACGATTATGTTTTGAAGATTAAAGAGATTGTGGAAAAGGAAAAGGAAAAGGAAAAGGAAATGTATAAAGAGGATAAGAGAATATGGTGGGAGAATGTAAAGTTTTTAATAAAAAAATTCTCTATCAAGTATTGCAGTATTTTGCAGAAATGCAAAAGATTCAAAGAAATAGAAATAAAGGAAAGTTTGGCAATGGAATTGAATAAAGAAAATAAAGACATACAAAAGATAAAGGAAATGGAGGGAAAACTGAAGGAAATAGAAGAAAAAGAATACGAGAGGGCGAGGTTAAGAAGCAAAGCAAAATATGTGGTGGAGGGAGAAAAATGTACAAAGTTCTTTTTTTGATCTGGAAAAAAAGAGAGGGAAAGCTGAAATGATAAAAGAAATAAGAGGGAAAAATGGGGAAATTTTAGAAGGGAATGAAAAGATTTTAAAAGAAATAAAGAATTTTTATGAGGATCTGTTTAGTGCAAGGAGTGTGGAAAAGAAGGAAAAAAAGAAACTGTTGGATCAGATAAAAGCAAAAGTAAGTGAGGAAGATAAAAAGTGAAAAAAAGAAAGTGAAGTGACATGTGGCCAAGTATGGTTACCCATACTCGGAATTTGTGCTCTGCGTTTAACCCATCCAAAGTGCACACACACAGCAGTGAACACACACCCAGAGCAGTGGGCAGCCATTTTATGCTGCGGCACCCGAGGAGCAGTTGGGGGTTCGGTGCCTTGCTCAAGGGCACCTCAGTCGTGGTATTGAGGGTGGAGAGAGTGCTGTACATTCAGTCCCCCACCTACAATTCCTGCCAGACCTGATACTTGAACTCGCAACCTTTAGGTTACGAGTCCAAATCTCTAACCATTAGGCCACGACTGCCCTAAAAAAGAATGTGACCAAGAAATTAGAGAAGAAGAGATTGAAAGAGCAATAAATCAAATGAATAAAAGGAAAAGTCCAGGAATAGATGGTTTGGGAACTGAATTTTATGTTTGTTTTAAAGATTTTTTAACAAAGATTTTAAATGAGGTTTTTAAAGAAATTTTTGAAAAGGAAGAAATTAATGAAAGAACAAGGATGGGGTTATTGAAACTGATATATAAAAGGAAAGGAGAAAAAGCAGATTTAAAAAACTACACACCAATCACGATGTTGAATACGGATCTTAAGATTTTAGTGAAGGTTTTAGCAAACAGGCTAAAAGAAGTAATGCCAAGTATAATTACAACAAATCAAGCATATGGGGTAAAAGGGAGAGATATAGTCGATATAACGATGGGTATAAGGGACACTATATGGTACATGAAAGAAAAAAATGAAGAAGGATATATAATTAGTCTGGATTTCGAGAAAGCTTTTGATAGAGTTGAGCACGGGTATTTATTTGAAGTTTTAAGGAGTTTTGGTTTTGGGGAGAATTTTATTAAATGGATTGAGATTTTATATAAGGGTGCACTAACTAAGATTAAATGTAACATTTTTTTAACGGATTGTTTTAAAGTAACACAGTCAATAAGACAGGGATGTCCGCTCTCAGCATTATTATATTCGCTTGTTTCGGAACCTTTGGGACTGGCTATAAAACAATACGAAGGAATAAGAGGGATAGAAATTGAGGGAAATAAGGCTGAGGGGAAAGTTTTTCAATATGCTGATGATACAATGATAGTTGTCAAGGAAAAGAAGAGTGTTAAAGAAGTTATGAAGGTTGTAAAATATTATTGTAGTGGGTCTGGAAGTAAAATAAATGAAGATAAAACGGTATATATGAGATTTGGAAAAGCTATGGTTTTAATGGATTGTTTTAATTTTAAGGAATTAGAAGAAATGAGGATTCTAGGAGTCTTAATGGGGAGGAATGAGAGGAAAGTGAGAGATGAAATGTGGGAGCAACTAATAATGGATATAGAGAGAAGGTTAAATTTTTGGAAACTAAGGAACTTAAACTTGAAGGGGAAGGTTTTAATATTGAATGTTTTAATGGTTTCCAAACTTTGGTATGTTTTATATGTCTCTGAAATACCGTTATGGGCAGAACAGAGGTTAAAGAAATGTTTTAATGACTTTTTATGGGAGGGGAAACCAGCTAGGATTGCACATAACACGATTTTAGGGGCGGTGGAGAAGGGGGGCTTAGGGCTAATGGATGTGGAACAGCGAAAAAATGCTATGAGATTGA
Organism: Spinibarbus caldwelli; assembly: GCA_039654775.1. Classification (NCBI taxonomy): domain Eukaryota; kingdom Metazoa; phylum Chordata; class Actinopteri; order Cypriniformes; family Cyprinidae; genus Spinibarbus; species Spinibarbus caldwelli. The sequence continues at coordinate 23,688,473 of CM077229.1, forward strand.
AAATTGTTAAGAAATACCTGCAACAAGACAACAAAACTGAGTGGAAAAAACAATGGAATTCTTTTTAAACAAATGTGGGGATTTTAATATGGGGGATGGAATTCTATGGATGAAAACAAAAATTTGGATGACAGAAGGATTACCTGGTTTTTATAGAGAAATTTTTAGTGCATGGGGAAAATTTTTAACGAAAATTGAGTATGATCCACATGGAAGAGAAAACATTTTAAATCAACCTCTGTTCCTAAATAACAAAATTTTGAAACAAGGGAAAGAAATGTTTTTTAAAAAATGGATAGAAGTGGGGATAACGAGAGTGAGAGATGTTTTGTATGAGTTTAAAGAGGGGTTTTTACCGACACAATATATTGTAGATGCAATGGAAATGGCAAAAGAAGAATACAGTGAACAAGAAAAAACAAACAAATATGAAGCCATAAAGAATGCAATACCAAAAGAGTGGATTAAAAGAGTAGAGTGCATGGAAGAAGAGCCAAAATACAGAAACATTTATGTGAAATTGGGGGAAAAGTTATGTGATTTTAAAGAATGTACTATTAAAAATATGTATTGTGTGTTTAGAGATAGTGTTTTTAAAGAGCCGATTGTAAATAAGTACTGGGTGGAAAAATTCAAAGACTTGAAAGAAGAGTGCATATGGAGAAATTTGAGGGGAAGATGTGTGGAAACAAAATTAGAATGTTTGGAGTATTTTATTAGACATAAAGTTGTTTTTACTGATTCCATTTTAAACAAAATAGGTCTAGAGCAAAATGCTTTGTGTAAAGTGTGTCAGGAAAAGGAGGAAGGGATTTCACATATGTTTTTATATTGTAAAGAATTGGAGAGTTTTTTAAGGAAATGTAAATGTGTGATTAAAGACTTAAATGTGGAGTGGGATGAAAAAGTAATGGAATGGAACAGAGTGGTGATGTTTGGTTGGGAAAAGAAATGCCGAAACAAAAAGTTCATAAATCTGTGGGTAATGTTAATGAAAAGTGCAATATGGGAGAGAAGAAATGTGGCTAAAAAAGAAAAAATTGTGTTGGATGTTTGGACTGTGCTTAAAAGGAAAACAGAAGTTTACATGGAAAATATATATATGTATTTTAAATGTGAAAAGATGTTGGATGCTTTTTATCTTGTTTTTACTCCAAATGTTTGTTGTGTTTTAGAAGATTTAATGTGGAAGCTGCCAGGGAGTGCAGGAGATCATTGAAAAGTGTATGAATTATGTGATGTGATGTAAAGATGATTGTACAATAAAAAAAATAAAAAATAAAAAAGGCGCTGCGCTCAGGTTGCAGTCTCCCCTGCAGGCGTGGGTTCGAATACCACTTCTGACAGACCTGTCCTTTGGCTGCGGACAGCAGCTACAGTCTTCAGCCCTCTGGCATGTTGACCCAGCGGGCCCTTAACTTTGCCAAAGTTTTTTCGTGGACATTAAGGTCCCCGAAAGCTTGCCTTCCCATTGTCAGAAAGTTTCATTTCGAATGCCAGTATGATATTAACCTTAAGAAAACCTCACAAGGACACTGCCACATGCTGCATGGATAGGAGAGGGATGCTATTACTGCATTCGTTCAGCATTAGCCCAGCATGAACACTGAATTTCGATTGCATCGCGTATAAAAGGATGGCACAGGACCGAGTGCAATGTCGTTGCATGGGATTCAGGGAATTTACCTGGAACCTCGCAGATTCTCGCAAAACGCCATGTCGTCCGGTCCTCCAGAGCAGCTGTGCACATGGAAGGGAACAGAGAAAACCGATCTATCGTCTTAAGGAGCTCCCAGGTATCAAAAAGCACCACGCTGCCCTGTGTGAGGCTCGAATTCACGACCTTCAGATTATGAGACTGACGCGCTGCCTAACTGCGCCAACGAGGCTGGGGGGCTGTATGGGCAGAAAAGTGAAGCACTAGTTTCCAGGTCCTTGCCTGTAGGCGTAGCTCTAATCCCACTTCTGACAGACCTGTCCTTTAGCTGCGGACAGCAGCTACAATCTTCAGCCCGCTGGCATGTTGACCCAGCGGGCCCTTAACTTTGCCAAAGTGTTTTCGTGAACATTAAGGTTTGCTTGGATTGCTTCTGTCTGTTCCTGTCTGTCATGCTGCTGAGAGGTTTGCGATTGTAGCTCCGTGTAGCTTCGCTTTTCTATTGAATCTCTATCTTACTTTCACTCTCTGTTGTTTACAGTGATAATATATAACTTAATTCCCACCATATTTCTGGTATTATCTATCAAACTAATCTAACAAAATTGATCGTTCGCTTTTTAAAACCGCGAGTGCAGCGCACGTTCAGCGTGTTAGCATTCGTTAGCCGGTTAGCTTGTCACTCGCGTTTCCATTTTCATAACAGCTAACAGAAAGATACATACATCAAGATACAGGATTTACCCTATTATACTTTATCGACACGAATTGATAGGTGAAACAACAAACAGCCACCCACAAATAGTCTATAAACAAAGCATTAGGCTGTCTTTGAGTTCACACGAACAACGGTTAAAGTTACTTGTCAGGCTACAGAAGAATACCATAATTTCTCAGTTAGACCTAATACATCGAGAGTCATGCAGACCTATAACAACCCAGGCAGCTACAACACATAATTGCGAATAACATGCCTTACCTTAACACAGAATCGACCACAGACGCCTGAATGGATTTCAAGGACTCCGCGCAAAGATCAATGGCCTCCAACGTTTATACTTTTTCTACGAATCTTTTGAGTTAACGTACTAAAGATGAGTGGAATTTGCACCGCAGCGCCCCCACACCTTGATGCTCATGACAAGAATAGCATGTATAGTTATCTTTATTGAAGCGAATTAGGTTTAAATCACCGTCATGCATGAATGAATATTTTTGCAATTTTACACATGATGATCACATTAGACAAAACTGAAATTGCACGTCAAAATAACACATTGTCAATATTTTTTGAGACCCCCCAAAATTTCACAAATCACGTTTTCAGAGGAGCCCATGTCTTATTAAGGGGAGCCGAGCTCCCCCTAGCTCCCCCGTAGTTCGCACCCTGGCTGTAGATACTGCTTTGGATGCGACTAGCTCAGGGAGTCCTGTACATTGTTCGGTTCTGGCTTTAGAGCCCGTGCAGCAGGGCAACTGGGTGACTGTGAGGCGGACTAGTCGCGGGTCAAAACACCGCTCTTCCGTTCTGATCAAAACATCAAACAGGTTCTCCCCACTCAGTGACGCACCCACTGAGAAACCTGATGAAAGTGCTCTAGTTATTGGCGGTTCTATTGTACGGAACGTGAAAATAGAGACACCAGCCACCATAGTCCATTGTTTGCCGGGAGCCAGAGCGCCTGACATCTTGGCAAATTTAAAAGTGCTGGCTAATGCTAAACATAAATTCAATAAGATTGTTATTCACGTCGGTGCTAATGATGTTCAACTTCGCCAGACGGAGATCAATAAAATTAATGTTAAAGAGGTGTGTGAACTTGCAAGTATGATGTCAGACACTGTAATATGCTCTGGTCCCCTCCCTGCTTACCGTGGCGATGAGATTCATAGCAGACTGTCGTCACTCAATGGCTGGATGTCTAAGTGGTGCCCGCAGAATAACATAGGTTTCATAGACAATTGGAAGAGTTTTTGGGGCAGACCTGACCTCTTGAAAAGAGATGGTCTTCATCCCTCCTGGGGTGGTGCCTCTCTTCTCTCTAGAAATATGGCACATAGTCTTAGAGTTCGTACTTGACTAACTGGGGCCCAGGTCAGGAAGCAGACAGACTGGCTAAACCAACCATCTGCTAGCCGCCTCACGTCACAGAAGTCAGTTAATGCTCAGCACATAGAGACTCTTTCACGTAGAAATCACACTATAGAGACTGTGTCTGTTCCCCGAACTAGAAAATACAAAAAAATTCCAAACCAATTTATAAGTAACAATTTAATTGATGTTCAACAAATAAAAAACAGATATAATACAGATAAACAAATGATAAAGCTTGGCTTATTGAATATTAGATCCCTTTCTACAAAAGCACTTTTTGTAAATGATATGATCACTGACCATAAATTAGATGTGCTTTGTTTGACAGAAACCTGGCTAAAACCAGATGATTACATTACTTTAAACAAGTCTAGCTCCCAAGATTACTGTTACAAACATGAACCGTGTCCAAAAGGTAAAGGGGGAGGTGTTGCTACAATTTATAGCAATGTTTTCAGTATTTCCCAGAGGTCGGGTTTCAAGTATAATTCGTTCGAAGTAATGGTACTTCATCTAACGTTATCCAAAGAAACAAGTGTTAATGATAAATCCCCTGTGATGTTTGTACTGGCTACTGTATACAGGCCACCAGGGCACCATACAGACTTTATTAAAGAATTTGCTGAAAAAAGATTCGTTGGGATCAGCATTTATAGACATTCTAAACTCTATTGGTGTTAAACAACACGTGTCAGGACCTACTTATTGTCAAAATCATACTCTAGATTTAATACTGTCACATGGAATTGATGTCAGTGGCGTTGAAATTTTGCAGCAGAGCGATGATATCTCAGATCATTATCTAGTTTCGTGTATATTCCATATAGCTAAAGCTGTAAAGCCAACTCCTTGTTACAAATATAGTAGAACCATCACTTCTACCACAAAAGACTGCTTTATAAATAATCTTCCTGACTTATCTCAGTTCCTCAGCATATCCAATAGTTCAGAACAACTTGATGATGTAACAGAAACTATGGACTCTCTCTTTTCTAGTACTTTAGATACGGTTGCTCCTTTACGCTTAAGGAAGAATAAGGAAAAGAGTCCAACACCGTGGTATAATGAGCACACTCAGGCCTTAAAGAGAGCAGCCCGGAAAATGGAGCGCAGCTGGAGAAAAACAAAATTAGAGGTATTTCGTATTGCTTGGTGGGAAAATACTCTCTCCTACAGGAAAGCCTTAAAAACTGCTAGATCTGCTTACTTTACGTCTCTTTTAGAAGAAAACAAACACAACCCCAAGTATTTATTCAATACAGAGGCTAAATTAACAAAAAATATAACATCAGCAGGTGCAGACATTACTCAGCAGCACAGTAGTAATGACTTTATGAACTACTTTACTTCCAAGATCGGAACTATTAAAGATAAAATTGTAACCATGCAGCTGTCAGCCACAGTATCGCATCAGATAGTGCACTATAGATCCCCTGAGGAACAATTCCACTCATTCTCTTCTATTGGAAATGAAGAATTGTTTAAACTTGTTAAATCATCTAAACCAACAACCTATGTTAGACCCTGTTCCATCTAAGCTCCTAAAAGAGGTGCTTCCAGAAGTAATAGATCCTCTTCTGAATATTATTAACTCATCATTGTCATCAGGATATGTCCCAAAAGCCTTCAAACTGGCTGTTATTAAGCCTCTCATTAAAAACCACAACTTGACCCCAAAGAATTAATTAATTACAGACCGATCTCGAATCTCCCTTTTCTGTCAAAGATATTAGAAAAGGTAGTATCATCACAACTACAGATGGTACTCATCCGGAATAATACTTCAACCGCCGCCGTAGCTGCGGCGGCAACATTAAAAAAGTGTATTTGCTGCCTTTTACCGCTAAGTGGCGCTTTAACCACAGACTTTGAAAAGTAAGAATATGAACGCGTTGGAGCACATTCTCTCGCGTTTTGCATTGCACTCTGCCGAAATTGGTTGCAGTTGGTCTATAATCTAAGATAAACTAGTTAAAATAATTCATATTCACAGAAGCAAATTTAGTACTTTAGTGCGTTTGTTGTTCAGAATGAACTCAAGCAGCATAGTAAATGACAGTGAGCCTGTGCTTATGTTTTACTCTGTTACACAATACACTTTATTTTAAATTGACAAATTTAACAGGTGTGCAGTATTATTTATGTTATTGAATAATATGTTACATTACCATAAAATAAAGAAAAGGTGGTTTACTTTGTATTGGAGCATTAAAAGTGGAAGCATATTCAATGTGGATATGCTAATGTCAGTGTCACATTACTTAATATTTGTCACAAATACAAATGTTTGAAATTTACATTTAATTCCTAAACGTTACATTTTCTACATGTCACGGACGTACTTTGTTATCTGTCCTTATTTAACAGGAACTACATTAGACAACTCCTGCACATGACATGCCCGAATTAAGAAATCTTCACTTAATTTTAGTGAAAATGTGAGCACATTGTATTATTTCATTCCCATTATTAAACAAGAAACGAATAAATAAAACCTGGCCACGATTTAGCTAAAACAATGAAACAAAATAGCCTATACCGGACAAATTAATAAAACCTCTGTAAGTTTAAACTCACAAGTTCTTTCATTATTCAACAAATACATTATATAACGAAATAGTATTTTGTAATATAAAAACTAATAAAGGGGTACTAATTTTTGTATTTATTTTTATTTGTCGGGATACAATTCGTTTAACATTTTCAACACAATAGGAAAAAGTGTAGCAGAAAGAGAAAAAAAGTTGTACAAAAAAGCCTATTAGCTATTTTTATTCGTCTTGTCAAAATGCTAAATTCGTTAGACATATTTCTATTAACACAGTAGGAAAAGTGTCGCAGAGAAAAATAAATAAATAGGACATCTGTCATTTAAAATTATAGGCTAAGCAAAAATATAAACAAAACCGAGTTGATCGTCCTTCAAGGGCAGCGCATCATCCACATTTTGCTCCATCCTTATTCTGCTCTGTCACTGATCGACAACCTGCCTGTTCTGTCTGAGGGCCCTATATCACCATCGGTACAGCCTGCTCTGAGCATCGCTGCGCACAGACCCCGCAAACAAAATATATGTTACCGACCGCTACCGCGTTATTCCCGTGGCACAAGAAATCTGGTCGGGTCCCGCAGTTCCCGCGTAAGAGCCGCGGGAATGCAGACCTCTACTTTGAAGCTCAATTTTCCCAAACCCCTCCAACTGGAATTAAAAAATTACACAAATTACACAAATTCAGTCACACTGCTGCGGGCTATTTTTTTTTTTTTTTTTGCTTAATGTAATATAGACATGTTCTATCTAAAACAAAAATAATTATGTGTAACATTAAGCAGTGGGTTTTCAGCTGCAGAATACACACATTTCTGATAAAGATCTAATAATATTTCAAGTTTTTCCGTGCCATTGATCCTGCTGACCACAACTGGACTACGAATTAACTTTGCTCTTTGTGTCCGCAAAGCAAGAGAATGATTAGTCATTAATTTCACATCATAATAATAAAGGCGTAATGCACCTCAAAAAAATAAGTTTATGCATATATGTAACCATAACAATTACTGTGTATAACATTAAATCAATGTTTAATTTATGTTTGAAGATTTAGAGGATAAAGTTCATTTGTAAATACTAATTCACTTGGTTCTATTCACCCAGCAGCTAGGCTAAAAATTACCCAAATTCAACCAAGTGATTTTTAGATTGTCAATATATTAACTGAAACCTTAACATTGAAATACAGTACATCAAATTAAATGATCGTAAAATAAACATTTTCTGTATTTTCTATTAACGGGCCTTAGCCAAAAGTTTGTGATTTTGCATTCTTTGTGTACTGAAGAGATGAAACAGCAGGCTATTATGATCAGCAATTCTCTTTAATAAATAATGAAAAAAAACATCAATAAATATACATTTCTACATTCCGGCAGAACCCCCGTCGCACTGTACCACCGCCGGCAAAACCTTCTGAAGGTGATCAATGTATTTATTGCAGGTCATTTTTGTTAGGTGATCTGTCCAGAAGGTCACAATGGCCTGGAGAAGCTCAGCTTTGTTCCATGGTTTAGCCTCACGTCTGACAAACTCCTTCAGTGCGTGCCAAACCAGCTCGATGGGGTTGAGATCTGGTGATCTGTCAGCAAGAGGCAAGTTAAAGGAAATTTGCTTTTGCTCATTTCATGAACGAGTTAGTCTAAAAAAGCAACCAAGAACAAAAAGACACATACTCGGCTGGTGTTTTCACCCAGTTGATCCCCTCCTCAGCAATAAACTGTCTTGACGCTGTATGTTTTGGATCATTATCTGTGTTATAAATAAAGAAATATTAGAAAACATATTATTCTTCCAGAAATAAAAAAAAAAAAAAAAAAAAAAAAAAAAAATCGTTCATTTTTACCTTGGAACAAGCGATGAGGTCCTTTAAAGTGGTGCTGAATGTATGGCATCAGCGCAGATTTTATTATGCTTTCAATACAGATGGTTTTTTTAGTAGCAGGAGTCTGGCGACGAAGACGACAATGTCGTCTAATAGTGTCACTGGAGACATGAACACCTGTCTGCATCAAGAATGTTCTGATGTCAGAAAAATGATGCCCTGCTATCCACAAAGACCTGATCTTCATGCTCATCTCCAGGGAAATCTTTGTCATGGTTGACTCTGTAACAGATTTTATACTTGAGTTTACACAGAGTTTTATACTTGTACCACAGGCAACACAATTGTAGTACAAAAACATTCTGCCTCTGTAGCAAATTGGTGTAATGGAAATGGTATAATGACTATCTCAGAGTTTTTATTAGAATACAACCAAAAAATACAGGAAATTTATTAAACGTACAACAGCCTTATTGTTTACTCTTCAAATCGAGATCTGTCCCAGGCTAACATACCTTATACACTAGCATTTTTTTTTTATTGCAAGACAAAAAGAAAACATGAAACAGCACTGCATTGACATACAATAAAGAAGAAAAAACAACAACAATCAATCAGTAAGAAAAATATTGTCATAAGCCTTAATAAACTTATTCTTATTGTTATCGATGTGTTTAAGAGATTTAACAATGAGCAAAATCTCTGCAAGAAAGACATCAAATCTAAGTAACGTATTGAGAAATTTGGTTTTATAAATAAAAAAAAATAAATTACAATGCAAAACAAAAAACAAGATCAATAGCATGGTCAGTGCCAGAAAAATACAGAAATATATCTTTCAGTGAGAATTTTAAATCACATTTTATAAAAGATGATAAATAACAACTTAAGCTCTCCCAAAAAGATTTAACCTGATTGCAATAATAGAATAAATGTAGTAAAGTTTCTTCCTCAACTTTGCAGAATTCACATAAGTTAGAAAGATCAAAAAAGAAGCCTTATACACTAGCTTCTTCTCTGTTATTTTGCCATTTGACATCATCATTGTAATCTTCCTGTATGAGCACACAGCCAGGTGCCAAACTTCGCAATTTAAGTATGAACTTTTTTAGTGTCTTTTACTTTTAGAGGGCGTTGGGAACACCAAGACATACAGCATTATCGTTTAGGCATTGGCGCCAGAAATAAGAGGAAAAACATGGCGCGATCGGAGTATGATGTCTAAAATCTAACGAGACAAAAATCCAAACTATGTTTCGGTTAACATTATGGTTTGTAAACAATGTACTTACATTTTCCGTTTTAAAATACTAATTCTTACCTTAGATATACTGAAAGCAAACGTCTTCTCCCGAAAATTACTGCTAAGCAGTCAGTGAGTAGTAATGGCGTCGGCGCGATGCAGTGCGTGCCGCATGGGTGATGGGAAATGCTGAATGAAATCTCGCGAGATCCACCCTGCCTGCAGCTCGAGGCAGGGCTGCGTCTCACTGTAGTTTGATGTCGTGGGGGATGGGATCTCGCGAGAAAGTTGTTCATGGGTTCACTCACCCATGTGGGCCCCAGATAAGATGCCTATTTTGAGCCCATGCCCACTCTGTACCCCTGTAGCCCATGTGAAACCCATGTGGGCCCCACATTAACATGTTTTCTGGGTAGTTAACAAAAAACTATACCCAGCATGGGTAAAAAAAAAAAAAAAAAAAGAAAAACAACCAAATTAAATGACCCAGCAGGCTGAACCCAACTTGGATAAATAAATAAATAAATAAATAAATAAAATATAAATAAATAAAAACAGCATTTTGCACTAATAATAAATGAACTCAAATATTGATTGAAAATGACTATTGCTGGCTTAAAATGAACAAAAAATACTGTAGGTTGGTAATTTAAAAAGCAGACAGACTTACTAGAGGCAACAGTAATAAGCAAAAGGTGAACATTTACTAATATTGTAAGTGAAAACACCCATGGACAACATAATACAACTTGAATTGTACAGTTTTCAATATTATACACATTTTTGTACTTGTAAGAAGCATTTCAGAAATAAAAATATAACATTTAAAAGTAACATTTAATTTATAATATATTTTCGTTTCCAAGGATGGGGAAAATACAGTGATTTGGATCAGGGCCGTAGCTGGGGTTTGCGGTGCCCCGGTGCAGGTTGTATCCGTGGGCCCTGTTTGAAATTGTTTAATTTGTATGTTCGTTCTATTTATTTATTTGTGCTATTTACACAATATTTAAGTTTTTTCAAGTTTGTAGGTGTCCAGGTACAGAAACCGAATAATCAAATGTAAAATAGCACTGCAGAGTCTTCACTGTAAAAATGAAATATACAGCCAAACCAAAATTTATTCAGACACATTTCTCACATTATCACAGTTTATTCAATATAGTTTAGAAAATGGTAATAAAATATGATAAGAACTTAAACTGAGTTAAACTGTGTCAGAACAAATTCATCTTGATAATGTCAGATAACTTTGACAGAATGGTATGTAATGGATTACAATCAACCAAAAATTCAGAAGACTGTTAGTATGACAATATTTACACAATTATCAATACTTTGTTGACCAATTACCAAGCATTGCTTAATTTTGTTCAGTCTGTGGTGTAAAAAGGTCGCATTAGCAATTAAAGAAAAAACACTTAAGCAAAACATGCTCAGGTCAAATTGTCTAAATAATTTTTGGTTCCAATTTTTTTTATCAACTGTCCACTGTATGAAGTTTTTTGGGTATGTCACAGTTTACTTTATTTTGCTATTCTCACTTACATAAATGAACGACAGTGTCCTGCACCCACTAGTAAAAATAAAAAAAAAATTCTAAAAATTATATCTGGTGTCTGAATAATTTTTGGTTTGACTGTGGATTAATACTTTTTAAAACTACAAAGTAATTCAGTCAAGAGCAGTGAGTGATATATATATATATATATATATATATATATATTTTTTTTTTTATTTTTTTTTTTTTTTATTTCCTTGGTTTAACATTAAGCTTGTAAATTAGGTGCGGTTACTTTAAGAGACAATGCATCCATTATAATGATACACATTTACATTACTTTCACTTTAGAAATAACCGACAGTTTTTTCGAGGATGCTCTCCAAGACTGGTATTTTGACATAATTTTGTATGTATATGTCGGGACAAGAGCAAGAAGAGGCAAATTCGGTGTTGAAGTGCTTTGAGACGCGTCTCTCTGCATGCGCCCTGTGCGCACAGAACACCGCGCGCGGGTGCTGAAATGGGCTCTTTCACATCATTTTCTGTTTGCATGTGTAAACTGTGATTTGTATTTGTTCGTTCAGGTGCAGGAGGGCGCGAAGGAGATCTCGGTTTGGTGTTGCTGTCCGTGAGACGCGGCTCTTTTTAGGAGAGAGCGTCTTTTTAGGCTGGCCTCAGCCAGTCGGTTGAGATCGCCGGGGGCCCCCCCTCAGCCATGGGCCCCTAGAATCGTCACCACCTTTCACCCCACTAGCGACGGCCCTTACTTGGATATGTTTGCAGCTCTGGAAATAGCGAAGCACTGTAGACTGATAATACAAAAATTGAAATACACAAATAACATTTTTCAACCCCCATCAAACACACCTGAACCAGCTAATCCAAGGTGTTCAGTGCTTGATAATTACAGACCGATGTGTTGGAGCAGGCCTATAAAATGCCACGTGCTACCCAAGACAAACTTTCTCTCTCTCTCTCTTCCCCTTTACACAGCTGGTGTTGCAGCCATTGAAAAAAGTTCAGTTTTGGTTCTTTATGGCAAAGTGATTATATTTCGTTTCATTTCTTTATTAAGTTAAGTTAGAAACATGATTGGAACATTTTATGTTTGTTCATTTCAAGTTGTAGTCTATTTATTATTTTTTAAAATACCAAGCGGCCAGCGCCAGACAGTGAGTTGAGCATATGTTTGATCAGTTTAGCCTTCTCAAATAAACACGATATGAGACTTCATGCATTTCACAATATACATTTAAAATTTAAGATAAATGTGTGATAAATATAAAATCGTTTGTGCTAAAAGTGGAAGCTGAAGCGTGCTTTGAAGGACATGGAGGCGCTAGCGAGATCACTTGCATTTTTTTTTCTTAAGAGTGGAAAATTAAAATACGCCGTAATTTTTCCTCATAAAGGTAAGAGTATACATCATTCGAAGCCGCAAATAGTTTTATTTGTGTGCACTCACAATATCAACAAAATGTTTTGTTTTTAAAATAAAGAAAACAAACAGGGTCTTGATCTTGAGCAGGAACACTTCACAAAAACTAAACCGAAACTCAGCAAATACTTGCCTCACTGACATAAATATATTTATAGAATGCTATAAAATACTACTTTACAACGAAATAATTCAAGTCAAAAATTAAAAACTTTCATTAGCCTATGTAATCCATAAAGATGCATTTTTCTCTAAAGGCGCGTCCAATGAGGAGATCTGGGGGAGTAAGTGTGGAGCAAAGTGTGGATGATGCGCTGTCCTTGATGGACGAGCAACTCGGTTTTGTTTATATTTTTCTTAGCCTATAATTTTAAAAGACAGATGTCCTATTTAATTATTTTTCTCCGCGACTCTTTTCCTATACTGTGTTAACAGAAAAATGTCAAACGAATTTATTATTTTGACAAGACAATAAAAATAGCTAAAAGGCTATTTTTGTACAACTTTTTTTCTCTCTCTGCGACACTTTTTCTTATTGTGTTGTAAATGTTAAACGAATGACAAGACGAATAAAAATAAATACAATTTTTGTACAACATTTTTATTTTCTCTGACACTTTTTTTTCCCTCAAAGTCAACAAATTCAAGACTTGACAAGACGAATAAAATAACAAAAACAATTTTGTGCAGACTACACTTTTATTTGTTAGCCTATCTCTCTTTCAGTAGCGGAAATTTAAATGTGAGATTCTGGAAACGAGATCTAAATTTAAAGAGAACGGTCGGGTCAGGAAGAAAAATATTCTAATTAAGCAGACAGCGGGTGAACAAAGAGTGAATAGCTATTTAGCGGAAGGGTGGGTGAGGGACTAAAAAAACAGTCCCGTGCAGACCTCTACTTCACATTTCCACTTTATTGAGCAAGCGTGTCAACCGTCCCTTTGCGCCACCTGGTGGTGATTTTGTGAATGACTTTCACATCTTAGTGATTTGTATTTGCCGCGGCGGTAATAGGCATTCTGGTTGACTACCTACTGTATGTTCCTTCTTAGAGAAAAATGATATATGTGAGGATTTTGCAGTCAGGTTTTAGACCATATCATAGTACTGAGACTGCTCTCATTAGAGTTACAAACGACCTGCTTTTATCATCTGATCATGGTTGTATCTCTCTATTAGTGCTACTGGATCTTAGCGTCGCGTTTGACACTATCGACCACAACATTCTTTTAAATAGACTAGAAAATTATGTTGGCATTAGAGGAAGTGCACTGGCATGGTTCAAATCGTACTAATCTGACCGCCATCAATTTGTGGCAGTAAATGAAGAGGTATCATACCAGTCACAAGTGCAGTATGGAGTACCTCAAGGCTCAGTACTTGGCCCCTTACTTTTCACGCTTTACATGTTACCCTTGGGAGATATCATTAGGAAAAATGTTGTTAGCTTTCACTGTTATGCTGATGATACCCAACTCTATATTTCTTCGCGACCTGATGAAACTTACCAATTTGCAAAACTAACGGAATGTATAGTTAATATCAAAAACTGGATGACTAGCAATTTCTTACTGCTAAATTCTGAAAAAAAAAAAACAGAGGTGTTAATTATTGGACCAAAAACATTTGCAAGTAATAACCTAGATCACTATCTAATACTTGATGGCTGCTCTGTAAATTCTTCGTCATCAGTTAGGAACCTAGGCGTACTTTTTGATAGCAATTTTTCCTTCGAAAAACATGTTTCTAGCATTTGTAAAACTGCATTTTTCCATCTTAAAAATATATCTAAATTACGACCTATGCTCTCAATGTCAAATGCAGAAACATTAATTCATGCATTCATGACCTCGAGGCTAGATTATTGTAATGCTTTATTGGGTGGTTGCTCTGCGTGTTTAATAAACAAACTCCAGCTGGTTCAAAATGCAGCAGCTAGAGTTCTTACTAGAACCAGGAAGTATGACCACATTAGCCCGGTTTTGTCAACACTGCACTGGCTCCCTATTAAACATTGTATACATTTTAAGATCTTGCTAATTACCTATAAGGCCCTGAATGGTTTGGCACCTCAGTATTTGAGTGAGCTCTTATCGCATTATAGTCCTTCACGTCCGCTGCAATCTCAAAACTTTGGCCATTTGATAATACCTAGAATATCAAAATCAACTGCAGGCGGGAGATTGTTTTCCTATTTAGCACCCAAACTCTGGAACAATCTACCTAACACTGTTCGGGAAGCAGTCACACTCTTGTCAGTTTAAATCTAGATTAAAGACCCATCTCTTTAACCTGGCTTACACATAATACACTATTGCATTTCTATAATTCAAATCCGTTAAAGGATTGTTAGGCTGCATTAATTAGGTCAACCGGAACCGGGAACACTTCCCAAAACACCCAATGTACTTGTTACATCGTTAGAAGAATGGCATCTACGCTAATATTAGTCTGTTTCTTTCTTATTCCGAGGTCACTGTAGCCACCCAGATCCAGACTGTATCCAGATCAGATGGTCACTGCAGCCACCCGGATCCAGTCCATATCCAGATCAGATGGTGGATCAGCACCTAGAGATGACCTCTACAGCCCTGAATGCCAGCGGAGACCAGGACAACTAGATGAGCCCCAGAGACTGATCCCCAGTGAAGACCCTGTCTCCTAGATGGCCATCGGGACAAGACCACAAGAACCAGATGAGTCCTTTGCAAAATCTGACTCTGCTTTAGCCTAGATTTAAACTGCTGATTTTGTCTGGCCAGAGGAGAATGACACTATTTCTACAAACTATTTCCCCGTCTAAATACTGTAGAGCTGATATAAAGCTATATATGATATATATGATATATCAAGCTGATGTAAAGCTGCTTTGACACAATTTGCATTGTTAAAAGCGCTATACAAATAATAGTGACTTGACTTGACTTGACGAAAGCTTGCCTTCCCATTGACAGAAAGTTTCATTTCGAATGCCAGTGTAGTGAATTTTGCTTTCGCCAACCTAAGGAGGCGAAATAGTGTAGTGATGGGTATTCACATCACAGGTGACGTTATGATCTTTGGATCACGTGTCACTTAAGGTGTGGTTAGGAGTACATCACATAAGAAAGATTGGTGGGATACCTAACTTGTAGAACCTTACTGCATTATCAACACAAGGAAGACACAAGTGTAATAAAATAAATTTTATTAACAAAAGATAGACAAGAGTAATCAACAACTACTAAATGAATACCATGAATGAAAAAGGAATAAAGTGCATAAGATGCATAAAATGCAAGTGATTATGTTGGATGTTGCTATGTCAGAGCTACGGTATCTGGAAAGATAAACTGTCACTACTCTGAAACAAGTAAGGTGAAGAACCTTATTATGCATCAAACAAATACCTGAAAGATTATTTGTTATCAACTGCAATCAGCTATATAACATCTAATGTCAATTAGAAAAATCATATACTGATAATACTCAACAATGCCAAGGTCTTTGGAAGAGGTTTGGATAGGTGATAATTACGTTCTCTGTGGTGGAGTGAGCAGTCCGGTGGCGGTGACTTCATCCACTGGTTGTGCTGGTAACAATGCAGTGGGGAAAGGAGCAGGAATCCATTTCGACAGCCTTGAACACGAAGTGCTGGAGGATGCTGATCTCCTGAAGCACCAAAGGGTCCTAAAATCTGGAACACGCAGATGTGACACCGAAGTAGGTGCAGAAGGTCCTTAGCCTGGAACACTCAAGTGAATGTACCTTGGAGTGAAGGTTTGCTCGCCGGAGCTTAACCTTGTTGCAAATGTCTGTGTGTCTTCTGCCTCTCTGGGCTAGAGACTCAGAATTTGGTTGATCTGCTTTGTCTCTCTAGGATGGAGACTCAGGACGTGCTGCATCTGTTGTTGTCTCGTTGGACGAAGACTCTGAATGAAGTCTGAACGTAGATTATCTCTTTCCTTGTAGGCTGGAGGCTCAGAACGTGGTCGTATCTGTTGCTGCCTCAAAGCTGGAGACTCAGGAACTGTGTATCTGTTAATGTCTCACCCTTGCAGGCCGGAGACTCAGATCTGGTGTATCTGCTACTGTCTCTCTGGATGGGAGACTCAGAACTTCGGTGTTTCTGTTAGTGTCTATTCCTTTCGGGACTCAGACTCAGAACAGTGTATCTGTTAACGTCTTTTCCATTGCAGTACTCAGACTCAGAATGGAGGCTGATCTGCTATTGTCTCACCCTTGCGGGGCTCAGACTCAGAACTGGTTGTTTCTGTTGGTACCTTCCCTGTAACAGGCCGGAGACTCAGAACATCCGGTGTTTCTGTTAGTGTCTCTCCCTTTCGGGACTCAGAATGGAGGTTGATCTGCTATTGTCTCACCCTTGCAGGGCTCAGACTCAGAACCGGTTGTTTCTGTTGCTACCTTCCCTGTAACAGACCGGAGACTCAGAACAAGGAGTGTCTTTTGGGAAGGTACCTTTATCCCTTTCCGATGAGGAGGAGATTGCAATCTGGTGCTTCTCCATTTCCAGGCTGTGATTGGCTATTTCCATCAGAGTGGGGGGACACGGTGTGGCCCACCCTTCTTTCCTCCTGTGGAACTTATTTGCATAGTCCAAACACACATTTAGAAAAGTGTCTCTAAAGTTTTACCAATGTATCATTCATTTTCCAAACCACAACCAGAATACCTTTGGCACTGCTACGAACACATAAAGTCCAAACATGATGGAAGAAGATTGAACTGTCATGCATGCATTCATTTGTCCATTAACAGCTGAGTTTGCGTAAGATGTTGCACTACACGTCTCTGAGTGGTCACTGAGAATACTTATTTCTCTGATGTGTGTGTTGTAGTTTGCATCAGTTTAAGGTTTGAGAACATAGTTATGAATGGATTTGGATGGAACTCTGTGATCCCTCATTGTTTCACCCACTGCTGCTGTGTCCAGAGGTCCTAAGGAATTTTTATGGCAGTCACAGGCCAAAACCTGAGGAATCAGTCCGTTGGTGGGTGAAGGGCAAAAACTGCATTTTGACCAACAGGAAGTCCTGTCCTTCCCGGGCTTTGTACCAAAGGTCTTCTTCTTGCCCTCTAAGAGGTGTCTGGCCGTTGTCCTGGCATCTTTATCTGATGGCGTTGGACAGTTTGCTTATGTTAGTCCACCAAGATCCAATCAAAATGTAGCAAACCTCTGTCCACTATTGTGGTCAGAGAGGGGCCCCACCATAAACTGGGCCCTGGAATGTGTTGTCCACTACACCAGCATGACTTTGTTAACCTTAAGAAAACCTCACAAGGACACTGCCACATGCTGCATGAATAGGAGAGGGATGCTATTACTGCATTCGTTCAGCATTAGCCCAGCATGAACACTGAATTTCGATTGCATCACATATCAAAGGATGGCACAGGACCGAGTGCAATGTCGCTGGATGGGATTCAGGGAATTTACCTGGAACCTCGCAGTTTCTCGCAAAACGTCATGTCGTCCGCCCTCCAGAGGAGCTGTGCACACGGAAGGGAACAGAGAAAACCGCTCTTTCATCTAAGGAGCTCAGCTCCCACCGAGGGTGGGTGTCAGGATGGCCGGGCGGTCTAAGGCACTGTATTCAGGTAGCATTCAGGTATTGAATGTACTGTCTGTTAAGCCAGTTGAAGTTGTTGGGTGTGAACTGCTGGAAATTTTTAATACTCATAAGCAAAATTTGGGGATTAAGTAGGTGATGCCAACACACATAGATGCTGGAGATAATTATACAGAGTATGCTCCTTTTATTACTACAGGTGTCATGTCTCTGCCAGGTCAGGAGGGAAAAGTTTCTGTGAAAATCCTCAGAGACACAGGAGCTGCTTAGTCCTTCTTGATGAAAGGAGTTCTTCCACTATCAAGTCACCATCAAGTTTTGTCTGGCTCAGCCATTGACATACCATTGAAAACAAAGATTTAAGGCCATGTGTCCACCTAAGCATTTTAGTCAGTTGAAAACACCAGGCGCTTTGCTGAAAAGTTTTGATTACAGGAACAGAAACGACCTTCTTAAAAGCCCCCTTACACAAGGTACATCTTAAATCTGATCCTGTAAATGGCGTTGTGATTGTTAGAGTATGATCTTCCCTTCTGTGCCAGGTGTTGCTTTTATTCTGGGCAATGATCTTACACAGGGATATGTCTGGGGAATATTAAAACCTGTACCATCTACCATTGTAGTTTCCTTGCCTGTGTTGGCAGACTTTCCGGATGAATGTGGTCAGAAATTTCCTGTGTTTCTTTCCTGTGCTGTCACCTGAGCCTGACAAAAACAAAACAACAGTGGAGGAGGGGCAGGGCAAATACATCTGCCACATTACTTCCATGGATATTCCGTATCATAGCAACCAAAATGTCTCAACTGAAAAAAAATAAAATAAAATTCTGCGCTGCAGAAGCACTTATAACTAGTCATTTTCAGCAAAGCGCCTGGCGTTTTCAGCCGGCTAAAATGCTTAGGTGGACACACGGCCTTAAACCTTTGTTTTCATTGGTATGTCAATGGCTGGACATATGGGGTGAGGAAAACTTATGATTCATTGCAACGTAAATCCTAGTGGCCTGGATTAAAAAGGGATATGGCAAAGTTTATTAGAACTTGTCACGTGTGCCAACTTACTGGTAAACCAAACCAGAAAATCCCTGTGGCTCCTCTCTAAACTAGTCCAGCAATGTCAAAACCATTTGAGTATCTGCTGGTTGATTGTGTAGGTTTACCTACATCAAATTCTTGTAATTTTTATTTACTCACAGTTATGTGTACCTATCCTGTTAGGTCCATCAGTACAAAATCTATTCTCAAAGCTTTAACTGACTTTATGTAAACATTTGGCATTCCCAGAGTTACTCAGACTGATCAGGGCCATCAGCCGGCAATTCACTAAAGCTTTGTGACAACTGAAAATCAGCCATAACATTTCCAATGCATATCACCCTCAAAGTCAAGGGACCCTTAAAAGATTTCATCAAATACTGAAGTCATTACTGCAGTCATATTGTGTGGAATTTGGGTCTGACTGGGAGAGGGGTTGCCTTGGCAGCTTATGGTTGTTAGAGAGGCCACTGAGGTAGTAAGTATTAGCAGTGAAGCACTCTGGAATTTAGTTTATTCTGCTAGTCTAGTGGCTTGGGGATAGTTTTATTTAAAACTAAAGGCACTTCCTACAACTTCTTGTTGTGCAGTGATCAGTGTGTGACATATCTCTATCATGTCTTGTTGCTGTCTACATCTGCTCGAAAACATAGCAAAAGAAGACCGTCTCTAATGTTGATGAAAACGGGCCTTGATATGTGTGGCCTGGTTTGTAGTGTTTAAAGTTGGTGTGCTTTGCCTTCCTCAGCCCTACATTCTTCCTCTCCTAATTTAAATGGTAGTATATTGTAGTTAAAGACTTGTAATATTATCATCATCTTTTATCCTCAATTTACTGACCTTCCACAGTATTGCAGCTCCATGAATACACGAGTGCCCTGGACCTGCAGTACAGTAGCACTCCGTAGTCTGTATGACACGTGACATTGACACTAAATCCCAAGCTATATGGGGTGGTATGTTCAGGCTTGAACTTGGCTCTACATCAGCTAAGTACACAAAATTATTTACCTTGAATAGCAGATGACCTACTTTATTACTGTGAAGGCATTTGTAAGCCTCCAAGTTTTTTAAATTGCTCATTTCCTTACTGTCACAAGCAACTGAATCAACAAAGTAGCTAAATATGTTACTGTAATATAATGTGCAGCCACTTTTTTAAATCATCCTCCCATTCTACTATTAAGGAAGGAACAAGTATGCTGATGTTGTCCTTTATAAGTTCTGTCAGAGTGTGATTCCACATCTTGCTATGAATGAATGACTAGCGACACATGAGTATGTTTCACTCAATACATTTTTTCTTTTGTACATAAAATGTTTTCAAATGTCCACTAATGGTGCTTCTGATGGTCTTTTAAGTGCAAATAAATCTGTGAACAATTAAAAGGTCTACCACAGACAGAAAAACAGCACATTCTTTGCTTTCTTCAGCCAGATTCTGAGCTGAACAGTAGCATCTTCTTTCTCATTCTTAAACATGCTTCAAGACTGACTCACTTTCTGCAACTTGCCCTTTATCTCAGCCTTGTCACTAAATTGCTGTGGCCTGAGGTCTACAAGCGTCTCTGAAACCAGAAAAGCATTATTTTAAGGGCTCAACAAAGTAGCACTTTCAGAGAATAGCAGTTTATTAACACTAATTTAGTAAGAATTCCCTGTGGTGGCACATTCGCCTGCACAGCACACAGGTCCTGTTGTGCATGCTGTTTTTAACATATACACAACATTTTCAGTATCCAACCAGATTCTTGCTTGTAATTGACCTGTAATCAGTAGTATTACACAAAACTGATTGTACCAAGATACTTTTTACTTTTACCATTCAATATACTACAGTAAACTGCTTGTAGCTCACAATTCCTTTCACAAACTTTGCACCACACAATGTCTGTAACATAATTTTCAGAGACTTAATATAGTACTGTACTGTTAAATGCATTCCTTTCATAATAAGTACACAGAGTGATGTGGGCTGACAAATTCTTCCTTTATTTGTAGTTTTCGATATTCAGAGAAAACCTTAAATTAATAAAAGTCTTTAGCTATAAAAACTATTTGACTTCTTGAAACAATCATATGTTTAGTCAAAATCATTTGGTCAACATCATTGCACACAGGTTTACATAATGTGCCCAGTTCAGTACAGAAACAGTGTGTATGACTATCAGAATAAAAGATTACCTGATTGTGTAGTTCAGTACAAAATAACAATCTTTATTGTTGAAACATATACATGTCAAATCATATTTGAAGACCTACTTTACTCTTTTCTTTTCTTTGGAGTTCAGATGTTTCCTTCTGATTTCAAAACACCATGAAAATAAGAATAAACTAATATCAAACACTTCAAATGCTTTTTTTTTTCCAGCAACAACACAAGAACTGCCCATGAAAGACTTGAAAAGACTTTATAGTACATAATTTACAGCCTGAATTTGACTAATTTGGTCAAATCACTGGATGTTGCTTTTAAAGGGTGTTGATCAGTCACAGCGACGGAAGAACTGGAAGTGGTAGTCAGTAAATAAAACTTCTGCAAAGTTCAGGTCAGTGTTACAATCTGCCAAACCCTGTGTGAAAAGAACAGATCTATATTGACAGTATATGGACAAAAGATTTAAGTCATGCTGCTGCTAGTCACACCATTGCCATAGACTTTACCATTTCATTTGGCAGTACCATAGACAGAACAGAAGTACAGTCTGTCCAATATTTCGTATTGTTAAAGTCATAGATAACCTTTGATTTTGACAAGCCCTGTGTTTTGGTCCACTGAAGATGCATTTTTTCGTGTTTCATTGGCTAAATGGCTAACACTCAAGAACACAACACTATAACACCCTGGGCTTCATTCATGAAACAGGAGCAGAATGACTTTTTGTGTAAATCACTCATTAAGCTGTTCTGATGTAAATCACTCTATGTAATATATTTCTCAAGTTTGTTTGCCCATATAGCTAGGTAATATTAATATATTGAGGTTAAACTTTGGCTTACTGTTCAAAGTGGAGGGGCTCAGGGAAGCGGCTTCAACTAAAGCTCTGATAAACCCCCAGGGTCTACTAGTGCTTGGATGATAAATATGAATGGCAAGATACTTAAATTAGTGGAGATGGTTTCCGACAGTTAACTGAAAGATGATGGTTTCACTCCTCCAAAATTGTGTTTATGAATTTCGTATCATAACAAAATTAATTAGTTAACAATTAGTAAAATGTGAAAATAAATTTAATTGATAAAAATGAACAGCCACGTAATCTGTTTTCCTTTTGATTATGCATTCTATTAGCCAGAAGTTAAGTGCAGCAGTAGTGTCTTTCATTGAATAATCATATGTAGTCAAAATAGTCATATGGCCAATATGTCTCTTCTGCATTTATACAATAGACAGCATCCAAACCAGAGAAGGGACCCCAAAGATCCCACAACATTCCTGTATGTGTAATTCATGGAGGGGGATAATGGTAAAAGTAAATGTGCATGCACGCACACCCTTTTTATGATGCATTTGTGAATCAGGAGGAGAGTTTTAAGGTAGGTCCACTGTACGCTCAAATTACCCTGAAATTACTAATATATTTAGAAAAGTTTTATGAATGAGGCCCACTGAAAAGACTGTACTTATGTCACTCATATCCTCATTTTCATTCATGTTATATTAAATGTTTTCTACTCTTAAGTCTTTATTTAAAGACAGCGTACATTCACAGATTAACACAAACACATAAAAATATACAGGAACTCACAGCAACAGAACAGCGGAAATGATAAGATGCACGATAGTGATTCGCCACTGCCAGTGTCCATTTATGTATGTAGCCCTGTGGAAAAGGAAAAGACTTCAAACAAATGCATGATATCAAAAAACATTTTACTAAAAATGAAATTTTACCTAGGCCATGTACACACCACAGATAAATTTGGCAGTCTGATCACCTTTTAATGCTTAGTCCTGTGCTATACATCTACAGTTCAGTAATTTTACAGGAGTGACAACCGCATTTTACATCCAAAATAACTCCAAAAAAAATTTACAGAAATTCTATGCAGTGTGTCTGTAACTGAACAACTAGTTGTTAATGACATATTGTTTGTCAGGTTGTCACTCCTGAAACTTTTCAGTGTATGTGGCCTTAATGCATTACCTTTTTTAGCCTAACTGTTAATCACAGAAATTCTTTAAATTACCCATAATTTTCATGAACAGCCCTAAAATGAATATCCTATAAAATTAAAGTTTGAATAGTCTACAATGAATAAATGCTGTTAAACAATAAATGTGAACAATATGTGCTGTTTATAAAATGTGTCAGCAATAAATCTGTCAATAATGCTCAGTTGACTTATGAAATTATAATTATATAAATAATTACTCTAAATATATTATGCATTTAAATTATTATGAATATATAATTTAATATAATTACTATATTTATTATGAAATGTCTTTCTAATGCATGTTGCTTTGAGAGTATAAGTGCTAAAGTACCTGTGTGTTGAGAGCAGTGTTTGACTCTGGGCCATCGTAGTCAAGTACTGAAGAGCACTGCTCACTCTCATCATGTGAACACAGGTGAATCACCAACAACTCAGTTGTGCTGCTCAGGTGTAAGAAAAACAATGATGATGTGAACCACATATGCAGACACTGTTTTTAACAAGTTTTTTTTAATATACAATTCTTTCTGTCTATTTATTATATATGTGCAATGTTACACAAGCAGAATTGCGATATGGCTCTATAACAGCACAGAGCAAATAGTATTTATAGAATAGTATTCTAAAGAGTTACTGATTCATGTAATTAATCACATTTCCTCAGTTTTAACATGTAAGCCTATATATACATGTATTATCTTTATTTGTTTACCTGATAAATTGTTCACATTTATTGGTCTAGCCCTGCTCAACAAGATTTTAAAGTAATAGTTCCCCCAAAAAATATAAATGTTGTCATAATTTACTCACCCTCATACCAAACTCTTAAAAATCTTCCCTTCTTCAGCAGCTCTCAAATGTCTCAAACTGAATATACAAAATATGAGAACCAATGCTGTTTAATGTCAAACCTGGTCCAAAGGAACCAGAAACAAAGGAATTTTGTTCATATAACTTCAGAAGACTTGAAATATAGCACACAAGTCATGCACAGCTGATTTGATACTGTTATGACTGGTTTATGCAGACTGACAGTATGAACATTCTTCAGAACCGCTCAATTTGAGTTCCACAGGAAAAACAATAGCATGCAAGCTTGGAACAACATGAGAGTTAGTAAATGATGACAGAATTTTCCTTTGGGTGAACTCTTCCTATTAAAGTGTTTGTCTAAAGCATTTAAATGTTCTGCGCTGTGGCTCTGTTCCATTGCTTAAACTCAATGAGCTTAAAATTAAACTCTTATGAAACCTGGAGTGCAGTATAATGAAGATTGTGTGCAATATTAACAATCCTACTCACTTCATTTGGAGGGTTATGGGCATGTTGGGTGGAATGTGTTTACTAAGGGGAATGAGGTAGGTGTAGTTTCCTTTCCTACAAAACACATATAGATCAATAAGTAAAATGCAAATTTATTACAATTGAACATTCTTTGATGACTTTAGTACTGTAAGTCAAGAAATCCCCAAGTGCTATAAACTCTGCTGTAAAGAGCATCATAGACAAATATAGTCCCATTTCATATTCTGCATAACATAACTCTTTCATAATAGAGAACATACAACTGCAAACACCATACTGAGAGTGAAATGAGCTTCCTGTTGAATGTTTGTGTATATTGAAGTTGTAAGTCTGATACCTACCCACAATTCTCCCGCTGACAGTACTTCTTATCTATAACTTGTTGATTCTGCGTTATGAGAATGGACTGTATAGTTGTGTTTGTCCCTGTGAAGAAGACAAGAACCAAGACCTAAAGATGTGAATCACTATTGTGTTCACAGCTACATTTATTCTGTTTTTAGGACTAAGGAATGTTTCAACATAATGGATTAAGGAGAAGGTCACAAATATTCACAAACTAATATTTGTGCACCAAAACTACCCACACTAAGGCCATTCTTTGAGAAAATGTTATAGTAGTAAATGAAAGTGGAAAGTACATGAAAACTAGCTTATAAATAAACAAAATGAATGGACCATAATGCAAAAATTCTGTTTCAGTGTGAAGGAGGTAATAAGGATTTAATATTTCATTTAAAATCTCATTGTGTGTCTGATAAACTGGAATTGGCATTAACAGGCCTTAAATCTGTCAACTTACAGTCAGTAGAATTTTTCAGTTTGTCTGGTAGTTTTTCTAACCACTTCTCTGAAAGGGAATAAATGAAAATGACATGAAGACAGCCACAAATATAT
The DNA here is from genome assembly GCA_039654775.1 of Spinibarbus caldwelli. NCBI lineage: Eukaryota > Metazoa > Chordata > Actinopteri > Cypriniformes > Cyprinidae > Spinibarbus > Spinibarbus caldwelli. The sequence goes on from CM077229.1 coordinate 23,713,754, forward strand.
AAAAAAGTATTTTTGGAGACAGAAGACTGCCACCATGTCTCTGACCTTTCTGTGTTTTTCTCAGATTGGTGATTACATGTGACAGAGCGTCAAAGGGGACAGTTGTGTCTGTCAGCTGGGTGTTATGATTATAAATTAAAGTTGAAGGACAGCAGTAGACCTCATCTGAATAAAACACATTGGAGACATCAATGTCTGGAGGCCAGGGACCAGGAGAGGTGGTGGAGAACACTGCAAATAGTCAAAATGAAATTCAACATATAAAATAAACAATGATTAGAATATACAGACAAACCAACTCACATGCAGTATCTCTAAATATCTACACACAGTACCTGTAGTCAGTGCTGCTGTTGTGGTATAAGGTGGCATAATGTTGCTGTTGTTGAAACTGTACATGCCAAGAAACAATGTTAAATCTTACTCCAAATTACAGTCCATTAAGTAGCAGTAGTCCATTAAGTAGCAGTAACAGTGACGTAACAAGCATGGCAAGTGATGTGATTTAACATGCTGAATCTGAGTCTGTATTGGTCTGTATTGATGACATCACTGAAGATAACATTGTACCTGTTATTGAAGTCCACGTCCTCTTGATATGTCAACATATAAAGTGCAGTAATAGAAATCACACTGCAAAACAACAGGGAAAAATAGAGTCACACATGATCAATCCTGTCAAGTTTATTGAAATATCAAGATCCAGTAGAATTTCATTTGGTCTCAAACCTCCCTCAATAGCTTTAATTTAAGAAATATTCCAGGTTAAATACAACAGTCTTTGTTATTTGAGCTGTAGAAGCCTTTGTAAATCGACTATTTGAAATAAGAATGCAATTTCTAGATATACACTTTTTTGTTCAGTGTTACAAATTAAGGAACAAATTGATTATTTTCTGTAGTAATGACCAATAGAGCATTAATAAATTATATTTAACTCAGAATTTTTTATTTATTTATTTTTTTACGTGTAGGTTCTTAAGTAATAATAACTTAAGTATGGAGAACCACAAATGGGAATTTACCGGAAATGAAATAATTAAAGCAAGACATTGCAGGTGAATAGGGTAAAATTTAAATTAAAATTAAAAAAATTTAAATTAATAAATGTCACCATATGTTCCACAGATGATTAATAAGAGTTCATTAAGACAATGTTTTGTATTACATGTTTTCTTAAATGCTATGTTTAAAATGCACATTAGTCATTATCTTATTAAATATGCAGAAATCTGAAAATTGGATAAACCAAGGGTCAAAATTCTTGTTTCATTTTGTGGACATATTAGAGTTAAAGGTTTTTACAGAGGGGGTTTTGAATATCTCTTTTTATCACTCCAGAAAATATTGTCAAAAAAAACCACCATATTTTAAGGAACAAAATGTTACATAAAAGAGGTAAACCGTGACCTTGAAATTATAAGGTTCTATCTATTCTATGTTCTTATTCTGAGACAACTTATTTATATTGATGTTTTTTAAGTTGTGTACATTTTGAGACTTATTTAAAAAAAAAAAAAAAAAAAAGGTTCCATCTACAAAGTATATGGAATGCAAAAACTTTGAAGCTCAATATCTCAAAACTGCTCAGAATGCAGATAGAACCGTATAATTCCAAGGTGGTGAAATGTTATATGAACAAACCACATTACACGCCCAACCAACTCCAGCTCCATCTGATCAGATTTTCTCTCGCAACTTTTACTATAACAAATGTGCTTTAGAAACACACAGTTACAGAGGATGGAGAAAAACTGATGTTAAAAAGTCAAGGGTCAAGAGCCCAACCAAAACAAACACTTATCTCCACAACGGTGACTTCAAACTTGATTATTTTTAGTAAAACATCAACATCTAAACCTGTTAATTCTTAATAAATAGTTTTGTTTGGAAAAAAAAAAAAAAGTCAGACTAGATTGTAATAAGTGAAGATGCTGAGATCTAGAGAGATCTGTTAGTGTTTATTGTTCTGTTGCTGCTGGTCATGTGATGTTTATTTATTTATTTATTTTTTATTTTACAGTGAAGGTGTTTGATCTGTGTGTTTCAAATAATATTATATTTTTAAAGATATTTTACTTTAATTTTAAGGTTTTTGTTTGTTACCCTGTGCTGCCAGTCATTTTTTTTTTTTTTTTTTTGATCATAATAATTCAGGAAATACCTGTAAAATAACAGTGTTTTCAGCTTTTTTAAATAAGGAAATTTTACTTTAATTTTATGGTTTTTGTTTGGCAGCTGTTGCTGCCAGACATTTGACTGTTTTGTTATCTAACGGTTTTGTTATTGTATTAATTACAGATTATTTTTGTTATTTTACATACATTTGTATGTAATTTATGAAAACAGAAAAACATAAAATACAGTATTTTTGTATAAAAAAAACGTGAATTAGTTTAATTTGTCATTAAACTCATAATACTTAACATAACAGCTGAGTACTTAATTAAGAGACAATGTTACAGCGTTTTGACCACAATGTAAAATAAAAGAAAACAAATTGAAAAAAAATCACAGTTATTTTCCATAAAATTCAAAAAGATTTTTACACTGTATTCTCTATCCATTACTGACCCATTTGGGAGGTTCCACATTTTCTGTTTTGCTCCGATCTGATAATGTACGATAATATACATAACAGAACATTTAAGATAAAGTATACTTAAGAAAAACATCTCACCAAAGAGCCATGGTTGTTACTAGCATGATGATACTAGCTTGAAATACTCTGTGTTGAAGACAGTTGTGATATCTCCCACAAAAGTAGTTCTGAAAGAGAAATATGAAGTAGTCATATTTGTAACATTTATTGTACAAATTGATAAATAAAGAGATTTTCACATACTGTGCTTGACTGCGGTGGCGTTGGTGGTGGAAGTTTTGAATGGAGCGTGTTGTTTTTGTTGATTTTCCTTGTGAAACAAATATTTCAGTAAAACAAATGATTTCAGATGATTGAATGCAAGCACATACATCACAACAATGTGGGTTAGCATTTCCATTCAGCAATTATGGAATTAAAAATAAATAAATAAAAATATGGTTGTAAAACATGTTTCTATGGAGTTTTGAATGGGTTGAATTAGGGAACTGAGTTCTGAATTCCTTGTGGTATTCATTTCATCACTGCCATCAAGACTCATAGGAACTCAGACAGCTCTTTACCAGCTCTTTTATGACTTTAAATATCCTGTAAGTGTTATAATTACAAGAAGTTGATTACTGACAGTTAAGATATTTACATACTTTGGGAACAATAAGCATTACAATTAAGTGTTTCCCAAGTCTGGAAGGTGTATTATTGTTGTTAATGAAAAATTATACTAAATTATAACATTTTCATTAACTCAAATAAGAATAAAAAATGGGCATAACTAGGAAAAAAACAGACCGTATAATACATTTTCATATACTATAAACATACTCTCAAAATTACAATAAAATAAACATTAATTACAATTTAGGTTTTTCATACATGGTATATTGCAAAAATGTAAAGCCTGCCTGCATTAAACATGAAAATGGCACTAGACAACAACACTAGTCTGTGCAGAGACATTTTTAAATACCAGTTACTGAATTAACTTTGCCATCAATAAACAATAATTCTAAAATATCTAACACTGAAACTACAAAACCACAAAACCTCTGAAAACTAAACTAAACTGAACCATGACTGAATAAAAATAAACAAAAATTTAAATAAATTGAAAAGACAAATTGAAAATAAAATACAAATTAAAACGGAAATGATTAAATGAAAACTTCAAAACTACTATAGTCCAGTCTGAAACATCTATTTCATGGTAGTGTTATTTTAATATCATTGAGATATTATTGTAGTTTTTATTAATAGTTTGAATTAGTTTTTATTTTTTCTATTTTATATTTTAGTTAAAGTTGCAGTCATTTTGTTGTGTTTTTCTTCAAATATGTCAATATAATTTTTATTAATTTTCATTTCAGTTCTAGTTATTTTAGTACATCAAGTTAAACTAAGTTAAGATGAGAAATGTTTCATTTGCTACTATTGTATATATACTAATGTTTATTTTAGGTAACTTAGATAATGTGCAGTACTGGACTGTAGGAAACACTGATGCATGGATCTCCGTGTTTGTTAAGAAAATTTATAAGAAGCTTGAAGAAAGAGCATCTGAGAGGGATAGAGAGAGAAATGCAGTGCAGAAAAGTTAAGAAAGTCGATCCAGACCCTTTAGCAGAAGGGCCGCTGTTGGACCGCATGCTTCCCAGCTGCTTCAACTTGGCCAAGCGAGTGTTCCAGACCTCAAGCTCCTGAATACGAGTCTCAAGGTTATCTGTGAGTTTACACAACTGCTTCACAGCACCCACGTTCTCCATAAAAATCTGCTCCTTTAGGACATAATGACCAAAATTACTTTCACACACCATCCTCCCATGTCTAGAAAATGTCACTGCAATTAATAACAAATATCTGACAGACTTACTTTGTCCACCATAAGAAAATTATCAATCTTCTCGCCATTTACACAAGTGATATCACCCATCTCCCTTACAGCCGAAGGCAAGAGTTCTCTGACTTCCTGCGCTATGATTCCTAATCAAAGAGACGCCTGATATGTGAGAATCTGTCTTCAGAACATTGAATTATATAAAGTGCAGTGTATATGCTAATTTAGCCTGTACCCGTTTCGTGACGCTGATCAATTCCTATCCTTGAGGCAAACTCTGGTTTGTAATCATATTCCACAATTCTCATCTGAGCGATCCTCTTGAGCTGCTCTGTTGAGTCCACCTACAGCATCACAGACACAACATTAATCCATATGCTACTGCTCAGATATAAGGCTCCATTTACACCTGTGAATATTATGTGTGTCAAATGTGTGTCCTGGAATCAGGGTCCCAGATTTTAGTGGTTTTCACTGATTGGATCTACCAAGACTTATGTTAATATAAGATGTTAATGGAATCGCTTTTGGGAGGCCACCCATTTGAGAAAGTCTTTAACACTGCTGACCCAAACTTATTTGAATGCCATTTTGTTTAGTTTGTCTTTATATTGACTAAGCAAACACACTCACTTCCTGAATGTTTTGTTTGGCCCTTCTGTCTGAGGGATGCATGACGTTGCCCATTATCTTGGCATTCCCACAAACCACCAAAGCCTCATCAGGGCAGTCTGTGTTAATGCCAATCCTCCCGTGACACACCACGGACTCTGGGATCTGTCCTCTTTGCCAGAGTACATCACTATCATTCTCAAACTGACCAGGATTGGAGGCCTTTAGATAGAGAGATGATAAAAGTTTGTGAACCACTTTCACACACTATCAAGGCATACTGTCCAATGGAAAGCCTCCATTACTGAAGCAGCAGTCCTTGAGGAAAATACGTGCAAATATAGAGTTCATAGCAGATATATTGGTTATGGTCCAAAAGCTTACCCTGACGATGATTCTTTCAGAAACATTAGCAACCAGCAGAAAACATTCCTCTTTCACAGTAGCATACAGACCAACCACCATCTTAAAGTACCTATGAAACATAAGCAACAACATACAGCTAGTTATCATTATTGCCGTTGACCATATTTGTATGTGCATTGATCAGTGTTAACACTAGATTCATATGGATTATTTTACGGATGTCTTTATTAACTTTTTTAAGCATGAAAGTTTCTCTCTGATATAATTAAAATATCATCATTTGTGTTTGAAGATGAAGATGAACACAAAGTGTTTAAGTTTCTGTGGAGCAGAACCAATCTGTGAACTAATCACACCATTCCGAGACACTGAAAACACTGGATCATGACCCATTTTGGATCCAAAAAAGCAATTTTTACCACCTGAAGTTCACTCTAAAAGTTGTTTAGTAGACTAGAGGAAAATCGTCAAGAAATCTTTTTAAGAGGCCTGTTTGGAACATTATTGTCCTTAAAGTATATAGACAACTGTCTAACTGAAGCCAACACCTGACCAAAAATCATGGAATATCAAGATACGGCCTGCACATACAAATAAATGTGTCAAATTGAATAATATTTTACACTAAAGTGCTACTTTGTTTACTCCAGATTTGCCTGGATGATTTTAGGTAATCTGTTGTTTGTAACTGTGAAAACAGAAACTGTATGTTTAATTGTATTAGATAGTTGTACCCAGCTGTAGTTGTGTTTAGAGCGGATCGTGACACAGAATCAATGGGGAAATCGCACGGTGGCGGGACATGTTTCTATATCAACGAAAGGTGGTGTACAGACATTACAGTGTTAAAGAAGATGTGCTGTCCAGATCTAGAAGCGCTTTTCATCAACTGTAAGCCTTTCTATTCACCGCGGGAGTTTTGCTCGTTCATTCTCGTAAGTGTTTACATTCATCCGCAAGCGCACGTGAACTCAGCTTTACAGAAACTCGCTGATCAAATCACAGAGACAGAACAACAACACCCGAACTCTGTTATTATCATTATCTGGGACTTTAATAAAGCAAACCTCTCCCGTGAACTACCAAATTACAGGCAGCATCTTACATGTCCCACCAGAGACAGTAATATATTGGATCACTGTTACACAGCAATAAAGGATGCATATCGCTCCGTCCCACGGGCAGCTTTGGGGCTCTCTGATCACTGCCTGGTTCATTTTATACCAACTTACAGGCAAAAACTTAAATCTGCTAAACCTGCAGAAAAAACTGTAAAGAGATCAACGAAACAGAGCGGGCATTACAAGCCTGTTTCAACCTCACTGTTTGGAGTGTTTTTGAAGCTGCCACCAACGATCTGGATGAGCTCCCAGAGACTGTAACTTCATATATCAGTTTCTGTAAGGATATATGCATCCCTACCAGGACTCACTTAACATTCAACAATGACAAGCCATGGTTCACAGAAAAACTCAGGCCAAAGAGGATGCCTACAGGAAGGGGGACAGAGTCTTGTACAATCAGGCCAGGAACACACTGAATAAGGAGATAAGAGTGGCTAAGAGGAGCTACGCTATAAAGTTGGAAGATCAGTTCACTTCCAATGACCCAGCTTCAGTGTGGAAAGGTCTGAAAGCCATCACCAACTACAAGACACCATCCTCCAGCACTGAGGCCAATCAACAACTTTCTGAAGACCTGAATGAGTTTTACTGTAGATTTGAAACTCCCAGCCTAACACCCTACACCCGCTCCGAACATCTCTCCACACAACCATTAACACCTCCAGCAACCCCCTCTCCCCCCCTCCTGCATTGCAGATCAGTGAAGATGATGTGCGCCAGGTCTTCAGAAAGAACAAGAGAAGAAAGGCACCAGGCCCAGACGGTGTCAAACCAGCCTGTCTGAAAACCTGTGCTGACCAGCTGGCCCCCATCTTCTCACAGATCTTCAACAAATCACTGGAGCTGTGCGAATTCCTTACCTGCTTCAAACCCTCCACCATCATCTCCGTCCCAAAGAAACCCAAGATAACAGGACTTAATGACTACAGACCTGTTGCTTTAACGTCTGTGGTCATGAAGTCTTTTGAGAGGTTGGTGTTGGCTTATTTGAAGGACATCACTGGACCCTTACTGGACCCCCTGCAGTTTGCTTACCATGCAAACAGATCCGTGGATGATGCAGTCAACATCGGACTGCACTTCATCCTGCAGCATCTGGACTATAGACTATAGAGGACAGTTCGATCTGCTGAAAGGATTATTGGTACTCCCCTGCCCACCCTCCAAGAACTGTATACATCCAGAGTGAGAAAAAGAGCTCTAAAAGTCACTCTGGATCCCTAACATCCATGCCATCTCCTTTTTGAACTTTTGCCATCTGGTCGGTGCTACAGAGCACCGAATACCAGGACAGTCAGGCACAAGAACAGTTTCTTTCCCCAGGCAATCTACCTCATGAACAATTAAATGTTCTCCACTGTGCAATAAAAATATGTGCAATAACCTCATATTTATTTATCACCCTACATTCTAGTATATCTATAGCAGACCTGTACATACAATTTATTATTATTATTCTATTTTTATATATATATATATATATATGTGTGTGTGTATATTATTCACATCTTATTTTTATTATCTGTGTGTTGTTGTTGTTGTTGTTTCTGAGTACTGGAAGCTGTGAAAATAAAACAAATTCCTTGTCTGTGCAAACATACTTGGCAATAAAGCTCTTTCTGTTTTCTGTTCTGTTCTGTATTACTGTCCTATCAAATGAGAGCATAGCAGCATTCAAAATTGCATACTGTCTAGTAAGTACTGCATTTCAAACTTACTTTGTGAAAAGTATTTTCTACTGATATATATTATGAATATTGGTAGTAAGAATTAAATTTGGAGGTACTACATCTGCCATGTTGTCACTGTCACATGACCCAGCTAGTTCAGGCAGTTCACTGCAATTCACAAATCCTCCCGAGGCTTCATGGGATAGTAAAGTGTCATCCGGGTACTTCTACTTCTACATCTACTGCTTTTTGAATACTATGAATTCGGACATACTACTCTTTTGGCTTACTTTTTTTGTAAACTATATAGAATGGAACTAGGCGTATTCAGACATAGTATGTCTATAGGTCGGACCTGCATTCAGACAAGACAGATTATTTGTAACCAACCTCTGATCAGGATTGGGTTTGCCCTTTTTTCTCATGTTATTCACTGTGGTTTCACTGAAGTGTAACCGTCCTAATGTCACCTTTGTGATTTTGTCTCCTGGCAGATTTACTCTGAAAGAGATGTTAAACCAAAAATCTGTATAAGTGACACATGATTAAAAATGTTTTCCCACATGCTTTAAGTATCCTGACACTTACCTGACTGGTAAGAAAGGCTTCTTGCTGCGGTCCGACTGAGACTGCTCTATAGTGATGAAATGGTTCTGTGCTTCAAGCTACAAAATGGATTCAAGTGTCAAACAAACCATCTACATTCAGAACATAAATGTTTATGTAAGGTTTTCAGTCATGTTATCACTACCTTGACCCCAAACACATTCACGTGGAAGCTCTCTATAGGCATGAGACCTCCTGATGTTCTGACAAATCTAGGATCTCCAACCATTCCTATGTGAACTGTCACCTGAAAGTGGTTCTTCTTCTGACACACAAAGGCTTCATCAGCTGTGGAGTAACTGAAACCCTTATCACTGTCCACATGGTAACCTGGAGGGGGTCTACTCAAAAGAAAAAAAGACACATGAGCTTCATGGGTTTTATTGATAAATGCCATCTTGGTAAATGGAAGTAGAAGATGTCTTCTACATGAAATATGGGCCCTCAAATTCCTTCCTCACTCAGAGTAACAGGGATACAATGTACAAATGAGATGTAAAAGTCAAATTATTTACATTTCCAAGAAAAAAAAAGTACAACAGCATTACCATGTGTTTGGACATGTACCATGGTAATCCTATGGTGTTCGTTGGTCTACAAGTACCAGAGTTTGCCATCTAATATCATTATAGTACCATGGTTCTAGTCCATCATCTCAGGTTAGGAAGTCTTGGTAGTTACTCACAGGCTTTCAGATCTGCTGTTGTGGAGTGAGCACCACTGGCTGGGCTGATACCGGTCCCACATGAGCAGCTGGTGCACACTACCCACTGGACTTCCACCAGCTGTGTCACTGTCATAACACTGTGCTTCACATGATCCACTTTCTGGACCTGAAGACAAAGCAGACATTAAGGAAAGACACAAAATGATATGTAAAAGCACAGTCTGCGATTACAGGTTTAAAAAAAAAAAGGGTTATGTATGAGCACAGACTCAGATTCTTTAGCTTTATAGTATGAGTCCATCCAATCCAAGGAGATCAAACAACTTTGATATTTTGAGACAAATTTAGAACACATTTGTCATGTGTCTCCTAACAAAGAGGTGCATGTTTCTTTGGAAGATTGTTGTTGTGGTTGGAATGACTTGTAAGCCCGGTAGTTTACGATCCTCAGTTGTTTAGTGTAGAAGTTTTTCTCTGTAACTATTAACAGTCGTGAAACAAGTATGATGCCTAGTATTTTAAAAGTTTTATACAAGGAACGTTATCTTTGGAATGTCTTCCTACACTGTCATCGCTGGTTTGTCTTTATCTTTTTTCCATTATTACAAACACTGTTTTTCCTGCTTTATATAACACTGATCAGCACTGTTTGAGCTCAGAGACTTTAGATATACAAGACGGTGCACTCATATTACTATGAATGGGAGAAAGTGCAACATGCAATATGTCAGAATATATCCCACATTCTAGATAAAAGAGCCAGTGGCCAATTTTTAAAGTCATTGCATCACTGCAGTCGGCGTTCAAAGCTCCATTTACCAAAGAAACAGTCAGAATCCTCAGAGACACACTTAGGACTGCGCATGCACATTGGCTGATTCAATCTGACTTACATAAACTTTTTAACACTATTTGAGCATAAGAAACAACATATGAAATAACTGCCTGAAGACACTGAAAATATGGCCACCAAGTTAACACTTTCCCTGAAACAGACTTTGGTGAGGTAAGTCCCTTTTGGTATGATAGTTGTTGAATATATCCAAGGTTCTGGCATGAAACTCTAGATGGCACAGTCACATAGGTCAAACTCAATCTGACATAATGACATCATTATCACATGGCACAGCTGTTTGGTTATTTTTGAATCAGCAGTCAATGAGCTTTCTGCTCAACATTTAAATACTTGGCTAGTGCTTGCTGTAGCAGTTGCAGCACGCTTCAGAATCCCTTCACCTTCCCCAGCTCCACCTGTATAGATCTGCAAAGGGGTGATTCATGTATGTTTTGGGGGTTATTTCATATGTTATATGTGCAGCAGCAATATTTCTTACATGTTCACAGCAGCATGTTGTGATGTATTTGCAGTATCAAGTCTTTGTACTTGCTCTGCTGCAGCAGCATAGACCAAACACATTAACATTGTCATGTACATTACCATGCCAATCCCTCCGAGAGTTGTCATGACAGAAATATTATTATATAATCATTATCATCCTTTTATGTTCATGTATTTCATTTTGAATGTTTTTAGTAGGGGTAGTGAATATCACGAATTGATAAAACTGCTAATAATCAATAATGAAAATAACTGACAAAAATGTTTTGATTGTTCATGTCTGTGCATTATACGTGCAAATCATCTGCAAGTCATGTCACTTTACAGCAATGAATTACATATTTTCTATGGATAAAACCCATTTGAAATATAGTGGAAGACAAACTGAGCTGCTGCAGGAAAAATGCACAAATCAAGTTATTCAAAAAATCAGAATGCTTTATATTATGTGCAAATAAACAAACAAACTCATAAGCATATATACTTTTACGTGCCTGTCACACATTCTGGCATATGTGTGTGCTGTTCAATATATTTGGAGACATATGTTTTGCTCAGCGCATAACTTGCATTTTACTTACATTTTGGGTTACATTTTATTTTAAGGTGTCCTTGTTACAGTGTAATTATTCATTAAAGTACTGCATAATATTAATTAACTACACATACTTACTATATGGATAGGGTTAGGATAAGGGTTTGGTTTAGGGTTACTTGCATGTAATTGTCATGAATCTGGTCCATGGACCTGCATTGGTTCGCCACCAGAGGTCACCCTTCCATCACATTGACTCTCACACCACACACTACCCCGGACTTCATTTCCCAGCAGCCATTTCCCTAATCACATGCTCACACCTGATACTCATCACACAATCACACACACACTACTTAAGCCATGGACTTCCTCAGTCAGAGCGCCGAGTATTGTACGCAAATATCCTAGTGATAGCTACCCTACGAAGCCCTCTGAGTTGTCTTAGTCTTGCCTGTTTCCCCGTGTTTTGATTTCTGCCCGTGTTTCCTGGATTAACCCTTGCCTTGCCGTTCGGACTCTGTTTGCCCCTCGTTTGGATTATTGCTGTTTACCTGGATTTACTCTCTCTGCCTTGCCCTTTGGATATTGTTCGCCGATCGAAGACCCACGCTTGTTCTAGGACTACTCTGTGTCTTGCCTGTGTTATACCTGTTTGCCACTGTCTGACCCTGCCTGTATTTATGACCATGTCTTTAAATAAAAGCTTGCACATGGATCCGCACGTCTCTCGTCTCATCAGCCCCGTAACAGAATACTCGGCCACACAAGGATCCAGCGGCTTTTCTAAAGGACCCTGGCCAGGTATGGACCCATTCGACCAGCTGCTCGATCTGAGACAAGGGAATTCATCTGTTGAAGAGTACGTCATTCAATTCTGCGAGCTGGCGCATAAGATTCCCTTTGATGAGGTAGTATTAAAAGACATATTTCGTTTTGGACTCAGTGAGCCTGTAAAGTCATGGTTACCAGAGGGGAAGTTTCATTGCAGTCTAAAGGACTTTATAGACTATGCTTTGCTGTGCGCTGGCTCTTCGTTTACTGTGGATGTCACGGAAGAGGAACGCGACACCCCGTCTATGACTGAGATGGCGGCCGTAGCAGAGCCCGTTCACAAAATGGCGGCCACCACGACGTTCCGTCATGTCACAACTGTCATTCCTGAGCCAAGTCACGTCACTGCTGATCGTCCAGAGTCCCAGCACGCCACTGCTGATCGTCCAGAGTCCCAGCACGCCACTGCTGATCGTCCAGAGTCCCAGCACGCCACTGCTGATCGTCCAGAGTCCCAGCACGCCACTGCTGATCGTCCAGAGTCCCAGCACGCCACTGCTGATCGTCCAGAGTCCCAGCACGCCACTGCTGATCGTCCAGAGTCCCAGCACGCCACTGCTGATCGTCCAGAGTCCCAGCACGTCACTGCTGATCGTCCAGAGTCCCAGCACGTCGTCGCTGATCTTCCAGAATCTCGTCACGTCTCTGTTGATCAGCCCAAGTCTTGTCACGTCCGGGCTGACACACCCAGATTATCAAGGTCAGTCTTCCATTATCCCAGTTTGATGTCTAGTGTGAGGGATGTACCACTGGTGTCTGCACGCGCAGCTGGTATCCCCAAACCCACTCACTCCAACCCTTCTGTCCATGAACTAACTCCTCTGTCAGAAGTGCTTCCCAGGATGGGAATCGCTTTATGTTGCGTTTGGGCTGTGTACACCACCGCAGAACTGCCCGAGGTGACGGCACACGCTGCAGAACCTCCAGAAGCAGCGGGGCTCGCCTCAACCCCTTGTATGATGGTGGCGCCCAGCAAAGAACTCTCTCTCGTTCCCTATGGTACCACTGTAGAACCTCCGGAGGTGGCGGCATCTGCTGCAGAACCTCTAGAGGTGTCAGTGGTATCCACCTGTGAACTCTCGTCCTGTCCTGTCACGGCTATGGAGGCCGTCTATGAACTCTCGCCCTGTCCTGTCACGGCTATGAAGGCCGTCTGTGAACTCTCGTCCTGCCCTGAAACGGCTGTGAAGGCCGTCTGTGAATGGCCGCCTTACTCTGAGCCGGCCATGGAGGCCATATATGCTCTGCCTGTCTTTTGTGTCTCAGTTTCCCCTAGGTCCCAGTCTCTGCCATGGGCGTCTGCTCCGCCGTGGTGGTCCTCTGTCCTGCTCTGGGGGTCTTCTGCTCCACCTGTTCTGTCTGCTCCGCCGTGGTGGGCTCCAGTCCTGTCTGCTACGCCCTGGTGGGCTCCAGTCCCGTCTGCTCCGCCCTAGTGGGCTCCAGTCCCGTCTACTCCACCCTGGTGGGCTCCTGCTCCGTCTGCTCTGCTGTGGAGGTCTCCTGCTCTGTCTGCTCCGCCGTGGAGGTCGTCTGCTCCACACTGGTGGGCTCCAGTTCTGTCTGCGCTACCCTGGTGGGCTTCAGCCTCGTCTGCTCCGCCCTGGTGGGCTCCAGTCCCGCCTGCTCTGCCTTGGTGGCCTGTTCTGCCTCGGTCCTCGACCTCTCCACTCCCAAGTGGACCTGGGCCTCCGTCCCTCCCTCTGGTCCGCCTCCGCTCCACCACCCTCTTGGATTGTGTAATGTTTGGAGTGTCTGGAAGCCACTCCTTGGGGGGGGGGCTATGTCATGAATCTGATCCATGGACCTCCATTGGTTCACCACCAGAGGTCACCCTTCCATCACATTGACTCTCACGCCACACACTACCCCGGACTTCATTTCCCAGCAGCCATTTCCCTAATCACATGCTCACACCTGATACTCATCACACAATCACACACACACTACTTAAGCCATGGACTTCCTCAGTCAGAGCGCCGAGTATTGTACGCAAATATCCTAGTGATAGCTACCCTACGAAGCCCTCTGAGTTGTCTTAGTCTTGCCTGTTTCCCCGTGTTTTGATTTCTGCCCGTGTTTCCTGGATTAACCCTTGCCTTGTCGTTCGGACTCTGTTTGCCCCTCGTTTGGATTATTGCTGTTTACCTGGATTTACTCTCTCTGCCTTGCCCTTTGGATATTGTTCGCCGATCGAAGACCCACGCTTGTTCTAGGACTACTCTGTGTCTTGCCTGTGTTATACCTGTTTGCCACCGTCTGACCCTGCCTGTATTTATGACCATGTCTTTAAATAAAAGCTTGCACATGGATCCGCACGTCTCTCGTCTCATCAGCCCCGTAACAGTAATTATGCATAATTTATTGTTATTATTATTCTAAGCACATGTAACGTGTAACAAGGACACCTTAAAATAAAGTGTTACCAATTTTGTTTATGTTGCTCATATGACTAATTACAACATGGATATATACAAAGAAAAATATTAGGTGTAGACAGTGAATTTAATAATTGCTCCAAATCTCCACTTATGATTATTAGAAATTATATATTAATACTGAAATATTAATACTGAGCAGTTCTGTAATCAAAATGAACCTAATGTTCCTTTATTGTGTCTGTAAAACTAGTAATGATTAAAATGACTAAATTCTACCAAAAAATTTAAAGTTTTGGTTCAATTGCTTGGTTCATACTGTATTTTTGCGTCCAAACCGTAGTATGTTTGCAGCAACTTTGTGGCCACTGTTTTCATTTGTTACTAGGTAATGGCAATGCAGGCGAAGGCAAAAAATGTGTTGCTTGTCTCATTTTCATACTTTAGTTTTTCAATCTTTGGCTTTGTTTCAACACAAAACAGCATTTGCGTCTACCTGCCGTGAATGTACTGCAAACATTGTAAAGTAGTTTGGAGTCCAATGAGATATACATTCTGTGAGTGAGAACACACACAAACCAAAATTATACTTCATTAATAGCGATCCACTTCCTCAATTTAGTACGATCATGTTCCCATCAGCAGCAAACCACACTAGAGTTCACATGAACCAGGAACATTTTTTAAAACAAATTTGGGTATGGTCCGTGGATGCGCACCTGAGTTCAAAAACTGTGACGAACCCAGATGTGCACCAAAAGTACTATGTGAAAGCAACCTCAGGTGGATTTTAGAGTATTAACATTAGATCTGTCCAAGATTTTGCAAGATCTTATGCCACAAATCAACATTTATAGATGGGCAAATAGAACATGGTCACCTCAGATAGGACGAAAACATTCTGCACATGATATAATACTTACAGAATGATGGTTTGGTCCAAACTGGGTCCGCACGCCTGCGCTGCTCTGTGTGCCCCTCTAAAGAGTTTGACCTTCTTCTTTTCCTACTTTCGTGTAAGATATTTCGGTTAGAGCAAGCACTACAGACTGTAAATATACTGAATGAACTGCAAAAACAAGCAGAACAGCACATGAAACACATATCCTTACCCTACATGTTGATCATGTTTTGGGGGCATATAAGGGTACACTGTCTCTGAGCACATTGCATGGGGCACACATGGGGAGGCCGCAGCAGCATTAGCTGGCATATGTCCTGCTGGAAGACCTATCGGTGGGCACTGAGTATATAGCGGAACACCATGGATGGGTGCATTATGAGACGTGGTTGCCTGTATGTAACTCTCAGCTGTGTTGAGACTGTACTGAGGGAGTGAAGCAGGTGAAATGGCTTTAATATGGTTCCCAAAGGGTCTGCCAACATCATGTTTCCTGTCTTTGAAGGGACAAGATTGAGGGAAGGAGTCTTCTGATAGGCTATACACATCCTGCCTGCTTTGTTCAGGTGACCATCTTGAATCTGGTGAAAAGAGATTGTTTAATGACCACAACCAATATAAGAACTTTGAGGTTGGGATTTCGAATCAGAGAAGACTTCACCTGGTACTTGTGGTGGAGAACTATGCTCTGATCCTGAATCTGGTGGTGACTCGGGTAACATGCTAAGAAATGAGAAAAACATGCTAAAAAGAACAAATAACCATTTTCTGTGCCAATCTGTTATTTAGAGGAGGTTAAGTGGACTTTACTTGAAATTATTTTACTTGGAATATTTGAGAGAACTCACAAAGTGGGATCTGTCTCATTGCTCAAATACTGCTCCAGAATACTGGTGTCTACCACGGCACTCTCTAACACACCACTCACATCCTGCCCTGAAGGAATAAAAAATATGTTAAAATACTTTCTCCTGTTTAATTTTCTCATATAATGAATTTTGTGAAGGAGGTTTGATGAAATTAGGCTTTTAATCACTCATTTTATCTTACTCATTGCTTCTCTTGCTTAAAACAAGTAGTTTGAGCTTCCCCCATGCAGCTGGTCACATTTTCTGTGTTGACCAACAGAAAGCTGCTTGTTGTGAAAGGGACTTGTGAGCTGTGTCTTATACATATACTACTCTATTGAAAATAGACCTTTATGTGACTGTACTTTAACAGACTTTTTGTACAGCTAAAACGGAACATACAAGCATCTATCCCTCTAGACAATACAAAAGTCCTTTTGGCTTAGACACTTCTGAGAAATTTCAAAGCATGGACAAATATGTCTCACTGCATGTCTCACCAATCATCAAATATCTGGACATCACTTAAGTCAAGTAAATGTTATTTAGGTGTCTTACCATTAAAAAACTGCTGCAGTGCCTCATTTTCTCCAAGAACATCCATTGAATCAGCTCCAGATTTTCTGAATTTTGTTTAATTCCAATAATGTCAAACCTTCTACTGTAAAAGCACTGTGAGAACAAAATGGGACAGGTTGTATCTTTGAAATAGAGAGATAGCATGAATTGACCCAAATACTGATCACTTCACCTTTCCCCACTTCAGAAAAAAATTAGAAAGATTGGCAGGCAGCCATTTTAGCTGATCTGACTGTTCGCAAACTTCACATACACATCAGATCAACAGAAATGACCACTTGAAAGAATATTTTACTTACATTTATATTAGCATCTTAATGTAATGTAGGTTACATTACATAAAATTCAGTCATCTAAAATCATCACTACAACCTGCTAATACAATAAACATGATGACAACTAAAGTTCCCCCATCCCCTTGAATTGATCGCAATAGCAATACATTTAGATTTTGTTTATACAAAACAACAATAAAAAAAGTTCTACCTTTCCCCCCAAAATGTAGACTTTGCTTCTGTTGGTTTCGACCCATTAAAGTAAACAGCTCAAGTGTAATCCATCAGTAACTCCATATACACCGTAGACAGATGTATTCTTACATTAAAATAATTAGTAATGTATGTAGTAACAGGAAAAAGAAGTTCTTATTCAATGAAAATGGCAGTCGTCGTGCAGTCTTGCATGTACTTTGTTCACTGACCCTAGAGGCAAAATCCACCAACTGCCGAGCAAACACCTGTAGGAGGCCATAAAGGAAGCTTTGCCTTATGAGGTAATCACACACAGACATGCTACAAGAGCTGAAGGGATTGATGGGTGTGTTTCTGTGCAAACAGATCATTGATATCCTGGACACCTGTGCATTTGACTGGAACAAATAACGGAGCAAATATTCACTTCAGCAGCATTAATGATACAATTAGAGCACAAATTAAATTTAGTGGTTGTACATACTCAATTTAAGACAGAATGCACTAAGTCATATAGTGACTTACATTGTTACTCACATTGTTATGATGTTTTGTAACCAGGAGGAATTACATCGCAGTTTATTATATTATATATATTATTTAGTTGTTTAGTATATGATAAAACAGCAGTAGGATTCACTTGTCCATGAATGAAAAAAGAATGAAAAAAAGGAAAGAAAAGAAATACAATTTCATCCCACTATTATTTAATTTAATTTAATAATTGAATTATTTTTTTAAATGTTGTTTAAAAGTATTTTTGACATTTACAGACATTACCAAGCTGTACTTACATGTATATAGCCACTTGGGGACATTAAAAGGATGGCTGCTGAGTGAACTAAATTTGTTTTTTGTTTTTGGTTACACTTCATTTTAAGGTGTCCTTGTTACAGTGTAATTATACATTTAAGTACTGAGTAATATTAATTAACTACATGTACTTACTATATGGTTAGGGTTAGGATTAGGTTTTGGCTTAGGGATACTTGTATGTAATTATGCATAATTAATTGTTATTATAATAGTAATTACATGTAGCGTGTAACAAGGACACCTTAAAATAAAAGTAAAAATAACGTTTTTTTTCTTAAATATGTAATTAAAACTGCAAACACACAAGAGCTTTTTTCTTGCACCTTTCAATACAGCTTACAACACATGTGAGTGTCTACATCTTAATCATTATTAGAGGGCAAGCATGAAAGGTGTGTTGGTACCTATTGTAATCGTTAGTCATCTTCTTTTGAGTCTATGGCAGGTTACCTGCACAGGAGATATGAAAAATGGCAAATGTTGCTTATAACTTCTGAATGATTTGGACAAAAATGACAAGATTTAGTGCATCATACAAAGTCGGATTTTTCCATGTCAGCCATTTTGTGCATCAGCCATTTTGAATTTTGGTGTAAAATGCTATTTTTAACGAACACATCACATATTGTTAGAAACTCAACAGGTGCGTTCCATTCGACCGTAAGTGGACTGCGAAGTGGACTTCATAGGGTTTTTCGCCATCTTAAGTGAGATTCCATTCCGAAGGGAGCTAACATGTTCAGTTGGAAGGGCACTGTGAACGGCATAGGGAAAAAGGAAACATCGAAACATCACAGGAAGTGGAGAAGGAAATTAACCCAACTGTCATTGCGCACCGCGTCACCAGTTAGAAATAAAGATGAAGCAGAGCCGTTGAAAGAGTTTTTTAAAGGCTCTGCAATGGATGGGTTGCAATAAATGTTATTATTATACAAATAAGACCATTTATGAATGGTTATGGCTATGAATGTTACATCTGCATATTGTATTTGTATGAATAGGTGAAACTAAGTAAAATCGATGAGAAATAGCTGATGTGCTGTCATTTTTTATTTTATTTACCTCAGGAGTAAACTAATGTTATGAGGCTGCATGTGGGAAAGAAAACGCACGAGATGAAACCACTACAATCTGTAACAATCTAAACATTTTGACTATTTTTATTAGATACATAATTGTATATGTATTTTATATGTGTTTAAATTTGAAAGTAAAATAAATAATATTTATTTATAACATAATCTGCGTGACCCTGCCATTGATTTTCTTTAATAACGTTGCAGGGCGTTCCAAATGAGCGATTATTGTCAGCAAAGTCCACTTCAACGGATATCCCGTGCTTCAGGAGTAGGGAGCAGTGAACACTGCATAGGGACCCTGTCAATCGGAACACACCTAATATGTGTAATGGCAACCATGCTCTAAAAGTGCTCAGAACGTTTTGGTAAAATATTATGATTTAAAAAAAAAAATGGCAATAGCTTTTGATTAATTTTTCCTATTGTCAAGAGACTGGTCTTGACAGATTCCTTGGATCATGTCAAGAACACTGATACTAATTAAACTATACAAACCTCCAGCCTGCCATTTTGATTTTCTCTGAAAACCTTCTTTTTCAATCGAAGATTGGCTAA
Organism: Spinibarbus caldwelli; assembly: GCA_039654775.1. Taxonomy (NCBI): domain Eukaryota; kingdom Metazoa; phylum Chordata; class Actinopteri; order Cypriniformes; family Cyprinidae; genus Spinibarbus; species Spinibarbus caldwelli. The sequence continues at coordinate 23,733,563 of CM077229.1, forward strand.
CATCTTTGCATATGAAATAAGTATGAAATGTGGAACTCTTCTGAAAACTTTTACTACGTTTTTACTGTTACAGCTGCTGAGATCAACTAATTGTGAAAAGTCTTGATTATAAGCATTACATTTTGATCTATTCCCATTGCATAAAATGTTGTAGTGCAGAACATTGTATTCTTAAATTGCTTTATGTATATAATATAACCACAATTTAAATAAATGATTTCCATGCTACTAACAAGAACAGCGTGTAGTTGACTGTTGGCTTTTATTTGTTTTTTACATGGCTTTTCGTGCCAGCCACCTTTAAGGCCTGTTCACACCAAGACAGATATCTATAAAATTAATTATATTGGAATCCACACCAACAGTCATGTTCCGTTTATTATAAGCATGTTTTGTCATCTGCCTGTTTAAATGCTTGAGATCTATAAAGTTGGGTGAATTGAGATTGCCTTTCAGTATTTTTAGCATTGATCAGCTGGAAAAAAGTTTTTAAAGGGGTTTGTTTTACCCAATAAATAAAAGATTCCAAAATCCAAAGTCCAAGAAACCAAAAACTAAAAGATACAAAAAGGTTATATAGACATCGTAATACATGCACAAGTTTCTGTTTACCAAATCAATGTGCGTCAATCATTGTTTAGATTAAAAAACAAAAAAATTAAATCTGTTCAACATAGAAAGTCTTTTCTATTCATAGATCTTGGATTAAACTGCCAGATTCTTATGGATTTGTTTTACAAAGCTCTTATATCCTTTTTGGATCTTCTAAGTTTTGGTTACTTGGACTTTAAAAGGAGGAACTGAAACCTCTCAGGTTTCATTAAAAATATCTTCATTTGTGTTTCGAAGATTAACCAAAATCATATGGGTTTGGAACAACATGAGGGTGAGAAATTACTTTTCATTTTTGGTTGAACTATCCCTTTTTGCTAGCTCATGAACCATAAAAACACTAACAGGCGATTAGAATTGGAAATATTATAGCATTTTTATAGTTACAGTTATTATATTTATCGTCCTTGGTGTGAATGGCCCTTTACAGCAGAGAAAGTCTTCATGTATCTTCACATGCTGTGGCTCTGAGAAGTCACCGCTTCATGAGGACAAACACCAGCATTTATTCTCCTCTGGAGGTGTACAACTTTATTCAGGCTTCCAGAAAGGCACTAAAATCAAAATGAGGGAGGCTAGATGAGGAAATACACATAGTGGTCCGAGAGGATACACACAGAACATTCCAGATATAGAAACACAACAGCACAACAGCACACAGCTAGCTACAGCACTGAACATATCAATCTAAGAGAGGTTGAGACGCGTTTATTTGAGTGTTTCATCCTTCATTGTACAGATTCTTCAGAGAGAACACAACCTCCAGCTACAGTTCATGCTTTAGTGTCATCTTCTCCTTCTGTTTCAATAAATATAATGAGGTGTGGTGGTCCCTGGGAAGCCACTCTGACTGGACTGGTAAACTCCATCATGTCAAGGAGCAGCCGGGTTAAGACGATGGCGTTCCCATGACGGTGATGGCTCTGTTCACAGTTCATCTTTGTAGTACCCCAGCTTGGCGTTGGACATCTCCTTCCGTAGCTGCATGACCTCCCAGAACATCTGCTCTGCTTGGTAAAACACAGCGCCATGACGTGTTAGAAGGAAACCTTTCATAAGAACAAACTTCCGCATTTTTACATTTACCACTGGTGCAAACAACTGTTCCTGTGTTAAAAAAAATCCTGTGTTTTATACAGTGGTGAACAGTAATGTATTAAAGTATTATTACTTTGTTAATGTACTTAAGATAATTTTTTGAGGATGTGTACTTTGTATTTTTATTTTGGGAAACTTTTATTTTCACTACATTCCAAAGTATTATATTGTATTTTTTAAGTCAACTACATTACATAAATACATATCATTCTCCGTTATTTCAAACGGAAAAAAAAACAACACCCTCTTCCAAGGTGATACCAGTGTCCGATTCATAAATGAGCTGATTCTTTTCAACGAACCTGATGAATCAGTTCACAAATTGCAATGAATGATTTATTCGCTTATTGTACTGATCCGACTGCAGCTGTTCTCCAGTCAACAATTTACTGATTCAATGATCCAGTCAGAACAAGTCTTCCTCTCTCCCGCAGCATTTTCAAATGATGTAAAACTAGTAAGCTTGCATTTTTGGCCCATGTTACATCTGTTTTTATGTTGTCACTACATATATACATAAATTTAGTTTTTTTTAGTTGTTTGCTTATATTAGATCAATAATTGTATCTTTTTCCACTAATTCTCCTTATTTTAGGATAAAATTATAAAATAAATAAACGCAGTTAATCGATTAGTAACACGTAAGTACATTACAAATCAAGTACTTTTGTACATTTACTTTTAACTCAAGTAATATTTTGTTAGGGTATCTGTACTTCTACTTGAGTACTTGATTTGATTTTATGTTCCTAAAGTACTAAATACTTAGTAGTTTGGTGATAATTTAAAAAGTACTGCACGTTAAGAAATAAACTGTGCTTTTGCGAAGAGTCACCTGAATGATGTACACTCACAAGATTAAAACTGGTTCATTGTAGTTTTCTATTTTCTATCTTTCTAGTGTTTGTTATTGTACAGGGAAGCAGGTTATCACTGTTAATGTATTCCACCAGGCTGAAATGTTTCCCTAAATGTTGAAGAGCCTCTGTAGATACCAGAAACTGTAGATTGCTTTACCATTAGAGACAATGGAAGAATCAGCCACTGTGTGGCCAAAGAAACCAAAAAGTAACTTTTTAGCAGAAGCAGAAAAAAAAAAGTATTTGAATTTTGAATAATGCATTTATCGGTAAATACCTTACACATCATATTTAGTTGAATACACAATGATTTCATATTGTAACAACCAATTATTTTTTAAATAATTAAAAATAAAACAAACTTTTACGAACCATACTAAATCCATGTGGAGAACAACATCAAGCTGTCATGCTGACAGGTAGTTTTGAATAAAGTGATATATAAGAGATGAATTATTAGCTTACCATCTTGTTGTTTGACTAGTCCTTGGAGGATATAACGAATGTAGGTGAAGAAGTTGCAGACAGATGTGATCTGATGTAGGTAGAGAAGAAAAGTGACATTTATACAAACCTCAGTACAACAAATGAGAACAATGATAATGTTCAAAGCATAAAAACCAAATACTAAAATCCTGACTTGGTCTGGAACTCATATGTCAAAAATCTAAAGAAAAAAATAAGCAATATAATTAAGCAGTATAATTATTTCCATTATACTGATTTTAAATCAAGCTTTATTATGGTATAACAGGCTTTTCAACTTTTATCAAGATAGAATTACATATTGAATTCTTTAGATACTGAGGTGAAATAAATTGAGATTTACTCTGAGAGTACAATCATGATCAACACTGGAAGGATTTGAGTAATAATTGTCAATTTAACTTCTAAATGTAGGTTTGGGAGGAGCCTTTCCAAACAAGGTGAAATTTTTTGCATGCAGTTTTCCCTCTCAGTTACGAAGTTATGGGCAGACACAGCAATGTTTTTTTAGATTCTACTCGTCTATTTGTATATCAAAATGCATTTAATTGGTTAAACTTCCAAAAATGAAATTGTTTTTCACAAATTTCATTACATTTATGAACCGCTTTTCCTATATTGGGTTGTGGTGAATCAAATATGATTTTTTTTTGGATGAAGATTCATTTCTCCAGAATGAAACACCTCCCTCACTTCAGGCCCAATGATTAACAGCAGCCTCATTAAGCACAGTATTTTATTTCTGAGGTTTTGTCGCTGGTCTTCTATCAGTCTTCAGGTGAAACTTCAATTTTTCCACAAATTTCTCGTTATTTCTTGAGTTTATAATCTAGTCACCTTCTCAAAGAGGCTAACTTTGCTGAAGTGAATCTAGATAAAATATTACAGTAGATTTATAGGTCCTTTCTTTGCAATTGCTCTTTTTATCCGCCTGATCGATTTTGGTAGGATGGTTTGATGTTAGAAACATCAGCACATTGCCATATATTTTCTGATATTAATGTTAAACTTTTAATATGTTCGATTTTGATATTCAAAACATTAATTCTACAACCACTGAAACACATAAATAGGCTTTCTTTTGAATATGCAGTACAACAGAATGAGAAATATATTAATATTTTCTGAAGATGATCTACCTGAGCATCCATGTGTGTTTTTCAAATATTTTCAGAGGAGATGCTGTGAAATCTATAACATGGCAATAATGCAATACTCACCCGATAACGGCAAAATGGAGATACATAATAATAGTTGCTGGAGTCACCAAACTTGATTCTGTGCTTGCAGGTTTTGGTTTGACCACACAGGGCACATTTCCTGCACAGTGGGAAAGAGATTGAAAACTTTTATAAGTATATTATACTACAAACCTGATGGACATCTGAGGAGCGATTTAGGACTGTAAACTAATACTTGGGTGAATAACGAAAATGAAGCACACATAAATAGATATGAGGCACTGAGATATGAATTCCCTGAAACAGACACTAGGGAAATCAAGACAGGGATCGGGAGGCAGGGGGGCACGGGTCAGATCAGGAGGACTTGAGGGTCTGATCACAATTCACTTACACGAGAGTCTGTGCCATCCTGCTGCCACAGGAGGAGCCCATTGGAACAAGAACAAAATCAATAAAAGGACACAAATACAGAAAGAAAGTATGACGAAAGAAAGTCATGCTGACAGGCTGCTCAGTCCACATGATCCACACAACACTTTTAAGAACGATGAAATAAAAATAAACAGTGACATTAGAGAAAGAGTATTTATAGATCAGAAAAACTTTAGATACACATCCAATAAAAACACTGGTTAAATATAAATGAATGTATAAGGGAATGTGTATATTTTACATGTAATTTTTAAAACCTTTTAATAATAATTAACCGAATTCCTTTTTACAAATGTCTTCGCATGCGTTTCCTTCTGCAGCATCAGTGTCTGTCTGTCAAAAAAAAAATTGGTTTACACAATATATTGTGTACTTTGTATATGTATTATGTATGTGTATATATATATATATATATATATATATATATATATATATATATATATATATATATATATATATATAAAAATACACACACATGCATATCTGTATTTACGAAAAATATGCTGTTTATATATTAAATATATTTATATATAATAAAAATTATAGGAATATATATACATGTAAATATTTTCAAATATATACTGTATGTGTATTTACATCATAAATATACACAGCACACACACATATATTACGAAAACAATAATTATTTTAGATGCGATTAATCATTTGACAGCACTACTGTCTGTATCTTTTGTCCTAGTGTGCAAGTCTTTGGTGATGCTACCCACTGTTCATGACAGGTCCCGTAAGGTTTGTGGTTTCCCAGCATGCTTTGCATGTCTGTGTTCGTCCTCAGTGTATATATGATATTGTTGTGTGTGTAATTTCTTTTATCTTTTTTTTTTTAAGAAAGGCTAAATGACTTCCGAGCACAATGACATGTTAGTTTACAAAAAAAAAAAAACAGGCAACTGTTAATTTAATTATTAATTACATTTGATGGATCTGTCATAGTCTATTTGCAGGACACTTAAGTCATATTTCATTCATATTAGGAGAGCTGCAGATTTATGAACCTGCTTTCTTCACAAATTATGGGCCTTGACACAGGCTTTGTGTCAAGCGACTGTGAATTCATCCATACTCACTTGGGTCCTCCACACTCAACAGCAGACGCTTTGACCACTGGCAGCGGCTGGAATCCCACCGGCTCCACACTCAGTGTGTTCTGTTCCACCGCCTCCAGGATCGCCGATCCGAGCTGTGCATCACACAAACTATATATAAGCCATGCACAAATAAAAATACCCATTTAAAGAAGTATCTTAAACTGCCCTTTCGCTTTCAGATAGCATTTGGAAGCCTGATTCAATTTACTGAGTTTACTCAGTTTGTTTGAATGAGTCATTTTAATGAACTGGTTTAAAAATGAATTATTGCTTCATTTTAATCATTACCCACCCAAGTTAACCCCTTATCCCACACAAAGGTTTTTATAAAAAGTCCCAAAAAAAAAAAAAAAAAAAAAAAAAAAAAAAAAAAAAAAAAAAACACCTCTCTTAAAGGGTACATAACACACACTGTTTCGCCCAATCTCATGTTAATCTTGGGTACATATAGAGTAGTACTGCATCCTTCATATATCCAAAAAGTCTTTAGTTTTATATTTATAAAAGAAAGATACAGCTTTACGATTCTCTCAGAAAAAAGCCAAGCTCCTGGAGGCATGCCGTGTGGGCGGAGCTAAAGAGTGATGAGCACTTGCGGCGATTGGCAACAAAACACAGACATTTGATGCCGTTTCACTTACCGTCTGCAGTTCTGAATAATAACATTGAGCTTTTATAGCTGGGACCTCTCTGTCTTTCAGTATCAAACGATGTGCATATACAGCGTCGAACTGGGCCTTGTTTATAAAACGTTCATCAACAAACACACTTGTGAAACTCCGTTGCTGCCCCGGAAAAACAAACTGCATCTAGAGGTCTGAATTTCCGCGGCTCTCCCGTGGGACCCGACCAGATTTCTTGTGACGCGGGATTAAATTCCTGAATAAAATGCGGTAGCGGTCGGCAACTCTGGTGTAATTTGAACGGGAGCGGGCGGTCTAACAATATCCCGTTCCCGAGGTCCTTTCAGAACAGCATATCTGTGCTTTATTCTTATTGACCACTGGTACAGCCTGCACTCAGGACTGTTATACGCACTGCACGCGTGAACCAGTGCTTTCTGCGTCACGCATTTTATTTGCGAGGTCTGTGTGCAGCATGTGCATAACGGTCCTCAGAGCAGGCTGTAGCCTACCGGTGGTGAATATACAGCCCTTAGGCAGAACAGGCAGGTTGTGATGAGTGACAGAGCAGAATAAGGATGGAGCAAAGTGTGGATGCGCTGTCCTGGAAGGACGTTCATCTCGGTTTTTTTTATATTTTGCTTAGCATGTAATTTTAATTGACAGATGTCGTTTTTTTTTTTTTCTCTCTGCGACACTTTTTCTATTGTGTTAACAGCAAAATGTTAAACGAATTTAGTATTTTCACAAGACGAATTAAAATAGCTAATAGGCTATTTTTGTACAAAGTACATTTTTTTTCTCTGTGACACTTTTTCCTATTGTGTTGTAAATGTTAAATGAATTGTATCCTGACAATACGAATAAAAATAAGAAATACAATTTTTGTACATTTTTATTTTTTCTGTGACACTTTTTTACCTACTGTGTTGGCAGCAAATTTTTAAACGAATTTTGTGTCAAGACAGAAAGTTTGTTTAACATTTTGCTTTCAATAAATTCAAGACTCTTGGCAAGACGAATAAAATAAATACAATTTTGTGCAGACTACACTTTTATTTGTTAGCCTATCTCTCTTTCTTTCAGTAGCAGAAATTTAAATGTGAGATTCTGGAAACGGAATCTAAATTTAGCGGGAACAGTGGGTCGGGAAGAAATTTATTCTAAGCGGACAGCGGGTGAACAAAGAGTGAATATATAGTGGGAGTGGGTGGGTGCGGGATAGAACCTCGAGGGAGCGGGACTTAAAAAATAGTCCCACGCAGACCTCTAACTGTATCCACTGTTTACGTAACGCTGGGTTCCTTAGGAAGCTGAACAAAGTTATCTTTCCCTTACAACCAAAAACACTTCTTTGGGGACATTCTTCCCAAGCGAGTCCCATGCATTGCAGCCAAATGAAGCGCGTTGATGGGCACGATCTCGCTCTCGCTCTGGTCGATGAGTGCGCGTGCTTCTGGGAGAAATGCCCATATAAGGAGTTCCACTCTCGTCTACGTCATGAAGAGCCATGTTCGGAAAAGACTCTCCGAAACTTGTGGGGCCAAGATGGCGCTGTTCCGAGCAGATGTGTTGCGCTCTTAATCCTCAGACATCATCGAGATGTATACAATAAGTTGAGGAAAACTACTTTCTCTTTTCATTTCATGTCAACAATTTTTTAGGGACTAATATTGACTTTGTTTGAAAACTCTGTCTTATGGGCAAATGCAAAGTGAAACATCACTCTGAGGCGAGCATGGAGAAAAATTAAAATATCGTGCCATCCCAATTATTCGCCCTGTATCCTGATGATGCAATGCTGACAGATTTAACCAGTGACTCAGTTAACACTGTCGATCCAGAGAAATCTTTGGCAACTCCATTACCGTGCACCCCAGCTAAAAGCCCAGCGCCAAAAAGAGGAAAGACTAACGTTACATCTCCTGAATGTGACCTCAACAAGGTTATGTCTCTTTCCGCAAAATGTGAAATCATTTTTGAAAAGGTTACATCTATCGAGACAACGGTGAGAAACACTGATCAGGCCATTACCTTTCTGAATGAATCAGTGGAAAAACTCCTTAAAGATACCACCAACCATAACGAGAGAATTTCAGCGCTGGAAAAGAAGACGTTAGACTTGAAGAAAACAAACAACTCAAACTTCAGCTGCTAGAGGCGAATAGATATCGACGAAGATGGGGCCTGAGACTGCAAGGGATGAAGGAGGAAGATCAACAAGAAAATACTCGGGATCTGGTGATCAAAGTCCTTGGCAAGATCTCCCCCAAAATTGTTGAGAAATTGCCTGAGGTGGTGGATTCGTTGCACAGAACTGGAAAGAGGAAGGACGGTAATTCAGCAAGAGGCATAATCATTCAATTCAGCATGCATCACTTTCGTGATATCGTTTGGAGGGATGCAAGAGGCTCAAAATTCCTGGAGGAAGCCCATCTCTGTTTAAAAGAAGACCTGTCACCTGAAGAAAGAGCGGCGCGGGCCAAGGCCTGTGCCCGGTTGCATAAAGCACCTTAAGTTTTTCCCTTAAGTATCACACTAAAGGCGTGATTTCCCCTTACCTAAGGGAATAACTTAAGGGTGTTGCATACAATTCCTTAAACCATTCCCTTAGTTAAGGGAAACCGTTAAGTATTTCACGACAGCGAACCAGGTTTTGCTGTTAAAAAAATCTACTGTTGCCATGGACACGTTATTTGTTAATGCAGATAGTGGTTTAAGTTTTCACAGAAACATAAAATTTTCAGGGGCTAATGTGAATAAATCTATATTTAAATGCAAAGAGACAAGATAGTAATTTTATTTGTATCCAAAACGAGGCGATGTGAACATTATGAAGTGCTAAACACTCCCAGTGTATGTTCATTCATACTCGAAGCCGGAGGGCGCTGTCGCACTGAAAGTCCAATCCGGACTCATAGAAGTATCTTATGATGGAATACAGCAGCGATCGCTGCAGCAAAGCTGAATAAAAGGCAGAAACGTAAACACAAACACACGATTGTGACAATATATGGTTTATGCGTGTTTTTTCAAGTCATCTGCAGGTAATATATAGGAAAATACAGGAATAAAATATTATAGAATATAAATGTGTTCTCGCATGACACACTCACGTTTAAGCTATTAGCTGTATGTTATTCGATTAATGTGAATAAATGCCTAAATTAAAATCTGTTATAAAACGGCCGATTGTGTCTTGTAGAAGACTTTCGGATTGAATCTGCTCGCTGTGTAACACTTAAGGGGATATTTTCCATACCTTATGTTATACTTAGGAAAATGACAGTTAAGGGGCTTTATGCAACACTTAATGGGCTTTAAGGGATACTTAAGAGAAATTCTAAGGGTTTATGACGTTTCACCTAAAGAAAGCCTTAAGTGTCATTTAAGGGATATTTTATGCAACGCCCTTAATTTTAAGGGAAACTTATGGGCGATCTTAAGGGAAAATTACACTTAAGGTGCTTTATGCAACCGGGCACTGGCCTTTGGTCAAAAAAGCCAGAGAAGAAGGCAAGAGAGCATCACTCGTCGGTGCCTTTACTTATATCGAAGGTAGAAAAGTGAATATTGACATTTAGTAAACACTGAATGAAAAAGGACACACAGACATTTTATGTCTGACGCTTTCTTTGGATGATTTATTGTCCCTTACAACTTAAAATGCGGACTTATAATATTTGTTGACATCTTGTTGCATGTGTAAAGGCCCTTCCACATCGAGCGCGAAAAAGCGAAACGAATTTCGGACGCGATGTCGCGCTGGAATAAAACAACAGCTTCCTATGGATGCTTCCACACAGACCGCGAACATTCGCGCACCGAAAATGCGAATGTTTTTTTTCCGTCCAGTCCGACGAATCTTTTCAGTTTTGCAAAGCGGAAATACGGGCCGTCCAATAAGATTTGAGCATTACATCACATGCCCGGAGCAGCTGCTGTTGTACAAAAAGGCAAGAGTGGTGGCGCGGTTTCGAAAAACAGTGTAAACAAACCCAGAAGAAGAGTTTCCCGAGAGAGAAGAGAATGGATGCTGAGCTCTTGTTATCTTTGGTATCTGAGAACAGATTTATTCTCACGTTCTTAATTTAATTTATATTAATTCTCCACTGAATTATGTGATCTGGAGAGCACTGTCCTTTTTCTTCCTCATGTCCGAGTGTTATGATTCAGAGCGCGTTCACTCTCTAGATCTTCTGTATTAAAAAAAAAAAAAATCGAGTGAAACATTTTTTCTACACATGAAATATGAAAGCAAATAGACATGATTATGACGATATATTTTCCGTATGTGTTTTGTGTACAGCTCATGGTATTTTCATAACAATAAATGATGTTTATGAAAATACGCAGTGTGGCTTATTAAACATACAAAGAGTGCATGTCTGCCTTTTATAGAATCAAAATCAACTATAGACCACAATCGGATGTTATTACAAGCACTCGATGATGGTTTAAAGTGGGTTTTATGCAAATACATAAAAAATACCTAAATTTTCAAATGTGGTTTGATGCTAATTATACTTCTATTTATATTTTAAGATGTTTTCTTGTAAGCATTATAATAGTTGTAGAACCAAATTTATTTAGCTATATAAATGTAATGCTGTATATTGAGCAGTGGACGTTAAATCCATACATGAGATATATCTGAGGAAAAATGCATTGTTGGTCGGCGCCACCTAGCGTGCAGGCGTGAATTAGCAGAAGGCGAACATTCGTTTCACGCTCAGTGTGAAAGGACCTTTCGTCGGCGATTCGCCTCGCATTTTCGCATCGCGCTCAGTGTGGAAAAGCCTTAAGATCCCGGTGGGTCTATCTGTTTTCATTGTAACGAGTAGCTTAGTCTAACTTAGGAGGTCTTGTTCATTGTTCTATCCATTTTTGTTTCTTCTTTTGTTTTCTTCTTTCTTGGATGACAGTTTTTAATTTTGGAAAATTAGACGTTATCTCTCTTAATGTCAGAGGTTTACGGGATTTGGATAAAAGGAAGGCACTTTTTCTTTTCATTAAACACAGGGATGCTCAAAATATTTCATTTCAAGAAACGCATTCTTGTGATAATGACGTAAAATTTTGGAAATCGCATTGGGGAGATTCTGCATATTTTTGTCATGGGACAAATCATTCTGCAGGGGTCGCTATTTTCCTAAATAAATTGAAGGGAGATGTAGTGGAAACTCTATATTCTGGTGAAGGGACGTGGATTATAATAATCTTAAACATGGACAATACGAAATTTATCATTTGCAATGTTTATGGATATAACAATAACGGTTTAAATTTATGTATGTTTGAAAAACTTAGTCTGATATTACTAGATCTAAAAAGAAAATGCATAGGTGCTTATTTACTGATTGGAGGTGACTTCAATGAAGCCCCCAATGAGTCCTTAGATAGATTCCCGCCAAAGAACAGGACGTAAAATTTTTGAGTTGCTTTGTGAGGTTACTGATGTTTGCCCTTTTTTACATCCACACGATAAGGAATATACATGGACAAATAATGCTCTTACACGCAAGTCACGAATTGACTTCTGGCTCTTATCTATTAATGCAGTTCAGTTTGTCTCAGACACTTCTATCGGTTATTCACCTTTATCAGATCATAGATTCATCTCAATCTCTATAATTGGAAATACAGACAGTTGTAAAAGAATTCGTGGTTATTGGAAATTTAATAAGTTACTCAAAATTCTATTTTGTAGAATCTGTTAAAAATACTGCTTCTATTTTGGAAGGCGAATCTATGAGTTATATCCAAAGATGGGAATTTTTTTAAATTCAAAGTTAGACAATTAGCTATGCGTCGAGGCAAAGAACTTAAAGTGGCAAATTCTAAAAGATGTCAAGATATTCTCAATGAGCTTGACAAGTTATCTAAAGAAACTCTTAATACAGAGGAGGAATCCTATTTATCTCATTTGAGAAACGAAATAGATGACTGCTATTAAAGGTAATGTGAAACATTTCGGCATCCATATTTTTGGCAAGAAATTAATTTTCTTCTTAAAATTAAAAAAGCAAAACTAATATTTAACAATTAGCTTCAAAGAGATTTATCCTTCCTTGGTAGAGTTCTTTTAATAAAAGCAGAAGGTCTGTCTCATTTTATATACCCATCTTTTTCATTATTTGTTCATGACAATACATAAAAATAAATTATTAATTTGTTTACAAGTTAAATTTAAGTTTTTTTTTTGTTTTTTTTTGGAAAAACAAACATCAGCATTTGAAGAAACAAGTTCTCTGTGGTAAGAAAGCTGATGCTCCCCATAAAACTTTCTAAATTCCATGAACAGGCACTTCTGGCATGGAAACTTTGTTTTGTTCACAATTTCTCCCCGCATAAAGTGAAGCTATGGAATAAAGAGAGCATTTTACTAAAGAACAAGTCGATTTTTCTTAAGAATTGGCATGAAAAAGGTATTATTTATCTTTGCGATATACTAGATCCACAAGGGAATGTTTATTCTTACTGTGATTTCATGTTTAAATACAATTTTGTCCATGTTTAGCATGAGAATCCAACTGTTTAACAGTGTAAACAGCTCTGAATGTATGAAACGCCCCCCCCCCCCCCCCCCCCCCCATGTATTTTTTTCATGCAAATTTCTGTTTCTAACTGAAATAAACATGTTTTTTGTATACTGTTGTTCTATTCAATATATGGCTCAAGCTGTTAAGTATATATGTAATACAGGTGCATCTCAATAAATTAGAATGACGTGGAAAAGTTAATTTATTTCAGTAATTCAACTCAAATTGTGAAACTCGTGTATTAAATAAATTCAATGCACACAGACTGAAGTAGTTTAAGTCTTTGATTCTTTTAATTGTGATGATTTTGGCTCACATTTAACAAAAACCCACCAATTCACTCTCTCAACAAATTGGAATACTTCATAAGACCAATAAAAAAAAAAAAACATTTTTAGTGAATTGTTGGCCTTCTGGAAAGTATGTTCATTTACTGTATATGTACTCAATACTTGGTAGGGGCTCCTTTTGCTTTAATTACTGCCTCATTTCGGCGTGGCATGGAGGTGATCAGTTTGTGGCACTGCTGAGGTGGTATGGAAGCCCAGGTTTCTTTGACAGTGGCCTTCAGCTCATCTGCATTTTTTGGTCTCTTGTTTCTCATTTTCCTCTTCACTTTGAAGAGGAAAATGGAAAATCAAATCCTCTTGATTTTCCTTTTCAGGTCTGGCGAGCTTGCTGGCCAGTCAAGCACACCAACACCATGGTTATTTAACCAACTTTTGGTGCTTTTGGCAGTGTGGGCAGGCGCCAAATCCTGCTGGAAAATGAAATCAGCATCTTTAAAAAGCTGGTCAGCAGAAGGAAGCATGAAGTGCTCCAAAATTTCTTGGTAAATGGGTGCAGTGACTTTGGTTTTCAAAAAACACAATGGACCAACACCAGCAGATGACATTGCACCCCAAATCATCACAGACCGAGGAAACTTAACACTGGACTTCAAGCAACTTGGGCTATGAGCTTCTCCACCCTTCTTCCAGACTCTAGGACCTTGGTTTCCAAATGAAATACAAAACTTGCTCTCATCTGAAAAGAGGACTTTGGACCACTGGGCAACAGTCCAGTTCTTCTTCTCCTTAGCCCAGGTAAGACGCCTCTGACGTTGTCTGTGGTTCAGGAGTGGCTTAACAAGAGGAATACGACAACTGTAGCCAAATTCCTTGACATGTCTTTGTGTGGTGGCTCTTGATGCCTTGACCACAGCCTTAGTCCATTCCTTGTGAAGTTCACCCAAATTCTTGAATCGATTTTGCTTGACAATCCTCATAAGGCTGCGGTTCTCTCGGTTGGTTGTGCATCTTTTTCTTCCACACTTCTTCCTTCCGCTCAACTTTCTGTTAACATGCTTGGATACAGCACTCTGTGAACAGACAGCTTCTTTGGCAATGAATGTTTGTGGCTTACTCTCCTTGTGAAGGGTGTCAATGATTGTCTTCTGGACAACTGTCAGATCAGCAGTCTTCCCCATTATTGTGTAGCCTAGTGAACCAAACTGAGAGACCATTTTGAAGGCTCAGGAAACATTTGCAGGTGTTTTGAGTTGATTAGCTGATTGGCATGTCACCATATTCTAATTTGTTGAGATAGTGAATTGGTGGGTTTTTGTTAAATGTGAGCCAAAATCATCACAATTAAAAGAACCAAAGACTTAAACTACTTCAGTCTGTGTGCACTGAATTTATATAATAGACGAGTTTCACAATTTGAGTTGAATTACTGAAATAAATTAACTTTTCCACGACATTCTAATTTATTGAGATGCACCTGTATATATAAAGACTATAAGCATAAAATTACTTTCAATTAAAAGCAAGCCCAAAATACACCAGAAGACTTTACTACTTCTAGCTGCTCATTCATGAAGTTGAGAGAGATAAAATATGCACTCTTATGATCATCTACAGCAGCATATTACAATATAAAGAAACCATAAAGTAAATGTTATAATTCATCAGCAGCAGATCATAAGCAATCGCTTGGCATACATTCACGGTATTCACTGATAGCAAAATGCTCTTAAACCAAGAGCCTGGACACCATAGCACTGATGTCTATTTATTAAATCTATTTATTAATCTCTGTCTTTTCTGTCCCCAAATTTAAGAACTCTTACAATTATAAATGAAATTTAAGACTTGTTAAGACCTTGAAAAAAGTAATTGTTTTTCATACACTATGAAAACAGAGCATTTCTAAAGTCAAAAACTTTAAAAGCACTTGGTAAAGTAAGACATTTTGCCTAAATTTCACTGTAAAGTCTATATGCCTTGAAATGGCATTTTTCATTGGTCAAGATGTACATCTTTAATATCTGTATAAATATATAAAGTTTGATTCTGCCACCTTAAATGATATGCTCAGTATTTTGTGATAGATCAAAGCTGCTTGAAAATGAATTATATAATCTTGTACAGCTTAAGTGCAGTTATCAACCTTTCCATTAGTTACATGCAGTGTAGTGCACTACTTTTTAATTAGGAAGCTTGACTTTAGTTAATTAATTCACATTATGAGCAGCATGTTGCTTTGTAAGCTAGTTTCATATAGTTGACATTAATGTTTTCAGCAATTAATGAGTAGATTCAACCAGCAGGGAGCAGCTGGAGATCTCCGTTATTAGTCCAGATTCTCTACGATTAGCTGAGCTGTCATACTCATATCGTGCTCATTTGAGCTAATCATTTACAGAAACTAATGTCTATAAAATAAAGTAGAAGGAGGTGCTCATAACTTCTACCGAGGGATGACAGCAGAAGCATACCTCACTCTTAGAAAACGTCAGACATGGGTAGATGTCTTCTCTGTAAATGCGCTCGAGGAAGCAGCAGCTTCTCTCCAGGGTCAGCTCTTCTTTCCACACTTTGAACTCGTTGAAGAGCAGTGAATCCACCTAACAAAAACACATTGTCATAAACGCACACATACTATTTAATATCCACAATTATAACACAACTTTTAAAGTCCAGAACGCTGGTTGAGAGGAAGATGGTCAGCAAACTTTGATAAAAGTTTCAGACGGTTCCTCAGATTGCTATCATGTACTGTATGGCTTCAGTCATGGTTCACTTTCATTATATGGAAAACAATGCCCAGTATGTAACCTTTTAAAATCTTTTTTTTTGTGTTCCACAGAAGAAAGTCAAACAGGGGTGCATTTCCCACAAGCACTGTTAGCCAACAAAAATCTCAGGTTCTGGCATTAGCAATAGAGATGAACGGTTTGGTGTTTCCTGAAACCATAGTTCCAATTAGGGATGCACAATATTGGATTTTGCCGATATCTGATATGCCGATATTTTTCAACTAATTTTGGCTGATAACCGATGCCAATACCAATATATTTCCTTTAGTTTGGAAACAGCACCAAAGTCTGTCCTGTGCAGAGATTATAAACAAATTATCTTTAATTTTGGTTAGTTTCTAGCAAAAACTTAGTTAGGAAACTTAGAATTAAATAAACAAAAAATGAAGTTCTTTATTAATGAAAGTCCACTTAAAGCTTTGAAAATAACTATAAATCAATTGCTGCCTTTTTTCAGACAAATGCAGTGGTAACATTTGTAGATGATTTAACATTTGTAGATGGTCTAAAGCAAAGGAGTTGTAAAAATTCTGAAAATCTTTTTGAGCTCCTTGTATTTAAGTTTTCATAATTACTTTCATTTTTATTACACGTAGCCCAACAGCGCCCCCTAAGTAAATAAAAGGCCTTACTGGACGGGCATTAGGACCCGGGGGAGTGATTGTTTAATCTATCGTGCACCAGAGGCTTCATTCGGTATCTGCATTCTCAAATTAAATGCTGTGATCCAAAACAGTGAATCTAATCACTATTCATGAAAAAGCTTGCTTCAGGAATGAAACACTGTTGACGTGATCTTATCGCTAGCACACCCTGAGCACATGTGAGGTATTTGTCTTATCGGCAGGGCATATCGGCATAATTTTTCGTATCCAGCCTATGCCGACATTTACATATTTATCCATTATCGACCGATTCTGATAATGTTACGATAATATTGTGCATTCTTAGTTTCAACGAACATTCACAAAGAACAATAGCAAAGTCGTGTGGATGAACTACAGCTGTGGTTAAAATTTTCTTGTTAGTGTGACCTGGACTTAAATAGATCATGCTCTAGACCAAAATAAGCAAGCTTGTATGCATGCATATATTCAACTTTATCCGCATACAGAATTTCTCCTACTGTTCATTACTGTCGACATCTCAGTTTTAGCTGTGCTTTCTTCAGTTTTGAGCATGTCTATCTTTCTCATCTTCATCTTTCTTCTTTTCTTTTTTTTTAGGTTTTGGATGTTGTTGGTCCCAGTCTTTTTTCAGTTGTAAAGAGCAGTTTAATGAATAGTAGAGTTCCATTATGTTTTATGTATGCCATGGTGCGAACACTTCTCAAAAAAGCCTAGTCTTGACCCTTTATTTTTAAATAATTATTGGCCAATTTTAAAATTACTTTTCATATCTAAAATTCTGGAGAAGGCTGTCTATTTTAATCGTATTTCACATCTGTCACCTCAAAATATCTAATGACCCTTTTGCTCTATTTAGGGAACTGTGTAGATCTATTTTTATGTTTTCTTCTTTGTTTTATTATTTTGCTGATATACTGTTATTGTAATAATACTGTATATATACTTTAAAATGTATATGTTATTTGTTTTATAACTGTTGCATATACAGTATCTCACAAAAGTGAGTACACCCTTCACATTTCAGCAAAAAATTTAGTATAATTTCTCAAGGGACAATACTGCACAAATGAAACTTGTATATATTTTAGAGTAGTCAATGTGCAACTTGTACAGCAGTAAAGATTTACTGTGCTCTGAAAATAACTCAACATACAGCCATTATTGTCAAAAAAGCTGGCAACAAAACTGAGTACACCCTAAGTGAACATGTCAAAACTGTGTCCAAAGTGTCAATATTTTGTAGGGGCACCATTGTTATCTAGCACTACCTTAATCCTCCTGGGCATGGAATTGACCAGAGCTGCACAGGTTGTTGCTGGCATCCTCTTCCACTCCTCCACAATGACATCATGAAGCTGCTGGATGTTAGACACATGGTGTTTCTCCACCTTCCGCTTGAGGATGCCCCACATGTGCTCAATAGGGTTAGACATACTTGGCCACTCCATCACCTTCACCTTCAGCAGCAAGGCAGTTGTCATCTTGGCGGTGTGTTTGGGGTGGTTATGTTGGAAAACAGTTTCTGAAGGGAGGGCATCATCTTCTGCTTCAGAATGTCACAGTACATGTTGGAATCCATGTTTCCCTCAATGAACCGCAGCTCCCCGGTATCAGCAGCACTCATGCAGCCCCAGACCATGATGCTACCACCACCATGCTTGACTGTAGTACTCCTCACCAGGGCATCACCACACATGCTGGACACCATCTGAGCCAAACAAGTTTACCTTAGACTGATCAGACCACAGGACATGGTTCCAGTAATTCATGCTTTTGGACAGGTTGTCTTCAGCAAACTGTTTGCAGGCTTTTTTGTGAGCCAACTTCAGAAGAGGCTTCCTTCTGGGACGACGGCCATGCAAACTGACTTGTTGCAGTGTGTGGCGTATGGTCTGAGCACTGACAAGCTGACCTTCCACTAGGGCTGAAACGATTAGTCGACATTATCGACAACATCGACAATAAAAAAAATTGTCGACAAATATGTTTGTTTTCGAGTAGTCGTTTGATCCCATATGACCTAATGTAAGAGCCTGAAATAATACGGTTGGACCAGTGTGGCACTGTAGTGCAAGACTGTAATTCTGATGCAGTTCAAGAGAAGAAGAGACACACAGCGCTTTAGAGCACAGCGTTTTATTTATATAGTACTTTATGCAAGAGATAGCCTTAAATCAAGCAGTTTAGTTAGTGTCGCTTTCAGTTAGAATTACAACTTGATTTTCTGTTATAAAGCAGCTCTCCATTGTGGAGCTAGCTAATGATAAAATCTTTTTATTAGTTGGGGAAGTAAATTAATTAATGTGATAGTTTGGTTTGCAGAGATCAAAGCTTGATCTAGCTCAGGACTGTTTTGATTATCATAACCCTATAAGGCATTTTAAGAGAGATATATGTTGTGAATAAAATAGTTTATCAAAAAAATAAAGCATCTTATTACTTACCTTTATTTTGTTTCTTATGACTTACAAAATAAGATGTTAGGCAGAATGTGTCATTCAGTTATTTTTTCATATAGCTAATTAAATGGTGATTAAGAGAGTTTCTCTGTCTGTCATCTCATTTTGTGTGCCAAATATATCTATTTATATAAATTAATTGGCAACACTTTTACTGTAAGGTGTTATAATGTATTATCTAACATGAATGAACAATACAATTATTAATCTTTGTTAATGTTATTTAATAAATACAGTCAATTGTTAGTTCATATTAATTCACAGTGCATTAACTACTGTAATGTAAATAAACACAATTTGTGATTTTAATAATGCATTAGTAAATGCTGAAATTAACATTAAGATTAATAAATGCTGTAGAATTATTGTTCATTATTAGATCATGTTAATTATTGTAGTCAACTAATGTTAACTAATGAAACTTTATTTTAAAGTGTTAGCAATTTATTGTGTAATAATTTTAATTAATTACATGTGTGACCCTGGAGCACAAAAGCAGTCATAAGTAGCACAGGTATATTTGTAGCAATAGCCAACAACACATTGTATGGGTCAAAATGATCAATATTTCTTTTATGCCAAAAATCATTAGGATATTAAGTAAATATCATGTTCCATTGAAGTTTAATTTTTTATTAGTAATATGCATTGCTAAGAACTTCATTTGGACAACTTTAAAGGCGATTTTCTCAATATTTTGATTTTTTTTGCAACCTCAGATTCCAGATTTTCAAATAGTTGTATCTCGGCCAAATATTGTCCTATCCTAACAAACCATCAATCAATGGAAAGCTTATTTATTCAGCTTTCAGGTGATGTATAAATATCAATTAAAAAAAAAAAAATACCCTTTTGACTGGTTTTGTGGTCCAGGGTCACATATGATTTTCAAAAGCTGAAGTGATTACCTTTATTTATTTGTTAGAATATGTATAACTCAATATTTTAACTAACTGCAAAAGCTGAATAATCAAAGTATATTGATTAATCAGTGGAATAATCGACAATTAGTTGATTAATCGTTCTAATAATAATTAGATTAATCGATTATCAAAATAATCGTTTGTTGCAGCCCTACTTTCCACTTCTGCAACCTCTAAAGCAATGCTGGCAGCACTCATGCGTCTGTTTTTTGAAGCCAGCTTCTGCACCTGACACACAGCACAAGGACTCAACTTCTTTGATCGACCCTTGCGAGACCTGTTCCGAGCGAAACCCCTCTTGGAAAACCTCTGTATGACCCTGACCACTGTACCATTACTCAGTTTCAGGGTGTTACCAAACTTCTTATAGCCTAGGCCATCTTTGTGGAGAGCAACAATTCTAATTCTCAAATCCTCAGAGTTCTTTGCCATGAGGTGCCATGCTGAACATCCAGTGGTCAGTATGAGAGAATTGTACTCAAAGAATCAAATTTTAACTGCTCTAAAACAAGATACACAAATTTGTATGGTCCTGTCAAGAAGAAAAAACATGAACATGATAAATAGGACATGTGGCTTTGCATGGTTAAACGATGTATAGCTGTTATCACGTAGCGTGTACTCAGTTTTGTTGCCAGCTTTTTTGACAATAATGGACAATAAATCTTTACTGCTATACAAGTTGCACATTGACTACTCTAAAATATATACAAGTTTCATTTGTGCAGTATTGTCCCTTGAGAAATTATACTAAAATTTCTGCTGAAATGTGAAGGGTGTACTCACTTTTGTGAGAGACTGTATGTTGTTACAATTTATAGTACTTTGGTCACTTTTGGTTTTTAAATGTGCTGTTTGGACAGTATATTCGGTTTAGTGTATAATCAAAAAAGAGCTGATGTGCTAGGGAGATTCACAAGCACATGACCTCTTTAGATGAAATACATTGTCTTGTGATTAACAAAACATCAATGGCTGACATGGAACAAACCCCATGGGTATATGAGAAATTTCTCTAGGTGTGGGAGTGATGGTACACACGGACGTTCACCACCAGATACAAACCTCTTTACACTCACGTACAATGGGCTGCGTCACTGCGACCTCCTGCTGGCTGCCCAACATGGCGCTGCTCGTGCTTTTGTTGCGAGCGTGTCCTTTCTTAAAGGGGGCTCTGGGTCCGGGGGGCATTTCTTTACAGGGGGACGTGGGTGAGGTTGACAGGACCAGAGTCTTCAAAGCAGCCACTTCGGCCTGCAGAACATCAATCTGAATCCAAAGGGAAAGACTGGTGAGATTAAATTCAGGTATTTACAAAACATAACATTTACAAAAAGTGAAAAGAAACTGAAAATTTAATAAAGATATTAGAGGTAATTCATATAGAATCTGTTTTCTGCATTAAAAACCAAAATGATGGAAAAAAGAACCTACAATATGTGTGTGTGTGTGTGTGTGTGTGTGTTTTAATTTAGTTTCTTTTCTTTAGTTTCTATCTTCTTATGTCATACCTTCCTCATAGAACACATGAGAGTCACTGATCTTTTCCTAGTGTATCTTATTTGATTAATTCATGTCATTTTTGTTAGACATAAAAAGCTAAGTTTCTGACCAGCATTCTTTCAATTTAAACCATGCATTTTATGCATAAACATTTACATAAACAAACATTTATGCATTTTATATCATTCCTAAAAAAGAAAAGAAAAAAAAAAAGTCACCTCAGCTTTATTTGCTCATCAGATTATCATTTTACTCTCATTTGGCAAACGGTGAAAGTTCATTTTAACTCTGTACAAAGAGTCTCAGTGGGCAGATGTGTATGGGTTTCAGAAACCGCTGCAAATGATTCGTTGCATGGGTGAACTGTTCGAATGAACAGTTGAAACTTAATCATTAACAGTTTCAGACCTTTAGGCAAACTCGTTTCTAAGATTGTGATTCTAAACAGCTCAAAGAAAAAAAACCACAACTTAATCGCTTAAATAATCAGGAAAAAAATGGTTTTCAGATTAGCATACAGTAATCTTCACTGACATATAAGGATTTATCACTAATATTTTACTAGGGCAAGGCGTTTTTTTTTTTACTGGCGCTCGTACGCCAGTGAAAAGAGTCTAGCCACACCCCTGAATCGAGCACAAAATGGGATAAGACATGCTTTTTTAGGTGTTAAATAACTGTGCAAATACCAGTAAATACTACTGCAAACCTTAGTAAATAATGTTAAATGATTTATTTAAATACTCCCATAAATTTATCTTTAATTTTTTTCACTGTGTGTCTTTAGTAAATCCTGACATTAGGTTTTTAATGAAAACCTCAAAAGGTTTTTAATGAAACCCTCAAAAGAGGGTTTGTTAGTAAACAAAGCTGTTAGTAAACCTGGCCTATAAGATGTTATAAATAAATAACCTCAGTTTAAGTTCAATCTTTTGTCTTGGTGACACTGACCGTTAGTTGTTGATTAGCTTTGTTTCTTCTCTGAGGTTCACTGTATTTTCTCATTTAGCTAGTTTATTTGTAATCATGTAGAAAGTGCTGTCTTGGCGTGAGACTTAACAAAACAGTCATGTCAGCATAACTCACCTTTCCCTGTGCCTCCTTCAGTTGTTTTTCAGCAGTGGCTTGCTTCAGGTTTGCTTCGTGCACCATCTTATGAGCCTCCTGTTGACAACGTCACAGATCAGATCCACATTAACCCCAAACTCATCTGAGAATAACCCACACCAAGAGACACCTCTACCACACCAGACCAGACCAGACCAGACCAGACCAGAGGCACCTGGCAGAGCAGCGCTACAGTAGGATGAGGACACTCAAGGACTTTGACTAACAGAAAAAATGAGGGAAAACAGAAAGGAATACATGAAAAAGGAAAAAAAAAAATATGAGGATAGTATGAAATGCACAACAGAGAAGGGGAAGTGAGACTTCAGAGCAGGTTACCTAAACACTCAGCACATCTGGATTCATATAATGTAGAGATCAACATAATGTCATTGGTAACACGTTAGTATAGGGACCAATTTTCACTATTAACTTGTTGCTTATTAGCATGCCTATTATTAACCTATTGGTTGTTTATTAGTACTTATAAAGCACATATTCTGCATGACCATATTCTACATCCCTAATCCTACCCAATACCTAAACTTAACTACCTTACTTACTATTAATAAGCAATAAAATTAGGAGTTTATTGAGGCAAAAGTTGTAGTTAATGGTTTGTTAATTGGAGAAATGGATCTTAAAATAAAGTATGACCATGTCATCATATGTTTACCCTGTCCACACGATTAGAGAAACTTCATTTGAAGTATTTGGAGCTGGACACTTTGCTTCAGTAAGATTCTTTAATAACTTTAGAAAAAAGACTGGGTATTGACAGTAATTAATTAATATGTTCCATTTAAACAGTGGCTACCATAAAAACATGTTTTCATGACAAATGTATTCAAACATAGATTAAATAATCAACAGGCAAAATTAATTGAATTTACTACCCCATTTACAAACTTGGGACTTTTTGTAAACTGCAATAAAAACAAGAATCTGTGATTTGTTCATTTTTTTTAACCTTTATTTAACTGACAAATCTACAAAGAAAAGATTTCCAATGTTTTCACTGACCAATATTACTATATTCTGTAAATATAAACACATTTTGATTTTGATGACTGCAACACACTCTAAAAAAAAGTTAGGACAGAGGCATAATAAAAGCGAAAAGATTATAGAATATCCAAGTTAGACGGTTTTGAAACATTCCACAAAAAGCAGGTGACTTGGTAATAGTTGAGGGTATCACGACTAGGTAGAACTACCAAAGTCTCAGTCTTTGCAAGCAAAGATGGGTCATGGATTACCAAACTTAATCAGAGAATTGTCAATCTATTCAAAAATATCATTTCTCAATGTAAGTTTGCAAATAATTTAGCCACTTATTTCTATGCAGAGGTGTTGTTGGGTTCCCTGGACCTGAGCTTATGTTATAAAAGACAATGGAAATGTGTGCTGTTGTCAGGCGAGTCTACATTTCAGCTTGTTTTTGGGAAAAACAATCATCCAGCTCTCCAAACCAAAGACATAGGGACCATCCATATTTTTTTCAGCAACAGGTCCAAAACCCAACATCTGTCATCGTATGAGAGCAGATCAGTGCCTAAGGCAAGGGTGACTTGCATATGTGTGAAAGTACTATTGAGCCTGAGGCATATATTGTGACTGTACAGAGACATATGCTCCCATCAAAACAACATCTTTTCCCGGGAAGTCCCTGGCCAATACTGTGAGACAATGTCAGACTAGGGCTGCACAATTTATTGTATGCAATAGTCATGCGCATCTCATCAGTAAAGCCGGTTCTGTGATTAGTAGGCACAAAAGGATGTGCTTGACTGGCCTGCGTCGTGAAGAAGAAAATAAGACAACAAGGACTACAGACTGTTGAGGTTAAGTCTTGTATCAAGCAAGAAAATTCCATTTGCAAAACTACAGCAATTAGTATTCTCAATTAAAAAACAATTTCCTCTTTCCCAACTTTTTTTTGGAGTTTGTTGCAGCCATTAAAATACAATTAAGTTAGCAAGTGAAAACATTGGAGATCTTTTCTTTCTTTCTTTTTTTTTCTTTGACGCAGATTGTAGATTTCATTGCATTTAATAACATGTCCCAACTTTTCTGGAAATGGGATTGTATAATAGAGTGCTGCAGGAATGACATATTTTTGTAGGTGAATAACCCGGAAACATGTTAGCATTTTAGCACTTTCAGTTCCCTCATCCTGAAGTCAATGGGTTTTTTTAAAGGATATTCGTTCAAATGCCTGAAATAAGGTCCATGGTTAACACAAGCTCAATATATTTTCACATTTTATTCTACAACATATACTTCAGGAAGTTTTTATCTGTCTTGAAAAAGGCAGAACACGTGCTAAATGCTAGCACATGGCTAAATGGGGCTAAAGTGCTTGTCGGGGAGTTTAAACGTCTCCACACCGAACAGGTGACATTGACACTGCAACTGCAGTGTAGTTTGTTTATAGCCTTTGTTTACCTTTTAACTTCTAGCGATTGTATTTAGGCTTCAAAATTCATAAAAGGTGTGTTAATTTGTGATAAATAAATCATGTTAGTATCATAAACTTTAGTTTGTCATAGAGCTTATTATTAGACAGGTTATTAGACAAGAGGCATGCTGCACTACAAATAAAGTTTAGTGAAGTTTTATTCATGCATCAACTAAAAACAGCTTTTAATGTATATTGGTTCCTTACACTGAAAATTTACTAAAATAATATTATCAACCATTAATATAAATATTTTCCCAGGCCTACTTTGAAATATCCGTTATGATAATATGGACACATTTACATTTGAGTTTTTTTTTCCATGGACTGGAACCTCAATGGATTCTAAAGCTCATACGACTGAATTGTTCAGCTAAACTTCAGTTTTATTTTCAAAACAACTAAAGCAATATGAAGTGGACTAACGTCTGCTGTACACTAATTTTCATGGCACCCTAAAAGCAAATTATGCAGTAAATCATTGCGAAATAGTTTCAGCTAGATAACGATCTTAATATCAATTTCTGGGATTGTTACAAAAGTTTAAGAGGTCAAAACAGATGAGAGATTTTGATGTGAACTGATTTACAACCCTGATTGTACACGCACGTCACAGAGGCGTATTCAATGGGTGTGTTTTTATGGTCAATGTCATTTATGGGTCACATTCTATACTTTCCTGTCTGGAGATGATATTTATGAATGGGTCTATATTTTAATAAATATACACAACCAATCAAAAATCTGTGGTAAGTTTGAAAGAAATTAATAATTTTATAAAAGTATACTATAAAGGATTTCTGTTTCAAATAAATGTTGTTTTTAATACAACTGTTTTTAATACTGATAATAATTAGTGCTGTCAAAATTAGCACATTAACGCAGGCGATTAATTTTTCCAGTTTTACAGCATTAAAAATATTTAATGCCGTTAACACAGAGGCGCAGCTAGGGTTGCCACCCCACTCACAACTGCTGCTTCAGTCTCTTATTTCTTGACAAGCATTGCGTTTATTTAGACGCAGAACGTCTTTACGACTACAACAAACAGGAGACTTTTCAGAGACGCACTCCACTTCAGCGCCAGGCGCTAGTCAAACAAGCGTGGAAACGGTACAGGTGACAGGTTATGTCAGTAAAAACGAATTTTCCTGTCTTGTCTGCTGTTATACTGTGCTTGTAGCATGCTCCTCAATTGCACACACAAATACGCGCTGTAGTCTGTATCATTTCATAGTAAAGCGAGAATGAAACTACGAGCATGCGTGTCAGATCCGTCTCACGTTCAGCAGTGGCAGCTCTTAAAGTAATAGCAGCCAAATAACCCAGCTGCTGTGATGTCTATTAATTTAGAATTTAGTGTTGATAACTTTATTCAGTTTCTGTATATTTCCTACTTGCTGAAGGGCAAAGGTAAATATGACATTTATTATAAATGGGTTTATGTAAAGATTGTTTTAAGTTTACTTAAATTAGAATTTATTTTAATTAGATAACTAGTTAATTTTTTTAATTGATTGGCAGCACTAATAATATGAAATGTGTCTTGAGCAGAAAATTGGCATATTAGAATGATTTCTGAAGGCTCATGTGACACTGAAGACTGGAGTAATGACTGCTGAAAATTCAGCTTTGCCATCACATAAATAAATTACATTCTATAATACATTAAAATAGAAAAATTGTTTAAATTGCAATAATATTTCACAATATTACTGTTCTACTGTATTCTTGATCAAATAAATGCAGCCCTGAGCATAAGAGACTTTCAAAAATCTCCCCAAAGACCCCAAACTTTTAAATGGTATAGAGGTTTAAAAATACTGTTTATGATTATGTATTGTTAAAAGGGTGCCTATAAAAAAAATAAATAAATAAATAAAAAAAAAAAAAAATAAATATGATTCTTCTTTGTGTTCAAAACAGTGTGGAAAACATGCCTTGATTATTTTAACTAGATTTTTACTGTTTTACTTATTGCATATACAAAATATACCCACCGTACAAATAATATAATTTCTCTGTTCACACTGTTGCACTTTTAAGGTAACGGTTGAAGTGTGAACAGAGTGCCATCAAAAACAGTTTTAGTTCTGTACTGAATTATTTGAGTTGACCCATCACAGTGCTGAGTGTTCAGAATAACTCCAGACGATCAAGTGCTTCCAGACACACACAGATCTGCTCTGTCATTTGGCAGAAGAAACCAAACAAACCTCAAAAAGGCTAGCAGTGAGTTCCTCCAGCTCCTGTCCCAGCTGGTCTCTCACTTTAGAAAGCCTCTCACACTCCTCGTCTTTTAACTTAAGTTCCTTCAGACACATGCAATGACATGAACAGAATACACAAATGAAAAACAGAACAGAAAAACAGGGAATGTATGGCTCATTCTCTCATTTAGTCCAAGACGTCAATGTAAAAGGGTGGATGATACAACACACACTACAGTATTGCTTTACGAAAAACAAAAAGTACTGTTGGAAGATACAATAAATGTATGGTTTCTTTTTGGGGGACATTTTAATGACAACAGCAAATGCAGGTCAGATTCGATCTAAAACTATTTAAAAAAAAAAAAAGTTAATTGAAATACATCTGAAATACAATAATATATAAATATTATTAAAAAAAGTAATTAAAAAAAGTAAACTTATTTTTTCAGTTAGTTTCCAAGGCAACATTTCTAATTTCATTTCATTTAAGTTTTCAAGTGGAAGTATTACACTGATTTAACACTGAAATAAAAATAAATTAAAGTGAAACATAAATAAAAAAAATAAATAAATAAATGACAAAAGCACATAACAGTACAAAATAAGTACAAAAAAAGGAGTAAATTTTGAATGAAAATACAAAAATAACAGCTAATTCAAAATATATAGAAATAATATTAAAACAACACTACTGCCAGGCCATGTGTCACATTAATATATGCTTGGTTTTAATATATGTTTTGGGGTCAGTATGTATGTATGTTTGTATATTTATTTATCTAAAGACATTTTATTCAGCTAGAAACCTTTTATTCTGCAAGAATACATTAAATTAATCAAAAGTAAATACATTTAAAATTTTACAAAACAAAAGATTTCTTTTTCAAATAAACTTTTTTTTTTACTTCTAATTTTTCAAAGGAAAAAAAATATTAAAAAAAGATAAGCGGCAAAATAATAAGTATAATACAAAAAAGAGCAATTAGGATAGTACATAAAGTAGGATTTTATGAGCATACAAATTTGTTTTTAAAATCACACGTTAAAGTTTAATGATTTGGTAGAATTTAAGACTGCACAAATAGTTTATAAAGCAAAAAATAAACTGCTGCCTGGAAATATACAACAATTATTCACAGATAGACAGGGGTGTTATAATTTGAGAGGGGCTTTAAATATGAGACAACAAAATGCACGGACAAAACTCAAAAGTATGTGTATGAACACCAATTAACATAGTGGAATGATTTCTGAAGGATCATGTGACACTGAAGACTGGAGTAATTACGCTGAAATTGCCATTATAGGAATAAATGACATTTTAAAACTAGAACTGGAACATAAAAACAGAAAACGGTTATTTTAAATTGCAGTAATATTAGACAATATTAATGTTTGTTCAATAAATTATATGAAGTTTTCATGAGCCTAAGTAACTTCTTTCAAAAACATTAGCTTTTTTTAACTTTATATACAATTCACTAAACCTGCAGGAAAGTGGCCCTCCATTATTTTGAACCTCATCCCTCAATCACTATGAGGAACTCATATCAGACTACTATCTGTTTGTTCCTGTGCACATTTTCTCAAGCCGGCCATGTAATAAAGATAAGACTTTTACTACTAGCTTTTTTGAATAAAACCATGTGGTATATCACTGCATTTTCAGATGAAATGACAGACTTCCCTCTGGTGACGTATAGCAGACTTCTATCATTTAGTTTGCATAAACTCACACCTTTATTATAATCAACTGCAAGCTTACATTCACACGTGCCTCCATCCAATCAACAACCGATTAATTGAACCAAGTCCCCCATTTTTTTTATGTTCGATTATCGGTTTGAATTAAATGTACATAACATCATGTAAGAAAAGATCTGTTGCTATCTGTTACGTTGCAACTTTAAAATGGCATGTAAACAATTAGTCTGACTGAAATCATTCCAGTCTAGTTTTACAAACTCAAACTAATAAACGTCACCTATTACACTAATAAACTTTAACCACTGGACATTGCACACACATTTAAAAAGACAGAAGTGATGTGTGACATGTATTTGACATTTCAAATAATCACTTAGACTTTTTTGATTATGCAAACACCTGCTGAAGCTTGCCTATAACTGCACAAGTGAATAAAAACATAACAGCCTTTATATAGACTCACACTGTGTAACAACTTCACATTTTTTTGTGTCCCAAATGAATGTCCACCCCTAGTAGAAAATCTAGAGCTGTGACTGAGTGGAACAGAAAAACTAAGATGTAAATAACAATCCTTTTCAAAGGCACCAATTCACTATTTTTGGAAGAAAACTACATGTGAGAGTTTATATTTAGCAACTAGTTCTTGCCCAGCATTTTCTCTCTTCACAAAACTCTTTTGTGGCTGTGCTGAGCTGCTATATTCAGATCATGTCACAGTATTTCATAAATACTGATGTTATGACATGATTTTTCCATAAAAGAAAAGGACAGATGTCAAACTGGTTTTAAATGGAACATTAAACATCAGTAGCGGTTCATCACTTCATGTCATGTCCACTTTTGACTATCAGAATGAAGCCTGGTCTACTCTGCAGCTTATTCTAGCCCAGAAACATCCACTTAGTAGAGCTGCATGATTAATCGTTAAAAGATTGAGATCGCGATTCAAACACCCACGCGATCTCATTTCTAAATGACGATTCCCCGTGTCTATTAAACTTTTGAAAAAGTCTTACCTGAACACTCACTCTGTGTTCGCGCTGCCGCTGACATAGAGAGAGCAGTTATAATGTTTAGGTAAGAAACAGCTTCACAAACAGTCTTTTCAACTACCCAGTAGGGGTGTGCCATATCATACCGTCCACGATTATACCGGTATAAATTTTTATATGATTAAAAAATTGTCATATCGCGATATCAGTGATATAGCGACACAATGACGTATTTACTAAGGATGCACCAATTGTTCGGCAGCCGAAATTATTTGGCCGAAAATAGCAAAAAAAGATCTTTCGGTGTAATAAGCAAAAAGACAGAATAATTTGTACCGAACAATGACGTGGCGCAATCAAATAGAGGCGTGCACCATGCAGCAAACATGACAGCAGTGTGGAAGCATTTAAAACTGTCTGAGAAAGACGCAAAAATCATTACAAACACAGACAGTGAGAGACCGTTTAGTAGGGATGCACGATATTATCGGACTGATATCGGAATCGGCTGATAATGGCTTTAAATTTAAATATCGGCATCAACCCGATAAGAGGAAGGGGTGGTTGTTGCTGGTTACTGTATGAGGATTAAAATCCCGAAATGGCCTTAAACAATTACATACACTGCAGAACGTTATGTTTTCTAATACACGCATGAATTGCATGTGTTCAAACAGTGCTGCACGAGCTCGTTAGCCAGGGTTCAAAGTCCAAATCGCGAGGAAAATCTGCGCTTAAACGGTTTTACTGGTCAGTTGCTCAGTAACACTTTTATGATTTTTTACAAGGCATGTGACAATGTGATACATGCATCTTCCCAAATTAGTAATGAGAATAATTAATAAATCTTCTGCTGTCAACAACAAGAAGCACTGAGGACTTCCTGCGGGTCAAAATAAAAGCTCCATTAACATTCATAACATCTCATAAAACTTATTCATTTTAAGTTAAATTGTGCTTTGTTGGTATAATGTCTGCTAGAATGTTAAAAAAAATGTTCAGTGTTAAATAAGTATTTTTAAATTGTTGTTTTGTATTAGTGTACAATGTTTAAAAATAATAATTTATTCCATGTAGTGTCCATTTCATACATTTAACATTTAATACTGGAGGCATCCAAGTTATTTGACATATATTTTTAAAAAGTAACGCAATAGTTACTTTCCCTGGTAATTGGTTACTTTTATAATGATGTAACTCAGTTACTAACTCAGTTACTATTTGTGAGAAGTAACTAGTAACTATAATTACTTTTTAAAGTAACTTGCCCAACGCTGGTCACTACTATTGCACTATAATACTATAATGCTGCTTCTGCCACCTTATGACAATAGATTTACACTTTGAATTAGGTAGTCTGTCATCAATGAATGAAAATGCCCTTCATTGTGTTTGCACTAATAAATGCTGCTGCCTGCCAGCTGCAATCACCAATTAAACCTTGTTCTATATTTTTTTGTATATCGTCATAAATATCATTAATCGCAAATATTCTTGAAATATCGTGATATAATTTTGAGGCTATATCGCCCACCCCTACTACCCAGTATTATTTCTGTGTTATAGTCATTCATATTATCACAGAAATACTGCGATTAAAGGTCATAGTTCGGATATAAACATTAATGTCTGTGGTAGCGATATAGAGCGCGTCATCTTTTGAAAGTAATTGGCGCTTCAAATAACGTTTGTGTCGATTGCATTGTTTCGCCACTAGGTGGCAACAAGTAACTGTTAAAAAATGTATTTGTCATTGAATCAAAAGATTCGTTCAAAAATGCTGATCCATCCAGTAATGAAACAAGCATTTATGAGTGATTCATTCATTCATTCATTCAAAACACTTTTTCATAATTTGAATATTAAAAATTGGTGTATTAAAAATATTATACATATATTATATATTAAAATGTTTCATAATTCATTTAAATTAATTAAACACTTTTAGTGTTCAAATAGACTGCAGCAATTAATATTTTGTCTCACATTATTTTGCTTAGTTCAGAATCGTGGGAAAATCGTGATCTCTATTTGAGACAAAAAAAAATTGCGATTCTCAATTTATCTAGAATCGTGCAGCATTAACACTTAGATAAGAAAATAATATCTGACTGACATATAACCAGACTAACCTTTGTTTCACATGCCATTTAGGGGCAGGACTATCTAACTGATGATACTACAATATTAAAATGATATGGAACAAAATTGTATATTTTGTTATTATTGCAAAATATTAACAACCATGATTTTGAAGATATTCTGTTAAATTCAGAATGAAATAAAAATATGTTCTTCTTTATTTTGACATATGTCTGAGAGAAACGAGAAAAAAACTAGCATGACTTGATTTTGTTCAATGGGAATTGAATGAATCATTGTAGTTAGCTACACATCTCTCACTCTACACATTTTGTTCTCACGCAGTGAAAAATACATTGCAGAGCAAAGAGAAAACTGACAACATGCCAACAAACAAGACAGAGCAGGTTACTTCTGGTATGAAACAAAGTCTCAGCTTTCAATTTTGTAAGAAATTCAAACAATAAATACCATTTTGTGGCTCTTTAAAATAATGAATATGAAATCTAACATATACACTACCGTTCAAAAGTTTTGGATCAGTAAGACTTGTAATGTTTTTTAAAGAAGTCTCTTATGCTCATCAAGGCTGAATTTCCATCAGCCATTACTCCACTCTAAAGTGTCCCATGACCTTCAGAAATCATTCTTTTGAACGGTAGTGTATTTAGCAAATTACTGCTCTCTATAGTTAATTTTTCTATCAAGCTTTGGTCACTGAATGGCTTTTCTGAGGTAAATATGACGTTACATAACATATTGCTTACAAGTTGTTTTACTGACATATTTCCATGATTGAAACACTTTCTGAGCCATTATATGAGACATGATACATTTCAGCAAGTTAGACTACTTCTTTCAACATACCTTCATGTTTATTTCATGCTATAACTAATAGTAAAGAGTAAGAGATGATCAGTTAATGTGCAATACATGCTGCTGCATTAAAGAGGGCCAAAACAGTATTAATTGTTTGGATTATAAAATAAAACTGACAGAATTTGTAAGTTGAGATTTTGTTTCAAATCTAAAATAGCAAAGCACAAAGCTTATTGTGATTTATTGGATAGCAGGCGCACTACAAATAATGAAGTTTTGTTCACTGCACACATCAGCTGAAAACAGCATAGACTAAATGATCGATTCCTGAGATTTAATAATCAATATTGGTTAATCAAAAAAAGAATTAATCAAAATTGAGAAATCACCATTTTCAACCCAGCCCTAGATATTTGTTTTCTGTAGTGAATTACATTTTGTCCTAACCAAAGACATGTGATAAAAGGTATCTCTTCAGAGCCTGAAAATCTGTTTGTGATGTTTGCAATTTCTCATTCGTTTTGGATCAATGCATCTGCTAAATTAATAAATGTAAGTTTAGATCATTGAATGTATTTGTTTACTGTCTCACCCGTTGTGCTTTGGCGAGCTCCTCCTTTAGCTTCTCATAGCCTTTCTCGCGTACCTCCATAACTGATGGACTTCTTAGATGGGACAGACTGTTCGTGCTCAGGCCCAGACCATCATCTCCATCAGCTGGTGGGATGTTGCCATCCGCTGCATCCACAGCGGCTACGGGATCATTTCCACTGTGGAGACAAACATCAACTTGATTTAGAAACTTTCTCTTCAGTCTAAAAAGAGCTTTTACTGAAACTAAGGTGAGGGATAATTTGTATGGATAACTTTCCATAAAAAAGTAAGAATTGTCCATTTTGATTTCATGGTGACTTTAACTCCATCAGCATACAATCACAGAGAAAACATGAATGGTAGTATATCATGTTTCTGCATAAATATTAAACAGCACAACTGTTGTCAACATTGATAATAAGAAGAAATGTTCCTTAAGCAGCAAATCAGCATATTAGAATGATTTCTGAAGGATCATATGACACTGAAGACTGGAATAATGATGCTGAAAATTCAGCTTTGCATCACAGGAATAAATTAAATTTGAAAATAGGGATGCACGATATATCGGCCACCATATCTGTATCGGCTGATAAATGTTAATTTTTCTGTTATCGTTATCGAACCGATAAGAAATTTTGGCCGATATATTAAAGCCAATAAATAATGCATTATTTCCTGCAGAGGCACTTCAGATGTGCACTGTTCACCATGGTTTTTAGTTGCTTGAAATATTATTGGAATCACTTCGAAAAGGAAAATACAGTGAAGTACAACATGTACAGGGCAAGTCTGTCATATTATAATGAGAACATTACTGTTAAATAATTAAATTAAATAAAATGGAATCTTTGTGCGCCCGTGTTTTATTGTGTTGTTACGGGAAGAGCGCATCCACAATGCAGCTACACATTCATGACTAGCACAGTGAAGTTCGCTTGTGCGTTTGCAGCCTTTTGTGCAATTGTAGGTTGTAATATTGTGTTTATTTTATGCATAGCCTATATATCTGATTTATCTCATAGGCCTATAGAATTCATTTGGTTAAGCTAATAGAGCGTTAATAGAACGCTTCAGTGATCATCTTTAGCTCAGAGCATGCAGCTCAAACAGCAGTGCACAATATTAATAACTACAGGTGCATCTCAATAAATTAGAATGACGTGGAAAAGTTAATTTCAGTAATTCAACTCAAATTGTGAAACTCGTGTATTAAATAAATTCAATGCACACAGACTGAAGTAGTTTAAGTCTTTGGTTCTTTTAATTGTGATGATTTTGGCTCACATTTAACAAAAACCCACCAATTCACTATCTCAACAAATTAGAATACTTCATAAGACCTATAAAAAAAACATTTTTAGTGAATTGTTGGCCTTCTGGAAAGTATGTTCATTTACTGTATATGTACTCAATACTTGGTAGGGGCTCCTTTTGCTTTAATTACTGCCTCATTTCGGCGTGGCATGGAGGTGATCAGTTTGTGGCACTGCTGAGGTGGTATGGAAGCCCAGGTTTCTTTGACAGTGGCTTTCATTTTTTGGTCTCTTGTTTCTCATTTTCCTCTTGACAATACCTCATAGATTCTCTATGGGGTTCAGGTCTGGTGAGTTTGCTGGCAAGTCAAGCACACCAACACCATGGTCATTTAACCAACTTTCGGTGCTTTTGGCAGTGTGGGCAGGTGCCAAATCCTGCTGGAAAATGAAATCAGCATCTTTCAAAAGCTGGTCAGCAGAAGTATGAAGTGCTCCAAAATTTCTTGGTAAACGGGTGCAGTGACTTTGGTTTTCAAAAACACAATGGACCAACACCAGCAGATGACATTGCACCCCAAATCATCACAGACTGTGGAAACTTAACACTGGACTTCAAGCAACTTGGGCTATGAGCTTCTCCACCCTTCTTCCAGACTCTAGGACCTTGGTTTCCAAATGAAATACAAAACTTGCTCTCATCTGAAAAGAGGACTTTGGACCAGTGGGCAACAGTCCAGTTCTTCTTCTCCTTAGCCCAGGTAAGACACCTCTGACGTTGTCTGTGGTTCAGGAGTGGCTTAACAAGAGGAATACGACAACTGTAGCCAAATTCCTTGTGGCTCTTGATCCCTTGATCCCAGTCTCAGTCCATTCCTTGTGAAGTTCACCCAAATTCTTGAACTGATTTTGCTTGACAATCCTCATAAGGCTGCGGTTCTCTTGGTTGGTTGAGCATCTTTTTCTTCCGCACTTTTTCCTTCCACTCAACTTTCTGTTAACATGCTTGGATACAGCACTCTGTGAACAGCCAGCTTCTTTGGCAATGAATGTTTGTGGCTTACCCTCCTTGTGAAGGGTGTCAATGATTGTCTTCTGGACAACTGTCAGATCAGCAGTCTTCCCCATGATTGTGTAGCCTAGTGAACCAAACTGAGAGACCTTTGCAGGTGTTTTGAGTTGATTAGCTGATTGGCATGTCACCATATTCTAATTTGTTGAGATAGTGAATTGGTGGGTTTTTGTTAAATGTGAGCCAAAATCATCACAATTAAAAGAACCAAAGACTTAAACTACTTCAGTCTGTCTGCATTGAATTTATTTAATACACGATTTTCACAATTTGAGTTGAATTACTGAAATAAATGAACTTTTTCACGACATTCTAATTTATTGAGATGCACCTGTACACACAAAAATTAGTTTGTAATAATTTGGAAATAAACTGACAGCTTTTCAAAATACATCCAGTGTAGACAGTGTTGCCAAGTCTGCTGTTTTCCCTGCGGTCTGCTACTTTTACACTGTTGCCGAAGTTGTTTTTTAGTCCACGTTAACCCTCTGGGGTCGACAAACGCGGATACGCGTTTTGTGGCAGATTTTCCTGATAAGGCCGAAATGAGCTTGAATTACTCTGCCATTTTTGATCGTACAGATAAGAGCAATACACCATTCGAATCTGTAAGGGGTCTACTTTTATTTGTATACACTCATTATAACAACTAAACTTTGTGCTTTTGAAGAATAAAGAAAACAAACAGGGTGCGCTCTCTGTCTTCTCCGTCTCCGCGAGCTGCTTTTAGAAACGCGTCACTAAAATGAACTGTAACTCAGCAAATACTCAGCACACAGACATGGGAGTTATATCTATAGAAAGCTTGAAGTGTCTACTTTTAAATGAAGTAAGTCATATCGAAAACAAACATTCTGTGATAAAGTAATCCGTATGAAACCAACACGATGTTCAGTCTTTCCCGTCTAACTCATTATCTTTAATGCAATCCCGCCCCCTCGCGGCTACTGTCCGTTTCTGCAAGAAGAAGACTGGATTTCCCTCAAAAGAAGAACAAGATTTCATCCAGTAGAGGAGATCAATCTGATGAGTAAGTAATGTTTCTTTTTTGCGTTAGTTAACTGTTATTGTGACATAAACAAGAACACATTACTAGTTGGGTTTTTCCCAAACTACAACATGATGAATGCTACGCATCTAAAAATGTTTAGACCATGTTTATTATTAATAATCTGTTCACAAATATATTTTAATAGCGTGCTAAATGATAACAATTACTTCTCAAATATAAAATATCCTTTTTTTATAGTACAAAGTACATCCTTTTATAGTGCAAAGCATGCGTGAGTCTATGGCTGCAGAATCATAGTTGGGTTTTTCCCAAACTATAATTCATGACTACAATGTTTGAAATTGAGTAAAACATTTTGAATATGATAGGCAATTCATTGTATTTAAATTTCTTACAGTGCGATGATGTTTTCATGCTCTATATAAAACAAAGGTAATATGAATGTACACTGTAACATGATGAATGCTACGAATCTAAGTATGTTTAGAACATGTTTATTATTAATAGCCTACTCTGTTCAAAAATAGATTTTTAATAACGTGCTAAACAATAATAATTAGTTTCTCAGATATAAAATGTTTTTGTTCTTACGATAGTACAAAGCATGCGTGAGTCTATGGCTACATATATACAGATACTCGTGATATTAACATGCTCACAAATGTTTTTTTGTTTTTTTTGGTTGTTTGTATTTTATTGAATCAGATACCTGCACCACAGATGAATCCTGCTGACTTTCAGTCTCTTCAAACTGTTTTCCTCTGAGAGTGCTGTACCAACATCAGATTTTCAACTACACTGATATTCTATGGTAAAACAAGCTCCTTGACTACTGATTGTTTTTTCTTCTTGAATCCATGGAAAGAAGCAGAAACACTTGAATAAATCAGGTATGATTTACTTTTTTCACTTGTTGAACAGAATCTGTTGCAGAAATGACTCAAAGTCTGTTCACATCTCTGTGGTTAGATCAGTGTGCACAATAATGTGTCTTTGACCTTCATTATGTATGTTTTGATTATACTGTGTTGTAAATAAAATACAAATAATTAAAAAAAATAAATAAATAAATAAAAAACATTTTTTTCAATCTCCTCACATTCTCTCTTACCTGCCTCAAAGTCACAGTCACACTGATGGGCCATTAGGGGGCCATTAGGGGAGGG
Source organism: Spinibarbus caldwelli (assembly GCA_039654775.1). Taxonomy (NCBI): domain Eukaryota; kingdom Metazoa; phylum Chordata; class Actinopteri; order Cypriniformes; family Cyprinidae; genus Spinibarbus; species Spinibarbus caldwelli. The sequence goes on from CM077229.1 coordinate 23,771,589, forward strand.
CCCTTTGTCTCTCAGGTGAGAATCACTTAATATTCAAGACCATTGCCACTCCCTCGCATATAGGCTTTTGATCACAAAACATGTCTTTAAAAATTTAAATCAATATATTGTTTTCTGTGAGTGAGTAAATAAGCTGATTTTCACATAATTTTGAAGCAAAAACTCTAGGCTACAAGATCCAGTTCTCAAAAGTCTTGTAAACAGATGTTCTGTATGTGTTTTATGGCCTTATTTCAGTGACTTCAAAATTTTAGTTTTTCACTAACCACGCATAAACGTTGCTTTCTCAAAAACACAATCATGTACATAAATGCTGCTAACATATTATTATAGCCCAGTTTGTGCTGTTTACAGTGTTATTAGACTTTAGCCATTTATATTTTTATAAGTAACTGAAAAAAGCACAAATGTCAGGGCACGTCGAAACTTCTCCAGGCCCCCAAAACACCCTCAGACCCCAGAGGGTTAAAGCAATCTCCCCAGAACACGATTTTGATGAAGGGGACCATGGAAAAAATGTGTTTGGGCTTGTTTTGAATAGTGATTGAGCTGGTTTTGTTTCTCAGACCTGGCAACCCTGAGTGAAGACACTGTGTTTGGTTCACCTGCTGTTCCTGGAGTCTTACCTGCCATTGAGGGTGTCCTCTGTGCCCAGGTGACGGGGGGCTGAGTACACAGGCTGTGTGGGCAGCTGGTCAGCTCTGAGAGAATTGGGTGCATTCTGGCCAGAAGTCAAAGAGTGTGTGCGGTACAGTGTGCTGGGGGGAGCGTTGTGCTTTGGTGGGCTTGGATCTATAAAGCCATGAAGATCTGGGGTGGTGGGTGACGCCAGGTTCACCTCATGGAACCCTTCAAGTGGTTCACTGGCCATAGCCGCAAATATCTTCATACAGTGATCTGTGCCAACAACGGGAGGATAGGTAGTTCAATTACGACAGTAGATAAAAGCAAAATTCAACGACTATGACCAAAACCATCTCATTAGGATGCGCACAATTACATTTAAAAAAAAAGAAAAAAAAAGACTAGTCGGTACTAATAGCTAACTTGCCCTGAATGATTGTGTGTTTAATATAAAGGTAAAACTTTACAATAAGGTTTGGTTTCATTTGTTAACATTAGGGGTGGGCATGTGAGTGTGTAACCGTGATCTCCACCAGTTGACAAATTTCTACCGGTTAATCGTGTCTACCAGTATATCGCATACCCCTAGTTAACATTATTTAACTACATTAGTTAACATGAACTAACAATAAATAACACTTATACGGCGTTTACTAACCTTAGTTAATGTTAATCTCAAACCTACTAAAACATTTTAAGGTCAAAAGTTGTATCTAATAACATCAATTAATGCACCATGAACTAACAAAAAAAATTAACGTTTTTATTAACTAACAAAGGTTAAAAATGCTGTAAAAAATATATTGCTCAATGTGAGGTCATGTTAGATAATGTATTAACTAATGTTTAACAAATGTGACCTTATAGTAAAGTGTTACCAATATAATAATTGTGTCTGATATCTGCTGGACAAAGCACTGCACAGAATGACATCAGCATAATATTGTATATTAAGAAATAATAACCTGTTGAAACGCATTATTATAACAGCAGGGAAATGTGAACATACCATTGTGATGAAGTGTTGTTTAAAGCTTTAGAACACAAGTCAGCAGGAAGAGTAGAACAAACTTTTCTTCTCATAAACCACGTCTGGTTCCTGATTTGTCTTCACCTACAAACACACAAAACAAGAATAAAACCCACAGATGAATAAAAAAGGTGAGTAAAGCCCAAAAATAATAGCAGAATTATAAGTGAAATGAAAGAAATCTGAGGGTAAATTACAACTAGTCACATTTAAAGTGATAGTTCACCCAAAAATTAAAATTCTGTCATCAGTTAGCCTACTTATGTTTATGTCCTTTCAGACACATAAGACTTTTGTTCATCTTCGAAACCCAAATGAACATATTTTTAATGAAACAAGATTTCTGTCCCTATATTGAAAGTTAATTTCTCCAAATTTTGTGTTTAAAAGATACGTGAAAGTCTTTCTGGTTTGGAACAACATGAGGGTGAGTAAATGATTACAGCCATTACACAACCATGACACAAATGGTATGGGAATGTAGTGAAGAAAGTATGTGACACAAATGAAAACACTCTTATATTTGAGTTTCTTCTTTGTCTAGAGTCCAGCTCTGCTCACTCTGGACATTTATCAGTCATCTTCATCCGTCAAGGTTCATCCGAGTATGCATTTAAATACTATTGAGTAACATGGCTTCTCCATGTAAAGTCAATAAAGGTGTAATATCATGAGAAACATCAATTCATTCCAGTGCGTCAAAATGTTTCACTAATCATGTATGCCATGAATGAATAAACTCAGTGTTTGTTTAGATAACATTATGTGCACAAGCATATATCTAAGCATTAGCATTCAAACTGTGTGTTTTGTACTCGTGAATACTGTAATAAACTGAACAGATATCTGATAGGCTGGATCTGTTCACTCATCAAATATTGAGTCCTGCTGCTGCTGGAAGAAGTCTGGCTTATCTACACAAGCTCTTCCTTTCACCAGTGGAAAATCACTAGTTATCTGTAGTAAAGTCAAGTCAAGTCACCTTTATTTATATAGCGCTTTTAACAATACAAATTGTGTCAAAGCACTTAACAGTATCAAATTGGAGGATAGAGTGTCAGCGATGTATAATAAGATTAAACACTCAATTTTCAGTTAAAGGCATTTCATTATTGAATTCAGAGATGTCATTGTCTAGCTCAGTTTAGTTTAAATAGCATCTATGAAATCAAATTGATGATAATCGTTAACCCGAAGACTCGAAAGATGAACTAATCAATTCTCTTTACGGCTCAGACTGCATTGGTTAAGTATATGGGGCTGTCACGTGATGAACGAATGACTCAAACCCGAAGACTTGTCAGATAAGATGAGGTGAGCTAATCATAGACTGAAGACCCAGGTAAACAATGAATTAATCTTTTCTGTTTCATATAGCATTACAGTTTTGTATTTTTTGTAGTGTGATCAACGTTTGCGTAAGTAGTAGACGTGTTAGGGAAGTAACATGTAACATTTTAAATATATTGTGCTAAAATGAATGAAATGACTCGAAAAAAAGATTTGTTCATTTTGCTGCACGAGACTCAAAGGTCCGAGTTGGTAAAATGATCCAAACTTCCCATCACTAATTTTAAACGTTGTGATTGGTTACAGCTGCAATTTTTGGTGGTACCTTGTGTTCTGATTGGTTAAAATGTGATGGTTAAAGTCCTTGAAAGTAAACAGCCTCACATGCTCTGCACAGAAAGCACTCTATAGTAATGCACTAATCAGTCCAATCAGAATTCTGCATGGTTTTGATTTTGCCAGATATTTTTCAGATTTTACAGACCAAAAGGTTTAAATGGATACTTCACCCGAAAATGAAAATCCTGTCATTAATTACTCACCCTCATGTCATTCCAAAATTGAACTGGACATAAACAAGCACTGCACGCTTACGTTGTTTACGTTCAGATCAAAGTGCGCACATGCATCGTAATACTCTCCAAAATGGCGTCCTAGGGTGATGCGGAGGAGACGAATTGTTGAATAAAGTTGTTATTTTTGTTTTCTTTGCGCACAAAAAGTATTGTCGTAGCTTCGTAACCTTTGATGTCACATGGACTGTTTTACCGATGTCCTTGCTACATTTCTGGACCTTGATCGTGGTAGGACCCTTGCTGTCTATGAGCTCTCGGATCTCATCAAAAATATCTTAATTTGTGTTTCAAAGATGAATGAAGGTCTTTCAGGTTTGGAACGGCATGAGGGTGAGTAATTAATGACAGAATTTTCATTTTTGGGTGAACTATCCCTTTAATTTGCTGTTGCTTTTCTCATATATTTGTACACTTGCATCAGAGGTTGTGTTAGACTTTTGCATTGCATGTCATTTTGGGTCGTAAAAATTCCATCATAGTCTATTATCACCCACCATTTTAATTTCTATATGTTAATGGTAATAAGACATCAATAGTTTTTTGTTCACCCTTCCATTTTTAATCATATACTTACAGGACGAGCTAAATTATGCATTTATTTATCAAGAGAACAGATGAACAGAGTATGCGCGTAAAAACAGAACATTGTAGCAAGCCTCCCATCCAATAAATTGCAATAAGCAAAATAAATCATAATACTACTAGTTATACAGCACCAAATATATGAATGAACATCAGAAGATACAGTTGAAAGATACAGTACAAATTCCATAATAAAATCCGTATCACATCTCAATCGATCAATCAGTCTTTCAACCTCTGAAAGACATCAATAAAACAGCTTGTAAACAACGTCACAAAATGTTACGTTACCTCAGAAAAGCCAGTGACCATAAACTCAATATTTTTACTTTTATTATAAAACTAAATGTTCATCCATTCTAACCTATAATCACACCTTCATAAATAACAATAATAATATAGAAAAACTATTAATAATAAAAAAGTCTTAATTTTTTCTTAATTTTTTTTTAAAGATTGTTCTTAATACAAAACTTGAGAAGAATTTCAATTTTTAAAAAAATATCTTTTTAAAAAAGGTGATCAATATTGTAAACAATAACTTTCTGAATTCAAAATTCTGTATCAAAAACAAGTCAAATAGAGACCCTGTTTTCAATTTTAGAACTACAACATGCGTGAGCAGCATTAGCACATATGAGCACTTCCATACACAGGACACGTTTAGCAGCGTGTACTTCACATACACTGATACAGGAAGACATAGCCTACTCACTCTAGAAAGAGTGCAAAAAGAAATGCAGCAAATGTATGCAAAAGTCCGCTCCATCCTGAGATAGGCTCTTTAAAAGTATTTAAAATTACAGGGGCATTAAAAAAGGCAATGAGTCAACTCCCGTTAAGTCAGTGGCAATGAAAATAGTGTAAGCGCTTATTAAGATTATTACGGTAAACTGTTGGCAGCCCAAAAATATGCGTTTTTCATTGATTAGTTGTCGGCAAGAGCGCCATGCAATCCGATAACACCAAAGCCTGTATTTTTCTTTTTAAGGAAAAAAATAAGATGTTCTTAATAAAATATTTGACAACTTCTTGATACTTTTTCAAAAATTAAAACTAGGAACTTCTTACAATCTTCTAAGTATTTATCATAAGAAATTTCTTAACTTCTTTCTTAAGATTATCATGAATCTAGCCCCTGATGAACTAACAGTCAAAGTCATCAGATAAATGTTGGTTAGTAGCCTCCCTCCCTTGATTTTCCTCATATCTTCTGGTGCTGTCACATGTAGCAACCGTGAAGCACACACCATTCACACTAACAGCGTCTGTTTATGTATCGTCACGGGGTGGCATTAGTTAATCTTTTTGAGTACACTGACTACACAAAAGTGGAGTTTTTCACTCCAAAAGACAGACACAGACAGTATTTGTAATATTAATGCTGTAGTCTGTAGACACTTCAATGTGTCTGAGTGTGTGCAGCTCAACACATGTTGTGGAGCTTAATGTTGGTTACTGTGTACATTTGGCTCGTGTGTCTGTTGAAGAAAAAGATCACGGAGTCTTGAGGGTGCAGGTTTCTTTTCACGCCAGACAAGAAAAATGCATAAAAAACTGCACAGACCAACATTAATTGCACATAAATTACCCTAAATGCCCTAGCAAACAAACAGGAACATGCTGGCAACCACCAACAACACTCTAGCAACCACATGGTAACACACAGCAATGTCCTGTCAACCACAGATGTGCCAGTATATTAAAAACAGACTAGTCAGTGGGTTCATGCAAGCACTGTATAATTAGGCTTGATCCTGGATCTGACTCATTGTTTAGGAGGTGTTTAATAGTGATGCACTGAAATTAAACTCTCTGGGCAAAACCAAAAACTCTGGACCATCTGGATCAAAGAAAAAAATTTCTCAATGTACATCTCATCACACATCAGTTCTGGTGAGCATCTAATCAACTGAAAACATCTCAATCTTCCTTTATGATTTTCTGTTATTCGACTGGTTCTGTTCTTCTTCTTTTTCTTCTTTTTCTTTTCAGTGGCCCAAATTTTGGCGCATTCTTGGTATTTACAAAAGACACATTCTTGCATTCCAAAAATAAATAAATAAATGGAATAAACAGATAAACGGAATGGAGCCTTGAGCTACATTAATAAAAGTTTAATGTACTTTAACTTTAAAAAAAAACAGCCAGAAACATAACACAATTACCAAATAGCATCTGAATGTGTCTATAGCAGCATTGTGTTAAATGGAGTTGAATTTGGAGACCTTTTCTGAGACAGCTTTAGGGGCCATTTGCACAGTGTTTTTGCATTTAAAACATGAGATGTAGGGAAGTGGGGGAAAAAAGATCTTCAAACACGTTTTTAAAAGTAAAAAAAAAAAAAAAAAAAAAAAACTGGAGACAAGCATTTTAATTGAGACCCTGAGTGTTGAGACCCTGAAAAAGGATGAAAATCAAGCACAGTGGTCAAACTGTCTGTCTAGAACATATTTACATAGGAAAACGATGGAAAATCAGTGCAGTTAAATGCAAAACATGTTCTGTGCTGATGGTCCCTTACGGTGCAAACTGTCTACCAGATTAAGCTCAGCACATTAACTATAAATAAAATATAAAATCCTATATAAACTGGTTAACTATTAGATAAAGGCTAGTTAACAATCACAACCTATCACTACTGGCCACTATTTACATTTATTTATTTGACAGACACTATCTAGTGCAACTTTACAATGCAGCCATGGTATATTCTATCAGCATGTGTGTTCTCTAGGAATTGAACCCATGACCATAGCATTTCGACTACCATGCTTAACTAGCTGGGCTACAAGAACCACCCATAACACCCAAGCATCATGGCAGACAGCTGGACACAAAATTTTAATAAATATGGATGCAAGACATATGTTTGATTCTCTGCTGGCACATGAACGTCCTCATAAACAGCCTAGCTTTGGTAAGGAAACATCTTCCAGGAACAGCCTGAGGTTCTGCAGATCCATCTGAAAGTCTCCACCAATAACAGCACTTAGGATTTGTGCATTAACACCTTTGAGCTATACTGGTCTCATCTTATTTGTTAGATGCAGTAGACGACACACTAAGAAGACTACAGTAGGTTATAGTAAGTGCACAATGACTCACTCCGCTCTCACCAGGACATGGATCAGGCATCAGCCTGACCTGAAGGCATTTGACCCCCACATGCTGTTTACTACATAAGGCTCATTGTTTTAAGACAGCACGCAGTGAGGGGCTGGACAAATTCCCTCAGCAGCTCCCTACAGCAAATACTGCTAGTACACTACAGTATAGTGCAAGTATGCTGCATACAGACTGTCATAAGGTTATATTAAGCTTGCAGAGCAAGGTGGATGCAGAACCAACACCATATTATTATACAAATACACCTGCTATCTTCATATGTGCATGTTTGCTTGCAGAGGTGGATGAAGGCCTGGAAACAAACTGTCATGTTATTATATTTATGCTTTCAACAACCCTGAGGAGTAAGAAAGACATTGTAATTAGAGCACTGCAAGTGTGATCCACAATACCATGTCATAGATATAAACTCCTAATGAATAATGCATCAAAGCCTCATTAACATAATGACATAATACGTTCGATTTGGAGTTGATGCAGTAAATAAAAAGCAACAATCGTTGTTAAAAGCGCAAGATGGCTGTCTAATGTAAGTACACTCACATGTCCTGAAGGGATTGTGTGTCTGTCATGTATCCCGCTTCTCCTTCAAGAAAATGCACGAATATAATTAATACTAACACACGCTTAACACACTAATCGAAGCTTCGCCTCTCACAACGCATGTTTTTCTCGTAATAAACTAGTCTTCGGATTACGACAGTAACCAGGGCCAGACAAAGACACAACAGAGCCACCGGCTGCCACCATCCCTCTTCATGATTGTGCTGCTGCCGAAAATACGATTCCTACTATTGCGACGGGTTCGCTGCTCATGAATATTAATTAGATCACGCTGGCGTTTCTCAGGTACGTTCATTGAGGGCCAGGCACGTAATCTAATTAATATTTATAAGGTAGTACTTACGTTTATTCGTCAGCTATACAGGGCCCGCCTACCAACGCCTGCCTTTCAGCCAATCATAAAGGCCTAATGATCGACCATGACTTTGCCTTATTAATATTTCAGGAGCCAGTTTAGTCAAGCGTTCACCATAAATACAGGTCAGGCGGAGGTTCACACAAGCGCTGTTATCGCTTCTGTGGCGAAACATGAAGACTCTAAGATATTAATAAACATAAAACTCTAAAACAAAAGTTACTTATTAACCTAAAGTAAAATAAGAACAGAGCTGGGTAGTAATTGATTACATGTAATCTAGATTACGTAATCAGATTCCAAAATTAAGTACTTGTAATTAGAGTAAGTTACATTTTAAAATACTCGTAATCAGACTACAGTTACTTTTTTATGGATTACATGATTACATATTATTCACACAATAGCAATAAATTATTCTAAATTCATTGATTCTCCCTAATTTTTATTTTTCATCTTTTAAATTTTCCTTTCTAAATATACATTATATACATTAAGAAAGTCCAGTTTTGTGGACATTCACACATTACACACAGTCATTAGCCATTAATCATTAGTCAGGTGGCGACACAGCATTTGACCACTGGATTTACAAAAATCATTTCAGGTTTAAGAAGGGTTTCAACATTGCATCAACTACTGATGAACACATTCATTTTCATTTGAACTATCACTCTGTAGGATTTTTAACCATGTATTATGATGTCTTTGGAAGGCTTTTGTCTTTCAGACTCATTAAAATGCACATATTCACATTATTTCTTATTTACATGTAATTCCGCATTCCAAAACTTTTTGACATCTAAACCTTATTCACCAAATATATTATTTACCCCTGAGATTTTGAAAATAAATATTTCAATAATTACGTGTCACATGCATGTTCACTGTTTCTTTGATGTTGATTAATGGTCACATGGCAGGCAGGTAAATAAAAATATTTCATCTTTTTTAGTAAGTGTTTTATTTTAATTTTTATTTTAAAACAAAGACTATAGAAATACAAAGACGGTTCACTCCTATATGAATGGGAGAAACTGCAACGTGCAATATGGCAGAATAGTCCCACATTCTAAATGAAAGAGCCAAATGTTTAATAGAAACCAAATTTCTCAAAACTCAAAACAAATTTCAACACACCGCAGACAATTAAATGGCCACAGTCAACAATTAAATGTAGTTTTTACACACTGAATCCCTTACGTAAAACTCACAGTTACTAAATGACTTGCAGTGGAATGTGGGCATTTATTGTGTAACTTTACAGAAGATTTAGAGATACCATTTAACCAGCATTTACACCAACAATGAAAATTAATTCCAGATTATTTCCTGGTAAGTGAGCACAAGTTTTTCGGTTAGTAAAAGTGTGTGGGTTATTCTTGGTCACAATTATAATTGATGAAAAAATTTTTTTTGATCTGTAGGATAATCATTTTTTAATGAAGCCAGTATGTGATAATTTCAACTGAAAGGTATTTTTTAATAATGAAAAAGATTTATGTGATAAAATAAAAACAATAAGAAAAATGAAAGTTCCATCAACATAGAGAACTTGCGAAAAGCACAGACACACATGCAAACGCAACATGACTCACATACTGTTCTTACTGACTGTATGAGAATTTATTACACACATTTAGGCTATTCTGACATTATTTTGGTGAAACTTGGCTGTAGTTTAATGTAATGAGGAGAAAATAAGTGACTATAACATCTCACTGTTACTGTTTTATCATGCAGTTTATAGCAGTCTCTACTATTCTGATATATCACACAGTTTCACTGATGAGCCACAATAAACCCACAACCCCGGATAGAGCGGCTGAGTGAATGGCTCATTGTGTCAGAAACACTGTAGAAGGACAGAGTTCCTGCACTGTGATCCACATACACTCCTATTCTACGACTGGACACTACAGGGAGAACAGTCTTTAAGTTATTGTGCCAGAACAAGCATCAGGAGGGAGAGCAGAACAAACTCCAAGACTGATCATTACCTCCAAACACACACTCAATACCTTCTCCCTTCCTGCTGATGCTCTTAAATGAGACTGATAGACACACACACATCCCACTCCACTCGAGCTCCCAGTAACAGTGTACACACACACTCTCTCTACACAACATTTGACACATATTAAATCTGTCTGGATGATCAGAATACGGCTGCTCTGTGTGAGTAAATGTACTCACTCTATTATTCTCAGACAGACAGAAGAGTTCATTTACTGTGTTTGTATCCAGAGTGAGCTGATGGGAATCTAATGGAGAGAAAACACATAAGAATCAGCAATTATGAATATGTTTTATCTTTTAATGTATTTGAACTCTTCATGGCCTTTGTTCATTGTTTCAGGTAGGGATGCACGATATTGGATTTTTGCCAATATCCGATATGCCGATATTTTTCAACTCATTTTGGCCGATACCGATACCAATATATTTCCTTTTGTTTGGAAACAACACCAAGTCTCTCCTGTGCAGAAATTATAAGCAAAATATTTTTAATTTTAGTTAGTTTTTAACAAGAACTTATTTGTTAGAATTAAATAAACAATAATGAAGTTTTTTTTTTGACAGTACATTGAAGCTTTGAAAATAACTAAAAATAAACTATATCAATCGCTGCATTTTTTCCCCCAGAAAGATGCAGTGTTAACCCTAACATTTTATTTTAAGATTTAACATTTGTAGATGGTCTAAAGCAAAAGAGTCGTAAAAATTCTGAAAATCTTTTAGAGCTTATGATTTAAAAAATAAAACATATTACACATTAATGAATAAATCAGTTATATAAATTTATTTAATTTAAGTGTCATGTTTGTGATTATTATTTTTTTTCATGTAAGCTATAGCTTCTGACCTTTAAATCAAAACATACTCATTATTTTATGACATCAATTACTGCTTATTTAATCAGAAACACTGTCTAAATGTTATTTGTATAGGCTATTTTACTTTTAATTTTATTAGAAGTAGGCCAACAGCGCCCCCTACAGATTAAAACTAGTTACTGAGCGGACATTAGGACCTGGGGGAGGCCGTCACTGCTGCCGCAGCACGTGCCATATTACTGTTTACTCATCACACACCGAACGCGTCATTCTGTACGTGCTTTCACAGATTAAATGCAGCGATCCAAAACAGTCAATCTAATCATCATTCAGACAAAACGTTGCTTCAAGAAGGAGCCACACTGCTGTGATCTAATCTAGCACACCCTGAGCACAGTGAGTTAACGTATTCCTCTTATCGGCAAGACATATCTGCATAATTTTTCATATCGGGCCGATACCGATATTTACATTTAAAGCAATTATCGGCCGATTCCGATATCGGTCCGATAATATCGTACATCCCTAGTTTCAGGAGTTTCACCAGATCATCTGACATTATCAGCTGAACTCTTCTATCATGTTTTCATTCACCTTCTAAAAGAAGTACATGAATATACTGTGGATATGAGGATTTCTACATGTTTTCTTAGTGACTTACACTGAAGGAAGTCATTCCTGGTCCAGGGAATCATGTTGGTGGATGTGACTATGGAAATCAACAGTCACAAACAGTATCGCTGTCATGTCAAGAGAAATCTATTCATCTATTCTTAAGACATTTCTAATATGATGTTCAGATGAATCTCCAAATCTTGACCTCTTTCAGAGATCTTTTTGAGTTCCTCCTTGCAGACATCCTCCAGTTTGTCCCTCAGATGATAGACAGATTTTCTCACGCCATCAAAAGAAAAGAGAGAACTGAAGGGAATTATGGGTATGTCTGTAGATTCAAGAGGTGCTGAGAGAGACTGGAAACTCTAGTAAACAGAAATCACAATCCATCAGCTCCACACTTTACACAGTAACCTGCATTGCTATCAGATATGTGTGGCTCCTGTTGACTTGACTTATATTCTTCTAATCTTCATTATGTGACATTAGAACTACAAATTTTAGCATTTGCTACACACTATATGTGAAGGAAATAGTTTGGATGATAAAACATCTTGGATGATAAAACATCTGCTTAGAACATAAATGTCCATATAACAGGCCAAACACATTGGTGGTGTGCACATTGCATAAGTAAGCAGATTTGCGATGGAAAAGCTGTTTAAAGGCTACAAGTATATTGATCATCATTTATAACTTTTGACTGGCTAGTGGTACTGTCCTGAAACCTCACAACAACCTTTAGGGCACAGTTTCAATTCAGGTTTTGTCTGGTTTCAGTCATTGCTAATATACAATCTCACTTCCTGCCAAGGCTCAAATTAGTCAGCGAGTTACTGGCAAATAGTTTTATTCCAGTCAACTGCTCATGAAATGTTTCTCTTTGGGCCTCCTAAAATAGCAGGAAGTTCTTCCAGATCTCGGTTATCTGCAGGAAATGAATGTGATTCTGTGTCTGTGAAAGCTGCTCCAGCTCAGTGTCTCTCCTCTTAAGATCAACAATCTCCAGCTCCAGTCGCTTCAGTTGTCCTTCACTGCTGCCTTTTCCTGATCTCTGATCTGCTGTGTGACCTCAGAGCGGATTTTCTCAATGGAGCAGATGAGCTCAGTAAAGATCCTCTCACTGTCCTCCACTGCTGTCTTTGCAGAGCGCTGTTAGGAAACACATTATAATCACACAGTGGGCTTCAGTGGAACTGAAAAAGCTCCATCACTGGACGAGTGTCCTAACTAAGACCTCTTAAATATCTCTTCTTCTCTGCACTCACCTTATGAGACTCCACATCCTCTCTCAGCTGCTTAAGATCTTTCTTTCTCTGCTGGATTCTCTGATGGAAGGCTCTCTGCATGTCCTTTAACTGTTTCTGGAGAATAAATAAATCACAGTAAATGTTAAAACTACAGTAAAAATGTTAAAAATCATGCAATCAAAATGGAAACAACTGATATTAATCCAATATTGGTGGTGAGCCAAAATTATTTATTTTTCTGAAATGAGATTATGAATGAACATGAAATGTGTCAGTATTATTTCATCATTACCTAGATATAAAGGGATAGCTCACTCCAAAATTACTCACTCTCAAGTCACACACAAGACCAAACTGATTTCTCTTTTGCAGCTTATAATATAGTTCTCTCAGCATCAACCATGTCCTGTATTGTTCTGCCATACCAAACTGCAGGATGTTGACCCTCCAGGAGCAAAGTTGGACACCCCTGCCATATTGAATTTAGAACACATGAGCTGATTAGACTTGATTTGATTTGAGGGTGACTTAAATTTTCCATTGGTTCAGAAGACTTGGATTAAACAACTGGAGTTATATGTCCTTTTTGGAGCTTGAAACTTTTGGACTCTATTGACTTTCAAACTAGATATAAAACTGATGTGACACTAAAAAGAAAATCACATGAGATTGGAACAACAGGGTGAGTAAATGATGACAGATTTTTTATTTTTTTTTATTTTTTGGGTGGACTATCCCTTTAAGTTCATACCTGTTTCTCTGTCATCTGTGCTGCAGCTGATGCAGTGTTGTGGTTTTATGCTCATATTTTGTACACAGTACGCAAATGCATTGTTGGTCAGTGATACACAGTACATTGCCAGCTGTTTATCATGTTCACGGCAGATCATCTCCTGCGGTCGCCCAGTGACATCAGTCAAATTGTGTCTCTTTTCTTTAAAGAAACTCTCATGTTGTTCAAGGTGTGTTTGACAGTAAGAGTTCAGACACACCAGACAGGACTTGACAGCTTTGTATTTTCTTCCAGTACAGACGTCACACTGCACACCTCCAGCTCCAGCGTAACAGTCAGCAGGAAGTTTAGTCTTCTTCAGTTTCTCCACCACTTCAGCCAGGATGGTGTTTTTACCTAAAGCAGGTCTTGGGCTGAAGGTCTGTCTGCACTGAGGGCAGCTGCAGACTCTCACCTGATCCTCCTGATCCCAGCAGCCTATAATACAGCTCTTACAGTAACTTCCACAGGAAATGGCCACTGGATGCTTTAGGAGTTCCAAACACACAGGACAGGTAAACTCATTTTGATCCACTGAAATTCCAGCTTCTGCCATGTTACTGCATGTATACAGAGTGAGACAGACAACACATACACACAGCAGCTCAACTACACTTAAGATTCTTTCCTAATTTCCTGTTCCTGTGTTTCAGTGACATGCAAAACTAGTTTGCCTGCACAAGTAGGGCTCGCTGCATCCTGCAGTGGACATCCAACCCCGCCCACATCCAAGTGTGACATCATAATCCACGCCCATATCAAATAAACCACGCCCCTATCATATACGCCCCTATCAAATTTAAAGGGGACAATTAGATTTTGTTATTGTAAAAGTCACAACACATTTTTATAATTTATAATTGTCATTTAATTTTATAAAGATGTCTTCCACTTTTTAATTGTTAACATTTGAATGATAGGATTGACAGTTCTCCATATGCAGTAGGCTACACATATATAGGCTAAATAGAGATTGCTTGCTTTGATAGATTATACAAGTAACATGGCATTGACATTCAGGCCTTGTTCTTCAGCAAAACTTCATATGAAGTGTGTCCAGGTCCTTCACATATTTAAAGATGAATAAACAGACATCCCTTGCTTCATTATGTATTTTTATATTTATTATTTTACAAAAATAATTAAATTTAAAATTTTACAAAAAATATATGTTCTATATGAAATAAGTTCCAATTATCATAAATGAACAGCTGAATGATCAGATAAACAGTTCTTGAAATGCAGTACGCATACATACATAAGCTACATAGAGAGATTCCTTGCCTTATTAGATTATTCACAGAAACATGGCATGGACTTTCAAGCCTTGTTCAGCAAGACAATTTGATATGACTATGTCCAGCTCCTCCGGATACTCAAACAATCAGAATTCCAGAAATCAGATAATGAAATAAACAAGTGATTAAAAATAAATGTGAAAACAATACACAATAGACAAAAGGACAATAGACAATATATTGTATTGTACAGATGTGCTATATACAAATTATGCAAGGGAATGTGGATAGATGTATGATATATTAAATCAAAAACATATGTATAATAAATATAACTATGGATAGTTGGGTGTTGCACGTTTTATTGCACAGTGGGGAGAACATTTAACTGTTTGGCCTGATAACTGAAACTTGTTTGGCCTAAAAAACTTCATTCTGTGTGATTTATAAGCTTCTTTACCCGTGGGGACCTCAATTTAGGTCCCCACCGTGACACGAGTCCCCATGAGTCTGTGTGTATTCAGGTTGAAGTCCCCACCTGAATAGAAAAACAGGTGTACACACACACACACAAAACAAACTTTATCCATTAAATTCTATTGAAAACTTCCGCCTCCCTTAAAAACGACATCAATATTCTACTCTGTGTCCTATTTACTGTGCTTAATAACCCTTTTAATGTGATCTCCTGCACCCCAATCTCCCTCAGCTTATTCTTCATTACCTGCCTCTGTGTTTCATATCTCTTACAAGTCATGATTATGTGCTCCACTGACTCTTCTTCTCGACATCCCTCACACAACCCTGTCTGGTGCTTCCCTATCATCTTTAGTGTTTTATTCAGCTTATCGATGCTTCTTCCTGTTTCAAAATAATAAGAATGTGACGTAATTGGACACGGGCGTGGCTTGTGACGTCACTCTTGGATTTGAGCGGGTTGGATGTCCACCGCAGGCTGCAGCGAGACGCTCCTCTGCAAGTCACATATAACAAAAAGTCCATTAGATGTCAGTCTCAAAGAATAAGAGTTACAGGAAGCAAGACATCCTTAAAAACTGCAGTAATACTTCATCCTAATTACTACACTTATACTGCAGGGCAGAAAACCAGATTTTGTTCAAATTTACAGTTCCTTCATTACCCATGAATGTTTTCTCTTTGTGTAACATGAAATTAAATGAAAAGTTACTGTGAAATGTTATTTGTCATATAAATGACACGTGACCTCAAGTAGTCAAAAAAAAAAAAATACATAAATAAATAAAAAAAGGACATGCATTTGAAGATAAGAACTCCTTGCCAATTGGCCTGGGGTGCCCAAATTTTCAAACAACTGTATTATCCATCTTGTATGTGTTTCAGACAGGTGTTTCCATACAGCTCATCAGAGGTCGAAGAGGAAACAAAGGAGGGGGTGCTGATCAAATATTAATGAGAGTTTTAAGGCTAAGTGAATTGGAAATTCAAATGTTCTCGATGTGAATTTATTAGCTATGTTTAAATTGTATGGCTTGTTGAGTGTTGATACTTTTCAGTTATCAGACTAACAGTTTTCCCCTGATGGATGATAAAATCCAATAAACATGATAAAAGAAGGCACCTGAACCACAGAGAACCAGTGTTATGCTTCAGCTGTTGTTTCTATTTTTGTGAGAATTCTCCTACTTTGCCCCACACTCTTTTTGTATTCTGCTCCATTTTTTCTGTGTTCATGTTTCATGTTAATTAATTTTCATATGTTTCCTTGGTTACTGATTATGCTCACCTGTTTCTAGTTTAGATCCTTGATTTCTTAAGGTTTGAAATAGTTAACCCCGGGTTATTAGAAACCCATTCTAAACAGAATCCTGGGTTATCTTGCTTCACGTTTCACACTGCTCATAATTTACCCCGGGTTAACAATTAGTCTTGAGCATTCATATGTTGACATTTTACACTGTACATAAATAAACCCTGTGTTAACATTCTTATTGGCATATTTGCTGTGTCAGTGTCATTGATTAGACTATTTTCATTGGCTAAGAATTCTCTGAGCTTTCGTAAGGCTGGCCGCACACTAAATGATTTTAAGGCAGATTTTAAGCCCGATTTGCACCCCTGAACGATCGGGGGTGTGGCCTGATTCGAGAGTTGTCGCAAACGATTTTTTGTCCAAAAAATCCTCTATGGTGTGGTGTCATTACGATTATTTATCTGCTCCCGATCAAGACGGAGCGTCCCCGAACTCAAAACGTAAATATCAAACATGTTTGATATTTACGACTCTTGATCGGGCTGCCTCTGACGTGATACCCGCGATAGCCAATGAGAGCAATCAAGCGTCACCTACCGGATGTTGCGTGCTTCTATAGCTGAAACTTGGCAGCCGCAAACATGACATGAAAGCAGAGAACATCACCCATATTCTTGTCTATACTTTGTTTTTCACTGTGAAACAGAACGTGATTATAAGGCTAAAAATTGGTTGACCTGTCTTCATGTCTGTGGTCTCCCATGGTTTTAAAATGAAAATCTGCTCCCATGGTTTTGAAAATCGGCTAGTGTGATGCCAGCCTAAGACAGATCTTCCAAAGAAGGAAGGGACAACTTATAACCTTCTGAGCAGTAGTGATGACCCTCTGGAGTTATTTTCTTTCCACATCTGTGCAGCTGGAAAACCTCACACTGATGCAGTATGTCAAAATGCTCTCTACAGAACAATGGCAAAAGGACACTAACAGTTTTTGTGTGAGCAGTTAATTCCAGAGTAATCTCAGGAAGTGCAGTTTCTGCTGTGTCTTCTTGATGGTAGTAATGGTGACACTCCAGGTCAGATTGTCCTCTATGTTGATGCCCAGTAACCGGAAGTCCTCTTCCCGCTGATGAACAGCCTGAATATCTGTTTTGTTCCTTCTAAAGTCTATGATCAGCTCCTTTGTTTTGGTAGTGTTCAGGATCAGGTTGTAGACGGGGGTACAGTCATGTGTATAAAAGGTATAGAGTAGGGCGGTGGTTCCCAACCATGTTCCTGGAGGCCCCCCAACACTGCACGTTTTCCATGTCTCCTTAATCAAACACACCTGATTCAGATCATCAGCTCATTAGTAGAGACTCCAAGACCTGAATTGGGTGTGTCAGAGAAAGGAGAGATGCAAAATGTGCAGTGTTGGGGGGCCTCCAGGAACGTGTTTGGGAACCACTGGAGTAGGGGGCTCAGCACACAGCCCTGAGGAGAGCCGGTACTGAGACTAATGGTGCCCTTTGGCATTATAATGGTGTATGGTGTTACTATGGAATCCTCTGTGGACCTATTGGGTCTATAAGCAAACTGGTATGGGTCAAACCTGGGTGAGAGATTTGAAATGATGTGAGTCAGAAGGTGTCTCTCAAAGCACTTGACAGGTGTCAGTGCTACTGGACAGTAATCGTTAAGGCTGCTGCTGATGATGATGGTATTCTTCAGAAGTGGGACTACTGTAGAAGACTTCAGGCAGGGGAGTATGGCAGCCTGAGACAAGGACTAGTTAAAGATCATGTTGAAAACCCTGGCCAGCTGATCCGTGCATTTACTCAGCATCTGTCTAGGGATGCCATTAGGTCCCTGCAGCTTTCCTTGGGTTCACTGCTTATGCTCCTGCACTGTGAGGATGTGGTTGCTGAGGGCTAGTGGATGTAGTGTGGCTTCCTCCAGTGACACCACCTCGAAGCAAGCGAAGAAGTGGTTCAGCTCCTCTGCCAGCGATGGGTCACCATCCTCAGTCATGAGGTTGCTGGGTTTGTAGTTGGTGATGTGCTGGATCCCCTGCCACACCTGCCAATATTTGTGATTCTAGAGGCAGTCTTCAATCTTCCTCCTTTAATGCATCCTTAGCCACTCTAATTCCTCTCTTCAGGTTGCCTCTGGCAGCATTGTGCAACACCCCATCATCAGCACTGAATGCAGCATTCCTCTCCCTGAGCAGGCAATGCACTTCTTTAGTCTTCCCAGGCTTTTTGTTGAAATAGACCCAGATGCATTTGTCCACTGTTACAGAGTCCATGCAGTACCTAATGTAGCCCAGGTAGGGACACTCTTCCTGAGGGGGGTATGTGCTGGGATTAAGGGCAGGGACATGTGGTCTGACTGGCTCAGCTGTGGTAGTGGTTTAGCCCTAATGACCTGCTTGATGTTAGAGTAGAGAACTGCTGGGTCTATGTGCACTGCCATATAAAACCCCAAATCCAAGATTTCAAAACTGAAATGTCATGAAAATTTATTTAAAATAAAACTATGATTTAAAAAAGTACAGTCTTGTGCAATTTTTCTACAGATATTTTTTACACAGTGATTCATGTAAACAATTATTCTTCCTTCTGCACACATAAGTATATGACAGGGATGTGCAAACCTTGAAATAACCAGAAATAACATCAAAAGTGCAAAAATTTTATCAGAAATCTATATTTACACTCAAACTGACCACCAAACACAATTTTCCGGTTCCCATCTTTATTGGGGTGACCATATGTGCCATTTTTCCTGGACACGTCCTGGCCAGGATTTCTATATTGCCTAAAATATCCAGGTTTTTGCTTTGTTTTCCTGTTTTCATACTTGCTGAAGGTAATGGTCGAAAAGTAGTTTGACCAATAACATGCAGGCATTGTACATAATCAACCAATCTTGGCACGTGAGAGGGTGGGATCTACAGAGAACAGTCAAAGCGATGCAAATACGCATACATATTAGGTGTGTTTGATTTTAAGCTGTGCTGCGTAGACCAATCGTTATATGACATCAAAGTAACACGTGAGCTATTCAAAAGCATAAGGAGCTGTGCACGTGAGCTATTCAAAAGCATAAGGAGCTGTGCACATCAACCACATTATGGTTGATGTGCCTAGCTGGATGGAGAAACTGTGATGAAGTAATGGGCTAGCTGAAACCACAAGCAGTTCTTTCTTGCATGGCAAGGTTGAGTTAAATGTGATGGTCCTTCATCCAGCAAGAAATGTCTGTTAGACATGCTGAGATGCAAGCAGCTATAGTCGGATCATCAGGATGGAATGAGAGGTAGAGTTGAGTGTCATCAGCTTAGGAGTGATATGATTAGCCATGTTTCTTAATGACAGAACCTAATGATGCCATGTACACAGAACTGTGTCCAAGAACTGAGCCCTGAGGCACCCTAGTAGCTAAATGTTGCAACTTGGACACCTCATTCCTCCAAGATACCTTGAAGGACTTATCTGAAAGGTAAGATCTGAACCACTGGACCATTTCTGAAGCCAGACTGGTTGCTGTCCAGGAGGTTGTTCTGTGTGAGAAAGGCAGAGATTTGGTTGAACACAACTCGTTCAAGTAATTTTTGCAACGAATGGAAGAAGGGATACCGGACTGTAGTTTTCTAAAAGTACTGGGTTAAGAGTGGGTTTCTTAAGTATTGGGGTTATCCAAGCCTGTTTAAATGCTGAGGGAAAGACACCAGTGTGAAGGGATGTGATAATGATGTGAATGAGTGCAGGTACAACTGAAGGAGAAGTGGCTTGAAGGAGATGAGATGGAATAGGATCAAGTGGACAATAGTCGGATGATTGGAAAGGATGAGTTTAGAGACTTCTGCATCTGAGAGTGGAGAGAAGGACATGAGTGAATGTACAGTATGTTTGCTGGTTTGACAGTTTGTCACGTGGAGAATTATGCACTGAAACTAGGTTAAAATATTTAATCGCGATTAATCGCATGATTGTCATGAGTTAACTCGTGATTAATCGTAATTTAATCGCACATATTTATCTGTTCTAAATGTACCTTAAATTAATACTTTTCATGTTTTAAATACTCTAATCAACATGGGCAATGACAAATATGGGTTCTTTATGCAATATATGTTTATTATTAGTGAAACCATAGTTAACAGAGCCTGAAGACTAGACATTTTTCAAAGATCATAGATGTGTTTCAAAGAACTTGCTTATGTCTATTAGATACATGAAAAAAAGAAATACCAGGTTCCCATTACTTCTCTTTCTTTGCACTGAGCAATTTACTTACACAAACCTGTTTACATTTCCACATGACAGGGCATCTCACTTCTTCTGAACATGCAAAATGTACATTTATTATTTATTATTACATTTGTTTGCCTCTCTGTGCCCACATACTGTATTTTGATGCAGCTAAATTATCAATAAAACTGTTTTCATTTATATATTTTACAGTTTCTGTTGTCAGACAACGGAACGAATATGAAACTATATGAAAATATGACTGAAACGCGACCCATAGGACTAAATAACCAGCTCTCCCTTCCAAGATGTTAATCTGCACAAAAATCCTGATTTATAATCCAGTCATTTTATGAAAAAAATCAAATAGCCTAAACATAAGATAAAGACAATAGCTGTGCTGTGATTTCGGCTATACTTGCATGTTAAATCAGAGAACCAACATAATATCTGTTTTAACTGAAAGCGCTGTTCCTCTCATCCGCGCGCTGAACAGAGCAGATGCACAGAGAGAGCTCGCGCTCGCGCGGCAGTACCGGGGAGTCTCAGAAACTAAATAAGGTTTGAGCAAACCCTATGAAGATTGGTCGCTAGGCGCTAAAGTGGTCTGAAAAGTCGCTAAATTGGCAACACTGTCAGCATCTCCATCCATTTCCATTTCTCCAACTATAGTAGTATAGCGTTAATCGCGCTTTAATAAAATTAGTGCAGTTAAAATGAATTTGCGTTAACGCGTTATTACTTTGACAGCACTAACATATATATATATATATATATATATATATATATATGTAACCCCCCCGAGTCCAACCCGGGTCGTCGGCATGGGAGGCGGGCGCTCTAACAAGGAGGCTAAAGCACATATATATACTAATTTGATATCCTGTTTAAATTTGATATGCTAATTTAAGAATCTGTTTATGATCTGTCGATCATACATCCTGACATAACTGGAACAAATTGAGTAAAAGTATTTTTAGTATTCTTAATTCTAAATCGTATTCCTAATCTGTATCTAAATCCAATCGTGTTAATGGATACAAACACAAACCAAAAAGAACATATAAACTTTTGAGCTTTTAATTTAAAAATATATTAATAAATTTCCGTGTTACAAATAGCACTTACAGACACAGAGTATGGACATTTAATTTAATTATATGCAGTATTAAACATACATATACAATAAATACTATGTAGGATAGCTACATATCTATACAGTACAATTCAAAATTCATATTTGTTTAATTTACTTTTAATATTTGATGGTTACTTACTTTAAGTGACTTTCATGCGCCGCACATGTTCTCAAAATGTTCCTGGTTTTCCAAGTCAAGAGCCCGTATATTCCTGCCCAAGCGACTATAAACCCTTACAAAAAATTACTGCAGTTTTTAAAAAAGTAATAATGCAGTTTTTGTTACATGTAGAAAAATGCAGTTTTTTGGACACGAAAAAACTGAATTATTGCCGTTTTACTGCAATACACTTGAAGGACTATTGAAATACAACTGCAGTAGAGCTGTAGTATTACTAACAAACAACTGCAATAGAACTGCAGTATTACTGCAATACAGCTGAAGTATTACTACAATTATACTGCAATAAAACTGCAGTAGTACTGCAATATATAATACAACTGAAGTACAATTCAATACTACCGAAGTACAATACTAATAAAATGCTGTACAGTAACACTGAAATGCAACCAGAATATTCAGAATAACAAGTTTTATTTGCACACATCTGCAATATAATGAATTAAGGTACAAAACAACAGTGAATGTCTCAAACAGCAATGCAACAATACATGCTTTTACTTTTCTTTAAACTTAAAATAACAGGCTGCGAGTTACTGTACACTAAATGTATTTAGTGTTTATTTACACATCACGCAATCATGCACATTTCTTCCCTCATTATTCAGGCAGGGTTCATTTTTTGAAGAGCTTATCCTCATCATTCTGCTTTCTTATGACTGCCTTTATCTCAGATGTGGAAACACTATTTTGGATATAGTCTGGAAAAACAAACAAACAAAAACTATCAGAAATTCTCAAGTTTCAGTTACACTTTTCACTACAGGCAAATTTAGTATGCTTAAAATAAATCTTGAATTGTGATGTCACCAAGTGTTTGTGAAAAGTAGTCATACTACTCCCAGTTCATTTCTTATGGCATATTGGTCAGCATTAACAATGTCTTTGAACACTCCAGGTAAAAGAATTTAAAAGGTTGGCTCACCCAAAAATGAAAATTCTGTCATCAATTACTCACCCTCATGTCGTTCCAAACACGCAAGTCTTTCGTTCATCTTCAGAACCCAAATGAAGATCTTTATGATGAAATCTCAGAGCTTTCTGTCCCTCCACTGATAGTCCAAAACCCCTTGCACAAAAACATGAATTTCTGGGAAAAAAAAAGCATAGACACAATCATGTTTAAAAACTGTACCTCCACGTTATTTGCCCTCTTTATCATTTTGGTTTTTTGTTCAAAAGACTAACCTTAAATTAAAATAAAACAATAATTGAAAAAAATATATATAATTTAAAAATGCATGTAAATATACTATTAGAATACAGTATATAGAATATATGTGTTCCACAGTTATTGTGCTCCCTTCATTTAATACTGTGTGTAACCTATAAGCCTCTACACATAGGGGCTAATCCATGGCTAGGTGTGCATTACATGATTTTAATGCATGAGGTGGAGGCAAAGAAGAACCTGACATGAAACGGGTTGCCTCCATTGAAGTCAGTTAAAATTGTGTAATACACACCTGTTAAAGCTAGGCTAAAAAGTTAAGTTAAAGCTGCCCTTGAAGAGATAGCTAACCCAAAAATGAAAATTATGTCATTAATTAGTCACCCTTGTGTGGTTTCACACCCGCAAGACCTTCATTTCTTTTTGGAACACAAACAAAGATATTTTTAAAGAAATCAGAGAGGTTTCTGACCCTGCATAGACAGTAATGCAACTTACACATTCAAGTTCCAGAATGGTAGGAAAGACATCATTAAAGTAATTCATGTGACTCCAGTAACTCAATTTTATGAAGCGACATGAGTGTTTGCATCAAAAAAAAACAACAAAAAAAACATTTACCACTTATTTACAAAAATATTGATCTGTAATGTGCATTTACGAGAGCAACACAAGACGAGTGTTGTGTTCATGTGACAGAAGACAAAATTGAGGTTAAACCACTGGAGTCACATGGATTACTTTGACAGTGTCTTTGCTACCGTTCTGGAACTTGAATGTGTAAATTGCATTGCTGCCTATAGAGGGGTCAGAATGTTCTCGGATTTCATCAAAAATATCTTAATTTGTGTTTTGAAGATGAACAAAGGTATTACGGTTTTGGGAGACATGAGGGTGGGTAATTAATGAAAGAATTTTTTTTTTTTTGGGTGAACTAGCCCTTTAATGTTTGTGGAGTACAATTTGACTGGAAGGGTAAAACTAAGTTCATTTTCCTTAGTTTCTTTGGTTACAGGTCATTAGATCTAGCGTTCTGACTGTATATGTGTGCTACAGTAAAAGCTGCACGTTAATTTAGAATGGTGATTGAACTGATTGTAATGATCTATGCATTCATTGTTTTAATGCACACCTTCCAGTCAATCAGAGAGAATCAAAGAGTCCTCAAGCAAACTGTTGAGAGCTGATGTTAAGCATTGAGAATAATTGCTGATATAACTACATTTCATTACCTTTCCACTACCTCAGCTCTCTCTCTGTTTTCATACTGAAATGGCACTAATATTGTAAATCTTCTTTTAGCTCTTTGATTTAATTTAACTCCTCAATCTCTTCATGCCTAAGGATCTCTTCCATGGCTGAGGAGACAGAGGACTTGGTACACTTGATTTCTCCAGCACTCCCACAGGTCTTAGTTCCTGAAATACAATAGCAGTTATTATGTATTCTAAACTATAAAGATAATAATCAAAAATCAAATAAATAAAGTAGATTATTGCTCACCATTATTTGAGTGCTTGTTTCACCACAGCCATCATCTTCTGTTGAATTATATTTCTGGTCTTCTTTTTTAGTTGTTACCAGTGCATTTTCCTGAAAATAGCAATCACACGCTGATAAAATGTCCATTTCCACACATTAATATCACACTACTGAACATAAATGCTGGTGTAAAGTGCTGTGAAAAAAAAACAAAAATCCTGATTTAATCTTTTTTGTGTATAGCAATACTAAATATTGTCAGATATTACTAAGAAATTTAACATAAAGGCAAATACAGTTATCATTAATAAACTGTTTTTGTTTATTCAGGTTGCCTGTGTTTCATGCACTTTTTTAGACGATCTGAACCAATTTAAGTCAAGTCACCATTATTTATACAGCGCTTTATGCAATACAGATTGTTTCAAAGCTGCTTTACAGTGATAAAAAGAAAAATAATGATGCAAACAGAATTCACTTTTGCTGTGAAGCTGCTCTAAACAGTAAAAAGTTCAATTGAAATCAGTATTGACTCAGTTATTTCAATAACTATATAAAAATCATCAAAAATAAAATAATTCCAATACATCTACATAGCACTTGTGCAGAAAACAGTGGTGTCATCATCTAGCTCAGTTCAGTCCTCATCCAATAGTATCAGTGGAGTCAGATCAATAATATTGCTGAATATTATGTGTCCCCAAAATAAGCAAGCCAAAAGTCAACAGTGGCAAGGAACGCAAACACCATCAGGTGACAGAATAGAGGGAAAAAAATACCTTGGGAGAAAGTATGTTTAGTTTAGGGATCAGTTCTCCTCTAGCCAACAAATGAACATGGTGTGATTATGATTCAGGCTGCATCACAATTTAGTGTGAAATATACAGGACTGTAGGCCTACAAGTAGCTGGAGTTATTAATCTCATTTAAATACTGTCTAAGATCAGGTTTACATTTGTGGCTAACTAGAATGTGAGTGGCCTTTATGCATTTCCAGAAATAAAGTCTCACCAACATCTGTTGAGTGCCTTTTCACTGTCTCTCTTCTCTCTTTCCTAATGCTTCATCTGTAGCAAACGGGTACACTGTACACTGAACACTTTTCAATGATTTTTTTCCTCATGTCAATTAGGGGTTGATGCTCTCCTAGAAACAAACAAACAAATACACAGTATGTTCAGTGCAATTTTGTTCATTATATTATTATAAATGATGTACTGATGCTATTGAAATGAGAACTAAACTGAGCTGGACAATGACACTAATTTCTACAGATCTGCTTTTAACAAATTGCTGAGCCACTGCATAATTAAATGCATCTATACACAGGGTTGTCATTGGTTGGATTGAGATGTTGATGTTTTATTAGATGAAATTTTAAGATTTTATAATAGCCTATAACTATAATGTGTTTTATTATAGTAAAAGTGTAGTAAAACAGCATTAAACCAGTAGTTTTGTCTCTCTATCAGACTTGAGTTCTGTGTGCTCTGTGTATCATAAGCTCCTCGCGCTGAAGCGGCTTAACTCTCATTTTCCTTTCATTTCAGCGGATTGAATAAGATATTTTTTTACATCTCTCTAAAATCATAACTAAAGATATATGAGGACATTAGACATTATACTCACCGCTAAACTGGATGACTCGCTCCTGCTCGCCTGATGAAAGCGTTTCTTCTCTTTTGTCACACTTGTGAATGGTCTCGGGGTGTAATGTTGTTATGTCTTTGAGCTTTAATTGTGATAGTTCACATATGAACGATGTTGTCAAACCAAACCGTATTTTATACTTTTATATCTATCCTGCAGTAGACACTACGGAAAAGACGCTGATTTACAGTTAGTAATCAGCTGCTCACGAGACTCGTTGTCAGGACAACAACCGTTGGCGCGAAGGAAGATCTCACGCGCGGGCTATTAATCAATGCGGGTGAAATATTCCATAGGCAAATATTTTTTTTGTACAAAAATATTTTTGTACGAATATTTTATAGGAAGTCTACGTTACAAAAAAATAAAATGAAAAATAAATAAACATTTGCCAAGTCTGTAACCACAGCACTTGCTACATGTTGCACAATACTGCAGTACATGGCCTATACAAGAAGACTATAATGACAACGAAAAGAACCTCATTGCTATTAAAGTGAATTTACTGAACCTAATCATATAAGCTTTATTTAAAAAAATGCTCATAAAAAATAAATAAAAGTTTTTGCATCTGAAATCTTCAGATACATTTAAGCGTATCGCTGAACTGCAGTTATATTGTATCTGTACTTCATTGTTCTGCAGTTTTACTGCTCTTGAACTTTAATGAACTGCAGTCATATACTCCATTATACTGCAAATCTACAGTTGTACTTCAATGTACAGCAGTTATTTTTTTATTTTATTTTTTTATTTTTTTGTAAGGGAAACACCGATTGTAGTATTGCGCATGTACCTACTTTCACTTTCATTTCTGTAATTATAGCTGCTAGATTTGCTTAGAAAGAAAAAATCCGATTTTTTAAGATCAAGAATATCAAATCATGCACTAATAAGATCACGTAGCCTATTAGCTCTGGAGATCATAGCAGAATTTCAAATAATAATTGAAACGTAAATAATAACGCGCATGTTTAATGCAGTGTTTTTTATGTTATTGAATACAAAATAAGATTATAACAAAATGGCACAAAAATTTTCAGTAATAACTTGACACGAAAACCTCAACACATCACAACACGTTAGATCAAACGCATTTTAACGTTTCTTTGCATTTTAACTTTTCATTTTTGTAAGTGCTTCTGAGAAATCTTTTAATTCATTTCTGAATCATGAATTTGTATATAAAATATTTGGCAAATATTATAGTGTTGCTGTACTAATGAATTGAAACAAAACAGTCCTTCGTCGTACCATTATATCGTTATAAACTAATATACTAAATTATTCCAAAACACATTTGTATTCCAGAAGGGTCTGAAAATGCCTCCAAAACATTTCCAGACGAAGTGTTCGTTTAAAGCAGCTACCCCTGCAGACCTCTCATAGCCATGAGCAAATATATAACCATTCTAAAGGACACAAGCAACATTTTTTATTCATATTTCATAAAAGTACTTAATTTACAGAAAAGCAGATATTTAATTGCATTTTTATTCTTTTGTTTTTATGCATTGATACAGGTTCTTTCAAGTCAGCATCGGAATGCATCGTATTATTTGTATGTGTTTTCTGTGTGCAGATTACTATTCACTTTAGTGATTTAACGTGTGAACAGGACTTTTATTGTGGTCTGGCGATGTGACGTTATAAAGCTGCGCCACACCTCGCCACTCTCCAGCGACTGCGATCAGGCTGAAGAAGGTTTGTGCTCTGAAGCCTTTAAGGTGTTTAAATAAATAGAAAGTGTTAATTTTACTTTATACTTTTTGTAACAACTTAATTATTATTGAATATATCAGTGGTTTTCAAACTTTTTTTAAGAGCGACCCTATTTTTTGCTTTTTAAATTGACGCGACCATATATATATATATATATATATATATATATATATATTTGAAAGAAAGAAAGACAACTGCGCCACAGAGCTCCTGAAGGATGTTCTGTTCCAGAATCCCATCACTGTCGGTGCTTCTGAAATTAGTGATGCTTTGCCTTCATGCACATCTATTTTGACATATCATATTTTGTCCAGTCCATAGTTATGATTATCACTACATCAGTCATTGCGATTTCGAGAGAAAGCAAGTACGCCACATAATGGTCCTCTTAGCATCATAAAAAACTAAACTTTTATTCAAATTCTGAATGGAATATAGCAAAGAGCGCTCCCTATTAATCTCTTATTTACATCACCTCTGCACATTATAATGAGAGGATTCGCGAGCTTCCAGAACTCAGGACTGAACAAGCGGTGAATGGATTCTGACTAAATGAAACTCCTTTGACTGGCCATTGGGTTACAGAAATCAACAGATTGGCGACAATGATCAACAGTGCAAAAACAGCACGCAGTCACATATATACATTGGATTCTGCCGTAAGTCGGCTGCCGCTTACTTTCGTTCTGTTGTTTATGTTTATTAGTTATTAAAGTTAAGTTCGCCGGTTCCCGCTTCCTTCTTCCCTGAATCTTGAACTTTGTTACACACGTTTTCCTTGAATCATCCTGCCCTGATAGCACACGTACATCTCGGAGACGTCTATTTGACGTCTGTATTTACATCTGCAAGATGTATTTTTTAGAGCGTTTGCTCATCTGCAATACATCTATAGGACGTTTCCTTTTAGATGTCAAATAGACGTCTATTAGATGTCTTTAAGATGTTTATGATTTATAATGTATGTAAAACTGACATCTGTCAGACGTTTGTTGACAGCAGATGGTTTCCAGATCAAGAGATCTTTAACAGATATCTTGCAGATGTATGTGTGCTATCTGGGTGGCGTCCCATTTTTTAAGTCTCGCGACCCAGGGTTTGAAAACCACTGGAATATATTTATGCGTTATGTAAGATTAGTTAGTTTTCAATATAGTTAATCAGTTCGTTATTGTAAACACGGATTCTGCTGGTCAAAGTGCTGTAAATGCAATGAAAACAAACAAGAATAATGACAAGTTTTGCGAATCAATTGCGTATGATTTCGTGGAATATGTAATTTAGATGTGATTTTGGCTAATACGATCAGTTAGAGACCATTAACTGTCTGTTTTATGTTTTGTTAATTTTTCTCATCTTAAATATGACCGTGTCCAGACACACAGAAAAACTCCAGGTGATGCAACTGAGATCCATGTGACACACTATTTTAAAGATGGCGTTTATTAAAGAGGAGAGTGAAGACATGAGGATTGAAGAAACATTCAGTGTGAAACAAGAAGATACTGAGGAACAAACAGGTTGGTTTTCATTTTCAAAGCTTAACTCTGATATTTTTGAAGAATGTGATATGAGTGTCCTAATTAAAGTGCTTTTATTTGACGTGGAGCGGGTTTCCTCATATGGGCAGACTTGTTGAAATTAAAAGACCAACTAAATACTAATGCTGCCCTTAAGTGCGCCTGAGAAGCTCCTGCTAGCAAGTTGTGATATGTCATAATAAATTCCCATTCAAATAAAATTACATGTGAAAGTAGCCTAAAAAAAATATATATTTTATGAAACATTAAATCCAAGATTTATTTCTGAAATGAAAATGATGAATACCATCCATTTTGTATCACTTTATTATGCAACAGTATAAAATTATATACACTACCAGTCAAAAGTATTTGGACACTAAGATTTTTAATGTTTTTTTTAAATTTTTTTTTAAAGAAGTATTCTGCTTACCAAGCCTGCGTTTATTTGATCCAAAGTACAGCAAAAACAGTAAAATTTTGAAATATTTTTGCTATTTAAAATAACTGCTTTCTATTTGAATATATTTTAAAATGTAATTTATTCCCGTGATTTCAAAGCTAAATTTTCAGCATCATTACTCCAGTCTTCAGTGTCACATGATCCTTCAGAAATCATTCTAATATGATGATTTTCTGCTCAAGAAACATTTATTATTATTATTATTATTATTATTATCAATATTTAAACCAGTTGAGTACACCTTTTTTTTTTTTTTTTTTTTTTTTTTTTTTTGAGGATTCTTTGATGAATAGAAAGATCCAAAAGTCATCATTTGGCCGAAATAAAAAGCTTTTGTAACATTATACACTATACCATTCAAAAGCTTGGAGTCAGTATATTTCTTTGGCAAGTACTTTTATTTAGCAAAGATGCTTTAAAAGATCAAAAGTGATGATAAAGACATTTATAATGTTACAAAAGATTTCTATTTCAGTTAAATGTTCTTCTGAGCTTTCTGTCCATCAAAGAAACCTGAAAAAATGTTTTCAGCTGTTTTCAACATAATAATAATAATAATAATAATAATAATAATAATTTTTGAGCAGCAAGTCAGAATATTAGAATGATTTCTGAATGATCGTGTGACTGGAGTAATGATGCTAAAAATTCAGCTTTAAAATCACAGGAATAAATTACATGTTAAAATAGAAAATAGTTATTTTATATTTCAAAATTTTACTGTTTTTGCTGTACTTTGGATCAAATAAATACAGGCTTGGTGAGCAGAAGAGACTTCTTTGAAAAACATTAAAAATCTTACTGTCCAAAAATTTTTGACTGGTGGTGTATATATTTTACATTGGCATACCATGAAATGTAAGCGATCATGAAATGTAAGCGATTTTTTTTTGTAATCCCCAAAAGCACTCGCTGTATCAAACAAGTGTCTTGTAGTCTTTGTTTTCAGGCAAATATAAAGAGTTTTTTTTTTTTTTTTTAATTCGATATTTTTTTTAACAAAATGAATTTTAAAACAAATTATAAATGGAAAGGTGTCCTTTTATTATTTCTCAGACAAAATGTTGCATATTTCTTTGTGAAATTGAAATATGACAAATAACAAAAAACTACATTGAAATTTTGAAACAAATCCTAAATCAAACAAAGGAATAATACAAATAAAAAATCTTTTCATATGAACAAACGAAGGGCTTGCTTGTGCACTTTCCATTTAAAATTAGAGGCAACTGCTGTATTTTAATCACAATCCAAACAAAGATGCTACACACATGCAGCATGAGCAGTTTTTGATTTAAATTTGACCGTATAATTTCAAAATTTGAAGCAAAAACAGAATGATCTGACTTTGTGAGACTATACTACATAAAACTTCTGAATGAAACAAGAACAGCAGACAGGCTGTATGAGAATGCAATTCATTCTCTGACAGCAGGTGAGACTTATGGAACAGCAATGATATAGTGTATCGAAGAAGTACTTAAAGTGTTCTTTAAAGGCAGGATAAGTGATTTGGTTCAAAAACATTTTTGTTATGCTGGTTGAGTCTCTTCACATCCCGATAGCAATCACTAAGTTTTCTAAATGTATTTTTATTGTATGTGGAAGGTGTAGGACCTTAAAATATTCATCCAGTTACATTCCCCGGTCCGAGGATTACGATAAGCTGTCCTAACTGCCTGTCAATATATGTATTTGCATACCTCCGTGCACCCTGTTTATGCAGACATGATATGTTTTGAGCGCATTCCATTACGCTATTGCAGACACAGCGAGAGTGGAAGGCGCTATTCTTGAATCTTATTCGCTTTGTACTGTAATGTTTCCTCACTTGAGGTAATCTGACAGCGTAACACTCAACCCTCCACCAAAGCCATCTTTCATCGTGTCGCTGGTTATCCTCTGGTCTGCCTGTGCATGCTCATGTGTTTTGGAGGAGGCGTGGCTTTGGAGAGTGATTTGCAGGGAGGGTGGTTTTTTTTATGTTTCCAAAGCTATCTTACTATTGCTAGTCTCTCCAA
The DNA here is from genome assembly GCA_039654775.1 of Spinibarbus caldwelli. Lineage (NCBI taxonomy): Eukaryota > Metazoa > Chordata > Actinopteri > Cypriniformes > Cyprinidae > Spinibarbus > Spinibarbus caldwelli. The sequence continues at coordinate 23,803,765 of CM077229.1, forward strand.
AATCCAAAATAGTTTACCTTACTTTTAAAGTATTAAAGAACCCTTTTTTTTTTTTTTTGCTCCTCCAAAAAATGACCCGATCTTTGACTCAAAATCCATGTTATGATCCAAACCATGAGTTGTGTGATCTGTTTCACCCCTTTTCTCTTGACTTGTTATTTGAAGGAAAAATAAAATCACGGAAGTTTTTGATCATGCTGATTTGTCTGCAGTGAAGTTCAGCTGATGTCACTTTTATTTGGACTACTTAAATTAATTTTGGGCTACCAAAATCTAATGAATGCCTGCCAGAAGGGCTACCAGGGATTTTGAAATTTTGCAAGCCCTGGACGCTTATTGTGGACAGTGCTACACAAATAATTAACTTGACTTGAATGAACCAAGTGAAAGATTCCTTCACTATTAGAGATGCCAAACATGAAAGCAGAGAAGTGCAACAAAATAAAGGAAATTGATGGGCTCGATCTGTACAAACACAAGTGGTCAGGTATCAGAACTAAAACTGAGCCCTGTGGCACCCCATACTTTTGTTCGGTGGGATGTCTACTAATATACACAAAGTGGTCGCAGTAAGAGATATATATATATATATATATATATATATATATATATATATATATATATATATATATATATATATATATATATATATAATATAGGACCTAAACCATGCTAATGCTTGTCCACAAATCCCAACATAATTCTCAAGTTGTCAAAGAGATTGTTGTGGTCTATGTTGTTGAGAGATCTAAAAGCACTAGAAGAGAGATGTAGTCACGATCAGATGCCAAAAGCAGGTCATAACATTAATAAGCACAGTTTCTGTTAGGATGTGCCGATCTGATACTCCTATCGGGTTTCGGTTCTGATACTGCCATTCTTTACCAGATCAGATATCGGTCAGACAGGGCTGATCCAAATCCGATATTGTGCGTACTATTCTGTGACTGTTAAGCCGCACAAAAGGAATAAATGCATTATAAAGCACTTTTTTTTTCTTTTTTTTTTTGCAGTATATTCCAAGTCTTCTGAAGCCATATGATTGCTTGATGTGGGCTACTTGAATATATAAGTTCTTACATTAAAGTTCACGTAAACTCTTTTCTCTGCTGTGGCTGTCAGTCATTCTCCATTCAGTATTCAATCCGTGGTTGCGTTCAGTTACGACAATCAGCTCGGTAAAACTCTCTCCAAGATCATTCAGTGCTTGTAGATAAATGTCTATGATTTTGCATAAAAGGACTTTATCTTGCTGAAGTTTACTGTTGTTTCTAAATCATGTTACTTGCTACCAGGTGTCAGAACAAAAAACACTGGAGTTGAAAAGACAATAAATTGTTTTCAACGTGCAGTGACTGAAATTGAAAACTGTTAAAAGAACAGGTTACACAGATATAATACACTACGCATCAATATCTCTTCCTTTTGTACTTTGAACTTCTTATTGCGAAGCGCTGCGTGCTGTGACTCGGTGTTGATTCAAGCGCATCACTCTGCGCACCGGATGCGCATACTGTAAGTGCTTCGTGCCACACTGTATTTGTTTTGTCCTATCAATCATATGTTTTTGCCTCATTAAAAAAATGTGCTCTACATTTAAAAGAAATGTCTTAATTTTATAGTATACAATGCTTGTGAACCCTTTAGAATTTTCTGTATTTCTGCATGAATATGACCCAAAAACATAACTTTTTGAATTTGAAGATCAAGGTATATTGTACTTAATTTGTTTTTCGGGAAACATGCAAGTATCTTCTGTTGTTTCCAAAGGGCGGTACTAAATGGAAAAAAAAAAATGTATTTCAACAAAATAAGAAAAATTTGGACATCTTCATCCTGTTCAAAAGTTTTCACCCCCCGGCTCTAAATGCATCGTGTTTCCTACTGGAGCATCAGTGAATGTTTGAACCTTTTTTTAATAGCTGTGTTTAAGTCCCTCAATTGTCCTCAGTGTGAAAAGATGGATCTCAAAATCATACAGTCACTGCTGGAAAAGGTTCAAATACACAAAAGATGCTGGAAAACGGAAGAATCTGCAGGACATGGAGGATTAACTGTTCAGAACAAACAGTGGACTCATGAACAACCATCACAAAACAAAACAAAAAAAAAAAAACAGTCATAGGTCATCCAGGTAACCACACACCGTATTAAGAACCAAGGGTTCCCAAACTTTTGAAGGGGGGTTATTTTAATAATTTCAGCTACCTTTTTGTCTTATAATTTTTTTTTTATTATATATATATATATATATATATAAAATATGTATTATTATTATTATTTTTATTTATTTATTTATTTAATATTCGGGATTGAGCTAATAATCAAACAGTGGCTTGTACCATGATGGTAGCAAACTCAGAGTTGCAGTATTAGTTTTGAATTTACAAAATCAAACCAAACCAATCCAATCCAGCTTTGTTAGTACCAAGACACTGATCATAAACTTCCTCTGTTAACTCAGAGAACATGACATGAACGTGTGACATCAATAATAAACAGCCAATCACATGCCTTGAAACTGTGATTCACTTCTCGTGAGCGAGTCAGTGTGATTCACTACCAAAAGTAAAAAGATTGAAAAATGAGGAATTTAAACACATTTACACACCAAGATGAAAAGAACTGTTCATGTAAGAGGACAACTTGTATGTATGTATGTATGTATGTACAGAAACTCAAATCTAAGCTTGTGTAATCCTGTTTAAAGCTTTTTCTATTGATTCTAAAGCTCATTTATATTGCATATTATCTGTATATCTTTATATTAATTTAAAATAAAAGCTTAATATTTTTTTTAATTAAAATGTCTTGTGTAATGGATTAAGGGCATAATTACATAAATCATGTGAAATAATTAATAAATAATTATCACCAAAAGCCAGACAATTTTATCTTTAAAAATGTTTTACTACGTAGTGCCCTTTAATTTGGAGCAAGAGAAACTGGGGGAGTGACTTTATTGTGTCAGAGATGTGTCACTTTGCTCGAAGCTGATTGGTCAAATTTTGGTTTGAGATCTCTAAACCAGAACATAACCTGCCCTAGAGCAGGTTAGCCATGGAGCGCAAGCAATGGCAATGAACGCCACTAAAAGCCAAACCACTCTCATGGTGCCTAAAAGTGGTCACAAACTAAACTGAAACTTACCTGGCTAGCCAGCTATACCGTCTTTATGGTACAGACCCCAGTTCTCCTGGGTTAAGCTGTGTTTGATAAATGGTATTACAAGAGATTGCGTATAGAATTCTAACATTCATGTTGTTGGCTTTGATGCTTTAATGCTTTCATGTTGGTTTTGATGTCTGTTGCTTTGTGCCATTAAAATGGGGTTAACTTGTATTTGTGTTTTTTCACTTTAGATCTGAAGACACCGAAAGAGGAGAGTCAAGACCTGAATGAAAATAAAGAGAAAAATCACTACATGAAACAAGATTTAAATATTGGAGAAGAATCCAGACAGACAAAAAAGACTTCATCACAAAGTCTGAATATAGGATCTAACAAATGTTTCACCTGCCGTCAGTGTGGAAAGATGTTCAATCAAAAACAAAACCTCAATGTCCACATGAGAGTTCACACTGGAGATAAACCTTTCAGCTGCCAACAGTGTGGAAAAAGTTTTACTCAGAAAGGAAACCTTAAAGTCCATATGAATATTCACACCGGAGAGAATTTTTTCACCTGCCAACAGTGTGGGAAAAGTTTCACTCAAAAAGGAGCCCTTAAAAGGCACATGAGAATTCACACCGGAGAGAAGCCCTACACGTGTCAACAGTGTGGAAAGAGTTTCACAACAGAACTAAACCTTAGGTATCACATGAACTTACACACTGGAGAGAAACCATTCACATGTGATCAGTGTGGAAAGAAATTCACACGTAAAGTAACCCTTACTTGCCATATGGGAATTCACTCAAAAGAGAGCTGTTTTAAATGTCATGAGTGTGGAAAGAGTTTTAGTCATAAAGTAAACCTCAAGAATCACATGAAACTTCACACTGGAGAGAAGCCTTACATGTGCGTTCAGTGCGGAATGAATTTCAGATATAAAGCAGCCCTTAATGCCCACATGACAACTCACACTGGAGAGAGTCCTTACACGTGCAAACTATGTGGGAAGAGCTTCACACGAGAACTAAACCTTAAGTATCACATGAATATTCACACTGGAGAGAAGCCGTTCACATGTGATCAATGTGGAAAGAGTTTCAGACGTAAAGTAACCCTTAGTCAGCACATAAGGATTCACTCAAGAGAGAACTGTTTTATATGTGATCAGTGTGGAAAAAGTTACACAAGCATGAAACGCCTAAACAAACATGTAGTAATTCACTCTGAAGAGAAAGTTTTCAATTGCCAACAGTGTGGAAAAAGTTTCAGTCATAAAATAAGCCTTAAAGCTCACATGAGACTCCACACTGGAGAGAAACCTTACGCATGCCCTAAGTGTGGAAAGCGTTTCACTTATAAACCATCCCTTGATTACCACATGAGAGATCACACTGGAGAAAGGCCTTATATATGCAAACAGTGTGGGAAGAGCTTCTCACAAAAAGGAAATCTGAAGACTCACTTGATAATTCACACTGGAGAGAAGCCTTTCAAATGCCAGGACTGTGGAAGGTGTTTCAACCGTAAAGTAAGCCTTAAGACTCACATGAGAATTCACACTGGAGAGAAGCCTTACACATGCCCTCAATGTAAAAAGCGTTTCACATATCAAGGAGACCTGAAACATCATTTGCAAGCAGGTTGCGGAAAGAAATTGCAGTGTTCTGAGTGTGACAAAAGCTTTAGGAAAAGTAGCAATTTCAAAAATCACGTGTGCATTCGCTCTGGAGGAAGACGATTTAATTGTGGTCATTGTAATAAAAAATTTATTTTGGCATCACACTTACAGATACACTTGAAAAGTCATACAGATGTGAGACACTATTTGTGTTCCTTGTGTGGTAAGCGCTTTAAATGGCTCCGCAGTTTCAAATGGCACCAGAAAATACGGATCTGTGTGAAATTAAGGCTTCGTTCACACCCAATCAGAATCAATCCTGCGGTGACAAGCTCGAGAATTTAAAGCAGCAGACGTACGTGTGCTTAGAATAAACAGACAATATCGTCTGCTGGTGCGGATGCTATCGTTATCGTTATAGTTATTCTTGGTGTGAACGGGGCTTTACTCGTTTCGAAAGATATGTTAAACAAGAATAGACTGCAAAACAATAAAAGTTAACCATTATTCATCATGTAATATTTATTTTGTTTGCATGTGTCAGTAAATAATATGAACATATCCTGTTTATGACGGATATGTTCAGAAACATCCATGTGAAGTATCCAGGGTGCAAGCAGTCCTTCTCATCATAAAGCAATGGACCAGGTCTGTGAGATCTGAGCTGACAGACAATGTTGCTGGGTCTTCATCATATGTGTGGGATGTTCTTAAAATCACAAATAAACCACTATAGCAACAAAATGATATTTTTCCAAATATGGTCTTGCTTGACTAAATTATATCGAAACTATATCAAATATTTTGAAAATATGATAGGATAAAGATATCTCTGACCCTAAACTAGAACTTCCTACATTATTAACTTTCTAAAGTGTCAAATTTCATATTCATATGAGGATTTTAACAGCAAATTAGTCAATCAGAGAACAAATTTTATTTTTCAACATGAAATATTAACCGAGGTCCGGACCTCGGTGGCTTCATAGCTGGCTACGGGCCTGCATGCAAGGACCAGTCCAGAAGCCAAACACACAGAAAAGTATAAAAGGTTAATTAAGGCTGGTTTCAGCACACCAAAAAATAATGGTCACGTGAACTAAAGAAATATGGCTGAATGTTGTTAAACACACCAAAGAATACCTGTTCCATTGTTCAGTAAACTCGCTGTGATGGAGTTCATCATCATCCAGCCTCTGCTACACTCACTCAACTGCAAAAGCAATTAATTTTAACCTCACAATTTCATGAAATTTTAGAGTCACCAAAATTGTTTCTGTTGTCGCAACTCTTGTCACTGCTCAACATTATTAACTGCTCAAAGTTATTGGCAGTTATCAAAACCCTTGTCAAGAAGCCCAAGCTTGACCCAGGAGAACTGGTTAATTATAGACCGGTCTCAAATCTTCCATTTACAGGTGCATCTCAATAAATTAGAATGTCATGGAAAAGTTCATTTATTTCAGTAATTCAACTCAAATTGTGAAACTCGTGTATTAAATAAATTGTGCACACAGACTGAAGTAGTTTAAGTCTTTGGTTCTTTTAATTGTGATGATCTTGGCTCACATTTAACAAAAACCCACCAATTCACTATCTCAACAAATTAGAATATGGTGACATGCCAATCAGCTAATCAACTCAAAACATCGGTAAAGGTTTCCTAAGCCTTCAAAATGGTCTCTCGGTTTGGTTCACTAGGCTACACAATCATGAGGAAGACTGCTGATCTGACAGTTGTCCAGAAGACAATCATTGACACCCTTCACAAGGAGGGTAAGCCACAAACATTCATTGCCAAAGAAGCTGGCTGTTCACAGAGTGCTGTAACCAAGCATGTTAACAGAAAGTTGAGTGGAAGGAAAAAGTGTGTAAGAAAAAGATGCACAATCAACCGAGAGAACTGCAGCCTTATGAGGATTGTCAAGCAAAATCGATTCAAGAATTTGGGTGAACTTCACAAGGAATGGACTGAGACTGGGGTCAAGCCATCAAGAGCCACCACACACAGACGTGTCAAGGAATTTGGCTACAGTTGTCGTATTCCTCTTGTTAAGCCACTCCTGAACCACAGACAACGTCAGAGGCGTCTTACCTGGGCTAAGGAGAAGAAGAACTGGACTGTTGCTCAGTGGTCCAAAGTCCTCTTTTCAGATGAGAGCAAGTTTTGTATTTCATTTGGAAACCAAGGTCCTAGAGTCTGGAGGAAGGGTGGAGAAGCTCATAGCCCAAGTTGCTTGAAGTCCAGTGTTAAGTTTCCACAGTCTGTGATGATTTGGGGTGCAATGTCATCTGCTGGTGTTGGTCCATTGTGTTTTTTGAAAACCAAAGTGTCTGCACCCATTTACCAAGAAATTTTGGAGCACTTCATGCTTCCTTCTGCTGACCAGCTTTTTAAAGATGTTGATTTCATTTTCCAGCAGGACTTGGCACCTCCCCACACTGCCAAAAGCACCAAAAGTTGGTTAAATGACCATGGTGTTGGTGTGCTTGACTGGCCAGCAAACTCACCAAACCTGAACCCCATAGAGAATCTATGGGGTATTGTCAAGAGGAAAATGAGAAACAAGCAACAAGCAAAATGCAGATGAGCTGAAGGCCACTGTCAAAGAGACCTGGGCTTCCATACCACCTCAGCAGTGCCACAAACTGATCAGCCACGCCGAATTGAAGGCAGTAATTAACAGCAAAAGGAGGCCCCTACCAAGTATTGAGTACATATACAGTAAATGAACATACTTTCCAGAAGTCCAACAATTCACTAAAAAATGTTTTTTTTATTGGTCTTATGAAGTATTTCTAATTTGTTGAGATAGTGAATTGGTGGGTTTTTGTTAAATGTGAGCCCAAAATCATCACAATTAAAAGAACCAAAGACTTAAACTACTTCAGTCTGTGTGCATTGAATTTATTTAATACAATGAGGTTTCACAACTTGAGTTGAATTACTGAAATAAATTAACTTTTCCACGACATTCTAATTTATTGAGATGCACCTGTATGTCTAAAAAATATTAGAAAAAGTAATGTCTCTGTCTCTTTAGGGCCCCATTATAGCACAGAGACTTCACTCATCAGAGTTACAAAAGACTTGGTTGTATCATTTGACTGTGGGTTGCATCTCTCTTCTAGTGCTATTTGATCTTAGTGCCACTTTTGATATTATAGACCATTACATATAGATAGATAGGCTTGAGAATTCTGTTGCCATTTGTGGCCATTTAGCATAGTTTAGGTCCTATCTATCCAAAACCGACCAGTTTGTTTGTGTCAGTAATGTGGTGTTGAATAAAGTTAAACAAACAAACAAAAAAAGTTTATATATGTGCTCTGCTGAAAAGCTGCTTGAAATTAACAACAACAACAAAAAAAGTAACTGTTTGCAGGAGGACCTTTTGTTTTTTGTAAGATTAACATCCCGTGGTAACTAGGAATTACACAAACTTCAGTCTGGATCCAACCCTTAAAATGATCTGAGATGACCAAACACCTAAGAGATGATGCCAACCCCTCAGAAGACCTCAGATGACGCCAGAAGACAGAGAAAGCCAGAGTCTTGTGCCCTGTGTTTATCAGTATCTTTATGTTCGTTGGGTGAAAAAGAAAAACTCAATAAACAATGTTTCTATATATATCGCGATATATAGATATTGTGAATTCTTTTGGTCACAATAACCGTGACATGAAAAACCGTGACATGACAGCCCTAATATATATATATATATATATATATATATATATATATATACATACATACATATACATATATATATATATATATATATATATATATATAGCAAACTTTCTCATTAAGAATTAACTGAAGGTTTAAAGAAAATCCTAAAATTCGTGAAAAACATACAGTACCAGCAGTTGTACAAGAAGATGTCATAACAGTATGATACATTCATCACATATTACAATGAAGTTAGTTTTTTTTATCTTACAAATAAGCAGATACATATTGAAAATTACCATGAGCTCTAGGTTTTGCTTGTTTTCTGAGCATTGCATTAGGAGCAATACTTTAAGGAGCTGGATATAATACAGCCCATTGGTATGTTCATTGTATTGTTGCATTATTATTCATTTAATTGTGAATAAGAATACTGACATTTACACTGAAAATATGTATGTATATTATGTTAACTGGTTTCTTTAATGAGTGTCATTAATGCAATGAGGCATACATTATTTGTAATGTACATCTCTGCTTATTTTTACTTCTGTAGGCCACATATCCCAGATGCATATCTCAGAACTTTTCTGTAAATGCTTCAGTATCAGGAATCTCCACTTCACTGACCGGAATCTGGTCCATATTTGTCTGTGTCAACTAGCTAAATTATCAATTGTAGTGAGATTTCACTACAGAATTTGATATTATTTGAACAGTATTAATATTATTAATAGTATGTTAATATTGAAAACGACTAAAAATAAAATGTCCCCTTGTTCCTGATGCTGGGATCCTTCTGAAATCTGTAGAAAAACACCAACATGCAGTTCAAACCAGACATGTAAAAATGAACATTCCTTTACGTCAATATTCGCCCTGTTGTGGACAATATTCAGCAATATTATTGCATTAACTGTACTGACACTATTGGATGAGAACTGAACTGAGCCTGATGATCATATCTCTTGTTTTTTAGAGATGGTTTACAGCAGAGCTGAGTCCAATCAGCACAACACTCATGAGCCCAACAGCTTTTTAGCCAGAGAAAAGCTGAGAAAAAAGGGCAGGAATGTGGATATTGTGTCAAGCACAAGAAATAGGAGTGTGCCCCATGCTCATGGGTGATGAATTATGTGCTACCACATTAAAAAAAGGAGCATTCTTAATAATTACTTCTGTAAATATATGATACGACATTATAATTTGGATTTTAGGTGTATACTATGGTATGCATACACTGTATGACATAAATGTCATAATCAGCATAGTATGTGCATAGCCATATTTTTGTAACAGTGCATACTCTGTACACTCAGCTTGCATTGACAATTTTTTGTTGGGGGGGGGGGGGGGGGGGGGGGGTTCCAAAGCCACAATTCTACTCCCACAATTCTCCACAATTCCACAATTCCCGCATCAAAGCTGATGTATACTTTAACCTTTAATGCATTTTTGTAATGCTGTTAACAGTGTGCATTGTATAAGCTAAAAACACAGAAGATCAGAAGTGGGACTGCTATTACACAACTTAGCTTCCAGATGTCACCAGATGACACCCAACATCCATGTTAAAAGTCCAGACAACATATCTTTAACTGTGCATTTTCTCAATAAGGATGAATAAAAGAAGGCAGTTCAGTTTTCATTATTTTATTCAGTTTATGTTCTTTTATTTATAGTCTTTATTATACTGTATATTGTAGCAATTCACAGCAAGACAGAAGTTTAACTACGATTCTGAGATATAAATATATGAAATGGAGCGACGCCTCTATAGAATCAAACTTAGGGTGTCTACAGCAACCACTCAATATTTTATATAGCAAAGAAGATGGTGAGATGTGGCTGCAAAAGTTCATATGTACATGACAAAAGAAAATAAAAAGCCTCAAGACAAAGTATACAGAGGTAAAGGATTCAAATAGCCATGAAGCTGGGAAATCAGATTTGGCCTGCATTCAGCTGAGGTGTTAACATTTTCAATTTCACACAGATCTGTATTTTCTGGTGCCATTTTAAATTGCTGAGCTATTTAAACCGCTTACCACACAAGGAACACTGATAGCATCTCACATCTGCATGACTTTTCAAGTGTATATGTAAGTGTGATGACAAAAGAAATTTTTTATTACACTGATCACAATGAAATCGCCTTCCTCCGGAGTGAATATGCAGGTGATTTTTGAAATTGCTATTTTTTTTTTTTTTCGAAATCCCTTTCCACACTCGGAACACTGTAATTTCTTTTGAGAATGAGTTTGCAAATGACGTTTCAGGTCTCTTTGATATGTAAAACTCTTTTCACACTGAAGACATGTGAAAGGCCTCTCTCCAGTGTGAAGTCTCATGTGAGTCTTAAGGCTTACTTTATAACTGAAACTGTTTCCACAGTGATGGCATTTGAAAGGCTTTTCTGTGGTGTGAATTCTCATGTGAATCTTAAGGTTTTTATTGAATTTGAATCCCTTTCCACACTGCTGGCATTTAAAAGGCTTCTCTCCGGAGTGAATTATTACATGACTGTTCAGGTGTTTCATGTCTGGGAAACTCTTTCTACATTCACGACATATAAAACAGTACTGTCTTGAGTGAATCCTAATGTGGCAATTAAGGGTTACTTTACGTGTGAAACATTTTCCACACTGAACACACATGAACGGCTTCTCTCCAGTGTGAATTCTCATGTGAGTCTTAAGATTTCCTTTAAGCGAGAAGCTCCTCCCACACTCTTTGCAGGTGTAAGGACTCTCTCCAGTGTGACTTCCCATGTGGGAATCAAGGGATGCTTTGTATGAGAAACTCATTCCGCACCGAGGGCATGTGTAAGGCTTCTCTCCAGTGTGAAGTCTCATGTGAGTCTTGAGACTTACTTTATGACTGAAATTCTTTCCACAGTGATGACATATTAAACCATTTTCTCCTGAGTGACTTCTCATGTGGTAATTAAGGGTTACTTTACGTGTGAAACTCTTTCCACACTGATCACAAGTGAACGGCTTCACTCCATTGTGAATGTTCATGTGATACTTAAGGTTTGGTTTTGCTGTGAAGCTCTTTCCACACAGTTTGCAGGTGTAAGGCTTCTCTCCTGTGTGAATTCTCAAGTGACTTTTAAGGTTTCCTTTTTGAGTGAAACACTTTCCACACTGTTGGCAGCTGAAAGGTTTCTCTCCAGTGTGAACTCTCATGTGGACTTCAAGGTTTTGTTTTTGATTGAAACTCTTTCCACACTGACAGCAGGTAAAATAAGACTTAGATTCTGTCTTTTGAGCTCTTTTTCGTGAGGAAGTCTTTTCAGTCTGTGTGGATTTTTCTCCAATCATGAAATCATGTTTTCATACTGATCTTTCTCATCCATTTCATTCAGTTCGTTACTTTCTTCTTTCAGTATGATCAGAGCTAAAATGGAAAAACAAAAAAAAACAAAAATCGTATTTTAACACCATTTTAATGTCATAAAACAACAGACAGTAAAACCAACATAACCAGCATTAAGGTATCAAAACAACATATAGCATCAAGACTTACTGAAAAATGCTACTGAAAGAGGTGTTTCCTGTAATCTCAGAACTTTCAAGATAGTTATCAAACCCCTTATCAAACACAGCTTGACCCAGGGTGTGTTTGACTTTGGTTGGATATAACCAATCAGATAGATTTTTTTTCCTTGCAGTCGGGGGAGTTGAAAACAGATGTGAAGTAGGACACTCTCTGCATCCTGTAGTAACGCCCACATACTTTATCACAGATGAAGTGGATTAAATGCTATGTGTAAAATACACTGATTGATGAATTTTGATCAGTCTGTGCAGTGCCCCTTGAAGTTCAAGACATCTAATGCTTCTTTGTCCACCTGGGAGCCACATGTAGAACCTTGTGACGGCCCAATGCTAATGCACCAGTAGAATTAAGCCACACTTGAGAGCATCCCAGGCTGTTCAGAAAGAACCACTTGCAGCAACATGTTGCCTCAGCTGTTGCAAACAGATAGATCTTGGGTATGCCGAACTGATCCCATGCACCTGCTACTGGCTTTGAGAAAAGGGTCTTGAAAAAAGACCCACAAGAACAGTTTTCTTGTCACCAGAAGGCCCATTTGACGGAGTGGAACACACTTCCAAAATGGAAAACATCAAAGAGGAAGTGCTTAGGGAAGTTCATGAGTGTATATCTACAGCGAAGTGGAAAACAGCCAAAGACCAGTGTTGGGAAACACTAGTTTAGATTGGTGCTTCTCAGAAAGAGAGCAACAGTGAACTGCAAAAGAAACTCATTCTAACTGTATAAATAATATGTTATACACAATTTAATAATTTATTCCCGGTGGTCACGGGAAGACTTTTATTTTGAATGTGTATAAAATGCTCGCCTAATACCACCACCTGCCGGCGACGTAATATAACAAATTAACTGCTAATTGGAAGTACTCACGTGGGCTTAGCTGGACTGCTGATTAAACATGGAGCGGTTTTTAATTGGTGCTGACAAAAAAAAAGCGTCCATCCGAGACTGAATCAAAGGGAAAGAAGCCCAAAAGCAGAAAATATGACGATAGGTACTTGGAACATGGCTTCACTCAGACCAGCGATCGGAGGGATTCCCAACCACAGTGTGTGATTTGCGGCGAGGTGTTAGCAAAGGAGAGTCTTAAACCTTCCAAAATGCTAAGACACTTGACAACTAAACACGAATCACTGCAGTCAAAACCGCTTGAGTTTTTTCAGCGAAAACTACAGGAGCTACGTGGTCAAAAATAAATACTACAGAAAGCCGCTACAGTAAATGAGAGAGCTCTTTGCGCATCGTTCATTATCTCTCACTGGATTGCCCAAACTGGGAAACCACACAATTTAGGTGAGACTTTTTTCCTACCCTGCGCTAAAGAGACTGTTTCTGTGTGGACAAAGCGCTGCTGATCAATTAGCACTGGTTCCAGTGTCAAATGATACGGTCACTAACCGTATTGGGCGAATGGCAATGGATGTGAAAGAGCAGATAATCACGAAAATTAAATCGAGTTCATTTTTTTCTCTCCAACTTGATGAGAGCACCGATATTGCTGGAGAAGCGCAGTTGTTGGTTTACGTTAGATTTGTTGATGAAGGAGAAATTAAGGAGGATTTTCTTTTCTGTCACCCTCTTCATGAACGTGCAACAGGTGAGCAACTTTTCACCACATTGGATTCATTTGTACGTGAACATGACATTGAATGGAAGAACTGTGTGGGAATTTGCTCCGACGGAGCACGGGCATTGACTGGTAAACACAGTGGATTGGTAACCAAAGTACAGGCCGTCGCTCCATTTGCAGTGTGGACGCATTACATGAAACACAGACAAGCCCTTGCGGCTAAGAAAATGCCACCTGATATGAAACAAGTGATGGATGAAGCCATTCGTGCAGTCAACAAGATAAAAAGGAACGCAACAAGCACACAGCTTTTTAAAGTTCTCATGTAAAGATTTGGTGCGCAGAACATCAGCAGCTGCTGTTTCATAGTGAAGTGTGTTGGCTTTCCAGAGGAAAAGTTCTCAGTCGACTCCATGAGCTCTGAGAACCCTGCTGAAAAAACCAGCTAAAACCAGCCTAAGCTGGTTGGCTGGTTTTAGCTGGTCAACCAGCCTGGTCTTAGCTGGTTTAAGCTGGTCAGCAGGCTGGTTTTAGAGGGGTTTTGGCCACTTCCTTAGCTGGCCAGGCTGGGAGACTAGCTAAAACCAGCTACTTCCAGCTTAAACCAGCCACCAGTCAAGGCTGGTTTTAGCTGTTTTTTCAGCAGGGAGAGGTAAAGATCTTTCTTTGGGAGAAAAACTCCCCGCTAGCTCCAAAATTTTCAGATGAAAAATGGCTTGCTCTTCTGGCCTACCTAGCTGACATTTTCAGCCGACTTAATTATCTGAACGCAGGACTTCAGGGCAAAAATACATCGCTCTTTACTCTTTCTGATAAAACTGAAGGATGGATCAGAAAATGGTCATTATGGCGAACTTGCTTGGACAATGATAATTTTGACACTTTCCCGTTACTGGACGATTTCCTTAACGAGAGCACCGTGCCAAAAGCCAGTTTGCGTCCGGTTATCGGTGCTCACCTAAGTGAAATGGAAATGCAATTCCATGAGTATTTCCCTGAAAATCAAGCCATGTCTGTAACAGAAGAGTGGATTAGAAACCCTTTTACAAAGACATCTAACAGGAATGCCGACTGAATTGGAAGAGTCACTGATTGACATGACAAAAGACACGGGCCTGAAGCAGAGGTTCGCGGAGAAACCACTGGCGGATTTTTGGATATCCGTGCATACTGAATACCGAGAACTGAGTGACGTGACATTGAAAAAACTTCTCCCATTCGCATCGACCTATCTCTGTGAGACTGGTTTTTCAGCACTGTTTTTTTTTTGCAGCATGAGGCAATGACTTTGCAGGCAGCGTTTTTGCACTAAGGCACCTCACGAAACTGATTTCGGACAGGCTTCTGAGGCAGCGTAATGGTTTAACGATCTACAACAAAATAGAACGAGTTTTGGTGATAAGTAAACGAATATTTAATTACTATAATACTCATTTCTCGCTAGAAATAACATCAAAAGTGCAAAAAGTTAATCAGAAATATACATTTACACACAAACTAACCACCAAACGCAACTTCCAGCCGCCATCTTTATTTTTTAGCTCAACCGTCTCGGAATGGAACGCACAGGATTGTGGGATATCAAAGGAAGCAAAGGATACATCTATGCTGCCTTCAAAAATCGGCCAGATGAAGGCATCTCAGCAGACAGGAAGTGAAGCTAACTTTGTATTCGGACGTGCCTTGATGCCTTCCTACCTTGGAATGCTGCCTCCAAAGGCAGCATTTTTTAGTTTTCGGATGCAGCAATTAATTGGGTGTGTCTGATTAGGGAGACATACAAAATGTGCAGGGCTAGGGGTCTTCCAGGACAGGTTTGAGAACCCCTGGTCTACAGCAGTGATTCCCAAATGGGCTCCATAAGCAGGCTCCAGATGGTACACGAAAAGATTTAGAATTAGCACCAGGACCATATAATGCGTATGGATAGTAACACAAAAGTTAAAAAAATAAAATAAAATAAACAACACTCACACACAAAGTAACAATAGCCTATACGACCCCAGTGGTAAAGGTATTTCTATGAAAAATACTAATATTTGAAACTTTAAATATAAACTATAAACCATTGCGTCAACTGTCATACATTCATAAGAGCATCATGAAGTGCTACGTAAGTGTGTTGTAAAGCTTGTGCAAGAAGTAACATGGAAGCACAGAGGATGTCCTTTCTCACACAAACATTCATGCAATGCGTTTCACATAATTACACTTCATAATGTGTTGACTTTACATCAAGTGTGAACTCACGAATATATGACAGTTGGCCAGAAGCAATGTTTTATAGTTTTGAAAGTTTAAAACATTATTTTTCTCAAACACATAGCGATCCGCTTCAGAAGACACTGATTCATTCACTGGGGTTGTATGGGTTACCATCGTGGTCGCTGTGTGGTTTTTGAACCATAAACTTTTTGGGTTGCATTATACAGACTCAGAGTTGGATTATTTTCTAAAAATCTTTGTATGTGTTCATCTGAAAAAAAGTAAGTCAGGTACATCTGGGATGGCAGGGTGAGTAAATAATAAGAGACTTATTCATCTTTGGGTGTAGCACCCCTTTAAAATACAATGGATGTCAATACACAAAAATAAGTAATCGGCATTAATCTCACACATCTGCAATATGTAAATCTTCATTCAAAACTTATTTTAATAATGAACACTTTAGATGTAATTTTAATGTTATCATATTTTGTGTTGTTTCTGCAAAGGATGTGTTATTTTTAGCTCAAAAGGTCAAGATGATAGTGGAATTTCATTCATTCACTCACTGGGGGTGGAGCCCACAGAAAGGCTATTCTATAATACATATTTTGATAACATTGTATTAGTAGGAATAAAATGATGCTGTAGTAATAATCTCCTTCTTAGTAGTCATAATCTTCTTTTCTCCTCTCCTGTTAGAAATTTCCATTTTCAAAAAAAATAAATAAATAAAAATAAATAAATAAATAAATAAAGTAGAGTACATGCATTTAGTAACTTAGTTGCTAATTTTTAAATGAAGCTACAAAAATAAAAGCTGAAATCAGGCTTTCAAAAACAAGACAGAATACAAAAGCACTTGTCAACAGTGAATGAACTGAGTAAATGTAGTCAAAAATATTTTTACCAGCCATTATACTGCATTGTCAACCCAGCACTGCTTTTTGTTAGATAGACTGTTGCATAATTAAGTGATCGAAATGAATGTTTATCATTATTTATTGACATCAATGTTACACAAAATAGGCACAATTTAGAAGTAGGAGTTTCTCAGGTGCACTTGAATGCAGCATTACTATCTGGTTGGTCTTGTCATCTCAACATGTCTGCACACACGAGGCGACCTGATCCATGTCAAACAAAACCGCTTTAATTAGGCAACTGATATTTTTCAAAAATATCATTTATTTCTAAAAAGTGAAACATTTCAATAAGGAAAAAATAAATGAGTTCACTTTTAAGAATACAAACCAACCTGCTTCTTCCTCAGCATCTTCTTGACTCTGAAGTCCTCTTCAATCATCATGTCTTCACTCTCCTCTTTAATAAACACCATCTTTATAATAGTATGTCACATGGATCCCAGCTGCTTCACCTGGAGTTTTTCTCAGTGTTTGGACACTGTCATGTTTAAGATGACATTGCTTAACAGGATCAGCTCCCTAGTTCAGTAGTCAGCGCACTGGCCAGGGAGGTCAGTCAGAGTGATAGTTAATAATCTTAAATGGTTTGATTAGCCAAGCACTTCCAAAAAACTAGCACATCAAATTATTAGACAAATTATACAGACACTTCATATTCTGTTCATTGGTATTTAATGATTTTTAGATAAATTTAAAAAATTGCAACTTAATGAAAACATTTGCAATTTGTTAAAGCTGTCAGTACACATTGTAAAAGTTGAATATACAGAATTTTGAGCAGCAGTTGATGGCAGTGTGCAATGTTTTGCAAATCGCTTTTCGCAAGGCAATTCATTGAACTGACTGAGTTTCGAAAAATTCTGGTGTAATGGTTTAACTGGTGTCCATGTTCCTAAAATGTAGGCTACTTATTTTGTCTTCTGGGAAACATGTAAGTATTAGCTTCTCAAGGGCAGTATTAAATGAAAAAAAAAAAAAAAAACAAGTTTACACCTCCTGGTCTCAATGCATTGTGTTTCCTTCTTGAACATCAGTAAATGTTTTCACCTTTTGTAATAGTTTGTGTTTGAGTCCCTCAGTTGTCCTTAGTGTGAAAAGATGGATCTCAAAATCATAGTCATTTGTTAGAAAGGTGCCAAATATGCATAAGATGCTGGAAAACCTGAGAATGTGCAAGACCCGGAAGATTTTTCTCAAGAACAGCAGACAATTGAACTGCTCAGGACAAACAGGGGTCTCTTGAACAACTATCACAAAACATGAAAACAGTTGTGGATCCAGGTAAGGACAGACAAGTTCAAATTCAATGTATGTAAATTTTTGAATGGTGTAATTTTTATACTTGTCTTGTGGAGCGTATGTAAACATCTGTTATGTGAAATAGCTTATTCAGGAAAGTGCTAAATAAAAATAACATGCCATTTTTATGATCTCTCTTATTTTGTTAAAAGATTTTTTGTATATCCTACAAACAATATGAAACTTAGGAGCAGAACTGTAGCTTAGGATGCTTTTGCAGAGTGTCAGAGCCAGAGAATAATTGCTGTTTAAATTAATTGCCCACTACAATTTATAGTAATGTTTTAATGACGTAAATAACATTCAAATTCAAAGTAATCACACTGGTAATCTAAAATACTTTTTGGATGTAATTTGATTACCACCTATTTAAAATGTACCTGTATTGAAATAGTTACTCATATTTTGAATTTTAAATACATAACTAAGTTACATGTGTTTAGTTACTCCCCGAACCTGATTATGAGTTCTGCATTGTATCATAAAGTCAGTGGGCTCGTATTGTATTACCAAGCCAGCCACAAGTGCAAGTGAGCATGAGCCACATTTGATAACATTTCATGACACTTAAATTATATTTTCTCATCAAAACTATTCTCCCCCTAAATAGTATGCAACATACTAGCCTAATTCATAAATAATGATTGATGTGGTTTGCTACAATTAAAGCACGTGGAAGAAAAAAAACACTTTGATATTGTTAGTAATTTTAAAGTTTATAGGAATAATATCGTCTGACACGTTTTCTTGCTGTTATACAGCCACACAAAAATAAAATATCCAGTTTAATGAGTTGCATCTGTGTGCAGCTTCTAAATGAATAATTATGCGGCCGATCTTTAAATCTACATAAACATTAAAGCTGAACACGGACACTAGTTAAATAGTAAAAACCTTTCTCCCGTTACTACTTACCAGTGCCCGAATTTGTTTAAATGTAAACTGATTTATGATACAGGGAGCCAAGTAGGGAGAAAAATGAGACACACCTTTTGAGTTTCTCGTCTGAGGATGCGCTTCACTCACAAACAATACCGTTCATAAAGGTTAAGTAAAATAATGTTACTTTCAGTCATAAAAATTTAATTTTACACCGCATACGGCTGACTGAACGGTTTGTATCATTTTAAACACCGTGCATGACTCTAAATAACTCTGCCTCCAGTATTTAGTTAGGCTTGGGAAATGATTCATTTTCGTAAGAAATTGTGGAAGCTCACACTCCCTCGCGTTGATTTGGTTGATTTTTTTCTGTTAACGTAACAATTCTAATATTAATGTAGTATAACTGTGACATGTAATGTAATTTTAATGTACATTAAATGACATTACGTTTTTTCATTGCTTTCTCTGTCTTCAACCCCAACATTTTAGCTTTTCTTGTGCCTCAGGACAGAACACAGCTCATTCCCTTTGAAATACTGGGGAAAAAATCGAAATAATACATCTTTAAGTACTAATAATTTACCAGAATAGAGAAAATGGAATAAAATCAGCGAATACAAATCAAAAAAGTGACAGACTGGTAGTCTGTTTCCTATTTTCATAACACTCTATACAGATATAAACTCTACAACAAACATTTATAATGTAACTGATAATCCTTTATGGATTCAGTAAAACTTACAGTTACAGTGGTAAAATATTATGCATTGATAAAGTGCACAGTAAAAATATAATAAAACTGATATGTAATATTATGTAGTACAAATTGTAGTAAAGTGAATAATATAATAAAATAGCAAGTATAACAGTATTATAACATAAGTGATATAATAGATTTATAATAGCAACAATTATATGTATAATACCATAATAAATGAATAACAATAGATGAATAATAGCAAGTAGAATGTGTAATATCAAAGGTGGAATAATACAGAATAGACAATAATGAATAAATAGTAAATTATAAAGTAAATTAAATACTATTATAAAACTGTAGTTTTCACTATTATTTGTGTAATAATTATTAAACAAAGACACAACTAAAGACAAGCAAAAATTGATGGTTGTCAGTTACAGATTATGTTTAATTAATGTTCCTTGAGTAAAACATAAAATATATGAGCTGAGATTGATTCAGAGGATTATAATACACACACACACACACACACACACACACACACATATATATATATATATATATATATATATATATATAATTGGAGCTCAGCAGAGCTCAGCTCCAACCCCAATCAAACACACCTTATTCCACACCTTATTATTATTTTATATATATATATATATATATATATATATATATATATAATCTGAATCAATCTGCAGCTCAAGGACATTTGATTTCAGTTTTCAGTTCTAGCTTTCCCTGGGAATAGAGTGGTTTAGTTGTGACGTCAAAACCTGACTAATAAAGACTAATTCTCCACTGCTTCCCTCAAGATTTTCCTATAATCTATAATGGGTTTTTTATTTTTTTTAATTAATGAGTAAAATAAGGTCTGTGGTAAACAACTTGAAAAAGCTTCACATTTTGCTATACAATGCAAATTTCACTCACCCATGCAGAAAACAAGTTTTGAAACCGTAGTTTATTTTCAATATACAGGGGCATCTCAATAAATTAGAATGTCATGGAAAAGTTCATTTATTTCAGTAATTCAACTCAAATTGTGAAACTCGTGTATTAAATAAATTTAATGCACACAGACTGAAGTAGTCTAAGTCTTTGGTTCTTTTAATTGAGATGATTTTGGCTGACATTTAACAAAAACCCACCAATTCACTATCTCAACAAATTAGAATACTTCATAAGACCAATAATAATAAAAAATAATAATAATAAAAAAAAAAAAAAAACATTTTTAGTGAATTGTTGGGCTTCTGGAAAGTATGTTCATTTACTGTATATGTACTCAATACTTGGTAGGGGCTCCTTTTGCTTTAATTACTGCCTCAATTCGGCGTGGCATGGAGGTGATCAGTCTGTGGCACTGCTGAGGTGGTATAGAAGCCCAGGTTTCTTTGACAGTGGCCTTCAGCTCATCTGCATTTTTTGGTCTCTTGTTTCTCATTTTCCTCTTGACAATACCCCATAGATTCTCTATGGGGTTCAGGTCTGGTGAGTTTGCTGGCCAGTCAATCACACCAACACCATGGTCATTTAACCAACTTTTGGTGCTTTTGGCAGTGTGGGCAGGTGCCAAATCCTGTTGGAAAATGAAATCAGCATCTTTAAAAAGCTGGTCAGCAGAAGGAAGGATGAAGTGCTCCAAAATTTCTTGGTAAACGGGTGCATTGACTTTGGTTTTCAAAGAACACAATGGACCAACACCAGCAGATGACATTGCACCCCAAATCATCACAGATTGTGGAAACTTAACACTGGATTTCAAGCAACTTGGGCTATGAGCTTCTCCACCCTTCCTCCAGACTCTAGGACCTTGGTTTCCAAATGAAATACAAAACTTGCTCTCATCTGAAAAGAGGACTTTGGACCACTGGGCAACAGTCCAGTTCTTCTTCTCCTTAGCCCAGGTAAGACGCCTCTGATGTTGTCTGTGGTTCAGGAGTGGCTTAACAAGAGGAATACGACAACTGTAGCCAAATTCCTTGACACGTCTGTGTGTGGTGGCTCTTGATGCCTTGACCCCAGCCTCAGTTCATTCCTTGTGAAGTTCACCCAAATTCTTGAATCGATTTTGCTTGACAATCCTCATAAGGCTGCGGTTCTCTTTGGGGTTTGGAGCCTGTAGCCATTCAGGAATATTGCAGAACAAAAAACACTAGTTTCTGGTCTTGTGGGTTTGTCATCCACCCTGATGCCCCTGGTTAGGGTCATCACCTAATGATGTTATTTGACTCTATTAAAGGACCGCCCTTTGGCCCGCTTGAAATATTACACAAAAGGATAAGCTGATTGTAGCTATCTAATTGCATAGAGGCACCATGCAGATAAAATCCCAGCACAACTACAACTGGCAGGTCCTAGGCCAGCTCTTGATTACAAGAATGGAGTGGAGTGACTTCATTGTTTTTGTCGAAGATGACGTGGTAATTCAGATGTGACGGAATATACAGAGACAATGAAGTAGTTAGAGTCATAAGAGTCATTTTTATTTTAACATGTAAACAAACTATAGTCAGATCATGCAGATATATAAGATCCAGGCCTGGACACCAGATACTGTCAGAAAATATCCATTTTGTCTGGTAAAAGAACTAGTCAGCAAAGCTTCTAAAAAATCCATAAATTTATGATTTACTATTTACTCATTTATGCGGACAGGGTATTCTTTTTTAATATACATAGATCCATTAAACATATTCGTTAAAAGGTAAACTATAATTTTAATTCAGGGATGTTAAACCCTGCTCCTGGAAAGCTGCTGTCCTGCAGAGCTCAGCTCCAATCCCAATCAAACACACCTTAAAGTTTGTTGAAAGATAGCTCTCTGGGAGCTAGGCCAAACACCTCTGCTTTATAAAGCTGAATGTAAAAAAAAAAAAAGAAAAGGTAATGCTAGCGTTAAAATAGGGGTGTCCAAACCTCTTCCAAAAGAGCCACCATTTTGCAGAGTTTAGCTCCAGCCAGCTACAAACACACTTGCCTTGAAGTTTCTAGTGAGTATGAAGACCTTGATTAGTTTGTTCAGGTGTGTTTAATTAGGGTTATAGCTAAACTCTGCAGGCCAGTGGTCTTCATTTTGCATCATCCAGTGCAGCCAGCAAAGCTCCACTGGATGACACAAAGTAACACTTTGGAGTTTTGCTGACAAATAAATGGGGGCATCTCGGTACAGTTAACTAGTGAAAAGATTGTATATTGTCGTGTAGTGTGTATATAAAAAAACAAGTCATTTAACACTAGCATTACCTTTTCTTTGCTACATTCAATGTTTAACTGCTCATGACTTTACCAGTGGTCCATTCTGGTAGTTGACCAGAAAGCAAGCAACACCAAACCATTGGTCAATACTGCTGCATACAGACAATGGTATGGATCTGTATGATACAGACAATGGTATGATAACAGTTTGCTCTCATTCACCCTCCGGATACACCTCTCAACATGAACCCTCAATCTGGCAATTGACTGTGCCCGCTGGACACAGGCAGGTCAGTAAACCTTGCAAGGGACAAGGTCATCCACAAAACATCCCTTGTCAACCGTAATGGCCATGTCTGGCGTGAGGAATCTGACAGTTCCTGTCTGAAAATCTCCTGGCCGCTCATAGAGCCTGCATACAGGTATATGTAAATGCAACATTAACCAGTTGAATGTTGAAAAATTTATTTGTTATTCCATGTTGCAGTAACTAATATTAACATATAAAACCTTACTTGTTACCCAATATTTCACCACAAATTACTTGCAACTGTTGTTTTTGGTTGGGTCAGCACTTTGAAGCTGTCAGAGGCAGTCTTTGTCCTGGTGGTCTGGAACATCCTAGTTTTTGCAGAAGACTCAACCAGTTGCCAAAAGGTCAAGATATCTCTCAAAGGAAAGCAGGTCAGAAAATGAGAAATATACCATGGTGGACAAAGTGCAATAGAGGAATTAAGGAAAGAAACAATATTCAAACTGGCTGCAACACCCCATTTTCACAGGATTGCAAATACAATTTTTGTTTATTTACATGTATTCATTTTTAGCATTTAGTAATTTATTTGTAATAAACACTTTTAATGTAAATTGTAAGTGGGCTATTGTGCATTTCTGCAACCATTCTCTAGATCTGGCACTGCAAGAACTCGTCAGCAAAGCCAAAAACATTTTTGAGTCATTCTTCAGAAAGCAGGATGTAACCAACCTACTCGGGCTGTGTCCGAAAAGGTGGTGTATCAGAGCTAAAGCAATGTTGAGAATAGGAGTGAAAGATATTAAGATCCAGTAATTATTTGGCCTCCAGTATTACTGACAGTTCCTAATGTGGATCTTAGTATTTTAGATCAAATAAAGAAAGATGAAGGTAGTCCTGTGGATATGGTTTATAACCATTTAAAGAGAATCTGGTCAGACTATGTTCAGATATTAACAGATGGTTCAATGAACTCAAGAAGTAGAAAAGCAGCAATAGGAATAAGTATTCCTCAGTTAAATTTAAGACGATTAACAGATAATATGTCAGTCATTACTGGAGAGCTGGTGGCTATTTTATTGGCCTTGGAGTGGGTGGAGGAAAATGGTCCGGGGAAAGGAGTCATTTGCTCAGATTCACCTGCAGCTTTAATGGCATTAAAGGGAAGGAAAAGTGAAGCCAGGTCAGACTTAATAGTAGAATTATTTGTAACACTGAATCGAGTTAATAAAATGGGGAATATGGTGGGATTTCTTTGGGTGCCAGCTCATATAGGTGTTCAGGGAAATTAAGAGGCAGATGAAATGGCAAGAAAGGCTGTAAATAGAAGTGAAGTAGAGTTGGAAGTTATGTACGGTAGAGTTGAGTGTAAAAGTATTATCCAAGAAGGAACAATAAAATTGTGGCAAGAAGTATGGAATGAAGGGTATAAAGGTAGACATTACTATTCTGTTCAGCCAACAGTAGGGACAAGAAGAAACTGTGAGCCATGTGATAATGGAGTGTGCCATTCATCATGCAGCAAGACGTCACATGTTTTCAAAGTTATTTGAATGTGGAGTCACGAATGTTTCTGTAAAATCTATTCTTAGCATAAAGAATTATGAGTCGGGGCGAAAGTTGATAAATTTTTTGCACATGACTGGACTGTACATAAGGATTTAAATGTTGAGCGGAGTATTCAGATGACCTGAGGAGGGCAGTAATACACTGGTGTTGCATCTAGTCTGCCACAAATTCTATAAGAAGAAGAAGAAGAATTAAACGATACAAGAATAATCTTAAATTATATGGACATGTTCTGAAGAAAGTAGAGTCCTTTAGGTTTTTGGGAATGGTTTTTGATGCTAGGTTAACATGGGCAGGTCATACAGAGAAAGTTATAGTTAAGAGTAAAAAAGTATTAAATGTGATGAGATGTCTTTCAGGAGTGGATTGGGGGGGCGAGCAGGCAATCATTGAGGGAGATATATGTTGCACTGACTGAGTCTGTTTTAGATTATGGTTGTATAGCATATAGAGATGCAGCAAGAACTACACTGGCTGAATTGGAAGTAATACAAACCCAAGCACTTAGAATATGTAGTGGGGCTTTTCAGACATCACCTGCAGTGGTGTTGCAAGTAGAGATGTGTGAGATGCCTTTACATTTAAGGAGGGAACAGTTAGCAGATAACTATTGGGCAAACCTACAAAGACATGGTAGGTCCCACCCCACTAGAGTAGTAATGCAGGTATGCTGGGAGCATGAAAGGGTTAAAAGTCAGAGTTTTGGATGGGTATGTGGGAAAAGACTTGGGGTTGGAGGCCAGACCACCTTGGTTGTTTGTGGAACCTATAGTGGACCTGCAGATATTAAATAGTCACTTAAAGAGTAGAGAAGAGAGGTTCCAGAACTAATTTAAATATTAGAAACAGTAGTTTCAGTAGTACCTATACAATAATAAATATATTACCTACTAATGGTATTAGTTAGATGCCACATATATTAGCCAATGTATTTTTAAGCTATGATTCTCCCACGATTCTGAAAACAAAACAGACAATCAAACAAAATAATTTTCTTGCATTTCTGACAAAATGTTTTATTGTTATGGTAAATGAGTCTATTTAAAAATATTTATTAATTTAATAATATATATATATTTTTACATTAATAATTTAATGTAAAAAAATCATTTTAAATAAATTAAGATAAATGAATACTTGTTTTGTTTTGAATCTCTTGAATGAATGATTCAGGCATCAAATACATCTAACGGTCACTGTTCACCACCTACTGGCATAATGTAACATATACAGTCATTATTTGCAGCGTATCATTACCCAGATAGCACACGTACGTCTGCAAGATGTCTGTTAAAGATCTCTTGATCTGGAAAGCATCTGCTGTCTACAAACGTCTGACAGACGTCTTTCAGATGTCAGTTTTACATACATTCTAAATCATAAACATCTTTAAGACATCTAATAGACGTCTATTTGATATCTAAAAGGAAACATCCTATAGACGTATTGCAGATGAGCAAACACTCTAAAAAATATGTCTTGCAGATGTAAATGCAGATGTCAAATAGACGTCTCCGAGATGTACGTGTGCTATCAGGGTACTTTCATAGACCCATTTTGATCACGGCTTCCGCAACATCAGAGTCTATATCCGGACTTTAACTTTTATCAATACTTTCGTTATTATTTAATGTTTACAACACTGAAATGTAGCCTGCTGTGTAGACTGTTTGTGAAGCTGTTTCAAACATAAAGCTTTACATGATGAGTACTGCTCTCTCTGGATCAGCGGCTACGCAAAAGCAGGTTTAAATATTCCGATGTGATTGTGTTTTCAAAGGTTTAATAGACAGCAGAATCACCGTAATTTAGGAATAAGATCACGTGTTTGAATCGAGATCGCGATCTTTTAATGATTAAACATGCATACATATGAGCCTTATAGCCTATGTATTTTTCTAGTATTTTTCTAGCTTCCGCCACCCATGGTATTTACAGTGGAGTTGATGGGTATCTGGTTGGTTCTACAGTGGGTAGAAGAAATAAGACCAGATAAAGTTGTAATTTGCTTAGACTCTAGTGCAGTCCTAAAGAGTTTGCAATCATTTAAGTCACAATCAAGGCAAGACATAGTATATGAACAGGGTTTGAAATTAACACCCGCCAACCTGCCAAATGTGGGTAAAAATCAGCTGTGGCGGGTAACGCCGTCAAATCACTAGCCAATTTGGCGGGTTACTTTTCGTAAGTTATGTTCACTTATTAATTTCTTGGGGAAGTTCATGCAAGCCAAATCCATATAATATGAAGTACTAGAATGTTACACAAGGATTTCTCAGTTGGGGGTGAAGGTAAATTTTACATGGGTGCCAGCACATGTAGGGTTTAAAGGAAATGAAATGGTAGATAGTTTGGTAAAACAAGCCAGTAAAAGAAGTTGTTGATATATCAATCTCAATAAGTAAAGCAGAAGCTAAAACTAAAATCTGGATGGAAATTATGAAAAAGTGGCAGAGCAGTTGGGATAGAGAGGAAATACAGCATACAACAGAAGGTTGGGACAGAGAAGATCACTAGAAGGAATCGAAGGGAAGAAATAATTTTCACTAGGTTAAAAATTGGACATTGTGGGTTAAATAAGTGCTTACATACAGTAGCTTAGGTAACCATATATCAGGAAGATGTGAATTTTGTAACAGTATTGAATCTGTTGAACATGTAGTTCTTGAATGCCAAAACTATGAGAGAGAAAGAATAAAGATGAAAGAAAGCATAAGGAATTTGGGGGTGCAAGGAAAATTGACTTAAGGAACTTCTGGGAAAAACTTCAAATGATATTAGTACACATTTATTTAGTTTTATGAAGGACACTGGTATAGCAAATAGGATATAGGATACAGTTTTGGAAATTATTATTATTAATAAAAGGGGGGATAAACTGTCTAGCTCCGGTTCACACTCCAGTACAGTAGGTGGCGGTAATACACCATTGAAGTTGAATGCCAGCCGCCGTTAAACATCAAGGAAGAAGAAGAAGAAGGAGGTTGCGCTGTTTGTTGTGATTCAGCGGAAGAAAGGTGTGTTTCTAAACATGTAGGAGTTTAAATTGATTAAAAAGTTGTTTAGTCAACTTTGTAGTTACAGGAGCTTTCAAGTGCTTTAACTGTTATAGAATGTTACGGTCTAGTGCTTTATTTTATTTTTTAAGTGCATCCACACATGCAAAAAACAGAACTGGTATGTCTCATTTAGCTCCTAATATCATAATCAATATGATGTGAACAAAAATCAATAACGCTGGCAAATAGTACGGAGGTCGCATTTGTACGAAACTGTCTTAGTTCAGAAATTATTACATTACAAAAGTAAGAAAGAAATTACAGTAAATACTCCTCGCGAGGATTATGTCAGTTATGGCGGTTTTCTGGCGACAGCTGCTGTTCAAAACAACATAAACCTTAACACAAACATGTACAAAGACCCTTTATAAACCAGCTACAAATGGTTTGTCGAATCTTTTAAATGTAATCTGTAGTGCTGTCTAGAGAGCTGTTTGAGACGTACCCAGACATTTAGGTTGTATTTATTTTTCTTTCTGTTAATTATTCTCATCTTTAACATGAAAGTGTCCAGAAAAATCTCCTATTATAAAGATGGCATTTATTAAAGAGGAGAGTGAAGATTTGAGGATTGAAGAAGTATTCAGTATGAAACAAGAGGACACTGAGGAACAAACAGGTTGGTTTCTAATTAAAGGTGAACTTGGTCATTTGATCCTTATTAGAATGTTGACCTCTAAAGAAATGCTGTTTATTATTTATAGCTAAATAATACCACTGTCATAAATCTATTTTTTGCTTGAATGTATTGTCAATTATATTGGTTTGGTACCCCAGTCTGCCATCCTTCAGCTTTATCTCTTTTCTTTTTTGAAAGCCTTGTTTCAGCTTCACTTCTGTAGATTATTTTAAGTCATTGCAGTTATTTTTCCCCCCGAGGTGTTTTTATAATGTTGATATGACTTTTACATAAAATTGACATAAGCTTTCCCCAACAGCCCAAGTATACCCATCGTCCTGCAGAATCACGCACAAAACAAGGAAAAAAAGTAAATCAGTTCTGTAAGAGATTTCAAGTGATGAAGGGCTCATGCCCATTGTGCAAGTTCTGCCAGTAGTTGGCACTTGCTCAAAGTACAGTAAGCAACGGCATGCATCCAAATCCACTAGACAAAAAAATGCTAGCCAGTGAAGGGCAAAAAAACAAAAACAAAAAAAAAACCCACTCTAAAAATGCTGGTTCAACAACTGCCCAGATTGTATTTTTATCCCAGCTTCTGTTGAAATTTGTGTTAACGTGTTATTTAATAAATTAATTATGGAGGAAAAAAATAGGCTATTGGGTTTTTAACACACAGGCCCTGCCCCAGACCTACGGAAGTCTTCTTAAATTTCATACAGTTGATTGGCGACGAGCTTGATGCAGGACAACAACTCACTGTGTGATGTAGCCTATAGAATGCAGTATATGCCCCTAAAATAAAAGAGATTGGGGCATAAATACCCCTGTATGAGTTTTTGTATTATATTTATATGATTCGAGCAATATCACACAAGCAGTGCTTAGTCCGTAATATCATAAGTGCAAATATGATAATGATTTTACGAAACAGTTCAATATATAAGAAGTTCTTGTTACATTTTAGACATTTTAGGCATGTTGTCTCTTTGCTCAATTTTTCGAACAAAAATATCTATAAAGCCACACCAGAACTGTTGTGCGTCTCTGAGCATTTTGAACTAATTGGGTGAACCAATGATTTAATGGCCCATTCGTAAAGAGAGTCATTTACTTTATTCCTGGATGTATAAGCCATTTAAATGAATGAGTTGACGAGTTGAATAGGGTGTGTTAGATGACAGAGACAGTGCTGGGCTGCTCCAGGACAGTTTGGAAAACCACTGCATTTCAGAGACGTTCTTAAATCTGACTCATATAAGAAATACATGCATGCACAGTTTTAAGGCAGCTTTAATTGGTTTTTTGGTAACTTCATGACATAACCGATGACATAACTACGACGTTGCATGCTCGTAGTTTCTGTTGCGCTGTGATATGAAATGATACAAGCTAACGCGCACTAAAGTTGGAGTGTGCGTCTGAAACATCTCCCATTTGATGTGGTTGTAAAGACGTTCTGCATCTAATTAAACACAATTTTTGTCAAAAAAAAAAAAAAAAGAAACAGAACCAGCAGTTGTGAGTGGTGGCCAACCCTAACTCTGCTCTGCATTAAATACTAAACTGAAAAAACCAACACGCTAATTTTGACAGCACCATCTTATATATATATATATATATATATATATATATATATATATGTATATATATATATATGTATATATATGTATATGGGTAAACGTACCTATTAAGTACACTTCGATTTTTGATATCAGATTATAAAAAGAAAAAATAATGTATTATCCTACTTGATGTCTTAACCAATTGATATGTTTGTTACTATATACTAGGGCTGCACGATATTGGAAAAAACTCACATTGCGATATTTTGTTTTTCTGCGATATATATTGCGATATGAAAAAAAAAAAAAAATCACCAAATGACTTGAATAGCTCTATTTGGAGAGAAAAAAAAAATATTGATTTTGTAGGTGAGTAAATCAGCATAGGAAATAAACAATTTACAAGCATAGATAAATATAATAGAACAAAGATACAAATGAAATAAACAGTGCTTTGTATTTTTAAGGCAAGTCCAACAGTATTCAGGTGCAGAAATTGAATAATAAAATGTAAAATAACACTGCATAACACAGTCTTCATTGTATAAATTAAATCTAATAAATATGTGTTAAAGCTACAAAAGTGATTTTTCTCTGTTTTGTTGTTTGATTATGAGACAGAAAGCAACAGAGACATTAAACTGCTGTTATTGTTATCCTCTTTCTTTCTCAATTGTTTACCTAAGACATAAGTAACTGTTTTGTGTTTTTTTTTTTTTTTTTACAAGGATACTTGGAGACATGCATTTTGACACGGTTTCGCGCATATGTGTCGTACTACACTGGATGCGGCGCGACACGACGAATCCCCGCCAGTAAACTGATATGCCTCACTCTATTTATGACGTACTGACACAAAGTTGACACGACTGGCAACGGTCGCTTTGTCGCATCCAGTGTAGAAAGACTTTGGGGCCGTTCACATCTGCAAACGCGTGGAAAACTCCCGCCGCACCACTTCCTCCTCCTTTCCAAAGCGCTCGGGAGCTTGCGCTTTCCTGGCGCCTGCCGTTGCTAAACATCCGTGATGTGCTCTCCTCGACGACGCGGAAGTTTCAACAAAGGATAAATGGATTTCCAGCACTGAAAATCGCTTGCAGTAGCTCTGCTACTAAATTTATTTAAAAATGGGTATCTCTGTGCAGCTGTCGCGTCTGGAGTAGACACGGTGTCTGTGTGTGAGCAAAGAAAACGATCAGTATAAATATAACGATCAGGCCTGCTAAACATCGCACATCCTGCGATGTGACTATCGCGGATGCGCACATCGCGATATCGATGCTTAAACGATATATCGTGCAGCCCTACTATATACCTCCTATAAGTTCAAGTCAATCAGATCATTGCACACAGAGATATGGGTCTCCATGTGTTCACACATCAACTTCTCCAGACTGTAAATCTGTGGAAAATCGGGGCAAAAATAGTGGTGTATTCCAGCCTTAAGAGACTATAGATATGTTGACATCCATTTAAAAAGAGGCTTCATAATGAGGCTAGTTTCTGTGTTCATGCCCATGAATGAATGATTTTTGAATGTTACTTAGCTGAACGCAGACTAGTATAGATGTTGATATGTGCTTAGATGACCCTTCTCTATGAATATATAACTGATCAAATTGAATGCCTTGTTTAATCAGGTCCTCGGATACTCGCCTTCAGTCATAAAAAAATGGCAAATATTACAAATATACTTTATGTATATATACACCAACACCATCAATCTTAACCACTATTAATTTGTATATAATTAAGACTGCAATAATAAGTGAATTGTAATTGTTAACGTTGACTGGAAGTGTTTAGTCTATACATAGAGAAATCTAACTATAATGTCCCTCAGGGAAAACGTATACAAAGAGAGTAGCAGAGGACCTAGTACTGAGTTTTGTGCCCAGCCATAATTGTTTTTGATGAGATGTATCTTCATTTACACCAGGGTTGTCCAATCGTAGTCAGTCTGAGGACCTTGATTAGCTGTTTTGGTCATGTTTATTATTAATTAGGGTTGGAGCTAAACTCTACAGGACAGTAGCCCTCCAGGAAAAGGTTTGGAATCCCCTGTTTGACACAAACAAAGTGGTAGCAGTCAGATAGATAGGAACTTGTGCTTATGCTTGTCCACAAATGCAACCATAATTCTCAAGCTGTCCAAGAGAATGTTGTGTCTGTGTTAAAAAACTCTAATAGCATTAGAAGAGAGATGTAGCCACAATCAGATGCCAAAAGCAGGTTAAGCACAGTTTCTGTGCTATGATGGGGCTTAAATCCTATGTAAAATTCTCCATACTGTAATCTCTATCTCTGCAAAACTGAAAATGGTTGAGGACACCATTTCCTCTATTATTATTATTATTATTATTATTATTATTATTAGACATAAATGGCAGATTTTAGATCAGTACATAATTAACCAGTTCCCTTAACACAAGCTGTCTTTTTCAATCAAAATGTATAGCCATTTACAGCATTAAGACCAGCAACGCGTATGCTGAATCCCATTACCCACTAAGCTAATAAAAGAGGTCCTGTAATCCCAGAAACTCTTTAATACTGACAATTCTTCACTTTCTTTAAGATGTGTCCCAAAAACTTTTAAAGCTTGGAGATATTAAACAAACTACTAAAAAAAAACAAACAAAAAAAAAAACAGCTTGTTTATGGATTTTGTGTCCATATGGAAAATGGTTTTCATTTAACACATCAACAAATTTGCTGGAATTATGCCAAACTGTGTTTGTAGCTGTATCTCTGCAAAGCATTGACATATTGACACCAAACTTTGTATGTGCCATTGTCACCTCACACTGACCATGCCACATTAATTTGGTAACAGCGCCACCTATTGGTCAAAAGTGATAAACCATTCATTCACCGATAATAATGAAATTTTTGAATGACATTAGCCTATTGTAAACTAAAAACTGGTCTCAAAATATTCCTTGGGCCATGCCGAGAACATAAATGCCAATTTTGCCACAGTGGGCCAAATTTCCTGTCCGGCATTTTGTTTTATGTTGAAATCCTCCAGTCAGATTTTCATCAAAATCGAGTCAGATCATCTTCAGTCTGTGCTGACACATAGTTATGGATTTCATGTTGATAGACAAAACCGCATTTGAGGCATGATGCCAGACTATGTCTGAGGCTGTATCTCTGTAAAGCTTTGACATTGACACCAAACTTTGTGTGAACCATTGTCACCTCATCCTGACCACGCCACATCAATTTGGTAACACACCACCTATTGGTCAAAAGTGATAAGCCAATTCATTAAACATTAATAATGAAATTTCCAAACATGTTTGTAACTTTTGATTGCATTAGCCCATTGTATTGAATAACAGCGCCACCTATTGGTCAAAAGTGATAAGCTATTAAATCATATTACAAGTGGTTGTATTTGATTTTTCAGCTATTTTGACTAAAATCATCTTAAAATGACTTCAATTACTCATTGCTGCAGTTGGTCTGATGCTTGCTTGGTTGCTTTCTGTAGTGCTTGTCACCTTAATTGATGCTTGCAGCTGTATTTGGATTTGTGTTCATTGGACGAAATCTGAGCATTGAAACGTACACAACTAACTGGGTACCAAACAAAACACTGGTTTTGGGTAACAGACAAGAGTTGCTGTTAACAGGTTTTGGGTATTAGACAACTTTGCTGACTACTTGCTCTGTTACCAGAAATACAGATATTTTCTGATAGCATCTGGCTTCTGGGCTGAATCTGATGTTTTTGGAGTGGAGGCATGATCTAACACAATGATTGAAAAGTTCCCACAAAAAATAAATAAATTTTACAAATTGATTATTTGTAACAAACATTTTTTCCTTTGATCCAACGAAACATTTTTTTCAGTGCGTGTGTATGTGTGTGTGTATACAGTGGGTACGGAAAGTATTCAGACCCCCTTAAATTTTTCACTCTCTTATATTGCAGCCATTTGCTAAAATCATTTAAGTTCATTTTTTTTCATCATTAATGTACACACTGCACCCCATATTGACAGAAAAACACAGAATTGTTGACATTTTTGCAGATTTATTAAAAAAGAAAAACTGAAATATCACATGGTCCTAAGTATTCAGACCCTTTGCTGTGACACTCATATATTTAACTAGGTGCTGTCCATTTCTTCTGATCATCCTTGAGATGGTTCTGGACTTAAGGTTCCTAAGAGCACAGTGGCCTCCATAATCCTTAAATGGAAGACGTTTGGGACGACCAGAACCCTTCCTAGAGCTGGCCGTCCGGCCAAACTGAGCTATCGGGGGAGAAGAGCCTTGGTGAGAGAGGTAAAGAAGAACCCAAAGATCACTGTGGCTGAGCTCCAGAGATGCAGTCGGGAGATGGGAGAAAGTTGTAGAAAGTCAACCATCACTGCAGCCCTCCACCAGTTGGGGCTTTATGGCAGAGTGGCCCGACGGAAGCCTCTCCTCAGTGCAAGACACATGAAAGCCTGCATGAAGGACTCCAAGATGGTGAGAAATAAGATTCTCTGGTCTGATGAGACCAAGAGAGAACTTTTTGGCCTTAATTCTAAGCGGTATGTGTGGAGAAAACCAGGCACTGCTCATCACCTGTTCAATACAGTCCCAACAGTAAAGCATGGTGGTGGCAGCATCATGCTGTGGGGGTGTTTTTCAGCTGCAGGGACAGGACGACTGGTTGCAATCGAGGGAAAGATGAATGCGGCCAAGTACAGGGATATCCTGGACGAAAACCTTCTCCAGACTGCTCAGGACCTCAGACTGGGCCGAAGGTTTACCTTCCAACAAGACAATGACCCTAAGCACACAGCTAAAATAACGAAGGAGTGGCTTCACAACAACTCCGTGACTGTTCTTGAATGGCCCAGCCAGAGCCCTGACTTAAACCCAATTGAGCATCTCTGGAGAGACCTAAAAATGGCTGTCCACCAACGTTTACCATCCAATCTGACAGAACTGGAGAGGATCTGCAAGGAGGAATGGCAGAGGATCCCCAAATCCAGGTGTGAAAAACTTGTTGCATCTTTCCCAAAAAGACTCATGGCTGTATTAGATCAAAAGGGTGCTTCTACTAAATACTGAGCAAAGGGTCTGAATACTTAGGACCATGTGATATTTCAGTTTTTCTTTTTTAATAAATCTGCAAAAATGTCAACAATTCTGCGTTTTTCTGTCAATATAGGGTGCTGTGTGTACATTGAGGAAAGAAAATGAACTTAAATGATTTTAGCAAATGGCTGCAATATAACAAAGAGTGAAAAATTTAAGGGGGTCTGAATACTTTCCGTACCCGCTGTGTGTGTATGTATGTATGTATGTATATATGTGTGTGTGTATGTATGTATGTATGTATGTATATATGTTATATGTATGTGTGTGTGTATATATATATATATACATACATACACACACACACAGTGGGGCAAAAAAGTATTTAGTCAGCCACCAATTGTGCAAGTTCTCCCACTTAAAAAGATGAGAGAGGCCTGTAATTTTCATCATAGGTATACCTCAACTATGAGAGACAAAATGAGAAAAAAAAATCCAGAAAATCACATTGTAGGATTTTTAAAGAATTTATTGGTAAATTCCTCGGTAAAATAAGTATTTGGTCACCTACAAACAAGCAAGATTTCTGGCTCTCACAGACCTCTAACTTCTTTTTTAAGAGGCTCCTCTGTCCTCCACTCTTTACCTGTGTTAATGGCATCTGTTTGAACTGTTTGATCAGTATAAAAGACACCGGTCCACAACCTCAAACAGTCCAACTCCAAACTCCACCATGGCCAAGACCAAAGAGCTGTCAAAGGACACCAGAAACAAAATTGTAGACCTGCACCAGGCTGGGAAGACTGAATCTGCAATAGGTAAGCAGCTTGGTGTGAAGAAATCAACTGTGGGAGCAATTATTAG
This sequence comes from Spinibarbus caldwelli, assembly GCA_039654775.1. Classification (NCBI taxonomy): domain Eukaryota; kingdom Metazoa; phylum Chordata; class Actinopteri; order Cypriniformes; family Cyprinidae; genus Spinibarbus; species Spinibarbus caldwelli. Next base: position 23,839,498 of record CM077229.1, read on the forward strand.
AAAATGGAAGACATACAAGACCACTGATAATCTCCCTCGATCTGGGGCTCCACGCAAGATCTCACCACTGTGGGGTCAAAATGATCACAAGAACTGTGAGCAAAAATCCCAGAACCACACGGGGGGACCTTGTGAATGACCTGCAGAGAGCTGGGACCAAAGTAACAAAGGCTACCATCAGTAACACACTGCGCCACCAGGGACTCAAATCCTGCAGTGCCAGACGTGTCCCCCTGCTTAAGCCAGTACATGTCCAGGCCCGACTGAAGTTTGCTAGAGAGCATTTGGATGATCCAGAAGAGGATTGGGAGAATGATGAAACCATGTCGTGTTTGGAGGAGAAAGAATGCTGAGTTGCATCCAAAGAACACCATACCTACTGTGAAGCATGGGGGTGGAAACATCATGCTTTGGGGCTGTTTTTCTGCAAAGGGACCAGAACGACTGATCTGTGTAAACGAAAGAATGAATGGGGCTATGTATCGTGAGATTTTGAGTGAAAACCTCCTTCCATCAGCAAGGGCACTGAAGATGAAACGTGGCTGGGTCTTTCAGCATGACAATGATCCCAAACACACCGCCCGGGCAACGAAGGAGTGGCTTCGTAAGAAGCATTTCAAGGTCCTGGAGTGGCCTAGCCAGTCTCCAGATCTCAACCCCATCGAAAATCTTTGGAGGGAGTTGAAAGTCTGTGTTGCCCAGCGACAGCCCCAAAACATTACTGCTCTAGAGGCCAAAATACCAGCAACAGTGTGTGAAAACCTTGTGAAGACTTACAGAAAACGTTTGACCTCTGCCATTGCCAACAAAGGGTATATAACAAAGTATTGAGATGAAATTTTGTTATTGACCAAATACTTATTTTTCACCATAATTTGCAAATAAATTTTTTAAAAATCCTACAATGTGATTTTCTGGATTTTTTTTTTCTTATTTTGTCTCTCATAGTTGAGGTATACCTATAATGAAAATTACAGGCCTCTCTCATCTTTTTAAGTGGAAGAACTTGCACAATTGGTGGCTGACTAAATACTTTTTTGCCCCACTGTGTATATATATATATATACACACATACATACATATACACACACACACACACACACACACACACAGCAAAAAAAAAAAAAAAAGTTTCGTTGGATCAAAGGAAAAAAATGTTTGTTACAAGTATCAATTCGTACAATTTGTTAAATAAGTAATTGGTTTACTTTATCTCAACTTAAAATAAAAAGTGTAACCAAATCAAATTTCTATGGTCAACTGAATCTAAAACTTCACTTTCAACCAAATATATTTTTTTACATGAATATATCACAAATTATCACTAAATCTTTAATCATCTGAAACTAAAAATTCACTTTCATCCAAATATATTTTTTACATGAATATATCATATAATAATCACTAAATCTTTTTGGAGTAACTTTCATTTTTACATATTTTTATATTAAATATCCAGTTAAATACAAATCTAAATTGTCCCTATTAAGCAATTTCATCACCTTCATACTGCGATTTTTATGGTGTTAAATGTTATTGAATTACTGTTTGGAAAAAAATGAAGTTTTTTTTCAATGAAGTCTTAAATATCTTGTATTTCCAATGTATTAAATTTTGTATAATCTTTTCGTTATGTACAAGTGCATCTCAATAAATTAGAATGTCTGGGAAAAGTTCATTTATTTCAGTAATTCAACTCAAATTGTGAAACTCGTGTATTAAATAAATTCAATGCACACAGACTGAAGTAGTTTTAAGTCTTTGGTTCTTTTAATTGTGATGATTTTGGCTCACATTTAACAAAAACCCAAATCTCGACAAATTACAATACTTAAGACCTAAAAAAAAAAAAAAAAACATTTTTAGTGAATTGTTGGCCTTCTGGAAAGTATGTTCATTTACTGTATATGTACTCAATACTTGGTAGGGGCTCCTTTTGGTTTAATTTCTGCCTCAATTCGGCGTGGCAATGAGGTGATCAGTTTGTGGCACTGCTGAGGTGGTATGGAAGATGGAAGCCCAGGTCTCTTTGACAGTGGCCTTCAGCTCATCTGCATTTTTTGGTCTCTTGTTTCTCATTTTCCTCTTGACAATACCCCATAGTTTCTCTATGGGGTTCAGGTCTGGTGAGTTTGCTGGCCAGTCAAGCACACCAACACCATGGTCATTTAATCAACTTTTGGTGCTTTTGGCAGTGTGGGCAGGTGCCAAATCCTGCTGGAAAATGAAATCAGCATTTTTAAAAAGCTGGTCAGCAGAAGGAAGCATGAAGTGCTCCAAAATTTCTTGGTAAACGGGTGCAGTGACTTTGGTTTTCAAAAAACACAATGGACCAACACCAGAAGATGACACTGCACCCCAAATCATCACAGACTGTGGAAACTTAACACTGGACTTCAAGCAACTTGGGCTATGAGCTTCTCCACCCTTCCTCCAGACTCTAGGACCTTGGTTTCCAAATGAAATACAAAACTTGCTCTCATCTGAAAAGAGGACTTTGGACCACTGGGCAACAGTCCAGTTCTTCTTCTCCTTAGCCCAGGTAAGACACCTCTGACATTGTCTGTGGTTCAGGAGTTGCTTAACAAGAGGAATACGACAACTGTAGCCGAATTCCTTGACACGTCTTGTGTGTGGTGGATCTTGATGCCTTGACCCAGCCTCAGTCCATTCCTTGTGAAGTTCATCCAAATTCTTGAATCGATTTTGCTTGACAATCCTCATAAGGCTGCGGTTCTCTCTGTTGGCTGTGCATCTTTTTCTTCCACACTCTTTCCTTCCACTCAACTTTCTGTTAACATGCTTGGATACAGAACTCTGTGTACAGCCAGCTTTTTTGGCAATGAATGTTTGTGGCTTACTCTCCTTGTGAAGGGTGTCAATGGTTGTCTTCTGGACAACTGTCAGATCAGCAGTCTTCCCCATGATTATGTAGCCTAGTGATCCAAACTGAGAGACCATTTTGAAGGCTAGCTGATTGGCATGTCACCATATTTTAATTTGTTGAGATAGTGAATTGGTGGGTTTTTGTTAAATGTGAGCCAAAATCATCACAATTTAAAGAACCAAAGACTTAAACTACTTCAGTCTGTGTGCATTGAATTTATTTAATACACGAGTTTCACTATTTGAGTTGAATTACTGAAATAAATGAACTTTTCCACGACATTCTAATTTATTGAGATGCACCTGTAGGGTGTATTTGTCCAAAGAGGTTGTATGCTAAAGTTTGCCTGAATTAAATCATTGCATAGGCAAATAGTGGGATTTTGTGTAGTTTAGTCATGGAATTCTGATTTGATGTCATCTGTTACCGCATTCACGCACTGACTGCACTGCTGTGTGTTAGGGCAGGTTAGAGCCTGGGTGCGGGGCTGTATTCTTGATCCTGCTCCAGCTGAATTTCTGATCTTTACCACCCACTCCTGCAACAGGTGTGTCCCGCCCCCACAAACATTCTAATATTGTATATAATTTTCGTGCATCAGGGAGCTGCTATCAATATGTGGGGTATTTAAATCGCTATTGAATAAGCGATTGCTCGCTGTTCACTTTAAATTACGCGATCACGCGCACTCTGTGTAAAGGGAGCACATCTTATGATATAAGATACTTGTCAATGAGCTGCAAGTCTTGATCAGGTGCAGTACTAACACTCTGTATTTGAAGGACTTGCTCTGGTGCATCAAATCAGGCACTCCATAATCACAGGTAAACTGTCTGACCAGTCAGGTGTTTGTCATGAAAAGTGTTCCACAAAAAAGCTATGGTTTGTTGACAGTTTTGAGTTGATGTTACAATTACGTCTTTTGAATATACTGTGTGAACTCATTGTCCCGTTAGCTCAGAGAGCTTTATTTTCCCTCTTCAATAAGTTTTGTCATTTGTTTTGTTAATCGGTCTAATTTTTGTTTCTGGTTTCTCTTTAATAAACCTTGCATTGGGTTAGTCACTCAATTAATTCTCTTGTGCTTCGTTCCCACTCTTCTGAATTAGACTATGTTGCCTTGATAAAGTTATCACAAACTAAGACCCGTTTAGTTATGCTGTCTTACAATCAATATCTAGTAAATGTAAGTTGTCACCGATGTAACTGGTTTAAAACTTGAAGTGGCGATGAGGTCTTAAAATGTATGGAAAGAGTCTTAATAAAGGTCTTAAGAGGTATTAAATTTAACTCCATGATTCCTGTATATACCCTGGCTTAATTTTTCAAGGAAATATCATAATCATCATTTACCTCTTGTAGTTCAAAACCATCAGACTTTGGTTATGTTCAAAACACAAATTAAGATATTTTAGAATGAAACCTGAAAGCTTGCTTTCCCTCCAGTGACAGTCCATTTAACTAAAACTTAGAAGATCCAAGTGAATCCATATAAAATGTATGGTGTTTATATGTGAATAAAAACGTATATTAAATATAAAAATCATATAAAATGATCATATCTTTTCTCTCTCTCTCACACACACAAAACACTCAATTCATATGGAATACTTTTAAAGGTGCCATAGAATGCATTGATACAGTATTTTAAATTGTTCTCTGATATCTACATAGAAGGTATGTGGCTTAGGGAAGTACAAAAATTCTCCAGAAACTGTTTTACATGTCCATTTACAACCCTAGGATTTGTCCTTAGAATGAAATGGTCTGTTATTACATTATTTGGAAGGGTCATGAATAATAAATGTTGAGCTCTGCTCTGATTGGCTGTTTCACAGTGCACCTCATTTCAGTAGCTCACACAGCAGGAAGGAAACAGGGAGGAAAATACATATTTCAATACATTCACGTTGGGTAAATATACTGTATATAAATTGTGGGTATCAGGGAGCCACTATTAATATGCGGAGCATTGAAACTGCTTTTGAATGCATGATCGCTTTTTACTTTCACTTTCGAGATTTGCGATCACACGTGCTCTGTGTTAAACTACAGTGGCACTACTTACTAGAGGTGTTCACGGGTCCACTTGGATCCGAAAACCCGAGCGGGTTCAGGTCCAAAACTTCAACAAGTGCCTCAGACATGGGTCAGGTTCGGTACTAGTTGCCTTGGGTCTCGGGTAATTTTAAAATAATTTTGCTTTTTCCAAATGGACCCGATCAGACCCGTTCTCTTTAACAGAGTGTCTATTTACAATAAATAGCCCGCCTTGTTGGCAGAGGCTTTTGCACGCTAACGCCACGAACCAATATCTGGTTGTGATTGACAACAATACAAAAGACATCATACGATGTAAGGAACGTGACCAACTGAGTTACTGTCCTTCTTTTGGCGAACTTGTTCTTCTCCCTTTTCCCACCACATAGGCTATCAGATTGGAAAGGTGGCTATTTTTAATATAAATGAACTATTCAAAAATAAAATGCCTCATGGTTATTTAATAAAGTGTTTATTAGGTTTAAGGGGAAGGTGTATATAGAGGGCTTTTGTCCCAGTAAGGCAGTGTCACAGATCGACCAGGCTCCCACGCCAGCCAATCACATCGCACACCCTCACCTGAATACTAATGGAACACACCTGCACGCACTCAACACCTCATTACCTCAAGCCATATAAGCACGCACCTCACCACTGTCTAACGTCCGGTCTCGTTTACACATAGTGAATGATGCTATCACAGCGACCTACCTGCTACTTACCTCCTTGTGTACCTACCTCCAGTGTTCCCCGTCTGCCTGCTCCAACGCTATCCTCCGGAAGTCTGCTACTCTGTCTGTGTGAGGTGTGTGCCCTCGATCTCCACTGCTCAATACTCCTGTCAAGACAAAGATCTATAATCATTCTCTCATCTACCGCCAATTGATATTCTGCTCACCATTTGCTCTGCTGAACACTAATAAACATCTGTTATTTTCCCGAGTCTCCGTCTGAGTCTGCTGTACGTAACAGAAGACCGGACCTGACACTAAGGACAGCATGAGCAACACCGACCCCTTCCAGGAGCTCGTTGACAATCTCAGACGAGTTCTACTTCCTTCACCGGCTCCACCGCCATCACCACCGATCACCTCCACGACAAACACCATCACTTCTTCTGCACCCCTGATCGCCAGTCCCATGGCCCGACCAGCGCCCTTCTCTGGTGTGGCGGGGGAGTGCAACGGGTTTCTCTTACAATGCTCCTTAGCCCTAGAGATGCAACCGCAACTGTATCCCACTGAAAGATCAAAGATCGCCTTCATCATATCCCTCCTGACAGGTAAAGCTCTGCAGTGGGCTGAAACTATCTGGTCACAATCAGGTCCAGTCACTCAGTCTTTCCATAATTTCACCACTCACTTCCGTGAAGTGTTTGGCCACTCAACAGCCGATCCATCCATCAGTGATCAACTCTACCATCTCCGACAGGGAAACAGATCCATCCAGGACTACGCCCTTCAGTTCCGCACCCTCGCTGCAGCTAGCGGATGGAACGAACGATCATTACTCACCACTTATCGTCAAGGACTCGAACCTAAGTTGCGGTTGCAACTCGCAGGTTATGATGATTCCAGTGGATTGGAGCATTTAATCCAACTATCCATTCGTTGTTCAACCCGCATGCAATCATGTTTTGAGGAATCAGCCCAACTTACCCGTTGCACTCCTCAACAGCGCCCCCAAGAAGCAAACCGCCCTCCAGAACCAGTTCACGAACCCATGCAAACAGATAGTACCCGTTTGTCATACACAGAGCGGCAGAGGCGAATTACCCAGGGTCTATGTTTATATTGTGGAAATAGTGGACACCTAAGATCATCATGCCCCATTCGACCTCCTCGACTCCCGGTGAGTGCAATTCGACCCTCTATATCCAGAATGAATCCCCTATCTACTGTTGTAATACTTACTGCCTCCACGGTATCCATTCCAGTTCACGCCTTACTCGACACAGGGTCCGCCGGAAACTTCATTTCAGGGAGCCTCTGCCGCCAGCTCAATCTCCCAACCGTTACCAATCAAACCATCTATCAAGCCCAAGCGATAACTGGAAAACCCATCAGCCGCCGCCATGTAAGACTCAGTGCGGGTCCCGTTCAGCTACGAGTGGGTGAACTACATGAGGAACAACTCCATCTGCTGGTTCTGGAGGGATCTACAACGGACATAATCCTCGGACTTCCATGGTTTGTACAACATGATCCCCAGATTTCCTGGCGCTCGGGAGAAATCCTGAAGTGGGGCAACCAGTGTTTCCCAACATGTTTCCCTCGTCTACCTCACCCAGCTCCTCGTCAGATCCAATCTCTATCGGTTAACTCCACCTCCATAGAAAGCCCTCTTGAAAAACAGTCTGTCTCTATACCTTCCTGTTATGCCCCCTTCAGAGATGTCTTCTGCCCGAAGAGGGCCTCCCAATTACCTCCTCACCGGCCATGGGACTGCGCTATTGAACTGGTACCAGGTGAGCCAGTGCCCAAAGGGAAAATCTACCCGTTGTCTCTACCGGAACAGAAGGCCATGGAGGAGTACATCGAAGAGGCTCTTCAGCAAGGCTACATTCGCCCTTCGACATCCCCTGCTGCTTCAAGCTTCTTCTTCGTGGCAAAGAAGGACGGAGGCTTGCGGCCTTGCATTGACTACCGGGCACTTAACAAAATCACCATTAAGTTCCGATACCCTCTTCCTCTCGTCCCAGCAGCCCTGGAACATCTCCGCGGAGCCACCATCTTCACCAAGCTGGACCTCCGCAGCGCGTATAACCTCATCCGGATACGCGAGGGGGACGAGTGGAAGACGGCTTTCGTAACCCCTACTGGCCACTATGAATATCTTGTCATGCCGTATGGTCTTGTCAACGCCCCCTCCGTATTCCAAGACTTCATGCATGAGGTGCTCCGGGAGTATTTACACCGGTTCGTCTTGGTTTACATCGATGACATCCTCATCTACTCTCGGAGCTTGACCGAACATCGTCTCCACGTTGCGGAGGTCCTACAACGCCTACGCAAGTTTCATCTGTTCCTCAAGGCTGAGAAGTGTTCATTCCATCAACCGTCAGTACATTTCCTAGGATACAATATTGATAGTGGTGGCATCCGTATGGACGAGGGGAAGGTGGAAGCCATCAGGTCCTGGCCAGTCCCTACCACAATTAAAGAACTTCAAAGATTCCTTGGCTTCTCCAACTTCTACAGACGATTCATTCAGGACTACAGTACCATTACCAGTCATCTAACCAACCTCCTACGGAACAAGCCCAAGTCTCTGTCCTGGACATCTGCCGCCACAGAAGCATTTGAACATCTGAAGGATGCCTTTACCCATGCTCCAATCCTCGTCCATCCTGATCCCACGAAACCCTTCATTGTAGAGGTAGATGCCTCGACTACGGGGGTTGGAGCTGTGTTATCCCAGCAGCAGGGGACCCCAGCCAAACTTCACCCATGTGCCTTCTTTTCCCGTAAGCTCAGCCCGGCGGAAAGAAACTATGACATCGGCAACAGGGAACTTCTGGCCATCAAGCTAGCCCTCGAAGAATGGAGGCATTGGTTGGAAGGTTCACAACATCCATTTACCGTCCTAACTGACCACAAGAACTTACAATACTTACGCGAAGCCAAACGACTTAACCCTCGCCAGGCCCGTTGGGCACTCTTCTTCACCCGGTTTAACTTCACCATCTCTTACCGTCCAGGATCCAAGAACACTAAAGCCGATGCCTTATCACGTCTACATACTCCACAGGAAACTAACGAAGAACCAGAATCCATCATCCCCGATAAACTCATTGTCTGTCCCATCCAATGGAGTAACGACTCTGCCACCTCCTCCAATGCTTCCACGGCCATTCCGCCGGGCTGCCCACCAGGAATGCAGTATGTCCCTCGATTACAACGCAATCACCTTATCCACTCTGTACACACTTCACTGGGCACTGGCCACCCCGGGACCAACAGCACCCTCTCGCTATTGAAGAACCGCTACTGGTGGCCCAACATGGCAAGGGACGTGAGAAGGTTCGTCCAGGGTTGTGCAGAGTGTGCCATTTCCAAAAGTCCTCGCCACTTACCAGCAGGCAAGCTCCTCCCGTTACCCGTTCCAAATCGTCCATGGTCACACCTGGGAGTAGACTTCATCACCGACCTGCCAGATTCTGACGGTAAAACATGCATTCTGGTGATTGTGGACCGATTTTCAAAGTCTTGTCGACTCCTTCCTCTCAGGGGCCTGCCCACAGCCCTGGAAACAGCCGAATTATTGTTCAACTTCGTCTTCAGATATTTCGGCCTACCGGAAGACATAGTGTCGGACCGGGGCCCACAATTTATCTCCCGGGTCTGGAGGGGATTCTTCAAACTCCTAGGTGTGACCGTGAGTCTGTCATCAGGATACCATCCCCAAACGAACGGGCAAACGGAGAGGAAGATCCAAGAAATCGGCCGCTTCCTACGAACCTTCTGCCATGACCACCAGGACTCTTGGAACCAGTTTATTGGCTGGGCCGAGTACGCCCAGAACTCCCTACGTCAACCTTCTACTGGACTCACTCCCTTCCAGTGTGTACTCGGTTACCAGCCACCCTTGTTCCCCTGGTCCGGGGAGCCATCTGAGATACCAGCAGTGGATTACTGGTTCCGAGAGAGCGAGAGGGTCTGGGACAATGCTCACCATCATCTTCAGCGAGCAGTGCGCAGGCGCAAGATGACAGCAGACCTTCGTAGGTCCGAAGCCCCCCATTACAAACCGGGACAGAAGGTCTGGCTGTCAACAAGGGACATCAGACTGCGCCTGCCCTGTAAAAAATTAAGTCCCAGATATGTTGGTCCCTTCACTATCTTGAAGCAAATCAACCCGGTCACCTTCCAGCTACAACTTCCTCCACAATATAAGATTCATCCCACATTTCATGTATCACTGTTAAAACCTTACCACCCTCCTGTCTCTCCCTCCACAGAGCCTGGTCCAAGTGAGGAACCCCCTCTTCCACTGATTCTGGAAGATGGCGCCGTATACGAGGTGAAGCAGATCCTGGATTCCCGGCGTCGTGGTGGTCACCTGGAATACCTTGTTGACTGGGAGGGCTATGGACCGGAGGAGAGATCTTGGGTTCCCAGGAATGACGTTCTAGATCCAACCCTACTTGAGGAATTCCACTCAACCTACCCAGATCGACCAGCTCCCAGGGGAAGAGGTAGACCACCACGCCGTCGGGGTCCTCGGCCCTCTGGAGCGGGCCGTGGAGAGGGGGGTAATGTCACAGATCGACCAGGCTCCCACGCCAGCCAATCACATCGCACACCCTCACCTGAATACTAATGGAACACACCTGCACGCACTCAACACCTCATTACCTCAAGCCATATAAGCACGCACCTCACCACTGTCTAACGTCCGGTCTCGTTTACACATAGTGAATGATGCTATCACAGCGACCTACCTGCTACTTACCTCCTTGTGTACCTACCTCCAGTGTTCCCCGTCTGCCTGCTCCAACGCTATCCTCCGGAAGTCTGCTACTCTGTCTGTGTGAGGTGTGTGCCCTCGATCTCCACTGCTCAATACTCCTGTCAAGACAAAGATCTATAATCATTCTCTCATCTACCGCCAATTGATATTCTGCTCACCATTTGCTCTGCTGAACACTAATAAACATCTGTTATTTTCCCGAGTCTCCGTCTGAGTCTGCTGTACGTAACAGGCAGTGTCCATTTAATAATTTTAATAAATATATGATATGAAAGTAAGTTTTGATAATTTACACTGTTATTATAGAATACTGTTTTATAATGTACTACAATACTGAGGTGCAAATATCTGCACTAAGCTATTTATTTACACTTAGCTTACTGCAAAGAAAATTTGGATTTTTTTTACATACAGAATCTATAGTTATTTACACTTAGTTTATATAGCGTAAATAGTGTATAGGCTAAATTACCAACCCCCAGCGTTTGCCAAGAACTCGTGTGCCATCATGTGGCTGGATGGTTAACTAAAAGGCGAATTTCCATTAAGCCAGGCCTGTACATGTAAGAAATTCGGCGCGTACTTGCACATTGGTGTTAAGTGCATTTTTGAGAAATGCACGTAGAAAAGCAACATATGTTTGTAACCTCACAAACATAGATATGCGATCCATCAGGAAATACACTCGCTTCATTACGGTGCGTATTCATGAAGGAAAGGGCTTTTCTTTTTTATTTTATTAGGACACATTGGGACGTGCTTTCCGTGCCTTTCTGAATACAGACACCAACCCATCCCTGCACATCACATTCCCTGCACAGCCTGGAACATAACATTTATTTCCATGAGCTGCCATTTTCGCCATTTTCCTCGCTTGTTTCTTCACAATACCTGCAGAACTTCTGATGATTCGGCTGTGCAGGTCCGGCTGGCCTAGAACGTGGGCGGGTATATGCAAATGCTGGGGCGTAACTATTAGTGATCCCAACTGTAATGTCATAGTCAGTGTTATGTTCTGATTCACCTATTTTTCAGTGGTCTTTTGCATGCACAAGATTTATATAAGAAGGAGGAAACAATGGTGTTTGAGGCTCACGGTATGTCATTTCCATGTACAGAAGTGTTATTATTCAACTATGACAAGGTAAATACAGTTTTCCATTCTATGGCACCTTTAAATGTTTTTGTTATTTGAACTTTAAATGGTTGGACACAAATCTCTCAATTTGTGTTTCAAAGATGAACCAAAGTCTTTGGAACAACATGATTGTGAGTAAATGACAGAATTTTCATTTTTGGGTGAACCTAACTGGGTGAAGTCTCTGTGTCGATCTGTAGAAAAACAAATAAAGAAAAAAAATAGTTTCTTTTTCTACCAAGCAGGACTGCTTTTTCTTGTACTTGAAGAGCTGATCACCTTCTCCAAAGTGACTGTTTTTCCTCCTGTAAGAGATTTTGAGAAAAAGAATTGAAATTACATGGAGTATACACACAATTATCTGAGATCAATACCTTAAATAACAACTGCATAATTTTCATTAAATCATCTCATGCACTATGTAATATATTAATGAACCTTTCCTCAAACATGTATGTGGTGCTTTGCAGTCGGCCTGGTATTGTCTGGTATGGGTCTGTAATATTATGGTACAGATGGAAAAATATCTTACACTTAATTGATAAAGTACAGCAGATATCAACTTACAGTTGTCCTGTGACTCCATTACATCTCCAGACTTGTGAAAAATCATTAAAAACACCTTTCCTGTTTACAAAAAAGAAAAGAAAATGACAACCTTTACCATCTATATTAAAGGAAAATAAAAGCATAGGCAAGTAAACAGTAATACACATGAACTATTCGAGTAAGCAACATGACCAGTAAATACAACAAAACAAATACAAATTGACTTAACAGTAATGAGAAATACTACTGAATAAGTTACCCAAATGTTTGAAAAAAGAAATCTCTTTACGTTATGAATTAAACATTTGTATTTTCTTTTAGTGTTTGATTAATGGCAGGGACAGCAAGGAAGCTGCTCTAATTTAAAAACTGAATGCATGGATCCAATATATTAATTCACATCTAATTTTCTCCAAAAGTTTACATTCGCTTAAGACATAACCGACTGTGTTATGTTAATACTCATAAAGACATTTTCAACATATTTTGTGTATATTTGACGATTCAAACGGCAGAATACAATGTTGACGGGCGGGTCTCTGTGCATGCGCTACGAGTGTGTGAGCACAGAGAGCCGTTTTGAGAGGAACGATTTCAGTTCGGTTTTGCAGCTACTATCGCTTTTAAAATATCAAGCACTTCATTTTTCAGTGATCCATGCTTCTTTGACCACTCTAACATGTCAATAACGTTACACAATCCGCACAAAGATGCGCGGATGTATGTACATGTCGCCACATGTACATGTGACAAAACACACCCATTAAGCAGTTAACTTAGTCAAAGTCATCATATACTTATATATATAAACCGTAGTAACAAACTCAAACTTATTTGTATAATCACTCACCAATATGATAAAATTGTGTGTCAGCCGCGGTCTTGATGCGGGAAAACAAGACCGAAAACAACAAACCTCTAAAACATCATGGTTTTCACTGAACGCAAAATTCTTGATTTGATTTGAAGCAAATACTTTAAATTACACCAACAAAAGTTACTTTTAGTTTCAGTTAACTAAATTTACTTTATCTCAAAGTCAAAACAAGTAAAAAAAAAAAAAAAGTTCTTTAGAGTAATGACAAGGCATATGCACCTTTCTCAGTGTGCGTGTGTATATATATTTAGCGGGTAAAATAAGTATTGAACACGTCACTATTTTTCTCAGTAAATATATTTCTAAAGGTGCTGTTGACATGATATTTTCACCAGATGTCGGTAACAAACCAAGTAATAAATCCATACAAAGAAAACAAAAATAAGTTCAGAAATTAAGTTGTGTAATAAAATGGAATGACACAGGGAAAAGCATCGAACACGCTTTCTAAAATGTATATAATACTTCGTACAAAAGCCTTTGTTGGTAATGACAGCTTCAACATGCCTCCTGTATGGAGAAACTACTCGCATACGTTGCTCAGGTGTGATTTTGGCCCATTCTTCCACACAAACACAAACAGTCTTCAAATGTTGAAGATTCTGTGGGCCTCTTCTATGAACTCTGATCTTTAGTTCTTTCAATAGATTTTCTATTGGATTCAAGTCAGGTGTTTGGGATTAATGTCTTGCTGAAATGTCCATCCTTGTTTCATCTTCATCATCCTGGTAGGTGTTGGGACTGAACCAGCTAATATTAATTTCCACTGACAAGGGGCGAGATTGCTTTCTAATTATTGATTGGCTTTCTATGCCTTTTTGCATTTCCCTTTCTTCATGTGCTCAATACTTTTCCTTGTGTCATTCCATTTTATTACACATAACTTAATTTCTTTACTTAATTGTTTTGTATGTATGTATGTATGTATGTATGTATGGATTACTTGGGTTGTTACCAACATCTGGTGAAAATTTCATGTCAACAGCGCCTTTAGAAATATATTTACTGAGAAAAATGGTGATGTGTTCAATACTTATTTTACCCGCTGTATATCCTATACATCATATAAAAATAAATAAAATATATGGCAGAAAACTGAAACACTACAGAAATTTGGGCAATTACTTTCAGTTTTCTTCCCAAAATAATTATTAGCACTTGGATCAGTCAGACCAGACCAGACCAACTAATGAAAAAGTAGCAGACTGTTAGGGGGCAGTGATGTTTGTTGCTTTGTTCCATTAAAATGTGGCTAATTATTTGTCTCTTTCCACTGTAGACCTGATTGCACTAAAAGAGGAGAGTGAAGTACTAAATAAAGTGGAAGAAAAAGATCATGATTTCAGAACTAGAGAAGAATCTTTTAAAAGTTCACAAACTGAAAAGGCTTCCTCACGAAAAAGAGCTCAAAAGACAGGAACTTACTTTTTTGCTTGCTTTCAGTGTGGAAAGAGTTTCAATCAACATGAAGACCTTAAAGTCCACATGGGAATTCACAATGGAGAGAAGCCGTTCACCTGCCAACAGTGTGGAAAAAGTTTCACTGAAAAAGGAAACCTTAAAGCTCACATGAGAATTCACACTGGCGAGAAACCATACACATGCCCTCAGTGTGGAAAGAGTTGCACTCAAAAAGCAGCCCTTAAAAGCCACATGAGAATTCACACTGGAGAGAAGCCTTACACCTGCAAACTGTGTGGAAAAAGCTTTACAGCAGAACTAAGCTTTAAGTATCACATGAACATTCACACTGGAGAGAAGCCGTTCAAATGTGATAAGTGTGAAAAGAGTTTTGCACGTAGAGGAAGCCTTAATTCCCACAAGAAAGTTCACTCAAGAGAGAACTGTTTTATATGTCATCGGTGTGGAATGAGTTTCCATAACATGAAACGCCTCAACGGGCATGTAATAATTCATTCCGGAGAGAAGCCTTTCAAATGCCCGCAGTGTGAAAGGAGTTTCCGATTCAATAGATACCTAATGACTCACATGAGAATGCACACTGGAGAGAAGCCTTTCATGTGTCATCAGTGTGGAAAGGGTTTTAGTCATAAATCAAGCCAGAAGACTCACATGAGAATTCACACTGGAGAGAAGCCTTACACATGCCCTCAGTGTGGAATGAATTTTGGATATAAAGAAACCCTTGATTCCCACATAAGAATTCACACTGGAGAAAGTCCCTACATCTGCAAACTGTGTGGGAAGAGCTTCGCACAAAAAGGAAATCTTAAGTATCACATGAGAGTTCACACTGGAGAGAAGCCTTTTAAATGTGATCAGTGTGGAAAGAGTTTCAGACATAAAAAAACCCTTAATAACCACATAAGGTTTCACTTAAGAGCAAACTCTTTTATATGCCATCAGTGTGGACAGAATTTCACCAACAGAAAAGACCTTAAGAAGCATGTAATAACTCACTTCGGAGAGAAAGCTTTCATGTGTCATCACTGTGGAAGAAGTTTCACACTTAAAGGAAGCCTCAAGACTCACATGATAATTCACACTGGAGAAAAGCCTTTCACGTGTCAGCACTGTAGAAAGACTTTCAGATTTAAAGGAAACCTCCAGACTCACATGCGACTTCACACTGGAGAGAAGCCTTACATGTGTCTTAAGTGTGAAAAGTGTTTTACATACCAAAGAGACCTGAAACGTCATATGCAGAGTCATTCTGGAAAGAAACTGCAGTGTTCTGAGTGTGACAAGAGATTTAGAAAAAGGAGCAATTTCAAAAATCACCTGCGCATTCACTCTGGAGGAAGGCAATTTAATTGTGGTCAATGTGAAAAAAAATTTATTTTACCATCACACTTAGAGATACACCTGAAAAGTCATGCAGATGTGAGACCATATTTGTGTTCTTCATGTGGAAAGACATTTAAATGGCTCAGCAATTTAAAATGGCACCAGGAAATGCGTATCTGTATAAAATTAAGGTTACGGTCACTCCGCAACTGAATGCGAGCCAAATATGAACTTCTGACATCAGAATCAAAATATTAAATAAACATTTGTCCTGCTGTGAAATGCCACAATTAAAGATTATAAATAAAAGGACAAACTGAATGAAATAATGAACATTGCACTGCATTATTTGATTGATCTTTAGTAAGAGAATGCACTGTTTAAAGTTTGCTGTCAAATACGATTTGAATATGGCTAAAGTTAGAGCTCATTTTATGACACCTGGAAGCTGGTTCCAGATACAGGTCTAACTGCTCCTATCTGTCTGTCTCTCTAAAATGCTATAACCCATAGGTTAATGCTCTTCAAGTCAGCTCCTGAAGGGCCGGTGTCCTGCAGAGTTTAGTTCCAACCCTAATCAAATACACCTGACCAAGCTAAACAAAGTATTCAGGACTATTTAAAAATTATGAACAGGTGTGTTGGATAAGGGTTGGAAGCAAACTATGCAGATCACTGGCCCTCCAGGACCGGAGTTGACTAGCCCTGCCATAGATCTTAAACCTGTCCTGCAGTGTTCAGCTCCAACCCTAATCAAACACACCTGAACCAGCTAATCAAGGTCTTCAGGATCACTTGAAAAGTTACAGGCCAGGGGTGTATTCCAGAAAGAAAGGTTAACTTACCATCTGCTAAACCCTGATCTCTCGGTTGATTAACCCAAACCTTGCTTACTTGAAGTATGCTGGTTCCAAAAATGCGTCTGGGAGTAAGTTCGTTCAGCTCAGAGTAAATTCCTGATTAGCACACAAGACATTCTCAACAGGCCAACGAATTGATGAGTCACTATGGAAACGGACGCTAAGAAAAAGCGCACCATACTACTACTTTCTTCTTCTGTTCTCCGGAGCAGGTTATGCTCAGAGAGTAAGTTGCTATGGCTACTTGCATACCCTGAAAGTTACCTGCGTTTTTGGAACTGAAAGCTGAGTTTATCCGCTTACCCTTAAACATACCCAGGTATGTCACATCACCTGCTTTCTGGAATACCCCCCAGGGGTCTCATTTATAAAACTTTCCATACATTTCATCCTAAAAGTGTACGTACACACAAAAGTTAGCGTAAAAATCCTTTTATAAATCCCAGTCAGGGGAAGATTGTGCATATGTGCATCTCTTCCCCATCTCCTCCCCGAAATAACCATATATGGAGCTTACAACGCCTACTTTTACTATGCATAACCTCATCTGTATATCATTTCCATGCATATTACCATCCTGTTCATTGTGTATTACGTGACACAATGTTTAACACTGTCAAAGGTACAAGACATTAAGGAAATATGAGATACGGACTATAAATGCCATTTGTGCCATACATTAATCTTTATTACCAAAAATTATCCTCATGTTTTAGAATAAATATCAAAATTTCCATTAAAACAGGAAATTTTATAACTTACAGTTATAAAACAGTCTGGGGAGGTGTGTCTAGTCAATACAGAACTGGCCTACACCTTGTGAATGGTACTGTGACAAGCCAATACTACCTGAATAACATCATTAATCCAGTCATTGTGCCTCTGCATGAGCAACACAGGCCTGATTTCATCTTCATGGATGATAATGCCCCAGCTCATCGAGGTCGCTTCATCAGGGAATGGCTGCTGGAGGCTGGGGTACTTCAAATGGAGTGGCCTGCACTTTCTCCAGACCTGAATCCCATAGAAAACCATTGGGATCAGCTGAGTCGTCATGCAGAGGGTCGTAACCCTGCACCCCAGAACCTCAGTGACCTGAGGGCAGCTCTTCAAGAAGAGTGGGATGCCATGCCTCATGCCACATTATTTGTTGTGGTATACCCACCACTGTTGTTAGCTTTTGTTTCAATAAATTGTTTGAGATGAAGAAATTACCGCTGCATGCTGCTGCTTAAATGGCCCTACTTTTATATAATATCACTGTAGCATGAACTTTTTACATTTTTCAAGTATTTGTCATCTTATATGTAGTTAACCACTTATAAGACATCGCACAGTTCTAACTTAAAAGCAAAATTAAACTGGTACAGTGTTGGATTGCAAGACTTAAGCAGATTAAATGTATATATTTTAACACCATATTGACTAAAATCAAGTTTAGTTTACTGTACCTCCCAACACTACCAAAGTTAAAAATTGCCTTTAAATGTTGAGCACTTCCTGAAATACATATAGGGTTCAGACAATTTAATTTTAAATATGATACATTTAAGTGTAAACTGTCACAAAATAAAGACTGGAGGATTCAATTGCGGAAAAATAAGAGCAGTTTATTAAATCACAACCAGGTCACAACAAGGTGAAAAAATGGGTTGAGCACCACGTAGAAAGGCAGGTAGCGCCGGGATGCAAATGGGCAGCCAAACCAATCCGGAGACCAGGGAACGACAGAGAACAACGGAGCTGAAGAATCCGGAGGCAGGAACTGACGGGAACCAGAGAACGGTAGACAATCCAAGGATCTGACAACAAAGACAACGTGAAAGGGTCTAATATAGCGCTGATAATGATCCGCAGCTAGAGCGAATCAGCCTCAATCAGACACACCCACACACACATACACACACAGAGCGAGGACGAGACTGTGAGCCCATAAACCGTGACAGTACCCCTCCCCCTAGGAGCGCCTATCGGCGCTCCCAGCCGACCTTACCTGTTGATTGTAATCATCAATAAGGGAGTGATCCAATATGTTCCTGGCCGGAACCCAACTTCTCTCCTCCGGACCGTAACCCTCCCAGTCCACCAAGTATTGGAATCCTCGTCCCCTCCGCCTTGAGTCCAGAATACGATTGACCGAATAGGTGGGTTCCCCATCTACGAGTCGCGGCGGGGGAGGAACCGGAGTAGGCGGATTAAGGCGAGAATGAAAAACGGGTTTAATCTTAGACACATGAAACACGGGATGAATTCTCCTGTACGCAGGAGGGAGTTTGAGGCGGACTGTCACTGGAATAACCCTCTTAGTGACAGGAAACGGGCCAATAAATTTAGGAGCCAACTTATTACACACGGATCGGAGTGGAATGTTCTTGGTAGAAAGCCACACTTTTTGACCAACGACGTAGACGGGAGGCTTTGACCGGTGGCGATCAGCCTTAGCCTTGGTGCGCACCCCCACCCGGAGGAGAGTCTCTCGGGCTCTCGTCCAGGTACGGTGACACCTCTGGATGAAGGCGTGAGCAGAGGGGACCACGACTTCGGACTCCATACTAGGAAAAAGAGGTGGCTGATAACCTAAACTACATTCAAAAGAAGAGAGGCCCGTGGACGACACCGGTAACGAGTTATGTGCGTACTCAACCCATGATAGTTGCTGACACCAGGAAGTGGGATTCTGAGTGACCAAACATCGCAATACCCTCTCAAGATCCTGGTTGGCCCGCTCAGTTTGGCCATTGGTCTGAGGGTGAAACCCTGAAGACAAACTAACAGTCGCCCCCAGTAAACGACAAAACTCTCTCCAAAATTTGGACCCAAATTGGGGACCCCTGTCGGAAACCACGTCTACCGGGAGGCCATGAATGCGAAAGACGTGATTAACTACAGTAGCCGCTGTCTCCTTGGCTGAGGGTAATTTGGGCAAGGGAATAAAATGAGCCGCCTTCGAGAACCGGTCCACTACGGTTAAAACCACCGTATTGCCCAGGGAGGGCGGGAGGGCTGTGACGAAATCTAGTGCAATATGGGACCAGGGTCTCGAAGGGACTGACAGCGGCTGAAGTAACCCTTCTGGAGGTCGATTGGAAGTCTTACCCCGAGCACAGACTGAGCAGGCCAAGACAAACTCTCGGACATCGCGAGCCATGGCACGCCACCAGAATCGCTCTTTAACCAGAAACATGGTGCGACCGATTCCTGGATGACAAGCCACTTTGGAACAATGTCCCCATCGAATAACGTCGGACCGTAACCTCTCCGGCACAAACAACCGACTCGCTGGACACCCGAGCGGAGGCGTTACCCCTTCTAAGGCCGTGCGGACCTTCGATTCGATCTCCCAAGTGACTGCAGAGACAACCAATCTCTCAGGTACGATGCACTCGGGAGACACCGGGCGGTCCGAATGATCAAAAATGCGTGACAATGCGTCGGGTTTGACGTTCTTAGAACCCGGCTGATAGGAGATGGAAAAATCAAAACGTCCGAAAAATAGTGCCCAACGAGCCTGCCTGGAGTTAAGACGTTTAGCGGACTGAATATATTCGAGATTCTTATGGTCGGTCCAGACAATGAAAGGAACCCCCGAACCCTCTAACCAATGACGCTATTCCTCCAATGCTAACTTGATGGCCAGCAACTCTCTGTTACCGATGTTGTAATTACATTCGGCAGGAGATAAACGGTGGGAAAAAAACGCGCAGGGATGCATCTTGTCGTCCGAGGTGGCACGCTGGGATAACACCGCACCTACCCCCACCTCAGACGCGTCGACCTCCACCACAAACTGGCGTGTGGGATCAGGGGCCCGGAGAATAGGAGCCGAAACGAAGCGGCTTCTTAGTTTGGTAAATGCAGCTTCAGCTGCATCCGACCACCTGAATGCCGTCTTGGTGGAGGTCAAGGCAGTCAGAGGAGCGGCTAGTTGGCTGAAGTTGCGAATAAACCGCCGGTAAAAATTAGCGAACCCCAGAAACCTCTGCAGGGCCTTGCGGGAATCAGGGGTTGGCCAATCTACCACAGCCTTAACCTTGTCAGGATCCATGCGAACCCCCTCAGGCGACACGATGAATCCCAAAAAAGGGACCGACTGTGCATGGAATACGCATTTCTCTGCCTTACAAAAAGCCCATTCTCTAACAGCCTCTGGAGCACTTGCCTGACGTGCTGAACGTGTTCCTGGAGAGAAGAAGAAAAAATCAGTATGTCATCCAGGTAGACATATATGAACTGATCGACCATATCTCTCAACACGTCATTAACGAGTGCCTGAAAAACCGCGGGGGCATTGGAAAGCCCGAACGGCATAACCAAATATTCAAAGTGCCCTCTGGGGGTATTAAACGCGGTCTTCCACTCATCCCCCTCCCTTATGCGAACCAAATGATAGGCTTTTCTTAAATCTAACTTGGTGAAGACGGATGCTCCCTGCACCCTCTCGAACGCTGAAGACATCAACGGCAAAGGATAAGTATTCTTTACCGTGATGTTGTTCAAGCCTCGGTAGTCAATACAAGGCCGCAGAGAGCCATCCTTCTTCGCGACGAAAAAAAATCCTGCCCCCGCTGGAGATGATGAAGGGCGGATGATCCCGGCTGTCAGAGAATCAGAAATGTATTTCTCCATGGCCTCCCTCTCTGGAACAGAAAGAGAGTATAACCTGCCCTTAGACGGAGACATACCTGACACTAAATCTATGGCACAGTCGTAGGGACGATGAGGAGGGAGAGAAGCAGCCCTGGACTTACTGAACACCTCCTTCAGGTCAAGATACTCCTCGGGCACGTTAGACAGGTTCACCATCTCATCCTGCAACGAAGAACAAGAAACAGAAAAACAGGCAGACACAAGACAAGAGGCATAGCAGGTCTCACTCCACTCAGAGACGGTACTGCGCCTCCAATCCACCCGAGGGTTGCGTTGAATGAGCCAAGGATGGCCTAACACAACCGGAGCAAGAGAAGAGTTGGTGACGAGAAATGTGATAGTCTCAGAGTGATTGCCTGAAGTGATGAGGGTGATAGGTACCGTGGAGAGGTTGATTTCGGGAAGCGATTGTCCATTAAGGGCGCTGATGGAGATCTTATGACGGAGTGAAACTGTGGGGATCTGAAGAAGTTGCGCCAGTTGAAAGTCCAACAGGTTGCCCTCGGCTCCGGAGTCTAATAGTGCCGTGCAGTCGTGTCCTCTGGCCGCCCATTGCAACCTCACCGGGAGGAGGGTGGTAGACGAGGCTTTATTAAAAGACACTCCACCCGACAGTAACCTCAGACCTACTGTCGGGCTTGACCTTTTACGGGACAGTTAGATAGGAAATGGCCAGCCGCAGTACAAACACAAGCCCCTCCTCCTTCTGTCATCTCTCTCCTCCCGGGAGAGCCGAGCTCTACCCACCTGCATGGGCTCGTCATCCGGCGAGTGGCTGACCATATAGCCCGTGTCGAGGGAAGGATATTCTGGTGTAAACCTGCGTCGACCTTGCCGATCACGTTGCTGAAGACGCGCATCCACGCGTAAGGTCAAATCCACAAGCCCGTCCAATCCGGTGGGTAGCTCCACCGTGTAGATCTCCTGCTGGATACGGTCAGCCAGCCCATGCAGGAACATATCCCACTGCGCCTCCTCGTTCCACTTACACTCAGCCGCCAGGGTCCGGAATTGAATGGAATAATCGGAAACGGACCGTTCTCCCTGGCGGAGATCGGCCAGAATGCGCGCCGCCTCGCGCCCGACCAGCGCGCGATCGAAAACCTCATTTCCTGAGAAAGTGAGTGGAACGAGGAACAACAAGGATGGCGATTCTCCCACACCGCCATTCCCCACAATGCTGCCTTCCCTGACAGCAACGTCAAAACTAAGGCCACCTTCGACGCCTCCGTGGCGAAAGTCTGTGCTTGGAGAGAAAAAAACAGAGAACACTTAGTCAGGAAGGCTCTACAAAGGTTAGTGTCTCCGGCATACACCTCCGGTGTAGGGAGTCTGGGTTCGTGCTGAGGGTTGTAGTTCATGGGAACTGAGAGAACAGGCGGTGGGGGTGGCGCAGCGGGTGATCGCAACAGTTGCACCTGGGTGGTGAGCTCGGACACCTGCGCTACCAACACCTGTACGGCTCGTCCGGTGGTCAACATATTCTCCTCCTGCCGATCCATACGTGCGTTGTAGTTGACTAACGATTCCTGAACACCGCGAGCCTCCGCTGAATCCATTTGTGGTCAGATCCTTCTGTCACAAAATAAAGACTGGAGGATTCAATTGCGGAAAAATAAGAGCAGTTTATTAAATCACAACCAGGTCACAACAAGGTGAAAAAATGGGTTGAGCACCATGTAGAAAGACTTTATTCTACCTCTCTTTTTTTTATTCCTTTTAGTTTCCTAAAGCTATTAGGACATTTTCATTTTACCTTTACCTTATTTTAGTTATTAGACCATTACCATCTTCCCTCTCGGTATAGGATTAGAGCAGTTCTAGCAACTGTTGTCCCCTTAATGAGCTGTACAGGTTATTAGTAGCCTAATTCCTGTCTCTTCTGTTACCCTCCTTACACCAGGCCCCTGAGCAGACTAGAAACACTTCCTATTGTTTCTGTTTATTTACCTTGAGGTGTTTGATGTGGTCCTGCTAGTGTAGCTAACTGTCCCCTAGGTTTTATGACCCTGCTACATTCCTTTGAACAAGTGATAACTGCTTAGTCATATCTCCTAGCTTAAACTAAATAAGGAAAGCCCTTCCTTCTCCCTCTGTCTCTTCTTGATTTTATTTCAGTTTTGTTTATTTGATACCTTCATAGAGACCAAACTTGTGAACCATCAGTGCTTTGAGTAATAGTTTGACCACACGTATAGCAACTGACACCTGCTTACAGCCCCGTCAACAAAGTTACTCAAACCCTCTCCTTGTGTTCTTAACACTTTACACGGCCTAGCCTTTCCCCATACAGATAGCCTAACACCTCTGTACGTACTTGCACTTCCCTTCTGCCTCTCTCTCTCTGGTGTTCCCCCAAGGGTGCCAGTGTGTCTCAGACATTCCACAGACATCCAGCCCGGCCAGCTCACCAGGACCACCTGAAAACCCGGCAGAGCACGGTGATGGACATCCTTCAGCCCAAAGCAGCCAACGACCTGCAATGGCAGAGAAAGGAACAGCGAGACTGTGACACAGGTGGACACCTGACACCCAGCCTGAACCACCAGAAGCTGACTAGCATCATCTTCTCCAGGGCTCACACCCTCAAGGGCCTCAGACAAGAGGTAAATGAACTGAACCTGCAAGTCACAGAATTCTACAGGGAACTGACACCCACTCAGTGAGAGAAGGCACAGAACGGATGCAAAGAACCTTATAGAATGGCGCGACAGAAGGAAATCACCAGTCTTCAAGAGGCTCTAACAGCCGCTGGATACCAAGCGCAGCTGGAAAAAGCCATCAGACAGGACTTGGAAAGAGAACCGTTTCACACAAAGTCACTGTTAAAAACAGCGTATGTGGAACTTAATGAGAGCGACACCAGAGATAAGGCCTTAGAAGGCCATCTGCATGCAGCCAGAGCTGAAGTCCAAACCCTGACTCAGCAATTCTGCAACATTAAAGAGGAGCTTGACGGTTCAGAGAGAACTGAAAACAGTCTTACAAACTGTGCATGGACTCAAGTAAAAGGCACCCTGCCGCACGTCACACAGCCAGCAGTGCAAGCCCCCTCACCCCTGTACACAGCTACGAAGGGGGGAGACAAAGCCTTCTGCTTGACACTTCACACGTCAGCTTTCTGAAAACCTCTGCAGCTGCATAAGGAAAAGGATTAATTCAGGCGAATAGATACAACGCCTGTGAATGCCACCTGCAAGCAGCCCAAGCGGAAATCCAAGTCCTTGCTCAGCAATGAGACAACTCCAAACACCAATCGGGTAAAGTCAAACGAACCCAAGGTGAACTCAATGTCACAAATGAGTTGAAATATGCTTGCAGACCATAAGGTGAACAGACAGGGAAAACACAAGGGCGAGGGCCCACTGTTCACACTTCACCAGCCAGGAACCACAGGGGGGGTGGGGCAAGGACCCTTCCAGAGTATCACTGCAGACACACAGACCACAACAAGCTGACCAGAGACAATACAACTGGCAACCTAAATACTGCAGAGGGCCACAACACTTGCCCAACTGCAAAACATGGATTTTTATGCTTGAACTCTGCCCAATGTGACCACACAAGACAGACTATCTGCTCTGGATCACCTCCGGCCTTGAGGCACACAACATCCTGTACCAGCAGTCTGAAACTGTCAAAGCGGATTACAAAAAACTACAACAAGCCTGCTACAGCCAGCTCTGAGTCTACGACAGAACAGGCCACGAGAGAGGAAGGCTTCAACTCCAGAGGCTTCCCTCCTCCCAAAATCCGCATCGCATTGTGAGTCACCACCCAAGCACCATGGCCTTCCCCCGCACAATGACCACCTGACATCTGCGGAACTCAGCCCATATGGCCTAACACAGCGCTGCATCCATAGAGACTGTTAAAATGGCACAGTACCCAGAACAGACTCTGGAGAGCACACAGGCCAGCAGAGATCCTGAGGGCATTAAAGGAACTGATCCTGAGAGTGGCCTCACCAGCAGCTTAAACAAGCCATCATAAAGGAATTCTCAGACCCAGAGTCTGAAAACAGACTGATCGCTGTCCTAGCCATCGAACAGGGCCATTATGAAAATCCCCATGCTTACTACCACAGACTTCGACGAGCTTACTTCGGAGCTCGCAAAGGATGAAGGAGGACGCTAGTCAAGAGCCTTTTCCTCCGAAACTTCTACCCTATTTTAAGTCACCACGTAGGCATTATGGCCTGCCACACAATGCTTATTCAACAACTGCGTGACCTGACACAGAAGGCCTTTAACAAGCACAAGGCCTCCACCAGTTTATCAGTCATCATCATCACAATTATTAACTGCAAATGAAGAATTGGGGAAAGATAAAGAGGTCCTGGCTTGTGTACAGTGAAAAAAAAAGACTGTTATGTGATTTTGTTGCCGCCTGTTTGGCAAACTGAGAAAGGGGCACTCAGCTAAGTGAAAAATCTTTCAGCCTACTTGAGACCGCATGAGAGGTCTGAAGAACACATCACAACCATGGATACTTGGCGCAATGCAATTGTAGAGAAAGTAAAAACAGCCAAAAACTATGCAGTAATAGTGGACCTCAGTCACAGTAGCCGTGTTTCCACTGTCGGGCCAAAAGCGGGCGTGCTAGTGCGTGCCAGGGCCAGTCGTGTTTCCACTGTCACTTCCGGGGCTTGATCGTGCCTCGTCGGTGCTTCCTCAGGGCCAGCGGCCCGGGTTTTTTGGCCCGACGAAAACCTTGGGCCAAAGCGGGCCAACTAGGGCTAGAGGAGTGGCTATGAACAAAGGCAGAGTTTCTCCGTGTCTGGAGAGGGTCAGCGCCACGGATCATTTCAAGTTAACAGCTATAACCAGAGTTGGGTATAACACGTTACATAGCTTATAGCACGCGATGTGCGTGGGCATGATCACATTATAGGTGAGCTCAGACGGGAAAGACTGTACCTAAAAATTGGTTTCATACAGATTATTTTATTAGAGAATATTTGTTTTTGACATGACTTACTTCATTTAATAATAGACACTTCAAGCTTTCTTAAGGTATACTGTATTTCCCATGTCATTTTTGTGACTCGTTTCAGAAAGATATTCACAGAGATTGAGAATGCAGAAAGCATTCTATTTGTTTTATTTTACAAAACAAAGCAAAAAAAAGTTTTGTTGAAACTGGGAGTGAATCAGGGGCCTACTTGTAATAGGCCTACTTATGTATTTTTTTCAGTCAATATTAAATTAATGAAAGAACTATGATTTTCTCTTTGTAGTGTATTTTTTAGGTTTGATAACATGAAAAGTAAACTTGAAAGTAAAGTAATTAGTAATCTGATTACTTTTTAAATGCAGTAATCAGTAATGTAATCAAATTACAATTTTGAAGAAGTAATTAGTAATTTGTAGTGGATTACTTTTTTTGAGTAACTTATCCAACACTGGCTATAACACCAACATTAAAGACTTTTAAAATAATTTGAGCTCAAAACTCACTTTCAGACAGCAGCGAGTGTTTGAAACTTCTGTTTGAGATCCAGTGTGGATTATGATCACCATACAAGGCAGAAACAGGTATTTATAAGTGATGCAAAAGACTATGCATGCTAGCCATTAACGTTGCCATAGTAAACATGGTAAATTTGACTGCTTGAAGAAATCAGACACCAGCTTCTCATTCTTTATCACAATCGTGTATTTATTTAGTAACATATTTTGTCATAAATCTCGTCTTGAGACTTTAGCTCCACATACGTCATAAAAAATATCATAATAATAAATACTGCTCTTAATCCTCCAACCCAGATTTTTAAAGAACCGTCTTTTCAGTTGTGTGAAGAATTTCTCTCTTATTTTATTACAAAGGCTACAAATTTGCCATTGCAGCCTTTTCCATCTGGTTCTGTCATTAATGACCAATCCATTCATTCTTCAAAGTGGAGGGAGTTTGAGCCTATCTCCCTTGCCACTCTTTTAAAAATAATCGATCGATTTAAACCTACTGCTTCTCCGTATGATATTATTCCTTGACGTTTTTTTTTTTTTTTTTTTTTAAACAAATTGCCAATACTATAGGACCTAGCTTTCTTCATGTTATTAATAGATGTCTTGAATCCGGTACAGTACCAGACTATATGAAATATGCAACAGTTAGGCCTCTTCTGAAGAAACCAAACCTTGACCCTTCTGTTTATTCTAATTTTAGTCCTATTTCAAATTTGCCTTTTATTGCGAAGATTGTAGAAAAAGTTGTATTCAATCAATTGCAAGATTTTTTGAGTGCCAATTGAATTTTGGATACATTTCAATCAGGCTTTAGAGTGCGTCACAGTACTAAAACAGCTCTTTTGAAAGTTTGTAATGATGTATTCATCTCTACAGACTCTGGAAATTCTGTTATTTTAGTACTTTTAGATTTAGCAGCAGCATTTGATACAGTTAATCATTCCATTCTCATTTCTCGTCTAGAGCACTATGTGGGCCTACGGGGTAATGTTCTGAAATGTTTTGCATCTTACTTGCATAACAGATACTGTGCAGTTAATATTGCAAACCACACTTCATCTGTAGCCAAGATTACCTGTGGAGTCCCACAAGGTTCTATTCTTGCTCCCATTTTATTTTCTCTTTATATGCTTCCGTTGGGGAATATTTTTAGGAAACATGGAATTTCCTTCCATTGCTTTGCAGATGATATTCAGATCTACTTACCATTAAAAAAAGGAGATATAAATCATTTCGAGGTCTTGGCAGCCTGTTTGAAAGACTTGGATGTCCACAAATTTCCTGCATCTTAATGAATCGAAAACTGAGATTGTGTTTGGTCCAGCATCATCCTCAGTCACTTTAAAAGCAAAGTTCTCTCAATTTAAGTTTGATTTGAAACCACATTAAAAATTTGGGCTATATTATAGATAGTCACCTTAAAATGGATAAGCAAGTTAATTCAATTGTTAGGTCTTGCTTTTTCCTTCTTCATCAAATCTCAAAAATTAAGTCATTTCTTAATTTTATGGACACAAAAAAGATTATTCATATTTTAATTTTATCACGGCTGGACTATTGTAATTCACTTTATCTTGGTATTAGTCATTCTGTTCTTTCACGTTTGCAGTTAGTACAGAACTCTGCTTCGAGGTTATTGACGCGCGCACGTAAGCGGGAGCACATTACGCCAGTACTTGCCTCCCTTTATTGGCTGCCTGTAAGATATAGGATTGATTTTAAAGTACTTATTTGCCCTCCAGATCGCTTAGGTCAGCTAATCAAATTCAACTAAAGGTGCCTAGATCTAGACTTAAACATAGGGGTGATAGAGCATGTGAGGTAACCGGTCCCAATCTATGGAATAGCTTACCACAATAAATTAGATCCGCATCCATTATTTTCAAGCATAAACTTAAAGACTACTTTTTCTTTCGCTTTTAAGTAATGTGTA
Organism: Spinibarbus caldwelli; assembly: GCA_039654775.1. Lineage (NCBI taxonomy): Eukaryota > Metazoa > Chordata > Actinopteri > Cypriniformes > Cyprinidae > Spinibarbus > Spinibarbus caldwelli. The sequence goes on from CM077229.1 coordinate 23,868,117, forward strand.
TATATGTGACCTTTTGTTTTTTTATTCTTCTTTTAACTGTGTTTTAGGGTTATATTGTTTTCTTTTTGTTGGTATTTGGTTTTATCTTTGAATTGTAAAGCACCTTGAATATTGTAATTATATGGTGCTATATAAATAAAAAGACTAAGAGTAAGACTAAGATAATAATGGTTTTTGTTCGGGAACTCCCTCTGCTACTCAGGTCGTATTGTTGATGGAAAAAAATTTTGAATTGATCATTCTTTCTAAATGTGATGTATACTGTGACTACAAATAAACAGAAACAGACTCGACTGAATAAGTAGGCTATGTGTCCCTCTTCTTTTGTGAAATAATGGTTCATACTGCTTTATTTCTGTGACTAATTTTCAATCCTGATAAATTAATTCATTATGATCAATGTATCACTTATTATTGCAAAACATAGATGCTTTTGGATTTAAATATTTAACAATACATGCAAACAAATGGTCAAATTTATCATGTTCGTTTTGTGATCGCGCTAGTTCCAGTGAGTGACTTATTTCTGATTAGTTTTCTGATAAATCTTGTCTTTGTTGGTGAAATGATGGGGTTGCGTGACGTTGTTCCAGAGAGGCGTGTAAAGGACGGGTTTTAGTGAAGCGCTGCGGAGCTTCTGGTCCGACTGTGGAAACGCAGTGTGATTTTTGGGCTCGGTGCTACAGGTCCGAAGCTATTAGCCCCGCCCGGCCCATTTAAAGCACTGGCTCGCACTGACCCGACAGTGGAAAATCAGCTAATGAGCAGCTCTCTGTGGTGTTATGAATCGTTAATTGTGAGTTATCAGAGGGTGTCTCCATCCATGTGTACTTGGTTGGATTTCATCAGGCACTTGACAACAGGAAAAGGCTTATGCGAGACTTTTTAGGCCACCTAGGAACACTAGGATTGGATCTTTCCATCTGTTGAGGCCAGCATTACGATAAAGGGAGCAACATGCAGGGTAAAAAACAGGGAGTCCAAAAAAAGAGTGCTGGAATTAAACTAGAAAGTGTTATATGAATGCTAGATGAATGCTGCCAAAGATTAGAGCAGAGGATGGATGACATTGATGCAGAACAACTGAAGCTTGAGGTAAAGGGTGCAGTTAGGTCCTTCCCGCCACATGTCTCATCACCATTTGAGATGCTTGACTATACATACAGTCATGTGAAAAAGTTAGGACACCCTATTGAATTCCATGGTTCCCTTTCAGTCAGTCATGTTTGACGTTACGTCATAGTGACTGACGTAAATGGGATCTCGCCCAAGACCCCAATCACCTTCGAGTGTTAACAAAACAAGCCAATGACAGTTGGCGTACGTGCTTTGCCACGCGCACCCCATCCCGCAGCAGGGGTATAAAAGGACAGCGTGTGCAGACGCACATCAGCTTTTCGCTTCGGAGCCGAGCCTTCTGAGAATCTCTGAGAGTGTCTGCAAGACAGCGTTAGACAGTGTTGGTGTGATGGCGCGTCAGCGGAGGTTGCTGTCCAGTGCTGCTGCTTCATCTGAGCGTGCTGCAGCTCTCATTCTGTGGTCGCGCTGCGACCTCTCCTGGGTGCTTCAACACTTTTCCTTTCTAAAAGAGCAATATCTAAAAGAGCTCCACGAGTGACGGGTGTCTTTTTAAAGATGGCTTCCCACTCGTGTGTTTCTGGATGTGGTCGTTTCCTAGCTTCATCTGATGGTCACGATCGCTGTATCTCATGCTTGGGCTATCAGCACGCTGAAGCAGCGCTCGTGGATGAGTCATGTTCTCATTGCGGGAATATGACCATCGCGATGTTGCGGTCCAGATACCTCCTCATCAAACAAGGGGGTATCCCCCTCGCCATGCCCCGTTCTAGTTCCTCCGTCTCTCGGAGGGCTACTTCGGCTCATGGTCAGGGTGATCTGAAGATCACGATGTGAGCTTCCCCGTCGAGTGCGTCTCTGTGGGCCTCTCATTTGTCCAGCACATCGCACCATCTGGTGTTTCCAGACGAGCTCGCTGGATCCTTGGACAGGGCGGGGCCCAGCATCTCGTTTGGAGTGCCAGCGGATGACAGGATGTCGATCGCTGCATCGGAGGGCGAGCTAGTCTCTGGAGATGACGATTCGGCTGCGCTGCCTCCGTCAGGAAGAGTGGCGTTGCCCGAGTCAGATCCAGAGATGACTGCTGTTTTCCCGGGCCACCAAGAGCGTCGGGCTGCACTGGAGGCCTCCTCCTTCTCCCGAAGGCTCGAGGCTGGACGATTGGTTCCTGGGGGCGCAGGCTGATTGCCGGCAGCCACCTCCAGTTCCATTCTTCCCGGAGGTGCATGAGGAGGTGACTAGGTCTTGGAGGGCACCTTTTTCTGCCTGAAACACACAAAAAGAAAAGGTAGACATTTACAAGATAGAAGACAGAAGACCACAAGCAACTAAAGTCCAATTTATGAAGCAGCAAGCAAATCCATGTAGGAGATTCTATCAGAGAATCTGCTAAGAAACCAAGGTAAATGACAACCATTGGCAGCTCTTCCCTGTACACTGTAAATTTTACAGAGAACATATTATGTAAATAAGATTTTACAGTGGATGCATTTGTTAAACAGAATGTTGTACTGGGGTTTTTTTTTTCTTTTTTTTTTTTTCTTCTTCTTCAGATGTCTAGACATCATTTCTGTGTGAAGACTGCTGAACAGAAGTTACAAGTAGGGCTTTCTTAGGTAAATAAGCATTGGCAAAAGGGACCAGAAGCTGTTTGGTTACCTACATTCTTCAGAATGTCATCAGAAAAATAAAACTTGAGGGTGAAAAAGTGATGATAAAATTTTCATTTTTGGATGAACTATCCCTTATTTAAAGCCCTCAATAGTAACACGTGTTGCTAGTAGCACAGATCTTGCCTTGGCTTTGTCTGAAAGATTTATAGAAGGTCTGCCTCCTCATAATCATGATGGAATTGAAATTCCTTTGAGTGAAGCAAAAGCAAAAAAAATAAAATAAATAAAAATAAAATAAAATAAAATAAAAATATGGGAGTTAGAAAGCCATCTAGAATACTGAATTGCTTCTCTTTCTCTAAAGATGCAAACATTTCAGGGAATCCCTTGGAGGAAGTGAAAGAATAAGTCAACAACATATTGTGTACTTGAAACATCTTGGAGGTAGCACCAAAGGCACTTCCTTTTCTGACTGACCTCTTGGTATAATGAGCATTTGAGATCCTATAAACATTGTGGCAATCATTTGATCCCCATGTCAGTCACTGAACTGTCTGAATACCCTGTTGAAAAAACAGCATATGCTGGTTAGGTATGTTTTGAAGCATGGCTGCTGATTTGAGCTGGTCCTTAGTTGGTTATGTGGTGGTTTAAGTTGGTCATGTGCTGGTCCTAAGCTGGTCCTGAGCAGGAGCTAGTTGCTTAGGACCAGCACATGACCAGCTTAAACCAGCTCATGACCAGCACCTATGCTTCAAAACATACCTAACCAGCTTATGCTGTTTTTTCAACAGGGTAGAACAATAATTTCCTCTCTCAGCTAACAATAATTTCCTCTCTCAGCTAACAGAGTCAGAGGTGAATGTTTTGTTACATTAAAACAGTATGTTTTATGCTGAGTTCATGAGAACATGATTGCAAACCTGGCGTGGTTTTTTTGTTTTACAGAGTAAAGCAAGATGATGTGTGACTTCACAGTGCAATAATATGAGTGATCTTCCTAACAAAGCAATGCTGAATAATTTTCCATAATATTTTCTGAATATCATTGTTTGTGTGGTCTCTCCTGAAACAACTCGAGACAACCAGCAGCATCGGATACAGAAATCTTGACATCTGGCAGTTGCAGGTCATCCAGTAAACACCAGTGGCCCAAGTCTTTTGACATTCTAAACTTTTCTGTTGATGTTAACCACAGACTGCATATGAGGGATGGAACTTACCATTTCTTTATATATGACACATGAACTACTACAATACAACGCAGTTTGACAGATTAAAGCATTTACAGTTTCTTTTCATTGTTATTCTTATAATGGTTGCTAAACAGATGGTGTTACACATTGTGCTAGCCATATTTCTATTAAATATAGAAGCTGAATAGAAAAATAAATAAGGTCATTTTGACTTTTCTGAGTTGAAATTGTGAGTAAAAAAAACAAACGAGTGAGAAAAAAAAAACAAAAAACTCCCAAACACAACAGTTTTGCCTTTTAGACAGAATCTCACAAATTTGATGCACACTATTTATTTTAGTTATTTTAAGTACACCATTAGACAACATATATTTAAATATGTAAAAATCTGAATACCGCTGACGTATGTTTTATTATCTTTTATTAAAACGTAAATCAACTTTTGTGGTTTGAGCGGGTGAACATGACTTTTACTTTGATCTGGCGGACCGACGTCATAAGGCTGCGCAGCGCTCGCGCGTCTGTTATTCAGCAGAAGAAAGGTTTGTTTTTAAGCATTAAAGGTGTTTAAATCGATATGTTTTAGACAAAATTACACTTCTACAAGAACTGTAAAATTGATTATTCATTAAAAATGTAATAGTTTATCTAACATTAATTAACATTATTTTTATGAGCGAAGTGCATCCACACATGAATAACTAGTGTTTCTCCAGATATTAGGAATGTAAATTTAAGGCTTTTAAACAACATTTTAAGACCAAAGGATATTTAAGAAATAACCTGAAGCAAAACAAAACAATTTTCAAAGCTCGAGGCTTCAGTGCCACTGCTCCCGTGGATATGAGAATATAGAAATAACTTTTATTGTACTTTCTGATCAAACGTGATGTTATTGCTTAGTATTTTTGTTTTGTTTCCAGTGGAAATGTCTGAAGATTCTTAAATCAAGATACATGTACTTGAGAATCAAATATCTGCTGTGCAAGTGTGTTTATGATAAAAACAAAAGAAAAATCAGCTTAATTAAAAGAGAAAACAAGTTTTCTTACCCCACTGACAGATGATTGTTCTTGTTTAAGCAAAAACTTAATTTTGTTTACTTAGTTTTGTTCATGACTTCATTTTATATTTGAATCTCAAGTGATGTATTCTGATTTAAGGATGTTTAGAAAATTATAATGGAAAACAAAAAATCAGAGTAAGATAATTAATTTTTTGCTTTCTGTTCTATTTTAAGATCATTTTAAGCCTTGTATTGTGGAAGGCTGAATTAAGACTTTTTAAGACCTGCAGAAACTGGAGTCAACTGAATAAATTACTTCTCTAAACAATTTAGTTTCAAAGTGCTCAAATCATTGCCACTGATTTCCGCTGACCTCAGACAGATCCAAAGATTTGATTTGGATGTATTTTTCTTTCTGCTAATTCTCATCTTAAAGATGACAGAGTGGCCAAAAACACAGAAAATCTCCTTGTGAAGCAACTGAGATCCACGTGAAGCACTATCATAAAGATGTCATTTATTAAAGAAGAGTGTGAAGACATGAGGATTGAAGAAGGATTCAGTGTGAAACAAGAAGATACAGGTTGGTTTTTCTGTCACACAATAAATTAGGAAAAGTAATACAGATGTAGCCAAGTTAAACAAAACCATTATTTTTAATGAAATGTGAGTGATCAACTTTGTTTATTGTCTGTTTCTTTTTTTTTTAATCCTCAAAAGTGAACTGTGTATCAAACCAATGTTTTTAAACACAAATTTGTTTGCAGGTGGACTGATTGAAAACACGTGTGTGCCCTTTACTCACATGTGGTTAAAACTATTCAGTGAGTTTAGATTGTAGTAGATCCTGAAAGTGCTTTACAGTTTTGTGTGCAGTTTGCATCAAATGGTTAGTTGTTGGACACTATTAATTATGTACTCTTCTCGCTTACAATTTTTTAAATAGGAAAGAAGATTGAAAAACATTTGGGTGGGCAGTGGGAAAGTCATCTATAAATGCTTCTTTTTTAGAAAAAAAAAATGCAATGGATGCTTTCATATGTTTTTAACTGTTTTTGTGTGATGCACATGGAAGCAAATAATTTTCAGAACCTCATAAAATTTAGAGGTTCATAAACAAAATATTATCATATTATCATCATATTTTACTACCAGTACATTTATGCATAGCAAAAAATAACTAGACATTGATAAAAAAAAATAAAAATAAATAAAAAATCAGGCTGCTAACAAATGAATAAAAACAAATTGTGCACTGAAGAATACATCTGTTGTGACTTTCATATGTTCTAACTTGGGAGGGGTTGTGCAAAGGGAATAATCCACTAGTTAATTAATCGCAGATGGTGTCGTTCTCTCAGACAAATAAAAAAATTGTAAAATCACCAAATGTACTTGTGCGGGCCACCCAAGTAGTCTGTGTGTGGGTAATACTGCACTTTTTTAGGGAGAATCTTCACTTCAGGTTGCTCCAGTTCCTAAAATGTAACTTGATCATAACAGCAGATTGTGCTTAACATATTTAGAAATTTATAAATAATAATACAGCCTTAAAATTTATATAAGAAGAGCATAAGCAGCACAATTTATTTCAAAGACCATGTTAAGATTGTTTTACAGAAGTCCATGCCATTCATATAAATATGCATCCACTGAGGAGGTGGGGGGAAACGCTTGTATACTGTACACTTATCATCTGCATTCTTTACTAAACTATGTCCCTCTAGGCTTTTAGTCCTCATTTGGAGAAAAAACATACAGATTCTCATATGTTTACTTTTTGGGTAACACTTTAGATTAGGGAACACAATTCACTATTAACTAGTAGCTAACTACTCCATGACTTGTACTGAGATTACAGGTAGCACCTCTTACTGTAGCTTAGTGGGTATGGGATCTAGCATTTTTGTTATTGATTCATTAAAAATGTAAATGTTTTGATGTGTGTTGCTTTTCTGTAACTGGACTCAACTTGTGTTTGTCTTTTTTGGCTTTAGACCTGACGGTGCTCAAAGAGGAGAGCCAAGGCCTGAATGAAATGGAAAAGAAAGATCTGTATAAGAAACATGATTTCATCACTGGAGAAAAATATTTTAGTGGCTCACAGACTGAGAAGACTCAACAAAAAAGTTATTTGACCTGCCAACAGTGTGGAAAAAGTTTTAATGAAAAAAGAAGCATTAAAAGCCACATGAGAATTCACACTGGAGAGAGGCCTTACACATGCTCTCAGTGTGGAAAAAGTTTCAGTCGAAAAGGAAATCTAAAGACTCACCAAAGAATTCACACTGGAGAGAGGCCTTACACATGCCCTCAGTGTGGAAAGAGTTTTACACAGAAAAAAGCCCTTAATTCCCACATGAGAAATCACACTGGAGAGAGCCCCTACACCTGCAAACTTTGTGTGAAAAGCTTCTCACAAAAAGGAAATCTTGAGACTCACATGAGAATTCACACTGGAGAAAAGCCATTCATATGTGTTCAGTGTGGAAAGAGTTTTACACATAAAGGAACCCTTAATACCCACATGAGAGGTCACACTGGAGAGTGCCCTTTCACCTGCAAACTGTGTGGAAAGAGCTTCACACGAAAAGAAAGTCTTAAGGCTCACATGCGGATTCACACTGGAGAGAAGCCATTCACATGTGATCAATGTGGAAAGAGTTTCAGGTGTAAAGAAAACCTTAATCACCATGTGAGAATTCACTCAAGAGAGAACTGTTTTAAATGCTATCAGTGTGGAAAGAGTTTCACAGACAGCAATCATCTTGAAAATCATGTAATATCTCACATTGGAGAGAAGCCTTTCATGTGCCATTACTGTGGAAAGAATTTCACAAATAAAGCAAACCTTGAGATTCACATTAGAGTTCACACTGGAGAGAAGCCTTTCACCTGCCCTCAGTGTGGAAAGAGTTTCACAGTTAAAGGAAACCTTGAGGTTCACATAAGAGTTCACACTGGAGAGCGGCCTTTCACATGTCTTCAGTGTGAAAAGTGTTTCACATATCAAAGAGACCTAAAACGTCATTTGCAAACTCATTCTGGAAAGAAATTACAGTGTTCTGATTGTGGAAAGATATTTAGAAAAAGGAGCCGCTTAAAAAATCACCTACACATTCACTCTGATGTGAAGGCAATTTAATTGTGACCAAAGAGCAAGAAATTTATTTTGCCATCACACTTACAGATACACCTGAAAAGTTATGTTCCTTGTGTGAGAAAGGTTTCCTCTGCAATTAAAAATGGCACCAGAAATTATGTAACTGTTTGAAATTAAGGCTGCGTTCATAGAGCAGCTGAATGTGGGTCAGAAGTGATTAGCCGTGTTTCCACTGTCGAGCCAAAAGCGGGCGTGCTAGTGCATTCCAGGGCCAGTCGCATTTCCACTGTCATTCCGGGGCTTCCTCGGGGCCAACAGCCAGGGTTTTTTGGCCTACCGAAAACCTTGGGCCAAAGTGGGCCAGCTTGGGCTTGAGGAGGGGTTATGAACAAAGGCTGAGTTTCTCTGCATCTGGAGAGTGTCAGCGCTGCAGATTATTTCATGTAGTTAACAGCTATAACACCAGCATTAAATACTTTTAAAAATAATCTTAGCTTAAAACTTACTTTCGGACAGCAGCGAGTGTTTGAAATAACTTCTGTCTGAGATCCGATGTGCATTATGATCAGCATACAAGGCAGAAATATTTATAAGCGATGTAAAAGACTGCACGCTAGCCATTAACATAGTAAACGTGGTAAATACGACCGCTTGAAGAAATCAGACAAATCATAGGCTATCACAATTGTATATTTATTTAGCAATGTATTTTATCTGTCAGTAAGTCTTGTTTCTTTATACTTGACTGTCTGATGTTCATAATTATATAATTATATCATAATTGTAGTTTTTGTTCGGGAGCTATCTCTGCTACTAGTGTTTTTGATGGAAAAATTATAGAAATGATCATTCTTTCTAAATGCAATGTATGTGACTACAAATATACAGATGCGGCTGAATGTGTGTGTCCTTTTTCTTTTGTGAAATAATAGTAAATAGGACAACCACTTTATTTCTGTGTGACTAATTTTCAGTCCTGACAAATTAATTCATTATGATCAATGTATCGCTTATTATTGTAAAACTGCCAAACATTGATGCTTTTGGATTTAAATCTTTAAATAAACCAAAAAGCGAACAAACGGCCACTATTATTATGTTCGTTCCAGTGATTTATTTTTGATTAGTTTTCTGATAACTTTTCTTTTGTAGGTGAAATGATAGTTTCATGATGAGTTGCTTGACGTTGTTCCAAAGAGGCGTGTAAAGGGTGGGTTTTAGTAAAGCGCAGCGGAGTTTCTGGCCCGACGGTGGAAACGCAGTATGATTTTGGGCTCGGTGCTATAGGTCACATATTGAATGTGGTAAACGTCCTATAATTTTGATTGTGTAGCAGTGTTGCTTCATTCTAAACTCAGCAAAAAAAAAAGAATTCTGTACTACAGGCACAGACAGTGCTACAGGGAAACAGAAAGGATAGCTGATCGTCCTTGCAGTGGCAAACCATGTGTAACCATGTGTCCCCAAGAAATGTCCAGGAACTTGCAAGTGACTTGGTGGAAGAGTGGCAAAACATATCGCAGCAAGAACTCCCAGATCTGTTTCAGATCTTTGTTTAGAGACTCATTATTTCATTTCTGTTTGTCAAATGTGCATGAAATTTGTTCAGTTTATGTTTTGTTAGTACAAATATTTATGCAACCATATTAAGAAATTGGCTGGAAATAAAATCAATTGAATGTGAGAGGATGTTTCTTTTTTGCTGAATTTAATGACACCTCAGAATCTAAATATTAGTTAAACTTTTACATTGTTGTGAAATGCCACAATGTACACTGCCCTCCAAAAGTTTGGAAACACCCTAGAAAAGTGGGGTTTTGGACAATATTGGCATGAATCCTTTTTAATTTGTGATAGTTTTACACAGATAAGGGACAACACAAACTACGAAAACATATTTTATTACATAAACAGTTTATACATAGAAAATACTTAAATTTTTGATTCATCAAAATATCCACTATTACAGCTCATTCATAAAACAGGTTCATTGTATTCTAAACTTAATTGACAATCAATTGTTGAAGCTATTAAGGTGTGCTGACCCAAAAATCTTTTAAAAACCTGAGCCAAGTTTAAACCAGTAACCAGGCATCACAGCTGGCAAAGGGACACGTCTAACTTTGACATGTATATATTGCCATTATTATGTAATCAAAATGAAAGTTAATATTGCTGGTCTTCAATGATAATGTCAAGTTACTTTAATGTACAGTATTTGCACCAAAAAATGATAAGGATTTATGCTGATCTCATCCAAAACCACACTTTGCCAGGGGTGTTTCCAAACTTTTGGAGGGCAGTGTATATGAACAAATATAAATAGAAGCTCAAACAGATTTAGATTAGTGGAATTTTTGAGGCCTAGGCAACACTTTTAACTCTTTATCATGTTTCTCAATACATTCTTGAACAATTTTTTGCAGTGTATGGTGGATTATCCTACTGAAATGTATAACCAAACAAGCCATGGATAACTAAATCACTAAAGGTGTTGTTAAAAAAGAATTAAATCAAAAAGGTGTGCACATCCCAAACACCCGAATTGGCCTCAGGTGCAGGACAACTAAGTAATATAAACGAAAAAGAAGGAGTGGAATCCACACACTGAAAATAGCTGCTCAAAATTATTAATAGCAACGTTTCGACCCTCAGGTCTTCATCAGGCACATTCCTGATGAAGACCTGAGGGTCGAAACGTTGCTATTAATAAATTCATTTTGAGCAGATATTTTCAGTGTGCGGATTCCACTCCTTTTTCGTTGTTAAAAAAGAAACCATGCATTTCAGGAAGGAAACCTTGAGATTAACTGATTAAAAAGGAAAGTGAAATGGGAAATAGTTAAAGCAAAGCAGTGCTATAAAGAGAAGATGAGATGTGAGTTAAAAACAGTAACTTAAGGCCAAAGTATACTATTTTTTTTTTTACGTGTACGTTAGCGTACACACACAAGTCGTACGCACAGCCTTGCAAAGTATACTTCTTTTGACTCATACGCGTACACAGACGTTCGATGCGCTTTGCGCCAAATTGCAATACCTCTCCTGGCCTAGTGGGCCAGTTAAGAAAGTAGCAGTGGGACGAAGGGATGAATTCTTTCATGCTAGAGTTGTACAAATGAGGGTATTTTCTAACCTCTTCGCACAATCTCTCGTCTATGTAGGCCTCCATTGTCGCTGTAGCTAACCCGCATTCCGGTTTGTTGTGTTTATGCAGTTTTTCTTTGGCTACCTTGTGAATCGATGCCCCCACGGCAGGGTTGCCACCTTGCAGATAAACTAATTACTGCAAAAGAATTAAATGCGCATGTGTGACCTGCACGTACAAAGTACGCGCGGTTACAAAAATCCAGCGGTGCGCGTACTATTCTGATGACGAAATTTGCGTCACGTGCACTGTACACTGTCCCTCGCATACTTTGGCCTGTAGGCTCATTCTTGGATGGTATGAAAATCATTGTTGGTTAAAAACCTAAAAGAGATACTAAGGTGTCATCGGAAGGGTATAGAGATGATTATCAGTTGGCTCAAACATGATTTTAGAAATATTATCTGTAAGCAGTAAAGGAATTTATCTAGCAACAGACCTACCCCCTTTGCAGAAAAGGATGTGATTAATATGTTTGAATATACTAAAGCCAGAAAAAGTCCGGGCCCCGCTAATATAGAGGGTCGGCTGCTCATTTCCTGTGCAAAGCAATTGGGATCTATTTTTCATTATATTTTTCAATTGTCCCTTAATCAACAGAAAGTTCTGAAACTGGAAAAACTCTACCAATATACTGGTGGCTAAAAATAATCACTAGTAACATTAAAAGATTTTAGGCCAGTTGCCTTGACTCAGAGGTCCCCAACCACCGGGTCGTGACCCAGTACTGGGCCGTGGAACAGTTGCAACCAGGTCGCATGAACGTTTTGGGAAAAATCTGTATAGATATGACACTGTTATTTATTGTGCATTAATGATTGTTCAAATTATTCTATATTTTCGCTTGTTGTATGTGATTGCTATGGAGTTGCAATTTGATGATTCCATGTAAATTAAATGTTCAGTAAATGAAAGTTTGTTCTGATCTGTCAGTTATAGCGGGCTTATACGGATCACAGTTGATCCGTGATACGGACCAGGCACCACAGTTCGGCATACATGTGATTCGCAGATTAATTTGCCAATTTACACATTCAAGCGATTTTAAACCAAGAAGGAGTGCAAGTGAACTCGATTTGTTACCCACGCTGTTTTCTGTGCAAAGCAGCCGCACACTCCCAAAGCACGCACACACACGGAGACATATGTGTTTCAGACAGTGCGTGAATACCGAGTTGATCCCTCTTTCACGTCTCCATATACAAATGCATCTCAATAAATTAGAATGTCATGGAAAAGTTAATTTCAGTAATTCAACTCAAATTGTGAAACTTGTGTATTAAATAAATTCAATGCACACAGACTGAAGTAGTTTAAGTCTTTGGTTATTTTAATTGTGATGATTTTGGCTCACATTTAACAAAAACCCACCAATTCACTATCTCAACAAATTAGAATATGGTGACATGCCAATCAGCTAATCAACTCAAAACACCTGCAAAGGTTTCCTGAGCTTTCAAAATGGTCTCTCAGTTTGGTTCACTAGGCTACACAATCATGGGGAAGACTGCTGATCTGTCAGTTGTCCAGAAGACAATCATTGACAACCTTCACAAGGAGGGTAAGCCACAAACATTCATTGCCAAAGAAGCTGGCTGTTCACAGAGTGCTGTATCCAAGCATGTTAACAGAAAGTTGAGTGGAAGGAAAAAGTGTGGAAGAAAAAGATGCACAACCAACCGAGGGAACCGAAGCCTTATGAAGATCGTGAAGCAAAACCGATTCAAGAATTTGGGTGAACTTCACAAGGAATGGACTGAGGCTGGGGTCAAGGCATCAAGAGCCACCACACACAGACGTGTCAAGGAATTTGGCTACAGTTGTCGTATTCCTCTTGTTAAGCCACTCCTGAACCACAGACAACATCAGAGGTGTCTTACCTGGGCTAAGGAGAATAACTGGACTGTTGCCCAGTGGTCCAAAGTCCTCTTTTCAGATGAGAGCAAGTTTTGTATTTCATTTGGAAACCAAGGTCCTAGAGTCTGGAGGAAGGGTGGAGAAGCTCATAGCCCAAGTTGCTTGAAGTCCAGTGTTAAGTTTCCACAGTCTGTGATGATTTGGGGTGCAATGTCATCTGCTGGTGTTGGTCCATTGTGTTTTTTGAAAACCAAAGTCACTGCACCCGTTTACCAAGAAATTTTGGAGCACTTCATGCTTCCTTCTGCTGACCAGCTTTTTAAAGATGCTGATTTCATTTTCCAGCAAGATTTGCCACCTGCCCACACTGCCAAAAGTGTGGGTGATTCTTAGACTATAGGCACTTTTATGTTCTTTGGTCATATTTTTAAAAATACATATAATTTTGGACAAATTCCTCTTTCTTTGTCAAACTAACAATAAAACCACCTTAAAAACTTTTTATTACCTTTCTATTATGATTTTTTCATACTTTTCAACCTCCTTATAGGTGTCAAAATCACTGTTTTCTCCTTGTCACACACCCAGACTTTTAAACTTCAACAACGAAAATACAGTTTAAAAATATGACTTATCTGGTAATGTACCTGATTTAAGCACTAGTAAAATAATTAAAATACATTATAGTATTTAATGTGAGACCACTATAAATATTACTTTTTATACAAAATATAGCTGTCGCACAGTATTGGTGTCATTTCCACCACAACACTGTAATGTCCCTTTAAAAAATTTGTGTGAAAGATTGTTTAGGTGGTTTTTATGGAAATGTTCAGTGACATCAGAGCACATGTTGGACATGGAAGAAATTTTAATTTTCATCAACAACAAATGGAAGAAAAATCAAGGTAAATATTGCTTGATCAGTTAATATATTTATTCTACGTCATTTCCAAACATGCTGTACTTTCAATGGTGTTTTTAAAAAGCTAAACATTTTAAGTTAAATAAGAGTATTTTTGCATACATGAAATGCTAAGTATTAATTCAAAGCTAATCAGTGAAGCTATCTTCCATTTTCTCACAAAAAAACTACAGAAATGTCATTTCCACCACACTGCCTCTGCGGTGGAAATGACATTTATGGTTACAAAGTACAATTGATATGTTTAATGACTGTGAAGAGTTTAAGACTTTTTCTAATAAATATCTCTGCTGTTTCTACATTTACATTTATGCATTTAGCAGACGCTTTTATCCAAAGCGACTTACAGTGCATTCAGGCTATACATTTATTAGTATGTGTGTTCCCTGGGAATTGAACCCACAACCTTTTGCGCTGCAAATGCAATGCTATACCACTGAGCCACAGGAACACTACATTCATGTTAATTCAGTCATTTCCACAACACCCTGTCATTTCCATCACCACACATTTTTAAAAAATATTTAAAAAGTTCTCATCACACATTAAAAATGTATCCACAATTTATAAGATCATGCTCTACTTAATATAAAAACTCAAGTTATTTATTTTTTAATAAGCTCTTACCCAAACCAATATTAAATATCAGAGTGTGACAGGTGTACAGTTCAGCATTTGGTCCTTAGGGCAGTTACTTTATCTCATTGACAAATGTATTATTGTACATTGTGGAAAAACTGGTAAAACTAGTTACAAAAATGATCTTAGACAATTCTTAAGTGGCATAGGTTATTCTATATTTAAATAACAGCTGTATATTGAAATGTGGTGGAAATGACATTTGTTCATTGCAGGTCAGAAAAATGTAAAATATTAAGTTTCTCTTGTAATCTAAGTTTGTTCTCTTACAGACCTTAAAACTAGACAAATTATTTCAACTTATGAGACTGTGTTACATGACTTTTGAACAAGTTTTTTTTATTCAACTTCACAAGGCTAAAAGTGCCCTAGTTTAAGAAACATCCATATATATTTTAGAAGGCTATTTCTACAGTAGCCTATAGACCTATCTAAAAAACTATATATATATATATATATATATATATATATATATATATATATATATATATATATATATATATATATATATATATATATACTTACCTGTATATTTATGCTATTATTGTCGAACTCCACTTTTTATCTTGATTTAAGAATGTTTAGATAAAGAATATCATTATTTAGTGTTTCTCAATTCCTGAATGCTATAGATGTCCACCTATTTAACACTAACAAGCTGAAGAGTTGAATCAGGTGTTTTAATTAGTGAGACATCTAAAACATTATCTCATTCAGTTTATGTATTTTTATTTATAATATTTCATTTACATTGTGGCATTTAGCAGCAAGACATAAGTTTATGTATGTATATATTTATAATTCTAAGATATTAAACAATCAAATAAATGAGGGATTCCTCTATACAATCGCAATTAGAGGGTGTCTACTGCAACAGCTCAATATTTTAAAACAATAGTAAAAAAATAAAATAAAAAATGATCAGGTGTGGCCACACGAGTTCATATGTACATGACAAAAGAAAATAAACAGCCTCAAGGCCAAGTAAACGAGTGAAGGACACTAATAAAAGACATGGCAACATGTTGAAAAAGCATCACCTGTTCAGACATGTATCTAATAGTAGACGCATTTAAAACGTCATGTAAACAGGCTCACAAAAAAATATATTTGAACAACAAAACAGGTTTGGCCACATTCAGTTGTGGCGTGAACGTAGCCTTAATTTCACACATATACGTCTTTTCTGGTGCCATTTTAAATTGCCAAGCCATTTAAAACCCTTTCCACAAAAGGAACACTGATAGCGTCTCACATCTGCATGACTTTTCAAGTGTATCTGTAAGTGTGATGGTGAAAGAAATTTTTTATTACACTGATCACAATTAAACTGCCTTTCTCCGGAGTGAATGTGCTGGTGATTTTTAAAATTGCTCCTTTTTGTAAATCTCTTGTTACACACATAACACTGTAATTTATTTACAGAATGAGTTTGTGAATGACGTTTTAGGTCTCTTTGACATGTGAAACTCCTCTCTCCAGCGTGAACTCTCATGTGAGTCTTGAGGTTTCCTTTAAATATGAAACACTTTCCACAGTGTTGGCATGTGAATGGCTTCTCTCCAGTGTGAATTTTCATGTGAGCCTTGAAGCTCACATTATGTCTGAAACTTCTTCCACACTGACGGCATGTGAATGGCTTCTCTCCAGTGTGAATTTTCATGTGAGCCTTGAAGCTCACATTATGTCTGAAGCTTCTTCCACACTGACGGCATGTGAAAGGTTTCTCTCCAGTGTGAATTCTCATGTGAGTCTTGAGGCTCACTTTATGTCTGAAACTTTTTCCACACTGATGGCATGTGAAAGGTTTCTCTCCAGTGTGAATTCTCATGTGAGTTTTTAGGTTTCCTTTATGTGTGAAACTCTTTCCACAGTGATGGCATATCAAAGTGTTTCCTCCAGTGTGAAGTATGACATGCCTCTTAAGGTGTTTTTCATCTTTAAAACTCTTTCCACACTGATGACACACAAAGCAGATCTCTCTTGAGTGAATCCTCATGTGGTAATTAAGGCTTTCTTTACGTGTGAAACACTTTCCACACTCAACGCACAGAAATGGCTTCTCTCCAGTGTGAACTCTCATGTGAGTCTTTAGATTTCCATTGTGTGAGAAGCTTTTTCCACACAGTTTGCAAGTATAAGGGCTTTCTCCAGTGTGACTCCTCATGTGGGAATCAAGGGTTGCTTTATATGTAAAACACCTTCCACACTGAGTGCATGTGTAAGGCTTCTCTCCAGTGTGAAGTCTCAGGTGAGCCTTAAGGGATTTATTGAACTGGAAACTCTTTTCACACTGATGACATTTGAAAGGCTTCTCTCCGGAGTGAATTATTTCATGGCTGTTTAGACGCTTTAGATCTGTAAAACTCATTCCACACTGTTGACATATAAAACAGTTCTCTCTTGAATGAATCCTCATGTGGCAATTAAGGGTTACTTTACATCTGAAACTCTTTCCACACTGATCACATGTGAACGGTTTCTCTCCGTTGTGAATTCTCATGTGAGCGTTGAGGCTTATATTATGTCTGAAACTCTTTCCACACTGATGGCATGTGAAGGGCTTCTCTCCAGTGTGAATTTTCATGTGCCTTTTAAGGCTTCCGTTTTCAGTAAAATTTTTTCCACACTGCTCGCAGGTGAAAGGGCTCTCTCCATTGTGAATTCTCATGTGGACTTTAAGGTTTTCATGCTGACTGAAACTCTTTCCACACTGAAAGCAACTGAAAAAACTAGTTCTTTTCTTTTCAGTTCTGTTTCGTGAGGAAGTCTTTTCAGTCTTTGTGCAAGTAGAATATTTTTCTCCAGTTATGAAATCATGTTTTTCATACTGATATTTCTCTTCCATCTCATTTAGTACTTCACTCTCCTTCTTTAGTGGCATCAGGTCTAAGGAGAAAAGAGAAAAATACAAGTTACAGGGTTCATACACATTTTTACCAATAAATTTCCATAACTTTTGAGACAATATTCATGACCTAATGTTCCATTATTTTACAATAAGAATAAAAATCTGTTCAAATTATCATAGCATGTTAACTAAAATTAATGACTATTAATGCTATTGTTTACATTCTTGGTTTAGTAATAAATACAAGCTGCAACTGCACCTGACGTGAAGGTCCTTGCACACTGAGTCCGAAGTTTTTGTATGCGTTTTTTCTTTTATTTTTTCTGTATTCATCATCCTTTCCTATCAAAATGCATGCTACGGATGTGAAAACGCAGAAAATCGAACCTGATCTGATTTTTTTTTTTATGACTGACGAAAGTATTGGAGGCAGTGTGTAAACGTGATTGACAACGTTTTTTTTTTCTCCATTCTGTCACCGATGGAGTTTTGGTTCCTTGCCACTGCCGCCTCTGGCTTGCATATTTGGTGACACTTAATTTCCAGCGATATCGTCGACTTTATTACACGGATACTATTTAAACTGAACTGAGCTGGACGATGACATTACTGAATTCAATAATGAAATGCCTTTAACTGAAAATTGAGTGTTTAATCTTGTCATTTTACGTTATTGACACTATTTTTCTATTGGAAAGTTGCTTTGACACAATCTGTATTGTTAAAAGCGCTATATAAATAAAGGTGACTTCACAACGTGAAGTAATTTATTTTATTTATTTATTTATTTATTTTTTTACCGTGCAAAAATTTCGGACCAGTGTGCAATGACCTTTACTCCACACAGAGAGCATATTGCATCACCGAACAGGCACGTGCACACATAGACGTCAAAGGGGGTTGAGCACCTGCCCTTTTTCTTCTTCGAGAGAAAGTGCCCTTTTGGGGAGTGTTTTTTTTTTTTTTAAATAAATTAATATATTTATATATGTACATGTGTGTGTTTCTGTTTGCGCACAGCTTTCCCTGTCAAACAAATAAAAAAATCAAAATATCAGGTCAGGTCGGGAAATGTTCAGATTGTCGAGTTCCGATGCCTTTCTCCCCTCCGCGTCTCCAAGCAGCACAGCAGTGATCAGCACATGCACATCAGAGGCAGAGAGCCGCAGAAGTGAAGCCCACCCTCCCTTTCCAGTTGTGTTTTTCTTGGTGTGGAGGTGAGTAGTGATGAATCAAAGAGTAAAGGCCCGGGTATACTTCACTTTCCGCGTTCCATTACGTCTCGCGCAGCTTTCAAAGTATACTCAACCAGAATGAGTGCGGGCGGAAGAGCTTGACACATGCGCAGTACCACCTACTTGACTTGCGCTGTCTCAACATTCACCTCGCGCATGCGCTGTTGAACGCGCACCGTCCGCACGGTTTCAAAAATTGCCTGCACGCGGACAGGGTGCGCGGCTGTCCGCGAGCCCTTCTGATGACGAAAATGACGTAATGCGGACGGTGCGCGGACGGCCGAAGTATACTTTGGCCTTAAGCTACCTGTGCCTCGAATTTACAGCTAATTATCCAAAAGGCAAATATAGTTAATTTGTCTTGCTAACATTCATGACTCATGAGAGAGCTACTATGTAAGTTAGCTAAAGTTTAGCTAAGGCAATAGGAAGTTTAGTAGGTTAGACCAGTGCATTTCACTGCATGATTGAGTTTATTAAAATGCATTTAGAATGATCACAAAATTCAAGATATGTGGGCAGAAATGTATACAGGTGCATCTCAATGAATTAGAATGTCGTGGAAAAGTTCATTTATTTCAGTAATTCAACTCAAATTGTGAAACTCGTGTATTAATTAAATTCAATGCACACAGACTGAAGTAGTTGAAGTCTTTGGTTCTTTTAATTGTGATGATTTTGGCTCACATTTAACAAAACCCACCAATTCACTATCTCAACAAATTAGAATACTTAAGACCAATAAAAAAAAAAACATTTTTAGTGAATTGTTGGCCTTCTGGAAAGTATGTTAATTTACTGTATATGTACTCAATACTTGGTAGGGGCTCCTTTTGCTTTAATTACTGCCTCAATTCAGCGTGGCATTGAGGTGATCAGTTTGTGGCACTGCTGAGGTGGTATGGAAGCCCAGGTTTCTTTGACAGTGGCCTTCAGCTCATCTGCATTGTTGGGTCTGGTGTCTCTCATCTTCCTCTTGACAATACCCCGTAGATTCTCTATGAGGTTCAGGTCTGGTGAGTTTGCTGGCCAGTCAAGCACACCAACACCATGGTCATTTAACCAACTTTTGGTGTTTTTGGCAGTGTGGGCAGGTGCCAAGTCCTGCTGGAAAATGAAATCAGCATCTCTATAAAGCTTGTCAGCAGAAGGAAGTATGAAGTGCTCTAAAATGTCCTGGTAGATGGTTGCGTTGACTGTGGACTTCAGAAAACACAATGGACCAACACCAGCAGATGAAATGGCAGCCCAGTTCATCACTGACTGTGGAAACTTCACACCGGCTTCAAGCAGCTTGGATTCTGTGCCTCTCCAGTCTTCCTCCAGACTCTGGGACCTTGATTTCCAAATGAAAAGCAAAATTTACTTTTATCTGAAAAGAGGACTTTGGACCACTGAGCAACAGTCCATTTTTTTTTCTCCTTAGCCCAGGTAAGATGCTTCTGACATTGTTTCTGTTTCAGAAGTGGCTTGGTAGCTCTTTTCCTGAAGATGTCGGGGCGTGGTGACTCTTGATCACTTCAGTCCACTCCTTGTGAAGCTCTCCCAAGTGTTTGAATCAGCTTTGTTTGACAGTATTCTCAAGCTTGTGGTCATCCCTGTTGCTCGTGCACCTTTTCCTACCCCATTTCTTCCTTCCAGTCAACTTTTCACTTAATATGCTTTGATACAGCACTCTGTGAACAGCCAACCATTCAGTAATGACCTTCTGTGACTTACCCTCTTTGTGGAGGGTGTCAATGATTGTCTTCTGGACAACTGTCAGATCAGCAGTCTTCCCCATGATTGTATAGGCCATTGTGTAACCATTTTGAAGGTTCAGGAAACCTTTGCAGGTGTTTTGAGTTGATTAGCTGATTGGCATGTCACCATATTCTAATTTGTTGAGATAGTGAATTGGTGGGTTTTGTTAAATGTGAGCCAAAATCATCACAATTAAAAGAACCAAAGACTTAAACTACTTCAGTCTGTGTGCATTGAATTTATTTAATACACAAGTTTCACAATTTGAGTTGAGTTAGTGAAATAAATGAACTTTTCCATGACATTCTAATTCATTGAAATGCACCTGTATATTTATATCTTTTCATATAGTTAATCTGTATCACGCGAAGACTGACGTTTTTTTCCACCAAAAAGCAGCATGATTACAAATGTGATATTGACTTTATACAGCTGTTCATCTTGTTGAGATATTTACGTTTTAGACACAATATTGACTCTTTTTGCTCTATTTCGCCGACAAATATAACAACAATTCCAATTTGCGTCTCGAGCAACATGACCCTGTTTTGTTCCTGAATGAATCAACCATTAAATGATTCGCTTCAATCGCAATGACTCACTTATTAACAGTGACTTGCTGCCATCTACTGGCAGTTTTAATTTCACAGTTAAAGTATCTTTGTTTAAAAATAAATAAATAAATAAATAAATAAAAATAATAATAATAATAGTAATAATTTCAAATATCAGTATTCAACGTTTTATGTTTAAAATATCAAAACAGTATTGCATTTGTAACTGCAGGTTAAATACATTCATGTCCTGCATCAAACAGTGTGTAAATGCATCTAAATGCCCCTTCTAATGCAGCTTCTGTGTTTTCTCTGCATTGCAAAGATTAATTTTGTCAATACTGATTTCATTTGCTTGATTTGCTTGGTAACAGCCCAAATGAGTTATTATTCTAACTGACTGATTCAATTTAAGAATTTGACTCAAAAGATGATGCTCACTTTTAGAAACAATGGCATTTCAACATGCTATTAAACTGTTTTCAGTCAAGTTATCATTTAAAATCCAAAATCATTGGTAATGTTATTGTTTTAGTGATTATGCAAACAAAAAGTCATTTTATTTGTTGTTTGTTGATTACTTGAAGTGATTTATGTGTGTACTTTTTGAACATCTGCAGCACATTTTAATAATACCGTGATAATACTGATAACTGTGATC
Organism: Spinibarbus caldwelli; assembly: GCA_039654775.1. NCBI lineage: Eukaryota > Metazoa > Chordata > Actinopteri > Cypriniformes > Cyprinidae > Spinibarbus > Spinibarbus caldwelli. Next base: position 23,889,725 of record CM077229.1, read on the forward strand.
ATTTTGGTCACTATAATCGTGATAAGAAATTTTCATACCATTACATCCCTACTCTCGACATATGTCATTAAGATCACGCTATAGAAACCGCCTAAAATTAATGCCAGGATCCGCCACTGCCAGATGCAGTTAGAAAATTACTAAAACAAGCCTATCGCAAGACATCTGGTAGGGGAGGCACCTGGGGTGGCCACCACGTAGAACGGCCCCTGGCCATATGTAATATGACTGTACTAAAGCACATAATACCATAATATGTTTGCAGATATTTAGGAAACATGCTACATAAGTTCATATACTTAGGAAATATACTAGGAAACAAGTTCATAGTTTTTTTTAACAGCCCAGCTGGTCAGTTGGCAGAACACACCGCTTATTACAGCAATGGAAGCCAGCAAATGAACTGGGTCAGAGATTTGCCCAACCTAAAAAGCCTCAGCATTTATCTAAAAGCTCTATGACCAGAGGCATTTTAAAGTGCCCCTCTTATGGAGTTTTGAAAATTACCTTTCATGCAATGTGTAACAGCTCTAAGTGAATGAAAACATCCTGCAAAGTTTTAAATCTTGAAGTGCACCGTGTATAAAGTTATTGATTTTCAAAAGAAAGAGTCGACTCTGAATCATTGAAACAAGTCATTTTTAAAACAAATCCCAAGCCGTTTCATGTTGACGTCAACATGAAACATTAGCATATTGCCTGCCCACTTGGTCTTTTCGCGTTGGTCTGAATGATAATGCAAATTCATTCTTCGTCGCAAGGTGCCGCTTTTGGAGCGGCAAAAATAGCCTTTTCCCGGTAATGGCTGTACACAAAGCAGCACTGCGCTCACAAACTCTGCTTTATCAGGCATTACAAGCATGATGAAATGGAAATTAAATCGTCCAATTACCGCAGATTAGCATCACGCAAAGGAGGGGTTTGGAAAAATGAATCGTTGAGCGAATCGTTGGGCAAGTGAGGTAAAAATAAATGTATATTATAAGTAGGGCTGTCAATTTAACTTAATTTGAAAAAATAATGCGATTAAAATATTTTAACGCAGTTAACGCACTGCCCCCGCCCCCAGACCTTTACATCATCTTACATTTCATACAGCTGACTGTTGACAAATATGATGCAGGGCAACAACTACATAAATGCCGTTATGCCCTAAAATTCAAGATATTGGTGCAAAAATGCCCCTGTATGTGTTTTTGTCTCATATTTATATTATACAATAAGCGATATCACAGGAGCAGCGAGAGCGTATCACACGAGTGCGGTTTGTCCCGAATATCACAAGTTTAAAGTGATTTTATATAACAGTAAATAAGTTGATATTGTGTTCTATTATGTAATATGTTCACAATATTATGTGTTTTTGCTCAATTCTGCAGAGAACATTACCTTTAAAGCCATAGCAAAATTGTTGTGCATCTTCGAGAAACAGCGGTGTTTAGTTTCTGAATGAATCCACGTTTTGAACGAATCGTGTGAATCTATGATTCAAAGACCCATTCATAAACAGAGTCACTTACTTCATTCCTGAATGAATCAGCCGTTTAAAGGAATCGAATGAATGACATTTACCGCCACCTGCTGGCAGATTTAATTTCTTATTTGGAGTATCATTTAATTATTAATAATAACAACAACAACAACAACAACAACAACAACAACAACAACAACAACACTAAAGGGATAGTTCACCGAAAAAAAAAAATTAAATTCTGTCATCATTTACTCACCCTCATGTCATTTCAAACCTTTCTTTTTTGTACAATAAAAGAAGGTATTTTGAAGACTGTTGGTAGCAAAGCTGTTTTGGTTACCAATGGCTTTCATTGTATGAACAAACAATGCTGAGATGTTTCTCAAATTATCTTCTTTTATGTTCCATAGTTTGTTAGGCCGTTGTAGCCTAAATGTTCGTTGAATCAAATAAAATATTTCTAAAGTTACAGTTTGTAATGTCTACTTGATACTTTCTCGTTTAACACAAAAACAGCTTTAAATAATCTTGTGTGAGTATTTTCAGTCAAATTTATTTTGCAGTTAATTGTGATTAACCAAAACATCACGTAATTAATTAGATTAAAAATTTTTAAAATCGACTGACAGCCCTAATTATAAAGACAATGAAAGTGTTTTATGACCTTGCATGCATGTCAGCCTGTTGTTGGGGACTCCCAAAACCAAAATATGAAAATATTCATGACAGGGGCACTTTAAAACATAAATCAACTCATCATCGTCGCCCTACACTGACATTTGCACTCATTCCTGTTGTAGTGCAGTACCAGTTTTAACCACTAACACTCAATAATATATACTGCACCTTTAAAGCATCAAAACCAACATGTTGGTGTTTTAAAAGAGGTGTTTTTTGTAATCTTAAAAGCTTTTATCAATATTGTTAATGCTTTGTTTTCTTTAGGATCAGTTCAAAAATTTTCAACCTGGCAGATGTTTCTTAAAGGGTCATCAAACCCTAAAACACATTTTTTTTGAGATGTTACAATATATGAACAGGTTCAGTGAAAACAACAATAGCACTCATTATGTCTATTACTAAGGAAAAAGTGGTTATTTTTTTATTTTTTGGAGTAATTTCATTCTTCCAGTTCAAAAAGAAAAGTTGAGCCTACGTCGCGAAAAGTGACGTATATGCGTTAATCTGGAGTGGTGATTGGCTGCCGTGGCTAAGTACGGAAGTAGTTTTCTGAGCTATTCTCAGTATTATTCATGAGAATGAACTCTTACCATCCAATCACTGTATTATGCATGAGGTTGTCTTACAGCGGAGAGTTAAATCTCATGAAAGAGCCTCGTGCTGTCAGTTCATTTCTGTGAACATGACCGCAACAATATTTAATATTAACACATGGAGCACGCATGAGAGAGCGGTTTCTGCGTGGAACACCGCGATGGGTTTAACAACACTCACTGCGCGGATCATAGTTCATATCCGAACCGGAGCAAGCGTGTTTCAAGCATTTGTGAGAATACTTCATATTCACTCGTGCTCCAAACATGAACCAGCACCGTGTTCGCGCACATATCATGTCTTCTTCAAATGAAATATGCGCGAATAAGGGCGCTGATAGTGGCACGTCTGATCATGAACGCGATGACGTGACGGATTATTGTAATACACAGCAAACAATGATGTAGACCAAAAATCCAAAGAAGAGTAAACAAAAAGTAACTATGCCTTTATTCTTTCCGTTTTAAATATATTTTAATATTCATCTGTCTGTATAATGAGTGCATTGTAGGTCTGTGTTTTATTGGTTGTTTTCTCTAAAAAAAATAGAAATATAATACATTTATACATTTAACATTTAATTAAAACAATAAGTAAAAAAAATAATAATATAAATAAATAATAATATCCTGGCCAGAGGAGAACTGGCCCCCCGACTGAGCCTGGTTTCTCCCAAGGTTTTTTTTCTCCATTCTGTCACAGAGGGAGTTTTGGTTCCTTGCCGCTGTCGCCTCTGGCTTGCTCAGTTGGGGACACTTAATTTTTTACGATTAACGTCAATTTTATTTCATAGATACTATTTTAACTAAACTGAGCTAGACAATGACATCTCTGAATTCAATAATGAAATGCCTTTAACTGAAAATTGAGTGTTTAATCTTATTATTATACATTACTGACACTCTGTCCTCCAATTTGATACTGTTAAGTGCTTTGACACAATCTGTATTGTTAAAAGCGCTATATAAATAAAGGTGACTTGACTTGACTTGACTCCTCTTCCCACCGTCTACACTCTCACTTTTCCACAGTTTTACATGCCCATTTCTGGAGTCTTTTTCTGATCTACGGTGTGAAAGACCAGTGCTGAAACGGGGATTTCATGGCCCTTTAAAAAAAGGCATCTAATCACTGCTACATCACTCTTATAGTGATATTAGATCGTTAAACAACATAGACCACTACATTGGCTGAATTGCTGATCACCATTTACAAAATCGCTACAGTAACAATTTTATAAAATCTAGTGATCATGGCTATTGCATATAGAAATGTGACTGTATTAATTGTTTTTTTGACCGTAACAAGTGGACTAAAAGTTAAACGTGAGTGGATACCGTTTTGCAACCAATTTATTTGCTATGCTCAGTAAAGTAAAATAATGCTAGACATAGCGTAATGCTTTTATATTGACTTGAATGAAAATAGCCTAACCTAAAAGAACAATTTGTGGATTGATGTGAATACCAGGAAGCAGCAGAATGCTTGTGGATTAAACGTTCATCGCCATAGATTGATTTTATCAGGTTACAAGAAAAGGTATAATATGGATTAAAATGCGAACTGTTAGTACTGATTTTATGATTGATCATGCATGCTACGTCCATACGCGTCCAACTAGAAGTGACAGCCTGGTGAATGATCTGCATTACAAAATAAATAAATAAATAATAAAAATCTTGAAAGGTTATTCACGATTATGTATTGCTGCCAAGGTATCTTTACAGTGCTTTGTTATATGGAGCTGTTTGGTAGATCACAATCTAATTCGTTTGTCTAATAAAGTGCTTCAGTGACAGATCAGTAAAACAAAGGCAAAACACTGTATAACTCCAAGCCGGCACTGTAACTTCATATTGACGCACGGCTAAACAAAGGCAGAAAGCCATTACTCATTTGGAGCGTTCCAAACAAAGTGAAAGAGCGGTAACTGGTGTTATTCGGTGTTCTACCTTGGTTTCTCTGGGGCTTTTCGAAGTTACGGTTACGTTATTTGACGATTATCATTGATCAATTTTATGTGAAGTTTGACACTCATGATTTTAGGAATATTATCTGTTAACAGAAAAGGAATGTATCTGGCAACAGACCCAACCCCTTTTACAGAAAAGAATATGATTAATATGTTTAAATATACTTAAGCCAGAAAAAGCCTGGGCCCCAATAATATAGAGGGATGGCTGCTTATTGTGCAGTCCAACTGGGACCTGTTTTGTATTATATTTTTCAATTGTCCCATAATCAGCAGAAAGTGTTGAGACTTTGGAGAACCTCTACAGTTAGGCCGATGACTAAAAATAATCACCCAGTAATGTTAAATGATTTTAGACCAGTTGCACTGACGTTAGTAATGGATAGTTCTGAAAGGCTGCAGAAAAAAAGAGCTTCTTATGAAGGTAGAAAGTTCACTTGATCACTTGGTAGAGGATGCTACAGCTGCTTTGTTGAACTTGGTATTTAAGCACTTAGAAGGAACTAAGTCCCATGCTGGAATTTTGTTGATTTTTATCAGCTTTTAATATGATACAACCCCACATCTTAGTAAAGAAGCTTCTGAACACTGGCTTTGATTTTAGCATTGTGGGATGGATCCTTGATTTTTTTACTTATCAAATTCAGATTGTCAAGATCGTCTAAGTATAATGTTGACAGGCCCCTGATGAATCATATATTAGGCTTTCGCACTGCATAGTTCTAGGAAATTAGTTCTAGGAACTAGCCAGCAGGGTGGATCCTAGAGAACCAATTTCCCCCTTGGGCCGTTTTCCTGGTTGCATTTGCACCAACAGCAGGAACTCTGAAGCGGCCAACAGCGACATCTATATTTGCGGCATTTACAAACATCAACAACCAGTGAATGGAGGACACCATGTTCGGAGTTGTTTTTGTTGTCAGGGTTTTTCCCGAGATGGATTTAAATCTGATCGCTCAAACCACAGGAGGTGGCCTGGGCCACATTCCAGACAAAACTGGACAAGTGCATGATTCATCTGCTTGTTGAAACCACACATGTAAGTTTTACTTGTCCCAAAATGTTAAAAAAAAACAAACACGTGAGAGTGTGTCATATAGGCTATATGACACGTAATAGTCAGATATGACAGCTGTTACATCCCTAGGATGTATGTATTTAATAACTCATGGTTGAAGTGTGCATGTTCCCGCCTCTTTGGGTGTGGTTATGTTTCCCTGTGTGCTCTCTCACTCTCTGCTTGCTTGGCAGTTGTAATTGCCCACAGGTGGTGATCATCAGAGTATGCTGCGGAGTGTGTTGCTACAAGAGCAGAGTGAACGCTGCTGGAGAAGATTCATTCCTCCCCTGCTCCAAAATTGTGCTGGGTGTTGTTTCAACCTTTGTCCGTCGAGTGAGGTGCAAACTTTGAACATTTCTCCGTTGAATAGCTCTTGTTTGTTACAAGTGTATTCCTGTTGTTTAGTAGTGTTGGGGCTGATACTAGACAGGTAGTGTGTCTACTTTTACTTAGGTTCTGTGTTAAGGTATTAGAAGGTATTGTAATTTTCTTTGTTTATTTGTTTATGATTAAGTGGGAAGCTGTAGGGAGAGGGTGCCATTTTGTTTTGTGTTCCTGTTTATCCCTGTTTGTGGTTAGTGAGGGAGTTGAGGAAAGCTTTTGTTGTTGATTTCTTTTCTTTTACCCATAGGTTATTTAGTACTCCTCCTGTTAGCCATCTGTTGTTTTGTTTGTTATTTTGGCCAGGCCCTCTCCTGAAGACATTTATTGCTCCCATGTTCCTTGCTTTCTTAATAAATTAAGTTTGTCAAAGATAAGTGATTGTCGCATTTTTGGGGCAGAGGACTGGGGTGACTCCTCCTCGTTTTATTAATCTCTTTCTTAAAACTTTTCGTTAAACCTGTTACTCCCATTCCCCAACCCTAGACTGGGGGGAAAGGGAACGTAACACAGCGCTAATGCTAGACCCATCGCCACGGATATAGCCAGCAAGCCAAGCACAAACTGCGGCAAATAAAATTGAAAGTCACTGACGCTCAACACAGTCATCTTCATTAAAAGTAGTGAGACTGTCTTTCCAGTGCTGATGTCTCTCTCTCCTGTTCTGGTCTTCCATCCTGAAATTAGCTGATGATGAATAAAATGCAGCGCATATCTTTTGATTTTGTTGACGTGAACTCCGTTAATTTTGCATACAGCGCGGGAATTCAAGATCGGATTTATATCCATTTTGCAGAGATATGGCAAGTGTAAATGGAAACGTTTTAACAAATCAGATGGATATCCGATCAGAGAAAACGCATGAAGTAACCAGGTGTAAACAGGCCCTCTATCTAACTGTCCTTCCTCTCCCTCCCTCAAAATCAACTGACATGACAGTAAAAGGTCGGAAGTCCGAATCCATGTTTCATGTGATGCATTCAGAGTTTTTTTTTATTTTACTTGAATTACCTGTGGTGTGAGTTGTGCTAAAAAACGTCTCCTTATTTTCGCTGACATTCCACACATACAACTAACATAAAACACTTTCAATGAAAGAAAAACAAATCCCATCCAGATGATTCCATGTTGACACAAATCTTATGCAATTTCCTGACAAGCGGGATTAGCGCACGTGTCGACATCTGCTAATGTCCGATTCACGACCTAATGACCATTTTAATGAATGGTTTAATGAATGGTTAAAACTAGTGCTGTCAAATGATTAATCGCGATGAAACGCATCCAAAATAAAAGTATTTATGTGTGTGTACATTACGTATATATAAATAAACACACATGCATGTATATATTTATAGAGCAGGTCATATGGGTTTTTGAAAAATATCTCTTGCAGTTTATAACGTAGCTATCCTTAAATGAAAACAGTCGGCAAAGCTATTAATCAAAACAGTGCATGATAAATAAAGATACTGTCTCTCAAAAGAGAGAGTCGACTCTGAATCGCCTTAACGAGTAGTTATATTTTCGAATCTTTTGCCTGTTACCGGTATACGTCACTGGGTAACACATTTGCATGATCTCAGCCTGCCCGCGAAATACGAACAGAGTCTGACCTGCCCACAAACACTTTTGCTAGTTAGTGTGTTTACATCATGTTGAAAAGACACTGTGTTCATGGATACCACAGAAATATAATTTGAACCTTTTGTTGTGTGCTTGTCATTTACCGAGGACTGCTTCTCTAATCTTGGCGTTTATCTTCGTTGGCTTCTAATCTTCTTTATTTGGACTAACAAGCTCTCCAAAAAACAACCTGCAAGTACGATTGATACGTTATGTGTACATTTTCAATTGCGTGCTCAAAATATCAAGTTTTTGTGCTAATAGGTGATGTATACCTAATGCAGCTTTTGGTTTCCAGATAAAAGCATGTTACTGTCTTACTGAAATAGTTCTGATAATTCGTTATGAACCTACTAATTTCTAAGAATACGTCGATTAATATAGACTAACGTTGTTCTAATTACTTCGTTTAATAATGAAGAATGTAGTGTAGCGCACAGGCTTTATAATCATTGTGAAATTGCTGTTTATTTTGCTGCACCGGCAGTTATAGGGTTAATGCGGGAGCGACAAGCGAGTTAGTTATTAGGCTGGTGCGCTGGTGATACAGCTGTTCTGTGTTCTGATTAAAAGACACAGAGCGTCTTTTGTCTGTCGTTCTTCAAACGTTACAGACATATTTTGGTTTACAAACTGTATTGTTTCAACAGTTAGTCACGTTAGCACTCGGCTAACATATCCACCATTATTGTTTTAAGTGTTTACAGTTTAGCAGATAAACTTTAGCTGTGGGCATGATTCGCTTGCATAATAGTGTTTTTGTATTTAATAGTGTTTTTGTATTTTATGTCATTATTTTAAGAACGGATTCTATATTACGAAAAGGGGGGATTAAAGTCCAAAACCTCACTTGAAATAACCTAACAAATCAGTCGGGACTAAAGTTTCATAAACAACAATTTAAGTTCATGCAATCTCACTAATTTGATCCAGGTTCAACGAGTCAAGTTAATTTGATGTTAATGCGTATTCTTAAGCAGCACTTAATGTCGATCATGGATCAAATCGATCCACCATGGCAAACAGCGAATATATTTGTGCTGTTTAATGCATTTGAGAAGTTTTGTTTTCCTCAGTGCATAAATGACATGTCACGAGTATATTTTTAATCTGTAAATTTTAGAAAGTCATGCAAATATATCAATTTTGCTGTCAGGAGTGGGCTTAAGCGAGTGGACGAGCACTGCTGCGCGCATGCGCCCTAAAATAGGAGCGCAATAATTCTGAGTCAAATATGCATTTTATTATAGCAGTAACTGTAAAGGGACTATTGTAATGGGTAAATAAAATGTAAGATAATATAGTCCTAATTACTAAGCTCAGATGAGTTAATGTGCGTTTCTTATAGCAGTTAAAATGTAGTTTTAATTTAGTGATTTTAACTTTTAGTTTAGTGATTGTTAATGTTTTAAAGAGCAATGTTAGATTGTAATGTTCTAATGCTATCTGTTCTAACTATAAAAGGTACAGCTGTCATAAAACCAGAGAGAAAGGCTAGTATGTGAGAGAATCAGTGGTAATATCATTGCATTCCTATTGGTCAGTGAGCCCAGCTTAGCCTGACAGTTTACCTGCCCTGAACCAGGTTAGCTTTCCAGCATAAGTAGCCACAGTGACTGAGGTTGATCTTTGTTAAATTTGCTTTATGGAACCAAATCATTTGACAGTGAGTCAGACTAACTGAAATAAGCCTGGTCTATTTGGTAAACTTGTTTTACTGTCCTTAGAATTCAGAAGACACATAAGTTAATTTATGATTTGCTGTCTGTCTGAATCAAAGAAATAAAAGCGACCATATTTTTTCCATTGCATCATATTGCATTGAATCGCATTGTGTTGAATCGAAATCGAATCGCACTGCATCGTAATGGGGTGAATCATATCGCATCGCTAGCTGCTTCATATGTATCTTCAATGTATTGTATCGTTGGCTATGCATCGAGATGCGTATCGCATCGGCCTCAGTTATGGAGATGCACATCCCTACTATGGAACTGTTTTAGACCATACTCTGAAGGAGGAGCTAAATTAGTTCCCCCAAATGGAGTTCCTAGAACTTAATACGTTTCTAGTTCCCATGGTGCAAACACTCCAAAAAGCAGGAAATTTACCATTTTACCACTTTCTGGATCGACATTTCACTCTGTAACATTAGGCAGTTTTCATTTATATGCTGTTGATTGTTGTTGATCGCATTACTCTTCACATGCATTTGCTCACATTTGAGATGGCTCGTTTCTGTGTCTTCCTCCCCTGTGTTTTTGATTGGGACATTCTGAACTCATTCAGGAGATGCAAAAAAGCGCCCCCGAGTGAACAACAGTGAAAACGCAGAAACCCAGAAAGTTCAGTGTTTTGCTAGGAAGCCTTGTCTCTTAAATAGCGGGAAAATAGTAAATAATAGATTTAAACCATCAATTATGCTGCAGTTTGTTATAAAGTTACTATCCACTAGCCAGTTTTATTTCAGTTTTATGAAGAACAAATGGAGAAATCTAGTATGCAGCAGCTCCACCAGCTTGTATCAGTAGTCAAAATGTTTTGTTTTGTTAGAAGGCTGGTGTTTTTTACATATGGTTTATATATTGATTGACTCAATGAATATGTAGCCTTCTACTATTTGTTCAGATAAGTCAATATGTTAGTTTAATCATATTTTGTGTGTAAATGTTTTAATCCTCTGAATTTTGAGGAACTGAATATTGTTAACTTCTATGTGCATCACTTTTTACGCTTCTTATTCAATTCATGATAATTTTGTAAATTGAATTCTTATATATTCTATAGTAATTGTACAATACTATGGTATTTTGTACATGCAACTTAAGATAAAGTAACAAATTATAATTTAACAAAACATTTCATTCATTCAACAAATTGATCTTCGGTTACAGGTGCTGCATCCATTGCATCTGACCTCTTTTCTCACTGACAAGTCCCCAACTCAGAAACTCATGGTTTAAAGGATCTTCAAAGTTTCCCACCCATAATTACAATTTTGTGGTGCCTTTCATGGGTGTTTAATTTGTAAATACAAACTTTCAGATATGACTTGAACACGCCATCATTTTAAGTTGTTTACAAGACACCGGTTTGATACAATGAGCATTTTGAGGATTGCAAAGAGAAACAACTTATATTAGACCACAAATATAAAGTTGCTCACTCACATTTCACAGTTTGCTCTGTGCAAAATAATTTGTTTAGATATGTTTCATAATTAGGCAACAGAAATGAATGGTTATCGTTTTCAGAATTAGATGTCTGTCCACCGCTCCATGTCAAATAAAATCACTTTGGCCACATATTTAAAATATCAATATTGTAAATATCAAATCTCATTCATTTCTATTGAGGTCAACATTTTAATAAGAAGTTCAGCTTTGAGAATGGAAACCAACCTATTTGTTCAGCATCTTCTTGCTTCACACTGAATGCTTCTTCAATCTTAATGTCTTCACTCTCCTCTTTAATAAACGCCATCTTTATAATCGTGTGTCACGTGGATCTCAGTTGCTTCACCGGGGGTTTTTCTGTGTGTTTGAACACATTATCATGTTTAATATGAGAATAATTAACAGAAAGAAAATCCAAACTAAATATTTTGGTTCGTCTCAATCTGGCAAGGGTGACAGAGTGATGGTTAATAATATCAGGTATCATTAGTGTGAGGGATTAACTCATTAACTCAATCAGTACCCCTTTAGTACTCGAATTTGTGCTTTCAATTCACGATAAAGGAAGCAAAATGAGACGCACCATTTTTTTTTTCTTTTATCATGGTTTTTCATGCTTTAAAAAGGTCTTAATGCACCCTTCAGCAATTTAAGACATTACAGAGAAGACGACTTAAATTTACAGTCATGCCATTAGATGTTGCATGCATTGCAAAAAAAAAAAAAAAGACAAATGACTTCTTCTTTTGTATGTTTGTTTTCCAATATATCCTAATCAGGATATGAAAAAGTTAACAAAATTAAGTGAGGCTAACATGCTTAAAACAAGAACACACATCTGTCAAAGGGGTACAAAACTTGCTTTTCCATTTTAACTAAGTTGAGCCCATTGGCAAATATTAGTTTTTGTTTTAATCATAAACTAATTCATCTTGATCAGTTTCACAGAAAATTCTTATGTCACTTTGCCTATGTCAATTTTTTGGTATATTTTTGTGAGAGTTTTATTTTAGATACGTGTTATTTGTTTTAATTGTCTGCTCCATAGACATTAATACTAAGATAATAAGCGTATTATGTTCCCATCAGTTTATTCTTTTTTAGTTGGGTTTAATAAATAAACTAAGTAACTAGTTTAAGGAATAAAATCTTTAAAAAGATATTTTAACAAGTCTTACCTTCATAAAAACCGCCAAACTCCTGGCTACTTGTGTGGATGCGCTTTTTACACTGACTTAATGTTCATTAATGCTACATACAATAATATTACATTAAATAATAAAGCGTTAATTTTTTCAGTTATTAAAAAAAATATAATTTTGTCTGAAAGTTATCAATTTAAACACCTTAAATGCTTATAAACACAAACCTCTCTTCAGCTGAATCACAGACGCAGCTTTATGATGTTGTCTTCTTCTTTTAGGAGCAAACCAACTTAAAAGGTGTATTCCCGCCACCTACTGGAAAGGAGTGTGAAGCGCACAATGAGTAGGAGGTTTAGAAACAGGAGCTACTTACTAAAAAAAATATTAAATAAAATAATTAATAATAATATCTATAAATAAAAATCCTACAATACTTTTTTTTTTTTTTAAAAACTCTATATTTAACCCGGGTCAAACCGAAACCGGTATCCTAAATCCTATTAGTCAATCTTGTTTCTTTTAAATAGATAACTAATTCGCGATATATTCTTGATTGTTTAGGTCCATCTCCTAACAAAACCTGGAGTGACAGATCATTTATTTCCAAATATCTTAAAGCATGACTTAGTTGGAAACGTTCTCTTTCATAAGTCTCATATTTTATAAGTACATGTTCTACAGTTTCTGTTAACCCACATTTGTCACAATTTCCATTTTCATGTTTTCCTATTGCTTTAATAAACAATGACCAATATGCATTCTTGCTATTAAAACGTCCTCTTTCCTGTTTCCAAATCTTCTTCTCTCTGAACCAACTTTTTCTTGTATGCAATGTAATGTCTACCTTTTGTTCCTTCTTTCCATTTATTCTGCCATATCTCCTGTATTTCTTTCGCTATTATCGCTTTTATTTCTGTTTTAATTAATGCCACTTAAGTGAATATTTGTGAATTATTTAATGCCTGTTTAGCCAGATGATCAGCCTCCTCATTTCCTTTCACACCCAAATGTGATGGTACCCACATGAAATTTACCAGAAGTCCATACTGTCTTATTCTAAAAAGACTCTGCATTACTTCATTTATCATGTCTTGTCTTGCTAGTGATTTTCCACTTGACAGACTGTTTAGTGCTGAAAGAGAATCTGTGCATATCACTGCCTTTATTGGTTGTATTTCTTCTATCCACTTAAGTGCTAGTAAGATTGCTATTAATTCTGCAGTAAATACGGAAATATGATCTGAGGTTCTTTTTGACATTTTAATTTTGAATTGGGGAATATATACTGCTACAGCTGTTTTCCCAGAGTCTGGATCCTTTGACCCATCAGTGTATATTTGTACTACACTATAGTATGTAAGATCTATTTATTGCTGTACAACTAAACTTTCTAATACACTTGTTTCATTGTTATGTTTTTCTTTATGCAATTGGATGTCTATCAAAGGCATTGGGAAAAGCCAAGGAGGAATTGCTGACCTAGCCACAGTAGGGGCAATATGTATGTCACTTAAACCCATTTTCTGTGCGTCCTCATTTGCCTTCCATCCAAAGCTTGATAACTTTTTATATTCATATTCCCAACAGTCCTTCAACACCATTTTAACTGGATGACTGTCCGAATGTCCTTTTATGCTTATCCAGCACCTCTTCCTTAACTTGAGCCTGCTTTATGATGTCATACCGCCAGACCAAAGTAAAAGTCCCGTAGTCTCAGACTACAAAAGAAAATAAATAAATAAATAAATAAATAAAAACATACACTGTGACAGCGGTATTCAGATTTTGATTTGAATTATTTCAATGATGTACTCAAAATAACTACAGCTTTTCACATTACCACACAAAAACTAGTTATAAAAACTTTTTTCCATCATCTGCTGTTTCTTTCAACTGTCTACTAATAAAATTATAATGTTACAAATAGTTTATATTTTCCACAATTAGTTAATACAACACATGTATTTGTTCCAATTGTACCCATATCAGGTACAGTTGAAACACTCAGCCATAATGCATTAAAATAGCCTAACAAGTAGCAACCACTTAGGCTATAGCAAATGTTAACGTGCCTTAAAAAGCCATTTTTATATAAATATTTCATTTTAGTTGCAATACCCCACAGTTCATTAACAATAAAAATAATAATAATCTCTACATCTAACATTGATCAACAATTTTATTTATTTTATTTTATATTATTGTGTCCTTTATTAATAAATATATACTTTTAAACACTTCTAACTATAACTGACGTATCTGTAACATGAAGAATAAACGGATATCATACACTGTAAAAAAAATCCAAATTAACAAAATGTTGGAAGAGCAAAAATAAGTTGAGCTAATTTTATTGCTTGGGCTTAGTTGAGAGGACATATTATATTAAGTCTACACAAAGATATTTGAAAAACATTGAATGAACGGTTATTTTCAAATCCAGTCAACGATTAGCTATGCTAATGTTGACTAAACTAATAAAAACAAATCCAGCCAACACTGAGATCATTCTGCATGTGCACGCGCCTGAGTGACTTCGCGGGAAAAACAGCGCCATCTTGTCAAGTTCACGCGTCAGGTAAGTCCCACTAAATAAATGTTATTTTTTAGACTAAATTTATCGACAAAAACATACAGCATATCCGATGTTTTTGAGTGGATATTTAGAAGTGTTTTATAAGTCGTGTGCCTGAAGAAAAATGAATATTTAGGCTATGTTAAATGTAGGCCTATGTCAAGTTCACGCGTCAGGTAACGTTAAGTGGAACTGAATTTGTACTTAGACTGATTTTATCAATGCTTGTATATTAAAAAAAGGTGTAAACGTATGTATTTATACACAAACGTACAACATATAAAAAAAAACCATCGAATAAGCGTATGAATATGTCTGAGGGAAATGAGCTGTTTAAGGGAATATGGTCTTTCTTCTCATTTAATCCATAAAACACTTACTGTCAAAAACTGTTACTATAATGAATCTTAGGTTTAATTTTGGCTTGTTGTATGATATTTTTGTGTTTCCGTGACGTTAAAAAATATGAAGAGATTGCGCTGTCTCTCTCTTTTATAACCCATTGATGCTTACTACGACGAAATGTGTAAACCTTAGGGATGGGCGATACCTCTTATTTTATTTTCGATCCGATACTGATATTTTCAAGCCCAGTATCGTTGATATCGATACCGATACCGATACTGATACCTCTAAACTAAACTGATCTTTTAAATTATTGAAAGTTTGTAATATTTTTTTTAAATAAGTCTCATGCTCACTAAGGCTGCATTTATTTGAACAAAAATACAGTAAAAACTGCAATATTGTGAGATATAACAATTACAAATAACTATTTTCTATTTTAATATATTTTAAAATGTAATTTAAGCTGAATTTTCAGCATCATTACTCCAGTCTTAAATGTCACATGATCCTTCAGAAATAATTATCTAATATCATTTGCTGCTCAAGAAACATTTCTGATTATTATTGCTGCTTCATATTTGTGTGGAAACCGTGATACATTTTTTCAGAATTAATTTTATATATAGTAACAATGTTATGTAATGTAATGTAATGTAATAATGTGGCAATGGTTTCTTAAGATCTACTTGTGCTTCTGATGCTTTTGGGAAATGCAGCCCTTTTTTAAAAAAATTTTTTTTATTAGAACTACAACAAAGAAAAATATACAATTATATCAAGACATCCAAATAATAATAAAAAATAAATAAATTAAAAAAATAAACGTGGGTTTACAGTCTACATTACAGATATAAATATACATTTTGACAAGAATACAAAGAAAAGACAGCAACTAAATGTCAATAATCCAAAAGACAGCATATGAGATCACTTTTCAATTAAATTCAGCTCGTTAGCAAATACAATTGTATCTTTACATATTTTACTATCAATAAACTGAAGAGAATCCATATATGAATGTACATCAACCATAAAAACCTTCAAACAAGGTTTAGAATTATTTCTTTTTCTTTTATGGATATGAAACTTACCAAATAAAATCATAAGATTCAGCATAAAGTAAACAGATATACTGTTTGATTCAAAATAAAATAAAACATCTTTTGAAGTCAAATCACAACTATAACCAGTTTTCTCTTGGACATACAAGGATAAATCTCCCCAAAACTTTTTTGAATGGTAACATTCGTAAAAAAAAAAAGATGTACCAATTTTTCTGGCTGATCTGAACAAAATGAGCAGTTTCTATCCATATCCATAAATTTTGACAGAGTATAATTACTACCATAAATGTTATGAAGGATTTTCAAACGTAATTCCCTAAGTCTGTTAGAAATACAAAATCGATAAGGGAGAGACCAAGCTTTTTTCCACATAATATCTGTGAAGCAAACATTCCAGAAAAATTTCCCTCTAGGCTGTAGGGATCTATTTTTATAAAAATAATTGTCTAATAAATTTATCTGTACACTTTTTACTATTAATGTCAACCCCATTTAGACAAAGTAAATGAAAAACGCCCGTAGTTTGCCCACCTCGGCAGATTCGTATCATTTTTAAAAATCCCTCGCGGGCCGCCACAGGAGTGATAGCGGGCCGCAGATGGCCCGCGGGCTGTAGTTTGGACACCCCTGGCTTGTAAACATTGGGACAATTGATCTATCAATTTGTAAAATGTCACCACGAGTATTTATCAAAAGCAAGGCAGGTATATTTTGATATTATTTTAATGCTGTTTAAGGTAGACTTATAATATGAAATGTGCATGTTCTGTTACAAATCCTTGCAACTAATGAACAGTCAACATCAATGCTCCCTGTGTTGTGCGATGGATTGAGATTTTTTGTGTGCCAAAAAAAATGGTTGCAACTTCTGTTTCATCACAAATTTAATTAACTAGTATTACATTTTGAATTATTTAAAAGGCATCATTTCATTTTTTGATATAAATTGTACTATGTTTCTCCATCAGGGTGTGGCCAAAGGTTTCATTGGTGCTTTCTCATCATTGCAAGTTTTCAGATGCTGGCCAGTCACATCTTCCAAGGCTCCAAACACTGCCATGTGACCAGACCACTCCACTGCAACTACATAGTGTGTGTCTACTTTCAACACCAAGGTAATATGTGTAAAAGTTTAGAGTGTTTACTACAATTAAAATGTGCTTTATTGCTCTCAGTGGCATCTACGCTTAATATTAGACTGTCTCATTCTTATTCCGAGGTCACCGTAGCCACCCAGATCCAGACTGTATACATCAGATGGTCACTGCAGTCACCCGGATCCAGTCCGTATCCAGCCCAGATGGTGGATCAGCACCTAGAGATGACCTCTACAGCCCTGAATGTCAGCGGAGACCAGGACAACTAGATGAGCCCCAGATACAGATCCCCTCCGAAGACCACGTCACCTAGACAGCCATCAGGACAAGACCACAGAAACCAGACCAGTCCTCTGCACAATCTGACTTTGCTGCAGCCTGCAATTAAACTGCTGGTTTTGTCTGGCCAGAGAAGAACGATGGAGTTTTGTTTCCTTCGACACACGATTTTTCTGTTTAATACTGTAAAGCTGCTTTGACACAATCTGTATTGTAAAAAGCACTATGTAAATACAGTGACCGGACTTTACTTGACTTTACAGTTCAGTTGAACTGTAACACCTGGTTCATTTATTTTTTCTGACTTCAGCCTCATTTTAAAGATGTAATTGTGAACAGTAGTAATATTTGTAAATGTTTGTTTGCAAACATTTTGTTTAACTTTAGTCTTTTTTAAGTTCATTAAACAAATGTTTAAAATAAATTTTGCAGTTGTATTACAAATGTAATGTTTAACAACTGGAGCACTTTAAAGGGATAGTTCACCCAAAAATTAAAATTTGCTGTTATTTTATTGACCCTCTGGCTATCCCAGATGTCAGTGACTTTTTTTTCTTCAGTAGAACAGTAAAGAAGATTTTTATCTGAAACAGTTATCCTTGGTGATTCATACACTGCACGTCTGTGGCTGCCGGTTTTTGATTGTTTAGCTTCTTAAGACCTCAATGTGTCCCCAGGAGCCTTTGGTAATTTGGTCTTGTCTGTATATGTTCATTTGACTCTTAAAAGGCGGTAGCCAGAGACATGCAGTTTATGAATTGCAATATTTTCAAAGACAATGTTTTCACCTAAAAATTTCCTTTACTGTTCAATAGAAGGAAAAAAAAAGTTAACTACATCTTGGATGGCCTGAGGGTGAGTCAATTAACAGCAAATTTTAATTTTTTGGTAAACTATCCCTTTAAGCCTCCATGTTTAGTCTGTATGACAAATGTTATAAATGCAGATTGTTATTAAATAAAGGCTATTATGTTTTGTAATGTGTGTGTTTTAGTGATTGATAGACACCAGGTAATAATTTTCTTAAACTCAATATAAAATATAATAACTAGTTCCACAGCAATTTCTTATGATGCCCAAATAATAAATCTTAGTTGAGGTAAAATATGAAACAGAGTGAATGGTTAAATTTTAATTGACACAATTTGCTATAGTTTTCTAAATGTTTGACCAATTAAATAATTTTAGTTGAATGGACTATAAAACGTTCAGTAAAGGTAGAACCAACTAAAAATGAACAATTCAGGCAACACTTTGAAGACAGAAATTGACTCAACATAAAATTTCTGTGGAACTTGTTACTAAATAATAATTAGTTGAAATCGCTTTAAAATTTTTACAGTGTAGTATTTTGAGAAATATGTTCTGTGTTTAATGGGTACAGTTGAAAAAGTGTTTCTAAATGCATCAGCAATTCATACATTTCATAAAAGCAATTCTGCTTAAAAAATTAGATATATAAATTACACTTCATTCTCTGAATATGACTTTTGTTTTCCTTCATTAACACAGCATGGGACATGACAGCCAAAGCCTCCGGATGGAGCCTACAACCTTTAGCCAAAAAAGTGTAATGGCTAATGCTAACACTACCGCTTTGGCAGTACGCAGGGAAGGAGACCAGAGAACACAAAAATGTTTGCTCATGTCGTTGCCAATAGCCTCGTGGTCATGGGCGTCCAGAGTTTGAATCCCGACTCGAGGACATTTCCTGATCCTGCCCCCCTCTCTCCCACTTGCTACCAGTTAGATCTGATCTCTCCTATCATAATAAAGGCAAAAATGGCAAAAATATATCTTCAAAAAAAAAATTAATAAAGGCACTGCGAAGAGGCGCATTGTGCTCGGGACCTCAGGAACGCACATGATGAGGGCTGTCTAAATATAGAAGTGGGCACTGATAATGCTCTCGAAACACTGGGGCGTTTTATAGCTTCATAACAGTTGGAACGGGGCATCCCATGCTTTGTATGTGTAACCCACCACTTCCAGATGGGGGGCACTTATCACATTAGAGAAACAACTTTGATAGACAGGCACTTTCTGCATTCTGTCCACCAGCTTTGCCACACCGCAGAGTGGAAAAAATTTTACTGCAGACCCATCTACAACGCTATATGGCACTCCTCTCAAGTTGGAAATAGGTGGCATTACTGCCACAAGATCAGTACCATAGCTGGCTCAGGCTCAATTCCAGAGGCTAAGGCTGGGATAGACAACTGTCGCGCATTTAAGCACTGTGTATATGGAAATGTAGGTTTGGCTCCTAAACACGTTGATTGGATCCTGTTCATTGTACTATTGCAGTGGTTCCCAACCACTTTCCTGGAGTACCCCCAACACTACGTTTTGCATATCTCTTTAATCGAACACACCTGATTCAACTCATCAGCTCATTAGTAAAGACTCCAAGGCACTCTTATCTCTTTTTATCTGAGCATGAGAGATGCCACATTCAAAAATGAATCCCTCTCGAGGAGATTCTTTTTAAAGAGTTGATCAAAAAATGGCAACAGTCACCAGATCTCAGTCCAACAGATTACTTTGGGATGTGGTGGAATAGGAGATTTGCATCATGGATGTACAGCTGACAAACTTTTTTCACTTTGTCTAATATTCCAAATACAGCTGAATTATATGTTACTATACATTGCAATTGACTTGCAGTATATACACTTTATTGTGTTTATATTGTAATCTGTTGTAGACGGTTATAAGAGTGCATATTTTATCTCTCTCTTCTTTTTAAATGAGTAGCTGGAAGTAATAAAGCGTAGACATTTTGAAAGGATAGTCCCGATGTGCTTTATTCACAAATGTTTTATGCGATAAGCAACCATTCTGGCTTCAAAAATGGACACTCCACAATTGACAGACCGCCCTGCTGACCATTATGAAACTCTTCGGCTGGCTAAAGCCAACACTAAATCATCAGGCAGATTCTTCAAGGTTTCATGGAGGAGATGTGTCTCAAGATTAAGTGATTGCTCCTCTTTTGTGATCCACAGCTCAACCATGTGAAAACAGAGCTCTTCGTAATCCCTGCAAACCCGTCAGTTGACCACATCATCACTGTACAACTGGGCTCTACTACACTAACACCAACCAAGACAGTAAGAAACCTGGCGTTAGAGTTGTAATGGTATGAGATTTTCATGGTATGATAACCATGTCAGAAAATATCATGGTTTCACAGTAGATGGTATAATGTGATTTGATATTGATTAATTAGTCAATATTTCAGGTAAATGTAAAAAATCTCTCTACAGAAAAAAAACAAAAAAAATAATACAATTTTACAATTACATATATACTACATATTAGACTACAACCATTAATATAATTGTAATATATAATTGTTGTATAGTCTAATATGTAGTATAATATGTAATTGTAAAATCGTATTAATATATTTTTTTCCATTGAGAGATTTTTTGAGACAATTATGAATATAATACCCCAAACTTAAAGGGGTGGTAAATTATGATTTGACTTTTTTAACTTCATTTAGTGTGTAATGTTGCTGTTAGAGCATAAACAACGTCTGCAAAGTTACGATGCTCAAAGTTCAATGCAAAGTGAGATATTTTCTTTTAAAGAAATCGCTGTTTAAAAAAAAAAAAAAGGCTGATAGGGACTACAATGAGCTTCTTCCCGGGTTTGTGACATCACTAAACCCAATGTTTACATAAACCCTGCCCCCGGGAACATGCAACTACCCGTAATGGTAAGGGGGTGTGATGTTTCCGAACAACGTACACTAGGCAGTTAGCTAATCACACTGGGCCAGCTAACCAATCTGAGCCCGACTGTGTATTTCTGAGGGAGGGGCTTCATAGAACCAGGAACTCAACAAACCGTTTTGACGTGAACAGAAACAGCAGTGTAGAATAAAAGGTAAAATATGTGAAAGTAATGTTTTTTTTTTAAACGAGGCAAGAACATGAACACAATCAATGTTTTCATTTTATATTTATTATATTTAACTGCTACTTATGATATATAGCCTATAATATTCACTTTCAGATTAAAGGTTTTATTAAAAGTTTTACTGATACCTTTACAAAACTGAAACACTGGTTTGGCGATTACATTTTTCAATTCAATTCGTTTATTTGTATAGCGCTTTTCACAATACAAATCATTGAAATTAAGTTTCTACAATATATTTATATATTGTAGAAACTTAATATATTTAATTTATGGCGAAATTTGGTAGTTCTGTATGTTGTCTGAAGGTAGGCATCATCTGAGGTTCTCTGAGGGGTTGGCATCATCTCTTCTCAGGTGTTCTGGATCCAGACTGAAGCTTGTGTAAATCGTAGTTACCACGGGATGTTAATCCCGTGGCAGAAACAGAGAAACAAATAGAAACATAATTAGTGTAGCTGCTGTTCCAACCAAGCAAAAATGATTTGTTCAATCCAAGCTAAAGAACAATAATGTGTGTTTGATCAGATATAACTGCAGTACAAGATTATGAGATGCATTATGTGAATGCTTGGCTAAAGAGATGTGTCTTTAATCTAGATTTAAACAGAGAGAGAGTGTCTGAACCCTAAACGTTATCAGGAAGGCTATTCCAGAGTTTGGGAGCCAAATGTGAAAAGGCTCTACCTCCTTTAGCTGACTTTGTTATCCTTACATGAGAGGTAATACATATAAGATGTACTGTATCTTTCAACATACCCTTTAATATTCGTTCATGTTTATTTTGTTATAATGTGGCGGAGGGGAATATGCCACTGCCTTGTGGGGGATACTTTGCACTTAATCTAAGGAAGACTGAGTGAGAAACAGGATCCTAGTCCTCCCACCCAATGCTTTTACCCAATGTCTTTGTACAAGTGCCACTTGTATGTGGTGCCTGTTGTGTTGCAATATGTAAATACTCAAGATGTGGCGAGGTGGGCTTCAGGATTCATTTAGTACACGGCAGCCATCTGAAGTGCGTTTGTGTGCAGAAACTCAGGAATAAATGTAACTGTCTGCAAAAACCCACCCTCCCCAGATCTAACAGGACAGGTAAGACGCCCCTACTCCTTAGTATTAAGTGACTCAAAGCAACAAACACTTTTGACTTAACTAATAAAACGTTTATGTAAACTAGATCAATGTAAATTGGTTTTGTTGTTTTCTTTTACAAAGGAGAGAATCAATTACATGTTCAGTCAAATCTGAATGAAATAAGAGAAAAATAAAAAGTACAAAATCAACAAATTTGTGTCAGTTTCAATTCAGTCTCAATCAACAAAATGACAATCAGTGTCTCTTTTTAACTTACACAGTTCCACAGTGTAAATTTACGTTGAAATTTAAAATTAGGTTCACTTCAAAGTTCACTTCAATTCGGTTCAAAAAAAGTTCAAAGTCCAATTCAAAAAAAGAAATCCAGGGGAAAGAAGGAAAAAGTTATACTCTGTCCATTCTCGTGCTCTGGTATCAAAAAATTTGCGAATGCACACCGAAGAAAGTCTATGAACCCCTTTCCAGGAAAGTTCACTACTCACAGTTCCATGAACGATAGTTGTATTATTCAACAGTTCAGTTCTGATTACTCACTGAGAGAAAACAATAGTTTGCTTACCAGTGTTCAAGTAGAAAAAGAGAAAAATAGTGCACATCACCACTCTTAAGTTTGTGGATGTGGTGTTGAATGACGTCCTGTGGATGGCAGGGTAATGTCTCTTTACTCAATGACTCTCAGTGATTGTCCCCGAGATCCTGATGAAGGCAGCTTGATCTCACGAGGCCGCAATCCCAGCTGACGGAGGCGTATTGAGAAGACAAATGTAAATACAAAGAAAACACGAGAATATTCAACTACTCAGACGAATCATTTGCTAACCTCAAGTATGCAAACCTCTTTAATTGCCACACGCACTGGAATATGTATTACACTGAATGTTAAATTTTCAAATGAAAATGGCAACATGATCATTTTATAAAGTATACGTTCATATGTGCTTCATATTTACTGGAGGAAACAGCTGTGGGTGAACGCAGCGAAAATTTAGGCTACTGTAGATTGGGAACCAATTGCTCTCCCATGATATTTTATAAACTGTATTAATGACAAAGAGCTGAGCAGATGCAGATATTATAACAATATCGATAAACACACCTTGTCCTCTGTTTCTCGCTTTGCGCAACCGTGGTCTGAGGATTGAAGAACGCGCTGAAAGACGAGGAGGAGCCAATCGAAGTCTGCCGCCCTTTTCATAAGAAATTTAAAGGGGACTGAGGCGATCACGAATGTGTAGTTTGTGGAGCTAATCGCAAAATTTAGGGGGGCTGAGTAGTCATTTCATGGGGCTATAGCCCCCCTAAAAATGGCCTAGCGACAACCATGATCACGCAGTTCCGATGTCTCTCACGGTCTAAATGTAACTTTTTTCCTTCATAAACTACCCGAGGTCTAACACATTCTTCAGCGTGTTGCAGCCTTTTTTTCTGTCTGCTTCTCTCGTGCGCACACACAACGGCGGCGCCCATAACACCAGTCAAAATAAAAGTCTCCATGTAATAGAATTTGTAGATCCCCTACATTCCCCCCTGCTAAACCCTGCCATACCATCGGACTTCCATTCAGTAACTCAGTCCTGAAAAATACAGAGAATAGCAGGTAAACATTTTTCAGTGTGAACATCAGTACAACAATGAAAAGCTTTCAATTAGTAAGATTCAGAAACATACACATTAAACAAGAAGAAACTTCCAAACCCTTCAGGTTTGCATAAGCTTATTTCAAGACATAGTCGGTCCTATACCTAACAGGTAAAGTACCTCTGTTCGAACGCTGTGAACATCTAGGTTCAGGAATACTTTCATTTTCATTTTCAGCTTCAGAACCACCTGAATTTACGGACTCAAGTACAGACTGATCTACGGAATTATCAGCTGACATTTCATTGTCATGGTCCCTGATACCTGGATCTGATTCATCTCCACCTTCCCTTCTACCTTGTGTGTCTGTGGGTGTAGCAGGTACAAATGTAACAACAGGGACTGCAAGAACATCGGGATCTTCTGAGTCAGTGTGTGCCTGACCTGTGTATGCTCTAGTTTCATGTCTAGATGTACGAGGTGGTAGGGGTGACTGAAAAGTACAATGCCTGAGTTGATCCCTATGTACAACTTTACATGGGCCCCTTTTCTCTGGACGAATTGTGTAAACTGGAGTGTCTGCGTGATTCTGTTTCATTACAATGGTAAGGCAAGGGTTCCCAGTGATCTTGTATCTTATTCCTTTCCCTATGTGAATGGTTCCGTAACAGAACACGGTCACCAGGTCTCATAAGTGCGCCATGCGATCTACGATCATAGGCTCTTTTTCTTCGTTTCGAAGCCTCCTGTGCTGCTGAGTTGGCCACTTCAACAGCTGTCTTCAAACTATCGTGATGGTTTTTCACCCAGTCATCGAGATTGTCAACTCCACTGTCCTCCAAGTCTCTCCCGTTAAGGATATCCATCGGCATTCGGGCATCCCTACCGAACATTAAGTAGAATGGCGAATAGCCTGTTGAAGTGTGGATTCGGCTATTGTATGCCATAACCAACTCAGGTAGATACTGTTTCCAATTCCTTTTCTTTTCCAGGGGTAACATCCTTAGCATGTCGTGCATGGTTCTATTAAATATTTCGCACTGGAAGTTACCCTGTGGGTGATAGGAATTGTGCGACTCTTTCCAATTCCATAGACTTTACACAGCATTTTGATGACATTGGCTTCGAAACACCGACCTTGGTCAGAATGTAGTCGTGCAGAACAGCCATAGTGGACAAACCAATGCTTTTGCCGTGGTGTGGGCAGTCTGATTTCTGGTTAGCACTGCCACTGTGAAACGAGTGAACATGTCAGTTAAGACGAGAACATTTTCATATCCTCCCACAGATTCCTCTAAGACCGTATAATCTATTGCAAGGACTTCCAGCGGTGCAGTTACGTTGGTGCATATCATTGGGGCTCAAATTTTAGGAAAAACATCCTTCACGAGAGCACATCTCTTGCATTCCTGAATCCAGCTTTGAACGTCCTTACTCATTGTTGGCCAGTAATAGCTCCGCCTCATGTGCTCCAGCATGCGTCTTTCTCCAAAATGGCCACAGTGATCATGCTGACTCTCGTACACTTTGTAACGCAAGGGTTCTGGAATCACTAGTTGACAAAATTCTTCTCCGTCCCGAGGATCAAAGATAGTACGGAACAACACACCTTTTTTAAGCTCGAGTCATATGAACTGTCTAGCAAGCTTTTTTAACTCAACATCCATGTTGCGCTGCTTGACTGGACTTAGATTCTTGTTAGTACGGCATGGTAGATTGGAGCTACATGAGGGTCGATCTTTTGTTGCTCTTCTATATCACTCCAGCTATATCCAGGGACTTTTCTTGTCACCGACAACTGGACCGATACTTGTACTTTCTGCTGCTTTTTGGCAACTGGCCATAAACATGCACTTCATCTGAATTCATCTTTATGAAGTCTTTAGCAGAGTCGTCTTGCTCAGGCTCCTCGCCAGATGGAATCCTTGATAACAGATCTGCATTTGTGTTTTGTCGTCCTGGCTTGTAATAGACCTCAAAATCAAACTCTGACAACTGAGCCATCCACCGCTGTTCGACTGCTCCTAAATTTGCTGTTTCCAAGTAGTGTAACAGATCCAGGTTGTGATCTGTTATCACGAAGAACTTGGAGTAGATCAAGTATTCTTTGAACTTTTCGGGTTACAGCCCATTTTAAGGCAAGCAGCTAGAAAATCTAGCTTAAAAGCACTGTAATTTTGGTCGTTCTTTTCTGACCCACGAAGACCTCGACTTCCATTTGCAGTCAAATGCAGCTTGACACTATTTCCAGCCTTTGACAATGGCTTTCGAAATCTTTCGAAAGGACAATAATGTCATCAAGGTAGATGAGCAATATGTCAAATGTTAGATTGCCGAGCACCACCCCCATCAGACGTTGAAATGTCGCAGGAGCATTTCACAGTCTGAATGGCATCCTGGTCCATTCAAACAGTCCAAAGGGAGTGGTGACCGCTGTCTTTGCTCTATCCTCCTCACTCATCGCCACTTGGAAATACCCAGAGGCAAGATAAAGTGTGGAGAACAGCTGCACATTTCCCAAGGCATCCAGCAATTCCTCCATGCGAGGTAGAGGATAAGCATCTTTGCAGGTCACTTTATTCAGCTTTCTGTAGTCGCTGCAGAAGCGTACGCTGCCATACTTCTTAATCACAGTCACACCTGGAGATGACCACGGACTACAGCTTTCTCTGAGAATACCTTGAGACACCAAATCTTGAACATGTTTTTTCACTTCCTGAAACACCTGAGGTGGAATTCTGCGATGTCTTTGCTTAATGGGAGGAGCATCTCCTGTTGGGACACTATGTGTGACAGCAGTCGAATAACCGAAGTCACAATCATGCTTCGAAAACGTTTGCAACATTGAGTTTCTGTGAGGTTCTCTAAATTAATGTGCACTGGAACTGGCAGCTGCTCTGTGGTTCTTACCTCCACTTTCACCTGACGTTGCTGCACAGTCTTAACATGCAAAGCACCCTCCTTCTCAAACTCGACAAGCTTTTTTGGCACATCTTCTTGTGGCTTGGACAGTGCAGCGATCCTACATCGTGGTGGGAATTTTACGGGCTTTTCACTAGAATTCCACACTCTGACTGGGACTTTACCATCGGCTGTCTTGGCGAGTACATTAGCAATCAGAACACTCTTAGGCAAGCTGATATTTGACGAGGCCTCCACCAATAATTGGCAACTCACTTTTGGTGGTATTCTGCAGCGGCCTTCCAAAACACGTTCACTAAATGGAGGAATAGTGATTGCTTGCTTCCCAGGAACCTTCACGAAGCCAATTTTGTCACCATCGCTCAGTGCCTCAGTCTGCATCTTAATGTTAGCCAACACTCGCTGGACCTTTGCCTCCTTGAAACCATGACTATACTTATTCATCTTCTTCATGTCTTCAGTGGTCAAGAATAGATCCTTAAGATCAGTCAACACATTCATCCCAACAATGCAAGGTAATCCTTTCAACTCTGTTGTGTTGGATTCACTCTCTTTGATCACAAACACGCACTTTCCATGCAACGTCTTCCCCATAAACTCTATGTCTGCTTCCAGACATCTAATGATGGGAATGTCTAGGCCATTTGCTGCTGTAAGTCGGACCCAGTTGGCGGATGACAGCACAACTTCTCCAAAGTGATTCTTAAAATGTGACTCGGTGATAGTAGTCACTTCCGACCCTGTGTCCAAGAGACAGATAGTACTGATACCCGCAATGTTCACTTCAATGGTCAGGCAATCTCCAAAAGCACTTTCACAAAGGGACTTGGAAACATTCTCTGTATTACAGTCTGCAGTATGACTTATAATAACGGATGGACCTGGGCTCTCTAGCACTGAAGTGTCTCGCTCAGCTGTCTTTTCCATCTCTGCTGTGTGAGGTTGCATTCTACTTGAATTTTCTCTGCTCTGAGGACAACGTCGGCTTTTGTGCCCTGGCTTACCACACGTATAGCAGATGTATTTTCCTTCACGATCTTTTAAAGGTGCACTTTTTGTCTTGCTTTCCTTTGCAAGAGGTTTCTTCTAAATTTAAAAGGAGAAAAAAAGAGAAAGAATGAAAAAAAAATCCAGAATAGATGAACATATTTAGAAACAAAATATGTTCAGGGGAATGTAACGGTCAGTAAGCATTTTCAAGAACGTCTCCCAAAGAGAAGACCAAGTATGTCAAAAGGCATTAGACCTCTGATGTAAGTTATAAGTTAGTTTTTTCTAATGGTAGAAGATAGGCTGCCTGACTCAGCCACAATATTGTGAATTTCCTTCTTTAAAGCTATTCTGAAAATGAAATAATTGAATAAGCTAAAAACACCTCAGCGGGTGAGACACTTGCAGCTGGAACCAGCTTCCAGATGCCATCAGATGACCCCCATATTCAAATCTATATTGAAGTGTTTACTTGTACCTTCTTTAACTAAAGATGAATCAAATAAGCAATGCAGTGTTCATTATCTCATTCAGTTTATGTTCTTTTATTTTAATTAGCATTTTAAAAATAAAAGACATGAGAAGTGTTGTAAAAATATCACCTGTTCAGACAAGTACCGTATCTAATACAGGCCACATTTAAAAGGTCATGTCAACAGCTTGACCAAAAAAAAAAAAAAAATCTTATTTTAGCACAAAATCAGACTTGGCCCACTTTGGGTTGTGGTGTGAACATAGCCTTAATTTCACACAGATACGTATTTTCTGGTGCCATTTTAAATTGCCAAGCCATTTAAAACCCTTTCCACAAATAGAACACAAATAGCGTCTCACATAAGCATGACTTTTCAGGTGTATCTTTAAGTGTGATGGCAAAATAATTTTTTTATTACGCTGATCACAATTAAATGGCCTTCTTCCAGAGTGAATGCACAGGTGATTTTTAAAATGTCTCCTTTTTCTAAACTTTATGTCACACTCAGAACACTGCAATTTCTTTCCGGAATGAGTTTGCAAATGACGTTTCAGGTCTCTTTGATATGTGAAACTCTTGTCACACTGAAGACATGAGAAAGGCTTTTCTCCAGTATGAAGCCTCATATGAATCTTAAGACTTACATTATGTCTGAAACGCTTTCCACAATGTTGGCATATAAAAGGCTTCTCTCCAGTGTGAATTCTCAAATGAGTCTTGAGGTTTCCTTTAAGTGTGAAACTCTTTCCACAGTGATGGCACATGAAAGGGTTTTCTCCAGTGTGAGTTATTACATGCCTTATTAGGTGTTTGCTGTTTAGGAAACTCCTTCCACACTGTTGACACACGAAACAGTTCTCTCTTGAGTGAATCCTCATGTGGTTTTTAAGGCTTTCTTTACGTGTAAAACATTGTTCACACTGAACACATATGAATGGTTTCTCTCCAGTGTGAACTCTCATGTGAATCTTTAGATTTCCTTTGTGTGAGCAGCTCTTCCCACACAGTTTGCAGGTGAAAAGCTTCTCTCCGGTATGAATTCTCATGTGCCTCTTCAGACTTCCTTTTTGAGTGAAACTGCTTCCACACTGTTGGCATAAGTAAGGCTTCTCTCCAGTGTGAACTCTTGTGTGCCTTTTAAGGCTTCCTCTTTCAGTAAAACTTTTTCCACATTGTTGGCAGGTAAAAGGCTTCTCTCCAGTGTGAACTCTCACGTGGACTTTAAGTTCTTCATGTTGATTGAAACTCTCTCCAGACTGAAAGCAGGTGAAATGACTTCTAGTTCCTGTCTTTTGAGCTCTTTTATGTGAAGAAGTCGTTTCAGTTGGTGAGCTTTGGTGAAACAAATTTTCTCCAGTTATGAAATCATGACGTTTCTCCTCTTTTGCTTCCTTTTCATTTAGTAACTCCTCTTTTAGTGGCATCAGGTCTAAGACAAAAAGAGACAAATAAAAGTTATTCTCAGTTTAGTGATCCACAACAGCAGAAATCAAAACACTGACATTTAAAGCTTTAAAATTAACAAAACATATGATAGATCTTATAGACACTAAGCTACTGAAAGAGGCATTCCCTGTAATCTGAAAAACTCTTATCAATATTAACTCTTTGTTTTCTTTACGACAAAACATTCAAGCTGGCAGATGTTAAACCACATATTAAAAATAATATAGACCATGACATTTTTTGGACAGCTTGAGAAATATGTTGGAATTTATGGACAAACATTAGCACAGTTTGGGTCCTATTTACCTGACTGCTAACACTGTGCAAATTAAAAGACATCTTATCAAACACAAGAATGGAGTGGCACAGGGCTCAGTATTGGGTCCTCTGCTTTTCTCCTTGTATACCTCCCCGAGGGACATTTTCATTTCACTGTTATGCTGATGATACCTGTGTTTATATTTCCAAGTTACAAGTTTACATGCCCCTTGCAGAATCTGCAGAAAGTTAATAATTTTAAGAAAATAAGAGGGATCATAAAATTTCACTTTTTTTTATTTTATTTATTTAGTAGTTCTCTGAATAAACTGAATTTCAAAAAACATGTAGTCCACAAAGCAAAATAACAACTAAATAATTAAAATGACCCCAATCAAATGATTGCACTTATTCTTAACCCTTGTGCTGTGCTGAAAATCCTTTACCTAATTTGGTGTTCCTGGTCAGAAATGATCAGCCTATTAAAATTGCTTGTAAATCCCACATTATGCTATATTATCATCAAATCTTGGATTCATTCTTTTTGTCAAATTGTTTTCTTTGCATTAGCACAGGATTTGCATTTCTTTTTGGAACGGATTGGTTGTAGGCCTCATTAATGTGATAATTTTAGCAATGTTCATTCAAAATATGCAAAAGCTCAGATCAGTGAAGTATATAATCAATGTACTTATTGATCGGGGGAGTAGAGAAGTACGTCACTGCTATATATGGCATAATTTTGGGATTTAGAGCTGCCTGAAGTGTGCATATGAGTAGACTTGTCCCCTTGGTCAAAATCGAGTGGTTACAGCTCAATCCACTTAATAAAGGGAAAATGTGTTCAGGGAAGTTCTCCAGTGCTTGAAGTGAAGGTGAATGCAGCTCAGGACCAGGGCTGGGTTGACATCAATGCAATGCTGATTTAGATCAGTGCTTCTCCATAGAGCACATTGTCAACATAAGAACATCAGACAAGTGTTAATGATGAATCTGAGTAACAGGGCCCCTCACAGGAGATGAGACCCAAGAAAGGCTATTTTTACAATACAAATTTTGATAACAACATGCCATTGGTAGGAATGTCTGTCCAGTATTTCCTAATTTCCTTTATGACTCCACTGTTTTAGAAATTCACTACCAGTAGTGTAGAGTAGACACAGCCTGTTACTGGTAACTTAGTGGGTGCTTCTCATTTCTTGTTTGTGTCTGCACATTTCCTTTTCTCACATCTAAACTCAAATAGAAAAACTTATTTGTATATTGGAACAGTCTTGATCATTCAAGTGTCTTTAGCTGCCCTCAAAAGATCAGACTTTATGTTTTTGAGGTTTGGTTAAGTATTACATAAATGCTTATAAAGCAAAGCAAGATGCCCTGTTAAAATATATGAAATGTATGGTTTATTTAAACTGCAAATAAATTATTATGACAAGATACATGCACCATTTCAACAGTGAAGGGCACACAGTGAGCACTTTTGAGAATGAAAATAAAAATATCCCTTACAGACAATACAAAGTTGTTAAATTGGTTATATATACAGTGGTGTGAAAAATTGTTTGCCCCCTTCCTGATTTTTTATTTTTTTGCATGTTTGTCACACTTTAATGTTTCAGATCATCAAACAAATGTAAATATTAATCAAAGATAACACAAGTAAACACAACATGCAGTTTTTAAATGAAGTTTTTTATTATGAAGGGAAAACAAAATCCAAACCCACATGGCCCTGTGTGAAAAAGTGCTTGCCCCCTAAACCTAATAACTGGTTGGGCCACCCTTAGCAGCAACAACTACAATCAAGCATTTGCGATAACTTGCAATGAGTCTGTTACAGCGCTGTGGAGGAATTTTGGCCCACTCATCTTTGCAGAATTGTTGTAATTCAGCCACATTGGAGGGTTTTCGAGTATGAACCGCCTTTTTAAGGTCATGCCACAGCATCTCAATAGGATTCAGGTTAGGACTTTGACTAGGCCACTCCAAAGTCTTCATTTTGTTTTTCTTCAGCCATTCAGAGGTGGACTTGCTGGTGTGTTTTGGATCATTGCAGAACCCAAGTTCGCTTCAGCTTGAGGTCACGAACAGATGGCCGGACATTGTCCTTCAGGATTTTTTGGTAGACAGCAGAATTCATGGTTCCATTTATCACAGCAAGTCTTCCAGGTCCTGAAGCAGCAAAACAGCCCCAGACAATCACACTACCACCACCATATTTTACTGTTGGTATGATGTTCTTTTTCTGAAATGCTGTGTTACTTTTACGCCAGATGTAATGGGACACACACCTTCCAAAAAGTTCAACCTTTTGTCTCATCAGTCCACAGAGTATTTTCCCAAAAGTCTTGGGGATCATCAAGATGTTTTCTGGCAAAACTGAGACGAGCCTTTATGTTCTTTTTGCTCAGCAGCGGTTTTCGTCTTGGAACTCTGCCATGCAGGCCATTTTTGCCCAGTCACTTTCTTATGGTGGAGTCATGAACACTGACCTTAACTGAGGCAAGTGAGGCCTGCAGTTCTTTGGATGTTGTTCTGGAGTCTTTTGTGACCTCTTGGATGAGTCGTCGCTGCGCTCTTGGGGTAATTTTGGTCAGCCGGCCACTCCTGGGAAGGTTCACCACTGTTCCATGTTTTCGCCATTTGTGGATAATGGCTCTCACTGTGGTTCGCACAGGGGGGCAAAGACTTTTTCACACAGGGCCATGTGCATGTTGTTTACTTGTGTTATATTTGATTAATATTTTAATTTGTTTGATGATCTGAAACATTAAAGTGTGACACATGCAAAAAAAAATAAAAAATCAGGAAGGGGGCCAACAATTTTTCACACCACTATATGGATGTATTATATATATATATATATATATATATATATATATATATATATATATATATATATGTGTGTGTGTGTGTGTGTGTGTATATGTATATAAGTGTATATGTATATATGTATATGCATATATATATATATATATATATATGTGTGTGTGTGTGTATATATATATATATGTATGTGTGTGTGTGTATACATATGTGTGTGTGTATATATATATATATATGTATGTGTGTGTGTATACATACATATGTGTGTGTGTGTATACATATGTGTATATATATATATATATATATATATATATATATATATATATATATATATATATATTAGGGGTGTCAACGTTAACGCGTTAACATGCGATTAATCTAAAATTTTTAACGCGTTAATATTTTTTTAACGCATATTAATCATGTGATAATGCTTGACCCCAACTTCTTCCCATCATCGCAGCGCAGAAGGTTATCTATCAGTGTGTGATGAGGGTACAGCGAGCCAGTGTTGCCAGGGTAGCGGCACAAGTGGGCTATTTTGAAAATACAGTCGCGGGAAAAATTACAGAGCCGTGGGTTGCGTTTTTTTGGGCTATTTTTATAATGTACCGTGGCCGCCCAAAGTGTATATAGACAAATGAAAATTAAAATAGATCCTTTTACTAATGTGTATTATAGTTGGAATGTATCCCTGGCAACTTAAGAACGGAGAGGCGGCTGTAACATCACAAAGAACGAGAGTTTCAGCCAGAACACACGTTAAGGCTTTTACACAGCAGAAATAAACATGACAACAGCCACTATAGATTATATAAGATAATAAACACACGATTACGATAGGATATGGTTTGTATGTGATTTTCTTGAGATGAATGTGTACATCTATGCTAATTTGTGCAGCGATATAAAAGGCTATAAAGAGCATATTTTAACAACAGTAAACGACCAAATTACACGTGATCGCAAAAAGGTATTACAAACACTCGATGGTGCTTTAAAGTGAGTTCTGAGTAAAAGTGTACTATTAATTTCATAAATTGTCTAATGAAGCATGATGTTGATCAGAATCAGAATCAGAATCAGAATGAGCTTTATTGGCCAGGTATGCTTACACATACGAGGAATTTGTTTTTGTGACAGAAGCTCTACAGTGCAACAGAAAGACAGCAACAGGACAGGGCACAGATAATAAAAGAATAATTTACAAATAGGCAATGTACAAATAGCAAAAACACAATATATAGACAATTATGGTGTACAGGTCTAATATGTGCAAATCTGAAATGAAAAAAAATAAGTATGTGTGTTGAATAAATAATTTATAATAGTGTTGTGTGTTCCACTTTTAATGTCAAGTGTTCATGAGATGGATTGCCTGAGGGAAGAAACTGTTCCTGTGTCTGGTCGTTCTGGTGCTCAGAGCTCTGTAGCGTCGACCAGACGGTAACAGTTCAAAGAGGGAGTGTGCTGGATGTGAGGGGTCCAGAGTGATTTTGCCAGCCCTTTTGCTCACTCTGGATGAGTACAGTTCTTGGAGAGTGGGGAGGGTTGTACCAATGATTCGCTCAGCAGTCCGGACTACCCTCTGTAGTCTTCTGAGGTCAGATTTGGTAGCTGAGCTGAACCAGACAGTTATTGAAGTGCAGAGGACGGATTCAATGATGGCGGAGTAGAACTGATTCAGCAAGTCCTGTGGCAGGTTGAACTTCCTTAGCTGGCGAAGGAAGTACAACCTCTGCTGGGCCTTTTTCACAATGGAGTCTATGTGATTGTCCCACTTCAGGTCCTGGGAGATGGTGGTGCCCAGGAATCTGAATGACTCCACTGCAGTCACAGTGCTGTTCATGATGGTGAGTGGGGGGAGTGCAGAGGGGTTCCTCCTGAAGTCCACGATCATCTCCACAGTTTTGAGCGTGTTGAGCTCCAGGTTGTTAAGACTGCACCAGACAGCCAGCTCCTTAACCTCCTGTCTGTAGGCAGACTCGTCACCGTCCTGGATGAGGCCGATCAGTGTGGTGTCGTCTGCAAACTTCAGGAGCTTGACAGAGGGGTCTTTAGATGTGCAGTCGTTAGTGTACAGGGAGAAGAGCAGTGGGGAGAGAACACAGCCCTGAGGAGCTCCAGTGCTGATCGTACGAGTGCTGGATGTGTATTTTCCCAGCCTCACTAGCTGCTGCCTGTCTGTCAGGAAGCTGGTGATCCACTGACAGACGGAGGTGGGGACGGAGAGCTGAGTTAGTTTGTTCTGAAGGGTGTCCGGGATGATGGTGTTAAAAGCGGAGCTGAAGTCTACGAACAGGATCCTCACATAAGTCCCTGGTCTGTCCAGATGCTGCAGGATGAAGTGCAGTCCCATGTTGACTGCATCATCCACAGACCTGTTTGCTCTGTAGGCAAACTGCAGGGGGTCCAGTAAGGGTCCAGTGGAGGACTTCAGATAAGCCAAAACCAGTCTTTCAAATGACTTCATGACCACAGATGTTAGAGCCACAGGTCTGTAGTCATTAAGTCCAGTAATTTTGGGTTTCTTTGGGACGGGGATGATGGTGGAGCGTTTGAAGCATGAGGGGACTTCGCACAGCTCCAGAGATCTGTTGAAGATCTGTGTGAAGATGGGGGCCAGCTGGTCAGCACAGATTTTTAGGCAGGCTGGTGACACACCGTCTGGGCCTGGTGCTTTCCTTCTTTTGTTCTTCCTGAAGACCTGGCGCACCTCATCTTCGCTGATCTGAATTGCAGGTGTGGGGGAGACGGGGGTTGCTGGAGGTGTGAATGGTTGTGTGAATGGTTGTGTGGAGAGGTGTTCAGGGCGGGTGTGGGGTGTTTTTTCAAACCTGCAATAGAACTCGTTCAGGCCGTCTGCCAGGTGTTGATTCTCCAGAGTGCTGGGGGATGGTGACTTGTAACTGGTGATTTCTTTCATACCTTTCCACACTGAAGCAGAATCACTGGAAGAGAATTTTTTCCTTAGCTTGCCGGAATAATTCCTCTTTGCCACTCTGATCTCCTTTTCCAGTGTGTATTTGGCCTGTTTATACAAGACTTTATCCCCCTTTCTGTAAGCATCTTCTTTGGCCTGACGGAGCTGTCTGAGTTTTGCAGTGAACCATGGTTTGTCGTTGTTGTAAGTTAGATGAGTCTTGGTAGGAATGCACACATCCTCACAGAAACTGATGTAAGATGTTACAGTCTCTGTGAGCTCATCCAGATCATTTGCGGCAGATTCAAAAACAGTCCAATCAGTAAGGTCGAAACAGGCTTGTAAATCCCACTCTGTTTCATTAGTCCATCTTTTAACAGTTCTTAATACAGGTTTTCCAGATTTGAGTTTCTGCCTGTAGGTCGGTATAAGATGAACCAAACAGTGATCAGAGAGTCCTAAAGCTGCTCGTGGAACAGAGTGATATGCGTCCTTTATCGCTGTGTAACAGTGATCCAATATATTA